>CM057000.1:114898802-117298802 GCA_029891345.1 Dryococelus australis | reverse complement strand
CGGGCTGTGTTTGCCGGCAAGCAGAAGCTAAGAGTCGCTTGCTTGTTTGTTCCGATTATGTACTTGCGGGCGTCGAAGAGGTTATAGGGGCGGGGAGGCTGGGCCTTGGAAGCCGATGTAGGTGAAACGAGGTGGATATGGAGCAGCGCCCGGGATGCAAGAACGGGGGGGAGCAGGAGAACCCCGAGAAAACCCGCCGAACTAGCGACGTCGTTCGCTCGTGCTTCCCACGTGCGATAGTCCGGGAGCGGCCCGGGTGGGAATCGAACCCTCTTCGAGGCCGGTGGAAGGTGGCCGCCTCAAGCCTCCACAACACCGCGGCCCCAAGACGTTATAGGCCGTTCACGGTAAACGTAACACTTCTTAAAACTCCGTTTCAGATGTACACATATGCGTATTATGTATTCTTCTACTACATGTAAAATCATCTTTGATTTGGTCGTGGTGCCGCCCACCAAGGCGAGCCGCGTTTTAATCCCCGGCCGAGTCACCGTATTCTCGGATGTGGGAATCGTGCCGGACGATGCCGTCGGTCGGCGGGTTTTTTCTCGGGGATCTCCCGTTTCCCCCGCCCTTTTATTCCGGCGCCGCTCCATACTCACCTCAATCTCACTCATCGGCTCTCAAGACCTCACTGTTAAGAGCCGCCCAAATCTCTTCACTCGTCTTGGTCCTGACGACATTTTATTTTGCGTGGTTCAAGTGAAACTGTGAAATTATTAGTAAGTATTATTTTACGAATTTTCTGTTTCTAAATTTATATGTTTAATTAAAAAAAAAAAAAAAAAACAAAGCAAGAGAAATCATTCCATCGTTCATACATGTTTACCTAACAGTTTTTAATTCGAAGTAAAGTCTTCTGCATACCAAGCATGCAACTGCGCAGTTTAAATTGTAAAGTCAAGGGTAAATAAATCCTCTGTTTAACTTTTGACGGACCGACGGATGGTCCACCGCCTTGTATTATTGTTCCTTGAACATGGCTGTCAGAGAGCAGTCACTTGTTTTTTTTGTCTGAATATTTTTTTTTTTCTTTTTAACTACACAAGGCAGTGAAGTTGTTTACTTTTTTTTTGCTTTTCACCTTTGAATTGAACTGAAGATGACTTGTAGATTTTCAGAGGAAATGCTGATAAATTATGTTGGGGAAAGAGGATATATTTATGACATTCATTAAAAACAATTCTCTCGACGCGAGAAAGTTCGTGTTGTTAGGTGGTATCACTGAAAATGTTCTGGCCAGACGGATCGACAGACGACGGATTGTTGTGAGTCGCTTTCAATTGACGGACGAAAATACTGACGGATCACTGATTGACGGACGGCCGACTGACAGGTGCGACGGATGACTGTGAGCCCAGCTTAAAGATAACGGTTTCAAACAAAAAAAATTCTGCAACTTTCTCAGAGAGTACTGCCCCGTTAAGAAATTTTCAAGACATATTTTTCATTCTTTTTTATTTATTTATTTTTTTTAACATAAATCTTACTATTTAATTTTAGAAATAAATACTAAACATAAAAAAAATTGCATGATTTGTTTCACGTCAGTGTATTCCTTAAGATACGTCACGTGGAATAATTTTCGTTTGAAACAGTTATCTTTAAAACTGACACATTAAGAAGGAATCGCTTTAATATTAGTAGATTTGAAAAGCCGACCCCGTTTCACAGGCTGCAAGCCGTGGATTGTGAGTTCTGTCGCCATCTTGAATTATGTTACAGCAACCAGTCAGTTACCCCTACGCGCGCTTTCTGCTGCTCTGTCATTCCGGTCAGATGTCGGCCACTTTGGATGTTGGTGATCCTGGCCTTGATTTAGGGGTGACCGTGACTTTAATGACCCTTAATTACCCTGCGCCCAAAAATATTAAGAAAAATTGCATAAATAATAATAATCGTGTTTAAAACTTGAGAAAAATTAGTTTATTGATCCTGCAGCCATGTTGGATGTGGGTATCAACACTGGTAACATTAAACAAAAAAAAAAAATAGAAAAAAAAACTGTTAAGTGAAATTCAAATGAGAAAATAGTCCGCAGAAGTAAAAAATGCGTCCGGCGAGTCGGGAGAGTCCATTATCGCTGCACGAAGGGGTGAGGTTGTTCAGTTTGGAAGTGGCAGCCGCCGAGAAAGGTTATAACCTTAGACAAGAGTGGCTACGCGTTTTTGCATATAACTTGTAACTCTTAATATTCGAGGAAAAAAGTCGTAAAACTTAGGGAAAGAATTACATGACTGACCCCGACCACCATGTTGGATATGGGAGTCATTGAGGGTTCTATTCTCGTAAAGATGGCGGACAAAAGCCAATCCCTGGTATGACGATCAGCAAACAATCTGTTATTAGGTTCTCCTCGACACTGTGTCAATGCGGCAATTAACTATTGACTATTATAGTCTATCAGTCTGCGGGTTCCCCCCCCCCCCCGCAACCCTCCGAAAGTGAATTATTGATTTTTTACATAACACACGTCTCCTCTCCCTTCCGCCCTCTTCGTGATGGGAAGATCGTCGCGAACCAATATGCGAGCTACGAAACATTACTCAAGATATATCACTGACCCATGTCAACGACCAAAATGCGAGCTTCGAAAAGTGCCACAAACCGTGTCCCGAGTCACATCATGAAGCAATGTCCAAGCCATGTGTGACGAGAGTCATTTGGCCGATGAGTGCATAACTTCTCCGCCACGAAAGTAAAATCATGTGACTTCAGCCTCGTGTCAAACGAAGCTGAAGATGGAGTCACTGCCTTTGTAAAATACTAATTAATTTAATTTCGGACAAAAATCCATGTACTCGCCAGGACTCTTCAGAAATTTTAATATTTGAAGACTCCGTAAAAGTATTTTTATTTTTTAGCGTATTTTAAACCTTTTTCAGTTCAAGGATTTTGAGATTGTTCTACGGCGATGTTTTATGATTTTTTTTTGGAAGGACAACTTGAATTTCATTTTAAAGTTGAGACGCGTTATTTTATTATTGTCGTCAGCAATTACATCCTGTGCAAATTATCACCAACGCTTGGAAATGCGGTTCACACATCCAGTTAAGATATCCTTCGCATCAGAGACGCCAACAGTTTTGTATTAGTCTAAAGGTTGTTCACGTTAAAGTAAGCACTTTTGCAATCAACCCTAGAGAAAAGTCACTGCTAACTTTATATAGTGTAACGGGCACACTGAATGACATGTGTCCAGAAAAGTTTGGTAATGATGGATGAAAATTAGTTCCATATCTTAACGCCGAGTAAAAAACGTTAGGTAGCCATTTGTGATAACTTAAATTATCTATTTCGCTTTCTGTTTTTATAATGCACCGAAGTATAAAAATTACCAGATTTTTTAAAATATTTTCTTTTCCAATAATCTCACAGTTTCTCCTGACCGACGCATGAATAAAGTGATGAGGCCCATGGCAATGTTAATTTCACGCAAGGCGGAAATATACACAGCGTGCATGCAAGTAGTTCTTAAGCAGGGCTTTCAAAAGTGCTTATTTTACCGTGAACGGCCTATATATGAGGGTGTTCGTTGGTCTTGTCCCTAAGGTTGCTGAGACATGTCTCAGGTTCTGCGGGCAGCATCTGCGAGTGTCTGTTTTTCTGTCTCACGCTGCAGTTGAGAGCGGATCATGCACAGTAATTACGGATGTATAAACTTGAGGCGTGGGACACTGTGCATTACGTTATAACCAGATGCCGACCAGTAGGCATTCACTTTTAATGCTACGTATACTAAGAGTGCGTATATACTGCTCACAAAAAGTTTAATATATTCCCCGCCGCTCACAAAAAAGTTTGGCATATTCCACGTATTTGTACCTACATGGGATCCGAAGAATGAACTGCCCAGTTTTTTTTTTTTCTTCAGCTGAAATGAACTGCATAGATAATTTTTGGTCCTTTTTCAAACGAACCGTGCACAACCACCATTGGCCATTAAGGCCTTAAATACAGCCGCAATTGAAGAATGGGACAATTTAGCTCAGGTAATGCTTAATGATCTGGTTTTTGGTATGCCTCGTCGGATACAAACGTGCCTTGGGAATCGTGGAGGTCATACACGTTATTGACGTTTGTCAATGTATCTGAGAAGACCCGTTTTTTTTGTTACTGGAACTGATGAGATTACTTTGGTCAAGTTTTTTTTTTCCGCCCAAGCCTTTTGTTTGTTCCATACTGTGATGGTGTGAACGAGTATTGAGTTTCTTCCACTTCATGTGCTATTAGGAGTACAAATACAAAATGGAATGTAAACTACTTTTATTCAATATAACATCCTGGATTCTGATATGCTAAACTTTCTGTGATCAGCATACATATGCCATACACTAAGGTTATCGATATTGTGGTTTTAACCGCGTACTTGATTCAGCAATAATTTTATTTACATCCGGCATAAAATGAAACTACAAGCCCCCTTCCAATCTCTGAATTCGCCCTGATGCACTTGTAGCGGCAGGTTTTGACGAGTATAGCCCGACGTGTGCCCTTCTTTCACTGACCGTCCTCGCAGCCAGTCCATGTTATATGACAAGGACAGGACGAGTCTGGCCTTTCAGCTGTTGTGGCTGGATGTATACCACTGGTGCTGTGGTGACTGCAGGACGACCTCGCAAGTGGTTGCTGACTTTTCTCCTGCTCTGTGGCGCTGGAACGTTTCCATACTGGGGCTGTGCAGTTTCACATCCTCTGTAAAAAATAACTGCATACCATGATTTCAAAAGACTGCTGGCAACTGGAGCGTAAACAGAAAGGGCATTCCAAAGATTTCTTTCTGTAAATTTTGTTAATACTAAAAAATAAAAATTTAATGGTTTTATGTAACTTCTATTTCTCTTTTCACATGCAGTGTATCATGAAATTTTGCTGATTTTTCTGTGGTTAAGATCGTTATAGGCATTGCTATTAAGTTCATTAAGGTACTAGAAGACCTGGCAGTAATTTAATTTTCTGGGGAGAGGATATAAATGATATGTTGTAAATCACCCAAAAATGTATATTATTTATTGGGGGGGAGGAAGTACAATTTACCCTTATAGGTAAGTATGTAGGGATTAACGTCTCATCGACGAGGACATTAGAAATAGGAAGTCGCTCTCTGTGAAGCGGAACGGTTGAAGGAATCAGCCATGGCCTTTAGTTTGTGGAGAGGCGTGGACGAATCTGAGTATCGAATTCTTGAGAGCCCGATGAGAGGCAGGAGTGAGGCGAGCATGAAGCGGTTCTGGAATGTAAGGGCGAAGGAAACTGGAGATATCTCCGAGAAAACCCCGCCGACCAGCGGCATCATCCGACGCTACGCCCACGTGTGTCTGTAGTAAAGAACCAGCCCAGCGTATTCGTCTGGAGTGATTTCGGGGAAAGTACGTAAAACCGAAATCAGGGTCTCCGACCGAGAACTGAACCCGGGTCCTCCTGAGTGCATGTCCTACACGGTTACCGCTGTGCCACCTCGCTCGGTTTGTACCCCTGTACCCCCCTGTACCTCTATACATACTACCGACTAGAAAGAACGACAGTGTATTTTAAAAGTAAGTGTTTGCGTGCGTTGTCCAGATGTCCGTGCACCGATTGCAGTTAAGGCCAGGCTTCACCATGCATGGCTATATAGGGAATTAAACGCTAAATTCGGACAAAGATCTCTGTCTTTTTTTGTGGTAGCCTAGTATTTTCAACTTAAGATTTTTTTTAGAGATTGAACACATCTAGTCTTGTAAACCGTTCAAATTTAAATTTTTGAAATTTTAAATTCACTTTTTTTATTATTTATATATAGAATGAGTGAAATTTTATAAACAATGAAAAAGTACATTTAAAATTTAAAAAGTAAAATTAGAATGTTTTGCAGATTTAGATGCGTTCAATCTCTAACAAGAAATCTTAAGTTGAAAATACTGCAATTTATCCCGTGTTTAGCCAGATCCCACCCCCCTAGATATTTTTGGAGATGTCTTTTTTCTTCGCATATTCTTCACATTTTTCCCCTCTCACAACTTTCTCCTGTTCGTGTAGTCATCGTATTTATCGTTTGCGGCCCAACTCTCGTGTTCTCTTCCACGGTGTAGCCTACAGTTTGCATAACATAAAACATAACGCATCTGTGTGAAGCATTGCTCGGAATCGCTGCACGTGTCCTTGGGCCAGAGTGTCTGCTGTGGAGAGTCTACAAGGATCTTCTCAAGGGTAATTGGTTTGCTGTTTATTAAACACACTGTGTGTTTTTTTTTTTTTTTTTGGCCGCACATAAGCATCAACATAACCATGGATCTAGTCACCATCAGGCGTATTTTGATCCACTGGCAAGTCTGAATTGTAAGAAATGTAAGTATGGTTTTGTTTCGCCAGTTCTTACTCCAGTGTATCAGAAAGAAACTATTGCTACTTACCACTTTCTGTAAGTTTTTAAGGCATGGGACGTTTCATAATTAGGTAGCTACCAACACTACTCTAAGTGTGATTCGAAATATGTGCAGTTAACAAACAATTTCTTCTTCTATTGGTGATATTAGAAGTTTCTATTTGACCGTTACAAGTGACTGTAGCTGTGCTACGTTACCCGGCCCTCCTCATGCATGTTAATTCACATTTTAATGTATTAAGTAACAGGCGAATCATTTTATACGCGTATCAATTTTTAATGTAATTTTAATATAAAATTTTAGGATAAAAAAAAAACGCATTAAACATAAATCTGACGAGATTTCATAACGTGCCAGTATTCTATAGGAAATGTCACGTAGAAAATGTTTTGTTTGAAACGGTTATCGTTACGATGTAATGCGTTGAGAAAGAATTTCTTTAAAATTTATTTCCCATTTAAACCCCGTAGGCAGAACTCTTAAGGGGAACCATGTCCCACCATGTTTAATTCTTTGCTTTCTCTCTTTTTTTTTTGTAAGAAATTTCCGAAAGTACCTCTATATCCAACTAAAGACTGTTCACGATAAAGTGAGCACTTTAGAAATGAACCTTAGATAAAAGTCACTGCCCCTGCATTCACATATTTTAATGTGGGCGCACTGAGTGACATTCTCCCAGTAAGGTTGGTAACGGCGGATGGAAAGTAGTTCCATATCTTATCGTCGAATAAAAAGTGTTAGGTAACCATTTGTGATTAACTTAACATAATTTCTTTCGCTGTCTGTTTTTTAATGCATCGAAGTGTAAAAATAATAATTTCACAGTTTCATTTGACCGACGCATGATTAAAGTGACGAGGCGCATAGCAATTTTAATTTTTCATAGGGCGGAGGAATACACAACGTGTATACAAGTAGATCTTAAACAGGGCTTTCGAAAGTGCTCATTTTACCGTGAACATCCTATTAGCTATTGAGTTACACAGCAGTTCAGGCATAACGACTGAGCTACAAGCCCATAATCACGCCATAATATTAATGGCAGAATTAATATTGTGACGTAATTATGACTTTGTAGTAGATCATACGTTATGCTTATACTGCTGTATAAGCTCAATAGCTACTTGGATATAGATGTACTTTGAAATTTTTTTTTTAACACAAATAAACTGGACAAAATAAGAATTCACTATGGTGGGCGAAGATACTCCTTAAATGTGTGACGTGACATAACAATGGCTTTCTCTTGTGATAACAAAAAAACACGTGAACAGCCTATAAAAGGTTACCTCCAACTTTTCTGAAGCCCTTATAAAGTTTTACTTTCAAGGATATCCCTCCGCCTCGTGCAAACAAAGCTTAAGTCCAGAAAATCATACCAAATGGGATAACCGCATTCGTACGCACTCAGTGTAGTAATATTTTGTATAAGAACTATTTCTTACTAGGCGTCGCCAACACACATTTTTTTCCTTATTTTTATTCATATTATTAATTACTGAAATATTTTTCAGGTCCTATGTAAAATAGATGTAAGTAAAAGTTAAACTTAACCAAAGTTAAGGTATTTTTTAGTTATCACACGTATAGAACGCTCGCGAAACATGGCATATTTATGAGGCAACCTTGCACGTCATACGTGGGGTGATTTTTCAAAAGTTTGATCCGAAAAGTGCGAAGAAACCTTGAATGGCCCATAGGAAAGTGTTTAAGCACACTGAAGTTCTCCCGTGTGGCCAACTACTCCCAAACACGTTCTGGTGTGAGGCTCGCGAAATTCTTCGTTGGTTTCGTTGTGCTAAAGGGAAATGGGCTCCAGTGTCCCTGCAGGAAACATCGCAGACATAACTGCATGCTAGCCTTGGCCTCATTGCATTTTAAATTGAGTTGAGGTGTTGGCTCCGGGCTCCTTGGAATGAGACGACCCGAACCAGACGCCGTGGGAAATTCTGGCCACACCTGTACGGCCTTCAGAGGTGCATACCCTGGGGTTAAAACAGTAAAATTCCTTCGCATAAGTGTAGCATAAGGGCGTTGTTCACGAAAAAAAAATGGGTTATTTTACGTTCCTACCACGTACCGCTCTATTTTTAGACATCAGTGATTAACGTTTCCTTGCAAAAAATTTTGAGTGAATATTTTTTTTTTTGCATAAATTAATGTTAGGATCTCATTTTATCTGTTTTATAAACATACAAATAATGATAACTAACTTACTTACAAAAATTAGATACTTGACATTGAAAGAAATCGCCAAGAGCTAGTTTCAAGGCATCTATAAAAATTCTGCAAAGATATGTTTTTGCTATTTCAAAAAATATCGGAATGTAAATATATTCTTGCATGTCTTTTTATTTTTGACTGCCCCTATTTTATTGTAAAATAACTTTTGCTAAGCATACCTTAAAGAGAATAAATACAGGACGTTCCAGTTACCCTTGACCAATTTTCTGCATAAAGTTTGGTTTATTTGATGTGTATTACAAAACAGTAAAATTGGAATTTGACATATCGTTTTGCAAAAACCACGGGATCTAAAAAATTATATCTGGAAGATACGGAGTCACAGATCATGTCTATATATATATATATATATATATATATATATATATATATATATATATATATATATATAAGAGAGAGAGAGAGAGAGAGAGAGAGAGAGAGAGAGAGAGAGAGAGAGAGGACGCGGATTTATTCTGACTCACTAGGCGAATAACATGTGGATGGAGCAAAAAAATTTGCATATTGCTAATTTGCATTTTTTTATAATTAATATGTTAATAATATTAAAGAGTTGTTTAGTTGGATTATAGATTTGTTAAATTAATTATCTTTGATCAAATTTCTTTGAGGGTTTTTTTTTTTTGGGTGTGTAATTGAGGAGCGATGTGTACTGTCTGACATCCGGGAGCCGATTGAACAGAGAGGTATATTGTAATTGGGTACATAGGTGTCGAGGTTGGTGGAAGAGTGGTATAAGGAACTTTTTTTTTTTCGTTTGGAGAGCATCGACGTTCACCCTATCACGTCTGAAGGTGTACTGAGTATGGAATGTCTGTGACTAATGGAACACCTATGCCTAATGGGAGCAGGGTACACTTCCTTTCAGTTCGAATGTCTGTGGAGGAATAAGCACTTATGTCTGATGGAAGGCACGAGAGCAGCTCCGTCCACCACTTCTGAAGTGGGTGTTAGAAAATAGTACATGCGCGCTCTTTTCTATTACAATTGCTGACTTGTATTTCCGTGCTCACTACAAAATTATTGTGTTCATCACAATGAAAAAAATGTCAGAGTGAATTTCCGCGAAATATTTTGTAGTGGCTTTTTTTTCCGGCGTACTGACTTCTAATGCCTTCGTGTATCATTTCACTTATCGTTATGTCGTGCTCGGTTTCACATTGTAAGGCCATAACACTGGTCTCGTTGCACTTCGGGCACGGATAAGTGACACGTGGCATTTTTGTGTGCATTGCGGAGTTCGTCGTGTGTGTCGTCCTGGCGTCCTTTAAATTATGCAGCGCATCTATGATTACTGAAAGCTGAAGGCAACTCAGAGGTTGGTTTGGCGTGGCGACTAGCATGAAACAATGCTCCATTCTTATGCAAGGGTCATCGGTGTGTGTATTTGCAAAGGAATGAGCCGCCCCTCCCCCCCACCTCGGTCGTTTAAAGGCTGTTCACGCTAAAGCGAGCTCTTTCGAAACCAACCCTTGAAAATTGTCACTGTCCTTAACTGCGTGAATTTTTTTAACGGGCCCGCGTAGTTGTAAGCGCCCAGTAAAGTTAGTAACGATGGAGGGGAAGTATTTCCATGTCTCAAAGTTCAATTTAAAATGTTCGTTGGATATTTGTCAATACTACAATGGATTACTTTTCTTTCTGATTGTGAAATGCATATAAATGTATGGACAGTAAAAAAATAATTGTAAAAATATTTAATTTTATGATAATTTTATATTTTCCATTTACTGACGCGTGAATAAAATGAACAGTTCCACGGTAATGTTGATTTGACATATAGCGGAAGGACGTACAAAGTGCTTACAAGTAGATCTTAAGCAAGGTTTTCAAAAGTGATCATTTCACCGACAACAGCCTTATACACCGTCGTGTTCTAGGGATAAAAATTCGAATGCGGGAACGTGTGACGTAAATTCGAATGCGGGAATATGTGATGTGAACACGGGAAGTTTGTCTCGAGGAGTTCCCCTGAATATTACGTGGGATTCAAGGCGGTGACGTAATCGCTGCGTCACCAGAGCCCCCTCAGCTACCCTGCTGTCACACACGAAGTCATTTACATCGCCGCAACGGATCGTTGTTCCCTTAAACTGGAGTCACAACAGCCCGACGAACACGACAGCCTGCGTGACGTCGGAGCTCGACGAAATTTCATATTATAGGCCTATTCGTCCAGTGTTCACATTGCCCCATAGAAATGTGCCCGATAAGTGTGTTAGTTGGCCGTTGAAAAATTATAAAACGGCAAGTTATCCTTATAACATCCAGTAAGTTATTTACTTTCTTAAACTCTTGATAAAGTGAATGGTTATGTTGCTTTTGACAATACTTGAATTTTTACGAGAGATAAAAAGTATTTAAAAGAAACCTGGAACGTTATGTTGACTGCAAGATAATTTATAATTTACTATAGTAGGGAAATACGCACAAAATTCTATCTAATATTTTTTTGCGTGCCCCGATGAGTCCAACACTACGTAAAGTAAAAATAGTATCTACGTGTGTTGAGCTGTCGGGCTACGATTTTGTCGGACTGGCGTGAACTAGGGAAGCCCCTTAACCCCGCGTTCAATCATCCGTTTATCGTTAAGGGAGCTTCCTAGTTTATCTATGAGTCACTTTGTAAAAAGTTGTTTGTTATAATTTAAGAAAACTATAAAAGATTTTAATGGCAACATTATCTCAGTACACAAATTTAAGCAGATATTTTGTTGTATTTTTTATAAATGTGGTTATTGAAACGTAAATGTGGCCGTTGAAAGTGTAAAAAAAAAACGCTGTAAACAGCCAGTGTTTAAACTGTGGCGAAAATGCTGTATTTTCTGAACAAGTTGTATTAAAACGCTATAGTCACCGCTTAAAACTATAAGGAAAACAGAATACACGCGAAGCTTGTCTATACTTGATTCTTCGCGATTCTGTCCTCTCCGTATGGCTTTGAGACAACGACTCCCCAACCTGAAAACAGCGCTCACGTTTGCTGAAACCAGCGACACTTATGGCCGGTTGCACCATCGTGGTTCGAAACTCGATCGGAGATCGGATCTAAAATCGACACAGAAAACGGTTTGCATCATTCGAGTTCAGATCTGGACTGGAGACCGAGATGAAGTTATTTCGAACCGCCGAAATTGGCTGCTCGAATTCTCGTTCCGAGATCAGCAGCCATCGTCGACAAATGTAGTTTGAAAATATGCCAACAGATAGAACTACGTTCGATTGTTTTCTAGGGGAATTAAAACAACATTATACGCACTTGAATATTATTCAGCAAAATTCGTACAAAAATGTTTCACTAATAAAAGTTAAAACATCGCACATCAAATTCTATCTATAGTGAAAAATGCGCCTACCTCCATGAAGTCATGTATTACGGACATATAGCAAAATAGGTCTCACACTGGAACCGCGATCGACGAATCGGAGATCCAGAATCGTGAAATTTCGTTGGTGCAACAGTTTTACTTTGGAACCAAGATCAAACTGCACCCTGGTTCGGAAATTGCATCATTCGATCTAGGATCTGGGAAGATGTTGGTGCAACCGGGCATTAGTCGGTGAACGCAGGGATGGCCAGCGTTTTAGTATACCGATCTCGCGAGGATCGGCCGCAGATCGCCCGACGAAAACTACGCCATTTCCTGGAGCACAACACTGACCCCATGGCAGTCAGAGCTAAGGGACAGGTGTTTTCTCGCGATAACATTTCAAGACCAGCTGTACTCCAAAACACTTTTGTTCACGTGCACTTCCGTGGTTGGGTGATTTTTAAATGTAACGTGCTTCAAGTGACTGTACGCGAATCATTGACGTCTAGTATCGGAGTACTTTATTACGATTGGCCCAGTCAAATAAGAAGAACATGTCTTCCCACGTAGACACGCGGCCAATAACCAACGGAAGTCATGGTTATGTACTTAGGATATTGAAGTCTAGCATGGCCGTAAATATTTTCGCGATAAACACCTGTCCCTAGGCATAGCACGTCCGAGAAATGTCAGCAGAATCCAACACGGCGACGGCCGCATAATGTCATAACCCCAAGCCTCGTTCGCCTCCTCGTCCCTTCATCATTTAGGCCCAAAGAAACATTTCACAAGCACAGACCGCAAAAATTGCAGGAGCAATTTTTTTTACACTTGACATTACCCACTCAGAAATGTAAATTTATATTGAGGTTTGCATTGCTTTGAAGATTATCCCCATAAGCTTGTGAGAATAGAAGAAATGGTTTTGTATGCGTTTTGAGCTGGCACTGATTAAGTATCGCCAAGTTCTTCTATTTATATGAAGCATTCTTCAGCAAAACGAAGCCATACCAAATTATGTAGAACTTCCATTTCGCAGACTGCACCTGTCAGGTAATACGGTGGTTATTAATAAGTCCATTATAGGCACTTTTCACAATATATAAAAAGTCATTATTTATATTTTAATGTTAAACAATATGCCAGTGCTCTGGATGAAATATTTCCAGACATCTTGGTATCATGAACAACGTGTTAGAAGAAATTTTCCTTAACGGATTGCCAAATAATGACAATAAATAAAATATATAAAGGGCCTGTAGACTGTTTATGGTAAACTGAGTACATTTGAAAGCCCGGCATAGGATCTACTTGTCTGTTCATTGTGAATCCTTCAGTCGTGTGTAAAACGAACACCGCGATGGACCTGATCACACTGTTCATGCGTCATTCCAAGTAAAACCGTGGACTTTTTTAGGAACGTATATATGTTACTATAGGCTGTTCATGGTGAAGTGAACACTTTTGAGGCCCCAGTTACTTTTTCCTTTCAGCCATTTTTTTATCCTTTTAACCACCTTTTTCAAATAAGTAGTATAGAAATGCCGATTTGGGCACAAACGCAAAAAAAAAGTGGCTCAAAAAGCAGCGTTTGGGCACAACCGCAAAAAGTGGCTCAAAAAGTTGCGTTTGGGAGCAGTTGCAAAAGAGTGACTCAAAAAGTTGCGTTTGGGAGTAGTTGCACAAAGTGAATTAAAAAGTTGCATTTGGGAGCAGTTGCAAATAAGTGACTCAGAAAGTTGCGTTTAGGAGCAGTTGCAAAAAAGTGGATTAAAAAGTTGCGTTTAGAAAAAAGTTGCATTAAACTTTGCGTTTGAGTCCATATGCAAAAAATACGCGTAAAAAGTTGCGGTTGATCAAAACCGCAAAAAAAAAGTGGCTTAAAAAATTTGAAAACGAAAAAAATAAAATATTTTATATAATAAAGATGGATCAGTTGCTAAATGTATTAAATGGAACCAAACAATTTAAGAAACTTTCCGAACTTACAATTGGGCGGTCCTATCCCCATAAACCACGTTGAAATAAATGATACACGGTATGGATACAAAGTGATAATTACTTCTGGAAATTTTAAAGTAACCTTACCAGACAGATATGTTCGGATTTTCAGTGAAAAAGTTTTAAATTATGTTAATCGCGGAGGTATAAGTTTTGCATATGATGGAATGGTGGATTGTGGTGCTAAACAAATGCATTCTATTCTGTCTTTTAAAGAGTAAATGATCGTCGTCGTATAATTAGACATCAGTTGATTTTTATTTGTGCTCATATCTCTATAAAGTTTTAATGGTTATCCAATCATTAAAACATAATTATCGCACTGACTTCGGCAATGTGCTACAACATAATCTAATTAAAATTTTAAATACACATCTCCAAATTCGACATATTAAAGTAGCCGAAACATTGAATTCTTTTTCTAAATCTTTCATTCCACTTTCTATAGAAATATTATTCATCATTACCATATGAAACTTTAATAGTTTAAAAACTATTAAAGTTATTATATATAGAATATGACTACTTCCAACCCAAAAAATATATATGCTCTCATCTCTAATACCACGGTTCTTTCGGACAAATCAAAGTTAATTAACTTACCTTTTTCATCCTTAATTTCAACTATTATTTCATTAACTTGATTTGTTTGCACTGGAAAAAATAATGGGTAAGCTGGTTCGTAATAGATCGTGTTGCCAAATCCAAATGTTGTTTTTGGTTTAAAAGTGGTAATTATATTAGTTTCTCTATGATTATATTCATCATGTTTTAATATCATACAATTTACTATATTACAGTGTATATTTATTGTTTCAAATGGAGCAAATTCTGGAATTGTATCGCCATAATTGTCCACATTTGCTTTCAGAGTTTTATTTTCTACGAAACCCAAAATTTTTCGAAATGAACCCCGTTTTCCAAGCTTTAATTTAAGCTTACATTTTACTTTCACTCTGTTTGTTATTTTATCCAGCTCGAAAGATATATCATTTTCTTTCCCATCCATTGAATCTACACTAAATGAAAAAAATTGCTTTTATAGTTTTTTCAAGATCTTTTAAGCTATATTGGCCAACTGGAATACCAATTGCTGATTCCATATCATTCTGGCCCACAAAATATATCTTATTTTTCCCAGTGATAATGTTATGCGTTAGATAAGTAGTATAGAACTGAACTAAAGCCAATGAGTGCCACTCTATATCTAAAGAGTAATGTAGTCTTTCTTTCAACACTGATTTGTTATCTGTTAGTTTGAATAATTTACTCATTTATTATATCATTTTAAAAAACCTATTAATAAATGAGCAAGAAAAACATGAA
Source organism: Dryococelus australis (assembly GCA_029891345.1). NCBI lineage: Eukaryota > Metazoa > Arthropoda > Insecta > Phasmatodea > Phasmatidae > Dryococelus > Dryococelus australis. The sequence continues at coordinate 117,283,555 of CM057000.1, read as the reverse complement.
ACATATAGACTGGGATATTAAAATGAGAATACCAGACAAGACTGTATCGACAAAACGTCATAGTGAATTATTACCTAATAATACTAGATGTTTGATAGTGGGTCCTAGTAACTGTGGAAAAACTACACTTATGATAGATAATTTTATAAATGCTCAGGGGTGGTTGGACTTTGGTACTCTGTATGTATGTTCAAAAAGTCTCGACCAACCAAAATATATCAATTTAAAGAAACATATAGATGTAGCATCAAAATTATTTATTGAACCGATAGCATACTTCTTTCCATCAAATGAAGAAATGGTTGATGTAAATGAATGTTATAAAGAGTCAGTAGTTGTTTTCGATTATATCATACTTGAAAATCAAAATATGGTAAGGGATTACTTTATTCGCGGTAGACACAAAGATATTGATTGTTTCTATTTAGCCCAGACATACTCAAAAGTACCTAAGCAGCTTATAAGAGACAATGCCAATTTTCTTTGCATGTACAGACAAGACTATACAAATTTTAAACATATTCATAGTGATTTTGTTGGTGGTGATATGTCGTTTGAGAAATTTAGGGATACTTGTTCAAAATGTTGGAATAATGACTATGGTTTTGTTACAATAGATGTGACTTGTAAGTTAAATAATGGTAAGTGCGTAATAAAATTAAAGACTTTTTAAATTCTTAGAATAGAATTATGTTTTTAATGGAAGTGTTTCCATTAAACACCAACATAATGTGATCTTTTTTAATGTATTAGTATACCATAACTATTTTAATAAACACAATTGTACCTTCAGGTACATTGTGGTCTTTTGGTATTTTAAAATATATATCATCAGGGTATACTTCAAAAGTTTTATACATGTCAATTTTTTTCCATTGATGGTATAAGTTGATAATACTTTTATATTTTTCTGGTTTTATTATTATTTAAACTATAGTTCCATTTCTCATAAAAAAAATATTCTGCTTGATTATCAAAGTAAAATACTTTTTCTTTTAAACTGTATTTTTCAACTAAACGAATAATGTTAATTCTGTTTTTCTGATAGTACTCTAAATTTATTGCATCCATCGGTGCAATGGCTTCTCCCACATGTCTTAGTCTTTTTTGTTTAAAATCTATATTATTATCTACTTCCAAGTAAGTAAGATAGGCTTTATCCAATGACCTTTTATTTCTTGTCAGTGTTGCTATAAAGTCGTTGAACTGTGTATAGGAAACAAAATCATTAGGATTGATCTTCTCAGTAGTCGTATCATTGTCCGTGTGTTCTTTAATTTCATATTCAATCCAAGAGCTCATTAATGTATTTCCACATATATCCATTGTTTATTAATAGTGAAATAATTTTTGGTAATTTAAAATTATGTGAAAAATGATTTAGCACAGTTACACACAAATGACCACAAGTTACTTCATTGAAATTTTGAATTCTATCATCGTTATAAAAAATATTACTTCCGAGATATGCTATTAATTGTCGGAGTGGATTTCCACCAAATGAATCAAAATAATATTTGTTTGATTTTTTCCAATAGCATACCCAGTGTGTACCAGAGTTTGTTGAAACATCTAGATTAACAATCCCATATTTATTATCGAGTGGCATGTTAAGTAGCTCATCGATCATAAATACACCCCGAAAAGTTTTAATGTTTAATTTTTTAACCATTTTATCAATATCAAAGTTACTGAGTGGAGTTACTTTTTTTAACATTCTTACCCCACTTAACTTTCTTCAATCCCTTGCTGTATTCCTCCATAGCTAAATTATGTCTGTGTTGTTCTTCCAATTCTTGGTTTTTCTTCTTAACATTAATTAATGATGTAGCGATAGATGATGCACCACCAGCTAATGCTCCTAGAGCTCCCTATGCTGCGAAAATTAAGGGTAAAAATCCACCCTTGTGAACTGTCAGACCATTTCCAGTTTTAATTTATTTGGACATTTTCCTAAGCTGTGGAACTAAAATTGTGATAGTCATCCCTTTGTCCTCCTTTAATTTCTTGTTTTTAAGATCCACTTGGTCTTTCGTTAGGAAAGAATCAATATTCAAACCCTTCAACTCCTCGTTAGGAACTTGAAATACAATGTTTTTTACTTTCATTTATTATAACATATATTTTATCATCTCATTTTAATTCCCCAGTCAAGCTTACGTTTAATATGCATCGCAGATCCTGTAACACCAGCCGACAATCTCTCATTGAGATCATCATCTGAACTTTACAATCTTTTGAACCCTTTCTTTTCTAGTTCTTTGTCAGCTACATGCCTTTCAGCTAGATCTTTATGATGATGATAAGCTATATCATGTTCCATTGCAGTCGCATCTAGTGGATTAATGGGTTTATCACCACGCTCGATTCTCTCTTTTAGTCTGTTTCTCTTTTACTCTGGTACCGGGACCTAAGTACTGATAACTGGGTGCATGCAACTCAAAAGGTAGTGAATTTATTATGTCATTGAGTAACCCTTTTCCGTGATGCTCCGACTCCCAAAAAGTATGTGGTATTGTGTTTAACATTCGTATCAGATATGGTATACCTTTTGGATTATTCACAACAAAGTCACTAAACTTGTTGAGCATAGTCATTAATCCAACTTTTTCATTGTAATAGTTATCATTTCCAGCATTCTCTTCGCCATAAATAACGAGAAATCGATCAATAAGCATCCTAACATCATCCATCCATATGTATTCTTTGGGATAGTCTGTATATTTCTTTATACCCTTCCCCTCTTTAGGTGAGTTACGTTTCTTTTTGAACGAATCGTAAATAGGCTTAACAATAATTTTCCATTTATTCCCTTTACTCGATTTTGGCGTTCCGAAGTTTGGATAATTGTTTTGAAAAACTGTGTTTGTATCTGCTAGGATACAACTATAGTGTTCATAGTCGGTTGCAATGTAGTCACTTTCTGTTACTTTCTTACTAGTTAGCAATTTCATCAAACCATCAGTTCCAGTGTATGTTCGGCCTTTTACAGTAAATTTGTCATTGTTGAATGTTACTTCGCTATCACCAATATACAATCTACCTTTATCAGCCTTTAGTCCAAAAAACATAGTCTTTGCAGTCAATTAAGAAATCGGCCACTTTCTTATCAATAAATGTTGTTTTGTAGTTAGTTAACTGTGAGATACCAATTTTCAAACCCCCCAACGCTTCGTCATAGCATTCATAGTCATCGTCATAGCGTTCATCGTCATCGCTAATGCGTCTAATGCCATCATCATAGCATTCATCGTTATCGTCGATGCGTTCATCTGTGTCTGTTTTACCAAACAGTTTTCTTTCAAAAGATGCTTCTGTTGGTGTCTCTGGGTAGTCTAAATTCTTAACAGCAAATGGAACAAGTTCTTTCATTAAGTTCTTATTCTCATTTGTTATATGTCCAATTTGTTTGTCCCAAATCTTCTATTGCATCTATCAATGGTTGACTGTGTTTTTTTTTTTTATCATATTCACCTGGGCGAAATTTTCTAAAAGTTTCAAACTTTTCAATTAGCTGTCTTCTTCTCTCTATATTCTTCTCTATGTTGTTTACAATTTTTTGTTGTCTCATTTATTATATAAATAAATAAAATGAACAACGATAACTTAAATGTATACTGTCTCAAATGTATGAAAAATACTCTAAGTTCATATGAACTTACAAATAATAACAAAGTAAGAATTAAATGTGTTTGTGAATGCTGTGTTACCAATAACTCGATAATCACTGGTGGGGGTATAAAAACGATATTGTAAATGAAATTCATAAACCAAGCGAAAAAAAACTTCCCCAAAAGAACTGTTCTATCTTTTGGCATCGATGATCTTTGGCAAGCTGATTTAGTTGAGATGAATTCTGGATCTTTAAAAGGTATACACAGAATTAAAAAAGGGTTTAAATATATATTAACCATGATAGATGTTTTTTTCCAAATATGCATGGGCAATACCAATCAAAGATGAAATGGTGAAAATGTTACATTAGCATTAAAAACTATTTTGAATGATCGCAAACCCATGCATTTACAAACAGACAAAGGGAAAGAATTTTACAATAAATCATTTAAGGCATTAATGACCAATAACAACATAACACACTATTCAACATACAGTGAAAGCTAACATTGTAGTAAGATTTAATAGAACATTGAAGGAGAAAATGTGGAAGATATTTACTGTGCAGGGAAACTATAAATTGGTGGCAATATATTACCTAAATTAATATGTGAATACAATAACACTGTTCACAGTAAAATCAGAATGAAACCCACCAATGTAAATACAAAGAATGAAAGTTCTATTCTAATCAACATGTATGGAGGAGAAAGAAAAATGGTTAAACCAAAGTTTTCAATAGGAGATAAAGTTTATTTAAGTAAAGGTAAACATTTTTTTGAAAAAGGATATACACCAAATTGGTCCATTGAAGTATTTGAAGTGTGTGAAGTATTGCACACAAACCCCACGGAATAGAGAAAAAAAGATTTTAAAAATGAACTTATTAAAGGTATTTTTCATGAGCCAGAGCTGCTTAAGACCAAATATGATAAAGACTACTTAGTGGAAAAAGTTTTGCGAAGAAAAGGAAATAAGTTACTAATTAAATGGTTAGGTTTTGATAGTTGCCATAATTCTTGGGTTGATAAGAAAAGTGTAGTTGTTTAAGAAATTTATTTTTCTATATAATAAATGGATCAACAAAGAATTGAAAGTTGTGAGCGTCCGTCGTTTCCGCCAAATGACCAAACAAAAAATAATTTGAATGAATACAACAAGCGCATTGAGTTTGATATTCCTATTGGCGATGCATTTTCACATGTGAATGAAGCTTATGTATACCAACAGTATAAGCTAACTAAAAGAGATACAAATGCAGATTATGAAAAACCTTCTGATCTTTGTGAGAATTTCTTCCCATTCCAGTTCTCAAGATTAGAGATCTCTAAACATGGTTGTATAATCGAAAGTATTGACAACCCTGGCATCACTTCAACAATGATGCATACATTGCTAGGTTTGGAATCAGAATCAGCATACTTCCAAATGTCGGGGATAGAACTAGGTGAATATGTTAGGAAAGATAAGCGTAACGAAATTATCTATCCACTAAGATATTTGTCTGGGTTTATGAGAGATTGTAATGAAATATTCTGGAAAGGTGGGTACAAGATCACTTTCATTCGAAATTCTAATGATGATGCTTCTTTTTACAGAAAACCCCCAAAGAAAGCAGATGGATCTGATGAAGATGATAGACCAGACGCTGCTAAAATTGTTATTAAGAAAATGGAAATTCTGTGGCCAATTGTTGAATACGATACTATTTATGGAGACGAAATAAAAGCAAAATTGTACAAACACCCCAAAATTCCAATTGGTTTTATTATTGGCAATGTCTTGAAAAACCAGTACTTACTAATGTAAACTCATTTCAGTTTGATATAAAAGATCAGTTCAATTCAATCCAATTCGATATGCCAGACTTTGTCATTGTTGGTTTTCAGCAAAACAGAAAAGAATATCCTTGACAGTTCACACGCGGTTCAATGTTTGACTCATTTTGTCAAAAATATTTCTATTAAGAATGGGTGGAATGAAGTGTTTCCCAAAGATAATTGGAATTTAAACATTGATGATAAAATTTTCGATAAGATGTATATTGCTTACACTGATTTTAGAAATTCAAAGACCAAGCTAGATACCCCTTATTGTAATAATGAACTGCGCTTCAACTCTGGGTAATTTATTGGGAGAAGACCAGTGTATGTTATTGATTGTTCTTACAGAAAAACCACTATTGTAAAACATCGAACTAATTTGAAACTTACAGTTGATTTTAATAAACCAATATTGGTTTCAACTATTTGTAATGTGGTATTAGTAAACCAAAGAAATCTAATTTATAATGTTAAAAGTGAAAGAATCACCGAAGTCCTATAGTGCGCAAACATGTATGGTTATTAGTTTTTAATGGATGGTTATCCATTTAAAACATTGACTGTTATATAATTTTTCATAGTATCACTCTTTTTCAGTTTTGCAGTGCCCCCATGGTAGTGTATTAATACCATCTTTAGGAATATATCTTTTATCATCTTCAAAACTTAATGCTTTTTTTCTCAACTCAATTGTATAGAGTTCATGTTTCTTACTTTTAATAATATTCATAATATTGTACAACACTTTTTTACCAAACAAACCCTTTTTGTAGTCACCAAAACTAATCTCATTTCTGGCTACAGTGTTTTTCACACCCTTTGCTCTTTTCTTTACACCACCTTCCACATTTATTGCACACATTTTCGATTTCAATCCAATAAATTCTTCCATTATTTTTCCATTACATTCATCTTTCATTTTACCAATAATCTTTTTGTTAACTAACGGTATACCATATGGATTATCTTTTTTATACTCAGAAGTATCAAAATGATCGACCATTTCTTTCATGTCGCTGTAGAAGTCTGATGTTTTTATACAATAGATGTATGAATTAGTATCTTGGTAGCATAGTTCAATATTTTTCCCATACTTTGGTTTCATTATATTATAGTGATAATCGTACATTGAGACTTTCGATAGATCAAGAATACTCATTCCAACATAAATGGGTTTGTTAAAGCTCAGTTTTGTTTCAATCATATGAACTGCAACCAAAGAGTTAGTAAATATAGTTCTATCCTTAAAGTTTGGTTTATCCACTAGTTTATACAATTGCTTAAAACTTGTGCACAACCATATATTCACTCTGTTTGTAATATTTTCCATTGTTTTCCCAAAAACGGAATTGTTCATTAATTTGTAGAAATCTTTTTCAAAGTCATTTGTAGACTTTGTTCGCACATTTGTGTTTAGATCAATATAAGACTTAAGCCAATCTGATTGACCAAACTCCAGAACTCTATGAATCTTTTTCAACTTAATTCCAAGAGATAGATCTTGCTTAAGATTTACATAGTGTAATACATATTTTTCTTTATCATACAGAGTAAAGAGTTTGGGGTTTTTTTTAACCTTCTGGTATTTTATTCTCTGATGCCAATGGCAGATCTTTGTGGAGATCGTGCAGTTCATGTAGGTATTCCAAATCAACTTTCAATATATAACCTTTTCTACAATCATCATCTCGTATTTTTGTTACATATATATTTGTATTTCTCCACTTAAACCCACCATAGGGTAAATACTGGCTCATAGCCCATCCATATAAGTTATTGGCATCCAGATATGTAAGATAAAAGATTTCCTCTGTACTATCATAAGCATTCATATATTTATTATTTGCTTTGGCATATTGCTTACAATGATGTGAAATTCCACCATGAACACCTTTTTCTATCATCAAAATCATGTCGTAATCTGTTAATAATTGTAGTTCTATTTTAATTTGTTTGAGCATAGCATCCCACTCTAACCCTGGGGCCGTGAAATACCATGCTGGATCTAGCTTATATGTTTTGAGACATCCATCTCTAAAATTTTCCATTATATCGGACAATATCAATACATCAGATTTGTTATAGTGTTCTGTGTACTCTCTTAGAGATTTTATGTCAATTTTTTTTCACACCTTTCTCGCAAATTCAAAATCTTCGTCTGTAATGTCACATTTATTGAGTTTGTTGTAAAGTACATCTTTGGATGGAAGTGATGTCTCGCAAAATTTTTCAGCACTATCCATGTAGTCATATAGCCTTTTCTTATAACAAAGTCAAAAGTTCATTGGAAAAATGCTTACACGTTTCTCGGAATTGGTTTTGGAAAGATTGCTAGAGAGTTTATCGATACTACTAGCCACAAATTTAAATGAGTGAATAAATCTAAGATTTACACTTTCACATACATGTTTCGTAAAAGAAATATATTTTTCTTCATTGTTGGGAATTAGATCAATTTTATTTTCATCGATGCCAAGATCTCTCATGAATAAATGTGTGTCATAACCATATAGTTTGTGTATAAACACTGGGACAAAACATGCATTTCTATACGATAAGTTACAATCTCTGTGTGCACCTCCCCTAAATTTCCCCGTAATATGATTATGATCTCTCACAGAATCACCATTCAAAGACGTTTCACATATATGACAATGGGTAGCTGTATCATAAACAATTTGTTCTTTCTGAGTTAGTGGAAGCATTGGTTTTTCATTTGTGTATATATCACCAATAGACTTTGCTTCTTCCATTAGCATTTTAACGAATACTGTAGATGCATCAGATCCTTCAGAAGTTACTGGTGGTTTATAGTATTCATGTTCGTATTTTACATAGTAACAGAAGCTAATAGGCTCGTGTTTTTGGTATGGTTTCGTGTTGGATTCGTCGGGTTTTGGTTGGCAAGATTCAATTTTAGTCAACAAACATTCAAAATCAGTGTATATCACAAACGGAACTCTCAAAGAATGATTTTTGTTTTTAAATCTTAATATGTCATTTTTTCCTTTAGATGGTAGTTCAACTCTAACACCATCGTGATCTCGGCAGTCTTGTTCGTGATCTTTGAGTTTAATTACAGAGTAGAAATGTTTGCAAACATATCGCATATATATATGTTGTGACCATTATTTGATATTTGTGATGCGATAAGTCTCGAAAGACTTTTTATCCAGCAGTAGTGGTCGTTCTTTTCGTCTTTGATTTAGAGTAGGTTAATGTGCTTATCCGTATTATTTTTTGTTGTTTTTAATGGGGAGTTTATATATTTCTTACCGCCATATTTTTCTTCGTATGCGTATACATTAATAGAAATTCCACGTCTTTTCTCAAAGGTTGGTATGCTATCCAGTTTCATTGGAAATTCCAAACCCTTAAGTACGTCATCAAACTCATGTTCGTAAGCTCTGTATTTATTCACTCTTAGGGGGTTTCTTTGTACTTGGTGCAATGCAGATAGTACAGACCACAGAAAACATTTTTGATCATTGTTCTTAACATTAATCACCGCATGCTTTGCTTTGTTTTTTCTGGGAGATAAACATAAGAACTGCCCTTGAATGGTACATATTTATTTATTCGCACTTCTAGTTTAAATATTCTGTTGAGTACCCACTGAGATCCCTTTGCTTCGAAAGCCCACATCTCAGCTATGATTTTCGATATGCTGTTGGCATAATATTCTTCCAGATTAGTCGATTTCAGTATAATTTCGTTCTTTGTTTTAAAGGAGCTTTCTACATATTCAATATTCCCACCAATTCCCCTTTTGTACTCAGTGAAGAGTTTCATGTTCACTTTGAGTGATTTTATATGTTTATTAATTAGTCCCATTACAGTTTCTTTTACATCGTTTAGGAAATGATTTGGGTATTCATTCACATTATTTACAGCATAAGTCTTGATCGTACTTTGAAATGGTGTTTCGATTTCTTCTACACTGAATCTGAGTGTGTACTTATGAATTTGACTTCTCAAGTGACTTCTTATGAGAGAAGGTTTGTAAAAGTGATTACCAGTTTCACACTTGACATACAGTACCAGTTGCGTTAGCCTTTTTCATTGCCATGGTCGTCATCATATTAGACATCAGTTGATTTTTATTCGTGCTCATTTATTATATACAATATTTTATTTTTTACGTATTCAAATTTTTTGAGCTACTTTTTTGCGGTTGTGGTCAACCGCAATTTTTTACGCGTATTTTTGCAGATGTACTCAAAGCAAAGTTTAACGCAACTTTTTTTTTCTAAAGACTACGATCTGAGCAAACGCAACTTTTTGAGTCACTTTTTTGCGGTTGTGCTCAAACGCAACTTTTTAATCCACTTTTTTGGAACTGCTCCCAAACGCAACTTTTTGAGTCACTTTTTTGCAATGCTCCCAAAAGCAACTTTTTGAGCCACTTTTTTGCGTTTGTGCCCAAATCGGCATTTCTATACTTCTCAAATAAATATGGCCATGTAAGTAGTAAACTGTGCATATTCCATTGCACTAGGACTATTGAATATTATTCAAATTGAGAAGGCTTTCAAAAGTGCTCATTTTACAGTGAATGTACTATAACACGTAGATTCATACTTTAATGTGTATTAAATAAGAGGTATTACCTTGGTTCCCAACAATTGAAACATTTGGCACTTGGTATAACTTCAATTTTTACACACTGCAGATTTACTAAGTGAGAGCCTGCATGGTTGTGTGTATATTTGTACATACGTGTAGCTACGAGCAGTAATATTTGTTTCTAGTGTTGATTTCAAAAGTGCTCGCTTTATCATGAACAGTTTTTATATACAATTATTCGACATAAAGGAAGTGTTCCTGTGACTTTACAATCCTGCCCCTCCCGTCTTCCCCCTCCACAACATCCTTCCCTTGATTTTTTATATATCACTGCATCCATATCAGAGTAATAATTTTACGCTATTTTAGGTGACACTAACAACAAAAGTTAATTATTTGTGTCAATGTAAAGGAAGCAGGAAAGTATTACCTTAAATCGTTCTAAAATACAGCAGAAAAAAACAACTAGAGAGTATTACGTGCGAAGTATGAAAAACATTTCTTTACACATACCGATTTTGAATCTATGTAGAACCTTTTTGATGCGTGATTGTGTCGCACATGTCTTGAGGTAGCCTTTTGTTTTTCAATTTAAGGTAATATATATCGTATTATAAGTTAATTATTCGTGTGGCCTAAAAACGGCCCAAAGTTGTTTTTTTTTTTTTTTGGCGCGATTTTTTTTTTTTTAAACTATCCAGTGAAAAGAAAAAGTGTGTTTCTTGGAAATGAAACATCAGTGCCTGCAAGTCAAATAGTGCTTTCCCGAAGCATAACATAGCGAAAACTTCTTCTGCTCGTCGACGTTTTTTCAAAGCACGAGCGGCCTGAATGTTTGCAATGCGGCAAAACATTACGCCCATGTCGGCACGCTCCAAGGAATCCCTTTCAGACGCGAGCTAAGATTTTTTTTTTGGATGGGCGTGGTTGATTGATTGGGGACCGGGGGGGGGGGGGGGTGTTGTGAGCGAGGAAGAGAAGTAATGGAGAAGAGTTCTTCACGGTGTGCTTGCAGTAATGACTTCCTCGTCTGCTTGCGGCCCAACATCCGGGCGGGTGAATCTCTGGATTACCTGGACCAGCGCGTGATAACCGACACGTGGCGTGGGTAATTGCCGAGTAGAGTTGTGCGGCCAGGCTTGCGAAATTTAAACATTTTTTGACGTTAATACTTCTTTAAATTTGCAACCATAGTGGGAGGCAACACAGAAACTCCGATGATAACACAATATCGGGGATAGAGTTTGGCATTGCATCTCCGAATATATCGCCTACCTTCAAAATGCAATTACACCACTCGATTTCCAAATGATCAAAGAATATGTCGCGTTGAGTGATGGCTTTGAAGCATCGCACGGTGCCGGGGGGGGGGGGGGGGGGGGGGGGGGGGGGGGGGGCGTTTGCTCAATTTTGAGTTCGTTTCGCCGCGTCTCACAACTTCCGCGTAGTATAACTTTTGATTAGGAGAAGCTACGACGCTCCTTTAAGTTTCAATCGACAGCTCTCGTCGAGATCAATCGAGACTGCCTGTACAAAAACATTTGTGTGGCGTGGTTATGGTGAACTTGTGTGTATTCAATGTAAAAAAAAATTAAGAAAATTTTACATAATTTCGGCCTGTGCTCGTCTAAAAGACAAAAGTCGAAATACTGAAATCGTATACGGTTGGAAAGAGCATCTCAAAATCAATCCAGTGATACCCATAAAACCCTATATGATCGAGTGAAGCTGTGCCGGGCACGTAAAATAAACATCGGCGTAGACGTATTCACGCAAAACAAACGGCCGTGTCCCCAGCACTTCCACATCCCATTTTATTTTATGAAATGACTCTAAGACTTGGAATAACGTGATGCAAGCTTAAGACCTGAATGATAATGAGAGCTGGTATGTTTAGTTTAACGTAAACTGCGTGCTCACACAAGCCAAACTGAGAAAAAAAACCAAAGAGGAACACTCGTGTACACTTACATTTCTCCAAATATTCATATGTATAGTCAATCCACAGTTATTTCCTACTTTCCCGAAGCACTGCTCAAGTTCTACTTTCAGGGCACTCCTCCGCCTCGCTGCAAACAAAGCTTAAGCGAGTCTAGAAAATTACACCAAAGAATCAGCGCATCGCATTCGTGCGCACTCAGTTGTATAATATTTTGCACGAGAACTATTTTTTATTAGGCGTTGCCAACAAGCCGACTGTATTTCCCTGTTTTTATTTATACTAATTATAAATTACGTAGTATGATTAGGGGTAGTGGAATTGCGCGAGAATATTTCAGGACAAGTTATATTTCGTAACACTGTACGTACTTTTAACCATCTTGATTGACTGAATTACGTGTTAACTGTCTGGACACGATTCATGTAGTAGTCGTGCCGATGTTGTCGAGTTGTGAGTGGCCAGGTCAAATAAGAATACGCCTTCTCAAACAGATAACAACGAATGGAAATAGACTAATTGCTTTTGGGTGCTTATAGTATTGAAGTTTACCATGTACTCATTTCTTTTCTTTTTTTTTCGGAAATTCTCTTGCTGCAAGTATGATTTACAAATGAAATATAAGTAAAAGTTCAATTTAAAAAAGAAAAGGTACTTTTAAGTTAACAGAAGTGTAATATGGATGTAATAACTTTACGTATTTAGGAAACAACTAAACACGTCGTACATTGAGTGATTTATCGAAGGTTTGATTTAAAAAATTTAAAGATACCGCGAATAGAATATAGCAGTTTTTTTCATTTAGTTAGTTTCTGGAGGGCTCTAGGTTCAATTCCCGTCAATAATCCTTGGGTTTTTTCAAGTAGCTGGTAGATGTCTACCGTCTTGGACAACTTGCCTAGCCACTTTGGGCGGGGCATGGTGTATTTCACCTCGTCGATACCTGAGATACTCACCAGCGTTCTGGTCATTGATAGTCACTAAGCTTCGTGTCCAGCAATCATATTTTACGTTAACGTTAGTGGCGATGAGTGACTTTTATTCTTCACAATTTTCAAAAAATAGCACCGAAAATTTGGAAATTTCGAGCATTGTATTCGGGGGTTTCCAGGACAAGGGCTAGAGGCTGCGGATCCACAGATCCGCCGCCATCCTGTTTCCGGCCACCATATCGTTTCCGACTGCCATTTTGATATTCTACTTCATGCTCTATTATGCGATCTTGTTTTTTCATGCTCTAACATTCCAGCTTGTATTGTCATGCGCTCTCATTGTATCTTGTATTGATGATACTCTTCCTCATAGAATTATAGTAAATATTATTATTCTTATTGTTGTAATAAGTGCTCCTATTGATGAAATAATTTTCATGATATGAATATAATCTGAATATCGTCATGGTATTCCTGCTCTATCATTCCATCTTGTCTCTATCAGTACATATTGTCTCTTTCCTTTCTCCCCCAGTTCCCGCTCTTATCGCCTTCGCCCACCATTTATGTAGTTCCCTCGCCGCCTGCTAGAGGTGCTGGTGTGTGTCTGCCATCTTGTTTCGAGTAGTTCCTTCATCGCCTGCTAGGAGGCACTGGTGTATACCACTGTCGTCCGCCATCTTGTTTACAGTAGTTTAAGTCGAGTGACAACTAGGAGCGCAGTTATGTATTTTTTCGCAGTGCTCAAAAATCCTGCGGAAGGGTGCGCAATCGAACTGCCGGACCTTATGGTCGCCAGCATAGTTGATGCCCTAGCTAACTGAGCTATCAGGGCATGTATTGGAGCGACGGATTTAAAAGATTTAATAGTGTGTGTGTGTGCCGTGGACTAATATATATTTTGTTGATATTATTGTACATAAATAATGTGTAGTAATAATGTCATAAAGTTTTTTGAAGCCGTTATGACTATCCGATACATATACCAACAATAAGATTTTTTTCATATAGTCACAGACATGTAAGAAGAATTATTATATAAGTTTTTTTTTTACTATCCGAGACTTATATAGACCAGCAATAAGAATTTTGTTCATATAGTCATAACCATGCAATAAGAATTCTTTCATATATAGGTAAATTCATGGTTTTCTGCTTAAGTATTATATACATATATATGTGTTTTAGTATAAGTATTCGTATGTATATGTAAGTTCCAGTACTCTATTAAGATATTTTGTTATAGTGATAGGTAAGGATTTTTTAAAAGTATTTTTTCTTAAAAATGTGTATATGCTCTTCTACAGCAACTCCCCCGGCAACAGCATTTATAGCTTGTTTATGTCTTGATTATAAATATTTTTTTATCAATTTAATGAAAATAATATTCTTATTTGTATTTGTGTTTAATCATGATTAATATATGTTGGTGTTTGTGTATAGGAATGAAAAAAGAAACTATTTCAATTTGTTTCTAAGACCAACCAAAAGTGTCAGTATTTGCGCAATTACAAGGAATAGGATCCATTTCAGAGTTTCCAAGATAAAATATTATCTTGCATGTTTTTTTTATAGAAAAATAGACAAATGCAAAACAAATTACCGAATGTGGTTTTGTAATCTAACACACATCGCAAAAACAAAAAATGACCAATGGTAAAAAATCAGAAATGATGACAGCTTTTACTGTGCACAGATGCCCCTCAAAAGATATCTTGTAAAAAAAAATATATAATTTTAAAAATATATTTTTTTAATAAATTGAACACCTTTTAAAATAAAAAGTACACATTTTTTAACACGCATCCTTTTTAAACTAATCACTTTATTTATGTATTGTGGTTAAACAGGTCTACAATTGGCTCCAGCCCATCCCAGCAAATGATAAGGTAGTTTTCGATCACTATAATGCAGAAGTGAGTATCCGTCTGATCCTGGCGAATATCGTCCGTAGATCAAATCACCTCGGACAAGCCTTCTAGAGGCAGATGTTGGTTTGTCAACACTGCTTCTAGAAGCTGGTGGTTTTGACTCAATCTGCAATCGATATCATCCAGCATCTGTTGGATACTAATTTTTTCTAAACTACCTTATTCTGTTTGTTAAGTGTAAGTCCGAATGTAGGGCCGGGTCCTAATTGCTTTTCAGGGCTGAGCCTGTTACGCCTAAAGGAGATGGAATTGAATACAAAGGAGGCGGGCATCGCGGCCGAGAGGGAATGGGTAGGATATTCATTTCCGTACTGGAGAGAGGAGAGGGTGGCAACGTTGGTAGAGCAGTTACCCACTCTGCCACTGATATCGCTTGTTGCCTTTCCTCTACGTCTATACCACTATATTCGAGCGGTTGAGCACCACCCAAATATAGCGATTCTGGAGTGTAATTTTAATAAGTGGTATCAGTGGAGGAGAGGGTGGCAGCGATTACAGTTGTGGTACGACATTGGTGTCTGGCTGTAGAGTCCCCCTGGCATTGATACTGGTAACACTGGAGAATGGTAGGCCGTTCGTATTATAGGTGAATGGCTTCCTGTGGTAGACGATGGGGATGGGGCTCGCACCATGTCGTATCCTCCCACAACGATAACACTGCTGGCTCGGCATTATACATAGGGATGCTGTATCCCATATCTTACACAGCGAGTTCGTCGCCAAAAATGTGCTCCGTTTCTGTCATCAGCATCAAGTCATGTTTGCTGTTCCAGCCGTATTCCAAGAGAAAGGCAAGAGAAAATATATAATGGCAGACAGCTAAGATGGGATGAGAGCATGAAAAAGACGAAGAATGGTTGAGCATAAATAGGAAAAAACAAAATTATGAACAGAAACAAGATAGCTACCGGAAACAAGTTGGCGGCCGGAAACACGATGGCGGATCCAAGATGGTGGGTGATCCGCGGATTCGCAGCCCCCATCCCTTATCCTGTAAATCCCCAAATCCTACAACTATTTCGGAATATGGGAGCCCAAGTCTCTCTGCTCCTAATTAGCTTTGCTATGTAAATCATATGTCGCGTGATCTTTATCATATACACATGATAATTAAGTATCGTAGGCAAACGTACTGGGGGTACGTTTAATAGTTTCGTCGAAAAACCAGAATTTCAAACATTCTGCAACACAGGTGGAACTCTTAATTGCTCTTGCTTCACACATTTGCATTCGTTCCCTTAAGCCAAATAAATTATTTAAAACATTTTCGAACCGAGCATTTTTTTTTGTTGTTCCGGCAGCACGTACCTGTATTTAGTATAAATACCCATTTAATAAGTGCGTTCATCTATAGGCTATTCACGGTAAAGTGAGCAGTTTTGAAAGCCGTTTCACTTGGAATAGTAGTCAATAAATACGTTTTATTTTAGCCTTAGACGGTGATTTCCGAGTGCGGTGGAATATACACACTGTGCTTATTACTTACATGGAAATATTTACTTAAAAACGTGGTTACAGGATAAAACATTGCTGAAAGGAAAAAGTAACTAGAGCCTCGAAAGTGCTCACTTTATCGTGGACAGCCTATAAGCGGCTTGGCTACCGTAAACATTAGGAATGTCATGACAAAGTGAAATGAATAGGAGTGAATACGAATTTGGTTGGCTGAAACATTCTGATATGTTTATTATTACAACATGTATGGCTTGGTCCAATACCAGGGTAATAGGGTTATTAGATTCGCTTCATTCGAATTTACAGTCAGAGTTAATTTTTTTATAGTTACGATTATAGCAGTGTTTGTTAGTGTGGTATTTAATAAAAGCACACACCAATCCTATTCATTAAATTTCAACATGAAACAAAAAATGTTACGCTATAAAACTTGAACATATTTCACGTAAATGTCATACATTAGGCTCAGTATAAAAAGTTAAATATACAATACTTCGTTAGTCACTGTGGTCGAGATTGTTCAGGCATAGCGTTTCGGTACAAGCATTCCGGGTTTGAATCTCGATCAGTAACTGACAGTCTAATATCTCTAATAAACGTACAATCATACAAATCTTTAGTTTCAAGGACGTTTGAGGCAACTGAATAAGAACAAAAAAATAATTTGGTTTCAGCAGCTAAATGATTAACTACCCCAATACAAGCAATTAATTTGTTTCCACTAAGATTAGTTTTACTAAAGGTTGAGAATACCAATGTTAAAAGTTTGGCAAAGGGAAAATTTTCGTCACTAGGTAAGCGCTAATGTCGACAAGGAACCAGAATTTCGCCATTTTTTACGTTATAAAAGAGGACAATTTCAATAACCATTAATAAAATCTATACTAATAAACAAAATTGAAGTGCCTGTCTGTTATTTCAAAATTGATACTAATATCTAAGCTGTCTGTCTGTTTGGATGTTTGTCCAGAATAGGCTCCGAAACGGCTGAATCGATTTTGATAAAATTTTGAGACATTATAGAGTTAATTTCTATATCTTTATTTCATCTCGATATCTCAAATGGTTACGAAGTAAATTAATTTTTTTCATATATTTTTTCCAAAAAGATTATTGTCAAAAAACATTGTTAAAACAACAATAGTTTTTAAAATAATTATTGATATAATATGCATAATTAAATTTAAATTAAATTTAAGATTTTATTAACAATCGTGCACCTTATTACATCAATGCCTATAAATTTGACAAATTTCTTCCACATTTTGAAATGTTATAAATATTAAACCAGTAAAGTTTAGAACTTAAAATTTCTACAGTGGGTAGGAATTATACAGACCTTTAGTTTTTGAAAGTTTCATATTTTTAGCATCTCCCACACCTGAGTTATTTGGTACCAAATTTGTGACTTTTTGAAAAAATTTCATATTTCAACCTCATGTCAAATGAAAATGGGGTATCTCTAGAGGATAATTTTGTATTTGCCTACAGTGTGAGAAAAGGCGTATTTGTACAAAACATTTGAGTCCTTAGACTTACTTCCTCCTCATAGTAAATTTTATTTGAAAATTGGATTTTGAACCGAAATATGCTTAATTTTAGGTACGTATGCCTGGATGCTGTGATTTGAAATAGAGTAGAGTTAATTAATGTACAAGAAAACTGATTATTTAAGTTACAAATTGGTTTTTGTTTCAAGTCTTCAGCTCTTATACATTCTGAGATACTTAGCTTTTCGTAAAAGTTGACATTCTGAATATATTGCTTTTGTCATGTTCAAAAATCGCTGCCATTTGAAAAAGAATGTAGAAAAAATTGTTACAAATTTTGTTTTGTTATTAATTTATATACAAAAACACTTGGAAAAAATGTCATTCAACCACCTCTTAGATGATTCTAAGTGGAATGACCCGTAAACAAATCCTAAAGTTTATGCGAACGAAGCTGCGGGAACAGCTGGTATAAAATTACTTCATAACTAAGTAAAAAAACCTTTCTCTTTTATAATTGCCGTAGCTTAAAATTTTAATTGAAGTTACCTTTGGAACACTGTGCACCTAGCGGCAGAGATTTTTCCTATGCCGAACTCTCCCTTACGAAATCTCGTTTTGTACCCAACATGAGTAGAATTAACCTTAGTTGCACCAAACAAACTTTATTTCGTTCAACAAAATATTCTTCTCGGTGCCGTTTCTCGCCAAAAAAAAAAATTGTGATGAGAGTTTGTTCCCGTTTTCTTCCCCAGTGTCTGCTCGCTGTGAATGAAGTCTGTACAAAGTTCAGTGGACGAGAACAAGGCAGAAAGAACTCTTCGAAGCTGGGAGGTAGACGGCAAGCAGAGGACGTTCAAACAGGATGAGCTGTTATTGTGCAGTTGAGGGCTTGAGCACACAGACCTGAGTGTGTGTTTACTCTTATCTCGAGAACAATGACGCCAGCCTGCTGCCTTTACGCCGCCGTTTTTTTTTATTTTTAAAGAGAACGTATGATGGCTCACGCTCAACGTCGACCGTTGAGGGAGTTAAAGCATTTGCGTTTCACTCTTCAAGGACCTTTCTCCGACCGACTCACCACTTTCTAACTCATCGAATATATGCCTTTCGATTTGGATTGTGAAGAAGGCAGGAGGGGGGAGGGGAGAGCAGTGAACTCACGTTCTAGTCAGACTGTTTGACATCGACAAGTACAGGAAGACGTCTGTTATTAATCACACGCGCATCCATCGCGGTGAGTTTGGTGCCTTAGGGAAAGTATGCTTGAAATGGGCAGACAGGTACGGCTCAGATATACCGAGCGAGAGGTAAACCTTCGGAAGAACCCGGGTTCGATTCCCGAAATCACTCCAGGTGAATGATAAGCTGGTTCTTTACTGCAGGCCATGACCCGTTTATTTCCTCTTTCCCTTTTTTCTCTGGGCATCTTTCTCCGTCTCTAATGACCTCGCTGTCGAAGAGACCTTATCTGAAGTGTGTTGGTTTATTCCAAATTCATGAAACATTTTCATTACAAGAGACGTAATACATTGTCCCTTTCGTGATGGTCCATAACATGCCATATAAATCACGTAGTTAATTTTACTGGAGTTGAACGCCTGCCTTTCTAAACGTGTGAACGGATTTCACAAATGAACATACACATACACAGAAATGGTTCCCAGGATACCACGTGGACTAATAATTTTCGTCAATTGCACATAATAAACTCCTTTTTTTTTTTTTTTTTTTTTTTTTTTGCAGGCTCAAACTAACGTATTCCAGGAAGATAAAACTTATTATTCGCGTCGTTTTCCCATGACGTCTTCCTAATCATCTAAACTAAAACCTTACAAAAATACGATGTTGTTTCCTAAGGTGTCAGTACCTGAGTTCCCAGATGGAAAACTCTAGTTATCAAATTTCGGAAACTTGAAACTGTAGTTGCGTCCTTTTCGAGGAAAAAAAAATAATAACTTGCCGTCGCACTGTGCGGCGGTGTTGGCAGCAGTGGGAGCATGAAGGAACATGTAGGCTCTGGGAAGTCTTTAGGTGACACAGAATGACTATTAAAGTTCCCTGTGGAACCGGTGCTGGCCTCACCAAACTTATCCTGTAGGTGGCCGATACCTATAAAAAGGTTATACCTAGAGTAGTACTTTCATCACGATCTCCAGCGCAGTTCTGAACACGAATGGTGCAACAGTTTTCTGTGTCGATCTTAGATCCGATCTCGGATCGAGTTTCGAACCACGATGGCACGACCGGGCATTAGTGATTCTTGTCCTACCTTCTGGAAGCTACGCTTCCTCGTTGCAGATTCTCGTTCCGGTGCCTTTGCCTGTGTCGTCATCGGGGGATGACCATTAGAAAAGAAAAACGTTTCTTCGTCCGACCGCTATGAACCGAAACAGTGTTTCTTTCCACCATCCAGAGACATGCAGCGGCATCGCCAGAATCTCCCCTGTTTCCAACCGCACAACAGCGAGGTGACTTGCAGAAGGAAACTTGCACTCTCGACGTCCATGACGCAGTCTTCCATTGACACCACGAAACTGCGATTTCGTTTGCAGTTTCGTCGTAACCAGGTAGCGTGCACGGCTGAGGAATGACAGCGCATCGTCATTGGCGACGAATCCGGGTTTCGTCTGAACGTGAATGAGAATCGTATTCAAGTATGGAGAAGTACTGGACAGCGTACAAATGAGGACATCATAGTTGAGCGACGAACCGACAAAACCGGTAGTGTCATGGCGTGTGGGGAGCAATCTCCTATGACTTTCGGTATTCTATGGGAGTTGGCAATGGGAACACTGACGGAATATCGGTACAACCAGAAATGTCTGCTGCCTCCTGTGCTTACTTTCATGTTAATGCTTCAACGAAGAATTTTCCATAGGACAATGTCCGCCCATATACAGCACTGTTTTCTCCTAGGACAACCGTGTTGATGTTACGCTCTTCCTCGGACGGCCCTGTCTCCAGACAAGTATATAAAAATGTATGAAACCAGCTGGGGCGGTGCCTTTAAGGCCATCAACGGGTCTGCAGCATCTGGAGCAGTAGTTGCAACATACATTGGACGAGCTTCCATAGGATAACATTAGACGTCTGTACGACGCCATGCTGGACCTTAACACCGTATGTATCCATGATATTATGGATGGTGCAAAATTGTACGAAAGGTACTTTTTGACTGCACAGTTTTCCCCTATATGAAGTTCATATTTCTTGGTGTGGTTATTTATTATCTGTATCATCGTTCCCATTGCCTGTACCATGTTTCATTTCATTTCGGCGTCTCTTTTATTATATATATATATGTGTGTGTGTGTGTATGTGTGTGTGTTATTGTGTATGTATGTGCGTGTGTGCGTAGGTACGTGCGCTTGTGTGTGTGTGTGTGTGTGTGGGAAATGCAAAGAAGCCTTATAGGAATGCTAACGAGATCCGTTCTGATGCGTTATTATTAGCAATAGGCCTAAATTCACAGTATGATCAGTCCAGGTCGCGATGAAAAAAAAAAAAATTCTTTTTTCACTTTTGAGGAAACTAAGCGTGCGAGTCTTTCTCACATCTGCACTCATTCTCAGGAGGTTAGTACCTACTTCTTGTGAAAACTCGTCAAACAATCTCATGCATATTAGAGAAAGTCGAGAAAAAAAAAATACCTTCATGACGTCGTATAGTTGGTAGGTAGATAGTTTGGGCTTACCGTCTCGTCGACGACGAGGCCATTGTAGACGGCGCAATTTGCGCAGGGAAGAGGGATAGGGTAAGACGTGGGAAGGAATCGGCCATGGCCTTTGTTAGGGACCCATCCCAACATTCGCCTGGAGTGAGTTGGCCAGACGAGGGATCGAACCAGAGTCTCCGGAATGCGAGTCCAGTGAGTTACCACTGCGCCACCTCGCTCGGCCGTACAGCTAGTGAAAGTGGTAAAATTGTTCATTTCGTTACCTTTCTTCGAACATCGCATTTATCGAATGTCGTTTCGCTTACCTTCAATATTTCATCTTCTGAAGAGCAATAAAAGGAAAATGTCTTCGCCGGGAACAATTTTTGTTAGATGTCAGGAAAGGATCGAGGAAAGTGTAGGAGCCTACACAAGGGATCACGTTTTGGCTGCTTATTCCTAGCTCGTCTCCTGTAATCTGGTACAGTACCGCACCTGATCTCGACGAAGAAGCTTCCCCTTTGCTGCTCTTTAAAAAGAATAAATACAAGAAGGCCATAAGCAATCGCAAGCAAAAAAAATTTTTTTGAGCAGTCCTTGGGCACAAAATAATAATAAATACCACTCATCTGGAAAGCCTGTAAAAAAACGAAAAAGCTACGAATTTGTAAACTGTCAGAGAAATGAGCGAAATGTCAGCGAATTTTGAACATGGAAGTAAAATTTCTTGGTATTTTGTGATATGTAAGCTGTATTTGGAGGTTCGCTCATCAGCCGTGCACCATTACCTAGATCATATATGATCGCTTTGACCAGTTTTAAGTGTTTTTCTTTGCAGCGTATGTAGAGAGAGTAATTTTGTAAGATCAGAGAAGTACGTATTTTGGCCTAAAAGTTTGCTAAAATGCAAATGCGTGTGTCTTTACAGGAAAATCTGTTAAACGTAAGATTAGGGAAGAAAATTATTTTGGTCTGGAAATCAGGGAAATGTCAAGGAATTTCCAAAACAAAAATTAAAAAAAAAAGGCGGCAAACCTGATAACGCTTACGTAAAACGGACCCAGCCTCCCTGTGATAGTTGTGTTATCACGGAAACCAAGTGACATATAGCGATGTGTCAACTAGTAATATAATACGTAGTCATAGCTGTAAAACACTAAAGCTGACATCGCAAGGTGTAAGTATTGAATTATGAGTCGAATATTTTTCGTTGGTCCATAATTATGGAAGATAGCGCCACATGAAAAATAAAGCTTTTATGTTATATCTCAAAAACTACTCAACCAATTTTCGCCAAGTTCGGCACGTATGTAGTACTATGATAGACCAGTTAAATGTAAATAAATGAAATTTATTGGACACTTATTTTCAAAATGGCGGTCACATATATATATATTTTGTTTATTTGGTATAACTACTACACCATTTGAACAATTTCAACCAAATTCTGTACGCTGACAATATCTATTACAACCATCATATAGCCAAACAACACCCACTTTTGTGTACCATTTTGTAAGATAGTGCCACATTAATTAATAAAGTCTTTGTAATATCTCGAGATACAGTTCACATATTCCTACTAAATTTGGCAAAATAGTAGTACTGCTGCAGTTGATATGTACAAACATGTTTCAAGTATGTCAGACACTTATTTTAGAATTGGTGGCCATCTAGCTATTTTAGCATAGTAAGCTATAGCTTCGAAACCATTTTATCAATTCTATGTTAGCTGTGTATGCTGGGAGTATATACAACAAACATCAAATATGTCTATACGAGGCCGATTTTGTCCGCCATTTTGTAAGATAGTGTTACATGACTAAATAAAATTATTTGTTATATCTCGGGAAACAATTTACCGATTCTTACCTAACATGGCAGACAAGTAGTACTGGGGTAAGTAATATTAACTGACATGTTTAAGGTATGTCACGCACTTATTTTCAAAATGGCGGCCAAATAGCTATTTTAGTTTTATATGTTAAATCGTCGAAACCATGTAATTATTTCAAATTAAACTTGCTATGCTGGCTGTTTATATTATAGCCATTATATTTGTCTACACTAAATCTCCTCTGTCCACCATTTAGCAAAATAGTATCAAATAGAAAAATTAAATAACGTGATATCTCCGAAAATACAACCATTGATACCAAATTTGGCAAACAAATAGCACTATGGCAAGCCATGTAAACTGGTAATCATTGAGAGTGTTAGACATACAAACTTTAAAAATGGCGGCCTTATAAACATTTTAGCTCGAAATTCCTTATCTACGAAACTGCAAAAAATCTTCAACGTAAATGTGTATGCTGACAGTATCAGTTATATCCATCAAATTTTTCTATGCAAAGCCTCATCTCTCCGCGATTTTGGAAGATAGCCCCACATGAAATTATACAGTTTTTATGCCGTATCTCAGGAAACAATCAACCGATTTCTTTCGAATTTGGCGAAGAAGTTGTACTGTGGTAAACTATATTTACTTATATGTTTTGAGTGTGTCTCTTATTTTCTGATTGGCGCCTATACATACATTTTAGCTTGGTATGCTATACCTACGAAAATATGTAACAGATTTACATTTAACTTTGTATATTGTATCTGGGAAGATCATGGACCACGCTAACACGTAAACGTTTTGTCCTCCATTTATGAAGATCCTCACAAGAACAATGGAAGTTTTATGCCATATCTCGATGATCAATCAACCGATTCATACCAAAATTTTACGCAAGTATTGGTAAGGTAGGGTATGTAAATTAACATGTGTTATGTTTGACAGGCATGTTTTAATGGGGTTTATATACCTAAATAATTTATATTAAATTGTTATATCTATGAAACGTTTCAACGAAAACCAACCAAATTTTGTATGCAAACAGTATTATTTGGAAGAATCATTTATGCGTAGAGATTCTCTTTTGCCGCGTTTCTTGCAGAGTAGTGTACGGTGAGTAAAATAAACAGTTTGCCATGTTTATGGAATAATTAAACAAATGTCCACACAATTTTGCACATGTACAGAAGGCCATGTAAAGTTACATGATGTAAATGGGATGAGACACCGATTTTCAAATTGGTGGCCATATAAATAATTTGATATATTTGTAAACAATTTAACCAAATTTAACCAAACTTTCTATGCTGATAGTATCTATTAGACGCATAGTATAAAAAAATTTTTCTAGGCAGTTTTTTTAAGATAGCACCAATTAAGTAAATATTGTTTTTACGCCTTATCTCGGGCACCAATAAACCGATTTCCACAAGTATCGGTGTGAAAGGCCATGTAAACTTATGTGTATTTAGTGGCTTAGACAGTTATTTTGAAAATTACGGCCGTGTAAATATTTCAGGTTAGTGAACCTTATCATTGAAAACATTAGACTAATTATAACAGAAATTAATGCTCCGAATCCTACCTCCGTGATGCAGTTGATTGCCAGCTAGCTTAATTTTACGTGTTTTTCCGAATTTGAATCCCGGGTAAGTCACTCGTGTATTTTAAATGTCTTGGTAATGTTTGACATGTTTCTGGTTTCATCTATAATGATATTGCTCTCAGTGAGACGTCAATGCCTACCTACCATCTAATCTTTTCAGAACTTCACTAAAATGTATTTGCACCCATGTAGAGGAAATTGGCCTCGTTAGCTATCAGTAATTTCTTGTATTATATGGCATTATCTGCAATGAGTATTTCCACAATCATTCGTAGGTATTGAAACTCTGGTACAGTACAGCATATGTGGAGTTCTGAGGAGACTTCAACACACCTTATCTTCACTGTTATGCCATAAAAAAAAACATTGTCTTTGCTGAGAGTTTCTTAGACGCGTTTCGGGGCCGCAGTTGTGTAGTGGTTAGACTACTCGCTTCCCTCCTAGGCGAACCGGGTTCGATTTCCGGCGCGGTCGCTCCCGGATTTCCGTACGTGGGAATCGTTCCTGACGATGCCGTTGGTCAGCGGGTTTTCACGGGGATCTCCCGTTTCTCCCACTCTTACATTCCGGCGCTGTTCCATACTTCACTTCACCCCCACCAGCTCTCAAGATCTCAATGTTGAGAGCCGCCAGAATATATTCTCTCTCACTCTTTCCTACGCTCTCGATTTATCTTTCTATCTCTCTTAGACGCGTTTTCGCTGGAAAGACTGCGCGCTAGTTCAATGTTTTGCGCGTAGATGCTACGAGGCATCTAGTGTAGATGCGTGAATAGCCCTTAGCGCTCCTGCTATTATTTATTAGACACGCAAAATACCTCTTACTGTTGAGCTGAAAACGTTAATAGGCACGAATGTGTAAGTGACCAGCAGAATTCCCATCTGTTAACTGTTATCCATCTAAAATCGATTGAAGGTCTTGTTTACTAACGAAGTACTTATATTTTGTTCTCGTGTCCGCACCAATCGTTTACCTCTTAGCTGCCAAGACAACGGAACTGAATGATTTAAAAACACTAAAGGTGAGATAGATCAATACCCGCAGCTAAACGGAGAGGTGCCAACCTACTCCTTTCCTGTACTAAAGGAATACAGAAATCGACGTGGCATTTAAAGCATGCCTGATTATTCTCTGACTGTACATCCATACTGTATGGTGTACATGCTGATACATGCGGGATATCTGGAAAGGTTTGCCAGCCTCGTGCTAGCGTTTAGCCATGTTGTGCTTTGTTATACCTGAATCACTGACAGTTAAAGCGGACCAGTGAAATGCAAACCTTTTAGACGGCGATAAACGTGCGGGTTTCTTCCGTGGCCAGTTTAACAGGTGCACCAGTCACGTGTACTGATTTACCGCGAATTTGTAAATGATCGTTATTGCACTCCACAGGATTCGCCTGCGAGTAGAGAAATAACTGAATTTACAGTGTTGCCAACGTCGCTGATTCAATCCACTCGTTTAGTTTGAGAGAGTATGCGTATGCCATTGTACTTTGGTCTCCTTCGCCCAAAGTTAGCGACACGCAAGGTCGCAGCATTGTTTTGCGTCTTTGGAAATGGGGTGGGGGGGGGGGATCAGGGCAAGCATAGATCTCACATCGCCGTCTCTATTTTTTAATATTGAAAAGTCTGGTGGTGTTTGCCAAGCGCATTTTAGTTTATACTGTGCGACTGCCTTTTAGCTTACCTTCGTCAATATTTACTCCATTCACTTCAATTGTATTCTTGCGTGGAACCGACCATTTTTCTTTCCTCTGAATGGTTGTCCAGTCACTTACGATCCATTCCGATAGAATGTAACATGTCGAGTTCAGTGCACAGTAATAAGGTCGACATTTTTTTTTATAACGACAGTTGTTTATTACTACGAACAGAATAACAGTTATTCTGTTTAATGTTTTAAACTGTGACCTTTCTTGCTCTCCCTTGAGTACCAGCAGGAGGCGATGTACCCTCTCCTGTCTCCTTTTCTCTCTCTCTCTCTCTCTCTCTCTCTCTCTCTCGTCCTGATACTGCGTTCTTGATTTCCATATATGAGAACTGTATTTATTATTCAAAAGGAAACGTTCCAAAAATGCTGTCTTTTAAAAAAAATCCTTGTTTTTTTATTTTTTATTATTGTGCAACCTCATCAACACTGCTATTTGTCATTGTTGCTTATAGACATTGTTTCTACATCTAGTTCCAGTATTATTTGTCGTATAACTTGGGTAAATTAATATAGGATTACCCTGAACTTCAGCTAGAAACTTTGTGAGATGATTCGTTATGGAGAGTGAGGTGGAAGACGTAATACGAGCCATGAGGTATGGCGTGATTATGAAGGAAAAGACACGCCATTGAAAATTGGCAATAAAAATTATTATTTTCAGAATGTCGCAAACTGCGTGCCATGAAACAACATATTCGTAAATAGTAGTCATTAGGAAATTATGTGCACTAAGCTGTCGTCTGTCAGGATTTTGCATACGATACTACAAGAATTTTTTTACAAGTAAATGTCTGGGTAATCTACATAATCGGACATGCATTCATATACGTGATGTTTGTAAACTCCAGCTGCATACACGGTGCACTCTCAAAAACTTAATGGTGAAGATGGTATAAATTTTTACCATAGTTTGAAGATGTAGCATGTGTTGCATTCTGTAATGCTGTGTATTAAATTCTGTAAAAATACCAAGCACTTGTGTATTATAAAGGAAACTGTCTGCTATACACGATTGAATTTGCAACAGAAATGTTTTGTTGTCGTACTCAGTACTACTTTGTCAGTACAAAGAAACTATTGTAGTGATAGAAAGAAAAAGCTGCATTGATGTAACATCTTTGGCCTTAAAGGCTGTTCACGATAAAGTGAGCACTTTAGAAATCAACCTTATAAAAAAGTTACTGCTCCTATTTGCATATATTTTAACGGGCGTACTGAATGCCACGCGCCCAGTAAAGTTGGTAATGATGAAGGAAAAATAGTTCCATATCTTAACGTCGAATAAAAAGTGTTAGGATAACCATTTGTGATAACTAAAACTATTTATTTAAATTCCTGAATTTTTTTAACGCATCGAAGTGTAAAAATTAACAGATTTGTCACACATTTACTTTTCTAATAATTCCACAGTTTTGCCTGACCGAAGCATGAATAAAGTGATGAGGCCCACTACAATGTTAATTTTACATAAGACAGTGGAATACTTAAAGTGCGTGCAAGTAGATCTTAAGCAGGGCTTTCAAAAGTGCTCGTTTTACCGTGAATAGTCTATAATACGAAGAATTTTCTTATAATATCGTTGCACATGTGGTATCTTGACTGTAAATCGTTTGAAACCTACCACATATCTCCGTCAGTGTACAAAAATTTTACTGGACGTTTACAGAGTGTGTGCTGTACTGCAACAGTACATATTTCTGCGTCTGCAGTGGGTTTCTTGCGAAGGCACAGCTAAAGGCCAGAACGAGTGCACGACGCTGTACTGGCCTTTGGCCTTGCCTTTGCCGGTGTCTCACGCGGCCGTAGTTCTTCCGATGTCCTTTTTGCGTGCCTCATTACTTATAGACGAAGGAAGAAGTCGAGGTCCCTGCTTTTAGACACGCACCTGTACTGCGGTCGATGTCAACGCGAAACAACACAGTGCTACTGCTTCTGCCTGTTTAACACTTTGTAGACTACGCTGGAGTGTAGCTCGAGCGAAGCTAATGTGAATATTTATTTACTGTTCGGAACAAAACTCGCATGGGTGTGCAGTCTTTGTTCGGCTGGGTTTCAACATGACGTCACAAGAACACGACAGCGCAAGGACAACCGTATTGCTAACGATAGAATCTCTCTTTTTTTATAGCCACTCAAAGGGACATGATTTATTATAAATCCGTTTATACAGCTAAGGACATCTGATTGGGTCAATATCAGCTCGGCTCTCCATTGGTTGATGATCGGTCAATAATGAACGCTGTGAAGTACAGGGTGGTGTCCGGTGTGGTATGGACCAATAGGACGATGGTGAGTTCTAACACAGACACCAACAGGACCGGTGTTCTTGTAGTAGTGGAAATAGGTGACTCACTACCTAATTTGTCTTAAGTGCCAGTAAATGTGTGTAGACCTCAATGTGTTAACTTTTACTCGTTCCCAAATACGAAGTCTATGAACTATCTGTGTCATTAATATTATCTCTTCATGCGTGATCCGGGTACCCAGGAGGTGAGCCTAAATTGGTTAGTAAATTTGGTGTGGGAGGGTGTATCCACCATGTTAGATAAATTTAACTGACATCCTTACGATCTGGGCTTAGTAAACGATTCAATCCGTAGTGCAGCTCACTTGTAATTCAGTCCAAGAACTTCAGAATGCTCGTTAAGTAGGCATGTGTAAAGAGAAATCGTGTAAGTTCACTATTCAGGTTATTTTCATTTTATGTATGTTACTTTTATATATTTCATTTAAGCTTCTATCTAAGTTTATAGTAGACATTAAGTATTGTGTCATCGTTTTATTTCTTTTTCTTTAAAAAAAAAATAAGTGTTACGTTTTATTATGCAAATTTGTTAAGTGTAAGAGAAGGTAACAATACCTTAATTTTGACACAAAAAATAGAGACGTTTTATAATTATTATTATTATGTATGCGTAGAAAACACAGTCGGTAATAACGACTAGGACCTACTAAACCCTAATTTACTGTTGAATGTTGCGCGAAACAAGACTTCTAAAAGGTTTTCCATTTTAAAAACCCGCTGTTTTTTTTTATTTTTATTCCCTGGTTTTATTTTTTCTCGGATTTAATTATTTTCGTTAACTATAGGCTCTAACATTTTGACAGCGGATATTACGTCCTAATATTAGCAGAAGTCAAATTTGCGCATGAACTGCAGCAGCAGAAAATCGTGCATCGTTTGAGAGCTACAAATGATTATACAAGAGTTTTTAACTCTATATTTTACTGCCGCAGTAAGTTTTGGGGGGAAGCTAATTGGTATCAACGTAATAATTATATTATGTAAAGTTAACTTTGAACAGTGGGGTATTTTTTTTCATGGAAATACTAGTAGTAAGATATTTAAATCTGTAATGAAGTGAAATATAACATAAACGAAAGCCTCCTCTAAAATATCTTTTACATCAGCGCAAATATATCCACAAAAAAAAACTTTCAATTATGTTTTATTTTCAGTAGGGCAGTGAGATATTTCTTTTTAACGCATAGTGTGACACCGACGTTAAATCGCGTTTCCTGGTTCGCAAATCTGATGATTGCACACACTAGAAAAATTTCTGGTAAACTTCCTAAACTCAATTAGAAGTTTTTTAACTGATATATCGTATGAGAATAATACGACACATCTGGCTACAAATATGGTATGTTTAGCATCGCTACTATACAAAGTTGGGAAGTGTCCTACGCATTTGACTGTTTCCCGAGCGAATATGGGAACGCTAGCACGAAAGTATGGGAAATTACTTTATCATTCGCGTTTTCTCACTCTGCGTACACACTCGTGTAGTAAATTTGCGAATAATTTGTCAGAGTACAGGAGACATGCTTTTCGAAATGTTAGCCAACAACACCAGGCCAACCTCTATACGGCCATGCACGTAAAAGAGAATTAATGTAAACTCCACTCACATGACACCGCTGCAACCTGTGTGGCCCTTACTCGACTTCTGTGGCGTTGTCTGTTGGGATATTAACACTAGGTGCAATGGATCCTCAGTTCTGTAGGCTGTTCACGGTAAAATGAGCACTTTTGAAAGCCCTGCCTAGTATCTACTTCTATACGTGTTGCGTATTCTTCCGCCTTTTGTAAAATTATCATTGCCATGGGCCTCATCACTTCATTCATGAGTCGGTCAAATGAAAATGTGAAATTATTAAGAAAGTAAATTATTTACATATCTGCTCATTTTCACACTTCGATGCATTAAAATAAAAACAGAAAGCGAAAGAAATCATTTTAAGTTAACGGAGATGGTTACCTAACACTTCTTATTTGACGTTAAGATATGGAACTACTTCCCATCCATCGTTACCAACTTTACTGGTCGAATGTCACTCAGTGCGTCCATTGAAATATATGCATGCAGAGGCAGTGAGTTTTTTCTAAGGTTCATGTATAACGTGCTCACTTTACCATGAACAGCCTTTAATCCGGTTTGAGACATGGATGCTTGTGCCTTAACGTGTAGTTTAGCTTGGCGTGTGCGGTATCCCTCCTCCAATCGGTCTAATGACGTAGAACTGGGGTGTTAATAACCAGTGGTTTAGAAATTCACGTAGCCTTCCCGATATAATTTACAACTAACTCTTTGAAACATTGCATTACTGTAAGGAAAAATTTCGCAACAGTTGCTTTGGAACTCCAGTACGTTTATGCCAGGAAAGCGGAAAGTAAACGTTCTACTGGAGAGGAATATCTCTTCTGAGATAAACAACGATAGTGAACATGTTAATTGTAACTTACAGCTGTCTCGAAGCCGGTATGCAGGAACAGAAATTCAATGGACGAATAAAACAATTTCTTTAAGTCTCAAAGAACTTTTATTTTAATTTAGTGCTTCAGTATGCGCATGGGGTAGAATGTGCTTTATTATCTCCCAAAAAAAACCTTGTAGTCGTAAGCAAATTATTTATAAAGGAATGGTTAGTTGGCAATCAATTACATTGCGATTTTAATGGGTTCGTACTTTGCTCGATTCGTCCGACAAGAACGCGTAATGTTTAACACAATGTTAGTGAAAAGAAAATGTGTACACGAAATCATTAAAACTGGTAAAAATGTTTGCTGTGTTAAAGAATTGTTAATAACTTACTTAATCGTGACGTTTTTCGCAAACTTCCTTAACATGAATGTCGCGTGCTACGAAGCAAAAATCCATTCCTTGCGTAGTTTTGGTGATCAAAAAAGGAACTGGTTTTTAGGCGTCAAATGTTAAAAGAGCGTCAAAACGCTGTGTTACGATTGTTTAGTAGGCATAAAAGTTACTAGAACTCGTTTAAAGCGCTCCGAGTCAACAGGCAAGGCTACAGAATAGACATGTTTACGAAAGTCAGATGGCGTGGCGGTCCTTTTGATGTCAATTTACCCATTCGCTAATTAATAATGGCATACATATTCTACGCACATAAAGTGGAAGCAAATGCCCGGTTTTGCTAGGATGGCGTAACGAATACCAAAAGTTAAAAGCTCCGTGGCTGAAGTAAATTGATCCAAATTTTTACGGCACATTTCCGTGGTGATATTCATCACCAAATGTAAGTTTAATGAAAATTCCTCCAGATGAATTTTGTTTTGACAGGATCTAATGTCATTAAAGTTTGGCCTAACCTTTATTACTATAAAATCACTTTTAGCATACAGTATCTGAATGACTACAGTGATGTGAACGAGATTCCATCTGAATAGTAACGAAACAATACCTAGCAGAGGACACCGTATTTCATGAAATTGCGTTCACGCATTTAATGCTCAATTTTCAGTACTGAAATTGAGGTTATCAAGGGCAGCACGGAATGCTCACAATTTATGTTGGCCCGGACACATTTAAATGTTTGACAAAACGTCAAGGAACTATGTAAACATAGTAAAAGTAGAAGATAAATATTGCACATGTAATATAAAGCAATGTTATAGCGTTATTTGTTAAACACTTATAAAATACGTACCTAGATATCGATTCTCAAACACTGATCTCGACAGTCACATAAAGAATTACTCACACCCATGGAAGCTCAAAATATCGCAAATATAATTAAATGCACTCGACACAAGTTTCGTTTTAAATTATTATTATTATTATAACCAACTTTAAATACATCTAGACACACTGGCCAGGTTAGCATATTATGTGAAATGTTATTAGACTTCCGGTGACTAGAAACAACGTCGAAATACAGCAATTTTTTAAAAATGTATAACTCCTTTGGTAACAGATATAAATGCCTATATGTCATATTTGTTACGTAAATAAATAATTTGTATTTGGGGTTAGAAACTGCCATATTAATCACGTTGTTTAAGGCACTCACGAGTACTAACCAGGGAATGGGACAGGAACATGGAAATAGGAGAGATGTAAAAAAAAAAAAATTAACCAAACAGTGGACCGTATAACTTGAAACGATGCATCGGGCAAGTAATGTGAATTTGTTAGAAAAACAAACGAAAGAAACAAAAGAAAGTGATGAATTTCAGGTGATATCAATATTAACTACTGTGTCTAGTGAGACGTTACGACCTGGAACTACTTATGCCTACTGTCTGCCAACAGTACTGTGAGTATTGTAGTCAGTGCTTACGTTAAAATGTATGCAGTTGTGGACAGTCATTTTTCTAAAGGTTGATTTCGAGATTGATTACTTTATCGTGAACCACCTATGATAAACTGATAGTAATTTTTAAGCACGGCCTAAAAAAAAAGTGCTCACTTTTACCATGAACTCTTATATAGGCTATTCATGGTCAAGTGAGCACTTTTGAAAGCCCTCTCATTTGGAATAATGGTCAATAAATATATATAATTTTATATTTTGACGTTAGCTTCCGAGTGTCGTGGAATATGCACACTATGTTTATAACTTACATAGCAATACTTATTTAAAAAGGTGCTTAAACGATCAAAGATGGCTGGAAGAGAAAAGTAACGAGTGCTTTAGAAGTGTCCATCTTACCGCGAACAGAGTATAGACAAGGCGCGGGCGTCGCCGACGGCGGACGGAGTATGTATGCACGCCACTCGGAGAATTGCGGGCTCCGCGCCAGCGCCAGCATGACGTCATCGCGCCCCTTAAGCGGTTCGGGGTCTCGCGTGACCGGTCCGTCGCGGTCGACGCTTGTTGGCTGACGAGGTTCGCCGTGGCCGTGGTTCAGGTGCGAGCGAGGGCTGGATCTGCGAGTAACGTGATAAAAAAAAAAACCGCCCTTGCATTCTTTAGCCGCTCGCTACAACCGGAGGATGGGGAAGCACGTTGCGTGGACGTTTGCGAACGAGCATCGCATTTCTGTATTTCTGTTTGACGTGCGTATCTCAAATAATTATGATCTATTCGCGCTTTCTTCACGCTTTTTTAATGCGGACCTTTGAAAAAGCATCCCATGTATGACGTGTTTGGTTGTTTTATAAATATGACTTGTATCGCAAGCAGTGGCGTGTAGCGAGTTTTTTTTTTTTTTTTACAGGGTAAGCAATTTCTACTGACAAACGCAACTTCCAACTTTGCTGACCCTCCACATGTACCTAACATTAGTAATAAAAACGGAAACGAAATGAATTTAATAACAATTAAACTGAATAATATTTTGAGAGAATATTACAAATTATAAGAAAACCCCCGTTTTCCTGATCACTTTCGTCCACTTTCCAAGGGATAAGGTAGGACTGGAGGATGCAAACAGAACGACTGCTTACCCTGCCGAAGGAACGTTAGTCGCTCCCGTCCGTGGAAATAATTACTAAATAGCTGTACTATGCGTGTACAGTACGGGAGCTACGAAAACATTATTTCTCGAGCGGGAAACGGGAAACGCAGAATTAAACGTTATAAAGGGTCAAACATTTCCAATATGTATACGGTAAGAATTGCTTACCTTGCGTCTATGGAATAAACACCACTGTTCGCAAGCGTGTTTTATACTTGTGTTTACATGAAAGTCCCTAGTGTGCACGTATGCGGTACGTTGCCCTTTTGACATAATTCTAATAATTTCACAGTTTCACTTGACCGACGTATGAATAATGTGATGAGGCCCATGGCAAATCAGTTTTTCATGTGATCACGTATTGGTTCTCAAACAATGGTCCGCGGACCACTGTTCGTCCGTGGCTAAAACTTACGTGGTCCACGAGAATTTGTCAATGTGCCATCAGTAGAGACTTGCAGAATTCGCGTTATTGTTCAAGGACGGACTTAACTCCAAGTTATTATGCCATTGGCAAAAGGTATGTTTTGGAAAGCCTCGGAGAACTCATGAGCCAATAATACAAATTCAGTGGTGGAGTGGCCAATCTCTTTTAAGGAGGTCAAGGAGATGTCACGTTGAATACCGTGCAGCTGCCAATGAAACCACGAACTGTAGTTACTTGTTTATAAGGCAGTGGAGTCTTATCATGTCACCGAAAGATAACGCGAATTTTTCACGCCTGTAGCCATTAGTTATTTTTATTCTACAGAGACGCTTCGTGATGCTCGATGATGTGGTTAAGTCAAGTCTGTTTAAAGTTGTGTTCAGTGATGTTTCGTGTTGTTATGTTAAAAACAAAAAAAATTACCCAAGTTATTTATCAATTAATTTTTTAACTTTTATACGATGAAATAGTATAAATATAAAGGTTGCTTTTCAGTGAGTCGTCAAATAATTAGGGACACCCGAATTTCGCGAAAGGATTTCACGACCAGTTATATTCCATAACACTTTAGATCAGATCCACTTTTGTGATTGGGTGATCTAGATGTTACACAGTCTGCCTACGAATGAGAGACGTACATTATCGAAGTAGGCCTAACTTAATTCTGATTGGCCAGACAATTAAGAAAATATTTTCTCACAGACGCATGCTGCCAATAAGAAAAAGGAAACTGCTGGTACGCTCTAGTATGTGCGGAAATTTTTTTTGCGCGAAAT
Source organism: Dryococelus australis (assembly GCA_029891345.1). NCBI lineage: Eukaryota > Metazoa > Arthropoda > Insecta > Phasmatodea > Phasmatidae > Dryococelus > Dryococelus australis. The sequence continues at coordinate 117,248,079 of CM057000.1, read as the reverse complement.
TCGGGCGTCTCTACAAATCAATATTAGGGCCACCTGTTTTTCGCGAAAAGATTTACGCGCAGGCTTGACCTCAATATTCTATTGGCACACCTGCAGCCTTCCTTTGGCCATTGGCTGCTTTGCTTTGTGTGAATAGAGTCTGTAAAATGAGTGGCGCAATCAGAATTAGGTTACTCCGTTATTGAACGTCCGTGATTTGCAGGCAGATCGATAAGACACGTGACAGTTCAAATGCTCCAATCACGAAAGTGGTTCTGAACTAAAGTGTTTTGGAACACAACTTGTCCCGAAATCTTTTCGCGAAAAACAGGTGCCCCTAATCATTATCCATACATTCTTGCACTTAAATGGAAGCGGTGTAGAGGATGGTGGTTTGTGTTCAGCTTCTTATACAATAGAAAACTTTAGCATTTGCCTTTGTTTCCTTTCCCCTGGTGAAAGCACCAATACACAATACAATTGTAAAGTCAGAGTTCAGACAGTTGAACATCGGTTATGCGAGCTTCGTAAAAATTGTCTCTTGCTATGGAAATAATTACGATATTATCCAGGAATGTATTTTACGTACTTTTTTAAAATAGGCTAAAAATTTATATTATAAGTTTATTCCAAAACAAAAAACACATTTGTTTAATATATTAATATGTAAATTCTTATATTTCCTCTCAAAATGGTATTATTTAGCCATTAATTTTATTTAAGACGAACTTTGTTTAATATACCGAGATTAAAATCACACTACAACAACATAACACACTTTCCACATAACCTCTGTTAGAGTCTAGGCAAAATGGCTGCTTGACTTTGACTTTAAATTTCAACTTTTCGAAATCGTAAAGTTTACCTTTGACAGTTCCCTTATGTCAAGCTCCATGAGAAACAACATGTCGGAAAGCAAACGTACAGTCAAATGTTAATGTTTTCAATTGTGCAAGGGCCTTTAAGCTGACGTTTTACTTTTAGTGGTCCGCGATGAGCGACAGTTCTGAGCATTGCTATGGGCCGCCTGTAATTGGGCCAGGAAGCCAGGGCCGGCGGATCGGACGAAAAAGCGCGGCGGGCGATCGCGATCTCGTAGCGGACAAGTGTTGTTGCAGTGGCGGGCCGGAGATTTATCAGCTTCGGCGGGTCACTTTCTGCTGGAGGAGGTCAGCCTGCGGAGGTCAACGAGCGGAGCCCCAGCTACTCGGCACGTCGCGTCGTCGACTTTCGCGCTCCGCAGCTCTGCGCGCTTCCGTCTCTTTCCCGCAGACTAAAAGCTGTTCGACATAAAGTGAGCACTTGGGATATAAACCTTAGAAAAAAATCGCTGCCCCTGCCTGCTTATATTTTAATGCGCGCACTGAGTGACATGCGCCTAGTAAACTTTGTAACAGTGGGTGGAAAGTAGTTCCATATCTTAACGTCGAATAAAAAGTGTTTGGTTACCATTTGTGATAACTTAAATTATTTCGTTCACTTTCTGATTTTTTTTTTTCATTGAAATATGGAAATGACCAGATTTGTAATATATTTGCTTTTCTAGTATTTACACAGTTTCACTTGACCGATTAATAAAATGGTGAGCCCCATGGCAATGCTAATTTTACATAAGGTGGAATAAGACATGACGTGCAAATAGACCTTAAGCAGGGCTTTCAAAAGTTCTCATTTTACCGTGAACAACCTATAAAAATGAGGCATAACGTTTATTCGTCTTATGCGCACGTATCCAATCATAAAAGTCACATGGTCAAAAATGAAGAACGTGTTTCTTTATGCCTCAATTTTTAAATGGGAAGCATTGCTATATTAATGAAATACTTTTACCAATTCGAATTTAGTCAAACTGCAATACAAACTGGTTAGAGGACGTATAAAAACATATATAAGCATTTGTATACATCTCAGTTTTCTAACCTAAAATCCAAACCATGCCGTTTTCGCTAGACGTGTAGGCAGAAAAGCAGTTCAATGTTGGGGCACGTAGATCGGTTGTGCGCAGCCAGCGAGATCGGTCTGTAACATCTTTAGTCTACGGTCTCTCCTCGCCATCTTCGCGTTGGCAGCACTGCTCCAGCTCAATCAGGCCTACACACTGCTTTATGAACACACTAACGTTGGTCGTGCGGTGTGCGTTTTCGTAATGTGGTCGGTTCCCTGTCGACCGGACCCTTTTTTGGTTATCTCTCCGCATCTTCTCGGCACGTGTCGAAATTAACACAAATCTGGGCCTGGGATGTATAGTCCATTGACGACTGGAACAGACTTATAAAAATCAACCTTTGAAAAAACACCCTAGACATTATCTGCATGCATAGCTAGTGAAAAACGTGGCAGGTGCGGGTACAGATCCCGCACCCGCCTCTTTTTTTACTAGCTATGCATGCATATAATGGCTAGGGTGTTTTTTCAAAGGTTGATTTTCGTAAGTCTGTTCCAGTCGTGAATGGACTATAGGTACTTAGGTCAAACGTACAATGGTTTCCAATGGTCGCTCCCAAATTTTCGCGCGTGGGAATCGTGCCGGACAGTGCCTCTGGTAGGCGGTTTTTTTTTTTTTTTTTTCGGCGATCTTCCATTTCCTCTCCCTTGCATTCCGGCGCTGCTCCATACCTCAGTTCATACTCATCGGCTCTCAAGACCTCGGATGTTAAGAGCCGCCCGAATCTCTTCACTCACTCACGCTACAGTGAGCACACGCAGCCAAAATAGGTCAGTGGCCAGAAAAAGTGTTTGGACGCTGTTCGCCAATCACTGGCTGGCAACCTACTCGCCTGCCGGCAGTCCAGCCAATGAGGAAACCTTTCTCAGCGTGTAGAAGTGGAATAGCGGTTGAGCACGCCCCGCCGCGCCATTGCGTATCTGTGTATAACCCATTCATGGTTACTTCACGCTGTTTTGAAGCTCTGCTGAAGTTCCACTTCCAGGATATTCCTCCGCCTCGTGAAAACTAAGCTTAACTAAGTCTAGAAAATTACACCAAATGACAAAGCACTGAATTCGTGCGCACTCAGTTATAATAATATTTCGAATGAGAACTATTTCTTACTAGGCACTAAAGGCTGTTCACGATAAAGTGAACACTTTTGAAATCAACCGTAGAAAAAAGTCACTGACCCTGCCTGCATATACTTTAACGGGCGCACTGAGTGACATGTGCCCGGTAAAGGTGATAACGATGGATGGAAAGTAGTTCCATTTTAACGTTGAATAAAAAATGTTATGTAAACGATGGATGGAAAGTAGTTCCATTTTAACGTTGAATAAAAAATGTTATGTAACCATTTGTAATAATTTCAATGATTAATTTCGCCTTTTTTAATGCATCAGGGTGTAAAAATTAGCAGATATTTATAAAATTTTACTTTTCTAATAATTTTACAGTTTCACTTGACCGACGCATGAATGAAGAGATAAGGCCCACGGCAATGCCAATTTTACATAAAGCGGAAGAATGCACAACGTGCATACAAGTGCATACCAAGCAGGGCTTTCAAAAGTGCTCATTTTACCGTGATCAGCGTGTACCAACACAGATATTTTCCCACTTTTTTTGTTCATATTTATTATAAATATAATATGTATTATAATAAATAAAGTATAGGTAAAACTTCAGTTTTACAAAAAAAAAAAAAAAAAAAAAGGATAAATTCATGTTATCGGAGGTATAAAATGATTTTGATACATGATATATTTAGAAAATAACTGAACACGTAATACATTAGAGTAGTTTTTAAAAATTGTGAATAAACCGCAAAATCAAGTGCCTCCTCTCTGCTAGCCTTTCTTCCCCAATAATGAGTGTGTTTCCATACACTCTGTTTCCTGTAGTATTTCTTAAATGTATGTAATGATTTTGAATTATTTTGTGTAGAAATGGTTTTTACGGTGCCTATGCTGGTTTTTCCCTTTCTCTTCTCAGTAATAGGTAAAGACCCAAGAATTTCGCGGGTTCATTTCTAGAAAAGTTGGAATTCACACACGCGTACTTCCATGACACGTTTGTAATTGTTCGACGTGTTGTTTGACACCTCCTGGAGACAAATGAGCCAATAACAAACATTCATTGAGTTGTGCGCCCAACCACCGCCTTATACTACCACAACGATCAACCAATAAGCAGTTGACATCTGTATGAGGGTGTATAAGACTGCGAAGTCTAGCCTACGGGTCACTTTAACTCGCGATTTTCTCGGGTCTCTGGTTATTTGTTAACCAGTGAGGTAGTCGTGGCCCCAATCGCTGGCCATGGCTGCCCAATCCCTCCCTGGCGCGATGCACGTCTCCTTGCATGACTTCCTCCTCTTGCATGCGTAAGGGGTTTGCCGCGAGACGCGATTTGCTTCCGTTATTACCTCGGGCTTACACTTAAAGCGGATCAGTCTCCGCCATCTTGGATTTTCGGAATTTCCGCCCCGTAAATTGCATTACAGATTTTGTATTACATTCTGGGCTTCGACAAAGCGTAGGACAATACACTGCACATGTTCTACAACATGTACTCCTAGATTACTGTTCCAGGATCATGTCTGTGAGCGAAAGCAAGAAAAAATTATTTATTTCTTGCCTTCAATCACTAGTCGAACAACAATCAATTCTATAGAGATTTAATATTTCGATAAAATTTAAGGAGCTATTATTTATGTCATGCCATGCGGGAAATCTCATTAAACGTTCTTAAATGGAACTTATGACAAAAATAGTGAAAATCCATGATGGGGGGGGGGGGGACTGATCCCCCTTTAAGGGTCCTATGTACATGCGCGTTCAAGGTCAAGAAGCGAGGAAGCGACACGGGCGACACTAACACGCACGCCTAGCGCCTCATCGCTGCTACGCGCATGGCGTGCAGTGTTTCCGTCCTAACGCTTTACTGAGTAAAATAGATCTGTAATTGTGGGGTTTTATTACACGCGATGAAAGTACACAGATCAAACTACCTGCGTATAGTTGTATTTTCTCTTACCGCTTAAGGAAACTTCATAGGCAAGCTTTAACCCATTCAGACCCAGTGTACACATGTGTGTACATTACTCACGTGTAGGTAATTTTTGTTCTGTACTGCACTCTGAGAAGCTCAATGACCAATAATCTTACCTGTGGGCAAATGATTCGTAAACCGTCTTACTGGTTTAGGTCATCATTGGTTCATATTACTGTAGCCAAACTTGTAGCCTACAGCTCATTGGCTGAGACAACGATAGAAGTGTTGTGACTTAAGTAGAACACGCATCATAAAATTTTTTGTTTGCAACACCTGGAATCGTAAATTAAAGTGGGTCTGAAAGGGTTAAAAAATACCATATTTGATCACTTTCGCGATTTTTTTTTCTCCGTTAATACATTTAATATGCTAAAAGAAAAAAAGATACCGATATAGACAATAGTTTTTTTTTTTTTTATCCTTTCTGGCAAAACTTCGTATTTCCAGAACATTTATTTACCGAGACACGTGTTTTGGCGCAAACGACGATCTCACGGAAAACGTTTCCGTACATAGGACCCTTAACACCTTAGAATTAGGGTCGAATCAGGGGGAAAAAAAAGTGCGAAGAAACTGGGAATGTGACAGTGGTCAGTCTGTGTGGTCTCCACGGGAACGACGTGGGAGTTCCAGCGAAGAGGCCGCTCTGGTGACGCGATGTCGCGTTTCCAGAGCGCGCCCCGCGGGAGGAGTGGCTGGAGGCTGGGCGGACGTGCGCCGAGCCGCGTGGGCTCCGGCAGTGCTGCCAACACACTGGAGCTCTCACCAGACGTGACGGATTTCAACTCCTCTCTACTGGCTCAAAATTGTTATCTCTTGCTCGTCTGATAATCTAGCGGATGGCATGAGATCATTTATGAAGACCTGCCAGTTCGCTCAGGCCCTATAGTTATCCGAAATTCAGGTGGTTTATTAACATCCCGTCGTCTATTTCTGACAAGCTGGACATTTTACAATTATAAAAATAACGGAAAAATAATTTAGAATCGTGAATATCATTTAGATACAAAACATGTGCATTAATAATAATTAAAATGTATTTTTTAAATATTTAAAGTATGTTTGATTATTACTTTAAGTTAAATAAAATATGTGGGTAGTGTTGTTGTTATTCGAAGGACGATAGCTAGGGCCACCTGTTTTTCGCGAAAAGATTCACGCACAGGCTAGATTTCAACCTCGTGTTAGCAAATCTCGTTTGGCAATCTCACTAACGGGCGCCAATGATTTCACGTGTTATAACCATTCATTTTCATACTTTACATCATTCAAATATCTGGAGGTCACTAAATAATGTTATACAGCAATTTTTTAACCTTGTTTTAAGATTATCTTGTATTAAATATTTCAGTAGGAAGCAACATGTTTGTGTAAACAGTGGCACATTTTTAAAAATATTTTAAACCAAGTTTTGTGATGGGACGCTTTATCCAGAACCAGGAGCGCCGCGTTCTATACATGACCACCCCCCCCCCCCCCGTAGTCTTTCGAATTTAACACTTTCAGGGCTGAAGACGTAGTATTGCGCCTTCTGAATTCGACAGTTGTATGGAGTTCTCCTAAATTCCTTGAGGACAGCGACGTTTTACGTTTTCATGACGTTCGCTACAACGTGATAATTAGTAGGAAGCAATCAGCGTGTAAATTACTCAAAGTATTTTCTTTTAGTAGGAAAGAAAATACCATTGGGACATTGGTAAATCGCCGTTATATTGGCTGATAGTCTAAGGAATGTTGCACAATGCAGTCACACTAGACGAAATGGCGTGTTGCTTCCTGTGGTGTCGATGGTCTAAGAAATTTGTTATTTGGTAACGTAGCAATCAAAGGCTATACAAGATAAAATGAGCACTTTTGAAAGCCCTGCTAAGGATCCGCTTGTACACACGTTGTGTATTCTTCCGCCTTGTAAATATTTATAAAATTAATATTGACATGGACCTCATCACTTTATTCATGCGCCGGTCAAGTGAAACTGTGAAATTATTAAGAAAGTAAAAACTTTACATATCTGCTTATTTTTACATTTCAGTGCATTAAAAAAACAATAAGCGAAAGAAATAATTTTAAGTTATCGCAAACGGTTAACACTTTATATTCGACGAAACTACTTTCCATCCATAGTTACCAACTTTACTGGGCGAATGTCACACAGTGCGCCCATTAAAATATATACATGCAGGGGCAGTGACTTTTTTCTAAGGTTCATTTCTAAAGTGCTCACTTTATCGTGAACAGCCTTTAGAAAGTTTCGTTAGGTACTAAAAATTATAATGAACAAAAGAAAAGTTTTGATATCACTTAACGATTTGCTTTGGTTTACAGCAACGTTTATTTACCGTAAACAAAACAAGTTCAAGGATATATTTTTCTTTGCTATAAAGGAAATCAATATTGACGTAAAACAAACGTGTGTAAAGGTACATTTCATTAACAGCAAATATTTAGCCGTGAAGAAATAATATTTATTTGTTATATAGAAAGCTACGGAGGTTTTTTTTTTTTCAGTGTGATTGGCAAACAGGTGATTAGCCGGTGCTGATTGGCATTCTGCGTTCCTACATTTCTGCTGACCAATGACGCTGTTTTCCGGGCGCTTGAGACTAGAGTTCGCCGTATAGGAGGCTGCTTCACCTTTGTATTATTACTCTTAAGTAATCTGTGGTGGGACTGTAGGCTGTTCACGGTAAACTGAGCACTTTTGAAAGCCCTGCTTTAGATCTGCTTCCAGAGAATTCCTCCACCTCATGCAAACAAACTTAACCAAGTCTAGGGAATTACACCAAATGGACAGCGCACCGTTTTCGTGTACACTCAGTATAATACCAATATTTTGCATAAGAACTATTCCTTACTAGGCAGTACCAACATGTTTTGAGACATATTAATTATAAATGAGATATTTTAATTTATAGACAAAATGTAAATAAATTAACATTAAACTGAACAAAAAATAAGGTACTTTTGTATTAATTAAAACACTTGTGACACATGACATATTTAGGAAAGAAAGAAACACGTTACGCATGAGGTGATTTTTCAAACGTTTGGTTCGGAAAGTGTGAAGAAACCGCGAATAGACTATACGCAGATTGTGTATGTATTCTTCCCACCATATATAAAATTAGCATTGCTATGGGCCTGACCACTTTATTCATGCGCGTATCAAGTGAAACTGTAAATATGATTAGAAAAGTAATTTTCTTACAATTTTGCCACTTCTTACACTTAAAAATATTAAATAAACATATAGAAAAAGAAATCATTTTGGTATTCACAATCATGTTTACCAACACTTTCATTTCAATGTTAGGACATGGGATTACTTTCCCTCCGTGGTTACCAACTTACAGGGCGCTTGCAAATCAGTGTGGCCATAAAAAATATGCATAGGCTGTTCACAATAAAGTGTGCACTTTTGAAAGCCCTGCTTAAGATCTACTTGTGAAAACGTCACGTATTCTTCCGCCTTATGTAACATTATCATTGCCATGGGTCTATCCACTTTATTCATGCGTCGGTCAAGTGCAACTATGAAATTATTAGGAAAGTAAATATTTTACAAATCTGCTCATTCTTACACTTTGACGCATTAAAAAAGACCGGAAAGCGGAAGAAGTAATTTTATTTAAGTTATCTCAAATGGTTACCTAACACTATTTATTCGACGTTAAGATATGGAACTACACCATCCATCATTACCAACTTTACTGGGCTGCTGTCACTCAGTGAGCCCGTTAAAATATATGCAGGTAGGAGCAGTGACTTTTTTCTAAGATTCATTTCAAAAGTGCTCACTTTATCGTGAACAGCCTTTAACGTAGGGACAGTGACATTTTTCAAAGTTTGATTCCAAAATGTGCTCAAATAGTCGTGGATCGTTTATACAGTGCATGACGACTCTAAGTGGGGATACAACGACCAAGGCTGTGTTCGATTTCAGGGCAATCTGCCCTCGATCACTTACACACTTGATCCCTTCCTGTTTCACAAGCCCGTGTTCCCTTCGTGAGAAATAATCGTTAGTGAGTTCGGACGCATGTGTTTGTTTTCACCTCGAGTTTTATTCTGTCGAATTCAACTCACGCGAATTTAATTTGTCTTTGTGACGTTTGCAAGTGTTTCCCGCGTCCGCGCAGAGTTCAAAACATGAAAACAAATTAAACATTTCAAACAGTTGCGCATCGGAAAACTAATGTGCCCTTGCTGTGAATTCGGGCAGCTGCAATGTGACGTCACATACGGATGCACTTTCCAAGGCCACGAAGCCAGGCGGGGCCCTTAGCTGGCGAATTCGAACACGGGCCAACAGGATTGTTGTTCTGGCTTGTCTTGAATGTCTGCAAATATGTCCCGCACTCGGTGTGTTAAGGGGCTCGCCTACCTGCCTGCTTGCTGTTCGAATGTGCTGCAGTGTGTTTGAAATCCAGGTTTTTTTTGACGTAATTATTAAACGTTCGTCCAAGGTGCTGGACTACGAAAAGAACAAACACTCCAGACTATTCCTGTTGATTAGTTTTAGGATGTCACGCGCATTAATAACGACATTTTAGAGCACTCCAATATGGTTATAAACTGAGCACTTTCGAAATGAACCGTAGAAAAAAGTCACTGCCCCTGCATGCATATATTTTAATGGGCGCACTGAGTGACATTCGCCCAGTGATGTTGGTAACGATGGATGGAAAGTAGTTCCATATCCTAACGTCGAATAAAAAGTGTAAGGCAACCACTTGTGATAACTTAAAATTAATTCTTTCGCTTTCTGTTTTTTTTTTATGCATCGAAGTGTAAAAATGAGCAGATTTGTAAAGTATTTAATTTCTTAATAATTTTACATCTCCATTTGACCGACGCATGGATAAAGTGATGAGACCCATAGCAATGTCAATTTTATATTAGACGGATGAATACACAACGTGTATACAAGTAGATCCAAAGCAGGGATTTCCAACGTACCTTAGGTACATGTACTGAACCTAGCTACAGACGTTCCAGCAATAAAATTACACGTAGGGTCACAGTTGAAAGTCCCATAGGTAGACGCAGCGCTAAGAGAACACTGCACGCCAATCCAGAGGACTGCGCGTAGCGGCGATGGCGCACTTGTAGCGCTTGGCAGTGTAGCCCTTACAGCTCTTGCGCTTGTCGGCCTCTTAAAAGGGCAAGCTACAATCACCATAACGTTCCCGTAACAAAATAACAGTAACGTTACTGTGGAATGTGTGAAAATGTACTGGTTACAGCAAATTTTTTCGCGGTCAATGAGAAACGAGCACGAAAAAATGACAGACTGTACATGTATCGCAGATATTAACGTTTGATGGCTAAACTGATGTGTGTTTTTGTTTATCTTTATGTGATGAGAAAAGTTTCCCGGGAATCGTTATTCGGGATATTTAAATTGTGTTATACATGTTAATAATTGTGTTGACTATTTAAATAAACGAAAATCGGAACCGTACCACAAAGTTCATTAATAACTATGTTCTTGTTATAAGCTTGCACTGCACTGATTCTCGTGGTTGGAAATGTTTTCTCGTGATTGGCCGGCGTAAAACTCGACGTAAGAGAATAGAAAATATTCAATCCTCTTTACGCCGTTACTGCGAGCAGCAGTCATCTTACGTCGTTATGTTGTGTTGTAGCTAAGTGTGGGTTCAATTTTTTACTGTTATTTCTTACAGTGATTGTAGCCGGCCCTTAAGAGGAGTGCGAACCTTAGCGTCCGAGTTCAAGAAGCGAGGGAGCGATACGGGCGACACTAACACGCACACCTAGTGCCTCGTGGCTCCTACGCGCAAAGGCGTGAAAGGCGTGCAGTGTTTCCGTTGTTGTCCTATGCTGTGTAAATTAGCTCTGTAACAGTGGGATTTTATCACATACAATGAAAGCCCACAGGTTAAGCTACGCCCGTATTTTTGTACTTTTCTCTTGCCGCTTAAGGAAATTACGTATGCAAGCTTCAAAAATGCGATATTTGAAAATTTTCACGGTTTTTCTCCATGAATATACTTACTATGTTAAAAGTAAAAACATAGAGGCATGGAATTTTTTTTTTTACCTTTGTTAGCAAAAAGTTGTATTTACATAACATATATTTATCCAGATATAGGCTGTTCGCGGTAAAGTGAGCACTTTTGAAAGCCCTGCTTAAAATCTACTTGTATACGCGTTGTGTATTCTTCCGCCTTATGTAAAATTAGCATTGACGTGGGCCTTATCACTTTATTCATACGTCGGTCAAGTGAAACTGTGAAATTATTAGAATACTACAAATTTTATAAATCTGCTCATTTTCACATTTCGATGAATTATAACAAAACAAAAAACCAAAGAAAATAATTTAAGTTAACACAAATGGTTTTCCAACACTTGATATGGAACTACTTTCCATCCATCGTTGCCAACTTTACTAGGCGCATGCCACTCAATAAGGCCGTTAAAATGTATGCAGGCAGGGGCAGTGACATTTTTCTGAAGTTGATTTCATAAGTGCTCACTTTATCGTGAACAGCCTTTACGCGAATATGCGCAAACAACGATTGCACAAAAAATGTTTCAATGCACGCTCCTCTTAACGCGAGAAAAAGCCACAAGCAGGCGGGCCTTGCTTAATTCCGCTCTCTGGTCTCATTACTACAGCTGTGCGCTACAAAAACCTTTCCTGAGATGACGTCCTTGGATGACGACGTAAATTTATATAGCGAGTTCCTGTGGATTTTCCACTCGCAGCTTAGTGGAATTCTGCAATCGTTGGCAGCACTGGCAGGCCGCATAAGCTCGCGGGGGTCGACAGGGGGTCGTCGGAGGGAAGTGTTTTATCGGGCGCAGAAAAACGGAAGCGTCGAGAGAGCGCGTGGTGTTGGTATAAGGACGGACGACCTCGCAGCGTGCAGCTTTGCGACGGCCAGTTTGCGTCGGCGATACTCGCCTGCGTGTGTGCGTGAGCGACGATCAGCATGCGTCAGTACCGCGCGCCGGCTGATCCTGAACGGGCGACGTTTTCCCGCGCGCCGCAGTGACGCCCCGCGTCGTGTCGTGCTGCAGTCTTCTGGTTGTTGTACGCCAGTGACACCCCGTGTCGCGTCGTGCTACAGTCTTCTGGTTGTTGTACGCCAGTGACACCCCGCGTCGCGCTGCAGTCTTCTGGTTGTTGTACGCCAGTGACGCCCCACGTCGCGTCGTGCTGCAGCCTTCTGGTTGTTGTACGCCAGTGACGCCCCGCGTCGCGTCGTGCTGCAGTCTTCTGGTTGTACGCCAGTGACACCCCGCGTCGCTTCGTGCTGCAGTCTTATGGTTGTTGTTCCGTGCTCCAGCGACGTCCCGCGTCGCGTTGTGCTGCAGTCTTCTGGTTGTTTTCCCGTGCGGGTGGCAAATTACCGTGTGCGTGTACTTGCAGCCCGAGTAACTACCCTTCCTCCTGGGCTCTTTGGGATTAAAACTACCCGCTGAGGTAAGTATTCAGCTATAGGCTGTTCACGGCAAAGTGAGTCCTTTTTAAGGCCCTCCCAAAAGCCATTAACCCCTAATAAATATATTTTATTGCAGTTTCAGACATTAACTCTTGCGAGTGATGGAGTGTATACACCCTGTTTATTAGTCATATTATAATGTTTACATTAAAAAGTGACGGAAAAGTAGAAATTAATTGAAAGGAAAAATCTAGCAGGGCCTTAAAAAGTGCTCACTTTACCGTGAATAGCCTATATCATCTAGCATAAGAGTGGGATGCACCCCCGCGTTTTTTGTGAAATAGTTGTTTGCGCGAATACGCGTATCTCGGTAAATAAATGTTCTGCAAATACGAATTTTTGTCAGAAAAGATAACAAACAACTATCCATGCCCCTATTTGTTTTACTTTTGTCATATAAAGTGCATTCCTGGCGAAAAAAAATTCGTGGAAATGGTCAAATATTGCATTTTTAAATCTCGCCTATGCGGTTCCTCTAAAGCGGTACGAGAAAAGTACAGATATACTGGCGTAGTTTTATCTGTGGGCTTTCCTCGCGTTATTAAAACCCAATGTTACAGATCTAATTTGCACAGTACAGCGTCACAACAGAAACACTGCACGCCTTGCGCGTAGGAGCGATGAGGCGCTAGGCGTGCGTGTTAGTGTCGCCCGTATAGCTCCCTCGCTTCTTGACCTTAGACGCGGGGTTCCCGCGGGGGTCCATCCCACTCTTATGCCCGGTTGCACAATCGTGGTTCGAAACTCGATCCGAGATCGGATCTAAGATCGAAAGAGAAAAATCTATTACAACATTCGAGTTCATAGCTGGACGGGAGATCGAGATGAAGTTCATTTCGAACCCCCGAAATTGGAGGTTCGAGATCTCGATCCGAGATCAGCAAGCATCATCGACAAATGTAGTTTGATAATACGCGGAACTACGTTCGACCGTTTTCTTGTGAAATAAAAACGTTATATGCACTTTAATATTATTAAGTAAAATTCATACAACAATAATTAATTTAAAACAGATAAAACATCGCATTATTATATATTTTATTTATGGTTATTAAAATTATATTGTTTTTTTAACGTAGAAAATAGAGAAAATTCGGTACACATGCGATACTAGCGCTTACCTAGTGACAAAAACGTTTAGTTGCCAGCCTAAAAGCAGCGAGGTTACCAACCTGAGTTAGAATGGACCTTATCTGAATTTAACCCCTTAAGCCCCTGTCACACTGTCAAATATTAGTCCTCAACCATATTTGACAATAACATTTGAAGACAAAATACGGCCATCAAATTTTTCCTTACAACAAATTTGATCAAATATTCTTGAATGTGTTTGAAAATGTGTCACACTGTCAAATTTATTTACTGGGAGAATCTAATTCGAATTATTATTTTAAAATAACTTTCATATAGTGAGATATCTACTGCTTTTGTTTTTCCATGCAATACATTACAGGAAGAAATTTAAGGAACATTTTAATTTATTTTTGCTTCATTACTAAATTCTAATTCTAATTTTCAGAGAAATTTCCTGCACAAAGAAATTTAATGCCTCTGAGTTCGTAATATAACGTACAATATTCACTTAAAATAGCATTCATGCCCGGACAGCTTCTACATAAATTATTCATCTTCAGAACTTACTTCGTTTCCAGCAACTGTTCGTTATTTTAAAGCTTCTCTACGTCCATTTTTGTCGTGGAAGATACTTACTGGCCGAAACTGTCAAACATCAAAGAAATTTTAGAACCGATCCAGTTTTAAAATGTTTGATGTAAACAGAAGCCATCCAACTTTTTCAGACAAATATGGCGGCGTTTATGACGTTGTAACTGTCCAACCTTATTTGACCTAACTTGCTGAAAGCAGTTCGACGGAGAAATTTAACAGCTTGACAAGGTGCTTCAAGCCCATGTGCCACGATAAAATTCCCCGTACAGGCTTGGGCAGAAGCTTCGACACGTGCTACCCGAGCCTGCGTGCACGCAGTTGTAGAGGGTTCTTCGGAATAACCTATCCGGCGATACTTGTTCCCGCGCAAACACGAGTGCATTTTTTTTTATGACTTTACATTTGCTACTGTGGTTCAAGAACTATCTTCACTCACGACTTCAGCATTAGCCTACGGGTTTATGCACACTGTCTAAAGGTTTCGTTGTTATAACTGGAACTTCTGTGTCAAATAAACTCGACTGTTTACCTTAATTTTCACACAATAGAATAGGAATTCCCCCCCCCCCCTCCCGTGTTTAATAGTCCTACATTCTTTCTCAAAATGACGTATAAACTAAATGACCCTAACACCCGCTCTCTGACTGGCTAAAATTTCAACCTTGTGGGAAACCTTCCTTCGAATATTTGCACACGGCCAACAACGCAAACTTCCATAGAAACGGCCAGCAGCAGGGTTGCCAATCCGTGCGGTAATTCTGGGGCCGTACGGTAATTTAGGTACTTGTGTGGTGTACGGTAATACGGTAATTTTCACATTCTTGATCAAGAATGTGTTTAAGTTAATTTATTAATACTAATTGTCCTTCTACGACTTTAACTATAATAATTTTTTTTTCAAATAATGTTGGTAGTAGTACCATATGTATGTCGTACCTGCTTTATAGATTAGATTTATTTCGAAAGTTAAAACAAATGTTACAGTTGTTTAGTTTTTCCTGTTTTAGTTTCTTTACTAGGTTATTTCAAGAAAATCAGCAGTTATATCAGTAGCGTTCACTTGTAACATTTTCTCAAAGCAGTGGTAAGTAAAGACTAACTATATAATTTGTGTATTTAGTATATTTTTGGCATCTGTTATACAGTGAAAATGGTTATATGCTGTTCACGATAAAGTGAGCACTTTTTAAGGCCCTTATAAATTTTTCCTTTCATCCAATTTCCTTCTTCCTGCTGCTTTTTAATATAATCATTGCAATGTGACCAATAAACACAGTGTATACATTTCACCACCATCAAAATTAAATGTCTGAGGCTGCAATAAGATATATTTATTAGCGGTTAATGCCTGTTGCGAGGGCCTTAAAAAGTGCTCACTTTATCGTGACCAGCCTATGCTATTAATGTGTACGTTAAGGGGTTATAGGCCGTTCACGGTAAAGTGAGCACTTTTAAGGATGGTTCATCAGGCATAATAACTAATTAATACATTTTTATTGTGGCCTCGGACTTTTGGTTTTGGGTATGGTGAATGTATACACTGTTTTTATTACTCACGTGACATGGTTTACGTTAACAAGTGGTGAAAGGATATACATTGGTTGAAAGAAAGGGCAGGCAATATAATAGTTCCACATATTTGAGTGTTTTAGATAACATTTACTAGTGCTGGGCTGTGGTTCCATTTTCAATTTCTACTAATAAACACAAATTCCAACGTTGCTTACCCTCCTACATGTATTTACCGTTTTATAATACCATACATTAGTTACAAAAACGGAAACAAAATGACTGTAATAATAATTAAAGTGAATATTAAGTAAAGATCATATTACAAATTATAAGAAAACTCCTGTTTTCTCGAACACTTTCATCCACTTTCCCAGGAATGAGGACTGGAGGACGCAAACAGAACGACTGCTTACCCTGCCGAAGAAACGCGGCAGGGTAGCTCGCTTGCGAGTTCGATTTATCGCCAGTCGCTCCCGTTTGTGGAAATAAATACTAGATAGCAGCACTATACGCGTACAGTACAGGAGTTAACGAAAATGGTCTTTCTCGAATCCGAAACGGGAAACTCAGATTTGGATGTGTTTAAATTTAAAGTTAAGGCGAAAACTATAAAGGGTTAACATTTCCAATATGTATAGGGCAAGTATTGCTTACCTTGCGTCTGTAGAGTAAACGCCACTGGAGAGGAGCGTAAGTGTTGGTCTGGCCATGCAGTCGTGAATACAGGCTACTGACTTCTAATGTGTCTTAGCTGTCAGTAAATCAGTACCGCACTCAATGCGCTAGAGTTTATTTGGGAGATTCGTGCGTCTTTTAACGAGTTCTTGAGAACCGATGAGGGTGAAATGAGTTGAGAATGGAGCAGCGCCGGAATGCAAGAGCGGGGACATCGGGAGATCCCCGAGAAAAGCCGCCGACAAGCGGCATCGTCCGGTACGATTCCCACGTGCGAAAGTCCGGGCGCGACCCCAACGTGGATCGAACCTGGCTCGCTTAGGTGGGAGGCGAATAGTTTCACCGCTACACCACCGCGGCCTCACTGAATGATTTTAGGCGTGACTCAGCTACCTTCCCCGGTATCTGTTTGAAACAAATAAAAACTTTGTCATTTTGAGGAGAAGAGCGTTGCTGTATGAGAGTAAGTAGGAATGAATTAATGAGAGTTTGCGTTTTTGTGTGTTTTTTGAGTCTATAAATAAGTTACCCACCATTTCAGTGTGTTAAACATTTCACAATAAACTTTTTGTAGGGATGTGGCACGGACGAAGATGGACGAAGGTTTACTTTGTTTGAAAGCTATATTGGCAAAAGTGGCCGAGACTCGTGTAACATCATGTATATGCTGTTCACCGTAAAGTGAGCACTTTTGAGGCCCTGGTTACATTTTTCCTGCCAGTCATTCTTGTCCTTCTACCACTTTATAAAATAAATAGTGTCTTGTAAGTAATGATCACAGTGCATATATTTCACCAGACTCGAAAGTTATGGTATAAGGTTACAAGTATATATATATATATATATATAGACTATTATTCCAAATGAGAGGACTTTAAAAGGTGCTCTCTTTACCGTGAATATAGGCCATGTAAAACCGTATCCTATCGCTCGGTCAGTACTTCTGTGGTAAGCCCTCGGCTAGTCGTTAGCCCGTAGGCTGCCAGCGTAATTGGCCAGGCGCAGAGTTCATCTCATGCAGTGCGCCCCTGTACAGGGTGGAACTGAACTCTACCGACAAACTTCAGCAGGTGATTCCTCATAAAGAATGGGTCGAAAATATATACGATCTATAGCCCAAGTCTATTCCGAAGGGCAGTAACCACCTTTGAAAGTGTAGTTGAAGCAGGTGGTTTTTGCCAGTAACACAACCAGAATGAAAGATAACTGTCTCAGTTGCTGATTCCTGCGTTATTTAACTACGAAGGACCAAGCAGAAAAATATGGGCTCCAGTATCAACCTTCTTTCACGAAAAAGGAGGGGGTTGGCAAAAGATTTTTCGTAAATTGTGCCGTGTGGTGAAAAAACAGAAGGCGAACTTATAGTTTATTGTGTGCGGTAGATTACTAATCCACAGGGAACAACTAGATATTTTTGGAGCATTAGTCCATATGAGAAATGTTCTCACTAAATCTTGTACATGGGCTTTAATATCTCAAAATCAGGGGCGTGGATAACAAGGCGAACATTTTGCTTACCATTTAGAGTAGATTGCTAATCCCCCGGGAACAACTAAAAAATTTCGGAGCCATAATGCATAGTGTTCTCACTGAATCGTAAAACGTCTGGCACAAAGGCATAAATGTCTCGAGAACGGTGGCGTTTAGCGCAAAAACTCAAGATCGCGTTTTTGTTAACATTGTGCGCTAGATTCTTAATCTGCAGGACGCAACCAAATATATCGGACAGGTACGTTTTAAAATGCAAAGATGGGATTGGTTTTTTAATGGAAGGAGGTTCATATGCTCACTCGAATTTTTTACGGGTTGTACTTCGTCATTCAGTAATGCATTATCCAGAAACTCGGACTGGCCGTGTTACTAGCAAACATCTGCTACAACTACACTTTGAAGGGTGGTTACCCCTTCGGAGTAGACTTCGGCTATAGGTAGAGACCTGGAGAATTCGCGGATTCATTTTGGGTCAAGTTAGAATATATATATATTATATATATATATATATATATATATATATATATATATATATATATATACACACACACACACACACACACACACACAGGCTGATTCGCAATTAGACCGACAAACTTCGGGAGGTGATTTTTCATGAAAAAGTAAAAGGAAAACATACGTGACACTTTTGACACTTTATACCTAAAGCGAATATTAAGAGAGGTATGAGCCCTTAAAAAACGAGGTTTTAAACCGTATCTGTCGAAAATATCTGTAACGAAGTAAAATACAATGACAACTCTCGGAACATTATTGTATGTTATCGGGACCTTCAACGTAAGATCCGATATTTTGCAAAAATACGGCTTAAAATCTCGTTTTTTTTTAAGGGCTCATACATGCCTTAATTTTCGGTGTCACATATATTTTCCTTTCACTTTTTCCCGAAGAATCACCTCCCGAAGTTTGTCGGTATAATTGAGAATCGCCCTGTAGATATATATTCGACCTATTTTTTGATGAGGAATCACCTGCCGAAGTTTGTCGGTAGAGTTCAGTTCCGTCCTGTATAACCCGAGCGAGGGGGCCTCGGCGAGGCCCCAACTGTGGGTGCACCAGTGCTGTGGCAAGCCCTCGGCCCGTCCTACATCAGGCAGCGACTCAAGCTGGCGCAGCACAACCCGGGACTGTTGAGCCTATGTTCAGTGACGTCGTCGACAGCAGCTGTAGCACCGGGTCGAGGGGGGGTCTCTGGTTGCGATGTACTGTTTGTGAAGGTTTGTGGGGGAGGCTGTTGATAGCAGGAAACGTCGACAGCCGCGGCGACGTGACGGAAAGGCCACACGTGTTCGACGAGTCAAAGGGAAGGGGAGAGAGCCTTCTCCCGATGCGCGACCGTCGTCGCACCAGGTCGCTGTGCTTTCTCCGCCTTCTGCCATTTCGCAGCCTCCATAACATGAGAGATGCGCCGAGTTCCTTCTGCGGTTTCTATGACGACATCGTGCCGGGAGCTCGCCTCGAACACGTGCATCCAGCGCATCTGCAGTTGCCTTGGCGCGGCGTTGTAGTCTGTCCACGGCTGAGACTGACGATGACGTAGACCGCTTATTCGTCTTCTGTGCGTGTGCCCAACACTGGCCTACCTCAAAGGAACGCAGTATAATGATAATGCCGATCCTGGCTCACCTCAATTAAAGGGGGCAAAAATCAAGCAAATTACATCCAAAATCAAGTAATTTTCTTGTTTTCAGGCAACCACGCTTAGCTTTTCAACTCGCTTTCTCTAAAACATGCAAATTCAACTTAATTCAATCAAATTTAAGTAAAAATCAAGCAGATGTGCCCTTTTCTCAAAATTTTCCGAGCAGACATATTCAAGCTAAAATATTTAAAAAAATCAAGTAAATTAAAGCCAAATCTGCGAGAAAATCATCTAGACAAAAAATAGTATCACAGAAAGTGTCACCGAATAAATTCAGTGACAAAATTATAGAATTTATTCATTTTAAAAGAATTCTGTATCATGCTTGAATTTCCCATTTCTCATTTCTTTTAAACCTTTATATGCCATAAGAACTTGTTTTTCATTTATTATTTTCAAACTATTTTTATCAAATATTTTCCCGTAACGATCTGGTAATGTAACTTTATACTTACCACCAAGAATACAATTAATTTTTTTTTACCAAAATTAGATTCATAAATTATAAATTCTGTTGCAGCATACTTTTTATTATTCTCGAGATCTTGTAGTATAGTGAATTCATATGAATTGTTCAACTTTGCTGAGTGGGGATTCCATTTTTATTTATAAAGAAAGAAATTTATGATGAAATTCATCAAGAGAAATGAAAAAAATGATGATGAAATTTTATATCACCAAAAATGTAAATTATTGGATTTTCGCTTAAATTAGCTAGGTAAATACCTCGGGGTAAAACCCTGCTCGTAAATTTTTGAAAAATGACAAAGTTTTTTTGATTTGGCTTAAATTTGCTTGTTTTTTTATAAGCGAGCTGAAGAGATAAGTAATGCCCCCAGAAAACATGAAATTTACTTGCTTTTGGTTATAATTTGCTTGATTTTTTGAGGATTTGAGGTGAACCAGGATCGGCATTAGCATTCTACTGAATACAACTGTCAAAGTCGCATTGTCAACAATCATGAAAGAGTTCTTTTACTTATTAATTTTCAAAAGACAAATTTTTTTTATATAAATAAAATACTTTCGTAAATTTGAATTTAATCAAATTGCATTAAAATTTGGTTAGAGGAAGTATAAAATCATCTCGAAGCACTTGTTTACTAAACAACGTTCTAACCTCAAATCCAATCCACGCCGTTTTTGCTAGAAAATCACAATGTTGTGCGCAACCAGCGAGATAAGTGAAGAGATTTGGGCGGCTCTTAACAGCGAGGTCTTGAGAGCCGATGAGGGTGATTGAAGTATATATGGAGCGGCGCCGGAATGAAGGGGAGGGGGAAACGGGAACGAGACAGGTCATCTCGTCTTTAGTCCAGGTTCACGGTATCTTCGCATTTCTAGAATAAAACCTCTGAATAAATCATGTGTGTGGTTGTTTCCGTACCATGTCACATATCACGAGCGTTTTAAATTATGTTAGCATAAAAGTACCTCTTAAATTTTAAGAAATATTTTATCCACAATTTACGATATGTCATTTATAGACTTAATTAATATGACTAACAAAGCAGCGAGAAAATAGGTGTGTTGGTAATGCCTGGTAAGAAACCCATCTCACGGAAAATAGAAAAATACGAAGACACATAATTAACATTGCAAAACAAATCAACATATCTACACATATATAAAAAAACAGGATGTTTTACCGATGGACATTATTAAACTGAGTGGGTACAATTGTAGTGCGTTGTCACTTAGGTGTAACTTCCTAGACGTTGCTACTTTCGCTGTGCGTCAACATTCAGCCAACCAGAAGCCCCCACACTTGTACTGCATTATCAAATTAAAAACTTATTGACGAATCAAGAACGTGTGTCTGTTGACTTCATTCTTTGGGCAGATAATTTGTTTTGTTCATTTCTGGGTAATCGCAACCACGGAAGTTTTGTAACGTTTTTAGGTGACGTTAATATTAAAAACGTAAATGAAAATTATTTATTATTTTAAAAACATATATCAATCGAAAATAATTATTTTTGGCACAAAACCGCTACCAACTATACAGAACTTAATTTTATTCGGTACAAATGTAGCAAAATAAACAAACTAATATTATTACCGTTATATCAATTGTAGCCAGGTCATTGTGCTTGTGTTGTGTTCCGTATGTGCTTATCGCTATAATTGCGAATGTGTTAGGTGTCTGTCAATTGTAGCCCGGCGTTAAGCATTGTTTGCAAGAGGAGGAGTAACATCCTGAGGTAGAACTTTGACAGGACTTCAGAAAAGTTTGAAGTTACCGTGAACGGACTATAACTGCTGTACTGTAACGGCGGACATCCACAGGGCATAAGTCGTGGATGTTGTCGCCGTTTTGACGTGAATACGTCTTTCAAATCAGGCTCACACGGGGAAAGCCCTGAATAAGATCTACATGCATGCAAATTGTGTTTTCTTCCAACATATGTAATTAACATTGCCATTGGTCTGGTCACTTTATCATGCGTCGGTAAAGTTAAAGTGTGTAATTATTGGAAAAGTGAATAGTTTACCAATTTGATAATGATTCATTCATTCACTTATATGCACTTAAAGAACGGAAAGCAGAATAAATCATTTTAATATACACAAATTTTTACCTAACACTTTCAACTCAGTTTGAAGATATGGAACTACTTTCTCTCCATCGTTACTAACTTAACTAGGTGCATGCCAGTTAGTGTGGCCCTTTAAATACAGGATGTTGCAAAATCGCATGTCAATACTTCGGGAAACATTCCTTACGTACGGAGGATGAAAAAGTGTTATATTAACATAGGTCCACAAACGCTTCGTTTCTTTATTACAGCCCGTAATACATAACGTACAGTGGGTGGATCATGTTACTGTAGAATGCCATCGCAGCCTTCGTTTGCATGATACACGTCACCTCACACTACGTCACAGCGCCTAGAACAGTGGGAACTGCACAGGAATTAGTTACACATGTGTGAAAGCTTATCGTCGGCACTAAAGGAAATGTTCAAAATGTCCTCCATCAGCACGAACGCATACATAAACCCACCGTTGCATGGACGCTTGGATGCGTTGATGAATCCCTGGGAAATTCCCGATTGTTTTATATCCCACCACAGTTTCGGTTACGGAGTGTGCCCGCATCGTCCACTGGAGTTGCATACACAAGTGCCTTTAGACGTCCCACAAAAAAAGTCTAGTGGATTCAAATCAGGGCTCCTCGGGGACTGGTATGGGGCTGCCAGTTACAGCTGCGATGGCATTCCACATTAACATGATCCACCCTGCGGGCCATACACTGTACGTTATGTATTACGGACTGTAGTAAAGAAACAAAGTGTTTGCGGACCTATGTTCATATAGCATTTTTTCATCCTCCAGATGTGAGGAACGTTTCCCCGAAGTATTGACATGCAATTTTGTAACAACCTATATGCAGTGGCATTTTTCAAACGTTGATTTCAAATGTGCTGTATTTACTGTGAACCGGCTGTACGAGGATAGAAACGGCTATGTAAAGTTCGCAGGGTGTTATATGTTCGGCTACTGTTATAAAAATCAATTATAACCTAGACCGGTAAGATGGTTCGCGAATCATTTACCCACATGTAAGATCATTGGTGATTGAGTTTCAAAGTGTGCAGAACATAACTAAAATTACCTACACGTGCGTAATGTACACAACTGTGTACTCTGGCTCTGAATGTAATGAAATTACTCCGGCAAAATTTGCTTAAAATTACGTGGTCAAAATTTACGTAAAAATAAATTCTGTAAATATACTCTTGGGCTTGGTAATCCGGAAGGTCGCTTTCGATAAAGTCGCACAAACATGGCATGCTCGAAGGAAAGTCAGCATTAGCCTGGGGCCTCGTCGCTTTTCTATTTCCTAGGAGCGTCAACCTAATTTTACTTACGGAAGTGCAGTCCTATTTTTGAAATGTCGCTTCCTTAAAATGCAAAGTAATTGACGCAAAATACCCAATTTAACGCGTAAGGCAATCCTTATTGATCGTCAAATATTCCCACGCACCAGTACCAATAAACACTCAGCGTCTTAACCTCTTTCCTGGTTCCTAGAATATTTGCTGTTCAAGTGACAAGCACTCAGCACTTGTTATGGTTATCGATTGGCGAGAACGTGAGAAGGGAGGTGAAGGAAAAGGCAAGTGCAGATACTATTCAGGGACCTAGGCAAAGAAAACATTACTATGATCGTCTGTCAGACGTCCCTCCCTATTTGACAGGAATGGAGAAATAAGGAAGGAATATTTGTTCTTCGCCTGTAGGCGAAATAAATCACGTCGTTTGTGAAGTGTGTGTTATCTAATTATAGAATGTGTTAGAAGTGACCAACAAATTACACACTTCAGTTTACAGTAGATAGGAAAAATTTGACCCCTCTAGCTGTTCACTTGGGGTGGGCAATGCCTCCCCTGACTTCAGCAGTTCCAACACCCATGCCACAGAGTACTTAGTACGCAGAGACGAAAATGGGTACCGGTTTCTTCGATGTTGGGAGTGCTCATTCTCTGATTACCTGCGTGACGCTCTAGGAATAGGCCTTGAGTCTAATTGGCTACTGCATGCTGTGAAAGGTTCCGTGTTGACGGGGGTTGGGGGACAGGCCTCATTGCACCCCCCCTCCCCCCAACCCGTGTGATTTTCCCACCACTCTGGTTAAGCCAACGCCAACCTTCACAATGGAAACAAATAAGATCCTGCCCCCCCCCTTTTTTTTTCTCCCTTTGCTATAGGCTATTCACGGTAAAGTGAGCACTATTGAAAGCTCTCTCATTTTGAATACTAGTCAATAAATATATTTTGTTGTAGCCTTAGGCGTTAAATTCCGAGTGCAGTGGAATATAAACACTGCGTTTATTTATTACATGGCAATATTTATTTTAAAAAGGTGGTTAAGGGATTAAAAATAGCTGAAAGGAAAAAGAAACTATGGCCTCAAAAGTGCTCACTTTACCTTGAACAGCCTATGGTACTACTTCTCTACCCACTAATTAAGAGCATGGCTCCTACCTATTTGTCTCCTGTAGCATTTTATATTAATGCATGCAATGCCTATGCCGGGTTTTCCCTTTCTCTTTTTAGTTATAGGTTAACTGTAGGTACAATCTAGGGAGGTTGTCATGGCCACAATCGCGGCCATGACTAACCAATCCCTCTGCCACGATGCATGCCCTCTTGCATGGATTCCCGCCCCTGTAGGCGTAAGGGCCTCAGCCCTGAGACGCACTTAGCTCCCGTCCCTACCACAGACGTACACTTAGCACTTAGAATTAGGGTAGGTTAAGGAAAAAAACCGTTCCTTATTGACTGGGCTGCGAGTAGGTTACCACGCGCTGTTTGGCGAACAGCGTCCCAACGTTTTGCTGGCGGCTGGAGTTCGCGGTATAAACAGCTGCTCCGCCTCTGTATTCTGATGTACTCTGTGGCCGTGATTTCCCTCGGGTCTTGGGGAGGGGGTGCTCAAGGGACAGCGTGTCCTTGATGGGCTGGAGGGTGGCGGCTGGTCGGCGCGGTCCGATGGACGGCTGACTGAAGCGTTTACAAAGTGTCGCTCCCAGGCAGTCAGCCACTCGCCCCACTTCTCCACTGTGCGTGGGTGCGACCGCAGAGCAAGTAAGGAGACAAGAGCGGACACTTCCATGTTGTAACTCTATTCTTATTTTGTTTGAAGTCTTTTTCAGGGGTGGTGGGTGCCTGGATTAATACCAACAGCAGACACGCATTACGAAAAATAATCACCTAGTTTAATAAAACAAAATTAATGGTTTTTAATGATTATCTTGTGATAAACACGCTTCATTGAAGTAGTTAATTATCACGTTGTGTTCAATGTTTAACAAAATAGTGTTTTTACATTTTTATTAAAGGGCTTGCCGGGTAGCATATACAGTATGTTTACAGGTTGTATTATTCTTGAGAGGTCCTAGAACGACGTTTTAAAATTGCTTAATTAGAACCTACTTGACTTACACTATTTAATTGCCGAAAGCTGTTTTCGGCAAAAATTAAATATATACCTGTGCTGTTTGTGTTAGGTCTGTTTTTGAAATATTTACGTTTCCTCCAATTGTGACCAACAGAATAGAATAAATCTTGCACAAGCAGTGCAAAAAAACGGATTAATTATTTCTAATCCTTTTAGTAAGTAACTAAATCAGCACCTGAAATATATGTAGGTTAAATCAGTATGTTTGAGATATAAAACACTGATAGTTTTGACTCAAAACCGATCTGTTCCATAAAATCATTCATTCTAGTAGTAAAATGTCTACGATTGTGCTTCCACTGGCACTTACTTCAAATAACGCGATCGTAAGCCCTATCTACTGTCAGCCCCCTGGGTGGGCCCTCGCCTCTCCCTGCCTGGGGACAGCCGCTGAAGTCTGTTCACGATAAAGTGAGCACTTTTGAAATCAACCTTAGAAATAAGTCACTGGCCCTGTTTGCATATATTTTAACGGGCTCAATGAGTGACATGCGCCCAATAAAGTTGGTAATGATGGATGGGGAATAGTTACATATCTTAACATCAAATATATAGTGTTAGGTAACCATTTGTGCTAGCATAAATTATTTATTTTCCTGTCTCTTTTTTAATGCGTCTTAGTATAAGAACAATCAGATTTGTAACATATTTACTTTTCAGATGATTCCACAGTTTATTTTGACCTACGCATGAATAAAGTGACGAGGTCAATGGCAATGTTAATTTTACATAAGGCGGAGGAATACACAACGTGCTTACAAGTAGATCTTAAGCAGGGCTTTCAAAAGTGCTCATTTTACCGCGAACAGCCTATAGCTTTTAGTGCCCGTCTGAAACCATGGATGTTATTACGCTATTCACGGTAATTGTGAGTACTTTTGAAAGCCCTATAATTTGTTATAATAGTCAAAAATATATGTTTTATTTTAACCTCATATGTTAAATTCCGACTGTAGTGGAATATGCACTCTGTGTTTATTAGTTACATGTCAATATTTATTCAAAAAGGTGGGTAAAGGATAAACAAAGGCTGAAATATAAAAGTAACTAGAGATCCAAAAGTGCTCACTTTACCTTGAACAGCCTATAGATTGCAACTCGGGATTTCTGGTACTGACGTCAGAAAAAAACTGGTACGCCATGCAACTTCACACGACAAAAATAGCCAAGCCACGATTTAGTGTATTCAGATTAACATATAATTTCACAGCGCCATTTTTTTTATTATCAAAATGTGCAAACACATAAAGGCATGCAAAAATCTGAACGACTAAAACACACCATATTTACATTTTTAAAAATATTAAAAATGTTATTCTTTTTCTGCATTTAAACTCTATGTTAGTAAAAGGGGAAATATTATGCACATGTATTGCATTTAACTGTATAGAAGTGAGTTCTAGATTCAAGCTGGATCTCAGCAGTGTGTTAGTAACTGTAAGTTTGCCAAAAGTTCGAGCTCACGGCGATGCTTTCTGACACAATATGGAACATCCTGCATGAAATGAAACGGAATTATGGATGCGCAGATTCATGTTCGGAAATTCAGATCAGTTGCGCTTTGCCCCGAGAAATTTTTTTTGCGAAGTACGGTACTGGACTCGAAATACTTTGTATGGTGCTTTCTGTTACAAGCGATCGCAA
Source organism: Dryococelus australis (assembly GCA_029891345.1). Classification (NCBI taxonomy): domain Eukaryota; kingdom Metazoa; phylum Arthropoda; class Insecta; order Phasmatodea; family Phasmatidae; genus Dryococelus; species Dryococelus australis. The sequence goes on along the minus strand of CM057000.1, from coordinate 117,221,017 downwards.
ATGCTGACATCTGGGTATTTTCGCGTACCAGAACGAAAGTATCTACCCTGAAAACTGACCATGAGGTAGGCCGATCTCGCCAACGGCATAATTATAGATCATAGACCCAGCTTTTGCTATTCTCGCTACACCTCGCAGTAAGGCCAACATCAAAACAGCTGATTGTGGGCTGTGTACCGCAATGGCCGTACGTGAAAGACGTTGGAATTTTTGCTTTTCGAGTTCCATTTACTCGTAATAAAACAAGAAACATTTTGTAAACATTGTGAAGTTTGTTTTAGTGGTTGAGCTACAAATTAGTGGCGTAAATACGGTGGTTACTCAGTTGTGAATGAATGCGCATTTTCTCATCTCGTCGCTCATATAGCAAATTGTCTTCAGCTGCTATTGCCGAATGAAATAACACATTATGCATGATGTATAATGATTACTTTGTCCTATAATATGTTCCTAATATATTTTCAACTGTAATACAACGCCTTAGGACAACTGACAGTGGGGAGTACTACGAAAATAAGAGGCAAAATTTTATTTCTTGGATGCCCTTTGACTTAAAATAACCTACCTGGTGAATATTTCCAGTACATAGCCGGTACAAATCAGTAAAAATCCACATGAATTACATTAAATTGTGTACAGTATTACATTTAAGATGTAATCTTTATACGCAAATATGTATTAAAATTTAGCTAAATGACTCGCTGAGAACCTTGACAGAAAACAAGGTTTTTTTTTTGTGAGGAAGGTTACAAGTTCAGCCTTATAACCCTGCTTAATTCTTTAGTATTATAACTGGGCAGATATTAAATACACAAGTAAACATCCCCACTGTAATGCAAATTATGAGCATTAAAATATACAAAATGAATACGATAATGATAACTGTGTTTTAAAATACATAAACAAAAAAATGCAAAAAAATTCAAATGAATAAAACAGTAATTTCTAAAAATTCAAAAATGGCTTCGTAACAATTAATTTACGATAACATCTGCATCGTTCTACTTCCCAGAGCGCGAGTGCAAAGGGCTGCACCAATTTACCTGCTTCATTTATTTACATAAATTGTACGACGAAACAAATGCAACAGCTAAAGGGGAAATTATGAAGCTGACAGCACTAGGCAATCGCCAATGCTTGCACTTAAGAAAGCAGAGTGACAGATTTTTGCATGAAATTGCAGTTGTGTGGCTAAATTGTGGGACGAGAGTAAGCAACAATGACGTGACTGTACCCATGAATGTCGGTGCTGCATATACTTACTTACTTGGCTCCAGGAGGAAATGGGGGAAAAGCATTCTTTCATCGGGAAACTGAAGATGAAACATGAATTCCGCTAAAGGCTGTTAACTTTAAATTGAGCAATTTTGAAAGACCTTCTTACACTCGAAATGTGAATCGGCGAGAATTTCACTGTTTAAATCAGTCAATAGTTCCTGACAGATTCAAGAGTCTCTTCAGTGAAATTAACTGATGAATAAGTGAAAAAAATTCCAGATTTCCTTCACTTATTGATTCGGTAACATTTTCCACTGATTTATCAGTAATTATTTTCACTGTTTTTCAATAATTTGTTTTTTTTTTTTTTTTTTGACTGTGAATAAGTTAAACAGCATGCAAAATGGCCGTCAAACAACGTTAAAAAAATGGCTGTTAAACCATGTGTATCAAGTGAAATAACTACGAATAAACTAATAAAACCAATAAAAAATACTTTATATAATGTGTTTCCTCTTTCAAAACACCATTTTACGAAGTGGGCCTAATATGAACATTCAGCCTTTCATTCTGTTTCTACGTCTTTCATTTTGCTTTCATGTAATCATCACAGCGCTCTGTTCGAAGGTTTAAACTGCATATAAAGTGGCGAAGAGAGTGCACTCATATATACCTACTATTCGTTTTAACAATCATATTGGTACCGATTAAACCAAAAACGAAAAGTAAGAGCATACAATAAATCTTCACGATTTCGATAAGAACTACAAAACATGTATTTTTCTCTTATTGTTGGATTTAATTTGGTAGCGCAAATTATAATGTAACGGCCTAAAAGCGAAGTGGAAAAGTTGTGCGAGTTCAATCGGCCACGTCTGGAAATTTTTTTTCTTTTTGAAATAACGATAAATTGCGCAATATAAATAGTAGACTATCGTAAATATCTTTATTTCACATAGCTGTGTGGCTAAATTCAATAAAAACAATATTTAATTCGCCACTGCAGTCGGATGTAATTTGTTCGATCAGTGAAATTGTTTCACATCATTAATTCAATCAGTGAAATTTTTTCACTAAAACAATCCGTGGTTTTCGCTGATTCTAAGTGGACCCATTTTCACTGATTCGAGTAGTTGAATTTCACTGCGAATCAGTGGTTTCCCACTGATTCGAATTTAGAGTGTATGATATATTTGTATGTATATTCCGCCTTTTTCGCCCCCATATAAAATTAACATTGCCATGGGTTTGATCACTGTAGCAATGCATCAGTCAAGTGAACCAAATACAATTATTATTAAAGTATATATTTTACTAATCTGCTTATTTATACATTTATATGGATTCTATAAACAGAAAACAATATAAATAATTTCAGTACTCACTAATGTTTATCTAACACTTAGCGTGGCGGTTCTAGGCCACTAAGCGGGGAACGATGTCCTGGGACAAACTTCCAACGATAACTCCAAACATAAAATCGTATTGAAGCAGAATTCGGCAGGCTCTCCGACAGCCTGTATGGATATTTATACTGGATTCATAGTCCAAAAGCACCAAACACCACTATAAACAGTAGCCAGTCCTGGACCACCTGATTTTAATGCGTCAATCGGATTAAAATTATTGCGAATCTGATCAAAATTTTCCAAAATCGGATTAAGACATTAATTTTATCGGATTAAGATTAGCTTGATCCTATTTTCAAATATTTTAATCCGATTCGGAAATTTTTTGATCTGATTCGCAATAATTTAAATCCGATTCGCGAACTAAAATCAGGTGGTCCAGGACCGGCACGCCCCTACTACTACTTATAATTCAACATTAAAACGTTGAACTACTTCCCCTCCGTCGTTACCAACTTTACTGGGCGCATGGCAGTCAGGGTGCGTGTTAAAATATACAAATGTAGCGGCAGTGACATTTTTCAAATGTTGGTATCAAAATGCTCAAATAACTGTGTGAACAGTCCCTATGTACTCGACTGCATGCAAATTGGTAACTATCCAGGTAATACCCTCTGTATAGCTGACTCAAATCTCCCTTGGCAAACACGCATTCATTCTCCATTTGTGAATCCCAATTATTCACACGGTTAAATTAGGAAAATGCAGATAGTGAATGCAAGAAAACTCTTCTCGCCGTGTACTTCACTTCTTTTGATTCAGAAACTGCATAACCTGAAATTTTTTCACGTTAATGCTGATTTAGCCATAACCGCTGGGTCAAGGGCAACTGCATTGCGGCTTGTGGAAACAATGACGGGTAAAAACTATTCCGTCCCTAATTTTTTTTTTCTTAGTGAACACACAACGTATTTCAGAAACTCATACTTAAATTTTGTTAAGCTTGTGTACATCAATAGAACACACGCTCAACCCACTTCATGCCATTTTATATAAACAAGTAATGTCAGTGGGAAACATATAACATTTTTGATGCACTAACCACTAACATTTAATGCTAATACATATTTACAACTCAGACGGCCTAGTACAAGTAAAATACAACACAGTTAATTCAAAGAAATGTTTTTTATAGATTCAACCGATTTTATGCTATCCTTTGTAACAGTATTTAACACCATTCCAACTGCAAAAGAGGTTAAATTATTACTTTGTTGTGGTTTTCTTAATAAAAACCCTGGTGGTCATGAAAGGCAATGGATTGTAGAGATTCGGAAAGAACTGATATCAGTCTTTAGCTCTTGTGAAGATAAAATGAAATTAATGTGGAAAAACTGGATTTTGAATCCCCGCCCCACATGTCCTTGTCAAACAGAGTTAGGAGATCAGCCAATTGATCACTTAACCATCAGACCCTATTCAAATGAATTTGACATATATTATGGGGAAACTGCCACTTTACACGTAAATAACACTCCCTGGGGTCTACTTAGTTTACCTGAAGTGTAACGGCGTGTCTTACGTGGGCCGTTGTGGTTCACCAGAGCATTTTACTCTTACTCCTACAACTGCGATTTGCAGAATTTGTTTATCAATTTCCTACTTATTCAATTAAAATAACATGTTGGTGTGCATAATCAATGTTTTTAAAGATATAATACTCAAAATCTCACAGCTTTCAAATCCCCGACAGATGTGATATAATTAACTACATGTTTAGTATACAATACTTCTCAGTATTAATTATAACATTTCAAGACCCTTTGCGTACTTTATATTAAGAATCTACTGCAATAATGTTTCGATCAGTATACACAGCTATCCCTACCAGGCTGCAAACAGGTATGGCTGAATGTTGAATGCTTTCATGATCTCATCAGTAAGTTTCAGCAAACTTCTTTAGCACCTATTTTACTTAATAGCTCTCATGCTGTCATACCTGTTAATCACTGGTTGAAATTCTTTACGTATTTTACATGATCATGCTTGTGTATGATGGAATGTGGAACTGTTATTACTGCCACATTTGTACTAAACACATATAATATTACATACATCATCACTGACACACACGCACATTTATAATTTTTTGGAACTTGTGCCGCAGCACAAATAATATTAACATAGATGGTTTAAAGCTGTGTATTTTCAATAAAAAGGTACATAAACTCTGCTAGGTACCCTTCAGGGATCATCCAAATTAAGTATCACGTAGAAAAAACATTAAGTTATGCAAAAGTATTATAATCAAATTCCCTCTTGTTCACATAAAAAATTGATGAATTGATTACCAAAACTTGTTGAATTTATAAAATTGAAAATACAACTTGCGAAGATTAGAAACTAAAATTATTATGTACCAATATTTAAATAACGATTAAAACAATTATTAGAAAAACTTGACTAGATTCCATTTCATGGCCAACTAGAAAGGAGAGCAGCAATTTAAGCGTAGTAAAACCTTCGTTTATTAAAAATGCACATATTAAAATTACTACCAAAAAAATATTTCGGCGGAGGCAGTCAAACGACCCATCAAAGCTCCAACCGAATAAAACCATTGCAAACTAACAACATTTAAAAACATACATGAAACAGCCCAGCGAGAGTCTTGGACACCACCAATAATTAAAAATTATTAAATATTGGGCAGCAGACAAGACAATGCAAGTCACCTTAAAACAAGGAGAGACAGCCAAACGAGACTTTTCAGTTTGACCGAAACATAATCTTGACCGACAACCGAAACAACAATTTGGAAAATAAACTAGCATTACTGCTCACCCAAGACGAACACAGCTATGCCACACAAAACGCTAAACCGTTTAAAAATAGCCTTACACACACACACACACACACACACACAATAATCCTTCACGACTCACCCTTAATTACGCCCTAAAGCTCGGCGGCTCAGGCAACAAGTATAATTCATGTGAGCCGCATCGCGGCATCTACGTTCAGCAAGATGACAAGTCCGGCAACTAAACCATTCCGATGTTATCTTGCAGGCAACGCGATCAGGCGACGGCAGGGCGTAGAATAGGAAAAATACCATACTGCAAATGTCGGTAGTTTTGGTGTTGGTTTCACCTGACAACATCAAAGTTTACATATCCTACTATTTTTAAACAATAAGAGATGAAAACCAATATTAACAGTTTAGTCAAACATTATTAATGTCCCAATTAAAATCATAGACATCACTTTTAGAACCACATTAATCGTTACGAATATTTTATGAGATGTTCTTTAATACTGACTTTCCGTGCTTTGTAATATTTCTTACTTCAGATCATTACGAGCCCCGAATAGTCAAGACTAATGTTTACATTTCAGCTATTGGAGGTAGGACTATGTAATTTTATTTTAAAATAGGGGGGGAATGAATTTTAATTTTCGACCCACACACACCCAAAATGAGCCCGAAATATTCCAATTTGCTGACTGACTACTGCCAACTGACTCCAAAATGACCCCAAAATTGTTCTAAAATAACACTATCACCACCACCACAAAATAACTCCAAAATGACTCCATCATTACCGCCAAAAGACTCCAAAATGACTCCAAATGGCCCCAAAATGACTCCAAATGACTCCATCATGACCCCAGTATGACTCCATCGCCACCACTGCCAAATGACTCCAAAATTACTCCGAATGACTCCAGAATAACTCCACCACCACCACCTCATGTGATTGGTTAGCTGCAATCATGTGGCATCTCGGTGATTGGCTGGTCGGTGTCTGCGCAATGTATTAATGGTGCAGTACGATTGGTCCAAAGTCAATATCGCAGCATAATGTTTGCATATCCGTATATTATAAGCAGTAGGGAGGTAAGCTGAGAGGCTTAGTTTGAGAGTAGCTGCCGTGAAAGGTTGATCGTCTCGACTAACGTCTACGCGAGGTAATCCATGGCTAGTTGCATTAAAGTGGAGTGGATATTGCCTGTCAATGGTTTCTCGTTATCGACTTCTTCGGGAGTGGCACTTATAACATCATTGCCGGCGTTACCTGCTTCTTTAGCTCCAGCACATACATCTCCAACAGGTCCGTCCGAGGCTTTACCTGAACCACTGCGTGTGACAGGTGAGATAAGCAGTTCAGTTGTACCGACGGTTTACTTAGACATGCAAAGACCTGTAATGATGCAGTGCAGTTCTCGTTCAGTACCCTGGTAACAGGTTTACTGCGAGAAGGTCTCGTGTGACTTTTTTTGAGTTTTGGTTTTCAAGGTCATTCAAATTTATGGGGTCAAGGTCAAAGTTACCTGCACCCACTGTGGTGGTAGTAGTTAGTAACATAACATGCTCGTTGACTTTTATGAATTTTTCTTTAGTTTTGGTTGTCAAGATCATTCCAGGTAATGGGATCAATGTCGTCTATTATCAAATATGGTGGTAGTAGTCTGTAACGCCATATGCTTGCTGACATGTATTTTTCCTTGAGTTTTCGTTTTCAAGGTTATTCAAAGTTATGGAGTCAAGGTCAAGGTTACCTGCACCCACTGTGGTGGTAGTAATTAATAACATGCTTGTTGACTTTTATGAATTTTTCTTGAGTTTCGGTTTTCAAGGTCTTTCCAGGTAATGAGGTCAAGGTCATCTGTATCAAATATGGTGGCAGTAGTCTGCAACGCCATATGCTTGCTGACTTATATGGATTTTTCTTCGAGTTTTGGTTTTCAAGGTCATGTGGTCTAGGTCCAGGTTACCTGCGTCCAATATGGTGATAGTAGTCTGTAACATAATATGCTTGTTGACTTTTATTTAAGGTGATGTGGTCAAGATCACTGGCTTTCCAGATGGTGGTAGTAGTCTGTAATTTAATATGCTTGTTGGCTTTTATGTATTTTCTCGTGTTTTTGTTTTCAAGGTCATGGGGTCGAGGTCACTGGCTTCCAATATGGTGGTAGCAGTCTGTAACATTATGACTGTCAAGTTTTATGTATTTTTCTAGAGTTTTGGTTTTCAAGGTCATGGGGTCACAGTCGATGTCACCTGCATTCAATATTGCTGCTACGATGGCTGACAGCACCAAGATGGCTGGATGGGTATGGACGAGAGGGGCGCAGGTCTGCCGACTAATTTTTTAGTAGAGGGGGCGAGGGGGAAACTTCAGAAAATTTAATTTTTTAAATAAATATTTAATACATTTAATAATATTTTTTTAGTGTTTTTTTTATAATTTTTGTAAAATAGTTTTGCATTTTTGGGGTGAAAGGTCAAAAGTCAAAGGGCATGGGTCCTGCTCTCTTGACCCCGGGGTTGCTGATCGACCTCACTCTTCTGGCTTGGAGCCACTGATCCCGGTCTCCAGCTCTAGGGAAAACGGGAATTTTTAGGTAATATTTAGGGAATTTTTTTTTAAAGGATATTTAGTCGATTTTGAGGGGAAAAGGGATATTTGAAGGGAAAAAGGGAAGAAAGGAAAATTCCAACTTGGCGGCGGACCGCTCCCGCGCTACGAGCCCCCACCCCCTTGCGCCAAACTTCCCATTTCTCTACTACTGTGGTGGTTTGTTAAAATTCATTTTATGTGCCGCACGAACTTCGAAAACGCATTACAACAGCAGTGGCTGCAGTAACGCCATACATGTTCGCTAATGTGTGGGACAAATTTGACTATCGTGTAGATATATGCCGAGCATGTGCTGAAAAAAAAGAGCGGACATTTAGAGGTTTTTTGATGATTCTAAGCAAAACTTTGTCAGATATGTATTTCACTCTTTACCACATTCTCTGTTCCTTGGTTTAAAAGATACAGCCTTTTGAAATCGCATGAATCATTTTGAAACATGCTGTACTATGCCACTAAGTCAAATAAACGCGCTACTATGCACACTACGTGTATTAAACGTGACTTGTGTTACGTCGTAGTATTACAAAGGAGGGGAATACTTGTTAACTGGTAGTGTCAACTTAACTGTTAGGAGAAACTTAAAAGCAAACTTCCGGCACGAAGTTAGGAAAGGAATGAAAAGTACGCGGAGGAAACTAGCTGGCAGCTTTATCTAGCCCTGATAGCTTGTGTTCCTGTTCCAGCTGTACAGTAATGAGCTTATAATTAAGGTTGTACTTACACGAGTCTGTTTGTGTGCGCACTTCAGACGTAAAGAGAAGCCGACCATTGTTTGTCATGACTCGACATTATCCGCTTGTCTACTGCCTTGTTCACAGCTGTTGGAGGTTGTTCAGCAGTCTCCTGAATCAAAGACTGCTGTACTTAAGAGTGCTAGAAGAAAGTTCACATGTGCGACATTAATTTGGTGTTATAGGCTGTTCACTGTAAAATGAGCACTTTTGAAAGCCCTGCTTAAAATATACTTGTCGGCACGTTGTGTACTCCTCTGCCTTATGTAAAATTAATATTGTCGTGGGCGTCATCACTTTATTCATGCGTCACTCAAATGAAACTGTGAAGTGATTAGGAAACTAAATACTTTACAAATCCGCTGATTTTTAATAACTTAGATACATTGAAAAAACAGAAAGAGAAAGAAATGATTTTAAGTTATCACAAATGGTTACCTAACACTTTTATTCGACGTTAAATAATAGAACTACTTTCCATCGATCGTTACCAACTTTACTGCACAAATGTCACTCGGTGCACCCATTAAAATATATGTACGCAGGGGCAGATACTTTTTTCTAAGATTTATTTCTAAAGTGCTCACTTTGTCGTGAACAGCCTTTAGACGAAATTTTCGTAGTAGTAGTAGTAGTAGTAGTTATAGTAGTTTGTAGTAGTAGTAGTAGTAGTAGTTTGTTGTAGTAGTAGTTTGTAGTAGTAGTAGTTTGTAGTAGTAGTAGCAGTAGTAGTAGTAGTAGTTTGTAGTAGTAGTAGTTTGTAGTAGTAGTAGTTTGCAGTAGTAGTAGTTTGTAGTAGTAGTAGTAGTAGCAGTAGTAGTAGTAGTTTGTAGTAGTAGTAGTTTGTAGTAGTAGTAGTTTGCAGTAGTAGTAGCAGTAGTAGTAGCAGCAGCAGTAGTAGTAGTTTGTAGTAGTAGTAGGAGCGTGCTGGACCTAACCCAAAGGAGATGCCACCTTCATTGATATCAAAGGGTTAAATTGATCGAAAGTGTTAATTAAATTGATTGAAAGGGTTAGTCAAAAATTGAAAGGGTTAAATGTATTGAACTGGTTAAATATATTGACAGGGTTAATCTTTAATCCGAGCAAAAAAAATTATATATTTTTTTGTGTTTGGTGTAAGAGTATACTAAGGGTCTTATTTTATTTCTTTCCTTTTTTGGGAAGCAGCTCTGGCACGACCTCGCCCTTGGAGCCCTGGCACTCGACTGAGGTGTGGCGTGTTGGGGACTGTGCGTGCGTGTGTTTGGTGAGTTTTATGCAAGAGTGGCATGATTGTAAATTTTGTCTCTCATAGACAGTGTTGGGAGATAGGCGACTTGGAAAGTTGCCATTTACATGTTAGTAATGACAAACGATTAAATAGACTACGACTACTTCCGAATGCAATTAAATGTTACACACGAGAGAAAAAATAATTTCAGAGTGTTTAAACGATTTCTACGCATGAATAAATTACACAAAGGACTCATCGAATCGCGAATTTCAAACAATCATAACTACGTGAATAACATCTGGTGTCGACATATGCTAAACAATCACAATTACATGACTCTCCAGTATAAAATGAATTAATTAACGATCTACAACGAATCAAAAATGTCCCAATAAATTAAACAACAGTGTTCCTAAACACAAGATATATGAAAAATTTGACACTACTTGACGCCTCTTGCACATACTGACATGATTTTAAAACACGCCTGTCTGCCTGTGAGAGTGGTGAGGAACTTTAGAAATGGAATCCACATGTTAAAAGAAATTAATTTATTAATACGCGTAAAAAAGAAAACCTTTCATATACGCACATTCGCTCGGGAGCTCAGTGAAGCACTGATTTGGATATAGAGCTTACTTCAACTTATAAGCTATATTGAGAGCAAACGTACTCTACATCGCCCTACGTTTGAATATAGACTGAGGTGAAAAACTCGGAAATTTTGATGAAAATACAAAACGAATATTTCCAAATAAATTTAATGGCTAACAGACACAGGTACGTGAAAATGACTAAACATGTCATGAAATCACACAAGGAGCTCCCCCCAAACACATCCGTCAGCCTCGGAGGCTGGTGAACGAATGATGTGCGCCGGCTTATAAGCTGTTATATATACATGGAGCGTGGTTGGAGGCTGACAAGCAACTGAGTTGAACTTACGGCAAAAACTCTAAATACGACTGACTGAACGATTTACACACTCCTCATAAGCATTCTGAATTGTATCTAAAAAAAAAAGGTATCCCTACCAAAATAATATTTACGATGTGCAATTTAAGCACTGAAACACACAGACAGCCATTTAGCACTTCCAGTTAAACCCGGAAAAATAAAGATTTACAAACTCACATTTTGAATTATAAGATTAAAAATTTAAACACACATAATAGTGTATGTCTCCCTCTCATTTGTACATGTACCTTAAGTATTCTTAAAACACATCTGTCTGCCTCAGAGGCTGGTGAATGAATGAAGCGAGATTATATCAAGAGCCTAACTATATATACGTGGAGCGCAGCTGAGTTGAAATTTGAGAAAAACTCTGAATACACTATTCGTCCTACATCAGACAGCAAAACGATAGTTTTCTAATGAAAGTTTCACTATTGTAAGAATAATTCACTTTTAACATTAATTATTTCCGTCGAAGTGTAGGGACACTCAGATGATATGAAGAAGGTTTTTAATTGTACAAAGTGTAACCGTGCAACACTTTATAGAAACATACTACAATTTTTTTTCCCGTTAAGTCTGTGAAATCATGGCACTATGTACCGAAACTACAGTTGAAAATCATACCAAGTTTCGTCGATGGCTCTCATAAACGGGATTTACACGAAAATTATTTTATTCGCGATAAATTAATTTTTTTGTAATAAAACGAGAATCGTGGCTATCACTCTCTGAAGACCGCTAACCGACACCGCAAATCGGGGACCTTTTTACCCCTTGGTCGCGTCACAAATCCCGGTGAAGTCGGGAGAGCTGCTGTACATGTTTATTCAAAACAAGTGTTTGTGAAGAACTAACATGGCAGTGGACAGCTAGAAGTGTTCACGTCGCTCCTCACTCCTCACTGTGCCCCCACCCCTTTCCCTCCTGTCGAGAAGATGACTGTGCGAAAATACAGTTTCTATCCAAGGCCATGCACCCCCCCCCCCTCCAACACAGAGTTCGTTTTCGGAGGGCTGCCCTTTCGAAGGCCACTCACCCTGCTATCTATCAAACACTGCAGAAACCTGTTTAGTGGCAACCAACCCCTCTGACTACACCAGCCAAGAATGCATTCCCAGAGAACTACCCGATCCAAGCACCCCATATTCACTGTGTATTCAAGGGCATGCAGCACCCCATCCCCTTACACCAGCCAAGAAAGCGTTTTTCGGATATTTCGAGAAATACCCGGTTCACACAGCCCCAGGCCCCCTCCCTTTATCACCCCCCCCCCCCCATCACAGAGCGCCCTTCGGCGACACAAAAGCTCCTTCGGCAAGGAACGGAGGTTTGCCTCAAGGCCAAGGCGAGTCTTTTGTGTAAAATGTCGTGAAGGATCCATCCCACAAGACAACGGATTTTGAACTGACCTGGGCTAGCTCCCTGTCCGTAGTCTTTCCTCCAAACTGCTATTTCCACTCGAACACTGAAGCTTCCTCCTATTTTTCGCGATGCAAGAGCCTGGTGTATTTCAGCGAAATAAAAATTTCACAAGTCCCACAGATGAAACTTGATTTTCCTGATGACTAACAAATATGTTCCAAATGTATTTAACACACAATAAGTTCAATTAAAATATAAACAGTTTTAAGTAAAATTTTAAATTTAATCCAATAAACTTTTTTCCCATTTCCAGCTAACTTTATACAGTTTCCAGCAAACTTTATTCCGTTTTCCAGCAAACTTTATTCAGGTTTCCACGAAACTATGATTAACTATAAGACATAATATTTTTTTTTTAAGTAATACATCTGCCCACTTACCCAAGTTAAACTTAGAACACCATTCACGCATTATTAGATTTACGTAATACTCAAGTTAAACTTTTTTTTCAAACATCGGAAACTTACACGTAACAAACTTGTTCGAAAAGTTTTTTACTTTCAATCTGTTTTTTAAATTTTTTGTGCATATTTCACGTGTAGTTTTTCCTAGCCTGAAGTAATTTCGACTCTACTATCTACCAAAAAATGCATATATATATATATATATATATGAACTGAAAAAAATTATTAAATTATGTTGCATCATTTTGAATTTTTACATTAAAAATTTACATTTAGAGCTATGAGATAAGCTGAATTTACATTTCTTTACAGGAACAACAGGCGGGGAAATTAATTTACACTGCGGTGATTCAGGTGACGGTAAACTTGACTCAGGTGAAAACACAAAATTGAACTCTAAAAACTCTTCAAATTTTTGGTATAACTGGGTTTTTGACTTATTTTCCCGCACATTATTTGAGGATAAATCTAGTGGAGTACAACACAGACACATTACTGGTTTTTGTATATGTATCTCACCTGATATGATAACTGATGATAAATCTAGAGGTTCCATTCTCGACGTCGAAGGTATCGTGCTCGATCTCGAAGGTGGCGCTGCAGACCTAGATTTCGCAAGCGTCGCTGTAGACCTCGATGTCGCAGGCGTCGCTGTAGCCCTCGACATCGAAGGCGTCGCTGTCCACCTCGACGTCGCAGGCATCGCTGTAGCCCTCGACGTTGAAGGCATCGCTGTTGGTCTCATTAGTGCAGCCTTCAATATACTTGCTCTCGACATTGAAGGTGTTACTGCAGAATTCGTTAACGCAGACATCGTTGTAACTGGTCTTGATATTGAGGACGTTGACAAGAGCAACGGCTGTAGAGTAGATCCAATTTCTTCATCGTCATCCAAAAAATCGAATTAATTTTTTGCCAAAGCATCTGGTGAGTTTAATAGATCATAAAAATAATCCCAGTTAAAATCTGTAAGATCTCTGTAAAAATATTTAGTAGATAAGACAAGAAAATAATAATCATACGGGCGCAATATGCTAAGGCGAACCGAACTAACAAACAAATGGAAATAGTGGAAGGGGGCATAGAGGTCTAAGGCCTTTTTATAAAAATTTCAAATTCCCAGGTAAATGCTCGAGAAGCCTGATTTCTCCCCTCCAATCAGAAGTCAGAAGTCAGAAGTCCAAACAGCCAGTTCCCCTCCTTTCCGTACCACCGACTTTCAAATATCTTCAAACGATCACCCCAAACCTCAGAGAAACCGCTCTGCTAAGGTTCATCCTCGAAGAAATGACCATTTAATTTATCACTAAAATAACTTCTGCTTTATAGAAAATAAATTCAGTTTTATTAATAATCAATTAAAACAATTGGTGATGTATTAGAGATTATTATAGTCAATAAAGTTATATATAATTTATAGAAAAAAACAAAGTATTATAATCTATAAAAACCATTCACGCTTGCTATTAATCCTCTTTTTGCTTCTCTAAGATTACCTTAACATTTCAAAGAAAATATTATTTACTTTTTTTTCGAAACTTTAAATGTAAATACTTTTTAATATAATGAAGTACTATGTTTCGTAATATTATGAAATCAGCTAATATTTCTGCAAAACTTGAATTTTCATAAAATATATTTTATTCACAATATATCTGATCTAAATCAAGAAATGTGTTATGCTTTATGATCTAATTTTAGTATATATGTTCTCGTTTTCTTAATCCGTTTATTGTTAATCATATTTACGCTATCCATATACAAATATTTTCTGTTAATGTGTACAAACATGTTTTCAATGTGGTTAAAATTCAATTTTATAAAATAAAAAAATAAAAAAATAGGTAAAGGTTAGTGTGTACGGGGAAGTAAAACTTGTTTCATAAATATATGTTCATTTTTACACAAGTCTTAAATTTTTTTTTAACTTTATGTATATTTTCCTGCATAATGGAGCTTGCTTTGTGAAAGAGATACTTTCCCCCTAAGGTATCATAAAACCGAAATACTTTCTGCAGGAGTTTGTTGGAGTCAGGCAGGCACTCTCTGAGATCTTGGTTTTTGTAGTTGCCACCATTGAAATTTAACCTTGAAGGTTTGTGACTCTGGAGAAGGGGTGGTCTCGCTGCTAAGGTTGTAGATCGCTAAACTTAATGGTTGTTTCACATCTGGAGATATTGACAAATGCCATAAGTCTAAGATTTCGAAGCAAGTATAAATTTATTAACTAATAACATATAATTGAAAATTTTGCAAGCTATTCATTTAAGTTTAAGCATTTATAAAATTGTGCATATCTACCTTTTTCACATATATGAATGGATTTTTATTTTTATTAATTACGTGATTCATTCTTTATTCGTTTTATGTAATATGGTTACAAACATACATGACCTAACCAAGACATGAACCCACAAACTAACTAATATCAACCATACCTTATCCGGGATGGTATATTATATTGTTAGTTATGGAAAAGTGGTTAGGGTACTCGCTTCCAGTTTATTTCCTCTTGCCTTTTTCACTACTACAGTATTTCGTGTTAATGGAACATACTTTAAATAGGAAATTTTTGAATATTTCTCTCTCTCTCTCTCTCTCTCTGTCGAGAAAATATTTTTCTTAGGGAAACAAGTTCACTTTTTATTTAAAAAGTTTTAAACAAAAGTAAAAATTAATATTACTTCATATTTATTGACAAAATATGTACAAACACATTTTATTATTATTTCGGCTAAATGAAATATACAATGTTTCAAAACACAAAAAAGCAAGTACTAATTATTTCAAGCATTCACAAGTAACTAGACATCCCAAAATTGTTAAAACTATTTCTTTCAAAAACAAAATCTAAATGGTTTACTCCAATGTGCTAACTTGGTAATATTTAATTTACTCTTCGATTTCTGTATGCAAGAATAGGTGATTTTGTTTTCTTGTTGATCCCTCTTTACAAATTAGTGGATTGCATACAACCAAATATTTTTTATATTAATATCACTTATTAGTTCTCTCATTCCAAATAATGCTATATCACTCGAACAATATCCACAGATGATTCAGGAGGAGAATAATCATATTCTGTTGCACCACAGTCAGACATCATTGCCCGAGTTACTATTAATTTTGAGTTTTCCTCTGCACAGAAAAAACGTTGAATTAGATCCATATATTTTACATAATTGTGTGAACAACAGGCACTTGTATTCTTTTTGAATATCTATTACTTTGCCATTCCAAATACTTTCTAAAATGTGTTTTTGCTCAACTTCACCTACATATATTTCACAATTATTTACACAATGTTTGCAAATATCTTCAATATATACTCTATACACCCACTCTCCCATTTGAAACCATGGTGATGTTTAGTAACCCATCTATTAGTTTTATTGTATTTGGGAGTTAGATATTTCTAGTCAAACAGTGCTTTGAACCTGAATACAGTTGCATATTATTCCATTTCAGTAATAACTAATTCTTTAATGATAAATTTTTCTGCAGATTGAAATCCTTGTACATCGCAAAACATCTTGTCATATCTGTAGTTCGTCACCTACTGACTCAGTTCATTATTTTCTCCAGCTTATCTCTTACATCGTAACTTTCTAATCCACAGCGAATTATCAGAGTGTAAGATTGTGTATTTGCAATAATTTCAATATGTAAATCAATCACACTATTTGTAATCATGTCATTCTGTTTGCTTACATGAAATACAAATAATGCTCCTCTACTTTTAAATGTTTTTGGTTCTATGATCGGTGAACTGCTTTTGTCATAATATGTTTCCTTAAACTTTGTATACATATTGTAGGAAATAAGGAATTCGTCATTAGCTAAGTTCATATTTCAATCCACATAGGGGTAACCTTGACTGTTTAGATACAGTTTAATATTTTTCATATCACAGTTATCGAATACTGATTTATCAGCTTTCAAATTGTTTCGTCGATTTGTTTGAAAACTAATGACATCATATATCGGTTTTACCAACGAAAAACTTGATTTCACACTCCGCACTATTTTTTGAATTATCGGCAGAGTTGGAAAAACCTCTAAACCCCAAGATCTGAAAGCAATGTATAGATCCTTTTATCGATAATTTTTTAAAACTGTACACATTCACGAGTGTTAATTTCAATATGTGGCATCAAGCTTAATTCAGATGTTACGCCTTCCTTATTATTAGCTGAATTGTATATGGCAGTCGAATGCATATTGCCGAATAGAATAACTAATTCTTGTTTATCATTTAATATTATGTGTTTGTAGTCATCAGCAAAGCCCAAAACCATACTTAATGGGATAACAACCTCGTATTTTCCACTTGGGTTTATTTGTAGTGAATAATCACTATCACTGCTACACCTAGCCATAATTCCTTTATAAAGATTGTTTACAGTTTCTGAGAGATAGTTCTTTATCGTGGAAGTAATTACAACATCTTGTGTTTCATCGATTTCCACACCATTGAGCAGATATGCAATTCTGTCGATTAAATGAAGTATTCCATTTCTTACTATTTTTGTAGTTACTGGGTTTCTTGTATCTGATGTCTTTTTAAGTGTTCCGCTAAACCTTAAACTTAATTTCGACAGTAACGTGTAAATATCGTGATTTTTGTATAGAAATCCTTATTTACGAAGGGAACGTACGGACCTGCTCGGAAAGGTTCATACACATGTATTTCCATATTGGTTATTGCATCTTCATAACTGATCAGTTCTTCAACATTAAGTACATCTTCCACTTCGATTACCTTTATATCCTAATTCCTTAAGAAAGAATTTGTTACCTTGTGTTAACTTGATAGGTAATTTATTAGCTGTGACTGTGTAAGTATATTAGTAACTTTATTCTTAGTGTATGTTAACATTACTGATGAAGAACCATCTTGAAATAAAGGAGGAAGGCTGTTACACATTTCATACTCTTTATAGAATAAAATGAAAAAAATAATATGTTTTCAAAGTAAAAATTAAATTATAACTGAACATAAACACGTAATTTTAATAATTCTGTTCTTATTTATAGTCTCTTCCACCATATGTATTTTATGTCGGATAGGCATGGTATGAATGCGTATGTGTCCAATAAAATATGTAAAATTACAATGCTATTTAAATATATTTCTTACATGAAATTATCAAATGTTTCGTGTATTGAAATGTAATGGCTCGTAAAGAGTAGGTTAGTATAACTATATCACTTATTCATAGACCTCTTAAAACATTAACAGTAGTCGAAAATGTGGCTTGTAACGGGCATTAGTTTGTTAGCATTCCCTCACATTTGAATGTTTATGAAAGAAACATTCAAATAAAAACTGTTTATGTAACAGATACAAGTATGTTTTATGTAGTTTGCCAAAACTGGCTAATAAGAACGGGTCTAATATTTAACTGAGAAAATTGAGATTTCTAATGCTAATTATAAAACGAACGAACTTTTTCTTGCATTGGTAGTCCTGTAGATGCCTAAGCCTCTGTTTTATTGGCTTTCAGCTTAGAAGTCGGTAACGTCCGTTTCTTCTTCTCGAGTGTTCTTTTCCCATGCCAGGCGACATAATATCTCAGTAAATACTAACCAAATCTGCACGTTGCAACTGATGTAGGAATCATGTAAACTCGTTATCCTGTCAAATCGTACAATAGGATTACGTAAACAAAATGCTCAAATTACGAGCCAAAAATAGACCACCGAAGTTGTTCTGTTCCCCAGGCCAGCAACAAAATGCTCAAATTACGAGCCAAAAATAGACCACCGAAGTTGTTCTGTTCCCCAGGCCAGCAATAAAATGCTCAAATTACGAGCGAAAAATAGACCACCGAAGTTGTTCTGTTCCCCAGGCCAGCAACAAAATGCTCAAATTACGAGCCAAAAATAGACCACCGAAGTTGTTCTGTTCCCCAGGCCAGCAATAAAAGCAACGAGTAATGGTCGCATCAGTACGGGGAACGGAACAAGGCCTAGGAAACATGAAAAAAAGGAAACTTTAAATACCACTATACTGGCAAAAGTCGGGTTTCTCCCACCGGGAGTAGTGAAATGTAGTGAAATCAGCACGACATTTTGTTTTGTAAGGTTATGTTTATGATTTTTTTTTCTGCTGCCGAGCGAGGCCGACCGGTCCGACGCCCGACGAAAGTAGAAATAGAATCTACTTTTGTCTGGCTGTGGGGGCTGTCTTGTCGGACTGTCGGGTTATTGTAAAAATCCAGTTTTACAGAAATGATCAGTGGGCATTGAGCCTCGCAGTATACACCGCAGATAACCTTTCCGTGCGTCGTATATACATTTGTATTATACTTGGGGTCAGAATAGGGTACTGTAAATGGTAACGAAGAGTACCTAAGCAACACTAAAACTGAAGTCACAATATCCCGACCAACACGATACGACACACCGACACGTCAGAGCTCGACGGAATTTCACATTATATTTTATTCAGTGTTCCCAATACCACGACTAAATCTACCCGACAAGTGTCTTAGTTGGCTGTTGGGAAATCCGAAAACTGCAAGTTATCCTATTAGTATCCAATATTTACTTTTTAAAACTCATGATCAAGCGAATTATTAGTTTACTTTCGACAGTATTTGAATTTATGCAAGAGTAAAAAAGTATTTAAAAACAAACCGAAATGTGATTCTGGCAGCAAGTTAATTTCTTATTTACTACAGTAGGGAAATATGCACGAAATTTTGATTTGTAATGTTGTACATATTATAATTTTTTTGCGCACTTCGACGAGCCCGACGCGACGGAAAGTAGAAATAGAACCTACTGTTTTCGGGCTGTCGGGGCCCTATTTTGTCGGGCTGACGCCACAGTGACCTCGCTTTTCATTGGCCGCTACTGAAATTTCGCCGCGTTGGCGATGCTGCGTCAGATTCTTCATGGTATTGTAACTCCAGCTTAACCCTCATAAGTTATACATGCCGGCGTGTTTTCTCGGAGATCTCCCGTTTCCACCCGCCCCTTGCATTCCAGCGCTGCTCCATACCCATCTCGCATCGCTCCCATCGGCTAATAGCCGCCCAAAACTCTCCACTCCACCCGTCTGTGATAATATCGTGAAATCAAGTGACATACCTACCCCTATCATACTCGTGCAGCCTTCCGCCGCGAACGGTTCCGCAGGGGATACAACCTCACGTTCGTCGGGAAGGTAAATAAAGCCAGGACGTTATTATGTGATAGTTTTGATCGCGGTAAGTGTATTTCCGGGCAGTTTCTCGTGATCACCGCATTCGTGATATTCATCGTCGTCGTGACGGATGGTGACGAACAGCTCTTGTCAGAACCAGCACGTGTTGCAGTCGGGTGCACTGACGAATGCGACCTCGCGTTACGTGCGGGGGATTGCAGCCGCGATACGAGAAACGGCATTGCAATGCACATAAATGCATGGCTGAAATATCGCTTCTGTTGCGATGCACTACGCTGATACAGCGAGGAAAGTGCTGTGAATGGACCTGCGTGAATTACGTGACACGAGGTGCGGCCAGTCAATGTCTTTACCATTGCCTGCCTCCCACAAGAAAAATATCGATATTACTTGTATTTGTTATTCATAATGTATCGTTTTACGAAAAGTTATGTTGAAAGAAAGATATCGATTTACGGTACATCGTAATTCGGTATTTTATGTATTAAAGGACTGAAAATGTAAAGTTGCTTGGAATATTACATAGTGAGGACACGAGGCATTGCAGTAAGATGTGGTGCGTGTTTTTGGTGCATGTTGCGAAAGTGAACATAGTGATTCTTTAAATTCAATTTTGTATTCAAATAGAGCTTATTAAAAAAGCATTTTTAAAATATTTATTTCCGACACCTGGGGAAAATATTGATTTCGATAAATTATCGTTGAAATATATCGAGGATATCGATATATCGTCATTTCGATATATCAACATGTTTTCAACATATCTAGTACCGCCACTTGTACCTCGAATCGGATATTTGAGAGGTCTGTGCTTGTTTGCCGAGGTCATACTTTGCTCATGAAGACGTTCATTTGCGTTTTTATTTCTGACGTCTCGGAGTAACTGTCTTTTAAAGACGAGTGTTCTTTATAGCGGGTAAGTGGATCCCCTTCCTAGTGAATACAAGCTATAGGTTTGAATAAAATAGCATATACTTAAGTGCGTTGGTTACCACGATATGTTCGACTGTTAGCCATAATGATTAATTACTCGTTTTTACCCCCAAAAGATGAGCGCATGGTATTCGCATAAATAAATGTCAACGTCAAAATTTTATTGTTTTGAAACTGTGAAAATAATGGAAGCTCATTTACGTACATAAATGAGATAAATGCTAAGAGCTACTTCAAGAAATCTGTAAAATAGTAAAAGAAAACAATCTTGCTATTTCAAAAAATTACTGAAAATAATGTAATTCTTGCTTATTATTAATTTGTGGCTACGCCATGAATATTTTCAAATTAACTTTTTGCAAAATATGCCTTAAAATTAATTTATTTTTCCTTTGGAATGTAATTTGGTAAAAGCCATGTGTTGTAAAGAAATTTTATCTGAGGAAAAAGTAGTCATTGATAATGTCTACAAATTGAACAGCGTGTGGTACAAATATTATATAACACATTTTTTCTTTGGTTGATAAACGTTACTGCCGAGTGATTAATTTGGAGATGGAAGCAATATTTGCAGACTAATCAGATCATGTCGGTAGGGAAGCACAAATGATGTTAGAAACTGTCACGGTAATTTTAGCACTTTTAAAAGCCCTGCTTAAAATTTACTTGCATGCACGTTGTGTATATTTCCACGTTATGTAAAATTAACACTACCATGGGCCTTATCACTTTATTCATGCGTTAGCCAAGTAGAAATGTGAAATGGTTAGAAAAGTAAATATTACACAAATCTGTGCTAATTCTTACACATTGATGCATTGAAAAAACAGAAAGGAAAATTTATAATTTCGTTTAGTAAGAAACACTTTTAATTCAACGTTAAGACATGCAACTTCTTTCCCTCCATCGTTACCAACTTTACTGGGCGCATGTCACTCATTGCACGCGTTAAAATGTATGCATGTAGGAGCTGTGATTTTTTTCCGAGGTTAATTTCAAAAGTGCTCACTTTATCGTGAACAGCCTTTAGTTGCAGGCTGGGTGAAAGTGACCAACAATATACACGTTACAGTCCCTTCTATAGTTCATTTAATGCAAAGGAAAAAAATTTTTCCTCTCCTTTGCCCCTCCAGTTTTGCACTTGGGATAGGCAATCTCCCTATACCTCTCTCATATGCCATCAGAGTTTCGATGTCCGTGTTGGACGGCTCTCCCTGGGAAGAGTGCACTGAAAAAAAAAATGAACAGAGAAGTGACAGTCGAACAAATCTGTAAAAGGACTTCAGGCTAGCAGCAACAGAATGTTCTTTTAGTTTATGACAGTAGACATACTGTTCGTTGCGGGAACAGTACACATATTTTGTTCTGAGGAACGAACAGGGTGCTTTGCTGATAAAGGCTGTTCACGATGAAATGAGCGATTTTGAAATCAACCCTCAAAAAATGTCACTGCCCTTAAGTGCGTGTATTTTTAACGGGCGCACGTAGTGGCAAGCGCATAGTAAAGTTGGTAACGGCAAAGAGAAAGTACTCCCATGTCTTAATGTTGGATTTAAAAGTGTTCGGTATAAATTTGTCGATACTACAGTGATCTATTTTTCTTTCTGATTTTTTAAAAATGCGCATAAGTGTATGTATTATAAAATCTGTAAAACATTTACTTTTATAACAATTTCACAGTTTCCCTTTATTGACGCATGGCTAAAGTGATCAGGCCAACGGCAATGTTGATTTTACATACGGCGGAAGGATACACAATGTGAGTACAAGTAGATCTTAAGCAGGGCTTTTAAACGTGCTCATTTCACCGTGAACAACCCATAGGAACTATATTCGCAGTTGCTGATGGAATCGCAGACAATACCACAAGAAACAGTTCCGTTGCAGTTACTATCCACGTAAACAATATTTAGATAGTACCAACAACCATTCTGGTTGGATGGAGTCCGAGTATTTACTTACAGTCTAGATGGGTTATGTGTACAACAATTTAATTCCTACAGCTATATTATTTATTCTTAGAGTGGCTAGGATGCATGCGGTAGTATTAGGCTTCTGCACTCGCATTTGTTCTGCGGCCGGGAACAAGGGTGACGATGGCGCGTCTGCTGTTGTTGTTTCGGTCCATTTCCCCCCGCTCTGTGATTACCCGAGCCGCGACGAATAGCGAAGTAGGCCTAAGAGTCCCATCGTGGTGTGTTCGCATCCCGGAGGCGCGATTCGCCTAACATTTCTCCAAAACTTTATTTTTATTACGCCGTAAAATGTAAACGAGACACGTGCATCAACTGTCTCGTCGCCTCTACGAGCAAAGCACTGAACTGGCGTGCAGTCTCTACTTCCCGAACTCAGTCTGTGATGCGCCCAAATCACGTGCATTGTGATCCCTTCCTCTCCCCTTCATGATCTCCATCTGTATTTTATCTACAAATTATAAATTAAAGAACGTATTAAATATAATATGTCATGCCTAGTGCTGGGATATAACGCGAATAATTTTTGACGTCAATTCGTCTTTAAATTTGCAGCCATATTGGGATAATAAAATCGGAGGATACCGTTTGGGATTGCAGCTCCGAATATATCGTCTACATTCAAAATTCAGTTACACCACTCGATTGCCAAAGGATCAAAGAATATTTTACGTTGAGTGAGGACTGCAAAGCATCGCTCGCTTTGACAGGGCGAGGGGGGGGGGGCTGCTTTGAGTTCTTTTCGCCGCGTCTCATAACTTCCGCGTGGTATAACTTTTGACTAGGAGAAGCATCGACGGCTCTCGTCAAGATCAATCGATTGCTTGTATAAAAAAAAAAACATTTGTGTGGTGGGGTTATGATGAAATTGTATGCATTTAATGTAAAAAATTATGAAAACTTAACACAATTTTGACCCACACTCATCAACGTAGACTTATTCACGCAAAACTAAAACGGCCGTGTCCCCAACACAGCCAAACCAAATTTTTTTTAATGCGTCCTGTACTTGAATTGGCACATCACTTGTTTCGTTGTCACAGGCTGTGGGTTGTACGCATTGTGTTCCGCCGAAATCCCTATTCCTTTTTTAACTTTTTTCACCAGAATGTTCAGACCGTGAAAATAACCGTTTGAACCATTTTCACTACCACAAAAACATGCTTTAAAGAGAAATGGAGGAACTGAAAAACGTATAGAGACTCGTAACGTTTCTTAAATGCTAATCGTTAGCGTCCCGTTAATTCAGCAATATTAAATTTCGCAAGTAGGTATAGAACTTTACATTTTAATCAATGCGTAGAGTATGTTTCTAAAACGTCTTCTGCTGGAGCAAAAAGATTCCAATGGATTTCGCGCGTGACCGACTCCATATTGGTTACTCGGTGGCTACATGCTACGTTTTCACGAGATGTATCGCGTTTCATACTTTTAAACCTTGTTTATGGCGTGACTTAGTGAAACGAATTATTATACTGTTTCCCGTGCAGTGCTGTTTTCGGTGCGTTATTAATGTTTCAATATTTCCTGCCATGACGGCAGTGGCTCGGCACCGTGGTGTGTTTTTCCGTCGTGTGCAGCGATGTATATTTGGGATGTGATGGAAGTTTCCTGTACGAATCGCCTCAGAATATGCGCGCGGGCGCGTACACACACACACATACACATATATACACACACATATATATGTAACACATCCGGAAGTTTTTGGTTGTTACTGAAG
Source organism: Dryococelus australis (assembly GCA_029891345.1). Lineage (NCBI taxonomy): Eukaryota > Metazoa > Arthropoda > Insecta > Phasmatodea > Phasmatidae > Dryococelus > Dryococelus australis. Next base: position 117,196,488 of record CM057000.1, on the reverse strand, counting down.
TGACACTAAAAGTGGGTTTACGATTGACTCAACACAATAAGTGTGCCGTGTACTTAAGATATGAATCAATGTGTTCAGGGGTATTAGTTTATGACTGTCGTGTGCGGGTCTTGACGGGTCGTGTGCTTTCTGTTCATGACTTAAGATATCGTTATATTTTATATCTTAAGTACAAGTCAAGACGAAGTAGCCAATCAGCGACCAGTGATATTTGTTGTTGGCGGGAAACTGTATTTACATCTTGGATTTAGGTTATGTCGTATTGTGGAATCGTATGCAAATAATTATTTTAATCGCGAGACAGTATTCTCTTAATTTAAAGAACAGTTCATGGTCATGTTTTATTTCTTGGAAGAGGTTACTGAATTCGCTTTAATTAACCTTTTCAGATGTATTGATGTAAATGCCCAATGTTAGCATCGGCTCTCCCTTCTATAGGATATCACGAGTTTTTCAAGACGCTTATACAAGCAGTAACCACAAATAATTAAATATATGTAAATAATCTTCACTATTGTCCATATTTCCAGGTTATGTCGGCTGCTTTATTCTTCTACGATTCTGATTGTCTAGACTTAACAGTTGCTAATTCAATCATAAAATGCAAATCTTCTCATTGTTCATTTTCCGTGTGCTTATCGAGTAATTAAGAAGTACAATTCTTAATTCTTCAGTCTTTAATCGTAAACACGCCCTTACTTGAATCACGTAATATGTCAGTTGAATTTTCGGCCAATATCTCATTTTAAATAACGTGAATCGTGGGAATTTGAATTTCCATGGCTTTCGTACGAATCTCAACGATGTGAAAGGGAACCGCGGTGGGACAGCGTTTATAGCGCTCGCCTCCTACTAAGGCGAACCGGGCTCGAATCGTGGCGGGGTCGCTCCCGGGTTATCGCACGTGGGAGTTGTCATCGACGATGCCGATGGTCGCCGGGTTTTCTCAGGGATCTCCCGTTCTCTCAGCCCTTGCTTTCCGGCGTTGCTTCATATAGTCTATTTATTTGCTATTTCTTCGCACTTTTTGAAACAAACTTTAAAAAAAAAATCACTCCATGTACAACATGTTTGGTTATTTCCTAAATATATCATGTATCACAGGCGTTTTATACTTGTGTTAACATAATAATACCTCTTTTTTTTAGATAAAAGTTTTACTTATATTTTGTGTATAAACTATAGTATTTAATTTATAATGTTTATGAATAAAAACAGGGAGAAAATATCTGTGTTGGTAATTCTTAGTAAGAAATAGTTCTTATGCAAAAAAATATTAAAGTGAGTCCGCACGAAAGTAGTGCGCTGTCCGTTTGGTGAAATTTCTAAACTCGGTTAAGCTTTTGTAGCATGAGGCGGAGGAATATCCTGGAATTAGAGCTTTAGCATGGCTTCAGAAAAGTTGTAAGTAACTGTGAATGGCCTGTACTCACCTCGCTTCACCGTCATCCGCTCTCAGACCCGGATTTTAGGAGCCGCCCAACCTCTCCTTTCTCCACTCCACTCGACGGTCTCTACAACAGAGGTTGCCAAAAGGCCCTTTACATCATTGTTATAGGCTGTTCACGATAAAGTGAGCACTTTTTAAGGCCCCCCCAACAGGCATTAACCGCTTAAAATTATATCTTATTGCAGTCTCAGGCATTAAATTTTGACTGTGGTAAACTGTATACACTGTGTTTATTGGTCACATTGCAATGTTTATACTAAAAAGCAGCAGGAAGATGGAAATTGGATGAAAGGAAAAGTTTATAAGGACCTTATAAAGTGCTCATTTTACCGTGAACAGCCTATACTAATAATTTTGTCAGTCATGTAAGATGCTGCGTGCTATTTATTTATCCGTAATAGATGTATAATGCGGATCCTGGATCACCCCATTTTTTAAATTATTTTAGCCAAAAATACAAGGAAAAATAGCATCAATTTTTGCTTGCTATTTGTAAAAAAAAAAAAAAATACAAGAAAAAAATCTAAAATTTAAAATCTGAAATTTAATTTTTAAAAACAATCAAGAGCAAGCAAATGTAAGCTAAAAACAAGCAAAATTTATTGTTTTCAAGATGCTTTTTCGCATTTATGAAAACTTCAATTTTTGTCAAAAAAAAAAAAAAAAAAAAACAATTTTCATAGAAAATCAAGCAATTTATGCCTAAAATTACACACATTTTGCAATATTTCACAAAAGGGCTGTACATAAATTTTGATGCTGTAAAAACAGGCAGTTTGTACCAAAAGTATAATTGTTTATTGCTATTTGTAATGAAAATCTAAGAAGAAAATCAAAATCTGCAATTCGATCAAAAAACGATTAAAAATCAATCAAATTTTAGCTAAAACATATGAAAAGATACAAATTAATAGTATTTTCAAATTTTAAGACAACTCTAAATCATGCATAGATTTACCATTTTTCATTTCTTTTAAGCCGTTATATGTTATAAAATTTCGATTCTCGTTTATTAACTTTAAATCATTTTTATCAAACAGACGTACATAGCGATCTGGTAAAGTAATTTTAAACTTTAAATCAAGAATACAACTAATTTTTTTTCCAAACTTAGAATCATATAATTGAAAATCTGTAACAACATACTTTTTATTTCTTCTAGGTCCTGTAGTTTTGTCGACTCGAACGAGTTGTTAAACTTGGCACGTAGCGATTCCATTTTTATGTTTCTTTAAAAGGAAAAAAAAAATTAAAAATAAAGATAATTATGTTACTATTATAATTTTATTATTATTTTAATCTTATTATCATATTATTTTTGTTATTAAAATACATTTTTTATTTTTTTCCCCTCTTAAATAAACATAAAAATGGAATCGCTGCGCGCCAACGAAACGGAAAATAATACCACATCTAAGCGATGTAAAAAGTGTGGTGAAGTATAAACATAGAACATTTCTACTTCAATTAATACACAAAAGATAAGCTTTATAACGTCTGTAAAAATGCTGCATTGAAAAGGGCACAAAACATTATGAATTAAATAAAGACAGGTATTGTGCGAATGTGGAAAATATGTTTATAATACATCTCTCAAATCGCATAAAAATTCTAAATTACACAGTACAGAAACTCAACACGATAATTATCTAACATAAACACGTCAGATGTGTATTGAGAATAAATCTATAAAACTATTTTATCTTTATAAAAATACGGACAAAAATATAACAAAATGTAAAGCTTGTTATAATGAATATATGAAGAAATATAATCATAGTAAGAAGTTAAATAATTAATAAATATTGCTTTTGATATTAATATTAACTAAAACTTTGTGTTATTTGATTTTAAAAAATGAAGGTACCAAATAGCCTATAAAAATTAAAATATAATTAAATTTGTTTTCTTCTAAATACAACTATCAATAATGGAGGCGAACAATCTTACAGTTGAGTTGGATGAGAAGACAGTGCGGGAGCTAAGAATTATAAGTAGAGATTAAAAAAATTAACACAGCTGTAATCTAAGGAGCGATGATTTAATTAGACATTGGTATACTCCAAGGAAAGATGATTTAATTACAGTTATTATACCATTTGTATATATGAACAAAGATAAAGAAAATTTGCAAATTTGCCATTTTTCATGCTAATATCAATGAATTAATATTCGAAAGATAGAAATAAATTGAAATAAAAATATTTCCGTTCTCTAATAATCTACTTGTAAAACAAGAGAAAAAGTATTTAAAGAAACATTCCCATTTTCTAATAATCTATTTGCAAAACAAGAGAAAAGGGATTTAAAAGAAACATTCCAAATTTCTAATAATCTATTTTTAAACCATAGAAATAAAAGTAAGCGGGTAAAAGAAGGGATAACAAAGCACATTTTTGCAAATTTGCCTTTGGCTGACACAAATATCAATGAATAAAGATAAAAGAGAATCAACAGAAATATTTCCATTTAAAGCTTTTAAAGGTAGGTTATCAACATATAACATTGAAAATAACTTGTATTTAGTAGAGCCTAATCACTTTTTAAGACCAGTAAGGTATTTGAGATAATACACAATAATCTTAAAACATTTAGAGGGTTGAAAACCAGCATTAAATTATATACCAAGTGTCGCAAGCAGGAAAATAATCAAGTATAATTATTTACATTTCAATCATTTAATCATGGAATATTAAACGACGGAGAATTTACAAAGATTTATAAAATCTTAACAGAGGAATTACTTACACAATTATCTGAATTTCAAAAAAGAGGTTCTGGATGGTCTTTAGATAGAATAATTGAAAAACAATTTGCAATAAATAAGTGTGATCCATTAAATGGAGCATCATATATTGATCTACCAGAGTTTATTAAGAATAAAAAAGCATGCATTAATGTGAAAAATGGTGAACAAAAATGTTTTCTTTGGGCAATAAAATCAGCATTGTTTCCAGCAATCATTCGGATAGAGTGGCTAATTATAAAAATGTTGGGCTTAATATCGGTGAAGTAATAGATAAATATGAATATCCTATTAAAAGTGATGACATACCAAAAATATAAAATCAAATTAATACATCTATAAATATATACTCTATTGAAGATGAGTCTACAGTGTATCCACTAAAACTTACAAAAAATAAAAAGGAGAAACATTAAAATTTATTTTATTTCAAAGATGATAAAAATTCGCATTATTGTTGGATAAAAGATTTTATCGAAAGTGCTTTCTTCACAAAAAAATAATCATAAAAGTAAAACATATATATGTGATATGTCTCTTCGATTCTTTTATTCTCAAGAGAATTTAAATAAACATACAAAAGACTGTTCTAAAAATGAAGCAGTAAAAATCGCTTTACCCTCGAAAGGAGAGCAAAGAAAATTTATAAACTACAAACATACAATGAAGGTTCCTTTGACAATATATGCAGCTTCTGAATCAATATTACAGAAAATAGCAATAGTTAAACCAAATCCAAGAACAGTAAGTAAATTTAACCTTATCAAAAAATATCCAATTTTAACAGAGGATGATATCGATAATGGTCTTTATAAGGAGATACTTAAAGAAAGATATAATCGTACTAAAGAACAAATAAATAACATTGATTTAAAGCTAAACGACGAGTCATATACTATGAAATATCATTTACACGAAGCATCTGGTTTTTGCTATTATATTGTATCTAATTGTGGTGATAATAAACCACCAGTTGTATATCGAGGCCCAAATGCACATAAAGTTTTTATACAATCAATAAAAAGGGAAGTAGAAATTGGGGGAATATATTCACAAATTGAACCAATGCACCCACTAACCAAATAAGAAAAAATATTATATAGTAACTCAGATGAATGTACTGTATGTGGATATCAATATACAGAGGACAGTAAAAAAGTACACCATCATGATCATATAAGCAGAAAATTCATTAATCCTGTATGCAATAGTTGTACACTACAATTAAAATTGGCCAACTTTGTACCAATTTATTTCCATAATTTAGCTGTGTATGATGCTCATTTATTTATTAAATAGTTAGGATATGATGATAAAAATATATATCTAATAGCGAATAACGAAGAAAAGTTTATTACTTTTGGGAAAAACAGATAATTTTAAAATGAAATTTATAGACATTTTAATTTATGGCCAGTAGTTTAACTAAATTATCGAATTTAAGTAGAGATCAACTGAAACACTCAAAAACATTTTCCAAAAGATCAAGTAGATTTAGTCATTAGAAAGGGCGTTTACCCATATGAGTATATGGATAGTTGGAAGAAATTAGAAGAAACTGAGCTTCCACCAAAAAGTGAATTTTATAACAAACTAAACAATAGTGATATAAGTGAGGATGAATATGAGCATGCAAAACTTGTATGGAACTAATTTAATATTAACAATCGTGGTGAATACCATGATTTATATTTAAAAAGCAATGTATTACTATTAGCAGATATATTTGAAAATTTCAGAAATACGTGTATAAATGCATATGATTTAGATCGTACGTGGTATTTTACTGCACCAGGATTATCTTGGGATGCAATGTTAAAAATGACTTATTAACCGCTAGAATTATTACTTAACTATGATATGATTTTAATGATTGAAAAAGGAATTAGAAGTGTAATATCGCAATGCTGTAAGCGATATGTTAAAGCCGATAACAAATATGTAGAATATTTAAATCAAAATCAAGAGTCCAACTATTTAGCATATCTCGATGCTAATAATTTATATGGTTGGGCAATGTCTCAATATTTACCATATGGTGGTTTCGACTGGGTTTATTATACATTATCTGATTTCGATTACTGGAGTGAAAAAATATTAGATTTGGAGGATGATTCTGAGTATGGTTATATATTAGAAGTTCATTTAGAATACCTACAAGAACTGCATAATTTACATAAAGATCTACCATTTTGTCCAGGAAATAAGATAGTTTCGGGAACAAATCAATCTAAAATATTAACAACTTTACCTAAAAAAGAAAACTATGTAATACACTATCGTAATTTAAAACAGTGTCTAAATAATGGTTTAAACCTTACTAAAATACATAGAATATTGATGTTTGATCAGTCCGATTGGTTGTGAAATTAGAACTAATGCTAAAAATGACTTCGAAAGAGATTTTTATAAACTGATGAACAATTCTGTGTTTGGTAAAACAATGAAAAATATAAGAAACAGAGTTGATATAAAACTAGTATCAGTTGCAGAAAAATGTGAAAAATTACCAAATTTCAAACGAAGTACTATATTTAATGAGAATCTTGCAGCCGTTCATATGAATAAAACAAATGTAAAATTTAATAAACCTATTTATGTTGGCATGTCATTCTTACATATGTCAAAATAATTGATGTATGATTTCCATTATCAAGTTATGAAACCAAAATATGGAGATAAACTTAAATTATATTATCAAGATACCGATTCGTACATTTATAACATAAATACAGAAGATTTTTACGAGGACATCAAAACAATGATAGGAAAATGTGATACAAGAGATTATCCAAATGACAATATTTATAACATGCCTCAAATAAATGAAACAGTTTTAGGGAAAATGAAAGATAAATGTAATGGTAAAATAGTGAAAGAATTTGTTGGTTTACGATTTTAAAAATGTATTCATATAGGGTTGACGATAAAGAAAATAAAAAATCGAAAGGAGGAAGGAAATGTGTTGTTAACAAGCGAATAACATTTGAGGACTATAAGAACTGTTTGTTTAAATAGAAAATATAATATAGAACAATGAATTCAATAAAGGGCGAAAAGCATGAAATATATACGGTAGAAGTTAATAAAATTGCATTAGGTCCTTACGATAACGAAATAATTATATTAGAAAATAAAATAGATACAATACCATATGGATATAAAAATGAATAATAATTATTTAATTTTTATATTGTATATTTTGGGGATATTAAAGGTGTTCAAGGGGCACCTTTAAACTTCTTTAGCTGGTTCTAGGTCCGTGCCGGTCCCTAGGACTACACGCTCGACAAACAAAAATAGGGTGTCGGAGGAACATGCATCAATCGGCCAGGTGAGGTTTCGGAGGGCCAAGCCAGCGTTTGTGCCTGGCCCTCTCCTCCAATTAAACTAGGACTAAGCCCGTGGAAATGTCATGGTAAGCTGGCGATGCCGCCGGAGGAAACCCATGACGGTAGACAATCTGGGTGGGTTCTCCATGCCAGGAAGGAAAAGTTAGAATTCATGCAGTGTTTAACAGTCACTGTTAGTACAGGCTGTTCACGGTAAACGGAGCACTTTTGAAAACCCTGCTTAAGATCTACTTATATTTACATTGAGTATTCTTCCGCCTTATGTAAAATTAACATTACCTTGGGCCTCATCACTTTATACATGCATCGGTCAAATGAAACTGTGAAATTATTAAGAAAGTAAATACTGGAATCTGCTCATTTTTACACTTCGATGCATTAAAAAATCAGAAAGCGGAAGAAATAATTTTGAGTTATCACAGATGGTTACCTAAGACGTTTTATTTGACTTTAAGATATGGAACTACTTCCCATCCATCGTTACCAACTTTACTGGGCGAATGTCATTCAGTGCGCCCATGAAAATATGTGCATGTAGGGGGCAGTAACATTTTTCTAAGGTTCATTTAAGTGCTCACTTTATCGTGTACAGCCTTTAAGTGTATGAAGGCAAAAGATAAAGCCTTGCCGCTGGAGCAAGGGAAAAGGGGGGGGGGGGGGCTCCTAATCCCACTATAAAGGAATCTTTGTACCCAGGCTGTTGGCCGCGGTCGGGCGAGGTCTTCCTTCAACTCACTTCCCGTTGCTGCCATCTGTTAGGCAGCCAGATGTAGATGTAATCGACTTGCTATTTCCTAAGGTGGCCACCAGGGTAGGCCGCCTAACAGTGTGCAGAGCTCCAGCATAAAACGTTTTATTAAAAAATCGTCTAACGTATCTGAGTGAGGTCTACTTAAGGGCGCCGCCTACCTGACGGTGGAAACGCGTTGCAGAGTGTTTGAAATCCGCGGTTTTTTTTTTTTTTTACGAAACCATTAAACGTGTCCCCATGATACCAGTGTACGAAAAGAAAACACGTTTCGGTCGAGGTACGTATAATACTCTCAATACATAATTTCCTTTATAAATTATATTCCCGAGCCCTCCGACATAGCTAAAAACGGCTTTTTCACACAGCTGTAGTTCATAATATACTGGTTGGAAACATGCTAAACTAATATAGGGACCTACACTGAACCTTGGTGCAGACATTTCACCAATAAAATGATAAGGTCACCGCTTAAAGTCCCATAAGTACACGCAGCACAACGGAAACACTGCACGCCAGTTCAGCGCCTAGCGTGTAGGAGCGAAGAGACATCAGCCGCGCGTGTCAACGTCGTCCTTATCGGTCCCCCGTTCCCTGTCACAAACGCGCTAAAAACATCCAAGTAGGCGGCGCCCTTAAGAATAGCATTTAATAAACGTTACGCGCCTGTATACGTTTTTCGGTTCCTCCATTTCGCTCTAAAGAATTTTTTTGTGATAGTGTAAATGGCTCAAACGAGTGTTTTCGTGGTAATATTTAAGTATGGGCGTTTCGGTACAAAACATTAAAAAAAGGAATAGAATAGGGACGTGCGTCAAACTTTTATTATTTATCATTACGTCATAAAATGGTAGCCCCCCCCCCCCCCCTGCTGAAAGTTATCGACGTCGAGACTGCGGGCCAATCTCAGTGCTTTGCGTGTAGAGGCGATGGGAGAGTTGATGCGCATGTCCCGGTCGCCCCTAGCGCTCCCACGCTTTTCAGGCCTCAGACGTGCAAAATCGACCTTGAGAACATCGCGACGAGCTGCGCAGGCTTTGGGAAGAAGGCTGGTGAGACGACACGTCCCCGGGTGGTGAAAGGCCGTAAGCTACCTGTTGTTAAATATGCGTCGTTGTGTGTGTTGAGGGGAGGGGGGTGTATGGTGGCGACCGTTCTGGGAGTCATGCCTCTTTCCCCCCTACCCCCTCTTAACTTCAACGCCCCCACTCTACATCTTCATGATGCTGCAAGTCCTCGTCATCTTGCCTGATAACGCGTGCATTTTCATTGCGAGAGCCCACTCCACCGGCTGTCGTCTGTCGTCTGTCGCAGTCTGATCCAGGTAAACGTCAGCGCTGTCTCGTATACATATAGTCATCACTTTTGAAAACCCTGTTCATATATTTTATTATTTAACACTTTGAGAACTGAACAATTGCGTACGTCACATGAATTTAAACGAGTCGCACAGTGTTTGCCGTATCGTTACCACATCCGCATTCTTTGAAGAAGCGAGCGAAGAATTATTGTACGCTGTTCACGGTAAAATGAGCACTTTTGAAAGCCCTGCTTATGTTCTACTTGTATGCACGTTGTACATTCTTCCACCTTATGTAACATTAGCATTTCAATGGCCCTCATCACTTTATTCATGCGTCAGTCAAGTGATACTGTGAAATCATTAGAAAAGTAAACATTTTATAAATCTGCTAATTTTTACACACTGAGGCGTTAAAAACTACAGAAAGCGTAATAAATAATTTAAATAATCACAAATGGTTAACATTTCACTATTTATTCGACGTTAAGATATGGAACTAATTTCCATCCGTCGTTACCAACTTTACCGGGCGCATGCCACTTAGTGCGCCCGTTAAAATACACTATCGACCAAAAAGTAACTGGACACCTGTCCACAATGTTAGCTTGGTAGTTGTCACCCCGTTAAAATCTCGTAGGGCCACCTCTTGCAGCTATAACAACAGCCACCCTGTCTGGTATGCTCTCTACGAGTGTTTGCAGGACATCCACGGGGATTCGTCTCCATTCCTCTTGCAACCATTCCATGAGTTGAGCAATAGATTTTGGCCGCGCCTGACGAGCCTTCACCCGGCGATCCAATTCGTCCCAAAGATGTTTTATAGGGTTGAGGTCGGGGCTGTGGGCGGGCGAGTCTAATCGGCGAACATTATTGTCGGCTTACCACTGCATAGTAGCCCTTGAAAGATGGCACCTGGTATTGTAATCCTGAAAGTAACACGGGTTCATTCCGTAAAAAACGCCACAATTTTGGGAGCATTTCACTATCCAGAATGTTACAATAGGCCTCTGTGTTCATGCTACCACGGACAAACACCAGCGGTCCTACGCTGAAGGCCATGAAACAGCCCCACACCATCACTCCACCACCACCGAATTTCCTAGTTGGCACTATATACTCCTGCAGAAGCCGTTCCCCGGGTAGACGCCACACCCATACACGTCCGTCCATCGGACCGGAATAATGTAAACCTCGACTCATCACTCCACAGAACCGATTTCCACTGCTCCAGTGCCCAGTTGCGACGGTCTAAATACTACCTGAGTCGCCGAGCTTTATTGCTTGTCGTGATACGGGGCTTATGTGCAGCTGCTCTTCCGAAATATCCAAGTCGGAGGGCCTCTGTACATAATGTTCCAATGGAAACCGATACTCCTGTTGCTGCATGAAACTCCTGTCGGATGGTAGCCATGGGTTGTGCCCTATTTGTGACAATTTCACGTTTCAGGGTTATGCGATTTCTGTCGGTCAAGATTGGAGGTCGCTCAGAACGTGCAGCATTAGCAAAATACCCATCGACCTTCCACATACGCAGGACGATTGCGACCATTGATTTGGGCCTGTTTACCTTCCGTGAAATCGCCCGGCTAGACAGCCCACTGAGATGGCAGCCCACAATCACGCCCTTATCGAAGCCCGATAGCTCTGTGCCACGTGCCATCTCCTTGCCAACTGGTTCTACACCGGATTGCAGCGTACGGTGGCCACACTAGTCAACTGACGTACTGAATTACCTATCTTCACGGGTGCCCACTTACTTTTTGGTCGATAGTGCAGTCAGGGGCAGTGACATTTTTCTGAGGTTGATTTCGAAAGTGCTCACTTTATCGTGAACAGCCTTTAGTATAGGGGCCTATGTGTGTTAATTGCTGTGTGTAGCAATAATACGGATGTTCAGAGCGAAAACCGAAACCAAAATAAATGACTGTTATGCAGTCGTGAATATGGGCGACTCATTTCAAGCTTGTCTTAAGAGTGGGATGGACCCCGCATTTTTTGTGAAATAGTTGTTTGCGCGAAAAACGTGCATCTCGGTAAATAAATGTTCTGCAAATACAATTTTTTGTCAGAAAAGAGCTATGTCCCCCGCACTTAATTGCTAGTGAATCTGTATCTCACTCAAAGTGTCCAACCACCATACGCAGAAATTAGCAACACCAGGGCCCTATCAAATATACAATGTGAAGTTGTAAGAATCATAAACGTTACATTTTGCACTACCTATTGCTCTAGCTTGTTTAAAAATAACGTAGTTTGATTTGCCTTAACTGAAGCATTGCACTTATAATATATTTTTTCTGTTCTCTGGTTGGCTGTCAACAACCAAAACTAACTTTCTGCCAAAATAACGCTCTGGTTTGATTTTAATTTTTTTTCTCGAATAAATTTAAATATCGTCAAAAGAAAAAGAAAAGCAAATATTGGATATTATAAGGATAACTTGCCCATTTAGGATTTTCCAACAGCCAGCTAAAACACTTATCGGGCAAATTTCGTCGGGGTATTGTGAACATTGAATAAAGTATAATCTGAAATTTCGTCGAGCTCTGACGTCGTGTCGGTCTGTCGTGTTGTGTTCGTCGGGCTATCGTGACTCCAGCTTAAGGGTGTAAACCTCTCCACTCCACTACATCCTCACGGATGGTTAGGTTGGGGGGGGGGGAGGGGGTACTGCTCGGGGAAGGGACTGGGTGTGCCAATATCGCCTCGTCGAAAAATTTCATCTCTCTCGCCGTTCATCAAAGTTTTAATTATAACTGTGATCGGCTGCCGTGGAAGTGTGGCTCGTACACGCGTCCTTACGATCTGCGAGATTCGTGTCCTATTACTCGTTTTTCAATGACTGGAATTTGTATGTGGCCGTGGTCATATTTATTTGTTCATAACCATTTATTTAGTGAGTGTGAATTGACGTTACGGTTCTCCTAAAGCTAACTAACGGTAGCAAACCTAGTAAAATGTTCTCTAACTTGTAGGGCTTAACCTGTTGCATTCTTATGCTAACCTATTTCGCCCTGTTGATAGCTGATTCAGCTCAACAGCTGAGGTTTTCAGCGCCGTTGGAGATGAAACGATGTCAGGATAGGGCAGCGACCGCGAGGGAAACAGGAGAACCCGGGAAACGCACCGGATAATGGCAACGTCAGCCACGTTTCCCGCATGCAAAAGCCTGGCCTGACCACGCCGGGAATCGAAACCCGGATCGTTGTGGTACACGAGACGAGTGGTCCAACTGGCCGCTACAACATTGTGGCTGTGTCAGACACGTAGGCCCTACTCCTCGCATTTAGAACCCGCAGCTGAACAGCGGACACCGCCGCTCATCACTGGACTGTTATCTCGCAGATTAATATCATTGATTCGGGCTTAACTATGTAATAAATTTGCAAATTCTTAAACTTATGTGCATTAAAAACAAACAGAACGCTAAAAGCAATTATTGAAGTACTCACAAATGTTTGCCTAAGACTCTTAACTCAACGTTCAAACGTGGGACTTCTTTCCCTTCATCGTTACCAACTTTACTGGGTGCATGGCACTCTGTGCGCCAGTTAAAATGTTTGCAAGGTACGGGCAGTAACATTTTTTCAAAGGTTGATTTCAAAACTGCAGAAATAACCGTGAACAGCTTATAAAGGCCGTTGACGATAAAGTGAGAACTTTTGAAATCAACCTTAGAAAAATGTCACTGCTCCTACTTGCATGTATTTTAAGCGGCGCGCGAGGGGCATGCGCCCAGTAATGTTGGTAACGATGGAGGGAAAGTGGTTCCATTTCTTAACGTCGATTTAAAAGTGTTAGGTAAACACTTGTGATAACTTAAATTATTTCTTTCACTTTCCGTATTTTTTAACGCATCTAAGTGTAAGAATTAGCAGATTTGTAAAATATTTACTGTGCTAATAATTTAACAGTTTCACTTGGCCGACGCGTGAATAAAGTGATGAGGCACATGACAGTGATAATCTTACATAAGGCGGAGGAATACACAAAGCGCATACAAGAAGATCTTTAGCATGGCTTTCAAAAGTGTTCCGTTTACCGCGAACAACCTATAAAAAAAACACCGCACAACTTGACTGCATTGTAGCTGCACTGAAAACGGGTCAGAAGAAATGCAGGAACATAAAAAAATAAATTAAAAAAATAAATTATTTCAGTAAACATTGTCCTAACCTTAATCGAGGCTACGTGATTCTGACTATTCCAATGGAATAAAAAATGCAGACTTCTAATGTTGCGAAGCAGAGAATATCGTGCGCAGTTGGCATTCGCACTCCACTCCATATTAAATCCACGCTTCTTACTCAAAACTATCACCAAATAAACTGAAACTAATGCCACTTCTTACTAATTGCGAAGTGTACTCTCACAAAGACCTGATCTGCCAACAGTACCGTAGATTAGATAACAAACCTCCCGTTACGGGTAGAAATTTTTGACGTGAATACGTCTTTAAATTTGCAACCATAGTGGGAGGCAATCCAGAAAATCCCATAACAAAATCGGGGGATACAGTTTGGCATTGCAGCTCCGAATCTATCGTCTTAATTCAAAATTCAATCAATTACACCACTCGATTGCCAAAGGATCAAAGAATATGTTATGTTGAGTGAGGACTGCGAAGCATCGCGCGGGAAGAAAGGAAACGGGTGTGTGTGTGTGTGTGGGGGGGGGGGGGGGGGGGGAATTTTGAGTTCTTTTCGCCGCTTCTCATAACTTCTGCGCAGTGTAATTTTTGACTAGGAGAAGAAGTTATGAGACTCGTTTAAGTTTTAATCGACAGCTCTCGTCAAGATCAATCGATTGCGTGTCTAAAATATTTGTGTGGCGTGGTTATGGTAAAATTGTATGCGTTTAATGTAACAAATTAAGAAAACTTAACACAATTTCGGCCTCTACTCGTCACAAAGCCAAGTCGAAATACAGAAATCGTATACGGTTGTAAAGAGTATCTCAAAAGCAATCCAGTGATACCCATAAAACCCCATACGATCGAGTGAAGCGGTTCCGGGAACGTAAAATAAACATCAAGGCGTCCGAGAGCGTCAACGTATATGTCTTCACGCTAAACTAACTGCCGTGTCCCCAACACAGCCAAACCCTATTTTTTATTTCGAAGTTTGATTTAAGGAAAGTGTTAAGTTATTAGCGAACGAGCTGTACGTAAAGTGGAAAAAAAATTTACCACAATCATTAGGGTGATTGTAGGACACAACTCCACACTCAATGCCGCATAAAGAGACAGAAACAACAGGCACACACAGATTTGAAAAACTGGTTTGGCGCAATGTCGGCGCTTCATTTGTCTCTGTCGGGAAAGTAGCTCTATAGTATAATCGCGGTTTCTTCACACTTTTTGAATCAAACCTTTAAAATATCACCCCATATAATACGTGTTTGGTTGTTTCCTACACATGCCATGTATCACAAGCGTTTTATAGTTGTGTTGAAATAAAGTAACTTGTTTTTAAATTTAACTTTATCTTGTATTTCATATATAAATTACACTATTTCATTTAGAACTAACACGAATAATAATAGAGAGGAAATAGGTGTGTTGGTAATGCGCAGTAAGAAATAGTTCTCATGCAAAATATTATTACACCGAGTGCGCATGAATACGGTGCGTGGTCCATTTAGCGCAACTTTCTAGACGGCATGAGGCGGAGGAATATCCTGGAAGTAAAACTTTAGCAGGGCTTCAGAAAAGTTGGAAGTAACTGTGAGTTGACTATACCACGAAGAACCGATGTTAAAACCACTTTTCCACGTACGTTACTACCACTAGCACTCGGTTCCTAGGTTTAAAGGCTATTCACTGTAAAGTGAGCACTTTTGAAAGCCTTTTTTTCTAAACTACCTTATACTAAGTGTTATGTGAAATGAAGGCCCGAAGGTAGGGCGGGATTTTATTGCGTCTCAGGGCTAACCCCTTACATCTACTAGGAAGGAATCATGCAAGGAGACATGCATCGCGGCAAAGAGGGATTGGGCAGCCATGACCTGTAATTTGGGGCCATAACTACCTCCCTAAGTGTACTTAGAACTAGTCTTAACTAGGAAGAGCAAGGGAAAAACCGTCAAGAGAGACGTAAAAACCCTTGCGACAGAGCACGAAATTCAAAAAAATTGCATGCATAAAATAAAATAAAATAAAATAGAATGCTACGGGAGACAGAGTGTTTGGAAAAAAAATGCTTCAATTAATAGAGTTGAAAAGACTTTAGGAGAGGGGGCGGGAGCTTTGTTTATCTTAACTTGATGCCGGCAGTAACCAGAGAGGTGTTTGTGCGCCTCTCTGGTGGGAGAAGTGACGCTATTGGGCCTCTTCCCCCCCCCCCCCCGATCTTTTCTATGTACCTGAAAATCAAAGGAGAGAAAGTGAGCTGCCAGTAAGTGTCAGAAGGGCTGGCTCGTACTGGTTTTTACTGTGGAACGTTAAAAGACGGTAAGGACCTGAGGATGAAACGACATATCTTTTGAAAGCCATCTCATTTGGAATAAGTCAGTTAATATATTTTATTTTGACCTTAGACGTTAACTCCCGAGTGCAGTGGAATATTCTACACATTGTGTTTATTACTTTCATGGCAATATTTATTTAAAACGGTGGTTAAATGACAAAATGTGGCTGAAAGGAAAGAGTAACTGGGGCCTCAAATGAGCTCACTTTACCGTGAGCATCCTATAGAAACGTATGTTCTGAAGTAAGCAACGTATGGTTACATCAGCGTAGCATGGCAGTGCAGCCATGTCAATCCCGCGTGTGAACCGGAAGAAAACACGATTCCCAGAATAAATAGAAAACATACGGTCGCCTCATTTGAAAAGAGCAATTCACTACACACACAGATTACGCATTAAATAACCGTGTGCGCATCGATACGTGACGCCAGGTAATCACGGATTCTTTACGTTCGATTCCAGCTAAGCTATTGAACAATGTACGAGGTAAATTGCAACTCCTCCCACAACCCACTATAGCTCTGCCTGTGCAGATGTCGTGGGAGGAGGTATCAGTGAGGCTGCTAAAGACTGTTCACGATAAAGTGAGCCATATTGACATCAACCTTAGAACAAAGTCACTGCCCCCTGCCTGCGTATATCTTACCGGACTCACCAAGTGACTTACGTCCAGTATAGTTGGTATTGATGGATGGAAAGTTGTTCCACATCTTAAAGTCGAATAAAAAAATGTTAGGTAATCTTTTGTGGTGTCTTAAATTAATTATTTCGCTTTTTTTCAATGCACGGAAGTGTAAAAATGACCAGTTTTGTAAAGCAATTACTTATCTAATAATTCCACAGTTTCGCTTGACTGACGCGTGAATAAAGAGATGAAGCACATGTCAGTGTTAATTTTACACAAGGCGGAGGAATACACAACGTGTATACAAGTAGATGTTAAGCAGGGCTTTCATGAGTGCTCATTCTACTGTGAACAGCCCATACCTGCTATTGTCCCTTTTTGTACGGGATTTCGAAAAATGCAGGTTAAGTTATAGACTCGACGGGAATTTATTAGACCCCGGCCAGTCTTATTGTAGAGTAGCGGACGGGTGTCTGTAGCTCGGCACCTTAAACTTGCTTATGAAACATGCCCGTTTGTTTATTGACTGTCGTAACATGTCGAAGGAGTGATACGGAAAATAAGTTTGTAGTTTTAAGTGTTCCTCCTGGTTGTAGGTTGAACTGCGGTACAGAGTGTCTGAAATCCCCTTTTTTTTTGACGAAACTATTAAACTTACCCCCAGTATGTTCACTTACGAAAAGGCACCGTGCCACACACGATGATGGAACGGTACTTGAAAGTTGCCAAGCATGCTGTGAATATTATTTTGGAGCTCTACGATATTGTTAAAATCGGGTTTTTTTTTTTCAGACTGCTGTATCTTAAAACATACTAGCCGGACACAAACCAAACTACCATGGGAGTCTGTATTGAATTTTGAAACACACTTCCCAGCAATAACATGATAGGGTCACCGCTGAAAGTCCCATAGGTACGGCGAGAACACTGCACGCCAGTTAGCAGCGGAGACGGCACCCTTGTAGCGAGTGCCAGAGCTCTCGTTCTTCTAGGCCGGCAAAGGAGACACTCGATGCAAGCAGGCAGGCCCCTTAAACACTAGAATAATTTCTAGCTTCACACTAATGTCCCGAACTTAGTGCCTGTCACCTGACGACCAGAGGAGGACTTGCATACTTAGCCAACACAACTGTACACGATTGTACATGCACTTTTTTTTTTTTTTTTTTTTGTGAAATAGAACGTGCGCTTCTTGATTAGCGGCTAATTAACACAGTTAGCTCTTCCACTGTCCGACATTTACAACTTCACGCCCAGTGAAAGTAGAGAGTTGGCATTGCAAATGTAACCTCGACGATAAGAGGAGGATGCATTTTCAGGCTCACTTGACGCATAGTTAGATTTTACGCTCTCAGTGATGTTCTTTGGCTGCACATGTTATGTCACTGCCAACGCGAAAACATGCAAACTGGGAAAAATAAAACCTTACATTGGCAATAAATCAGAGTACGTATTCCCTCGGTAGAGAAATTTTCAGTATGCTTGATGGAATACTGCAGGTAGCGAAATTTATAAGAAGGATCAGGTTTTTAAGCGGGGGTTTTCCTGTCCCAGTCTAGTGTTGCCTAAGTAAATTCTAACACAACCACGCCAAGGTTATTTGCAACAAGGTTACGTCCTGCATTGAAATGATTACGCTATTTGATCGTTTCTGTAGATATGTTGACCAGACAGTTTCTCTCTTCCTGCAGCCAATGATTGGTCGCTTGATGCCAGGCAAAAAGGAAAATTATTATTTTATGGTATCAAACAATATTTAACTTGTACGAGTTATAACTCGTACAAGTTAAATATATATATGATCGTATATATGATGCCATTTTTCTCGAATGAAAAAATTCTACACCACGCATTTTTGTAAAAATTTGATGTCAAATCCAAAATGTTTCTATTTAGCTGCAGCCATTGTAACAAATGCTAGGCTAGTTAAGTTGTACAAATGAAAAAATTTACAACATAAACTAATGCTTTGGGCTACCTCTTGACATATGTGTAATCACTAAGTAACAGTTCTTGCATAAAAAACTGTTAAAAATACGCAAAATATTGTTATATTTAACTTTTTAATCATATATATGGCCGGTTGGTGATTACATACACGTGTCATGCTGTAGCCCACGGCAATAGTTTACATTGTAATTTTTTTCATCTGTACAACTCAGTATATTTTGTTATTATGGATGAAGAAAAACAGAAACAATTTTTATTTGACATAAAATTATCCAAAATATATCAAGTGTAAAAAACAATTATTCTATGAAAATGACATCACACATGTGTACAAGTTGAACAATGTTTGGTATAATTATAAAATAATTCATTTTTGGTTTCCAACACCCTTAAGCTGACCATTCGGAAAGCCAGGTTTAGAAGAGGTTTGTGTTGTTATGTGCTGTGACAGGCATAACACTTTAGTTAACAATCAGTATCCTTTCTTAAAAATGCACATCTTGGGAATACTTAGTAATGGGATAACGTTACATGAGTAAACGAACACGAAGGGACGGGCCCACGGTATCCGCGGGCTAAGCCACCATCGATGAAGCAGGTAACCGTATGAAATAGTATTTATGGTACAATGTCGTCTGGGAACTCCTACAGTTGCTATGGGAATATTGCATTTATGGCACAGTGTTGTATGGGAATGCCGGCATGTGCCCGCTCGCCGCTAACTGCGCTCGTTCGCACCTTCCGAGTCTACTTTAAGATTTGAGGGGACGCGACAAATGGGTATATGAACTTGCGTACGATAATTATCGTACATCCGAACCCAACTTTCATGGTGCACACGAATCTTAAGCCTGGGGCGGCAGCCGTAACTCGTCTCCTTCCGCATGGGGGCACTATCGATCCCCCCCCCCCCCCCTAGCACGTTTCGACCATACTCACCGTTTGGGCGTAAAGTCTTAGACGCGGCAAACTTTCGTTCTTGATCAATAGTATAGAGATTAATTGTGTTTGGGTTAATGTTGATGTACTGTCATTGCATTGTCCAGCACAACTAGCAAATGCTAAACGGAATGGTGGTCTGGACTCGCATCCGGGAGTGCGCTGGTAACCCGTCGTGATTAACGTTTCCTGTGGCGAACGACAGGGAGATTCCTTGAAAGGTGCTATGGCTTATCCTTCCCTAGCTCTTAACTGTTCGTCCCTGTTGATGCTAGGACGTGAGCTGTACATAGAAAATAACCAACAAATGGTCTCTCAATGTGAGTTGGAGGGTAGTTTACTAGTCTTTCCCCCCATGATAGACGTGGATGTTGACGTAAGTGTGGAGGAGGTAAGGTTGCAGCGCAGCCATGTTTGATGCCGGTGGGCGTGCACACTCCTCTACGTGGTGGTACGTGCGTCACGTGACGACTACGTGACGACTACGTGCGCCTCGGCGCGTCGCAAGCGACAATTCCTGGCGACACTTTCGCCGCACCTGCTTCGTCGCCTTTTTTGCAGCCACCGTCGGCATGGCAGGGGGTTGTGGTGTTTGTACAGCGTGGGGGGTACAACTGTATATCCGTATATCCGTATATAGCTGATTATCGATACTAAAAATAAAATACCTTTCGATTAAACATTGAGAACTATCGTTATGTTGGTGTTACTGTATTATCGATACTGTCGTAATAATCAGCGTGACCAATATATTTGAAGAATTGTGCAAGTTAATTGTGTTGCTGACATAATCTGTAGTACTGATAATTTGAATAGTGCTTCTATCATCTTCAAAATATTGGTTTATATTCATTATATTTAATACCTGTGTTACAGTTAAAGTAATATATATATATATATATATATATATATATATATATATATATATATATATATATATATATATATATGATTCAATTGATAGCTTATCGATATTAATATTTACAACCATACTGAATTTTTAGGGAAAGAGGGAACTTTTTTTAGAGAAATTTAGTTGATTTTGAGGAGTAAACGGAAATTTTGGGGGGAGGGGGTGTAGATTCGAAAATAGTGGCCGGCCGGCGCATGGCTCTTGTGCCCTGTGGCCTTGCCCCCCCCCCCCCCGGACATACCAAACCCTACTACTGATACCAAATCGGTCTAACACTATTCACGAGCTTGTTTAAACTCAAGTAGTTTTTGAATTGTAGCAAATAAACTATTTTAATTTCCAATTTTCGACGGCGTCTCCACTCTAAATCATGAATCTGTGAGAATTTCGGTGTTCAAATAAGTTAACAGCGCTTGACTTGTACATACAACAGTCACTTCAATCAGTTTAGTTAACGAATTAATGGAAAAAAATTTTCATTTTCCTTCAGTTATTGATTCAGTGTCTTTTTACACTGATTCATAAACCATTTCATTCGCTGGTTTTCAGTTATTTGCTTTTTGACTGACGGATCAGTTAAACCAGGTGTATGAAATGAAATAAGTATCAAATCAAATAAGTATCACCTGAAATGAGGAATTTTTTAAAAACAGATTTTAAAAAACCGTAAATAACTAATGCAATCCATAAGTATACTTTTTAAAATGTGGACTCCGTCTTTAATAATGCCATTTCACGAGGTAACGCGAACGTCTATCTTTCATTTCGTTTTTACTTTATCATCATAAAGATTGGTTTGGAGGTTCAACCCCTTTAAGAGTGGAATAGACCCCCGTGAAAACTGCGTCCAAGGTCAAGAATCGAGGGAGAGGGAGGTAATACGGGCGACACTAACGCACACGCCTGGCGCCTCATCGCTCCTACGCGCAATGCGTGCAGTGTTTCCGTCGCAACACTGTACTGTGTAAATATGATCTTAAACATAGGGGTTTTTCTACACGCGATGAAAGACCACAGATTAAAATATGCCCGTATATTCGTACTTTTATTTTGCCACTTAAGGAAACTGCACAGACAAGCTTTAAAAATGCTGTATTTGACCTTTTTCAAGAATTTCTTTCCCTCCAAGAATACACTTAAATATGGCAAAAATAAAAAAATAGGGGCATACATTATTATTATTATTTTTTTATCTTTTCTGACGAAAAGTCGCATTTGCAGAACATTTATTTACCGAGATACGCGTACTCGCGCAAACTACTATTTCACAAAAAAAATGCGGGGGTCCATCGCACTCTTAACGTGTTATACACGTTCACATCTGACATGTTGCAGGACAAGCGAAACCATAGTTGGTGCTATACAGGTCCAGAAGCTAGCATCAGTACAGACAACACCTTTATCTGGACAATGCTGTTGGTTCCTACTGACATACCAACTATATTATAATTGGCTGCATCTTGCGCCGCGGATCTACTGAAACCCTCTCTATGATCCAAAGTTTTAGCTGTTAAAGTTTGTTCACTGTTAAATGAGCACTTTTGAAAGTCCTGCTTAAGATCTACTTGTATGGACAGTGTGTATTCTTCCGCCTTATGTAAAATTAACTTTGTCGTGGGCCTCATCACTTTATTCATGCGTCTGTCGTGCAACTGTGAAATTATTAAAAAAGAAAATATTTTACAAATCTGATAATTTCTACAATTAGACGCATTAAAAAATACGGAAAGCGAAAGAAATAATTTAAGTTATCACAAATTGTTGCCTATCATTTTTATTCCGCGTTAAGATACGGAACTACTTTCCCTCCATCGTTACCAACTTTACTGGGCGCATGTCACTCAGTGCGCCAGTTAAAATAAATGCAGGTAGGGGAAGTGACTTTTTCTAAGGTTGGTTTCCAATGTGCTCACTTTATCGTGAAAGTCTTTATAAGAGACTCTTAAGTACTTTCCACGACAAAAATCTCTTATTTTGCAACTCCTGAAACGAAAAATTCATGTTTACGTTAGCAAGGTATGAAATGTGGTTGAGTGAATACATTCATACGCACCAACCGCGTTAACAGTCGTAATGTTACTATTCGGACTAAAAACTAAAGGAAATTGCATACAATATATAAGCTATATATTTTCCGATAAAATGCTTTATGATGTATATTTTTTCCATCAAATCATTGACAGATTGGTATCTCAATTGGTCACCGATTCTAACAATTCATGTCCGAAAACGGTTTTTTTTTTTATAGCTTCGTCGTCCAGTAAGGACAATTATTTTCTGCCTCGACAATACCTGTAGGCTTTCCAGGACTTGCAAAACACTATCGCTGAATTACCGGATGGCGCAAGCGTCACTACGCTTCTGTTATACAAACGTCATCGACGAACGGAGAACGTTGTTCCGAGAGTGCACCTCACATGGGCCAATGCCCACTGGGAAATAATATGGGAAAATATAGCAGACTAGCTCTTGCCTGTAGCTCCACCCGTGTGCAAAATTCAAACCTTAATGCTAATTTCCAAGTGCTCTGTCTTAATTTTTCTTCTTTATTGCTGTTGTGTTCTGGATTAGCACGTAGGGTACTTTTCATTCCGGAAAAACGAACGTTTCCTTAAGGAATATAATAAACCGACCACCGACCAGCGCCTACTCAAATGGTTATTATGTATTCCCTAAGAAACGGTTCATTTTTCCGAGATTGAAAGTACCCTAAGTTCTAATCCGGAATATAATCTACCCCTGTAACAAATTCATCCAAATCCGTCCAGCCGTTACGACGTGATTGAATAACAAACAAACATACAATCTTTCGCATTTATAATATTATTAGCTTTCCTGTGCTACTTCGTACACATGACATTTAGGATTTGGAATCGCTCTTGGGAAGGAAAGGAGGACAGCCCATATACAAAAAAGGAAGGAGAAATGTTTTTTAACAGTGCTTTTTTATGCAGTAATCCTAAGAAAAGCTTAATCCAGTACCTATGTACATTCCTGATCATCATATTGTCGGAACCGTTTGAGATATCTCGATGAAACAAAGACTAAGTTGGTCCTGGGGTTATATATATATATATATATATATATATATATATATATATATATATATATATATATATATATATATATATATATATATGATGTCAATACGTTCAGTGGTTTTTGAGTTAAATTCGGTCGGGCAGACAGACACGAGTGGAAAATTCGAAAATCGCAGACAGACACTTCTATTTTATTTAGTTGTATTGATTAGGATATAGAAATACCAACGTCCCTCCGAGCGTTGCGTATTATTTGTAAACTACTTAAGACCACCTTTGTTATGACGTAAACGTATTTTCCTAGTTACTGTTGACAGATGCGATATATGTGAACAACGTCCCTCGTGTGACCGGAGTATAACGTACACTTTGCACAACATAACGTGACAGCTGACGAACTACGCGTAAAGACACTATGCATCCTTGAATAGACAGAGTTCCCTGCCGTCAAACGAACAACAGTGGTCTGGCTAATCATGAACGTGATTTATAAATACGCCGACCACTTGCGTGAATTTACTGACAAGACTGCGTAGGGCGAGATGGCTGATGGTGGACGATAAAACTCTGAAAACAAAATATGTGGGCATTATTTGTTTCTCTTTTATATCGTTTCCTTGGGCATTGGGTGAGTGTTATCTGGTTGAGGTGCCAGTGTTCGAGCCCAGCCACTATACAGAGACGCAGATCAAAGTTAGGACAATGAGCTTCCTGATGTGCAGTGTATATCCAATCACGGGTAATTCCGACTTTTTTGAAGTCCAGGATATTCCTCCGCTTCGTGCATTCACTGCTTAAATAAGTCTATACGATCACACCACAGACAAAACGCAGCATTCGTGCGCACTCAGTTTAATGATATTTTGCATTAGAGCTACTTCTTACTAGGCATTACCAACATATCTATTTTCTCCCTATTTTTATTGATACAAATTATGAATGAAATATTATAATTTATAGATAAAATACAAGTAAAAGTTCGATTTAACAAAAAATAAAATACTTTCATATTAACAGAAGTACAAACGCTTGTGATACATGGCATGACTCAGGAAACAAACTCGCCATACGTGGGGTGATTCTTTACAAAGGGTTTGATTCAAAAGGTGTGAGTGAAGACACTGCGAATATACTACAGCAGTGTGCAGGCTCGACGTGTTAATTCAAATGCTCAATATCGGAATCCTCACACATAAACCTCTTTCTAGAACATCCGTTAGTACGAGGGTGCTGAATAATTTTGAATTTTTATTGAAAACCTACTATAAACCGAGAATCATAATAACCCAGTCCACTACCCACAAATAAATATAAGAAGCTGTAATACGCATCAATTTTTAAATGATATAATGTATTCGTATAAATTATTCCATGTCTTTAAAACAGTGTAAATAATAATATTATTGAAAATATTATATTAAAAGATAACATATAAGGATTTTAATGAGTTTAATTATATGGTGTTAAGCTATATAAATATATAATAATTTTAAAATATAAGTATTATAAGAACATTTTTACCTTTATGACTATTTTAGTGTAAAAATATGTTTTCCTTCTAAAGTTTTAATCTCAATTTGAAATTTTTTTGTAATATTTTTGCTACTTCCAAATCT
Source organism: Dryococelus australis (assembly GCA_029891345.1). NCBI lineage: Eukaryota > Metazoa > Arthropoda > Insecta > Phasmatodea > Phasmatidae > Dryococelus > Dryococelus australis. The sequence goes on along the minus strand of CM057000.1, from coordinate 117,171,336 downwards.
ACTATCTAAAACACAAATAATAGTGTTTCCATATTTACTGTAAATAAAATTAGAGTTACGAGATTTCGTTTTGTAATTGCTAGCAAGCAATATTTTTTTTTTTTTTTTAATTATGACGCTTTTTTTTAAACTTAAGCAGATTATTCAATTTGGTTCATATATAAGAAATTTTACAACTTCTTCGTGTATATATAAATAGTGTAAAATATGTAACATATTTATAATTTATAGTATGTTTCGTCCTCATATACATTAAATTTCGGCTACTTTGTATATACCAATAATATATAAAATAAATAAAATTTATTTTAACATACTTTCGTTATGTATTGTGATATACATTCATCATTTGACTGTGGTATTTTTCCACCCCATATGTAAAATTTCAGCTACTGTTGTCTGCCTATTAATTACGTATATCAAAATTCTATTAATTATTTTATGTTTTATTACCGTATATAAATTTTTCCTGTGTACTAATAATAAAGAAAATGGTATAAATTATATTTTTTATGCTGTTCGCTATATTTTATAAGTTTATTTCGTTTTTGCACATAAACAAAAGCCGGTTATTTGCTCGCTAATTTAAGCAACTCAATTGAGGATGAAAACAATAACTAACCTGCTTCACTTCATTATATAATACAAAGCCTTTAGGGTTGAAGTAAAGCAACTGCCTATGGAGCACTGCATCCGACTATACAATGTGAAGAACTTATTTTAAAAAAGTAGTTCAGACGCCATAAAAATTGTCAGAAAAGGCCGATGTATGCTGTATATGAAAGAAGAATGTATATATTTTGAAACATTATAAAATATTTTACTAAAATGTACTTTTTAAACATAAGAAATAATCGATTAAAATAGTCTGTATTTTTAACAAATTTTTGGCGCATTTTCATTCTGTATGCTGCAGAAAGCAGAATTTGCAAGAAAATCTTCATCACGGAATATCGTCATAATGTTTATTATGATTGTGTGTAAGAAGATTGTAATAATAAAGGTAGGGAAAACTTTTTATGTGCGTCCATTTCTCACAAACATTGATGGCTGAAACTGACATAAATAAAGTTACTTATAAAATTTATATAATACATTATTACTATGATTTTACTACACACGATCACAGTAAATATTTTGACAATCTTTCTTGAAGAAGATTTTATTACAAATTCTGCTTTCCGAAGCATCCAGAAAGGAAATGCCCTTTAATTTCGTTAAAAATTCAAACTATTTTATTCGATAATTTAACTTTATTTAAAAAAAGTATATTTTAGTGAAATATTTCATAATGTTGCAAAATATATACATTCTTCTTTCACGTACAGCATAAGTCGCACTTTTCTGACAGTTTGAATGGTGTCTGTTACTACTTTTTGAGTTCTTCACATTGTATAGTCGGATGCAGTGCTCCATAGGCAGTTGCTTTACTTCAACCTTAAATGTATATTTTTAAATAGTAAACGAGAAAAAATGACCATCTTGGTTTTAAATTATGAATTTAAGCATCAGTTATTTAAAAACATATTAAAATTGACTTTAAAATCGGATGGAAAAGTTTAGCAAAAAAATTAGCTTCTATTATGTATAAATGACGGTTCTAATACATAAAACAATTCAAGAAATAGAATTTTGATAAATATTAAGTGTATATTTATTAACATCATTACATATTATAGACTGGGTTATTATGATTTTAGATTAATAAAACGAAAGTAGTTTCCAACAAAAAGTCAAAATTGGCCAACTTCCTACTATACTGTCTACTTATGTTTTTAGCCACCTACTCACTTGAAGAAGCTCTGGCTTCGCCATGGTTTACAGTAGAATTATATGTATTTTTTTTTTCGGTTGGTAACAGTTTTCTACACACTGCACGCCTGCCATCGCAGTTGGTCGCGGTTACCGCACACTACTCGCGTCTTCTGCAACTCGCAATTAACAGCTCGTCACGCAGCATGCAGCCGGAAATGACGTCTGCGCACGAGGGAGAGATTTGTGCGGCGCTCAACAGCGGAAGTGTTTCCCGCCTGACGGGAGTGAAATGAGGAAGATGGATGGAGACGAATGTAAAAATTAGGGGGGGGGGGAGCACCCCGAGAAATCCCTCCGACCAACGGCTAGGTCAGCCGCGTTTTCGACACGTGCACTGAGAAAAAGGTTTTGTTGAATCAAATAAGATTTGTTTGGTGCAACCAAATTATCTTTTTGTATAGGGGCAATGAAATATTTTGTTGCCTAAACCAAATTATTTTGTTGCCCCAAATTGTAAGTTTTGGTTGGTGCAACTAAAGATTTGTTTTGAAGTTAGACCGAGTTTCGAACTTAGATCACCTGCTTCCGAGCGCTACGGCTTAGTAAACTCAGGTAATGTGGTAACTGATATATTGGAAAGCTTTTAAACATATATACAGCAAATACTGGGCAACGTGTGCAAACAAATATTTCAAGTTTTACAGCTTTATTTGTCAGTTTCCTGTTGCATTGTTTTATTAATGTGTTTATACGATTGTTAAGCATAAATAGATGTACTAACAAACACGGTTGCTATCCTAATTGTCACAAAAAATACAAACTCTCGAACTGTGTTTTCGAACCAAGCCAGTTAAATGAACTGCCAAACAAATAAAATATTGTTTATTCAACAAGTTATTTAGTTGACGGTCTATTTTTTTTAAATATTTATATATATATATATATTATATATAAGCCCAACACAGAGATTTTGTTTATTCAAACATATATTTTGTTAGACGAACGAAAGTAATTTTTGTTGCTTTTCAAATTTTGTTTGCTCAACAATATATTGTGTTAGGGCAACTGAATATATATTTGGCCCTATACAAACAAATGTTTTGTTCGAATTTCTCTGTGTGGAAATCCCGGTTTCGCCGCTTTGGGAAGTGCGTTGTCTGATCACGACGCCACTGCTACCTCAACTTCTTGCACATCCCGACCAGGGTTTATTTCAGGCGGCTCATCTCCGAGGAAGTTAAGGCCCCAAACCCTTTCCCGAGATCGATTACTGCCCGCTTCCCACTCCGTAGGGATATCTACAGACGAGACACGTTTACTGTAGTTCATTCCGGTTACTTTCAGCGTTTCTGAAGGTTTGCTAGAGTTATATTTTCAAGCTATTGCTCCACCTCAAGCAAACAAAGCTTAAGGCCAGGCTTCACCATGCTTGGGCGTACACGGAATTAAATGCAAAATTCGGACAAAGGTCTTTCAGTCGTTTTTTGTCACAATATTTTAACTAAAATTTTTTTGTTGGATATTGAACGCATCTATACTTGTAAATCGTCCAAATTTTAATTTTTTTTAATTTTAAATTCATTTTTTTTAATATTTATAAAATGTAACCATTTTATAAACAATGAAAAAGTGCATTGAAAATAAAAAATGTTAAATTTGAACTATTTGCAAATCTAGATGCGTTCAATATCTAACAAAAAATCTTTAGTTGAAAATACTTCCACAAAAAATGACTGAGTGATATTTGTCCGTATTTCTCATTTAATTCCGTGTACGCCCATGCATGGCGAAGCCTGGCCTTAACCAAGTCTGCATTATTACATCAGCCATAAGACAACGCACCACACTCATGTGCACTCAACGTGTGAACATTTCGCATGATATCTATTTATTACTTGGTATTAACCAACGCGCATATTTTCTCTCCGTTTTTAACGTGTCAGACACATGGGGTGATTTAAAAAAATGCGTTATTCGAAAAGTGTGAACACACTACGGATAGTCTATACTCGGATATTTTTTTTTTTGCATGTGGGTACGTGGCGAACGTTGCGTTGGTCGGCGGGTTTCGGTCGGGGCACTCCTGCTTACCCCGCCCTTGCCTTCCGCCTCTGCTCCATCCTCACCTCATTTCACTCTCGCCGGTTTTCGGAGCCTCGCTGTTAAGAAGAGTGTCAAGTGAAACATTTTTTCGTGAAATCGTTGTTTGCGCGTATTCGCGTATCTTGGTAAATATATGTTCTGTAAACACGACCTTTTGCTAGAAAAGGTAAAAAACTATTATCTATGAAACTATGTTTTTACGTTTAACATGTTAAGTACATTCGTGAAGAAAAATAATTCGTGACAATGGTCAAATATCACATTTTTGAAGATTGCCTATGCAGTTTCCTTAAGCGGCAAGTGAAAAATACAAACACACGAACGTAGTTTAATTTGTGGGCTTTCATTGCATGTAACAAAATCCCACTGTTACATATCTGATTTGCACAGTACAGGACCACGCCGGAAACACTGCAAGCCTTGCGCGTAGGAGCGATGGGGCACTAGGCGTGCGTGTTAGTGTCGCCCGTATCGCTCCCTCGCTTCTTGATCTTGGACGCGCAGGTTCGCACTCCTGTTAAGCTTACGCTCTCTCTCTCTCCCTCTCTCATGCCTTCGTATTTTATTTTGTTTTCCATTCATTGCAGGTACTTTATTTTGGATCACCCCCCCCCCCCCCCTTTTGGTTCTGTCCCCCCCTTTTGGTTCTGTCCCCCCCCCCTTTTGGTTCTGTCCCCCCCCCTTTTGGTTCTGTTCCCCCCCTTTTTGGTTTTGTTCCCCCCCCCCCCTAATTCTGTTCCAGTTTCAAGTTCGTCTTCTGCTGTGCTCACTATCATTTTACAAGAAGAGCCGAAAATCAAACCTCTGCCTCGGGTTGTGACGTTCTGTCTTTTTTTTTTTTTATGAAAGTGCCCAGTGCGCACTCTCTCTTGTCCAGCATCTCTCAAGCATCGTCGCGGCCTCAGAACACCATAGCGGTGTCGGCAGCGCTGACGTACTAATAATACTGCGGCGGGGGAAGAAAAATATAATACTTAACTTTGGCAGGGTTTTGTCAAGCACGCTTGCTCTGGAAGCTTGCTGCAGACGTCGCCCGTCGTTCTTACAGTGCATTCCTCTGCTGACGATTCACGTGGAAACTGCCGACGTGCAGTTTCGAGCTGTGTGCTGTTATGCTGTATCCACGCCTAGCGACTTTCCCTTCAGGTTGTTTAGAAAAAAATACTGCTTGTAAGAACGCGCGCGTGTGTATGTACGTTTGTGTGCCCCTGTGGATATAATTGTGTATGGGCGTGTGTAAAGCGAGCATTATTGAAATCAACCTTAGAAGATGGTTACTGCCCCTGCATGCACTGAGTGACATGCGCCCAGTAAAGTTGGTAACGTTGGATGGAAAGTAGTTCCATATCTTAACGGCGAAGTGTTAGGTAATCATTTGCGATAACTTGCATGATTAAAGTGATGATGCCCGTGGCAATTTTAATTTTTATAAGGCCGAAGAATACACAACGAGCATACAAGTAGATCTTAAGCAGGGCTTTCGAAGTGCTTTTTTTTTTTTTACCGTGAACAGCCTATATCTATATGTAATTCAATACTCGTATAGTTGGTATATAATTAACAGTCGTACAATTAAGTGCGTGGCGTTGCAATTCGTTACGGTATTCGAAAGAGGAAATCACTTCGTCATAAAACTCAGTGACTGTACCTTATCACTCCAAATTTCTACGGTGGTTTTTAACACCAGCATCACGGGAATATACCCAGGCGTTTACTTCTCACGGCGTTTAACAGCACGTCTTGTTTTGCCTAATACTTTTTTTAAAATGTAAAATCACTTTTTTTGCGCTTCTAAAATTTGAATACCTTCGACTGTTAATGCAAAACCCGGCTTTCCTCCAGAGTCCCGTGAGGTTAACCAATACACTGTTCCTCATGTGGGCTCGTGTGAAATAAACGGCTCAGCGAAACGTGATCAAACTCCAGGAATGTTCCACGTATCGCAACAAGCATTTTCGTGGTATTATTTGACCTAAACAAGTTGAACGCGAGGGCACTTAATCTTTGTAAATCGGCTACTCGATAGTTATGTTAATACTGCACGGATGCAGCGGGGTTCTCATGATTGCAACACACGCGTAGAATTTTGCGCACTCATTTAAAATTCATTCGGAAACGTTGAAAGTTAGTGAACAGCCGCATCGGCGATTGATGTGCAAATGATAGTTGCGTGCGATGGAGAATGCAAATACGTTATACGAGGGTATTATCATCGCTGTTTGTGCGTCGTATATGAATACAGTTCTCGTAACAGCACATGCGATACTTACCAGCCATGATTATTGAGCCGAGATGACGTACGAATCAGCCATGCGAACTGATGGAGTTTGAGAGAGGCCGGATAATAGGATTGCCAGAGAGCGTATGGTCCACGCTCCAAAAGCTCATAATTTAAACCGTTAGGATTGCCAGGTATATTGTGTATTGAGCAGTGAACACATGAAGGTACTCGCACATGGTAGACCGGATATGTACAAGCCCGACAGGCCTCTTGGCGGGAGGACCATTTGACTGTTAGACATGCTAGAAACATGAACTATATTTAGTTAGGTAGACTGATTTTTCGTCTTCTGCGCATGTACCCAGTATTGACCCACCTCTTCGCCTACCCCAAACCAACACATATGTCAAACCCACATGGTCAGCAGTGATAAACACCAGTGTTTATATCTCAATTTTTAAAAGACAGGCACTTTTTATGTGAATAAAATACCTTTACCAATTTCAATTTAATGTAAATGAATAACAAATTGGTTAGATGAAGTGTACAAACATCTCAAAACATGACGTAACGTCAAATCCTATCCATGTCGCGTCTATGATGGTCGTGTTTGGCAGAAAAGCAGTTCAGTGTTGGGACACGGAGACTGGCTGTGCGCAGCCAGCGTGATCTCTCTACCTCGTATTCGTCTACGGCTTGAACAGAACCAGTAGGTATATTCCACCGTATATCCACACGTGGCAACTTTCAACATCGTCAAACACGTGTCTCCCAGCGTGAACCAGTTCCAAAGAAAGGAAACGGGGTCACGCAGAGCAACATTAAAAATATACTATGCGCCAAAAGAAAACATGGAAACTAAAAGATTAATATGCAGTAGACGCGGCAGAGTTTAGAAGGAATAATACCCATTAAATTCCCGCCTTTGTCATGCGCCTCTGGTAGCTCAGTTGGTAGAGCGGTGGACTGTAGATTGCGTATGTCGGATATCCATAGGTCGCTGGTTCAAATCCGGCCCGGAGGATGCGATTTTTTGTTTTTATAATAGTATAAAAATAAAATAGGCAATAACAATAATGATAGAAAACGAAAATTTATGAGAATACTTAGTAATATTTTATATAAAAAAAATTCATCTTAAATTTTTGCCCCACTTACGCATTATAGCACATGGACGTAATACCAACATAACAATTCCTACTTGGAGATTTCTCCTGCGTTTGGGACCAAGAAGCTCAAGAGCTGTAAGTGCGACACTGCCACGCTCTACAAGTACACCATCGCCGCTACGCGCAGAGCTCTGAACTGGCTTGCAGTGTTATCGTAGTGCTGCATGTACCTATGGGACTTCAAGTGGGGACCCTACAATTTTATTGGTGGAAAGTCTCTAGCCATGTTCAGTGCTTCTCGCTAGAGTACATTTGTGTGTACATAACGCGTATATTTTGAGATACATGACTTTGAAAAAGCAGTTTTTTTTTTTTTTTAACCATGTAAGAGTGCTCTGAAATGGTGTTTATAACGTGCGTGAAGTCTTCAAATTAATCGACAGGCATAGTCTGAAGTGTGTGTTATTTTCGTAGTTCAGTACATAGGACGCATGTTTTATAGTTTCGTAAAAAAAAAAAAACCTTGGATTTCAAAGACTTTGCAACGCAGTTCGAACACCAGACAGGCAGGCCCCTTAAATATAGGCTGTTCACTGGGAAACTGAGCAATTTTGAAAGCCCTGCATGATGTCTGCTTGCATGTACGATATGTATTCTTCCGCTATATGCAATATTAACTCTGCCACGTGCCTGATAACTTTCTTCCTGCGTCAGTCAAATTAAACTGCGAAATTATTGAAAAATTAATATTTTACAAATGTACTAATGCGTACACTTATATGCATTAAAAACAGAAATAAAAAATAATAATTCCCGTTTTCACAGATGTTTTACCTAACACTTTCATTTCAACGCTGAGACGTGGAACTACTTTTCCGCCGTCGTTGCCAACTTTACAGGACGCATGTCACTCAATGCGCCCATTAAAACAGGTACAGATAGGAGCAGTAGCATTTCTCAAAGGTTGATTTAAAAAATGCTCACTTAATCGTGAACAGTCTTTACTCATACTTGTGCATGTCCTAGTACTAGATGTTATGCGTTATTACTCACGAACTGGTTTTCGGGCCAAGTACGAGGAACAGTGTACAACCAGCTGAAATAAATGTATCATGACAATAAATAAACTAGTGTTGTAGGTAGAGACTGCATGATGTTATGTACACTCTCTCTATATGCCCAAGTATCTCTCAGTCGCTGCTAATTGAGAAGCTATTATAGTTTCACGTGCATACCGCAACAGCAGGGAGTTGGTAAAAAAAAAAAAAAAAACACATTTGTATTCGGACCTCAGCTTACATAAGTGCAGAGATGAAACGAGATGGCGGTTCCTTTGATGTGTCTGCATAGAAAAATGTTCTTGAGCCAAAAAAAAATACCATTGAGGTATTTATTTAAACGTTTATGTTGTAGTAAAATTAATAATGTTGTAGCAAAGTTAATAATGTTACAAAGTCTTATATTACTGTTATGCAAATATACTGTCGAACTGTTAATGATAATAGTGTCTGTAAGTAATGTTGCATTGTAAAATGGCGGATAGTATTGAACAGTGATAACCTCGTAATGTGAAACCACAGTATATAAATTTTAAAAACATAGTATGAGAACTAAATGTAACTTAGACTAGCTCTCAAGCCTTGCATGTCGTACATGGGGTGATTTTTCAAAGGTTTAATTCAAAAAGTATGAAGAAACCGTGAAAAGACTATAACTCTGTTTTGCGTGTGGTACTGGAAAAAATCTGCAGTTCAGTGACCTGTAAGTCAGATTCTGTCTATACTCTAACCTCAGGTCTTTGTTTATTGGCTGCTAGCTAGCCTTTGAGTGGGCATCACAATCTTCGGTCCTTGATTTCGTGTGAGCCCTCCAGGACGCGCCTATTACAAAAGTAATTTTATAATAGTTGCATATCAATGTGAAGATGTGTGTTGCATAAAAAAACTAGCCTAAATTTGCGTCAGTACGCATCAGCACTCAACATGACTGGCATTCTTGGGATTCAAACACGCAACCTCGCTGTTTAATACTTTGAGTGATGCCAACGTAACATTACGTGGCCTGTATTTAACTGAGTTGTATGGAGTTTGCGGTAACGTCCAGACATCCGCATTCTTTGAAGACATGTGCAAATAAATATTACTACGCCAGCATTACTCAAATTTTAAATGACTGAAATCAACAGGCTGGGCTGTATAATATTCAACGTAAGTAAGGACATTCGATTGGGACAATTTCAACTCGGTGTTATGTTGGTAGAGAGTTGGTCTATAATCAACGTTGTATATTATTGTTACTGTCGCCAGAGGGTTATCTGAGTTCGTGAGGGGTGGAGGTCTCGATAAAAATATAATAACTGAATTTAATGTTTTAATTTATTTACAATGATATGAAAATACACACAGCCATTATTTACAATATTTAACTGTCTCTATCTACTAGTTCACTTGTTATATCAACTTTAATCAAAGTCCTTACAACTGTCTTTGTACTAGCCACAGTATCTTAATCGTGACTATTATTTAAGGGGCCGCGGTCGTTTAGTGGTTAGCGTATTCGTTTCCCACCTATGCTAGCCGGGGTCGATTCCCGCCGGGGGTCGCTCCCGAATTTTCGCATGTGGGAATCGTGGCGGACGATGCCGCTGCTCGGCGTGTATTCTCGGGGATCTCCCGTTTCCCTCGCCCTTTCATTCCGGCGCTGCTTCGTACTCGCCTCACTTCACCCTCATCGGCTCTCAATACCTCGATATTAAAAGGCGTCCAAATCTCTTCACTCACTCATTATTTACACGACTACTCTGAAATTGTCCGTTGCCATACGTAAACATCAGTCCAAATGTCTTTCACTCGCACGTCCAGCCCTACTTTCTTACAGTCTTGCCAGTCAGTCTCTCTCTTCCTTCCTCCTCCTCCTCCTCCTCCTCCTCATCCTCCTCCTCCTCCTCCTCCTCCACCCGATGTTCACAGACTACACTCGCTGGTCTCTGCGGCATCGCTCGTCTTACCGATGGTATGACACGCATGGCGCTAAAGGCCGTACAAGGCTCCAGACTATCTACACAATTTTTTTTTCGTTTAATCTAACGAGCCCCCAAATTCCGCTACGCCAGCGTGAGCACCTTCGCAGTGCTGTGTGCCATCGGGAATGCATGTTATAATCCGTTCACGGTTTCTTCAGCCTTTTCTGAAGCCCTGCTAAAGTTCTACTTCCAGGATATTCCTCCGCCTCGTGCAAACTAGGTTTAATTAAGCCTGGAGAATTACACCAGGGGCACCCCGCACCGCATTCGTGCGCACTCAGTGTAACAGTACTTTGTATAAGGGCTATTTCTCACTAGGCGCTACCAACATACCTATTTTCTCCCTGATTTTTATTCAGATTATTTATAAATGAAGCATCAACATTTATAGATAAAATATTAATAACATTTCAATTTAGCAGAAAAGAAGTAACTTTTATGAACACAAGTATAAAACGCCAGTGATATATGGTACATGTTGGAAATAACTAAACACGTCATACATGGAGAGATTTTTCAAAGGTTTGGTTCAAAAAGGCCGAAGTAACCGTGAATGGACTATAGTAACTAAGTCGGTTGGAGAATGAGATGCGTCTCAGGGCAAGCCCTACATTCCTTATAGGTCGGGTTTGATTATTATAATGGGCGCATACATCGCGGCTAAGCAGGGTTATAGTGCCATGGCCGCAATTGTAACCATGTGCACAGCACGAAAGAAGATGGGTCTTGATGGAAGAGCATAGCAAACCAGGCAAAGCGGAGAGGGCCGTGGGAAAACAATGCGACAGTCGCTGAGGATGAAATAATTCCTTTTAACTGGATTATGGCTGGATAAAGTAGAGTATTTGTTAGTTAGCGAAGATAGACTTCTGTTGGTTTGATGCGGGTTGAAATGAAATGAGATCGCAGCTGGTGTATATTGCGGAGGACAGAACAGCCCCCGCGCCGATGCTAGTCATCGTGTGGGTGCAGGCGCCCTTGAAGTTGATCCACTGGCAATAATGCCGCGCAGACGAACCAGCACTGCAGTGGTGACAGCAACTAAGGTTGCATGTCCCCCCCGCCTTTCGTCGAGTGCGTCGGAAAACCGGACAGCTCAGTCATGGCTCCGACTCCTCCTTCGCCCTTCCGCGCCGCCAATATCAGGATCTCCAATCCGTGGGTGAAGGTGGGGAGAGTTATTCGGGGCGCCACCCCCCCCCCCTCCCAATCCTCCAAAATAGCCCGTCGGTCTGGGAAACGCGAGCCATACGGGGCCTACCAGTGGTGATGGCGAATACGCTAGCCCAGGAGTGAAGGCTGACACCGGGGTGCTTCCAAAGTCCGATGTATTTTAATCCATTCATCACGCATCCGCAATCGGCAGCCCGCAGAATCCAGCAGTGAGAATCGCTACACTTCGCATTTTTCAGCACCCCCTCCCCGCCTTGACCTTGGGCCACCACCAGCACACGCGCTTCGCCATCTCGCACTGAGCTGCCCAGGTTCCCGACGTCCACGACGACGGCGCTCTCGCACCGGCCAGTTGGTTCGCGGGCTGTTATTTGAATATTCCCAGCCGCCACCTGGGGACGCGACGAGTTGCGGAATGGTCGCAGCATCCAAGCTCTACACAAAGGCACGTGTCCCGGCTAATATAGCTCGGTTGGCCTGGACCAGATCGTTCTTCGCACCTCGACAGAAAATTCGCGCAGCAACTATACCAAGCCATTCTTCAGTCGCCCAAGTACGGGAGCGGCATCAATCCCGATAGCCTTATCGCGGCATGCGTTATGCGACAGCCCGTTTGTAATTGTGCTCACGCTTCTATTACCGGCGATGCCTATGGAACACTGTGCTCCGCACATCCTCGTGGGAGAGCAAGAAAAACGACGCGGAGCCGGCTGCATGTAACAGAGTGTCTGGTGATGCGAAACCATTAGGACATCAGATCTGGCAGTCACGCAGTCGCTCTTAGATTGTCTTAATTTTCAATAAATCTGTACCATAGTCAAAGTGTTTACAGACCCGGGCCACAGAGTTTGCTGAAGTCCAACCTGTCCTCGCCGATTCCTGCGCATAGTTTTCTGTTTTTTATAGTTACTTCCTGCACTTTGCTTCGTTTGTCGCACAGTCGCTGTAAACCGGTTCCAGGCGACCTGGTTTGGCTTCGCAGGTTCTTGTCCCCGCCGAAGAGAACGTGGCCGCGAGGTAAACGGTGGGTGCTGAAGTGAGAGGCGTAGAGTTGAGTGTGATGTAAACATTACAGCCTACTGATTCATCACCGTCTGCAGTCTGTGCGTTATGCAACGAAAGGTATAGGCGATTCACGGTAAAGTGAGCACTTTTTATGGCACTGCTGAAGTTTTCTTTTCATCAGATTTCTAGCTTCCTGTCACTTTTTTTATATAAACATTGTAATATGGCTAATAAATACGGCGTATACATTCTAACACTCCTAAAAGTTAACGTCTGGAGCGGCAATAAAATATATTTATTAGTGGTTAATGCCTGTTGAAAGGGCCTTAAAAAGTGCTCACTCTACCGTGAACATCCTATAGGGTGATGTGGGATCCAAGTGTAACTATCTTTAAGGCTAGGCCACACACGTCTTGTTGAATTACTGGTTTCTAGCATCTAGCTTATCTCAGCTGATAAGTCACTTCTTTTGAAACAACAACTATACCTCCCTTGCAGTATGCATTATGCTTTAGAACTAGTATTAAATATGAACTTTTATCAAGAAGCTACGACGTAATTAGTGCATCGTCATTTTTGAATAATGAATATATTCTTGCCATTTCACAATTATGGGATAACACGTGAATAGTATTTGGCGACTATGTTTGCAGGCACGTGTAAATTGTAAACGTGTTATAATAAAAATAAATTCACGTATTTCATTTAAAAGACCTCTCAAGACCTCGAAGTTACGAACCGCCCTAGTCTCTCCACTCTCTCTTCTCCATTTCAGAGGAAGTTATTGCGGAAGGGACAGAGCATTAGTACTAGCAGAGATCTCGTTTGTAATGGTAATACCTTTGGTATCTCCCATATGTCATCATGTGTGTTATGACTTAGCATATGGCCACCAAATCGATAACCTGGTTGTTACAAATCCAGTCTATCTTGAATGCATAGTCCAGTGTATCTTGAATGCATTTCGGCGCACAAACGTACGACATAGAATCAAAATCTAAAAACTATTTTAAACGCCATTCTGCGATAAGGATATTCGATCATAAGTTACTTCAGTGCACATTAACTTTTATGCAAGAATAAACGCTAGTACAAACAAACTGTTTCTATTTAACAACTGGGGAAGTAACATAGAAATATGGCGTGGGAAATTATATATCCTTTAATGGTGATATGCAATTTTTACATATTGCTGGTCATTAAAAATAAATTCGGAAACATGACTGACTTGCACAGTGCCCCTGCAGGATTTTTCTATGGTCCTCTTTCTCCACCCTGATTAGACACATGTATCTATTTTTTTTTCTATCCTGAAAAGCATCATGTTAAACGTTTACTTAAGTTTGTGCATTTCACATAATCCAAATGGGTTACACTTCCGGATTTAGTGCGCGCCCGCATATTCTGCGGTTCGTAAGAATCTTATTTTTTTTTGTAGTGAAAGGTTTCTTGCCAGATGGGCTTTCTGGGACATCTCAAATGTAAATACGGCTTAATTTTTATTAGAAATATACTCTTATTAATTAATTTTTATAAAAATGTAGTAACTAATATGTAGCAAAATATTTGATAATGTAACAAAATATATGCATTCATTTTTCATACACAACACAAATTATACTTTACTTATAATTCTTGTAAAATGTGTACATTTCTTAATGAGTTCTGCTTATTGTACTGTCAGGTGTGGTGCTCCAGTATAAGCCACTCTACTTTGGCTTTAAGCTGGTTGTACACTATTCATCGTGCTTGATCCGAAAACCAGTTCGTGTGTATTAATTAACACGTAACAGTTAGTAACAGGACTTGCATATGCAATAATATCAGTATTTTAAGGTGTGTATTAATTTTAGAATTGAAATGACATTTAGTAGTCTTTAAAAGTTCAAATATTGTAATGCGTCTGTGAGAAAAGAAAGGCTGAGAACGAATGTTTAAGCTAGTTATTGACTATCACGCTGTCGATTACTCTGTGGACCGGTATGACTACTAGCATGGACGGATTTATTATTGCTTTATCGGATTTGAACTAGCGACCTATGGATTACTGATATCTTACACCTACAGTCCACCGCTCTACCAACTTTTTTTTTAATAAAAATATATTTATTATCACACACGATATACGGAGGCGTTTACCCTTAACCTATTATATACAGTACACATTCAACCCACAATATAAACAATAACAAAATACTCAAAATATCTACACAATTCTTACATAGGGGCACAAAACGATATGAACATTTGGTGAACTGGGTTTACTGACAAAGTCGATGAACACATAAAAAATTGTTTAACGTGAGGGGTAGCGCACGGCGTACACCCCGACAAGTGACACTGACTTATAACACTACCACCTATCGACGATTACTACTGGAACATTAAATTGTACACTTGTAAGGACCGAGGGGTGGGCAGCGCACGACGTACACCCAACCTCGGTAATATACACGCACTTCCTGTTGGCGTGAACGTCAGAATGAAAATAAAAAATTGCCGTACCACTGACGCAATATGCCACGCCGCGCCATGTTCCACCTATCGTGACGAAGAAGCTGAACAAAGTCTTGAACTGTCACCGGTTTCGAATGGTCCACCAAAAAACCGATCGCATGAAGTATATACCAGGCCGCAGCTCTTCGTCGAACTGAGGGGAAGGTGAATAAATCGCAATGAAGCATGTGCGTGTCGCTGACCTCTCCACGTTCATCGCAAATTATTTTTCTTGATCGTACGCGGCACCACTGCCAGATGCGAGCTGCATAAACACAGGAAATTACCCTATGAAGGGCCTTGTCGGTGTTGCCACACAGCGGGCATGTAGGGTCAGCTGTCAGGTGAATGCTGTATTTACACTGCTGAGTTGCCACGATATTATTGTAGAAGCCGAATGCTGCAGCTCGAAGATCCGAGGAAAGGTTAGGATCGGCAAGTAATTTCCATGGGCTCCTCCAGCGGATGGTTGGCGTGCGATTCACAACAGATGGTATGACTGCCGACATTTTGGAAGCCCGAATGTACAAATATCTCGCCGATGCGACTGTCCCTTCCGGTAAGTGTTCTACTAGAGTTGCGAGTGCTTCCTTTGCCTGACGGTATTGAAGTGGCATGCGTCTAATTTCAGACCACATCATTTTCTGTAATGCTGCGTAAATGTCCTCTGGGCGCAAAATTGTCGCAATTGCTGAAGACTGATATAAGGCCTCACACTTCAAAACGTGATTAATTAGACTCAGACCTCCGTCTTGCAAGGAAAGATAAAGTTGCGGCCTAGATAATTTAAATATATAAGATTTCCACAACATGCGGCCAACAATCTGTAGTATTTGTGTACTTTGTTGACGTGGTAGTGGGAATATATGTGACACATAGCACAGCTTCGCAAGTAAGAATACATTTATTTAAGTAATCCTCTCTATAATATTTGTACGACGATATTTCATTTCTATTTGACGAGCACGGGGTTTAGTAATTGTTATGTTCCAATTATAATGCAACATAAGAGTGGCGTCTGCGTGGAAGTATATGCCCAATATTTTCACAGTTTCGGCCCTCCGAAAGGGAAAAACGTCGTCAAATGGCTCGCTGGTCGCGCTGAGCTCCAGTACGGCAGTTTTGTTAGCATTCGCTCGCAGATTAGACACACTGCGAAAAA
The DNA here is from genome assembly GCA_029891345.1 of Dryococelus australis. Classification (NCBI taxonomy): domain Eukaryota; kingdom Metazoa; phylum Arthropoda; class Insecta; order Phasmatodea; family Phasmatidae; genus Dryococelus; species Dryococelus australis. The sequence goes on along the minus strand of CM057000.1, from coordinate 117,155,290 downwards.
GGTCCAGGCATTCTCCCGTCTCTGTAATTTCCTGCTCTGAACGAATGACACATGTGATGTCATTAGCATAGGCATTTAAAGGACAGGTTCGCTACGGGGAATTCTTGCAAGCGGGCACTGAGCATTCTGCGCAGAGGTTCAATGGCGATAGTAAATAAAATAATGGATAGCGGGTATCCTTGTCGAATTGAACTCTCGATCTTAATAGGTGGGGTAAGGAATCCGTTAACCAACAGCCGTGACCAAATTCCGGTACACACCATCCGCACGCACTGTACTGCATTGGCTGGAAAATCGAAATGATGCATAACATGAAGTAAAAATTTATGATCGACTCTATCGAATGCCTTATCCATACCAATACTCAAGATGGCCATTTTACTGTGTTGTATTGACGAAAGTAATTGAATGTACCTTAGGGCAAGCACGTCTTGTAAAATGGAACGTCCTGGAACAGTACATGTCTGGCCGGGACCAATAATATCTGACAATCCCTTGGTTAATCTGGTCGCACAAAACCGAGCAATTATTTTATAATCGGCACATAAAAGTGTAATTGGCCTATAATCTGCGGGTTTAAGTGGACGGGATATTTTGGGAATAAGAACAATTACCCCTTATTTATGAGACTTGCATAACTCCGCTCTTTCAAGCACATCGCGAACAACTTCGCAGAAGTCGGTACCAATAATATCCCAATAAGTTTTGTAAAATTCGTATGGAATACCGTCTATACCAAGAGATTTTATTGATGGCAATTGCTGTATTATTGTATTAACTGCCGCAACTAAACGTGGCGCCTCCATGCCCGTCTTGCTGTCACAGCTAACTCTGTTTTCACAACCCTGTAAAACTGACGGAAGCATAGCATCGTCCGTGTCTTGTTTCGAGTATAAATTTGCAAAGTAACTGCAAAGCGTTTGCACTATTTCCGGCCGGTCCCGAACAATATCGCCATCACTGTCAGTAAGCTGGTTGATAACCTTGCGTCGTGTTTGCTGTTGTTCCTTAATGATACTAAACATGCTAAATTTCTCTTCTGCGAATAGACTTTTATCATTTATCATAATATGACGATTTTTAAACTGTTCACTCAATAAGTGCATAAGCTTCTGTTTCGTGTCTCTAATACGTGGAGTTGTGTGTGCGCCATTGTTTGCTGCAGGTGAAGTTCGTGTAGCATACGTTCGTAGAATGCACGTGTTCCCCTTCGTTCTTCTGCCAGTCGGTACGCATGCCTTTTAAAGAGCCTCATGACGTTCGGTTTTACACACACATCCCACCGCATCGCCACAGAGGGGAACTGGTATTCTTTGCTATGCCAAAGTACCCAATTAGCTAGGAAGTCCTCTTTTACTTCTGAGTTGTCTAATAAAGACGTATTTAGACGCCATGTCCCTCTGTCAAACCGTGTTAGATTCGCGAACTTTTCATACGTAAATATCACTGCAGAGTGATCGCTGAACGCTACCGGAAGAACATCATATCGATGCAACTTATGTAATTGCTTTTTTTTCACGTAGAATCGGTCAATCCTAGACCGACTCTGTGAAGTCACATAGGTGTAATGAATTCCTTGGAAGTTATATGCAACATCACTCAAGTCTGAGCGAGTTATTAAAGTAGATAGGGCAGCATTAGTAGGATAAATGCCACCCTGATGATCATGGGGGTGAACTATGCAGTTTAAATCTCCACCGAGTATGGAGTGATTACAGGGTGGATGGAAAAACGGAATCAAATCCACGGAGAAAAACTGATACGTTTCATACCTCGCTTGGGAGCCGGAGGGAGCATAAACATTGACTAGCGACACATCGTTTATTTGTCCTGACATCACTCGGCCTGACGGGTGGTAGCGCAGGTCTTCAAGTTCCAGCCTCGCACGTGTAATAATCGCTGTCCCCCGTCCCCGATCATCAACGTTTGTATACACATTGAAGGTATGAAACCCTATAAAATCTTGAATCGCTACTTCTTGCAAGAATGCAATGTAAACTGCCTGTGTTCGAATCAATGTCTCTAGCGCCGCAAATCGCGCACTGGCCGAGACTGCACAAATATTTAAAGTTAAAATTGTCAATAACTCTATCATGTGTGCCTAAAAAATGTAGCGACAGTATCAGAGAGAAGGAATTGGAAAGGTGGACAAAGAAAAATGGGGGCCGGTAATAGGGCATACAGGTGGGGAATGCACACATGTGCCGGTCGTATTGTTAGTTAGGTTATCAGGACGTTCTTGGCTAGAGGCACGCATTTTATTTATAACGGCCTTTGCTAGTTCCAAAGATTCCTTCCTGTCTTGTAGCTGTGATTGTTCACTCTGCGATAACACCTTCGCTTTGCGAATAGGACTCACTCTTGTGGCCCGGGCGTCACGTTCGTAAGGTCGCTTTTCTCTTACGGACATATTTTCATCCGCAGTTGTTACATGCTCCCGTCGTGTGGTTGCATTGTTTACGCTCTCCACGTCCATGCTGTCCGCCCATGAAGCAGAGGACAATTAAATGTGTAGCGGCGAGACATCGTGTGTGTATGGTGGTAGCCCTGCGCGAGCAGTAACAGTATTTTGAGCCTTCTCCACGTGTATCTGGCGTGGCGCGGTCACTATGGTGTTGGTTGAGGTTGAAGGGATGCTCAGCAGATAGTCACCGACAGGTGTTTGTACTGGACCTTGCTGCTCGCGTCTGCGAAGTGGATGGTAATCTGCTCGGGGAGGGTGCTGGGCAGGGGTGGCCAGTGTAGGCGTGTCAGCTGCGGGGTTTTCCGTTGCCCTATTCATCCCCCGGTGGCGTATCGCACGTGCGTGCCAGAGGAAGTTAGTAACTTGGAATTTGTTGTGTATTGTGCATTGTAGTTTTTTTTTTTGCGTGTATTCCGCGTCAGTTGTTATTTTTCATCGTTTTTTTTTCCGTGTTTCTTACGACGTAGGATATTTTAACGCATGGCCTCATTTCCACTCACTGGTGTTGACCTGAGCTGGGAGATACGTATTTGGCCACTTGCAAGTTTCCATAGCGGGGCTGAAAGGATCTTAAGGAGGACGTGTGTGGTTTGGTTGTGGTGGAAAGGGGTAATGTTAATATCGTATTCTGGAATATCAGTCACGTCCGTAATTTTTTCGTCAAAAGCATATCTGAATATGCATCTATTCCTAGTGACAGTTTGATATAACACGGTTTAATATTTCCGCCTGGTGAACAAATGTTCTTTACGAATGAAACGCTTGGAGCGTGTGCAGTATGACGGCAAAAAGCGTTGGTATGTATCTGCGTATATGGGGAAAAAGTAAAAGGAGTGGAAGTTTAAAAAAATAAAATTATTAGGCCTAGTACTCTTGACAGTACTATGAGATATTTTTTTTATTCGGGGGCCGTGGTGGTGTAGTGGTTAGAGCACTCGTCTCCGACTTAGGCGGACCGGGATCGACTCCCGGAAGGGTGGCCCCCGGACCCACCGCTGGTCGACGGGTTTTCTCGGGGATCTCCCATTTCCCCCGCCCTTGCAGTCCGGCGCTGCTCCACACTCGCCTCACCTTACCCCCGTCGGCTCTCAAGACCTCGATGTTGAGAGCATTACATTCTTGCGAGATAAGACTTTTGTTGGAGACTAGAATGCCCGAACAGCCCATTATTACTCTTGTGTTTGAACTTCTTTTTAGGCCGCCGTACTTTACTGATAAAATTAATAAATATTTAATTGACTAGAGTACATTGAGAGTCTGTGTTCCAAGAAACAGAACCCGAGAGGAGACTACCGCGTGTTTTGGGCGATCTGGCCCTTTTACCGAGTTTGACCTTTTGATGTGCATGACCTCATTGCCTACCACAAACTTTTACTCCTAAACTTATAAAATTTAAAAAAATTACACAATTTTTTTAAGAAAGGTGTCATTAATTTCTGTTTCATTATGCTGTTTGGATGACTGTCATTTTGAAGTTTGTTGAGGTCGCCCCCATGCAAAAATTATTTTCTTTATAATTAAAACCTACTTTATAAAATATTTGGAAACTCTTCAAACACACTTTTTGGTTTTTTTAATATACAAATGTTCCTGCCAGTATTCAAGAAACGTATGTAAAAAAAAAAAATTATAGGCCTATTATCAGGTTTTTCCATATAGGAAGTGACGTTGTTTGTACGGTGTAGTACTCGTATCTGCGGTGGTTCGAACCCAGAGCCAACGCCTATAACGACAGTCGGCGTATAGATGTTACTTATTTCTTTAAAACGATATATTTTCGGTAGACCGGTCATTCAGGTAGGTATATAGCGCATTTATGTTTGGAATAAAACAGTCTCATACAATCGCCATTTCCAAATCTGATTTTGAAGATGTTCCCGGCTGTACATCTACCACGTGACAAAGATAGGGCGCTGTTATGTCTTGTCAAAAAGAGCGTTTTTTTTTTTTAATTTAATTGATGGCCATTTTAGAAAATACGTCATTAATTTTGAGGACAAAAATCGAGCCACTGGATTATTTTGCTAGGAAGTGGTAATAGGAAACACTGATTGAATTTCTCATTTGAGCGGTGATTTTTTTTGTATTAAAGGTAATTTTGGTGAAAGATGTTTAATTAGTTAGGTGGATTTATTCTTATATTCAGATATACCAGTACAATGCCGCCGAGGTAAAAATTTCACTCCTCCGGGCCGGATTTGAACCAGCGACCTATGGATTACTACTTTAACGATCTACAGTCCACCGCTCTACCAACTGAGCTACCAGAGGTCGATACGTGGATTGCTCTCATTTTGGTGTATTACGTGTGTTAAAAAATATTCTTCTTTGCGACATTGCGTTGTGTTTGTTTCAACGGCACGTATGTCACAGAACATTTTTACACGTGCTTTCACTGGCCTAGTTTCTGCTTAGTTGTAAACTAGTTGTTCCGTCAAAAACAGGTTGTCCACACTCGGCGATCCGAAGGCCCGGTGCATAGATAATTCCGTACAGGTATTAGAGAGAGGTTTCTTTTTTCTCTCTCACAGTTATTGTACAAAGTTTAAATATCTTTGTCAGGAATATTACGCCTAATTTTTAACCCACATAATATACCAAAATGAGAGCAACCCATGTATCGACCTCTGGTAGCTCAGTTGGTAGAGCGGTGGACTGTAGATCGTTAAAGTAGTAATCCATAGGTCGCTGGTTCAAATCCGGCCCGGAGGAGTGAAATTTTTACCTCGGCGGCATTGTACTGGTATATCTGAATATAAGAATAAATCCACCTAACTAATAAAACATCTTTCACCAAAATTACTTTTAATACAATAAATTATATATATATATATAATACGGACCGCGATACAGGATGAAAAATGTTTCCGGTTAACACGGTCCTAATATTACTTTGATGAGTTCACTCACGTTCGCGTACAAGTAAAGGCCCGGCCACAATCGACGTGACATCAACACAAAACATCGCGTAAGTAAGTGAATACCTGAGTTTTAATACCAGCGTTTACAAGCTCATGACTTTGCGTAGAGATGGTCGGCTTTCATCTTCATGCCGTGTTTCCAACGTCGGCCAATCAGAACGAAATGCGTCATTGGAACTACTGTTGACAAATGAGGACCGAATAAATGAAAGGAAAAAAAAAAAAGGTTGTGAGTTGACTCCAACTTTAGGTCGAATAACGATTCCCACCATCAGTAAAAAAATGTTGTTTACCTTTTCGCGTGCTCATTCTTGCCGATGCTGCTACCTGCCGTACGTGTTTTCAACAATTATTCTTCCTTAGGCTTAAATTAAAAACATAAACACTGAAACTCAGTATAGCCAACCCAAAATGCCAAAACTTCCATATCTGAAAAAGAATATTCTATTTGTGTATTTTCATTTGATTGGTCAGTCCTGTTTACGGTAATGCTGATTGTAGATAACTGACTTGAATTATTCACCGAGTACGTTACGTTGTGCTAACCGGCGTCAATTGTGGGCTAGTCATAAAGAAATTGTGGCCCGTGTATCGGGCGTGACCTGTTTGTGGCCTGTAGAAAGGACGCTAAAATTGTGGCTTTTACTTCGCTTCTGTCGAAATTCGTCTATCAAGTGCGCCTAGTTAGCTTTGCCCCCTTCAAAAGTAAATCTGAATCGTGACATCACTGTGTCGCTGATCGAATTCGAACTAAGAGGACGCGTGTGCCCTCAAAAAGCCCCTTCAGCTAACGACAAAATCGATATCCCATTCATTGTCCTACATTGAATGCGCTTTTCGTCATTCGACTGTGTGTACTAAATTTACATCACCGCGGTTCGCTTCTTTCCGCCATTCGCTGAGCACTATTGTTGGAGAAAAAAAGTTGTAGCAAAATAAGAAGAATAGGTTTAAATAATGTCTTGGTGTTTACGTTAGAGGTTATAAAAACAGGAAACGAATCCAAAAAAAGCGGGCCTACACCTAGCCACGAAAAAGAGGATAAGGGTAAGGTTTATTCTTCTCAGGTTGGGAAGCTCACTGCTTCTAGTTCGGCAATTACTGCCGAACTAATTTTTCATTTTTCGCCGCTAGGTAAGCGCTAGTGTCGCACGTGTACAGGATTTCTATTTTCTACGTTAAAAATCACAATAATTGCAATAATCGTAAGTGAGATATGAAATAACTACTTAGCTAAGTGAAATCTTTCTCTTTTATTATACACGTAGTTCAAAATTTTAATTTAAATGGTCTCTTTGGAACACTAGCGCTTACCTAGTGGCGGACATTTTCCCTATTCCGAACTCTTCCATAAGAAAATTAGTTTTGTTCCTAACGTGAGTAGAATCAACCCTAACGAGGGGATATGAGGAATTGTGAGTAATAAAGGAATACGGATCCAGGGGAAATGAACTAGGGCACGTTGTAGTGAATTCGAACACAGTTCGTGTTTACTGTTGGATTTGTTCGAATTCCCTTATTTGTCTAGGTGGTCACGAAACCCGATTTTGTATTCTGAAATAAGTGTTTGGTAATTTAATACTGCTTATTACGTTTTAGAATATAATAAAACAAATAACTGATTAAAAAATAAAATAATTTAATATTTACCTGTTTTTTTTTTTCAATCTTCAGAACATACATGGGAATTAATGCTTTAAATCCTAATGACAAGTGTAGCGCCTTATTTACTTTAATCGTATTTTTTTTTTGTAAAATAATAGTTGTGCAATGCTAATTTTCGAATATAGTTCATCTCCGCGTATTTCATAACTTAAATTTTTAGCTTACATTGCATTTCTTTGAATGTATTTTCTAGTTTTTCATTCATAAACATTTTCGGCATTTCGAGGTGATTGAGGGTAGTTCGGCATTTCGAAGTGATTGAGAGTAGTTCCCGGAACTGGATCCCTGCCAAATCGCAAGTACTAAGAAACGGAACTGTCAGTTCGAACAAACTTCAGTAGAAAGCCGTGCTTAGTGCAGTCCGTTGCGTGTCCTTCAACACGTGATCGTTGCTGTGTTGACGCTCCGGGTGTTTCCAACACTTTGGCATTTTCTCTGCTCGCGTTTTTCTATAACTTGCCTGGAATACTGCAAAAGCTGTACCCATCATGCATAAATACATTCGTCAAATCATTAAATTTTTCTACAGATATGGCTGGCGAGCGATGTCGGTTAATAGGGAGGGCCAGGAGTTGTATTAGATTCCGAATTAAAAGAACGATCTGACCTAGCTCCTTGAAAAATAACTATGCTTTTTCAATCAGGGTCAATCCCCCCCCCCCCCCCCCCAATCTTCCCTTTTTTCTCTTCGCTAGTTGTTTTAGCCCACTTTCTGAAGGAAAGTACTCTTTAGTGCTATGTCACAATCTCTTGAGATCTGTAAATATATTTTTATATATATTTGTGTAGTGGAGTAGCTACTGTGTGCACTAAATTATAGGCTGTTCACGGTAAAGTTAGTACTTTTTAAGGCCCTCCCAACATGCACTAACCACTAATATATATTTTTTTATTGTAGCCTCAGGCATTAAATTTTGAGGGTGGTGAAAAGTATACAGTGTGTTTATTGGTCACATTGCAATGTTTATATTAAAAAGCAGCAGGAAGATGGAAATTGGATGAAAGGAAAAATTTTGAAGGGCCTTTAAAAGTACTCACTTTACCGTGAACAGCCTATAACTGAGTAAATTCCTCAGTCGTCCACCATTTCTAAGGCAATTCCATTAAAAATATCTTTGTGACAGATCATATAGTATAAATTAGCCTTCAGATAACCACCAGAATTCGTTATGCTTAATTGACTTTTTTGCAACATAGTTTTCAGTTCCTCATCAAAATTGCTTCATTATAATACAGGGAAAAAGAAAAATAGGCTAAGCTACACTAATATAATAAAGAGGTAAAGTTGGTGAGTTTGTTAGACGTATTCTCTGGAACTAAGTATCCGATTTTAAAAAAAAATGTTTTCACTGGTAAGTAGCCTGGACCTTCTGGATGAACATAGGCTATATATCATGACGCTATGACACCAGAGAAAATTTTTAATACAAAATTTTTTTAATAAACACAAAACCATTAAATTACTATTTTTGTATGTACATTCATACTCGAAACTATAGATTTACGAAAGAAATGGTCAAATCAATTCATTAAAAATAATGTTAAAATTAATTTTATAACTTTAACGTACAATTACGGCAAAATAATTATATGTACGTAAAATTTTTTTGTAGAGAATTTGCTAGATTGTATTTTTGCCATACCTGTATTAGTTTTGCAAGATTGTTAGTTTTTTACACTTAATTTTAAATGTAAATTCGAAAGTTTGTAATAAAAAAAATATTTTCAAAATAAATAGATGGCCAGCGAAGCGGGCGAGCGAGGGTACTGCTAGTTATTTGTATTACTGACTCCTCTTCTAAATTGTAATGTAAGTTATGCTGCGAGAAGCCTGATAATTGGATATACTGCAACGCAACTGACGTATTCATGTATGTAATTACAGCAAATAGCATGCGTAGCCTGCATACTAGTTTGATTCCTGTGAAATAGAATTCGTAGTAGCTAATAGTTGCGGATTTAAAAAAATATATATATAATTTTAATTAGCTAAAATTTAAGTGTGTTGCTATGGAGTACAAGTTCCAGTGACTGGGCAGTCTCGCCGCAAACGCATTTAGATTTCAAACGTTAAAATATATATTTAACTGCAGAACTGCCTGGCGTTGTTCGCGTATAAGGGAACCATGAAAGATAAGCTACCCTAGTACAGGGGTTTCGAGTCCAGGGTTTGGTGGAGGTGGGGGGGGGGGGGGAGAGCTCCGGAAACACACGACCTCGTCAGATGGGGAGAAAAAGTTAATTTTGCCTACACAGTATTTTAAGCTGAGTACTGAAGATATCCCTGCCAAATTTCGTCCAGATTCCACGAAGTATAATCGAGATAAATGCCACCATTGTAGGAGTTTCGAGGGTTCTGAGCCCAATTGGGGATGCATATTTTGGCACATACTGTATTTAAGTTGAGAACTGAATGTATCCATTTCAAATTTGGCACAGATCCGTTGACCGGTATAAAATTGATATTCATTAACAGGGTTTTGGAGGTTTGAGAGAGATTCGGTGGAGGCCGGGGCCCATTTTACTTAGGATACTGAAGGGAATTTCTGCCAACGATGTAAAATTGAAAAATACGAACCCATTTTCAGGGTTTTGGGGTCTCGGGCCAAATGGGTAGCCAGAGCCCATGATCCGTTAAACGGTATAGAATTGTATGCAGATCATATACATGTGTAATTACTTACATACAAACTGTCGTTTTCTCAATCTGTTTATAATTGCAGACGTCCGTAAACAGTAGTTAGGTGTATATATATATATATATATATATATATATATATATATATATATATATATATATATATATATATATATATATATAATTATGTAATACCGTACGCATGCCAAAGTCGTGAACAACGTCTGCAAGCCCTTGGCTGTGAGGGATTGTTCAAATCCCCACGTAAGTAGCGAGTAGAGACTGTTCACGGTAAAGTGAGCACTTTTGAGGCACTAGTTACTTTTTGCTTTCAGCCATTTTTCATCCTTTAAGCAACTTTATATATATATATATATATATATATATATATATATATATATATATATATATATATATATATATATATATATATATATATATATATATATATAGCCATGTAAGTAATAAACAGTGTGTGTATATTCCGCCGTTCTCGGGAGTTAACGTCTAAGGCTAAAATAAAATATGTTTATTGACAATTATTCCAAATCAGAGGGCTTTCAAAAGTGCTCACTTTACTGTGAATAGCCTATACCTAATTTGATTTCCGGTAGCTGTTATCGCAAAATCATCGGGCAACAAACCGGCTTAGTTAATAAAAATTATAGAATTTATCATTGTGTGTTCTTACGTTACGTTTTGCATTTGTAGATTTAATTTTTATATATTTTTGTTCCCCTTCAATACAATCACGTAACAGAAATGGTTACTTTGCAGCATGATGTACGGACTAGATAAAATAGTTTCGCAACGTAAGTTAAATACACGAAGTGCATTTGAACAATTGTAATACTCTTCGAATATGAGTGTCGTAAAGTTCCTGGTCTTATGGGGAAGATAAAAGTAAAAAAAAAAAAAATGTAGGTATAAACAAAATCTCCGACTGAAGTGTTTCTCAGTACAGCTGCAGTGCGAAGTCAGCGAATCCTCTTCCTTTGTGGAAACCGTTTTGTTTTCCAGTTGGGAGCGCGTTCTGCTGCCTCACCTCCGGACTGCACGACTTTGCATTTCCTCGCAATAAGGAAAGCGACTGTAAGGTGTCGCGGCGTGTTCGGATCATTAACTCCTCTTCGCAACTACGCAGAGGCGACATCTGAGGGTGGGCTGCGACCTCACGTTTGTTTGAGGTTAGAACTCGTGCTCTGTAACTTCCCGGTGGTTGCTGCATCGCAACGGGAGTTTGCCGGTTGCTTTGAGACGGAATTACACGATAACAGATTCCTTAAAAGCTTGTGCGAGGTCCGCCATAGCGGCCGGTATACGGGCTAGTGTGGCACCCGTCATGGCATTTCCTGCCTAGTACGGCCAGATTTCGTGCCAGGTTTGGTAATTGGACACGTCCCGTTTTTCATGGCAGGTTCCACACCGACTTTCGTACCTGGCCAATCACGTCGCAGTTTCGGTGAAGAACTTGTTAATTGCCAAAATTTCGTAGGGTTAAATCAAGGAATCAATATTATTTCAATTTGACTTAGGCCAACATAACATTTGTCATGCTGATTGTATATATGTTTGCAATTTTGATTGTTTGTTTTACATTAGTTTGTGTCGGTTACGAACAGATAGACCTAATACGAATTTATTGTTTAGAATTTTTTTAAGGGTTATATTTCCGTAATTATCAACTTAGTTTAAAATTCTATGCCTTCAAGTAGTCTTTAAATAAAATAATCATGTCGAAAATCAATTGTAATCAACAAAATGCATATAAAATGGCGGCACATGTATGCCGCAAGACCGGAGAAGTTATATGTGTTCGTTTACTTGTATACTTGTAATTCGAACAGCATTGATGATGTCACTTCCGGGGACAGGTATGCATTAGTATGTATGTACTTCAGACTAATTCGTAGTCTTTAAATAAAATAATCATGTCGAAAATCAATTGTAATCAACAAAATGCATATAAAATGGCGGCACATGTATGCCGCAAGACCGGAGAAGTTATATGTGTTCGTTTACTTGTATACTTGTAATTCGAACAGCATTGATGATGTCACTTCCGGGGACAGGTATGCATTAGTATGTATGTACTTCAGACTAATTCGTAGTCTTTAAATAAAATAATCATGTCGAAAATCAATTGTAATCAACAAAATGCATATAAAATGGCGGCACATGTATGCCGCAAGACCGGAGAAGTTATATGTGTTCGTTTACTTGTATACTTGTAATTCGAACAGCATTGATGATGTCACTTCCGGGGACAGGTATGCATTAGTATGTATGTACTTCAGACTAATTCGGATACGGCATAAAATTTTTGATCATGTTTCTCTAGTGAATTCGTTCATGCAAAATATTTTTAATGAGTTGTGGGAGTGTGAACAGATCTAGGTTCAGTGTGGTTGTAGGAGGCGTGTATGGTGTTTATGTGGCGATGCGAGCAGTGATAACGGCAGAAAAATGTAGAACTGGTGAGTCGTGGGAGTGTGAACAGATCGATGTTCAGTGTGGTTGTAGGAGGTGTGAATGGTGAAAGCATGGTGATGCGAGCAATGAGTAGCAGCAGAGTGGAGAACGGGTAAATCCTGAGAGGGTGAACAGCTAGAGGTTTCAAGATGTGTGAGTGTTGACAACATGCTTATGCAAGCAGTGAATGGCAGCAGTGTAAGACTTAGTCGTGGGGAAGGAGAGTGAACAGCTGGTGGTTTTGCTGTCGTTGCAGGAGGTGAGAGTGGTGACAGCGTGGTGATGCGAGCAGTGAGTGACAGCAGGACGGCAGGCGGCTGCCTGCTCGTGACGGCACTGGCGGCGCTGGCGGCGCTGGGCCAAGCAGAGCTCTACACTGCGCTGGTTGAGTTAGAGGAGCTGCTGGAAACAGAGGCCGTGCTCTTGAGAACCCTAGAAGGGTACATCAGTGCTCAGGAGGAGAAGCTCAGTCTTCTGCGAAGGTGAGTCCAGTCACATGGGTATATTTATTCTATATCTGCAGAAGTACCTTTAGAATGTAAACAGGAAAAAAAAAAAAGGATTGTATAGTAACGTTAGGAATGTCCAGCTGCCCCTGCCAATAACTCTATACATCTTTCACTCCAAGTTTCATGATGTCATAGGCTACTACTGTGGCACCCACCTTTCAGTAGAGCTATTGTCCATGTGGTTGTGGTCACTAAGACATCATACTGATGTAGTGAGGAGGCCGACAGGTGATGGTTCGAGTCCAGTTTCCAATATGACTCAGACATTTCTAAGCATTGAATTGGTACTCCGATATTTCTGAATTCACTAAAAATAATAAGCCGCGTGATTTCTAACCTTTTTGGCACAACCTTGTGACATTAAACTGATGTTGGAGGAATATTTTTCTTCTGTAGTGTACCTCCTATCTTGACTGCAGTCGATGCTCTGTCTTAAAGCCATAGTACTGCTGTAGAAGTTTTGATGAAGAAGTAGAAAGTGAAAACAGATATTTTTTTAAGTGTTTGTGCAGTTTTTAGCATTCCTTACGAAGGAAATGTTTAAGTGCAGCAGTTTTCAGAACCAGTTTTAGCTGATAAATTTTATATGCAGAAACTTTGCAGTAGTCTTTAGGACCGCATTATACTTTTATACTGTATATAATAGCATGCCATGAAGATACAAGATCGACTTTCAAAGTCACGTTCAGGCGAGTTGGCGAAGGGAAGATTGCACGCTGGTTGAGCATCTTGCGCTTAGAGGCGATAAGGCACGTTGTATTCTGCCACTTTCACTTTTAAAAATATAACCTTTGGATTTGAAACGAGCTCTTGAAATTTGTCGACGGGCACGAAACATCTTAAATGCCTTTCCTGTTCAAACACCACTACACAATATCCAACCATTTTTTAATCACATGTTTCCCACCAAACCTCTGCAACTCATTCCACGCGCCAGACATAGGCGGAGCCCTCAAGAATGCCTGCTTTCATTTTGATACGTACACGTTCATTACATACACGTTGTTCATCGTGAACCGAGTGTCTCTCTATTGACTAAAGACGAGGTAGGCCGACTTTCATCTTCTGCGCTTGTCTTCAACATTAACTCGCCCATCGTCAGTACAACTGTCGCAACCACGTGGTCAACAGTGACGGTCGTGTTTGTTTACGTTCATTTTCCCACCAAACCACGCTTTTACATGTATTAAAAACTTCAATATATTATAGTTGCATTAAAACTTGGCTAGATGAAGTGTGCAGACATCTCAAAGCATAAACAGTGTTCCACCCTCAAATACTATCCATGGCGCTTTTGATACTGTTCGTGGTAAAAAAAAAAAAGTCCAATGTTGGAAAACACAGAGTGGCTAACGCGCACTCGATATCACATTCCATATTCGCTAGTAGTCCGCGGACCTGTGGTAGTCTTATGGCTAGATCCAAGATGGTCCTCGAACTTTCTGAATATACCCATCTATATCCATTGATATGAGATGCCTAGCTCTAAATCTTGACAGTTCGGTTTATTCCATTATGTATATAAGGGGAATGATGTAGTGAAGTTGAGGACAAGGTATTTTTAATGGTACTCAGATGGTTAAACGCTGTGGAACGGTGTAGCTGTTATGTTTTGTCATTACGATTGGCCAGTAGTCATCTTGTCCATCATGTTGAATGTTGGTGACCTTGACCCTGGCAACTTTTAATGTTGAAAACCCCAAAAAAATTAAAAAAAAAAAATTTAAAAAATCACTAATCGGATTTAGATGCGGTTTTTACTGATCTGCATTTATCGAGGAAGGTTTATGTATATTAAAAATCTGCTTAAGCACTTGTAGGAGCTGAGCATTAACGGTATTAGCGAGTCAAGACGGGAAAAAAGTTTGCCGCCATCACGCTCTCATGGTATACGTTGTCTAATCCTTTAGAGAGATAATAAAATTATGCACGAAAGAATTGTGTAAAATTAAATGATCTACAAAAAAAGTCAGCGATAGCATATATCCATCTTTAATAGACAAGTAGTAATAAGCGTATTTACGATTTAAATTACGCAATAAAATCAACTGTAAAATTCACTGTCTTTTCCAACAATAAAAAACTAAATTTTTATCAAAATAAATAAATTCATAATTATAGCTGTTTAATGTAGACAAGAAATGTCCTTCACATCATACAATTATCGCCAATAATTTAAAAGTTATGAAAAGTTTTGTAAAAAAGTAATTTCTAAACTCGAGACACGCGCGCACTGACCAAACGTCGGCGGGCGTGGAAGGCGTGGGGTATGGTGGTGTAGGGGCTAGAGAGGTGTAAGGGAAGGAGGTAGGCAGGCAGAAAAAAGAAACCAAAATTGTACCCAGGCGAAGCCGGGCAGGATCACTAGTTGAATAATAAAAGCAGACAAGTTTTTTATGATGGTAACATATTTTAATGACTTGTTACATGATTAATCTTACATTTTGGAATACGTTAACTGAAGAGGCGTCAAGGCAGGTGTTCCGTCTTTCAGTCTATTCGCAGTTTCTTTGCTTTTTTTCGAATGCAACATTTGAAAAATCGTCCCATGTATGACGTGCTTAGGTTATTTCCTAAACGTGTCTTCTATTACAAGTGTTTTATACTTTTGATAAGATAAAAGTGCCTTCCTTTTTTTAAATTGTAATTTTACCTATAATTGATATATAAACATAATATTTCGTTTATAATTAATATGAAGAAAAACAGTGAGGAAACAGGTGTGTTGGCAATGCCTAAAGGCTGTTCACGATAAAGTGAGTGCTTTTGAAACCAACCTTAAAAAAAAAGTCACTTCTCCCATCTGCTTATATTTTAACAGGCGCACTGCGTGACATGCGTCCAGTAAAGTTGGTAACGTTGGAGGGAAAGTAGTTTAATATCTTAACATCGAATAAAAAGTGTCAGGCAACCATTTGTAAGTTCTTTCGCTTTTTTTTTTTTTTTTTTTTTTTAATGCAGCGAAGTGCTAAAATGAGTGGATTAGTAAAATATTTACTTTTCTGATAATTTCACATTTTCACTCGACCGATGCGTGGATAAAGTGATAAGGCCCTTGGCAGTGTCAATTTTTACTTAAGGCGGAAGAATACACAACTTGCATACAAGTAGATATTAAGCAGGGTTATCAAAAATGCTCATTTTGCCATAAACAGCTTATAGTAAAAAATAGTTATTTTGCAAAACTAGATGCCCACGAACGTGGTGCGCTGTCCCTTGGTGTAATTGTCTAGGTTTGGTTAAGTTTTGTTTGCACTAGGCGGAGGAATATCTTGGAAGTAGAACTTTAGCAGGGCTTCAGAGAAGTTTCAAATAATAGTGAATAGACTATAGATTCACATTCTACATATATTGTTCTGTGGTAAAGGAACGATTGAGAACACTGCTCTGTTTAATCGTGAGAATGTGAGCAATACTCGAAACAAGAATTACTTATCCTATTGCTTCATTATTTCCAGTTCCAAGACTTCCTCCTGGTTATGGTGTTAGCTCCAGGCGGTTTCTGTAAGACCCGTCATTTTGCCCCCAGTGGCGGGCCTGACGTCACGAGCGTCGAATATCGCTCGCAGCGTTAACGAGTTCCTCTGGGGGCCCCAGTTTCTCATCCATCCAGTAGGACTATCACATTACTCGAGAAAAAACTCTCTCCATATAATCATTTGCTTCATACAATCCCAACCGTAATGGTAACAAAATGACTCATTATATTTCGGCCTAACAAAGTATATTTTCAGATTTCCCATGCTAAGGCGTGTATCCCCTCCGTATGCTATTTCTTGTTGTAGTTTTGCATCTTACGCAGCTGGATGACACTAATTATAAAATTCGTGAAGATTCCTTGATGAATCATGTATATCCTCTTTACGAAATATTTTTCATATGATCCCGTTTACGTTACAAACTTCGTGACATGACTCGTTATGGATACTGGGTAGAAAACATCTTATGGCCTTGGACCTTCCGTGACCAGTAAGGGAGAGACAGTTCCTTGGGAATTGGTAATTAGAATTGGTTATTTACGAAATGTCAGAAAATGCGAGAGCTGAAACAGATTCGGGAACAGTTCTAATCTGATTTGATACTGCTCGTCTCTGTAAACTTTGCCCGTCTGTGTAAACTTGGCGGGAGATGTCAATCGCCCGTTTGTAGGAATTGCTATTTAACGATAGAAGTGAGTTACCCAAGGAGTGTTTATCAATTAACACCCGCCAAAAATCTTTACAGATGACGTATATCAAACCAGGCTAACACTATTCACGAATTTCTCCTCTCATATCATGTTGTTTCCGACATTTCGCAAATAACTTATTTTGAATACCAACTTTCCAGGAAGTCTCTCTCTCTCCATTGATAATTACGTTGGGTCATGGGTAGAACTAGTGAATTTTTGCGAAAAAAAAAAAAAATTAGTACACGGTAGACTTCAAATATCATAAGCACCCAACAGCAGTTTGTCTATTTCCATTGGTTGCTGTCAGCTTGAGAAGGCGTTTTCTTATTTGTCCTGGCCACTCAGAATTCGGCAACATCGGCACGGCTCTTACGTGATTCATGTGCAGACAGCTAATGCGTAATTCAGTCAATCAAGATAGGTAAATGAACCTACAGTGTTTTAAAATATAACTTTTCCTGAAATATTTTCGCGAAATTCCACTACCTCGAGTCATGGGTTGTATAATGTTTCCTATCCAGTTTTCTTTGTTTGAAATAAGGATGAGACATTTTTGGAAACGTATGTTTCTTGCAAAATGTACTGATATTTTTAATCTGATTTTGCTTCATTTGTCGCCGCCTTCGTTGATGTTTGAAATGTCATAGGCGTTTCAAAACACCATTTTTGTACAACATTAGACAATGAGTTTAAACTTGAAGGTAGGTAAACATTTTATTCAAGAATTTCTTACTCTTCTCGCGAATAACTACTTTTATTTCAGACTCATGTCGTTATACTTAATTTAAGTATCTTCCCTGTAAAACGTACCTCGCAACTCCTAAAAACGTTAAGCCGTTTTAGGCTCGTTTGACGAACTTTTAATTTCCGTACAGATATTAATTGTTGTTTTACTGTCCTGGTATTTTTTAATTAGTCCTAAATCTAAGGATAAGACTAAACCTCAAAGGATGCGGGTTTTATTATTCAAGAAATGTTTTGAACGTATTGGTCAGGATTAGGGCCGTAAGTGGTTTCGGCTTCGATAGGGCCATGGAAAGTGTTGCATAGGCTGTTCACGGTAAAGTGAGCACTTTTAAAAGCCTTGTGAGCTTATCACCTGAAGGATTAAATGAGTGTTGTTAACAAAACACTGCACTGTCTGATATTCTACATGAATGGTATCATTCTCTCCTAAACTCCTCCGACATCCGCCCCATCGCTTGGGTGGATCACAGACAATGCAGTGTTCGTCCCGGAGTGCTCCGGGCACTTATCGCAGCCGCCTCGAACACACAGGTTGTTGGTTACACTTAGGGGTTTATTCTGCTCAGGTTGGCAACGAAACGAGATTCCTTACGGGAGAGTTTGGCATAAGGACAATTTCCGCTGCAAAGTGCCTTTGCGGTCAGTGAAGAAACTGTATTTGTTTCTGCTTAAAAGTTTGTGCATGGATCAAACTGCGATATATTCTTGCCCCAGCCAAAATATTGCGCGTTAACTTTATTTTGTAAAATGATTCATGCTCTGCGAATTTGTTAGAGATTTAGCGTTCGTGGATCATTCTTTGCGAATAAGGCGATCTGTGCTTTTTGAGAGAAAAACATAAATTTTTAACGGAAGTAACGGAAATTTCGAAAGAAAATGGCCGCCGATGACCGGAATGGCAGAGCATGATGTCGGCAATGGGCTCTAGACCCCCCCCCCCCCCAGCTCAGCAACTAAACAGGGCGTACATAGGATGTTTTTCGAAGGTTTGATTCAAAAAGCGTAAAGAAACTGCGAATAGACTATACAACTGAGTGCGCACGAGCTCGGTGCGTTGTCCTTTGGTGTAATTCTCTTGAATTAGTTAAGCCAAGTTTGCACGAGGCGGTTGAACATCCTAGAAGTAGAACTAGCAGGGCTTCAGAGAAATTGGAAGTAGCCGTGAATGGTAGATTTTCTGTGTTATCCGCGTACTCATAATTCTAGAATAAGCGTGACCATCTCAGAAAGTAGGTTTAATTATTATGCAGGTGTTTGCTTATTGTAATCACTTTGTGATTTGGAGATACGTGGTATTGCATCTGCACCACTCTTCTTTACGACAAGGTCCATTGTCATCGTGTACGTGTCATGTATGGAATATCCTGGAAGTTTAGACATGTACGAAATGGTTATGTTTTATTTCGCGTCTTAAATAAAATATGACATTTTATTAATTGTAATATTTCAATTGCGTACAAAAATACATTTTTATTTCCCTTTAAACATTTAAAGTATACATCAAAACTATTTAATTTACTTACTAAATATCTACTTCATAACGTACACTTTATATGCAGACGTCTTACGTTTAGTGCATTCACAGTTAATTCCAACTTTCCTGAAGCTCTGCAAAATTTCTACTTCCAGAATATTCCTCCGCCTCATGCAAATAAAGTTGAGAAAACTACCCCAGAAGGCCAACGCACCGCATACGTGCGCACTCAGTTAAATATATTTTGCATAAGAACTATATCTTACTAGGCAGTACCCACGCGCCTATTTTCTTTCTGATTTATTCATATTACTTATAAATGAAATATTGTAATAAATAGATCAAAAATGAGTAAAATTTCGCTTTAACCTGTCCCTAACTTTACATAACCGCAATAAGTCTTCGATGGTAGCCATTTTTCTCGTCTTGGCTACCACGTACCGGATTGTGGGTAATATTACTGCTGCCTGCGTGATCATGCGCGCCGATGAATTGAGATCGGCTCAACGTGTTCAGCATAAACAACGCGGATAGCGTCGAAGTGGCGAGAAACGCCCTGATTGGCTCGACGTTGTCCGCGGACGTGTGAATCCTCCTCGAGAGGATCCGTCCAATGGCTGCGTGGTTGGCGGATCGGAATGCTGGTTGGCGGCGGTGCAGCCCTGCGATACGGCTTGGCGCCGGAATGGTCGAACGCGTGTTCGACCATAACGTCGAAATACGTGACTGGCGTTCGTATGCTTCCGATCCCAGCCGACGAATTCTGCAGCATTTACTTACGCTGTGACTGTGGTGTACATATCACTCTGAGCAAGCACAGCACTCTTGAAGCAAAATCACGATTCCCACGTTTGGAAGGTGAACACTGCGTGCGTGGTATATGGTATAGGTTATTCACCGCAATGTGAACACTTTTTAAGTCCCTCCCATTTGAAATAACAGTCAATAAATATATTTTATTGTAGTCTTATACGTTAACTACCGAGAGCGATACATACAGTGTAATTACACATATAGTGTAATACACTGTAATTTTTATCTTAAAAAATGGCGGAAGGATAAAAACAATGGCTGATAGGAAAAAGTAACTAGGACCTCAAAATTGCTCACTTTACCGTGAACCACTGAGTTTTACACTTCAGGCCATATTTATTTCATGAATACATTTCAAATATTTTTACAAATTTGACACTCAACAGAACGAACATGGAATTCACTATCAATTGCAAATCACTTGACTTCAGATTATGCATTAATAATTTCAACACTAGACAAAATTATGTAGAGAAATTTTGTATTACACTAAGCTAGATGTAAAATGTGTATATGGTGCTGTGAATATATATATATATATATATATATATATATATATATATATATATATATATATATATATATATATATATATATTTGCTTTCGCCGTGTCTTTTGTTAACTAGTCCATGGATAACTAGTGAGTTGTACCGAAGAATGGGTGTTAATGGCCTGTAACAACAGCGAACTGGATAAATAGTGTGTTATCTCTTAATAAAGCTAGTTCACGAATTTTATGTTTGAGTGGTGGTTTAAAGCCATATGATACTTTTTGAGGGACATATTTTTTATCTCATGTTTCTTGATTGTGGTCAGAATACACGCGTAATGCTGGGAGGCCATGCCCTCCTAAAGATATTATTTTTAATTTCTCGCGATTGTATTTCTCAAAGAACAAAAATATGAAGAATAGGCGTATAGCACCTACATTTCGCTACTTCTAATAGACAATATCTAATAAAGTAAACGCCCTAGAGTCCATATGCATGTTATATTTGTATTTATGTTGAATATGCCTTCTTACATGAAATACTAAATTTCTGGTCAACGTACTACGGACAAAGATTGTGTAATCCTTTTTGTATACAGACTTAAAGGGTTCGGTATTAGAAAGGAGCTATTGACCAATTCAATTATAATGCTCAAGAACTTTTTAAATAGTTGATACTTAAGTTTTCGTGTCACATTATGGTCCTAGGCATTACCACTTAACTTCTTAACTGGTTCAAATGTTACTGAAACAGTGGACAAATCTGACAAATTCGATGCTCTCTCGTGTGCCCCCCGCCCAACGTGGATAAGTCTTTGCCTTCTTTATTAGTCATCACTTTCACAGGATACAAGTCTCTATTATCATTTCTTTCTAATTATGTTTCTCACCGATTTGTAGAATTGCAAGTTGTAACCTTCAATTATTATAAAGTTCTGGAAATAATATTCTTGCAGTATGGCTGTAGTGTAAAAGATTAAACTTAAATTAGCGTGGACACAATGTGTATGATTTCAAAGGAATATTAATAAAAACTGCAAATTAGAGAAGAAGCGTCTAAGAAAAAACCACTTGTGTTGGAATATTGATGATACGTTGAACTTTAGAACTGTTTTAATCGTCATCATGTTGACCACGTAACTATTTTGTCGTTCCGCCTTCGCCATCTACCGTTATCCGCTTTTGTGCATGCTTCAGTTTTCACAGTTCGTTACATTTTAATATAATTAACGTCGGAAAATAAACTCATTCGAAAGCGAGTAATTAATATGCCTTCAAAGAGTTTTTATACAGTAAAACACATCGTTTAGTTGTTTGGGAAGACTACAGCGTGTACCAAACCGCATCTTGTTTTGACAGTATGGTGTGCTCTTGACTATAAAGTCGTATTTTTCGAGTATAAATAATTACCAATTAAGTAGTTGGAGTGGCGTGTACTTGAAAAAACAAATTAAATTACTCCTTGCCGTCTTTTATTGTTTAACACGCTGACCCGTACGACTTCGTTCGCATGATTTTTTTTTTTAAGTTATTAAAATAAAGCCCAGCATAATTTCACTAAGGTTTTATATTTAAAATACTAATATTTCTTCTTTCAGATTTAATGGAGTTATTAAATTACACCCTGCCATCGCTTCGTGAATGTTTTATGTTAGCGTGATTTTTAGGACTTTGAATTGATCTAGCCACTTTTTTATTGGGTTCTCAAGCCACTGAGCTACTGTGGCCCCACTATTGGGTTCTCTAGTCACTGAGCTACTGCAGCCCCACTTTATATATATCTATCCTCTGGGTCACTGTGGCTCCACTTGGAATAACTCTAGCCACTGGGTCACTGCAGCTTTTTGGAAGGAATGGTTTATAGCCCTTAGTGAAGAAAGAAAGGAGAAATGACGAAATTTTTTTCGCAATGCTTTTTTTTATGCAGTTATCCTAAGAAAAGCTTAATTCAGTACCTATTTACATCCCTGATTATCTTTTTTTTTCGGAACCGTTTGATATATTTAGATGAAACAAAGACTAAGTTGGTTCTGGGGTCATTATCTATATACCGTGTAAATTTGATGTGAATAGGTTAAGTGGTTTTTGAGTTAAATCCGTTCGGACAGACAGACAGGCAGACACGAAAAAAAAAATTAACATTAGATATGGCTTAGTTATCAATTATACTAAATGAAAAAAATAATTAAAAGTGAAAAATTCGAAAATCACAGACAGACACTTCTATTTTATTTAGTAGCATAGATTCTCCATCTAGATTAAAGAACAAAGTAATCGGCCATTGTGTAACTTTTCCATGCGTAAGTTAATTACCATACTTCCTTCAGGGGGGGGGGGGGGAATTATTTATAAAATCATTAGGAGTTAAGACTGCATATTCAGTGGCTTCCAAAAATACGTAATTTTTCCAAATAAAAATTCTAGTGTTTTTAAAATCGTTACGTGGGATGTAATGATGATACTCAGGACCGGCCTCTGACATGTTTAAAGTGTAAGCGATCACTATTTTGTCGCTCCCTCCCCCCGACATATAAATATAACCAAACGTTTACACAGTTTTCCTACTTTGTGGGATGTCCGTATGAGCCAGTAACCTTAAATCCAGTGACCTTAAATCTCGTTTATTACCACGCGCATGTCCTTGTGGAATGCGCGTGTGAGGATAGGACTGGAACTTATGTGGGCAGTGTCCAAACTTATTCTCAACGTAGGTTATTCACAAAAATCACTTTAGTAATTCTTCCATGACACTTTTGAATTGGATATTTTCCTTCTTCCCATCATTTTTAAAATATCTCAACCTACCATGGCTGCTTAAAAAAATCATGCAGTATTATAGATGCATAAATTATCTTACGGTTTAAACTAACCCACAGTTGAAACCAATGCAGTTGAAACCAATGCAGATGCACCAAACTGCGTTTGGCCCTCCACGACGTTCGAGCAGTAACTGGGGGGCCGCGGTTGCTGAGCGGTTAGCGTGCTTGCCTCCCGCTGATGCGAACCCAGGCTCAATCCGCGGCTGGGTCACTCCCGGATATTCGCACGTGGGAATCATGTCGGACGATGCCGCTGGTCGGCATCGTCCCCCCCCCCCCACCTTTTCATTCCGGCGTCGCTTCATACTCACCTAAATCACCCTCGTTGGTTCTCAAGACCTCGCTTGAGCAGTAGCTAGTCACAGGCTCTAGGGCTCTCGTATGACACTACTTTCATTATTTCTGATTTCATATTAATATCCTCCCCACCCTCTCTTCTTCATATTTCTATGGTTCGTTCTCACAATACAAATCGTTATTTATTCTACATTTGCAAATGTTAGGAACCCAAGTGATACTATTTAAACGGCTCATCTCTCTCAAATGTGCCTTCTGTTTTTTGTCATCTATGTGACCTAATGCTGAATATAAAAGAACTGTGTTCATTTCTACTCAGTGCATTTCTTTCCACTGTCTGGACACGCAGAAATTACAAATGTATCGAAGAAACGCTAGGAAAACGACTTGAGGGGGGAAAGAAATCCTTTCCGTTCCAAAGAAGGCCCATAGAAACTACTTTTAAGTGTGCAGCAATCACACAGCTATAGTGGGTTGTGGGAGGAGTTGCAATTTACCTCGTACATTGTTCAATAGCTTAGCTGGAATCGAACGTAAAGAATCCGTGATTACCTGGCGTCACGTATCGATGCGCACACGGTAATTTAATGCGCAAGCTGTGTGTGTAGTGAATTGCTCTTTTCAAATGAGGCGACCGTATGTTTTCTATTTATTCTGGGAATCGTGTTTTCTTCCGGTTCACACGCGGGATTGACGTGGCTGCACTGCCATGCTACGCTGATGTAACAATACGTTGCTTACTTCAGAACATACGTTTCTATAGGATGCTCACGGTAAAGTGAGCTCATTTGAGGCCCCAGTTACTCTTTCCTTTTAGCCACATTTTGTCATTTAACCACCGTTTTAAATAAATATTGCCATGAAAGTAATAAACACAATGTGTAGAATATTCCACTGCACTCGGGAGTTAACGTCTAAGGTCAAAATAAAATATATTAACTGACTTATTCCAAATGAGATGGCTTTCAAAAGATATGTCGTTTCATCCTCAGGTCCTTACCGTCTTTTAACGTTCCAGTAAAAACCAGTACGAGCCAGCCCTTCTGACACTTACTGGCAGCTCACTTTCTCTCCTTTGATTTTCAGGTACATAGAAGAGATCGGGGGGAAGAGGCCCAATAGCGTCACTTCTCCCACCAGAGAGGCGCACAAACACCTCTCTGGTTACTGCCGGCATCAAGTTAAGATAAACAAAGCTCCCGCCCCCTCTCCTCAAGTCTTTTCAACTCTATTAATTGAAGCATGTTTTTTTCCAAACACTCTGTCTCCCGTAGCATTCTATTTTATTTTATTTTATGCATGCAATTATTTTGAATTTCGTTCTCTGTCGCAAGGGTTTTTACGTCTCTCTTGACGGTTTTTCCCTTGCTCTTCCTAGTTAAGACTAGTTCTAAGTACACTTAGGGAGGTAGTCATGGCCCCAAAGTGCAGGTCATGGCTGCCCAATCCCTCTTTGCCGCGACGCATGTCTCCTTGCATGATTCCTTCCTAGTAGATGTAAGGGGTTAGCCCTGAGACGCAATAAAATCCCGCCCTACCTTCGGGCCTCCATTTCACATAACACTTAGTATAATGTAGTTTAGAAAAAAAGGCTTTCAAAAGTGCTCACTTTACAGTGAATAGCCTTTAAACCTAGGAACCGAGTGCTAGTGGTAGTAACGTACGTGGAAAAGTGGTTTTAACATCGGTTCTTCGTGGTATAGTCAACTCACAGTTACTTCCAACTTTTCTGAAGCCCTGCTAAAGTTTTACTTCCAGGATATTCCTCCGCCTCATGCCGTCTAGAAAGTTGCGCTAAATGGACCACGCACCGCATTCATGCGCACTCAGTGTAATAATATTTTGGAAATGGACCACGCACCGCATTCATGCGCACTCAGTGTAATAATATTTTGGATGAGAACTATTTCTTACTACGCATTACCAAAACACCTATTTCCTCTCTATTATTATTCGTGTTAATTTTAAATGAAATAGTGTAATTTATATATGAAATACAAGTTAAAGTTAAATTTAAAAACAAGTTACTTTATGTCAACACAACTATAAAACGCTTGTGATACATGGCATGTGTAGGAAACAACCAAACACGTATTATATGGGATGATTTTTTAAAGGTTTGATTCAAAAAGTGTGAAGAAACCGCGATTATACTATAGAGCTACTTTCCCGACAGACAAATGAAGCGCCGACATTGCGCCAAACCAGTTTTTCAAATCTGTGTGTGCCTGTTGTTTCTGTCTCTTTATGCGGTATTGAGTGTGGAGTTGTGTCCTACAATCACCCTAATGATTGTGGTAAAAATTTTTTTCCACTTTACGTACAGCTCGTTCGCTAATAACTTGACGCTTTTTAAAAAAATCAAACTTCGAAATAAAAAATACGGTTTGGCTGTGTTGAGGACAAGGCCGTTTGTTTAGCGTGAATACGTCTACGTTGACGCGCTCGGACGACTTGATGTTTATTTTACGTTCCCGGAACCGCTTCACTCTATCATATGGGGTTTTATGGGTATCACTGGATTGCTTTTGAGATACTCTTTACAACCGTATACGATTTCTGTATTTCGACTTGGCTTTGTGACGAATATAAGCCGAAATTGTGTTAAGTTTTCTTAATTTGTTACATTAAACGCATACAATTTTACCATAACCACGCCACACAAATATTTTAGACACGCAATCGATTGATCTTGACGAGAGCTGTCGATTAAAACTTAAACGAGTCTCGTAACTTCTCCTAGTCAAAAATTATACTACGCAGAAGTTATGAGACGCGGAGAAACGAATTCAAAATTGGGCCTCCCCCCCCCCCCCGTGTCATTTCTTCCCGCGCGATGCTTCGCAGTCCTCACTCAACATAACATATTCTTTGATCCTTTGGCAATCGAGTGGTGTAATTGATTGAATTTTGAATTAAGACGATAGATTCGAAGCTGCAATGCCAAACTGTATCCCCCGATTTTGCTATGGGATTTTCTCGATTGCCTCCCACTATGGTTGCAAATTTAAAGACGTATTCACGTCAGAAATTTCTACCCGTAACGGGAGGTTTGTTATCTAATCTACGGTACAGTTGGCAAATCAGGTCTTTGTGAGAGTACACTTCGCAATTAGTAAGAAGTGGCTTTAGTTTCATTTTATTTGGTGATAGTTTTGAGTAAGAAGCGTGGATTTAATATGGAGTGGAGTGCGAATGCCAAATGCGCACGATATTCTCTGCTTCGCAACATTAGAAGTCTGCATTTTTTTTTTTCATTGGCATAGTCAGAATCACGTAGCCTCGACTAAGGTTAGGACAATGTTTACTCAAATAAGTTTTTTTTTTTTTAAAGATGCTCCTGCATTTCTTCTGACCCGTTTTCTGTGCAGCTACAATGCAGTCAAGTTGTGAGGTGTTTTTTTTTTTGTATATGTTGTTCGCGGTAAACGGAACACTTTTGATAGCCATGCCTAAGATCTTCTTGTATGCGCTTGGTGTATTCCTCCGCCTTATGTATGATTATCACTGTCATATGCCTCATCACTTTATTCACGCGTCGGCCAAGTGAAACTGTGAAATTATCAGCACAGTAAATATTTTACAAATCTGCTAATTCTTACATTTAGATGCATTAAAAAATACGGAAAGTGAAAGAAATCATTTAAGTTATTACAAGTGTTTACCTAACACTTTTAATTCGACGTTAAGAAATGGAACTACTTTCCCTCCATCGTTACCAACTTTACTGGGCGCATGGCAATCTGTGCGCCAGTTAAAATATACGCAGGTAGAAGCAGTGACTTTTTTTCTAAGGTTGATTTCAAAAGTGCTCATTTTATCATTAACAGCCTTTATAATCATAGACAACCGAGTTTAGGGGCCGCTGCGGTTAGATGGTTAGACTGCTCGCCTTCAACCAAGGCGAACCGGTTTCGATTCCTGGCGGGCTTGCTCCGGGACTTTAGCACGTTGAAATTGTGTAGGACGATGCCGTTGGTCGGCTGGTTTTCTCGGGGGTCTCCGGTTTCCCCCTCCGCTCTTGAATTCCGGCGCTGCTTCATACTCAACTCGCTTCATCCTCATTGGCTCTCAATACCTCGGTATTAAGAGCCGTACAAATCTCTCCCCTCTCTCCCCCCCAGTATGGTTTAGAGTTTTAAAAAATAATGCTTTCAAAGGAATTTTCCACGGTATTCGCCCGTAGTTGGCTGAGTAATTCCTTACCTATGATGTTTAAGCATAATATTTTCGATGCTTATAGATTTAAAAATGGTGCACAATCATCACTATTATAGTCCATTCACTATTTCTGCCAACTTTTGTGAATCCCTGCGTAAATTCTACTTCAGCGATATTCCTCCGCCTCATGCAAACAATGCTTATCCAACTGTAGCAAATTAGGCTACAACAAAGGGACAGCGCATCTTATACGTGGGCACGCAGTGTAATAATATTTGGCGCACTAACTATAGGCCATTCACGGTAAAGTGAGAACTTTTTAAGGCCCTTCCAACATGCGGTAACCACTAATAAATGTGGTTTATTGCAGTGTCAGACGTTAACTTTTGAGAATGAGGAAATTTATACTGTTTTTATCAGTCACATTGAGACGTTTAGATTAAAAAGTGACGGAAAGAGAAAAGAAAAATTTTGCAGGGCCTTAAAAAGTACCGTGAACATCCTGTATTTCTCATTAGGCATGTCCGAAGCACCTATTTTCGCCCTGGTTTTGCTCATATTAATAATAAATGAAATATTATAATT
This sequence comes from Dryococelus australis, assembly GCA_029891345.1. Taxonomy (NCBI): domain Eukaryota; kingdom Metazoa; phylum Arthropoda; class Insecta; order Phasmatodea; family Phasmatidae; genus Dryococelus; species Dryococelus australis. The sequence continues at coordinate 117,127,064 of CM057000.1, read as the reverse complement.
TAATGATAAGAAATAAGCAAAAGTTTAGTTAAGGAAAAATAAGGTATTTTTATATTAATAGAGGTGTAAAACGCTTGTGATACACGATTTACTTAGTAAACAACCAAAAACGTCATACATGGGGCGAGTTTTGAATGGCGTGATTCAAAAAAGTGTGAAGAAACTGCGAATATACTATACTTAACAAATTTAGTGCACACATTAGGCATTTCGCTGTAATTACTGAGATATTATTTTTAAATTATTTTAGTTTCCACCTGACGCTGTCTTACGAAATGGCGGGCAAAATAAGCTACGAGTAATTTAATTTATGCTATCAGAAAAGTGGTGTTAGCATACCAAGTTTGGTTGAAATAGTCGTAATAAGTCGATATATATTTTAAAACTCCAAAAACTTTTTGTTTATTTCACCTTTTTTTAAAATAGGCCCCTATACGTGCATCTTCTCTTCTGAATTATTAGGATTTTTTTTTTTTCGAATAGTGGTAGCTTACAAAATGGATAACAAAAATCTCTTAATAGGATTATTTAAAGCTTGTAATAGATACTGCGAGGTTACAAAATTTGGTAGGAATAGTAATGTGTGGAACATAATCCTTAAATAACTATACAGTCCCTGTTTTTTCAGTTATCTAGTCTACTTTGACGCACAGTATCTCATAGCATTTTGCGATGTAATCGTGATATGATTGCGACGTAATAGTTATTTTACATTGCAAACTTTAATTTATTAATATGTGTATATATAGTGAAACATGTTTACTCGTAAAAACATAAAGGTCTGGGCACAGGCACAGTAGATAACTTAACATTGGTGTTCATAATTTTTCCGTTAAATAGTGATTTACAAAATTGCCATAAAAATGTTTAAAATGAAAATACACGCTGTTTCACACAACTTGTAAATCAAATTTGGCGAAGCATTTTTATAGGTAGTGCTTTATTGCTAAATTGCGGGAAAATAGGCTGTAAATTACAATATTTAATCCTCCAGAGTACCAAATTTACTTTAAATTGGTCTAATATTTCGGTAGTTATGGTGAAGTGGCTTCCGGCCGCGGTGTCTAAGTGGTAAGCCTGCTCGCCTCCCACCAAAGTGAGCCGGGTTCAATCCCCCGGCCGGGCCACTCCCGTTTTTTCGCACGTGGGAATCGTGCCGGAAGATGCTGCTAGTCGGCGGGTTCTCTCGGGGATATCCCGTTTCCTCCGTCCCCTCATTCCGGCGCTGCTCCATACTCACCTCAATCATCCTCATCGTCTCTCAAGACCTCGCTGTTAAGAGCCGCCCAAATCTCTTCACTCACATTCATACGTCCATCGAAAGTTCATTGCTGCAAACTAATAAAAACAAAACTGTTTACAAATAGGAAAAAATTCACCACAAAACGTGAAAATCATTAGTAATATTTTGTTTCTGAGTACCAAGAAATACCATACACGTACGTAACGGAAATTAATCGATCTAAAAAAAAATAATTATCATAAAAAGCATAATTTTATTATTTTTACTATTGCACAAAATGAGCTCGTGTTTCCAAACTTAACTATCAAATAATCTTCAGGAAAAATGTAACTCAATTTCATTTTACAGTTACATGAAGGAAAATGTGAAAACAAAAGACAGCAAAACTATACACTGCACACACTACACAGCCTTGTAAAGAACTCGGGATGAACGAGTAACAAAACGTGCAAGTTTAGAAGTCTGTAATTTCATCCTTTCATCCGTCAAAAGGCAAAGCTTGCCAAGGTTTTGACGGAAGGACGGATAGAATTAATGACCACTACTGATTGGCTGTTGGTCACATGATTGACGGACGGATGACGGACGGACGTGACAGGTCGTTGTAAATCTTACCTAATTCATATTGGCCAAGTCAAATATCGCATTATTTTCGAAGAAGGCACGTGGCCAATAGCAGAAGTGAAACTGCAGTTGTTCAAGTAGGATATTAAAATATTGCTTCCGTGGATTTTTTTTTTAATAGCTAAAATCGGATGGCCCTAATTATGGGTTATTGCGTGCTACGGAAGATTGCCTGTTGGCCGCGCTGCTCTCTGTCAAGTTCGTCTCCATGCGCTGATTCCGCCATATTGCTGGCCATTGATGTCATATCGCTGACGTGCATGGCTCGGGTTCGCTACACACGCACTGGTTTCGCCTTTGCACTATTACATATTCTGTGGCCCTTCTAAGGATCTACTATTTCTGCCAAGTTTTTATCCTTCAACCATGTAATAATATGATTTCCTCCGATTACGTATCGGAGTAATAGAACATAGCCAATTCTGGGACAAGGGTATCGAGATAAATTAGTGACTATCATTTGTTGTGAAACACACATCGATGGTTGGGAAAAGTAAAACCTTTGTATATGGTTATTATTAACTGTAGATTGGTAATCCATAGTACTAGTTTTATAGTTATTACACGTAAAATGTGTTATATACCACACACCTACGGTGGTGTAAACAACCAATGTATATAAACTTACACTGGCGCTATTAATGACAGCAGGCTTAAATGTTACAATATTTTGACACTGTCATGAAACGGACCAGGAAGTTATATGTACCTTACTACATCGGGCCAAATATTAAAACCGCTCCAAAACCGTCCCACATCAGCTTATATATTGTGACTCGTTATGACATCATGCTCGTGAAGTACTTGCATATATGGCAGTCCTTTATTGTTTGTTACGTGATTGATTTTTCGTGTACAGGGAAGTTTCATATCTTTTACACTCGGTTTCTCCGACCCTCGCGTTTGGGTTGACAGTCATTATTTATATTAACACGTATGTGTTTTAATGTAACCTGCCACTATATGAGTCTTGTTACCTGTGCAATTGTAGGCACCTTATTTTTTTTCCAATATATGGCTGGTTGTTAAGGGTTACACATGCTAATGATGACTCGAGCCACTAGCCCTTGTGGTGGGCTAACTGTGAATGTTTGTATTACTATATATGTATTTTACCATTAACCATAACTGTGTACATCATGTTTGCAGCACATGTTTATATACCTTGATTTTTTTCGCATAAAGTTATTTGTTGTATGTTACCCATGCTAACGTTTATTTCGAAATTATATATACAACCTTGATGTTGGTGGGCGAAGGGAAGCTAGCTGTCGCCGAGGGGCATCCAAGTTGGTAGGCACCTATGGTAGCAGACGACGAGGGTGGTGGTGGGTGATTGCCAAGTGTATGCAGGCCGATGAATATGTGTGTGCTGTTTCAGACCCTACACTCCTAAATGTATTGGTAACTTTGAAACACACTTATATGTATACCTCTATATTCTTTACATGTGTGGATTGCTGTTACTTCCTGAACTTCACAGGTTCGGAAATTCTACCCAACTATGCTTACAACAAGGCTGAAGGCCTACTTGTCCTTATGTCCTTGATTGCAGGCAGAACTGATACCTGTGATATGTATTTGATGTCTGCTGCTTTATCAGATAGGATATGGCACACTTATTTGCTTATAGGAATGCTTAAGGCATAATTGTCTTCACTGTCCTGTTCGATGTTGGAACGATGCCTGTGATACGAATTTGGTGACATAGCTTTGGTGGGTGGGAAATGCCAGGCAACTATGCTTTTACGAGGGCTTAGGGCATACTTGACCCTACCGTGCTGTTCATTGTCGATAGTGATGTATATATTATGAATTTGGTGGCTGTATCTAAAACAGTACAGAAATGGTGGCCAACCTTCAGTGTGAATTTGGTGACTATAACTTAAATGGTTCTGAAATTATGGCCAACTATGCTTATAAGTTCGTGGAGGTCAGATATAGGCATACTGAACTTAAAAAAACGATCTGTGGTAAGGCAACCACTGCATTGTACTTGAGGCTCGGACTGTTTACATAATTAATTTTTTAAAAATCGCTCCTATGCCTACCAAATTCTATATGGCATCGAAAGAGTGCGAATAATTTAAGTTCACAATCTCACTTTAGCATTAGACTTGAAAACACAAGTCCGAAAATATATAACACTTGTTAGATTTACTAATACATTTATATGCTTATAAAATCCAATATGGCACTGGTCATAGTCACGTCATAATTATTTTCTGGCGATATATTCTTTTCTGTCTATAAATACGAATCGGTAGACATGTCACTCGATATACTTGCTTCTAAAAGCTAAAAAAGAATATATAAAATGAAAAAACATAACTTGTATTTTATAAAATTATGCTTTGCATATATGGCTGTTTTGATCCCACAATATAATTATGCTTGTAAATATGAGTTCGTAGACATATCGCTCGATACACTCATGTCTGTAATTTTAGAAGTTAAATTAAAAATTAATTAAATATATGTTTTATTTATAAAATTATGCTTTACCTATTCGATTGTTGTGGCATCATAATCTAATTACCTTTGAAAACACAAGTTTGCAGACACGTTGCTTGATACATTTGATACATTTATATTTGTATATTTGACAAGTCAAATAAAATTGATTAAAACTTAATTAAAATACCAAATCCATGACTTTAATGTCTTTTGCAAATTATTAATAAATATGTATAATTTTTTAATATATTTTTGTAATTACATACATCTAATCATTTTGCTTTATGCAATGGGGGATGTAGAGTTTCTCTTAAAAATGTATATTAATTACATATATACAAATTTTTCGTATATAGCCTTTTTAAAATTTGTTGTATCCCCCCCCCCCACTCCTATAAACACATAATAATATATAAATAATCTAAACCCTTGCTCGAACACATACCCTGATAGCTCAGTTGGCTAGGGTGTCAACCATGTTGGTGACTACAAAGTCCGGCAGTTCAATCCTGTGCCTCTCCACAGGGGTTTTTGAGCTCTGAAAAAAAATAAGTAACAGCATTCGTGGTTGTCGCTCGATGACTTACTACTGCAAACAAGATGGTGGATGCACCAGCACCCCTGGCAGGTGGCGAAGGACTACGTAGATGGCGGGCGAAGAAGGCGACAAGAAAGAATTTGAGGGGGGGGGGGAAAGAGACAAAGTGGAATGAGAGAAATACGAGATGGAATGACAAAGCATGAAGAAACATGATGGGATGACGGACAGCCAATACAGAATGAGAGAGCATGAAGTGGAAAAACAAACTAGTGGATGGAAACAAGATGGCCGATGAAAACAAAATGGCGGATCCAAGATGGCGGTTAATCCTCAGCCCTCAATCCGTGCCCTAGAAATCCCTTTTTCCTACTACTATCGTATACAGAACATATTTTATTAGGCGATTTTGTAAGAATTCTCCAAATAAGATAATGAAGTCTGTATGCCATTTCTCAAGGACCAACCAACCGATTTCTACCTAATTATTAGGCCATGTATAATACGTGTTTTAAGTAGCTCTGGCACTTATTTTCAAAATGACGGCCCTGTAAATATTTCCGGTTAGTAAACCTATAAATCAGAACATTAGACTTATTAACATCCGAAGCTGGTGCTCGGAATCCGATCTCCGTAATACAGCTGATTGCACGCTAGCTTATGGCATGAGGTTTTCTGGGTTCGAATCCCTTGTAAGGCATGTATGTATTTGTAATTGTCTCGCTACTGTTTCATATGTTTCTTGTTTCATCTCAAATGACGTCAAGGCCTACATACCACCTAAGCTTTTAAGAACATTATTAAAAATTATTTGCACCCATGTAGAGTTAAGTAGGCTCATTAGTTATATCAGTAAGTTATTGTTTATAATTGCAAAAGCAGTCAATATTTGTATGATAGATGCCTTGCAGTAGTTCTTGGAATCTTCTTCAGTGTGAATTATCTCATTTCGTGCTTATGTTAGTTTTCTTTATTTGTATACTTCTAAAACAGCAAAATTGTGATTTTTATATGTAGTTGAACAATACGTAGTACAAATATAAAATAACACATTTGTCTGTGGCCAACCTTTATGTACTCTATTACGAGCGTGTCGTGTGTCCCCCATCCCAGAGATGGCAATGCAATCTGTGTTGTGTCTCCCTGCAGGCGGGCAGCCGAGTACACGAGAGAGCACGAGGAAGCTAGTCAGGATGTGCAGAGTTACCTGTCAAACCCCATCAACGCCTACCTGCTCGTCAAGAGGCTCACGACGGACTGGAAGGACGTCGAGTCGCATATTACCAACGACGTGGGCCAGAGTAAGTCTGCGCTGAGCATTAAGTTTTGTTGAATAAAAAACAAATATTGTTTGGCACAATGAAATGAATTGGCAGTATTAGGAAAACATATTACCTTGTTCGTGTTTGGTTGCCACAGTAATGGTTGGTTTAGCTAATCAAGATTTGTATAGCTCAAAGTACATTAAACAGGTCCAGTCATCATAAAAAAAAACTTGAGAATACGACCGAGTTTCAAACCTTGGATATTTGCATCCGAACATTATGCTAACATGGTTACTAACATGTTGAGCAGTGGCGTTTATTTCACAGGTGCAAGGTAAGCAAAGCTTACCCTATACATATTGGAAAATGGAAATGTTTGACCCTGTATACTTTTCGCCTTAACTTTAAACACATTTAAATCTGAGTTTCCCATTTCCGACCACAAACGGTAGCAACTAGCGATAAATTGATATCAAACTCGCAAGTAACAACACGCCCACACGCTCCGCGTTCCTTCGGCAGGGTAAGCAGTCATTCAGTTTGCGTACTGCAGTCCTACATTTTTCCTTGGAAAATGGATGAAAGTGTTCGGGAAAATGTTTTTTTTTTTTTTAATGATTTGTAATATGCTCTCTAAATAATATTCAGTTTAATTATTATTACAATCATTTTGTTTCCGTTATATAACTAATGTTAGGTATTATAAAACGGTAAATACGTGTGGAGGGTAAACAAAGTTAGAAGTTGCGTTTGTTAGTAGAAATTGCTTACCTTGTAAAAACCTCACTACGCGCCACTGACGTTGAGAATATTTTCAGATAGACTAAACAATATGGTAATACAGGACATGTAGGTAAATTAATGTTGTCAAGTTTTACAGCTTGTTTTTGTTTCCTTTTGTACTTGTTTTATTTGGGTTATTTACACCATTATCAAGCATCAATAAATTCACTAGTAAACTCTCATAGTATTCTAATTGTTGCGAAAATTACAAACTCTGCAACCCTTTCGGTAAAAGGCAGTCAAATGACCCATCACTATACAGCCAACCTAATAAATGCCAGTTCTGGACCAAGCTAATTTTGTTGCATCAACAAATCCTGCAATAATAGATATCAGATTTTGTTCCAGATAAACAAATGTTTTATTCGCTTCAAAAGAAATAATTGGTTTGACTCTATATACCATGATATTTGTCATGTTTATGGTAACCAAACCAATTCGTTGAACGTACTTGTCATATATTTGTGTGTGGTGAATACATTTAGATGATTTTGTGACAACCAAATGATTTTTGGAGCAACAGCAAATTTGTTGAGTGAAAAAAATATTGTTCATTGTAAACAAATTCTTTTCTAGCAAGTTTATTTGGTATCTGCAACTCAATATTTTTCTCAGTGTATAGTCCTCTCAGTCAATGGTGTGACTAGGTTATAAGCGCCCTGGAGCAGTTTTTGCTGAGGACCAAATGCACTCATTGCGATTAATATTAATGAGTAACTTTTTAATGGCTCCTTGTAAATGTACATTTTTTGTTCAAATAATCTTACATTTAATTGGTATTTATTTCGCCTATTTTATGAACCCAAAAATTAATTTTTAATTGTATCTACAATTTTTTATGAAATACCACAAAATATTATATAGTATTTGTCAGTAACATTAAAATTATTAATAAATTTAACATTACTCTGAAATAATTTTAAGGACAGCATTAAAATAATTTGTATCTGTTGTTGATATAGATCTAAGGATGCTTACTGACAATAAATTTAAAAGAGGCATTAAATTTAAGGTACAATGCAGTTATGAGGTTTGTCATGCTATTGACTTAATCTTTAATATTCTTAATAAAGAGTATTAAAACAAAGCATCGATACAAGGAAGCGTATGTAAGAATGTTAAAATAAGCTCTTCCATAACTTTTCACTTGCGAACTGTGCAATGCTTGGCTGAAATTCATTTTTCCCGCTCTAGACCTTTTAATGAAGATTATTGCTCAAGATTTCAGACGGTTCTGCGACATGCTACTTCTAAGGTAGTTCTTGACTATTTTTGGTTTGAAAAATGAGATTGGTAAAGCTTGTGCGAGCTCTTTAATATTCAACATTATATTCTAATATGGCTACCAAAATGTATTTTTCCATCTTGTGTACCGTGTACCTAGGCAATTAAGTGTTTGGTTAGTTCCAGGACCTGTTCATAATTTGAAGAAACTGCAAACAAATATTTCAAACACTGGAAATAAGCACAAATTTCATTTATGTCCTAGCTGTGGTTAAACACTTCAGCCTAAAATCGTTTTTCATTTGCCAACAATAGCGTCATCTTCTAGAAGTTAATAAAACAGGTTTCTCTATCGTTTCCATTTCTTCAGAGGAAAATTTTCACAAAGCATAATTGCCGAGTATTTTTATTGTGAGTTGTTCTCTTAGGTTTGTTATCTTGTCACCAAAGGAAGACATTTCGGGTGCATGTTCTACGTATTCTTCGACATTTTCTAGATTTTCGAAACTATGAATATAATTAATGCCTAAAGTTCAAAATACCTAGTTCAAAATACTTTATTAATGCACTTACGTAAACCTCTTCTTCCTGATTTGTACTATTTACAGATAAGTCCATCTATGTCATAAGAACATCATAATAATAACTATGGTGTGCATTGAGTGTTTGATTTCTACTAGAGCATCTAGTTTGACAAACCTTTTTAAGCGTATTTTGTGGGAATGTTAATTTTTTTTAGTAAAGTCCATTGAGAAACAGAACTAAAATATACGTACAAATAGTGAACGTAGTTGAAAAAGTCATTGTTTTCAAGAATATTTGGAACAGAGTCATTAATTACTATTTTTAAGGCATGAGCACAGCAGTGCAAATGCTTAGCTGATTATGTTCAATTTTTAATTCTTGTGTGAAGGCCTGTGTATTTCCTGCCCAGTCAACTCCTTGCTTTCTTACTCTCAAAAATGTGGTAAATTCTTAAATAATACCAATTTTGGTTCCCCGAGGAAACTCGTCAAGGAAGTACAAGACAGAAAATGTCTACGAGACGGGTCACTCCGTCTATTGTTTACGAATTAGCTAACCGAACGAGATGCAGTAAAGTCACTCAATAACTTAATCAAATTATAATTGTATAATATATGTAATATGTAATATAAGTGCAATTTTTTGGTCAATTACAAACTTTGTAATTCATATCTGCTAATTTTTTAAAAACCGAAAATGTTGGGCTCCTCTTGAGCTCGGTGCGTGAAGAAACTGCTCAACTGTATCTACGCCAATGTCCTCAGTTGTCACCCCTCACAAAGCTCCAGGCATATGCAAACGTTTGCTAATGTAAATAATCCACATTTGTAGTCATTCGTAAGTGAAGACCCAGAAATTTTGCAAATTCATTTCATAACAACTTAAAATTCAGCCTCGTGTAGATTTGGGTTTCTGTCTCAACTAAAGCCACAGTTTGTTGCGCATGTCCTAGACCATTTTCGACCAATGTTGAACCTGCAAGGAAGACAAGGACTGAATACCATGCTGCCTGGTCCACTGTAACCCTTCCATTCACAGCATCCTCTATCTGGGGCATTGAATATGAAGTGTCTTGAATGGTCTGCACTGTACATAGCAGAACATACTGTCCAATGAGAAACGTTCCCTACGTGTGGGAGACATCATTTACTGCTGAGACTATGTTCCGTAGCCTAATAAACCATTGCTGCCAGTAACGTAAAGCACAAATAGAATTCTGTTGGTCCCGATGTAAGACAAAGCATTGTCTGATTAACAGTTCCGAACAAAAGATTTGTTTGTTGCAACACCTAAAATTACATATTTATTTTTAACTGATTGGGTTAAACTTGAGCAACAGTCAATGAACAACTGACTGAGGCTCAAGTACACAAGCAGGGTGTTCACCCACAGAGAAAACAGGAAAAGCCAGGGAATTTCATGTGACATGGAAAAGTCAGGGTAATGTCAGGGAATTTTCACCTGGGTCAGGGAAAATGTAAATAATTACTACTCTGCAAAAGTTGTTAGTTGTGTGAATAAAATATAGTGTAATTTGAGCATATGCATTTTAAAATTTCAATTTTTAAGCTTGTGAACTGGCAATAATAAATCTTTGCCATGTGAGTATGGCCTATATTTACAAAATAAAGTATCTATTTGTGTGTTTGTAATAGCCACACATGTGAAATCAGTAGCGTATAATGCGAAGAATATCAATTGGCTGAATAAAATGTTGGCCCTGCTTGCTTGGTCTGTTTCAGTGTAATTCAATTGTACTTCTCTGATAGCATAATTTTTCTGTCAGTGGTGGTAAAATATGGTATTTGAAAGTTTCGATCCTGAAAATAGGCAAGGAAAAATGAAAACAGGGAAAAGTCAGGGAATTTGAAAAGGAATTTCTGTGGACATCCTGAGCGGCTCTTTACATCAGGGTCTTTACAGCTGATGAGGGTGAAGCGAGGTGGATATGGAGTAGCACCGAAGTGCATGGGTGGAGGGAATGTGAAATTCCTGAGAATACCCGCCGACCAGTGTCATGCATATTCCGGCATGATTTTCACATGCGAAAATCCAGGAATCAATCTCAGTTTGCCTTGGTGGAAGCCACTACACCACCGTGGGCCCCGCAAAGTAATGTAGAGGCCATCTTGTTGCTGAATAAATCAGTGAAATTTTCTGATCTCAATTAATAAGTATGTTATAGTAAATCAGACGAAGCTACGTCAATTAAATTCATCTGCTGCTGCTAAGCATACAATTGTCGGGATATACAAAGGATTCAAACGTTTTGATATATAGTGTTATGTACTGCAGCTGGCGCCAACTCAGCTGCCCCGCACCGTAATAGAAGACCCACCTCGCCCTCCCCTCTTCCTGGAACAGGGCGCTCCTCGCGGCCTCCTGGATCCTCCTTCTTAGAATCCCATGAATGCTGACAGTGGTGAGACATGCTGGCATCACAGACCCCCTCTCGCATGCTAGAATTTCCGATACGTTTAGCGACAATGCAAGAATGTTCTGGTGAGACTTGCTGGTGCCTCAGCCCTCCATGACGCATCACGCAAGTTAGGGAAGATTCTAGGTGGCGGCCTAAGACACTATATATACTGCCGTAACCCAGCGGCCGGCAGTCGTTGATGGACTAAATGGAAGTGTAATACAGATTTTATTGTAAATATTAGAACTGTCAAATATGGACGCATAAATTTTGAGATAATTGAATAGGTTAATGCACTGTCTATTGGAACTGATATTTGATTATTTTATTTTATTTATTTCCGTGTGGGAATTATAAATTGTATTAAATTGGAGTAATTAATTAGTTGTGAACAGTAAGTGATTGTGCAATTTTGAGTTCAGAGAATTTTGCTGTATTTATTGTAAATAAAATAAGGAAATTATAATTCATTCTTTTATTTGATTAAGACCCCCATCCCTTAACGAACTTGGTAAAGCCCACTTAATTTCTAGAAGAGAAATTGTAACAATATGTTTAGTTCATTAGCACAATGATCAGGCATAGTCGAGCCTCTATACCACACTTGAGTAAAGATCTATCTTTACTCAATGATACCACTTAGATATTTCAGAATGTAATTATGAGTTTTCATACCTTGTTGAAATATACTTCCCATATGCAAGATTGATTTTTATTCTAGTCGAAGTAAACCTCTCACTTATAATAGAAACTTTTTGAACCAACCTTGTACCAGAAAATGAAAGTTGAGTAAATTTTTTCCATACAAAGTGGTTAAAAGTTAACTTCTAACTGGACTGCATTCAAGTAAATATGTAGCCCTATGTTCACAAACACTGGAAGAATTAAAATGTCTCAAATATTTTAATATTTGTGAACCGCTTCATGTGTGCCAATATTGACATCTCCCAGGGGTGGATACAAGGGAGGGAGGCGTAGTCACAGAGGACATGCCTTCCTATCTTAACCCCCCCCCCCCCCAACTTTCACATTGTTATGCAGCTTTTGTGAATGTTTTAAAAGTGGAATTAAATAATATTAGAATTGTTAAACATATTGATTTTATTTAATTAATTTGCTATGGTTTCCTAAAATTTTGATAAGGCAGTGCTCCCCTCCCATCACGCGATTCAAAAGTCTATACCTGCACCTGCATAGCCGGAAAGTGACCCTCCCTTCCCTTGGCATCGCGGTGGTGTAATGGTCAGACTACTTACCTCCCACCTAGGCAAACAGGGTTTCATTCCCAGCTGGGCCACTCCCCAATTTTTGCATGCGGGAATCGTGCCAGATGATGCCCCTGGAAGGCGGGTTTACTCTGGGATTTTCCGTTTCCCCCACCCTTGCATTTCGGTGTTGCTCCATACTCACTTCATTTCATCCTCATCTGCTCTCAAGACCTCAATGTCGATGCTAAGAGCCACCTGAATCTCTCCACTCCACCTGCCTTCCCCCCCCCTCCCAAAATTGGAAGTCTATATCTACTCCTGGTGTCTCCACAACCTGTTGCAGAGGAGTGAGTCATGTTTTCATGGCAACAAGTCTGTGTACACACGTGTGGTGGGTGTTTGGTGCAGGTTTCATTGAGAACTTGACGCAGTACCACCAGATACTCAAGTTCCCGACGGACGAGGACCTGAATGGAGCAGCGGTGGCTCTCATGAGACTGCAGGACACGTACAAGCTGGAAACGTCCTCCGTCGCCAGGGGAGAGCTCAACGGCATCCAATACAGCACTGAACTCACAGGTTACTTTGTCCTTTTTATATACTATACTATATTTTCAATTCGTAAAGCATTTTGTATAGTCTGTTCGTGGTTTCTTCACACTTTTTGAATCAAACCTCTGAAAAAGTATGATGTGTTTAGTTATTTCCTAAATATACCACGTATCACAAGCGTTAGGCCCTATACACTTCTGTTAAAATAATACTATCTTATTTTTCGTTACATTAAAATTTTATAAATTGTAATATTTTATTTACAGTAAATATGATTAAAAACAGTACAGAAACATTTATGTTGGTAGCGCTTAATAACAAATAGCTCTCAGCAAAATATTATTACAACTGGGTGCACACAAATTCGGTGTGTTGTCCTCTGGTGTAATTTTCTAGACTTAGTTAAGCTTAGTTTGCACAAGTTGGATGAATATCCTGAAAGTAGAACTTTAGCATGACTGCAGAAAAGTATGAAGTAACCGTGAATGGATTATATTTGTGGTTTCTTCCAGCTTTTCCGAAGCCTTGTTCAAGTTCTACATTCTGGCTACTGACCACTTATCCTTTTGCTAGATAAGCCTACTATATAAGTAGAAGATCTCTGTCTGTAGGGGGCCACGGTGGCTGAGCGATTAGCACGCTCGCCTCCCAACAAGGCGAACCGAGCTCAATCCCCAGCTGGGCCACTGGATTTTCGCAAGTGGGAATCATGCCAGACGATGCCGTTGGTCGGTGGGTCTTCTCAGGGATCTCTCATTTCCCCCACCCCCCCATTCCAGCGCTGCTCCATATTCACCTCAATCACCCTCATCGGCTCTCAAGACCTTGCTGTTAAGAGCCACCCAAATCTCTTCACTCACTTACTCTGTCTGTACATCTTTAATACCTCTAAGTCCCTTGAAATTCAGCAGAATTTCTTCAAATTTTGCAGAGTGAATCCTCAGGGTAAAATACAGGTCAATTTCAAATTTCAGCAAGATCAGATTATGCAATCATTACCTTTTGCCTAAAAACTAATTTTTTAATTACTTTTTACATATATGAAATTTTTGTATTAATGCATAGAGAATATTGCATATAATAATTTTTGTTCACTTTAAATGCCTCGCTTCAGTGGTGAGTTAATTAAGTGGGGCCACAGTGGCTCAGTGGATAGAGCGATTCCAAGTGGGGCCTTAGTGGCTCAGTGGATAGAACTATGTTAAGTGGGGCCGCTGTGGCTTAATGGATAGAACTATATCAAGTGGGGCCTTAGTGGCTCAGTTGATAGAACTATGTTAAGTAAGGCTGCAGTGGCCAAGTGGATAGAGAAATATTAAATGGGACTGCAGTTCGCTTCAATGTTGAGTTAATTTCACATCATTTCAGTATTTTCTACATATATCTATACAATTTTTTTTCAGTCTTTGTATGATAACAGAATCGTTTAACTTGGTAACTGTTCTAGCCCCGTGACAATACAAAAAAAATGTCATGGGCTGGGTCCCCTAGTAAACAATACTTGGACGAAAATGCCAAGAAGAAACCAATACATTGTATTTGTACACTGGACAGACAATCAAAAATCAGTCTTTTTATTCATAGCAATGAAATATTTCCACCATTGCATTGCTATGAACCTAAATGTTGCAAGAACAAACTTGAACTTTACAAATAACATAAAAATTTAAAATTAAATAATATTTTATACTAAGAACTATTTTCTTACTAGCCATTACCAACAACCTGTGTACATTTCTTTCTAATTCATATTGACTTTGAAATAAATATTACGAATTTTAGACAAATTATAAGTGCAAGTTTCATTTAGCCAAAATGTTAATGAAAATAGAAAATACTTGTGATATATGATTTATTTTTTTGGGGGGAAAACAATTAAGTTGATCATGAAGCAATTTTTTTAAGTATTTATTCACAGGGTCAAAAGATACAGTGATTACATTATATTCTTAATTAGACATTACCTTCCAAGAGGTCCTTATGTTTGACTGTTTTTAACTTTCATAAGCATAGCAGCTGTCATAAGTATTGAACTGACATACCTTACTATTGTTACAAGATGCCAGAGGGACATTTAGAGTTTGTGAGGGATGGAGGTCTTAATAAAAATAAAATAACTAAATTTGATTTTTAACTTATTCACACAGCTATTATTTACAACATTCAACTATCTATCTCCACTGTTGCTCTTATTATTCTCAGTCAGTAAACGCAATATTTAATGTCCATCTCAACTATAATTTAAGTCTTTCTCAATGTCTTTATAGTGACTATAGTCACAAAATTTACACTCGTGCATCTACTTCACTGCACCGACGCTCACAGCCTGCAGGTTTTACTCCTGTTAGTCACTTTCGTCACCATTCGTTGCTTTTCTGGCTCATCGCCTATCGTTTAAGGTCGCACAATTACCCAAACTCCCAACTCTCAAAAATTCGACTCGGAGGCCCATTGCACTTAAATATTACCATTCTGCCTGATTTGGAATATTTGTGCACCCTATTAAAGCTGAGCGAAACCAAACTATTAAACCAGAACATCCCTTCAGATACATGCAGAAATTCAATCTGCTGAAGGTCAGAGGCGTGTGAGATACTTAAGCTTATCACTGCGACATGCAGTCGCTGGTCTTTGTAAACGCAGCTCACTGTTCCTCGAATTACGGCATGGCTCCTTTACTTACGCTGAACGTGTAAAGGGCAGCGATTGCAGAACAGCGACACATAACAATATACTCATATTGGGATGGATAACTGAAATCATATGTTAAATGAGTAGCCCATTTGCAAAACCTACTATGTGCAAGCTAAACTAATTGTGGTAAATCACAAAAAACTTATAAAAACTTATGCAAATGTAATGGATGGGTAAACTTTTACTGTTAATTTGCAAAAAAAATATTAAATCATTTTTACCAAAGGTCTAAAAACTCCTATTAGTGGTCAGTTAGTTATTGTAAAAAATAAAATACAAACAACAGGTTTTGCAACTGTATTGTTCACAAAGCAGGTTTTGCAAATCTTATGGTGGCCATTTGTATTCTGTCTTAGTTTGCAATACCAGCTATCTGCATAGAAAATATTATCTACACACACAGACAGATACATAATAATGTTGGAAATTTAAAGTCACACATATAACTATAAACTAAAGACAACAGATTGGTACTGAAATGAAACTAAATGTTCCTTCATTCTTCTCGCTGTCCAAGTTATAAAATGATTATAACATATTTACTTACTTTCCAGTCTAACAATATAAAAATATAAATCCTTAAAGCCTACAAATAAAAAATTCCGATAGTTTAGGCTACTGAAATTGAATCATCTTGTAGTAAATTAAATTCCAGAGATTCTTCATTCTCTTCGTACTCATTCAGACCTTCAGTAGGAAAACTCTACTCTTCAAAAACTTTTTAAAGAATTGCAATTTCTGCAAGTAATGTTGCTTTCCAACTCTTCACGTAATTTCTGGTAAAATACTTCTCGTTTCTTGTGAACTTTTAACTGTAGTTTTAAGTTGTTTTCTCAGGCTTACTTCTCTCTGCTGAAATCGTGCTTTCAAGTTGGCAACATGTGGAGCACTTGTCCACACAAGGACTCCCGAAACCGATATTGAATTCTTCATTGAATATGGTTCTATAATACATAGTCATATTGCACATGCAGATCTTCTGGGTTATGTTCTGTATACATGAACCACAAGTCACTAGGTAAGTATTTGCTGTTTTGCATGGTTTCCGCGGCAGTTATGGCTTTGTAGAGGCTTAAAGGTTTTAATATGATTTTTGACAGCCTCTCGCTTGAGTTCATATGTCTGAGTTCTTCGGCCACCGCCCCAATTTTCACCTGTTGATGTAGAGCCTGTTGTAAGGAATATTTGGCACAATCTGTTTACTCGATTACGACCTACTTGTAGAATCTCAAGGAAAGCTGCCCTGCACACTCTTACATTTTAAATGACATTCTGTCTTCGCGTTGGTATAGAAAAGTTTGTACTTACTTTACGTCTGCTTGGTATACCTGCAGATGTACAACTTCTCTTTGGAGTTACAACAGAAACATGCTGAAGAAGAAAATTATTCAGCCACTCATGATCTGACTGCTGGTAGAATTTCTGGTGAATCCTTCTGATGTCTTGCAAAGATAGGTCTTTGCACCGAAAATGTCCCTTATTCCCATGTTCGTAGGTGGGCATTTTAGGGAAACCTTTTGGACGGTGTCTGAATCAGTAGGAGAAACACAATCGTCAGGAGAATCAGAACGATCAGATCATAATCTATTGATAGTTTAGGTGAAACTAGCTTACTTAGCTCTTTTTGTCACATTTCTTTTTCATGTTTCGGGACATCTTTTGTGCTTCCAAGATCTCCCAGGTTCAACTTAAACAATATATTCTGTCCCACTACCAAATTTTTCTTTATTATCACTCATTGAAACCAAAATAAATAATCAGACGTCGGTAACTACTCGGCTTAGTCAGGCAACTACACACATGCAAAACATTTGTAATAAATTGTGCGTAAATATCACAGTCAGCTGTTTTATAAGCAGGACAGCCAACTTTACGGTTTGATAATTCACTTTTCATCAGCAAACGAACAGCAGCAGTTATATTGATATAAAGAGGAGTCCAGTACCGTTCGGAATTACATATAATTGGTTTTGTATCTGCAACTCAAAGGTGGCCATATTTATTTGTTACATATAGCAGGTTTTGTAATTGTAAACATGGCTCCACTTTTGACTGGTTTTGCATCCTGAGACTGTATACATATAGCAGGTTCTGCAAACTACTGTTTTTTTCTACTCCACTTTCATATTCTTTATAGCTGGAATTGTAGCTTGGTAAATATTTTAAGTGATGGCACAGTGCATAGAGTATCCCTATAAACAATGATCTAATATTGTAGTTTTTTGCACATAGCAAGTTTTGCAAATGGGATACTCATATGTGTACATAAATTTACTCTCTCACTAGAGACTAGACTGCCCCAGGTTCACATGCTCTTTTTAATTCACCATTGTCTAACCTTCTCAATTATGGAGTGTTGCATCTTGGGATAATAATATAATCACATTGGTGTGTGTGTCTATATATATATATATATATGTGTGTACATAATAAAATGCTACATTGTGTGTCTAGGTATGGAATTTTACCAACATGCTTGTATGATATATGCTTTAATAAATAAATATATTGGAAGTCCATTTCAAACCAGTACTATGATGACTGTATAACAGTCTTTGCTAATACATACTATAATATAATTGTATAAGCAGGATTTATTTTAGCTCATAACTGAGAAAGCGTTATTGTTTCAGTGGTTTTTTAAATCCTTGAAGTTGAAATCCTGTAGCAGTAAAGCCCAGTGGGCAAGTTTACTCTTCCAGTTATGCATGCCTTCCAACTAAACTAGAGAGCGGTTATCTGTTTTAATGTAAACTGTCTCCCTAACAGATACAGCCGGTACTTTCTCAGCGTGTGTACAATTGCTAAACACTCTTGCTCGTTCACATGATACTTGCGTTCTGCCTTGCCAAACTTTGCGCTGCGGTAGTTAATGATGCGTTTCTCCCCATGGTCTCCCACCTGGTATAACACCGCGCCAATGCCCTCTTGGCTTGCATCGGTCTGAACAACAACTAGACCTGGCTAATGACTTACAATTTTGGAAAGCAAGTTTTATTTCTTTAAATGCTTGGTCTGCTTGAGGTGTCCATACAAATTTACATTTTTCACATAGCAATTCAGTCAAGGGTGCAGTTATCACAGAAAAATTTGGAACAAATTCTCTGAACGAATTTATCTAGCCAAAAATTTTCGAACTTGTTTCCGTGACCTGGGTGTGGGTTTGTTTTGTATTTCTTGTACATGCTGTTGTTCCGGTTCGTGTCCATTCCCTGTTAAATAGTGTCCCAAAAACTCCTTTCTACTCATCCCCAACTTACACTTATCAACATTACATGTGAGTTTGTTACATTTGAGCCTCTCAAACACAAGGCTCAGGTGGTGTATGTGCTCTTCCCAACTGTTCGACCATACAAGTACATCATCAAGGTAAGCCATCGCAACATCCCCTATGTAACCATCTAACACATTTACCATTAGGTTTTGAAAAGTGGCAGGGACACATTTTAGGCCAAATGGCATGGCAACAAACTGAAATCTTCGGCCGTCTGGTGTGGTAAAGGCAATCTTTTTACGGCCTTGTGGGCGGATAGGTACTTGCCAATACCCTGATTTAAGGTCAAGTGACGTGAACACAGTAGCTGGCCCTAGTGTTGACAAAGTGTCTTTGATGTTAATGACTGGAGGTGACATGTTTACAGTTACTTTGTTGTGAGGGCGAAAGTCTACACAAAACCTTCATTCACCGCCCTTTTTAGGGGCTAGTGTAATGCCTGAATTGTAGAGACTCTGCATAAATTCAATCACATTATCATTGAGCATCTCACATACCTGTTTATGGATGACGCGCCGGAAGAAAATGCCTGGGTCTCGTGGCTTGGAGTACACCGGGTCCTCGTGCGTCATAATTTGGCATTTGTGGCGACAAACAACATATTGGTGAAAATTATGTGGAGCCTGTAATTTGCAAATCCTGTAAAACCCAAATTAATTGTGTTACACAAATGAATAAGTATCAAAATTGAAATGATTTACATTGTATTAATTTAATTTGATTGGTCGGAAAAAATTCATAAACTAAGGGATATAAAAGTGAGGCAACATTGTGTTTGAAATAGAAAACCAAAGGTTCCAATGCCTCTCCAAGAAGAGAAAATATTAATTTTGCAATTAGTGTCATATAGTCTGCGATCTTCTTCAAATGTTTGTATGTGAAAATCACTTCAAGTACATGATGTACAGAATATTATGAACAGTTATCTTCCTGGTGATCACATTAGTTCTGTAAGTACTTAGAATGTTAAAATAGTAATTAAAAGAATATCTGTTAAAGGTTTCGAAAAGTCTTTAAATTCTTATTTTTATTCCCATTAACAGCAAGGAATAAATCTAAGTTAGGGTAACTATATTAAAAATGTAACTGTATCCCTGACAATGAAAATTCTCAGGAGTTGTCTGTTGTGGAATATTAAACATGTATGTTTGATGAAAGTCAGTTGTATAGAGAAACCAGCCATGTTCCCTGTGACAATGTGTACTTGATGTGATAGCTGGCGACTGTTTCGAGCTGGGTCGGCAGTCGTACAACAACGGGGACTTCTACCACACAGTGCTGTGGATGAATGAGGCGCTGGAGCGGTATCACATGGAGTCCAATAAAACGACCATTAAGTCGGACATACTTGAGTACCTGGCGTTCTCCACCTACATGCAAGGTACATACATTACTGTACCATATACATTATAGGCACTTTTGAAATCAACCTTTGTAAAAAATAACTGCCCTTATCTGCATGCATTTCAGCGTAAGTTCTGGCTGATATACTCATGGTATTGTTAACAGGAAATTAGGAAAAGTACCAAGTACCTAGTTCCATGTCTGAACGTCATTTTTAACAATGTGATATTTACATTTCCAGAAATTTCATTTATTTCATTTTGGTCATGTTTATTTAATACAGTAAAAACCCTTTATTCACATTCCCTGGTTGACAATTTCCTACATTTTACACCTAATTATTTCCCTTATTTATAATTTTTAAAGTTTGTATTGTTAAGGTGAGGTATATCTGTAGCTGAAGTAGGCATCTCACGTGCAGGCCTTCGGTGACATGCAGGTCTTGAGAGAGAGAGACAGAGACCACCCACCCCCCACACCCCACACACATACACACACACACTTCGCAGACCGATGAAGGCCTTAAGGTATAGGTTAAGGAAGGAGGGTTTATGGTAGGAGGTAGATTGCCCTTGGTCAGACTGAAAGAAAAGTCGTTTGCAGACTGAGATAAGTGAATAAGGAGATGTGTAGAGGAGTCCTTGCAGACTCAAGGATAGGTAAGTCCTCTCGGACTGAGGAAGGTTGAGAAGAGTCTTTGTGGACTCAGGGTAGGCCAAGAGTCTTTTGCAAACTCAAGTCTTTGCAGACTGGGGTGGGCTTGCGTTCTCTTCGGCCGTCGAGTCCGGCCCATTTGCCGGGGCTAGCTGTTGGGGTTGTGTTTAAACTGAATTTCCACTTATCAGAAGTTCTTCGGGGGCAGGGGGTAACGTAGCCTTTCACCACGGGGGCTTGTTTATCAGGGGTGCAGAAGTGCTATGCTTTTCTTATTGCCCCACGTGGAGGCGACGACAAATTAAAACCCCTGTCTCTGAGGCGGGCTGGCCGTGACGTCACAAGGTCACGGGGGTGCTGCCATCTCTCGAGATTGTAGGAACTTCTCCTGGAGCTAGCGACGAGTAGTAGAATTCTCAAAACAATATTTATTCAAATTGCGGGGGTGCCTTTTACATGCATAAATCTGGGTGGGCAATGGGGATTATAATTATGCACGTAATTTACAATGATGTAATCGGCTACCCAGGCTTGTGGGATTTATTAAAGCGATACATTTATTCTGGTTTGTTACTTATATATTCTGCCCCTGAACACACGTGGCTCGTAGATGTGGCAATGTCGTCCGTAGAGCGCGCATTCTTACTGCGCAGCATGATGCCATGCGTCAAACAAAACATTTCTTGTTACTATTTCAATGTTGTAGGTGTAATAAATTACTACAGTGACATACCCACGGTGTTTTAACCTAATTTATAACAACTGATTCAATAATTTTTATAATTGGATTTATGGGCTTTTAATATAGATTTCTGTAAAAGTTTGCAACTTTAAAATTTAAAAAAAAAATGTAATTGTGTGATATACTTGGCATTAAAAATGAATAAAACCAACCAAACTGTAATTTTAATTGAATCAGAATGTAACATGAATCATTGGACACATTAGCCATAGCAAGTTACTTCAAATCAAAGTTTTGAAATTTAAAAATATAAAAACTGAGTAAAAATAATTGATTTTCTGCTTGTTATTCCTAGTGTAGCACTTAGATGATACTTTGTTTAATTTAGCTGGATAATTCACCTCATGTTTAGCTATACTGTATGTGCGTAAAATTATTATTTTTTCCATTTGATTATCTACAAGACTGAAGTGCTATAATGAGAATGTTAGGGTTATATTATAGTGCTCCAAAAATTAAAAAAATTGTGTGTATGTTGCGTTAATATTTTATATTGTACATTTTGACATACTGTATTTGTGATTGCAGTAGATTGTAGTGGTTAGCATTGTTCACAGATGTTAGTGGGTTGTGTTGGCACCACTGCGAAGTGTAGTGGAAGCAGTAGTGAACCATTCCATGTTTGGTGTGTCCAGGCAACGTGAACACAGCACTGGAGTTGACGGATGAGCTTCTGGAGATTGTGCCAAACCACCAGCGTGCACTGGGTAACCGTGTGTACTACCTGGCTGACATTGAGCGCGTCAACAAGGAACGGCGGAAGAGAGGGGAAGATGGAGAAGATATTATGCCTGCAGAACAGGTGTGCATATCTCTCTACCACAACAGCCAGAACTTTGCTTCGTCATCATCATCATCATCATTCATCATCATCCATCATCATCATTCAATCAATCAATAATCATCAATCATCATCCATCCATCATCCATCCATCATCATCCATCCATCATCCATCATCATCGTTAGCTGTTTCCAGCCTTTGGCCAAGTCAACTTGGTAAAATGCCGCCACCATCTTCCTTTCCCCTCTAGCACTGTTCTCCAGTCTTCCATTGATGTTCTCACTCCCTCAGACACTTCCTACTTCCGTCTCTTCTTTGGCAGGACCACGTTGATGCAGTTGTCAGACTATTTGCCTCTTACATAGGCAAACTAGGTTCAATTCCTGGTTGGACCTCTGTCCTGGATTTTTGCACACCAGACAATGCTGCTAGTCAGTGGGTTTTCTCTAGGATATTATGTTTACTCCACTTTTGCATTCTGGCACTGCTCCATACTTACCTCACTCTCACTCATTAGTTCTCAAGATCTTGATGTTTGGAGCCACCTAAATCTCTCCACCTTCTTCTTTGGTCTTCCTTGATGCCTTTTTTCCATTGTACATACAGAGGAACCCCTGTATTATACCCCCCCTGATTTTACACTTTCCTACATTTCACACACACTTTTTTTGGTCCCAATGTCTGTTTTTACTGCATACACTTTCCTGCATTTTGCAACATTTTTTCCCCAGTCGCTTGCTAAGTGTAAAACAGGGGTTTCACTACTTCATTTCCAACATCCTGCTTGTCAAACTCTCACTTCCCTTCTTGATGTGCCCATACTTCCCCTCCTCATCACCATCATCATGCTCCTTGCAAATTTCATGCCCATTGTCTTTATATTTCTTTCCATCTTCTTATCCACTATCCATGTTTCTGTTCCATATGTCACAATGGGTAGAAAACATTTTGTATTCAAATTTCTTTTTGCTCATTTTTGAAAATGTGTTTCATATTATTTCAAGTGTTTGGTTAATTTGTTTCCCTGCAGTACAATGAACAATTTTCAAATCTCATCTGTAATTGTAGATATGACTCAATCAGTCAAGTATGTAATTGAATTTGTAAGTTAATTTTGATTACTTTGCAAATAGTAAATTACATATAAGAAAAATTTGGCATCACAAGTTGTGAGAAAATATTGAGGGGGTGTCATTAATCTGCTGCTTGAACTGCATTGCAGTGTTTAAAATTAAGATTTTTTTTTTTACAGAACCATTAAATGTGTGTCCAATGCACTGATCTACAAAAAGACACATGCATTTCAGATAAGACCTGTTGAGTATGTTCAAGGCATTTTGCACATTACAAACACCATTTTGGAGCAGTCCAACATGGCTAAAAACAGCATTTTTCAAAATTTAGTATCTCAAAATATATTGGTACATACAAAAATACTCAAGGTGCCCTGCATTAAACCTTGTTACAGACTTTCCACCAGTAATATGATAGAGTCACCACTTAAAGTGCCCCATAGGTACATGCAACAAGTATAGAACACTGCATGCCAGTTCAGGCCCCTGCACTTAGTGGCGATAATGCACGTGATGCATGCGGCAGGGTTACCTTTACCACTCCCTTGTTTCTGTGCCTCAAATGGTAAAAATAGCATTAGGTAAGTGGCCCCATGGCGGGAAGAAGGAGAGGTGAAACTGTCTGGCCGCTGGAACTCATCCCTACTGCGCGTTGCTTGATCATGGTCACACATGCCGTGCTCCGAGCATGTTTACTGTACAACCGCGACGGTGCAGATAACGTGTCACACACATTTTCGATTTTGTTATCAACATTTGTACGTGCTAGTGATACAGTAACACAGGTATCAAACGTATGCACCCATTATAACGTATTTGTGAGTTCTGGTGAAGGCAAGGAAAATGTCATATACCAACGAGGACAAACTTGATATGCTTCTGATTTACTGTGAATTTAAACAAAATGTGATGGCAGCGGTGGTGCTATACGCGGAGAGCTATCCTTTTACGACATTGTCTATAGGGAATAACACTGTTGAGACTTCGCAGGAAATGATTGGTAGGTGGGTTCTAGAATACTCTGGTGAGAAGCAGACACAAAGCAGGAACAGGGAATCCACACGCAACTGACATTCTGGGGGCAGTTCCCCATAATCTACGTGTGAGCACAGCGGAACTTGCGAGTGGCTAAGGAACAAGTCAGGCAAGTGTTGCTCACATCCATACCACATATCACTTCATCAGCAACTAGATAAGCGTTATTGTGCAAGGAGGGTAGGATTTTGTCGTGCTATTAGGTATGAAGTGATGTATATGGTTATGTCTTGAAATTTATTACTTATTTGGCTCTTACACGGTAAGTGCATGTAATAATAATTCCACCAGAATTACACCAGTAGAGTCCTGATAAGTTAATTGGTGAAGGCTCATATTGTTCATGGTTTTGTAACTGTTTTTTCTTTTCACATTTTCCCGAAGTGGACTGGCTGTTCATTGTTAATTAAGCCCTTTCGAAACCAACTTTTGAAAAATATCACTACTCCTACCTGCATATATTTCAACAGTTGAACTGTCTGGTGTGGTATCTGTAGTGAAATATAAATGTGGTAGCACTGCAGATGTATGTTATGGTTCTTGTTAGTTAATAAATGGTGGCCTGTTTGCCGGGATAACCAGGGAATATGTGACGTTATTACAGCTGGCATGCGCCCAGTAAGAGGAAAGTAGAGAGTGGAAAGATTTAGGTTGCTCTTAACATTGGGATTTTGACAGCTGATGAGGGTGAAGTGAGGTGAGTACGGAGCAGTGGCAGAGTGCAAGGGCGGGCGAAACAGGAGATCCCCAAAAAAACTAGCAGAGAAGCCGCTGGCACGATTCGCGCATGCAAAAATTCAGGATTGACCCCGCCACGAATTGAACCTGGTTCACCTTGGTGGGAGGCAAATGCCAATGTTCAGTTTACATTTGGTGGAAGAATACACAATGTGCATACAAGTAGATCTTGAGCAGGGCTTTCAAACGTGTTCAGTTTACAGTGAACCCATAGGTGCCTCTTTAAGCTTCACGGACTGACTGACATAATTGGGTGTTAAGTGGCCTCCCTACTAGATGCTATACGAGTCTCATTGTAAGTGGTGTGTCTATTATAATTTTTGGAAAAACTATGGAATATTTCAATGTTAATCTTTATTTGTGACAGAAATAAAGTCAATATTTTGTTCCCGATTCATGAGTTTGTTTATTGAAACATAAATGTGATCTTTGAAAAGTGTCAAATTCAACAAAAGTCACTTCTATTAACACACTGTTTACATAATTTATTCTTCTGTCTTAAACAATAGCGAGAATGCTGTATCTTCTCTGAACAGATTGATGTATCACTGTAGTGACCACTTAAAATTCTTAGGAAAGAGAACACATATGAAACTTGTTTCTGCTGTTTTGCATCACTATTGCAATGGTTCCTTATGGCCGGATGTGACATTGAGGTGTTTAATATTGTTTACTAGTGATTCCCCTCAAGCAAAATGCTCGTGAGTGAGGAATGTATTGCCGCAGGTGCCGGTGGTGCCCGCCAAGATACCTCAGCAGGCCGACGTGCCAGAGAGAGAGCTGTACGAGATGTTGTGTCGTGGGGAAATAACGCCTCCGCAATCCATCCTGTCCAGGCTGAAGTGCCGCTATGTCGACCGAGGCATACCATTCCTGAAGCTCGCCCGTGTCAAGGAGGAGGAGGCATACCTCAGGCCTCGCATCGTCATCTACCATGACGTCCTCTATGACTCGGAGATCGAGGTCATTAAGAGACTGGCTCAGCCGAGGGTAATCACTGACACTGCAAATGTAATCTAAGTACAGTCATTTGCGGGAACATTGTATCAACTGTCTAGTGCAGTTTCAAACAAAGACTATAAGGACTCCTGCTTACAATTTTATTTATAAATAAAGTTGTTTTATTAAATTTACAATAAAGTTAGGGCCTTAGAGCTTTTGTTTTATATCAGTAATTGTGTTACGGTGTTAGCCGTAATCATTGCAATGTTACCCCAAATGACTGATGTTGCTAATACATTTGAAGTTGGCAAGTTTTGCAAATCAGTGTAGTTTGTACGTTTTCTGTGACATGTATTGCATTACTAATCATCACTAGCACTGATGAACTGTGGAGTGTGGCCCAAATTAGAAACAGCTTGGCACACGTTGGTTTTGTAAAACACAACAAATTGAAGAAATATGGAGTAATTTCCTCCATGATGTTTGAATGATGTACAGTAGTAGTACAACATTGATAGCTCCTCAGGTGAAGTTAGTGAAGTGCTACATCACCAACATGACAACAAAATAAGTATTTTGGTCCTTCAATGCTGATATCAATACAACTAAATCAATAGAAGTGTCTGTCTGTGATTTTCGAATTTTCCACTTAAAATTATTTTTTCCTGTAGTATAATTGATTACTAAGCCACATCTAATGTTAATTTTTTTCATGTCTGTCTGTCTGACCGGATTTAACTCAAAAATCACTAAACGTATTGACGTGAAATTGACATAGTCTATAGACAATAACCCCAGGACCAACTTAGTCTTTGTTTCGAGATATCTCAAACGGTTCCAAAAATATGATGATCAGGGATGTACATAGGTACTGGATTAAGATTTTCGTAGGATTACTGCATAAAAAAGAGAATTGTTAAAAAAAAAAAAGTTCCGTAATTTCTGCTTTCTTTTTTGTCTATGGGCGTTCCTCCTTTCCTTCCCAAGAGCGATTCCAAATCCTAAATGTCATGCCTACGAAGTAGCACAGGGAAGCTAGTTAAAAATAAATTAATAGACATATTCCAAAGTTGTCATTAACATAATAGTGTTGGAATTCAAATTGCTATGCAGATGAAATTCTGGCCTCCATTGTGAACATTCCTTCTCACTGTGGCACTCACGTACTAGCAGGGTCTGTACTCTGTACATGTATTCAACAAAATCGCCCTTAAGTGTTGTTCTAAACAGGCTACTTGAAACCGCCATCATTTCCCAGTCTATGTGATCTTGAAATGTAGGCCCAGCCCATAGGGACAGGAAGTAAGGGTGTCAATAGAAACACGCAACCTTCTACAGCACTTATGGACAAATTGGCTAGTGGCTGATTCTTCCTTTATGTGGTATTTCTGATGAACTTACCAAATCACCAAGTGGTTAGTGGTGTTTACTGTTAGTTCTCTTGCATGTGCACTATTTCATAATGATTAATAACAATTCTTAGTGGTTAAGGCTTTTATGTAATTGTTACATTTGCGAATGTCATCACTTCATTGTGATTTTTTTTATATTAATAACTGTATAAATTTCCTGTTAAGGCTATAGCAACCCATTCACAGTAATTTTAGTACTCACATGCAAATACAGTTTTACATTATATGGGTTGACCTTGTATAAGTGAGGTAAGACTTTTCTCCACTTTGTTTCAAAATAGCAAAAGTCTGCAATTTCTGTGAATACTGTATGCTCTACACTTGTGATATATGCTGTTCATGCTAAAGTGAGCACTTTTTAAGACCCTTTCAACAGGTATTAACCACTAATAAATTTATTTTTTGCAGCTCCAGACGTTAACTTTTGTTAGTGGTGAAATGTACACACTGTGTTTATTAGTCTGATTACAATGTTTATTTTAAAAAGTGATAGGAAGATAGAAATCTAATGAAAAGAAAATTTCAGCGGGGCCTTAAAAAGTGCTCACTTTACCGTGAATCGCCTATAGTAATAGGGTTGCCAACCTTTTTTAGATTTGCCATATGGGGCACATCCAACAACTCGACACTTCTGACCCCAATTAAATGTTCAAGGGAAATTATTATAAAAATATAAATTCTAAATTCTATCTCTTCTTTCTGCTTCATTACCAAAAATGTGACATATCAATTCACTGTTGCAGTCAAAACTGTTATAACATAAGCCACGCTTAGTACAGTACAATCAACTCTTGATTCTAAGATCACTGGAATAGTGACCTTCTTGAAATAACAACCTTTTTTTGGGGAACCATAAAAAATAATTTAATTGTAAAGGCATTTCCAATAAAGACACCTTCGAAATAACATCCCTTATCCTGGAAATCACGAAAAGTCTTAGAATCAAGAGTTTACTGTAATATAATATAAATATAACATGCTATAAGTGAATTCTGTATTTACATCCTTTTTTGGTGAGGAAAAAAACTGTTTATGTTAGTTCTTTCACTTGTGTTTGCCTGCTGACTCATGTTTTTATGCAACAATGTTTATGCATGTTGCTTCAAGTTGATTTCCCTGTCATGTGAAATAAAAAATTCTTGTTTGCAAAATAAGTAAATACTTGTCCCGTAATCGCAGAAGTGGTAAATTGCTGACACTTTATTTATCAATATTCAGTTTATTTTTGAAGAATTCTGAGATGTGGGATGTACATATGACGTCCCACCTTGTGTCCATACAGAATAATTCTTTTATCCCCAGGATGCAGGAAATCCCATACAATATTGGGTGGTTGTCAACCGCAGATGATAACTACAAAGTTTGAGACTGTATGGCCCAGTTGGCCCACTGGTCTTTTTAACCATAGCATATTCACACTGAACTTTTTATGTTATCATTCATCATACCAGAAGCTGATGTTGAGTATGACAGCTTAGAATTTCTTACCTAGAGGTCAGTGATATCTTGAACCACAGTTCTCATTTTTCAAATTTGTCAGAAATTGGACTGAAGTAATATAACCATTCTGGTCACATATTTTTTAAGGTTTGATACTCAAAATATTGTAAATACTCAGGTGCAAAAATTCTGTAATTATCCTTATATAGTAGAATTTTGATACAAAGTGCAAAAAAGGATATAAAATTTTTTCATGCATTAGTGAAAAATATTTTATAGGTATCAAAAGTGTATTTAATGATATTACATCTACGAGGAATTGAAAAATGTTTTTTACAAAGTGAAATATACTTTAAAAGTGAAGTACTTTATAATGAGATTTCACTGTAGAGAAGTCTCATCATCTGCCTCTGTAACATATGTTCCTACAGCTAAACCCCTTCCCCTACCTTTTACTGTACATTTTACATGTACATTGTGTAAAAAAAAATGGCAGAATGTAACACCGGGAGCATAATGGGTCGGATTTACATCAGATGTTCAAAGTATCCACTGTCCGTTGGCTGCCTAGCAGCCCCATGCTGCAGAATATTACCTTGCACATTATTCGGTATGTCCTCATCAACTTTAGTAGTCTCAGCATGAAGTTTTGCAGCCACATCTGCAATGTTGTACGTTAGATTCATGTGGACAGTGTGACCTAACGGTTGGCCATAACAAGAAATTACCCATATATTTTATTCTCAGTTTTTCACTTCTATATGTAACCTTGGTGTTACTATCCACCATTTTTTTGACATAATGTGTATTTAAATGTCTACATAATATAAATAAAACTATTCATTACGTACATTTTTATGCGAAATTGTTGTCACCACAAGGTATTTCCTAAATGCTCTGAAAACTGTGTAGAGGGGGTGAAAGCCACGTAGGTATCCCTGTGCCCCGAACCTCTGAGGAAGCTGATAGAAGCCACAAAAATACTTTTAAAAAGTGAAAAACAAATAAAAATCATATTTTTATATTTAATTCAAAGGAAAAAAGGACTTATCAAATGAACTGTTAAAAAAAATATACATTGAAATATGAAAACACATTTTTTTTAAACATTAAACTTACAACATTAGTTGAATGTGATCTCTGATGGCTCTCGACAGCCCTGACTTTGTCAACAGCAGTGGATGTGTTGAGGCAGCGGCTGTGTTTTCTGCTGTAGTTCCGGCGAGCTACAGTGCAGAATTACCAGACGGGTCAGCTGGAAGTGGCTCACTACCGCATCAGCAAGTCAGCGTGGCTCAAGGACGAAGACCACGAGATCATCCCCACTGTGAACAAGAGGGTGGAGGACCTCTCCTCAATGACGGTAGCTACGGCCGAGGAACTGCAGGTCGTCAATTATGGCATCGGTGGTCACTATGAGCCACATTTTGACTTTGCCAGGGTAAGTGGAGCCAAAATCACCATGACGTATTTTTATTTCCTAAAAAAATTACTACAAGCTGAAAAATGCGTTCATTTGACAGCCAGCTGGAGTACAGTTAAAAAATAACACATAGTGAAAAGTGTGATCAATTTATCCAGAACACAAAGAATGAGGATAGTAGAGTTGTAGAAATAACTTTTGTGCAATGATGGCCTTTGATATGACATGCAACATCTGATATCAGCAGATGATGATGTCAGTCTACAAACTTTGTCAGTTATGCTTTCAAACACTTTGTTAAGGCCAGGCATTATCTTAACATAGTTAATTTTCTGTGGTATGGGAGTTTTTTTTAACTTTATTGTCTACTTAGCATAATCCTTTAGCTTTCCAGTAGACTGAGATACTTACACTCATGTTTAGATGCTATTGCAATTTATGTTATTATATTTTTGATATTTTAGTGAAACGTTCCATTTTATTCTAAGTTAATTATCATGTAGATGCAGTGCAGCAGAATCATCCAACTCTGAAATAAGGAAATCTGTGTAGATGCACAGAAAGTCTGTATTAAATAAGCCCTTACATTAAATATTTGTGGTAAAACATGTACAGGATGCGGATTTAAAAACTCTGTATAGTGTTAGCATGGCAGCTGATGTAACATGCATAATTGACACATACTGTGGATAATGTGTCATTAATATCAACTTACATTATTATTTCATTTTAAAACTATATACTTTTGAGAAGTGTATAGAAACAAATACAATAGACACCATGCTATACAGTTTGAAGTAACAAATGCCTTCGTGAGTGCTTGCTTACAAGAGATGCTAGTCATGTGGGTATTGTGAAAATGTAACAAACAGAGGATGTTTGTTGACCTGCAGACGTATTATGACCCGTGGACGCTAGTTTGCTTGCGAATGCAACTTTACGTTGCACCGTGTCTCAGATATTATTTTTAAATTTATTTATTTATTATTAAAGAGATTATGACAACTCTCCCGTGTGATGATCGCTGTTTTTTACTTCAATGCAAAACTTATCATCAATGCACCTTTTCTGAAAACAGTTGGCAATACTTTCATGGTAAGATGTCTCTTTTTTAAATAAAATCGAGACATATTTCTGTCTTTAAAGTTTCCTGAAAGTAATTTATGACATCACCGACATTGACAACACCTGTACAAAGGAGAATATACATACAAATAAGCATATTACCAATATATAGTAAAGTTTTAAAACATGGTCATCTGGTACAAAGTTGTGGAATGGGTCTAGTTAAAACCAATAAAGTGTGATATTTCATATTTTTTAAATACTTTAAACTGTATTGTTTATGTATACTACTAAACACAGTCTACAAATACTAACGTTCTTAGTCTAGTCAGAAAATTCCAGGTCACAATCAAGAGTTTATAGAGTAGATGTGGTGTTTTGAGGTGATATAACTCAACTCAAACAATGAAATTTAATGAACAGAAAATCATAATAAATCCTTCATACCATGAAGAAAACTTTTACTTCATTGTTAATTTTAATATGAAATAATTAATGAAAAAATGTTTGTGTGAATATAATTCAAAATATTTAAAAATATTCCTAAATTATGTGTACGGTGAGAAAAAATTAAAATGAATAAGTTAAACACTGAAAAATAACAGATACGAGACGAACGATGACACAAATACTTACTGGTAATTTGGGCGCCAACGGTGCTTCCCAATCACCGCACTATTGAGACTCAGGGTTCTCAGGGATGTTGTGGGTTCTGTGCGTCCGTCTCACCCGTGCGTACTTGCAAACATGTTGGCAATACTAAACTTTTAATAAAATCACTGAAATAAACAATTGATAAACATATATGGCTAGGACACTGTCACTACTGAATTAAAAAATTGAGTTCAATGTAGACTTGTTTTTATTGATATAGTTTATACACATCAATGTGCCAATGAAATAGTTATCTCGGTCGTGACTAGCCAATTCCGCTTGGGTGCTCCCCAACCCATAATTAATCTAGTGCACGCCTAAATGGATGATTTCACCGAGGTGCGTGAAAGCACAGCCTTCACATAGGAAGAGGGCCGACAGCCGCTGGGATGGACTGACAGTTTTTTTCCTGAAGACAGGACATGGTGAATTACAAATGAATACCCTTAATACACATTAACATGAGTGATTACTCGGCATCACTAACTCAAACTCGTCGGGGCTCGCCCTCCAGCACGTGGTTAGTGTGGTGACGGCCTATAGACAGAGCCGGCTAGGACGGGAGTGATTGCACTGTACACTAATTACACAATTACATAGACCCTTGAATGATACATGAAATAAGATAGGACACGAGATGAATATTTACAATAAACACACACATGTGCGAAAACAAGCTTAGGTGGCACGGATGCTGCTGGATGAAGTTCGTAGCAGACCACGGGGTGCAGGTGAAATTGCAATATTTCTGCTTGGAAACTGCAAACTAAATTCAGATAAAATATTATTCTTGTTTGACAAATGGTTCTCTTTATGATTAGCGTTGTTACAGGCTTGTAACATGTCTGATGGGGGTAAAATCAAACATTACTGTGACCGCGTGGTCAAGTACAAAAGCATCAATTTACATGAAAAATACATTAAACCCTGAATGAAAATACATAGAACCCTGAAATAAATGATTGCACATACAATGTTATATAAATAAGCTCTTAAAACGCAATGATGGCATATACAAGGACTTGGCTTCAGTCGGCCACGTGGTTATACGTGATGTTGCCGTAAAATATTCAAACACAAAAATTACCCTTAAATACATACAGAAAAATAAAGCTCTTAAAATTACGTGTAGCAATTATGCAGAAGTTACAATGAAATGCCATAAACATAGGCAGATGGTGTCTGATTCAAATGCGTGAGTCGCGTGACCTCTACAACATCTTTCTCCTCCTTCTCCTCGATTAAGTTAAAAATGCCACAAGGGCATAAGAAATTAGTAAAGCGGGAGCATAATGGTGGGGAAAATGTCAGGCAAAAACGTACGCAAGCAACGATTAACCGGTAAACTACATGGACTATGGAAACCTACATCAGTGAACAAAAGTTGTAGTGCGCACGTGACAGTGTCTTATCTAGCCAGCTCTCCTCCTCGACAGACTGTCCAGATACAAGCGTTACACGGACCTATCATGGCCGCCTACAGGGTTCACATAAGCGGAAGTGCTATGAATGCCGAGTGAAATATTTTATAGTGAAAATGAAATGGCACAAATTAAATTAGACATTGTTTTACATTTCTATAATTTTGTTACGAGTTTCAATATTATTTTAATGTCTCTTTGTGATGGCGTTCATGTCAGAATATTAAGTGTTCTTAATCTCGGTGCCACAGGCACTTTGAATATTCATAACCAAACAATTAAAATTAGTACAAACACTTTAAAACATTTTAAGACATGTTAAACACTGTAAAGACAATATAACACATTTTACTCTGAAATGAACATTTATAGGAAAGTTCAAAATTGTCGGCCTCTTTGTGCACGTGCGGTACACATGACACATGAGCGCCGTCATGGGCTCTAGCGCCGCTGGCTGTTAGCCGGCGTCACTTTGTATAAATATATTATTTTTCAGTAATCTTCAAGAAATGGATATACAGTATTTTGAAATATATATATCTCTGTGTGTGTGCGTGTGTGTGGTTTTTTTTTTTTTTTTTCATTCTAATTTTAGTATCCACTATTATTATTTATCAAAGTAAACTTCATGATAGGTATTTCTTATAATTTTAATTTCAGAAAGAAGAACACAATGCATTCAAAAGCCTTGGCACAGGAAACAGAATAGCTACAGTTTTATTCTATGTGAGTACATTTAAATTCCGCTGTGGTAATGTTTTTTATTATTAGATATAAAAATAGTTTTTTTTATTTAAAAACTATTACAGTTATCATTTTTGCTTATTAATTGACAAACAAGTATAAACATCATCTAGCGACGTTTCTGTAAACCTGAAATTATAACTAAATATTTGTAAGCATTGCATTTTGATATCCAAATTTTTGTGTGTAGGTAAGGACATATTTTTTTGACTGTTTACTTTTGCAAACAAATATTTACTAACAAAAATTGTTACTATTGAATTTTTATGCTCTTCACCATTAGCATAAAATTCCAAATGGTACTTAACCAGCTTTTCTTAATATGACCATTGTGTTTTGTTTGTGTAACAAGCCTAATGCTAAGTCAGTGTTGTTTGCTCGTAGTCAAGATGGTTGCTTGAATGTAGTGGCATTACAAATGGTCAGTAGTTTTAACAGAATGTCATCAGATATGATAGTGGTATCTCATCATTGATATCTGTTTTGACAATCTGAGTTACTGACCATGTTGTCAGCATTCAGCATCAGTACAGTAAGTGATGTAAGCAAGTGTGTTGTGGTGCATGGACAGATGAGCGACGTACAGCAAGGCGGTGCAACGGTATTCCCCTCCCTCAAGGTTGCACTGTGGCCGACGAAGGGCAGCGCTGCCTTCTGGCACAACCTGTACCCCAACGGGGAAGGCGACTACCTCACCAGACATGCGGCCTGCCCCGTCCTCACAGGCTCCAAGTGGGGTGAGTCATGCGTACACACACATTTCTTATGTGGGCACATGCTATCTGGAGTTTCATTAAAATAAATATCATGTTGAAGACACAGCCGAGGACATCATTCTAGATGGGTTTGTTACTATAGGAGAGTACTTAAGTCTCGCCCCCCACACGCCATGTTGAATTACTAGTGTCTAGCTAACTTTAGTTTTTTAGGGACATTTATTTGGAAACTACAACTATACCTCTCTGGCAATATACATTATGTTGTAGAACAAACCTAAATTCTTAACTTTTGTCAATTATTTATGAAATAAATAGTGCAGCATCATTTTTAAATTACCAGTGAATTCTTGCCATTTTACAATTACAAGATAACGTAAGGATAAAATTTGGTGACTATATTTGAAGGTGTTGGTGTGTATATTTGTAAATAGTACTTTATTATTGTGAACTTAAAACAAACTTGTATTTGACTGAACTGATTTCCTGCCTCAGAAGACAGTGTTTGATGTTGCCACCAATGACAATACTGCTTCAGGTTGCAACAGCCAGTTGTTTCCAAGATGGCGGCTACGAAGTATCTTGGCATTGCTTCATAAGAACGATCTCTTGCCTTCTAGGGTCCTCCAGAACTCTCATTTTTGTTCTGGTAAATAAACATGGTCCTCCGGGCCGGATTACACAAAATGTTGCATCAGCACCTTTATCTATCTACTAATGGTTGTCTCATTGTATCATGGCTGAAAAGTAACGGTTCACATGACACACCCACAAAATGTAACATGATATTGTTATTCACATCTAATAGTATATTACATTATATCAGCAAGTAATTTGTGTCCTGGGAGACTGTA
Organism: Dryococelus australis; assembly: GCA_029891345.1. Taxonomy (NCBI): domain Eukaryota; kingdom Metazoa; phylum Arthropoda; class Insecta; order Phasmatodea; family Phasmatidae; genus Dryococelus; species Dryococelus australis. The sequence continues at coordinate 117,091,219 of CM057000.1, read as the reverse complement.
TGAGGAACTACTAAGAAGCATGATGCCAAAAGAATTATTAAAGAATTTCATCAAGTGAGGTTATGTGAACTTGATCAAGTGTGCTCCCGCTCCATCATTTTCTTTGTGAAGTTGTCATATCACATCAGTTATTCATGCCTAACAAGTAATCACTCCTAACAATAGCAAGAATCAACATTGTCTGGGTTCATTTTCAATTTCTTAATATCAAGCGAACGCGTTTTGATAACAAACGTGCATTCGCACCTGCTGCGTTTAAAGTTAATTTTAGAAGATGGGATAAAGGCTTTGGATAAACTAGGAGACGTCGAAAAGTGTGCCTTTTTTTAGCTCATTGTGCAAAGAACAGAGCTCACAAGAATTAAAGACAAATTAGAGTAGGATATCTCCAACCTTGAGATTTGCATTTGCGAAACAGAAACTGACTTCACCCATGACTACACTTTTCAGTGGGATAAATTTGATGCAATATATTTTGAAATTGATGCTATCAAAGACCTCCTTAATATCAGTATTGATACTCCAGCTGTTGGTACACTAAACACCAAGGATGCCGACAATCATTCTGACTGAAGATGCCCGCTATAGAACTTCCAAAATTCAATGGATACGTTATGCAGTGGCAAGCCTTTTATGATTTATTCCTGATGCTTGTTCACAACAACAGAAGATTGCATGAAGTTGAAAAATTCCTGTATTTGAAGTCATCATTGCAAAGTGAGGCCAGCGCTTTGGTTAGTACATTGCCTGTGACAAATGCCAATTATGAAGTACCAAGAAATTTGCTAGTTCAGCAATATAATTGGCCATGATTAATTGCTTCTCATCTTTTAGAGTTAATTTTCAACGCTCCTTTAGTCAGTTCAGATTGTGTCCAATCCATAAAGGGGCTACTAAATTTAGTTACTGAAAATATAGGAGTCTTAAAGGTTATCTGCCTTCGGACAGATCAGTGGAATGCTATATTGTTGAATTTGTTGGTACGGAAATTGGACTGTCAGCTAAGAGAACAGTAGTGGGAACTCACTCTGTCACATGATGAGATGCCAACGTATGCTAATTTTATGTTGTTTTTTGAGAGGCATTCGCATGTAGGCCTATCTGTATCAGGTAAAGTTAATGCGAAACAAGTTGGAGGTGGCACCTTTGGTTCGGACAAAATGTCAATTAGAGTAGTTAAGAATCCTAAATTTGTTTTGAATACATTGAAACCGGAAATCCATGACTGTGTGCATTGCAATGTGAAGCACTCGCATCACTAAATATGAACCCTTCCTAGAGCTGCCCAGTGAACAGAGATTAATTTGTGTTAAAGAGTTAAAACTGTGCATTATTGTTTGAGGACAGGATATTTTGTAAGGAGTGCTCTTCTAGCTTTACATGTCGCACTTGTAATAAGAAAAGCCATCACACGCTGTTGCATCTTGCTTCAACGGCATCTAATGACCCTGGGGAGAAAGGAAATGGTTCATCAGAGGGTAACGATAATGCTGAAAGGTCTGTCTAATGCACAGGAGCCCAAATAGTCATCTACAGTGCTATTATCCACTGCAGTGGTGAAAGTTTTGGACAATTCAAGTCAGTCAGAGTCAGTTAGAGCCCTCATCGATCTAGGCCCATAGGCATTGTTCATTACAAAGGGATGCCTTCAAAACTTGCAATTACCATATTCTCAGCATAATTCACCATTGACCACTCTGGATCACACCCTGCTTCCAGCTGCCATGCCAAGGGAGTAACATGTTGTAAGGTAGTTTCCCAGGTGCTTCCAGATGAGATAATTACAGTGGAAGCTATTGTGTTGTCGTAGATTGCATCATCTGTTCTACAAATGCCTATAAGAAAGAAAGCAGTACCTGGTATTGGCAGATCCCAACAATTACGACAAACCTCATCAGGTCGACATGATTCTTGGTGCTGAAGTATTTCCTGAAATTCTTCGAGATGGGAGCATTCGTGGTTCACTTGGAAAGCCAGTTGCCATCAATACAATTTTTAGTTGGTTGTTGATGAGTAAAGTTAACCAGAGGCAAGCCTGTGAACCCTCATGTCAAACCTTTTTTGTTTCTTGACTTGAACCTGTGGATGATTTAATAAAATAATTCTGGGAAGTTGAAGAAATGCCATGTCATCTCACAGTTAGAACCAAAGAAGATACACAGGCTGAAAAAATCTTCAAGGAAACAATTTCACGTGAAAAGGATGGAAGGTATTGTGTGGCCTTGCCTTTTAAAGGGGAATGTCCAAATTAGGGAGACTCCTAGTCATCAGGGGCCTCTAGTCGACTCCAGTTGCTAGAGCGCAAGCTGGCCCAGCAGCCACATTTGAAAATTCTTTATCATGCATTCTTGCAAGATTATATCGATCAAGGTCACATGGAATTAATTGGAGAGCTTCTGCCCACAAGTACTAATGGTTATTTTGTTCCATACCATGATGTAACTCGTCTTGATAGTGCAAGCACCAAACTGAGGGTATTATTTGATGCCTCGGCCCAGACAAGCAAAGCTGTATCTCTCAATGATCACTTACTTATTGGCCCTAAGCTCCTGCCTGATCTAGTGACAGTCCTGCTTTGTTTTCATTTTCATATGGTAGCACTTACTGCAGATATGCGAAAAATGTATCATTAAATACTCTTGCAACCTCTCGATCGCCACTATCAAAAGATAGTCTGGAGGTTCTCTCCTGATCAGCCACTGTCTGAATATCAGTTGAACACTGTGACCTTTGGTCTTTCATCATCACCATACCAGGCCATTAGGGTCACTCACCAGTTAGCACTGGATGAAAAAGACGTCTTTCCAAAGGCAGCTCAAAAAATCATGCAGGATGCCTACATGGATGACATCTTGACAGGAACAAACTCCATTGAAGAAGCAATCTGTCTGCAGTGTGAACTTACCAGTATTTTTGAATCAGGGGGCGTTACACTTCACAAACGGTAATAATACTGTTTTAACAAGCCAGATTCTCCAGTGATACCAGATCTGCAGTGCGGTTCTTGTTCATTTTCTATTCTGGAAAATGATACAATCAAGGTATTGGGGCTGTTGTGGAACTCTAATGTAGATTGCTTGTACAAAGAGGTCAGTATTGTCCATTTCAGCTAGAATATTTGATCCTTTGGGTTTTGGTTGTGTTGCTTGCTAAACAGCTCTGGTCATTGCAGCTGGATTGGGATGACATCCCTCCTGATCCCTCGGTGAAAAAATGGAACATCCAAACAGAATTGGGTGTACGCTCAAAGGTGACACTTCCACGCTGTGTAACTAGTTCGGGAGCAAGAAAGTGTTTGAAATGTGTGGGTTTGCAGATGCATCGGAAAGTGGGTGGTATGCAGCGGTTGTTTATCTGTGGGCAGATGTTAACGATCCAGTTGATAGTGTCTTTAGTCTGTGCACAATCTAAGGTGGCACTTCTGAAGACACTCGTATTACCAAGACTAGAACTGTGTGCTGCACAGTTACTTGCCAAGTATTGAGAATTGTTAATGAGTTTTATGCCCCACTTCTCCTGGAACTTTAACTGTTAGCTTGGTCTGATTCTACTGTAGTTTTAGCGTAGATTCGTTCAGAATGCAAGCAACGGAAAACCTTTGTGCGGAATTGAGTCTCTGAGGTCCAGTTCCTTGTGCCCACGACTTGCTGAGGCCATGTGTGATCGGACGAGAATCCTGCTGACTGTGCATCCCGTGGATTGATGCCATGTGAACTTGTTGATCACCACTTGTGGTGGCAAGGGCCACCTTGACTGACTCAGCGTTCAGCATTGGAGTGGAACAGCTGTGATGGTGACCCTGGCTTAAACATGGAAGCCGTGGAGTCTGAGAAACAGTGGCAAAAATTTTCTGACACTAAAGGAAGTCAATGAGTTTCCTTTTGTCAAGTATTCCTCACTTACTCAGTTGCAAACAATTGTAACGTATTGTTTTCGGTTTGTGCATAATTGTCTGTCAAGTCCTCGATGTGCAAGATCACTTGCCACAGTAGAATTGCAGCATGCCCTCCTCTCGTTGATTAAAATAGTTCAGACCACCAACTTCATAAAAGAAATTCAGATTCTGTGGTCAGGGAACACACTTACCAGTCAGTTATGTAGATTAAATCCATTGTTGTTGATGGTGGAAATTTGCATGTTGGAGGGCGCCTGCAACATTCAGGCCAGAGTTACAATCTAAAACATCCACTATTACTTCCAGTTAAGCATCATTTCACATTATTGCTGATTGACTATGTGCATAGAAGACATCTCCATTCAGGTCCACTTTTCGTTCATTCAGTACTCAAGACAGAAGTACTGGATATTGGGTGCTCGTCGTATGATTCGTAACAGACTGAGGCAGTGTAATACGTGTTTCCACAATTCACCTCAGTCCTGTGCTCCTCCCATAGGTGAATTACCTAGTTGCAGAGTTCAACATAATAGTGCCTTTCATCACATTGGTGTGGATTGTGTTGGCCTATTCCTAGTTGCTATGGGAATACTGAGGACTGCTAAATCGTATAAGTCATATCTCTGTTTGTTTGTGCCCTACATGTAGAACTAGTGACAGAACTTTCTATGGAACGCTTTCTGGCAATGCTGAAGAGAACGGTTGGTTGTCGAGGTGTCTATGCTCATGTTTATTCAGACCAAGGAACAAATTTTGTTGGAGCAAAGGCAGCTCTTGGAGAACCTTGCAGTTTTGTGAACTTGCCTGCCTACTGTCAACAAATGTCAGCTAAGCTAACTGCCAAAGGCATGCAGTGGCACATGAATCCTCCAGTAGCACCTCACTTTGGTGGGTTATGGGAGACTGGCGTGAAATCGGTGAAGAAACACCTAATCCATGCTGTTGGAAGCCAAATTGTGATTTATGAAGAGCTGAATACAGTACTTGTTCAGACAGAGGCAATATTCAACTCTCGCCCCCTTTGTGCTATCAGTGAGGATCCCCATGATTTTACTGCATTGACACCATCACATTTTTTTATAAAGGAACCTTGAACCTTGACGCGTGCCCAGTTATAGTGTGTCTGGCACTTTCGTTATGGTTTTAGTGCGCTAGACCAAGTGCGCATCACAACAATGTTTTTGGCTTGAGAGTTTGCTGGATTGTGGTGGTTTACGGCTTGACACGCAGTCTGGGGTTGAAACCTTGTTTCCTGTGAAGGGTATTTGTATCGGAAGCTGACAGGAAGTGTTAGTGCTACCTGACTTTTGCTTGAGAAGTTGGGTTGGTGACTGAGTGGAGCTTGTGTTGCAATCCTTGGGTTTCGGTTGGGTTGAACTGGGCCGACTTATGCAGTACTGTTGGTTCCAGGCTGTGGACTCCTGGCACCAAAACCCAGCATTGGCGATTCCGTACCTTGCTTCCGTCCGGTACACTACCCTCAGGACAGGATGGTAATCTTGGTTTGTAGGGACGTGCGGTGGAAATGATACGTAGTGCACCACAGGAGCAGTCGGGATTATTTGTAACCCTAGTGAGGCAGCATGGTCCCGTTCCTCCTGTCTTTCCTTCGTAGGAGAGGTTAAGGTAAGCCGTTGCTTGGCAGCAGGATGAGCGATCTTTTGCTTTCTACACCATCTGCCGTTCCTTATATTATAAGGCATAGAGTGTGGTTCGCCGCTGAACAATACACGTCGTACACCATGGATGAAAACTATTCCCTATAATAGTGTAGTCCAGTAGCTGCTTGGCAACACGAGCTCGATGCCTCGAACGATCCCCCACCTTAGCGGGCAGATCAGAGACATTGAGCCGTGTGGGCCACCAATGCTTCTACTGGATATGATATCCAGCCAAGGCCAGGCCGCAACACCCAAGCAGATACCCCCCTTCCAGCACCTGGGTGCTCTGGAAGGGGAAAGTATCTAGGTTTGATGTCTCTCCCTGGATGGAAGTATTCCTAGTGGTCGTGGCTTTTCTGTTCTTTCTATCCAGCACCTAGGTGATCAAATGTAGAAACAACAGGCTGCCGTCTAATGGGTGTGTACACGACTGGAGGACTCCAGAAGGGGGTCTTCAGTCAACTCTAGTTCGGATGTAAATGTTCCCAGTTCTCGTTGGTGGTGCACAGTGCAGATTGCTCCTAGCTGACAAAGTAGATAATACCCTAGAAATGAAAACCATATAGCTAGAGAACAAAGCTGTATTTACTGAGGACTTAATAAATACAGTGACCCATGCTATCTCCTACCAAGCAGACGGAGTACTGAAAGTAACCTACATTAGCCAAGTGTAGGTGACCTGGTCCTAGGCTAGAGAGGAAGTTGAACTAGAAAACTGAATAAACATTATACTGAACTAAAACTATCTAATTATCAGGTGTCTAGAAGAGACAAAAGAAGTTAAAGTTCCTTTGCTGTAGTAGCAAGGTGTGTTTGTGTTAAAACTGCTTTTGCAGGTGAAACATAGATTGTCAAAGAATGTACTCATCGCAGGGAGCAGCCACGGGGGGCTGCTGAAGACTTGTGGTTCACTTGAGACCCCAGCACTGGAGAGGGCTCGGGGTATCTCAAGAGGATAGCAAGACGAATGACTCCGGAGCCCGGCCGCATACTGACTTATATAATCAGAACTGTAGGGTGCAGCGGCGGGCGCAAGGAGGGTGTGTGACGTCCTTCTGCTGTGAGGCCGGCATGGGAGGTGAGAACCCTCTCGTCAGCACTTTGCTTCATGTATCTTCGGTGGCGCTCAGTCGTGCCCCGATGTGGCTGACAGCTTGTAGTCACTCAGCGTAGGGGGAGGCGGCGTGCTAGCTGGGTTACGCAACCTTGAAACCATGCGTTTGGCCGCCGGATAGATTTAAGTGGCGTGCAACATCCGTGTATTGGTTTGCAGTATCGACTCTCACGTGGGTTGAAGTAAGAAATACTTGACGTGATGAGCGATGAGTCGTAATTGTATTTAATAGTGGTATAAGCGTCACGCGTCAACCTCTATTCCAGAAACTGATATGCTGGACATTCCTACTTCACGATTGAATCGGTGGTAACCTATTCAGCAAATCCATCAGACATATTGGAAATGTTGGTCAGGATTACCTACACACGCTGCAGCAAAGATCCAAGTGGACAGACCCATCTGTCTCTCTCAGTGTAGGCACTCTTATGCGGAACAACGATCAAACTCCACCATTGAAGTGGAAGTTTGGGCGAGTGCCTCAAGTAAACCCAGGACCAAATAGAATTGTCAGAGTAGCTTCAGTCAGGACAGGGCAAAGCATTCTCCAGCACCCAACTCAGAAGTTGTGTCCTCTTCCCTCCCAATAAGGAAAACTTTGTTTTGGTGGGGGAGGATGTTGGTGTGTATATTTGTAAATATTACTTTATTGTGAATTTAAAACAAACTTGTATTTGAATGAACTGATTTCCCACCTCAGAAGACAGTGTTTGATGTTGCAACTATTAGCAACACTGCTTCAGGTTGAAACAGTCAGTTGTTTCCACAATGATGGTCTGGAAGTATCTTGGCATTGCTTCGTGAGAAAGATCTATTGCTCCGGAACTCTCGTTTTCGTTGTGGTAAATAAACAGAAAGCATTTGTGCAATGTAAATGTGCTATTACAAGAAGTGTTCACTTATTTCATAAAATTAAGGCACATATATGGAAAATTTAACATGGTGGGTGAAACCAGTGCCTTAAAATGGAGCAACAGTGGAATGTAAGGGCAGGGGAAACTGGAGTTTCTTGAGTAAACATGCTGACCATTAGCAATGTCCACCATGTTTCATACACAAGAAAGTCCAGGGTGGCTGGAAACCAAGCCCAGGTCGTCACAGTGGCTGAGTGGTTAGCCTGCCCGCCTCCCGCCAAGGTGATCCGGGTTCAATCCCTGACCAGGTCATTGCGAATTTTCACATGTGGGAATCGTGCCGGACGATGCCGCTGTTCGGAGGGTTTTCTCTGGGATCTCCCGTTTCCCCCACCCTTTTATTGTGGCATCGCTCCATACCCACCTCAATCACCCCATCAGCTCTCAAGACCTCGTTTCTGTTAAGAGCCATCCAAATCTATTCACTCACTTCATGGTACAGGGCTAACTGATTAGCCACCGGGAGGCCCATATACTATAAATAAAGTTATGAGACACTTCATCTGTTTTTATTAACATTAAATTTTATATATATATATATATATATATATATATATATATATATATATATATATATATCTCTCTGTGTGTGTATGTGTGTGGGTGAGTGTCTACACACACACACACACGCACACATGCACATGCACGCACGCGCACACACACACACGTATATATAGACACACACACTAGTATTTAATGTTAATAAAAATAGATGAAGTGTCTCATAACATTATTTATAGTATATGTATTTGTGCATGTGTAAAGTAATGATTTCACCTGTCTCAGTACTGTTCATTACTCTACCTGTATGGAAATAACACTCCTCTGTGCATCTCAATTCCAACATCTGTAACCCTAATAATATTATCGGTTTAGTGATTTTTACTTCTTTTTATAATATACCAAATCACTGTTCTACAAGTATGTGGAGAAAAACCAGTTATCTGTAACGTTTCTTGTTGTTTCAGTGTCTAACAAGTGGATCCATGAGCTAGGCCAGGAGTTCAGGAGACCCTGTGGCCTCACAGAAGATGCAGAATGATGCAGTGCACGCATAGCTGTAAAAGATGCAGACATTTGTACATTTTTAATTACGTGAAGCTGTTTTTACACCTGTCATCACTATTAAAGTACACATCAGTGTCAGCTATATACTAGAGAAGAAAATGGGCCTAACCTCCAGTTTTATTGTACCTTTTTTTTATCATTATCAGGATCCTGCAAATAAAACTTTTTGTGGAAAATTGAATCACAAATCATATCTAGAGATATCTGTGAGTTAATAACCTTAATGGAATCGTATTGATAAACATACCTCATTTTTATTTGATTGAGAACTGCCAGTATTATAATCATTTTAAGGTGCTATTTTTCCCATTACTTTTCGCTCCTTTTACGGTCAGCTTTGTTTATAAAACTGTTTGATACTGCCTCTGCATTACCGACAGACATTTTACAACATGGAGAAATGAAACATGAATACATGTTGATATAATCTTGTAAAATATATGCAGTAAAACCCTCCTAACAAGTTTCTGAAGGGACTAAAAATGTAGGCTTATTAATCAGGAAAACTTCTTAAGAAGGGTCGTATTACTTTAGTGTTTATAGGCCATGTTCAGAATTGTGTAAACTTCCTCAGCAGGAAATCTTTTCAAAAGGGAACTTCTTAAAAAAAAATTTTATTACGTAATACAACAAACCCCGACTGTCCTGCTTGTGTGAAATTATTAAAATATATTGTTGTATTGTCGTACAATTTGTTTGTTATGTTTGTTGTCAGGTTTTGTGAGATAAAGAATTGCAGGGTATTGGTAAACTACTACATGATCAGTATGCCTTGGGCATAATACTTTTATAGGCTATTCACAGTAAAATGAGCACTTTTGAAAGCCCTGCTTAAGATTTACTTGTATGCGTGTTGTGTATTATTTCGCCTTATGTGAAATTATCAATGCCATGGGCCTCATCACTTTATTCATGCATCGGTCAAAAGAAACTGCAATTATTAGAAAAGTAAATATTTTACAAATCTGCTCATTTTTACACTTTGATCCATTAAAAATAAAATAGAAACTCAAAGAAAAAGTAATTTAAGTTATCACAAATAGTTAGCCCTACCTAACACTTTTTCATTGACGTTAAAATATGGAACTACTTTTCATCCATCATTACCAACTTTACTGGGTGCATGTCACTCAGTGCGCCCGTTAAATATATACAGTTTGGAGCAGTGACATTTTTCTGATGTTAATTTCAAAAGTGCTCTCTTTATTGTGAACAGCCTTTATTATCACTGTACCACCGTGCTAGGTTTCCACCAGTCTTAGAGTAGTCAATCTCAACACCAGCAAAATTATATAGGTATCATGTTATAAGTAAAAAAAATTGTAAGTAAAATTAGTACAGACAGTTAATAGTAAAGTGAGCCCATGACTAATTGCATGCCACCACACACACTGGCAGGCATGCAACAATTTAAGTAAAATATTTCTAACCGGGGATGGGCCGAATCCAATTTTCAGCAGAATACGAATCCATAGTCGAATCCTTTAAAATATTCTCGAATCTCAAACCAGAATCTGAATCTCAAACAGAAATGAAAATTGTTGGTCAAATCATGATGATGAACGTAAACGTAACAAAAAAATTACTTTCTGTAACAAATTTTGGTGGTATTATGTACATGTGATGGAGCTTTGTAAAACAATAATTTCACTTACAAAACTAATAAAACACTATGTAGTCAAATAAATTTTTTAAATAATTAATTGCAGAATTTTATTATTTTTATTGAATTATGCATAAAACAATTCTAACAGTACGGTCGAACTGAAGTTTTACATTGAAAGTTGGTGACAGCGAAAGGATGCCATGTTGTTTGCAGGTGTCACTGTAGTCCTACTGTATACAAATGCAGTTTTTATCGTTCCAATAACAATGTGACGAACATAAATTTGTTTCCTGTATTTAAAATACGAAGTCATAAGTAAAGTATTTAGGAGAAATGAATGTTTTCACAAATATTTATTGATTTTATGCGCTGCAATGAAGTGAGGGCATAATATAAATATTTTGGTAGGGGAAAGCTAACCTGAAATCTTTACTCAAATCCTGTCTTGAATCTTTGAATCCTTGAATCTCATGGATTTTGAGGGATTCCACGAATCTTGGATTCAACTGACCCATCCCTATTTCTAACACTTGATGTTGTTTTGAAAGTATATATTTAAATATGTAGCACATCAAGAATTTTGTTTTACTTTATACACTATAATTAAAGTACGAAATGGTAAATTATTACCCAACACATTTAGATTACTAACAATGCCACGTCTTCACTTCACTGATACATGAGCAATGCCACTGTAAATTTTTCATACGGCAAAAATACACAATTAAGAGAAAAGCAGGGCGTTTAAAAGTGCTCACTTTACCATGCATATCATGGATTAGTGGAAATCTATTACATTATCTTGTTTTGATTCATCGGAACAGTACAAATACTGAATTATTTTATCTGAGGTCCATTGTGTACAAACCTTTGCAGAACCCTCATTAAGGTTCACTAAATGAGCCACTTGGCTACAGATGTGTTAATTTTTTATGGCAAAACTTATCATAAATGATAGTTAAGCTGTGTGGAAGTGCAGAAGAATTAAGGCTATCAGTGTGAATATATTTATTTAATTCATGCACAAATGTCATAAGAGATTGTAACCATCAAAGAATTGTAAGTGAAACTTGTGAAGTCCACTTTTTTTTCATGGTACTAAAATACTGAAAACTTTATGGTTGTAAATTTGAACTGTGGTAGAAAATCCTTCTTTATGCCTAAAAGTAGTGAAATGACTTAATGAAATAGGTATGAAATTGTGGTGCTCACTTGTTTACATATTTTTGGTTGGTAAGACAAAGCACATAAAAATTAACAATAGGTACTTCAGCTACATGTTGGTAACATGTGTTAGTAATTAGTAAAACAGTTGATTCATTATGTTGATTTTAACTGCAGGTTTCTCAAGTTTTCTTAAAGGGGCAAGGGTGTGTTTCCAAGTGTATCCTACTTGTTGTGAAACTACTGTATAGTGTTCTCTGTGAAATACTTGACACTTTCACAATTTGGGTAAGACGTGTGTAACCTCATCTCACCAGAAAAGTCAAATTTGCTGCACAAATCTCATTCCTGATGTCCCTCCCTCCCCCCCCCCCCCCAAAGTATATATGTTCCCTGTATAAATTTACAGTTGTGCAAAAATTGTGGTCACGCTGACTTTTAGTTGCTTACAAGTTACATATTGGCGTAATAGCTTACGAATACATTTATTACTATGCAAAGTACATTTTTATCAGTGTTATTGCACCTACAACACTCATAAGAGTACAATAAATACATCTAGAATCTGCTTCTGATTAGCCATGTTAATTGGGAACAGAATAAATGTAGTTAAAAATATAAACGAGTTTGTATAGGCTATTTGCGGTATAGTGAGCACTTTTTTTAGACCTCTCATTTTAGTCAGTAAATATATTTTATTGAAGTTATAGACATTAACTTTCCAGTCCGGGGAAATATATACATTATGTTTACTACTTACACAACAATATTTATGTTAAAAAGTGGCGGGAGGATAAAAAATAACAAACATAAAAAAAGTAACTAGGACCTCAGAAGAGCTTACTTTACTGTGAACTGCCTTTATTAATAAACACAGCTAAACAAATCTACAAACTGTAATGAAAATGAACCTGTAGTTCTGCCTGTCACAGTGGAAAAATGCATTGTACTTGTTAAATGATGATCCCAATTTCCACCATTCAAACTTAGATCGGTAAGCCCTTCCCATCAAAACTGACTGCTCAGCATTTAAAATTTTGACCTAGAGAAAAACTTTTAATTAGGGAAACTGTGTTTTGTATGTTTCAACTGCTTCTTTGTTGCATGGACATTTGTCCATAACTGTTATTTCGTTATTAAAATGGTAAAGCCAGACTTGAGAATTGTATTTCCCAGCAAAAATGATGTGTGACACATACAACCATTTGTGTTTATATATAAAAGTCTTTGTCTAAGCATTTGAATTTACATTTTTATATTATAAATTCGGAATATCTAATTTTTTTTAATGGTTTTAAGTTTTCTCATTGTTATTTTTAAAAGTCGGAATGCAATTCACTGACACGCTGTAAGAGAATATTTCGTCCTACTTTGGTTTTTTTTTACCATAACATGTTGTCAGGAGGAACTGTCCGTCAGCACCAAAAAGGTTAACCGAGAAATTGGTACAATGTACATGTAACCAAGTAGTCAAACACTTAATGACTGTGACTGTTTAAGCATTGAAGGAAGCATTTTCTGTAAAATTTGATTTAAATGAAAATTTGAGTGAGAACTGTTTTATGTGATTCTTGTTCAGTGTTGGAAATTTCCATAAAAGGTGATGTCTGTTTTTGTTGTGCTCATGTAATTATTGTAGATTTGATCTTAAGGAGAGCATATATGTCCTATGCACATTCCCCGCATTGCAGCAGAGCAGCTTGCTGTTGCGTGTGCCTGTGAACATGCAAATTCTGAAAACTGTTTGTTCACGTGTAGTTGTGCTCTTCAATTCAGATTACCTACACTATCTTACAGTGTAATTACTGCAGCAGTAATATGAATGTATGAAATCTTTGAATTTTTATGAATAATATGTCTGTTGGTGTGTTCTGATATTGATACTCTGTATGGCTGCCTTTCATATTGCTAAGGCAGTGATTGTAACATTTCTCACATGTGCAATGGATTTGAATTTTAGCAGTCTCTGTGCAGTGTAGGAAAACTTTGTAATCAGCACTGCACATCCAGAGGCTCTGATAATGATGAATGTAACAAAAAAAATGATGCACGTAAGACAAATAAACTTGTAATATTGCAGGTTAAAATATTGAGAGTTCCAATATTTTATATAGGTAATTAATTAAACTATGCTACACTGTACAAACTCTGTGTTACATGTAATAAGAAACAAAAAATGATTTCTTTTTTACTAATTATTTTGCAGTTCACAGGAATTTCTCCACTCCTAACTCAATTATTATGCATGTTGAAGTTTATACTAACTCAACATTCACAAGAAAAATTCCAACACTATCAGAAACGTATGGAGTAAAATATGCATACCGTAGTGTTATTTAATTCATCAATTTTAACTGGTCAACATAGCATGTCGCTTTTCGTACTTCCACCGCGCTAGTCGCCAGGGAAGGTTCAACCATCTAACACCCGTTGCTCAGACTTTGATCAGTCTTAGACTCCTAGTTTTGTTAGTGTTACTAGAGTTTATCCTCGCACACCCTCCTTCCTTCACTGCACCTTCATGCCAGAAGGATACACAAGTTCCTTACGCCCTATCCGAGGGTTTTCCTGCCACATCCTGCTTAGTCTACCTATCACTGTGCAAGTCATACCGTCCCATCGTCCACACACTAGACACAGCGGCCCCCTCAGGGCAACAATAGGATACTGCATCAAGCTAGTTTTTCAGTTGTTTTCACAACGCTAGCCTACCCCCACCCTTTCATTAGTCAGAACCGGTCACATCTACTGGCAATTGTGTAGCTAGCTTCCTGGCAGACGCTCATGCTGATGTTAGGAGGTAGTACATCATCACGGGTTATTTCCCTTACAAGAAAATACAACATGTGTTTTGCTGCAATCCTGAGTACCACATTTCCTGTAAACTAGCACCTATCCCAGTTGACTTCGTGGATGCAAGGTCAATACAGGTGATCCTGGGAAATTACTCATTTGAGCCAAAACACATTGTTCCCATCCACATATCTCAGATAGCCACCCATTCTATCTATGTCGTAGGCAAAATGGTAGTGCCCACACAGGAACACTGGTCTCGGATCAGCTTGTTCATTTGGTGCTCACTTTTTTTCCTCTGCATCACCATGCCTTAGACTAGGAAGACTCGGCCGAGACAACACCCATGCAGTGACTCGACGGTGAGCCCTGACTTGCAACACTCACTGCACATCCACGCCCGGTGTAGGAATAAAGTGTCCGCCCAGTCGACGGCCCACACGTGGTCCGACACGCTGTAAATAACATAAGAAACCTGCCTTGCCTGCCCAACGTGAAGAGTGTTGTGCATTTCCAATGACCTACTCCAAGCGCCATGGGTTAAAGGCGTGCATAAAACAGACCTTACTCGCCTCCGGGCACCTGCACGAGCTTTACCTCTACCCTCACCACCTCCATTGCTCAACTAGGACCAAGGGAACAAGCTCAAGTCATTTGTCACCTGCAGGATTCCGTTGAACCTTTGGTGCCGAAGGTGCTATTTCCAGAACCTGTACGAGTGCGCACCGAAGTACATCCATTGCTGGCCACATACATCCATCAGCCAGACCAACAGCCTACTGAGGCAGTCACATATCTCATTCCAGCCATGCTTACTCCAGCTCCTCCACCATGCTGCCCACCTACACCTGCTGGCCCACCCAACAATCACGTCTGTCGCCCAGATATATCAAGCAAGACAGAGAATCGCAAGTGCAAGATCACGCTGTCAGAGCCAGACTTTCGTGCCTTGTCACAAAGCTACCAGGCCTGTACTGTACAATGGGCGTGTCCCCGTACCCCAACAGGACTAAATTCCACACCTGAACCCCAACCACCAAGGGAGCGCCTGACTCATCGTCCGAACAAAAACCATGTTACACTAAATGGAAGTCTTTTACTTGACGTGTGCCGCTTTCCTGTTATACTAACTAAACGATGACTCGTCTGCCTCACGTAGTTCTATGTTACCAGAGGGAGAGTCAAACCCGGCAACAGATTACACGAGTGTTCTTAGATCACGTTCTTATTAATTTTATTTTTCAGTTTATATATAGCATCCAGTAATGGATAGTGTTAACCAGTATCGTGACCAGTAATGGGTCACAAGATTGAGGTTATGTCATCCTTGTACAGCAACCAGCAGTCTGTAAGAAATGACCACGTGGCTGCATAAACTTACTCTTGTGTAAATATTAGAATAAGTGTGTTTGTGTTTAAATGAAGATATATATAAGAAAGTACGTGTCTATCATAGCCTAGAGAGATAATAGGTTACAAAGAGGATGCATTTAAATTAACAGAAACGTCCATCCCAAAAGACACATTTTTTTCAAGTTATGCACAAAGCAAAAAGTCAAGTCAGCCCCAAAAAGGCTTGCATTATTTATATTTTAACATATAATATCTTTGATTCAGTAACGAAAAAGTTTTTCATATGTTTCACATCATTTCTGCCAGCCACTGCATTCACACAGATCATAAAGTTTTAAATATGTGTTTTTTCATCATGATGCGGGAAGGCACATACACTGAAAGGGCTCTGCGCCAACCTCTAGGTCAGTAGCGTCATTATCTTGTAGCTGAGTGGACGTATGTGCGCGTCCTCACCAGACCATCATCATTTGTCTCATCATAAAGTGTATCAATAGCTTAATATTGTAACTTCTGGAACCGTGTTTTTGTTTTTCATATGAGGAGCGTGCCACTCAGCAGCCCAATTCATCTTTTATATGACTGGGACATTATGTACAAGGTAACAATTATGTAGGTTTCGCACCAAATTTGTAACAGCATCAGAGCACTCTGTGCTAAACAGGAGTAGTGGATTTTTCAGTGCCTCATGTGAGGGTTTACAGTAAATAAATCATGATCGCAGTGAATCGTATCTAATATTTACTATGATCACGTCTCAATCGCATAACCCGTTTTCACCTATTTATGTAAAGTACAAGCGTGGGAGTGGCCTCAAACAGTTCCTACTGAAGTGGACAAACATTTAGAGGGAGCTTTAATATCCTCTACTAGACAAGGCATATTGTCGATTATAGAACTCATCATCAGCAGCAGCATCAGCTTGACACGTGCCACTTATACAAATTATATAATACCATTACGACTCGTCAAGAGCACCTCTTCCACCACTACAGACGTGATTGACATGTTGCGTACCCTACAGGCAACAGGAATTTATGAGCGTATTTTCTCCACCTGGAGGATACGCAAACCGACTGGCACACCACCGCCCCTTCCCAGCGCTGAGAGCCAACAAGCTGTCCAGACCTCTGGCAAGGCTGAGTGCCACTGAAGAGGCACGAAGCAGAAACGCTGACCAGAGTATTCCCACGCCAACCAGGGCAGGAGGACGTCGTGTCTCCCCCGTGCCGGCAACCTACAAGCTTCCACTATATAAGTCAGGACGCTGCAGAGCTCAAGAGTCATTCTTGTTCTCTCGCAACTTCCCACAGCACTGTTCAGTGCTGGGATCTCTAGAGAGCATTGAGTACGCCCCCTGCTGCTACTTCACCATCGACGATCAGTCAACCAGCGAACACGCTCACTAACACGTTAAATTCACTTTGTCTCCTCAAGACACCTTTCTTACACCAGTTTAGAAGTATTATATCTTTTCTCGTTTAGATTATTTCTTTCCCGCTTTTCCATTAGAACCAGGTTGCCTATACCTGGTCAGCATAGTAACCTTCAGCACTCAATTGCCTGGTAAGAGGTAGCACGCGTCTGTTTATTGAACCATTAATAAAATACTTGTGTTTCCTACCTTACCACTTTTATTTCTGAGAGTATCTATCTGTTTACCTGCTATACACAGGTTGCTACGTACACCACTAACAAGAACTGGGTATTTGATCTAACCGAATTAACTTCAGTAGCAGGTGCCCCTTAGGGGTCCGCCATATTTTCTACACACCCATTAGATGGCCATCTGTTACTTTCCAACTGCAACAGCACTGTACCAGTGCTGGCAGAGAGGAACAGAGGAGCCACAACCACTAGCAACACCTTAACCTAGGGAGAAGCGACAGTCTCAAGTTATTACCTTATCCCACAGCATTGCTAGTGCTGGGATATCTGTAGTTTGAGACCTGCCGCCCATCTCTGTGTGAACACACATCCAGTGGCGGCATTGGTGACCCAAACAGTTCCCCGTCTCTTGATCAGCCCACATGCGTGGGGGATCAGTGGAGACTTAAACAGAGCCTGGTCAGCAAGCCAAAACCAGACTGACACTATAAACTGTGTTTAGTTTGTTCACGTCAAGGTGTACCTAGCATGCTGTAAGCAGACACTCGATGCCTTACGACCATAGACATGGTCGTAAACATAGGGAACGAAATGCAGTGTTCCTTGCCGCCAGACAGTTGAGTGCACTTCCTCAACCCACTCCGGAGCGACAGGCGGAACAGGACAACGCCGCCCTACTCAGCCACGAGTCGGTATCTGCTGCTCCGGTAACCATCTTATTTGTATCTCCGTGTATCCGAATTCATCCCTCGTGCCATCCCGTTTTGAAAGTATTGTTAACCGGCACTGCTACAGGATTCGGCTGGGATAACGTTCACTTCTGGACAAACGAAGCTCATTTGTGGAATCGCCAGTTCAGCATAGTTCAAGCTCGCTACGTCTGGGTAAAACCCACTATGACCAAGGCACCCAAGAAGCAATAATAAGTATGTACTACACAACACCCCTTGTCTTGCCCTCTATTGAATCTAGACCACCCCGCTTTTGATCTAGCGGACAAACTCCTCGACCACCGTGCCTAGTAGCCTGTCCGGGCATGCGTCAAGCTAGATGACGGAGCATTAGGTTAACGGTCCATGACTCACATCAGCCTCTCATGCTCTCCACTAAGAGCTGGCATCCTACCTGGTAACAGCGAACCTAACCCCAAATAATTTCCTGATGCCCGAATCTGGCTACTTCAAAGTGGTATTGGTACAAACACTGGTGGTAAGATACAACGTGGGTTCCAGTCCCTTGGCCTGTTTCCTTCCAGCACCTGGTCTGTGTCGCTGGTTGTGACCATACTGGGGTACATGAGGTGGATACTGGTGGACAGTTGCCGGCCAGGTGGCCAGCAGTAAATACATCTATGCCCACACATTTCATTTTTCTGCAATGCTGACACGCCAAGGCTCACACGTCGAAGTGAAACCCCATGTTGTTTGTTAGATGACTGAATCGGATGCGCAGCGCTAATTAATTGCTGTCTATCTTCGCTGTCACCCATGCGCACATCGTTAGAGGGGTGGTGCTGCCAGCATGGCACAGCGCGGATGGAGGAGGGGTGACAGGTGTTGTCTTCCCCTTGGATGTGGACAGGTCCAAGATAGTGCTAATGTGTGATGTCACGAGTGGTGATGAAGTTCAAGATGGCTGACGTGTGGTTGGTTCCTTGGCAATGGCGATTTGGTGCCAAAATTCCCACGTAGTTATTTGCTAATTTTTCTGCACCCCAAGTTCTTGGCGTGCTGGTCCAGAATGATGAGGAAAAGTTGTGAAATTTCGCCATTAGCGAAGCGTAAGGAGCCAGAGGCTCAAAGGAACTTTATATATGTGGGCACATGTGGCGCAGATATGACGTGAAAAATGTAACAGGATCACTTTATAGGAAATGGATGTTGGTTGCTGGGCAAGAAAATGCTGGGAAATTAAGGATACAGTTTGGCGTGTGTGAAAAGCCACATGGAGGGGTGTCATTTTGATGACTATCAAATTGGTGTTGTGGAAAAAGTTTTCCGGCAGGAGTAGGTTATGAGGCACAGTAAAAATGATAATCAGTTTGGCGGGTGTGTGAAGCCACACGGAGGGCACCATTTTGACGCAATGGTAAATCGGACATGGCAGAGAATGGTAGGTAACGTGTGTTAGCGAGGTATTTGCAGATTCTTCCGGTCAGGAGCCTCCGCTCAGGACAGAGCACAAAATATTGATGAAGTTGTGTCGTGGGCCGTCCACCCATGTGGCCTCCCCTGGTCTCCGGTGTCACTGGTCTGATGCTACAGATGATTATATTTTAGCTAAATTCCAATGGTCTACGCTAGTGAGGACTATCTGCCTCCTTCAGACGCAATGCTCACTCCAGTAGAGTGCTATGGGCCCCCTTATGTCCTTAGATAAATTATTTGAAAAATAAGTTTTATGCATGGTTATGTAGCCGAGATGCAGATAAGTAAATAGAAGAGTGAAATGATGTTACACATCTTTTCATTCACTTCAATCCCACATGGGGCACGTACAATTTACATTCACCACTGTAGCTCGGCGAGCTCTACTACTGCCAAATATAGCACAAAGGTCTACATGATTTAAGTTGGGAGTTACGTTCCCGGTCGTATAAAAACGAACCAGGGTTGTGGGGCGGCGCTCTCTCCGGGTGAAAACTAAACAGAAAGTGATCCAGTATGCTAGTTATTTACTATCAAAGGCTACATAATTGGTACAAAAGATGATGATCCGGAGAGGTCCGACACGATATCCACTCCACGGAGTATACGAGATGCTACTAAAAATGGCTTGGCACCGAGCTCTGCCACATATACATGAAAAAAAGCTAATTTAATTAAAACTAATGATTGTGAATGTAATGAGTGGTGGCTGTGCAATGCTGATGAGGGGATACATACATAAAACCCTTTCTTTTTACTAAAATTAATAAATATATAAAATAAAACTAATGTTGTGGTTGAGATTACGATGTCTTCAACTTAATACCTATACATAAAAACTAGAATGGAATCTTTATTTGCACACACTTAATTTAACATAAACACTAAATAATAATCTAGGTTAGGAATTCCACGTGGTCGTGATAATGGCAAAGGCTCTGTGGCCGTGTGTCCATCCCTAACCTCAATGTACCTGTCCACTACTGCCCTTGATACAGGACGTTACTGGTTGGTTGATGACAAGAAAATATAATATTTTATATAAACAGTTGCGCGCTAGAATTTATGCCCTTATGAAATTTTCCTTATAGTTAAATATGCTCTGTGCTGCAACAGAAAGATGTTTGCGATATGGTACGTAATTCTTATGAAGTTGTGCGCATGGACAACACATACACTGGACATATGAAATGTAAACAAAACCTCTAAGACTGAGAATTAAATATAAAACCACATAATAACACAGCGCCTTACATTATAAATACACAAGAAGACCCTTTTCAATAAAAATAAAATGCATAAAACAAACCTGCTGTACACATGACACAAAACACTTGTTACACATGGTAATATTAAATGGTAATACTGTAGTAAATTAAATAAAAGACAACAAAGCACTGCACACGTAATATCAAAATCTAAATAAAAGAAAAATAAAGCACTGCACACAACTATAAAAGTAAATTTAAAAAGGCAGTTGAAATAAAAATACACTAATCGCACTAATGCACTGCACGAATACACTTGCTGCACACATGAGGAACACTGGGTGTTGCTCACTGCTGTACTCACATGGTGACGAAGGTGGTCATGTGTGTTGATGCTGGTAACGTGTGGAACGGTCTAAGGGTACAGACACGTGGGACACTTAGAGCCGTTACACGTGGATGCAGATTGTCCGCCCTCCGCCACACGCGCGCGGACAATCCATGACGTTCTTTCACATGTATGCGGACTGCACTACGGATAGTTGCAGTCAGTCCCGAGACATGGTCAGTGTCACATCAATAATGGTCACATATTTGTGTGCCTCCAGAAAACGGAGAAGAAAATTACAGCGGTATTGGGTGCATCCGCTAGTTGTACAATAAAAAACCTCAAAGGTGCGTTTGTGACACTGTACATAGACCTTAGGGAAGATGAAAACCTTCGTAACTATTTTCGGATGTCGGTGAAATTGTTTGGTGAACTGATAGGAAAACTGGAGCCGAAGTTAAATTACAAGATGTCGTTAGAATATCCGTGTGTCCGACGGAATGTGGTGTTGTTACTCTAAGGTGAGGTAAAGAATGATCTTCTAAAAGAGTGCATTTGAGGTGTGTGACGTGGAAAGGGATAAGGGGCCTCTATTCAGCTCAATAAATGTCGCAGGAGAGTGAAAATGCCATGAGTGTCTGAACACAACGGTATGATTCGCTGCTGATAAAATTGAATGTATTGTAATGAAAAGGTACTTTAGTAAAGACCCTAAGAAAATGGTAAAATAAACAGCAAATAGAAGATGTATTTTATTAAAAATAGAAATTCTGTTTGCTCATGAATGTATTTATGACTTAATAAAAGTTTAGAAATTCATTATCCCTGTTAAACTGCGAAACAAAAGGTGATTTTTAAATAGACATAGTGTTCCCGGTTTAATATTCAAACATAATGAATCAGATACAGTGAAACGCTGTTAAGAAGTTCCCATTTAAGAAGTTTTCCTGCTTAAAAAGTTGAATAATTTTACTCGCTGTCTATACCCACATATGTAATTTGACCCTTTTAAGAAGTTTTCCTGGTTAATAAGCATTATTTATTTTCTCAGTCCCTTCAGAAACGTCTTAACAGAGTTTTACAGTAATAATTTTCTGGGTTAGCCGGCAAGATGCTTAATTTCCCTTTTCCCGTCATAAATGTGTTCCTTTCTTAAAGCAACATCAAACACTACATGCTATCAACATGTGTTATAAGTGTAAGAGTTATGTTCCAGCATCAGACATGTAATGAAATAATTCATACCATCAACGTGTGTCGCTTTCTTAATAAAACAACATGGTATACAGAAGACACACTCACATACGTTTGCATTAATTGCCATTGTTGTCAACTAATAGTGCAAACAAATAATTAATGTATCATATATTGGACTGTGCTCATCCTAAATAAGAAAAGGTTACATTGAATCGTAGAGCAGTTCACTTCTTGCAAAAGAAACTCTTTCAATAATCACAAAACGGAACAGCAATACGTACAAAATGAATGTGTTATAAAAGAGTTATGACATCTGTGTGAAAACTCTTTTTCTGTCATTCTATTGTTTACCTAAGGTAAAGGTGATTGTCTGGTGGACCTGCAGTACGTCAGGAACATTATGGGTCTGTAACTCGTGATGCACTTGTATCAGAGGCGCATT
Organism: Dryococelus australis; assembly: GCA_029891345.1. Taxonomy (NCBI): domain Eukaryota; kingdom Metazoa; phylum Arthropoda; class Insecta; order Phasmatodea; family Phasmatidae; genus Dryococelus; species Dryococelus australis. Next base: position 117,068,721 of record CM057000.1, on the reverse strand, counting down.
CATGTGGTGTGTTAGAACGTTGCTGGTTATACAGGTTCTGTGGATATAGAGGAGTTAAATATTGTTGCAGACATGTTGATTCTTGAGGGTTAAGAACTTGTGTAGAATGCTGTACTAGAGGATGCAGTCGAGGTACAGGTAGACTAGGCGTAATTGTTGGTACGCATGATGAGGTTCATTAATGCAGCATGGAACAATATTTTTTGATCTGCATTGAACTGTTTTATAAATGGAAGCACAGACAGTAAGAAAGCATGATTGTCATCGTCCTCCTTCTCTTTTTCAGTTTGTAAGAGCGCAAGAATACGACTTTCAAAGTTTTGACACTTTGTGGAAGAGTAATTCCTTTTATTTTTTTGGGTACGTTTCCCGTGGCGGGGGTACTTCAGTATCACCTTCTGTTTCACGTTCGTTGTGATGTCTATCATCGCCGTCGTTACAATCTCGTGAATTATTGTCAAGGTTTGTTTCTGTAGCGGTATGCTGTAGATGGTCTAAAAATTTAAGTTGATCATGGTAGGTGTATTTAATGATCTTCTCTCCTCGTGAGCAAGATTTCTTCTTCTTTTCATTCGTTCTGCTTTTCATGTTGGCGTCCCTGGCTGTCTTCCATCTTGTTTGTATATTGTCACCTGTGAGCAGAAACCATTGTTACTACTTGCCTGTTCATGCATATTCACAATGTTTCTGGAAAACTGTCACGTATATACGTAACATTGTTTTGTTCACTTAGAGTATAATCAGGACATGTGAATAAATGACAAATTTGTTAGTAGTAATTCGGACAAACCCAAAAATAGAATAGTGCAACACACCCGAAACGCTGACGAAAAAGATGGACCTTTGCAAACCATACACTACTTACATGATACACTATTGCAGCAAAAGCATGTGTACAGTATACAGATAGAAACAGATTGAACAGGATGCAATATGTAGCAAAATGGATCCAGGCTGAACAGAAGTCACCGTAATAGCATTGGAAACTAGGTTGTATATGTGAACGTTTGTACATTAAAAGTAAACCGCTCTCATTGACTATCTTACACATTTTTAGTTATCCTGCATTTTCTGTTTATTTCAGATATCTTGCAAGCGGGGACACTTTCACCGACCTCCACTACTCCTACAGGCTTGGCGTGTTAACTATTTCAGAAATTGTTCGAGAAGTATGTCAGGCAATTTGGGATATTTTCAAAGATGAATGTATGCCTGCGCCTACATCGGAGAGATGGCAAGAGATAAGTAATGGTTTTAAAATGTCAGCCAACTACCCTAACTTTATTGAAGCCGTCGACTACAAACACATTCGGATCATCAAGCCTATCAAAAGTGGTTCACTTTATACGAATTACAAACATTTCTTTTCAATTGTATTGTTGGCAATTTGTGATGCCAACTATTGCTTCTCTTACATTGATGTTGGGGCGTATGGAAGAAATGTGTTCAAACGTAGTGTATTTTTTGGACAAAATGGAAAAAAACTCTCTGGAAATACCACCACCAAAACCTTTGCCTGGTTCTGATGGACCACCAGTCGTAGTGGGTGATGAGGTTTTTACTTTAACAAGTAATGTTTAGCAACCTTTTGCTAGAAATAATTTAACATATAATAAGAAAATCTTCAATTAGAGACTAACCCGTGCTCGTGCAGATTTATCGAGTGTTCTTTTGGCATTCTTAGCAACAGGTGGCACATTTTTCATAGACCTATTAATGTAAACGTAAATACTGCCATTTTTGTCGTAAAAATATGTTGTGTGCTGCACAACTTTGTGAGAGCGAGGGAGGGATACACCTTCGAACATACACTTTCAGTTGTTAGTTTTCAAGATATTGAAAATGAGGCACGGTAACTGATATTTCCTGCAAGACAAATTTGCACATCATTTTGTAGGTGTGGGAGCGGTACCATGGCAAGATGCAAAAATACATTGAACTGTTGTACTTCGTGGTACGGGTTCGTAATTTACTATCCCTAAATGTGTCGTGTCTGTTAGTAATAATATGTTCCTAGGTTTAAAGCTCATAACATTTTACACTAATACTGTAATTGTTCTTTTTTTTTTGCGACAGTATATTACCAGACTGTTTACCTACACTCATAATTTCGAAAACAATGTTAGTTTCTATTACGCTGGGCATTTTTTTGCCCCACCTGTGTATTCTAGCGAGTTATGGAATGACAATGACATAAACATCGTAACAATATGCTACATTTTTAGCAGCTGACAAATAACATGTATTTGCTGGTGACTTAATCGTTATAATTAATTTCAGTTTACCTTGTAAGTATTGTGAGCGACTAGCTGTATGATAAACACTGAAACACAATCTTATTAATACAATGTTTCCCAATATCTACGCAGCTGTCATTGTTACACATTATCTCTCATAATCACGACATTGATTAGAACCTGTCATATTTCTTATGTCGAATATTTCATTATGTTGATCAATGTGTTATAACCTAGAGGACATCAGTGTATTATTTGTCATGGCGTGGTGGGTACGGGGGAAGAGGTGTGTGTATTCATATTCATAAACTGCGTGTTATTACATCGCCTGTACACAGCACTCAAAGGAAACGTTATAGACACCACGCACGAGTCTGAAAATCATACTGGTGGTGCTGTGCCATATCTTTCCACATAACTAATTGCAACACGCCACGGCGTGGCGTGCCGTCACATTCATTGTTCAATAAACATGTGTGATATAGAATTGACGTGCGGGTTCCTGCGAATAAAAAGTATTAATATTAGTGAGAAGAGTTCATTAAAAATGAAAAATCTTTGCAATAGAGGTCATGTAAATAATGTTAAAGAAATAAGGGAGGGAGATATTTATGTAATACAAGCGGATTGATTCGGCAAACTTCTGTTACTGTGCCACCTTACAAAGTGTTACTTGAGGTAAAATTATGTTTCGCATACTTTATGGTACAGCAATAATTTGCAATATCCTTTTATTTGTGTTATCTCTGATTGTCTCTCGTATTTTTTTACCCCACAGATCGCACAAACCTGGGGTAAACCAAGTTCCACAAGGGCTGCAAAAAAAAAGTATTCAAAGGGAAAAAGAATTAGTAACTTATTTCCAAAGAAAGAACTACATTTTTCAGTGCCAGCATCTCCTTTAACTGTAGATGCTGTAATTGATATACTATGTTCCCTACGCCAGATGTTGATTGCAGAAAACAAAAGTGAAGTAGAATGAGACTGTAGAAAAGTAATTAACTATTTGATACAATCAGTGGAAAAGTCAGTTCTACGGGATGAGTGTAAAAATGTAACTACAGAATTCTTACAAAATGAGTGTGACTGTTGAGCGGTAACGCCAGTTTTCAGACCACTCAGTGAACATGAACTGTCGTTTTACGAAAACAACGTTTGTGTTAGTGATGAGAAAGCACTTGAAATTTCCTTGAGAATATGCAAGCAAGCAGAATGTCCAGAATGGTTTAGTGAAAAGCAAGCAGCCAGGCTCCTCGAATTAAAGTTAGAAGACAATATTATGATACATTGGCTGGTTCCTTAATAATTGTAATGATCAATGCCTGACAGGTGTTGCTGCAAGAAACGTGAAATATGGGAAGGACATGGGATCTGAAGCCATAGAAAATTATCAAAGAACACGTGATACTAAAGTTGTATGCTGTGGTTTGATAGTTCAAAAATTACAGTCATAGCTGTGTGGAAGTCCAGATGGCATTATTGTTATTGAAGGGCGAACTGAAAGAGTTTTAGAAGTAAAGTGTCTGATTTAATGTAAGGATAAGTGCATAGTTGATGAGGCAGGCAATGTTAACATGAAGTGTTTGTATTTAGATGAAAAGAAAAATATTAAATAAAAACTAAATTGCATGTATTACGCCCAATGCCAGATGCTTATGTACATAACAGGTATGGTCAAATGTGACTTGTTTGTTTACAGTAGAAAACAACAAGTTTGCATAACATTGCAAAAGGACTTAAAATACGTTCAGAGTTGTATTGATAAAATAGGAACATTTTATTTTTCTCACTACTTACCAAGACTTGTTTCAGCTCATTACAAAGAAACAAAGTAATAGTCAATATCAGCAGAGAGTTTATTCATTGTATGTTTTCAATGTTGCCCGACTCTCTCATGTATCAACTAATATACTGTATGTGTTTTGTTGTGTGTATAAATTCCACAATAAATTATATCAGTGTGTTGCGATAATGTAACCCTTGACTTAATTTCATATCTTGAACTATGGGAGACTGCACATTTACTAAAACACAACACATATGAACAATGTCATCACAGTTCAGTTGATAGTTTGTCTAATATGTTACATACTTATTTTACTTTGCTGAATGCACCTCTCTACGTGAATTCAAACACCGGTAACATTGTAGGTAGTTTCCACTTCTTCAGCTGTCAATTTAACATCGTGCAGAAATGCCGGAGTAACAACAATAATCTCTTTGTAGAAGATGCTTGTTTTAATTCCTGGAAAACCTTTATCTGCCATTACTTCTTCGCCGCACTCCAATGACGTCAACAATCCGCAGTCATTTGTGATGAATGTGTCACTCAACCTTCCACCGTAGCATTTTGATTTGAAGCACATCATTCCACTGGGTGTAATGCCCATTAGTAATTTAACTGTTTACGTACCCTTGTAATTTGAGTAAAGAAACACTCTTTGATCAATGTTTGGTGGCTTTTCAAGTTTAACTTCCGTACAATCAATTATCACTCTGCACTTGGGGTATTTTATTTTAAATACTGCCGACTTTGTTTCTATAACACTTTCCCTGTTAGGCCAAAACATATATTTAGCCATTGTAGATGCTAGTAACCTTAAAGATGTGGTAGAAATGAGTGATACTGTTGTACGATGAACACCGAACATAACTCTCATAGCAGAATACGAGAATCCAGTTTTCATTTTCATTAAAGATATGAACAAGGATTTTCTTTGCTAATTTTACTGTCTGATCGAGTTCCATTTGGTAACAATGTTAACAACAGGTTGAGAACCCCAAATGTCACTCCTGTTAAATCTTGTAGTTCTGTTTCATCTCTGATTGAAGAATATCCCTGGAAACCTAGTATTTCATTTAAAGTATTACTTGTTCCTGAGCTCCTGTCGTAACGTTTCACGTGTGACTTAAGTTCCACATACAATGGAATAGATGTTTGAATAGACAATTCACACCCAGTGATAGTGCAAAAAAAAATGAAATCGCTAGGAATGATTTCACTGACATCTGTCTGTATCGCAACTTCGAGTTTCGTAACAGCAGCAATCAAACATTCGTCTTCCACAAATTTGCGTTTACATTATTCTTTCTTCGTTTTGCAGCTCTTTTAAAACCTTCCCACAGCTTAAGATGAAGTTTTTTCTATAATCTTGTGGGAAAATAATGGGGACGTATGCTGGATTCTGGGGATGTACTGTTTCCATGACTGCTGCATCTACTGCTGTTGGTTCCCAAGGTGATCCATTACGACTGGAAATAAATTATTCACTAATTACCAATTTGAATATGTTCAAATAAATATTTATTTATCATTACATAAATGTCATCATTATTTTTTTCACTGCATTTCGCAATTAACTAGACAGCCTAATATGTAAGCTTATTATACCTACTAATTTTTACGATGTTAAATATACTTCATTGAGACATCATTTATAAAAAAGTCACCTAACAGTAAATTTTATATATATATATATATATATATATATATATATATATATATATATATATATATATATATATTGCGCATTGAAAATCTTTCCTACATTCTGCTTATGTGTAGAATAATACTTTCATAAGCTGTATAACATTAATTACTTTTGTCGGTGCACAGCCTGGACCCACATCTTACATCGCTCCTCTTCAGTTTTCGGTGTCGTTAATGAATAAAAAAAAAACTACATCGGAGGTTGTGTTTCCCAAATATTTGTGCACCCAACAACACAGGAATTTGCGTCGCCTTCCGCGTTCTTGAGCCATCCATTCTACTAATGGTTTTGACGTGGCAGCTAGCGCCGCGCGGTTTCTGTCTCTACCATCCTACAATTAGATATCACAGTCTTCGCCAGAGTGGTGCACACAGTGCCTATATGTTGGTTCGACACACATATTTTCTTTGGTTGATTGTTCATTTATACAAGAATGCCAACATACTTCCATACCCACACCATTATGTTAAATGTACCAATTTGCTGTTACTTACTTATTTCTTTCTTCGTTGTCTCTAAAGCTGTCTACCACGAAACAACATATTTCCTGCCAAGCCTTCAGTCTCTTATCCCTGTTATTGTACTCTTCATCTGATGCATCCCATATACAAGGATAAGATTCCACAGCCGGTATTAACAATTCCGAATCAATATTCATAGCTGAAGTGACATGCACGCTACAAGGATATCACACTGACTGTACAGCACGTGCAGCAGTACTCCGCGCCGGACCTCTGTGTCATGTGCACGCAATAACTTGAGCCACTGGGGACACGCGGCACGGACGCTCCGCCAGCCGTATGGGCTGCGTGAATGGCTCCTATGCATACGGATAATACGAGTGCATCTGAACACCGCCATTCGACAACAGGTACTCCACTCCGCACGTGAGTAGCGGACAATCCGCGTCTATGTGTAACGGCTCTTATACTATTACAATGGAAATAGAACTTGGCAATTCCTTTAACAGGAGGAAACTTAGAATGGTTGACAGCTCGTATTTACCTACTACATCTAGATAAAGCTAACTATGGGCATGCAAGTTCAGTTGTATGAGTCCATTTGTATGAAATGTTAAACTAATTTTTTTCATTCACAATTTTGTTATAAGATGTACATTTTAATAACTTTGAGAAAAAAAATTTAATTAAAAAATTGTCAAGATTTTTTAACATGCCAGTATTTCTTTAGAAATACCACTCACGTAGACTACTGGTAATTTTCGTACGAAATAGTCACTGTATCTTAAAAAAAAGAAGGTATGCATTTAGAAGGAATAGCTGTAACATTAATTCCCCACTCTACCTCGGTTGTAGGTAGTGCCCTTGAATCCTGATTTTTACACAAACTGGTATGACAAGAATGATGAAACTAATGCCAAAACTGTCTGAACGATAAAGGCTGACATCCAGCTCCACCCTGAGAACTAAGAAGCAGTACTCTGTATACGGGATGTCCGATCTACTCACCCTACTTTGCAGCAGGCTGGGCAGGCCAGTGTATAGTCCATCCACGCTTTCGTCAGCCTTTTGGAATCAAACCATTGGAAATTCACCCTAGGCGTAACATGTCAAACTGGTTTGTTCGATCACTTGTATTCCACAAATACATAACATTGTGATTAACTCTAAAGTACTGTATTTTTGAATAAATGAAACTTTTCTTAATATCTTCTATAACTTGTAATAATATTTATTTCTTACTATATACAAATTAAAAACAGTGAGAGCAGCAATGTATTGGCAACAGCTAGTAAGAAATAGTTTCCAGTTCAAATATTGTTTCAACGTAGTTTTTTGGTATGCTCTTTGTATATTAAATATTGCTATTGAAATATTTCAATATTTAGGTAACCCCGATAGAAACCTATTTCATTGTTACAGTTAATAATAACAGTGCAAAATAACGTGCGTAGGCCGTAGTGACGTGGCGATGGTTTTTTCGGTCAACAAAACTGTCAACTGGGTGGAGCTTATTGCTCTCTCTCTCTCTCTCTCCCTCTCTCCCAATAAATTTCCCAACGCTACTAAAAAGTAACTATACATGTTTAAAATTGTAGCATATTTCGTACTTATTACAGCAAAATAATGATTTTTGAATTTGGAGTTTACAACTGAAAAGGGATTTTATTATTTAAATACCTATTATATATTTAGATGTGATGGTGCGATGCTTACAAATCCAGTAGGTTGGCAGAAGCGGTGTGGAAAGGAGAATCTACAACTTTATCACCTTCCATGTGATTGTCCCAATATGGTGGGCGATTATACCTAGTTTTCATATGGCCTTACGACTGGCGGTGATTTGGCGACATGTCAATGATACAGCGTGTTTCTTAACAAAGCGTCAAGTTCGTACTCATAATTTTTAAACATCCTAGGCAATTTACAATGTTGTGATAAATATGTTTTTCCACGGCAGAGTGAAATGTGTTTTGATAGTTGCGTATGAAAGGGCGTGGTGGCTGCGTTATAATCGTTTATAATCATTACGCAGGCCAGGTGTGTGTGGATTTCAAATATGTGCAAAATTTATATGTTTTAACCATGAACCGATGTTAAGACGAAGTTAATTATTTACATTCACATCTTTTTATCACAACGTTGCACCTTTGCGCTAGGTGTTTGAAAAACAGTTATGTAACAAACTTACGTTGCTGTGACTTGAATGTTTGCAACAATCCCAACAAAATACTAAGCCCAACCAGATCAATTAAAATAAATAATAAAACAAACCAACAAGTACTAATGCTTGTAAATAACAGCAGAATAAATGTTACATTAGGCCTATGTGTTTGTATGTTCACCACTATCTTTTACGTTTGTTAATGCTATGTACAATAAATAGGTCCAAGAGTTGCGTGCTTCAAATCTACTACGTCGTTTCGTTGTACTGGTTGTCCCTTCGTTTTTATTTTTATTCCAAACATATATTAATAACAGCTACTGTTGTTTCCGACACTGTTATAACAAACACTGTCATGGAAAAATATTAATGTGTATTATGTGTACCGTACTATATTGTGTAACAAATAGTTATAAAGCTGACCTAAATATTGTTATAGGCCTAAATAGTGAACATTTATAGAAAATGTTTTCTGCAATGATGTAATTCTTTGAACACCTGTAAACAGCAACCAGCGCATTTGACACTTATAAAAGTAGAAGTCACATGGCAGTGCGACACGTGTCCGATTAGCTAAGGCTGGATCACGGTCATGTGGCTTGGTTGCACTTAGGCCACTTGTGCTTTCAGGGTAAAGTGTGCACTTTTGAGGTCCTAGTTACTTTTTTCTTTCAGCCATTTTTTATCGTTTAACCAGCTTTTAAAAAAAATGTTGCCGTGTAAATAATAAACACAGTATGTATATTCCACCACACTAGGAATTAACATCTAAGGATAAAATAAAAAATATTTACTGATTATTATTCCAAATGAGAGAACTTTTAAAAGTGCTCACTATAACGTAAATAGCCTATAATTATGGACGTCTTGATGATGAGTGGTGGTTGGATGCAGACGGTTGATGCTGGTGTAGTCTCGTTCTACCTGACGGCCTGCTGTAGGGTAAGCTAAACCACCCGGCTGCTTGGCAGTGAGGCAAGCAACTCTTTGCTCCTCCCTTCTTACACAGTGTTTCACCTTAAATAGCATAGAGTGGGATTGGCTGCTGAGAACTGTGGGTCGAGCACTATGGACATGCTAGTCCTAGAATAGTGTTGCCCAGTAGTGGCTGGTAGCACGAGCCCGGTGCCTCAGAAGCCCTCCCCCCCTCCCTCCTTAGCAGGTGAACCAGAAGCGTTGAAGTCGTGTGGGCTACCATAGCTACTACTGGGGATGTGAGTTTCCCAACCAAGGCCAGGCCGTAGCACCCAGGTGCTCCGGTAGGGGTACAACTCAGGCGTACTGTCTCTCCCTGGGTGGAAAGTGTTTCTAGTGATTGGGGCTCCTCTATTTTATTCCTCCAGTACCTGTATACTTGGTAAGAATGAAATAGATGGCAGTCTAATATGTGTGTATCAGAACTGGAGCCACCTGAAGGGGAGTCTCCAGTTATAGCTACATCGTAGTAACAATTTCCCGTTCTCAGTCAGCGGTACTTGGCTCGAGGTTCTCCTAACAGTTGGTTCAAAGTACTCTATGAATGAGACTCGTAGTTAGAAGAAACAAAGCTGTGATTATTAATTGCTTAGTAAACACAGTGACTCTCCTGCCAAGTAGATGGGTGACTGGAAGTAAACCTACGGTAGCCAGGTGTAGGCAACCTGGTCCTAGGCTAGTTAGGGATAGTAAAATAAAATTGACGAAAATTGCTTACGACAAAATTAACTATAACCGGGGTGTCTGTAGGAGATGGTGAAGTGTGGATCTCTCTAGTTACTGGAGTAGCTTCTGGTAACTTGGTAATTCGATTGGCGTAACTGGAGCATCTGGTTGTGAGTGCTGCATAGTTCTAACGGTGACGGAAATGGTTGCAGCCACTGGTAACTGCTCAAGTCTTATTGACATCAATGCTGGTAGCCGCTGGTGGCTGCCGAAGACTGTTGAACAATGTCGAAGGTAGACATCCTCGGGTGGCTGTTGATTCGTTGACGCCAATGGTAGCAGCCTCTTGATGGCTGCTGAAGAGTGTTGGACTGTTGGTGGCAGCCTCTGGAAGGGCTACCGAAGATCTACTAGTAGTCGGAGGGCTCCAGCACTAGAAGTGGTGGAGCGAGCTCGAAGACTTGCAGGAACAACTTGCGAGGCCCACCGCTCACTGACTTATATAGTCAGGGTAGCACGTGTTGCAGCGGCCGCAGGGGAGGGCGCGTGACATCCCTCAGCTACGAGGCCGGAGTGGGGGTAGCACCCTCGCGTAACTTCGGTGGCGTTCGGCCATGCCCCAAGGCGGCTGAAGGCTTGTTGGCTCTCAGCACGGGGGAGAGGGGTAGTGACATGCCGCTTGCTTGCACAACTCCTTGTATCCACATGTCCGGCTGCCCTCCAGGATTGTGACAGGCCGTGACTTCTTATGTGGGGTTTGACTCATCAGGGATAGAAGTAGGTATACTAGGTTTGCTGTGAGAAGAGTCGTAATCGTAATTAAATAGTTTATATAAGCAGCATGCGTTAAGTGTTTATGTTTACGTGTAGCAGAAGGATACGTAATCAGTAACCAAAAGTATAAATTTAGCAGGGCTTCAGAAAAGGCACAAGTTATTGTGAATCAACTATAGTTATTATTTTACATACTACCTGCGGAGGTGCAGGTTTGAGAGTAGGCCTAGTAGGGGCACTGAACTGCAAGGCACAATGGACCAAGTATCAGTCTTCATATTAAAAAAGTGACAGGCAGTCCTGAAACAGCGTTCAGCTGTTGCTTCGGTAGAGTCAGCGGCAGTGGTGATAATCTCCCAGGTACTGTCAGGGAGACTCGAGCTGGTATGCAGATGCAGCCAGAGGTTGCCTCCGTGAAGGGGCAGGCGCGCACTTTAGCTGTCTGAATAGCTGCTTCTTCCTTCTGCTTATGATACATTTTTGGGGTATTGGACCTTTGCTGTCCAGAGCATCTGGATTGGGCAACAAGGATTTCCATTGCTTTTTTTTTTGTACCATCTTGGTTTCGAGGCTTGGACACAGGTGCAATGAAAACAGCTGTTGAAAATTAGAGATGTTACAGAGCTTAAAAAAAAAAAAAGTATGTAATTAATTATTAAGAGGTTTAGCAGATGTATGTAGGTACAGACGCAGGCGCAGCCACAGCTAGTGTGGTAAGTAATGATTCTACGCAGTGGGGGGAGTGGAAGGAGTTGCATGTTCCACTCTGGTGCCGGTCCTGTGGAGTGTACTCTGCTTGGGCTGCCCTGGCATCTCTAGCAGCATAATCAGCAGGGATGTACGCCTCTCTTTCATCGCGCAACGTTATAGTGACTTGAGAAGAGTTGACTAAGCTATGCAACAGCTACCAAGTTCAATTTCCTCTTAGATTCCCAACATGTCCCACTGTGACCTAAAGTGTTTTTTTTTCTAGCCTCGGGACACAGGAAAGAATCTCCATTTCCCAAGCCATGGTGGTGACCAGGAAGGTGACATTACCTGATAGCAAGCGGTACAGCATACTCTATAGACAAGAAGTGAGTGCCCCCTTCAGAGGTTATGACAGTAGACTCTATTCCTCATCACTGGCCTGGCATGTGCCTGGAAGAATAAATGTGGAAAAAACACAGCAGGTTAAGCAGGAAAGAGGAAGTGAAACGAGAAACGAATGATAGGTAAAACAAAGTAAGCAAGGTAGATGACAAAATCTCTGATCAATTACTCAACCAGTGTCTGAGGGCAAGGGACAGGTTCGCCAAGTGTTCCACAGTGGTGGTTGTGGCAAGGATGGAAGTTGCATATGACAAGAGTTCAGACTGCAGGACCACTTCTTGTGAACTGCCCCAATTCTGGTGTGTGTAACAAGGGTTCCCGAGTACGTGATGAGCAAGAGGCAAAATGAGATGGCTGGATGGCTCATGCATAAACGAAATGGGCCTTTGGTACATGCCTTGTCTGTTCACTCTCTGCTGAGGGAGTGGGTCCACCTACTTTAAGGCAGAAACGTCAAGGCAGGTAGCACAATACGGTTGCTGTATACAAAATTGGCCTGCTAGGGGCATTATCTGTAACAAGTGTTTGGCATTGGCCCTGAATAGAAAAATTTTCCAGTTAACTCACTCCAGGACTATTTCTTTTTCAAAACACAGTATCTGTTATGTTATCAATACCTTCAGAAGCATATTATGAGTGGTTGTATAGAGACTCAGCTTGGTAGGGGATATTATCTGTAACTAGCATGAATTTATTGGCTAATGGGAATGGATTCTCGTTAACTTATTGGTTTTTCTTTAATTTAAGTGCTTAAATTCTAGCAGCAAATCTAACAAAACCAGAATTTACAATGCACGCTATCTCACAAATGACTACCAGATAAAATGGCTTACAGTGCAAGTTACCAAGGGACAATGTATGGGGAAGATGTATGAGGTACGTAGATAACAAAAATAAATAGGCTTTACTTGCCTTACAAATGTTATGTATTCATACATTGCACTGCGGGGGTTTATAGGAAAAAGCTCTACTTTTGGGGGTAGAGACAACACTGCACACACTTCCTTATCAAACATCCTTCTTCAAAATCACATACGCAGATATTTGCCACATGCACATGGTGTCGCCGACATAGGTTGACTCATACCAGCTTTCTGCTCTACTGAGATGTACACTCTACGGCCGACTTCACCCCATCTGAGCGCGCCAAGCGCGGGGCGAATTGAAATTCATTGGCTGCTGAGACTTGGAAATTATATATCAATATTACGTCAGGCTTTAATGAGTCAATTAAGTAATTGAACTTCACATCTGAATTTATATTCTCCATCATCCAATTGAGAAGGAATGCGCCAAAGCAACCACGACAAAGTTATAATTTATTTGAATTATACTACGCTACCCTGTCTGGCCAAGAAGTTCCAGTCAACCCTCAAGATTGCTGCACCCCGTGACCTGGCGTCACAGTCTGGGGTGCATGAAAATGTCATCGCCTCCACCAGGGGAGATAAGAATTTGAGCGGCGCTCCAGCAGCAGATAAACCAGCCCCTGTGTTGGAAGGCTATGCTACCCCACGCCCTCTGAGAATCGCTGACACAGGACAATTTTCGTATAAATAGAAGGAAGGCCCCGAGGTCCAGCAGACGCCGGAGCTCACCGGCCGCAAGGTTTGCGAGCTCTCCTACAGTCTGCGGAAGACTCTCTCCTCTCCAGCCCACCCAGGGTTCAGCCTCCTTCACTTCAGCAGCCCGAGGGAGGGCTCGAACCACCACCTCCAGCAGGCAGCTTGCAGAAGGCCGCCAGCACTCCAGCCCCTGCTTCCTTCAGCTGTCCGCCCAGGGAATGCTCTCCACATCTGGTAAATCCCACATCTGTACCCACTTATCCTTACCTCAGTCAACTTCCCTTGACTCCCTGGTAACAGGTCGTGGCGCAATTTATGTTCCCCTGGATAGAGTCCCTTTGTAACGATCACGTTGTAAATAGCATACATTTTAATTTGGTTAATTAATTAGGAACCTTCATAAGAAAGTAATTATTTCTTTTTATTAACTTTTCCCAAGCTCGTCTTCGCCTGTTGATTTAATTCACAATTTAATATCATCCCTGACCTAACTTTTAGTGTAATTATTCAGCCAGGTCTCTACTCATTGTTTTAAACGTACTAAAATATTACATATTAAACTTACATTCTTGTGTGTCGCTTACCGTCATTTTTACTTTTAGAACCTGTACCATTTTTATAATTATTGCTTAATAATTCAGTGTTGTGTTTCCAATCAGTGCACATTTAATTCTAACCTAGTTCACGTCTATCTGGCTGTGCAGTGTGCTGAATCCCTCAAGAGGCAGGGCCTGAAATTGGACCCCATTCCTGAGATTCCAGTGCACTCACTGCCAATAACAGACACAAGGTTCAGTTACTTAGGTTGCCATTGTGAACAGAAGGTCCACGGGAGTGATTGTAAATTTCGCGCTGCCCTGGACTGCTTGTAGGCAACCCCTGTTGACAACATTTATTTATTTTTATTTGCTCTATCTCATTTATCCTTGTGCAAACAACATGGAGGTATCGGAAGCCGTCAGAGGCGATGCAAGAGCACAAAAAGCTTTTAAAACATTTGCTAAGTTGGTGCGAGCCAGACAAGGAATCAATTTCTGAGGAAACCCCTGTTCAGCACACCATAATACAAGCACAACCTACGACCACCGACACACAGAGCCCCTCTAATCGATCTAGCCTAGTGAGACTAAAATCTGGCAGGATACTTTGGCTTCGATACATGAGAACAGAAGTTCTTTCCAACGTCTGTACAATCACGTTGGTTTCCAGACGGACGATCAGCGTTCGAATCAAGGCAGTTCTCCCCAATCAACCGGATTGAGCTCATTTACCTCCTATCGGGACAGCTGGCATCCCGACTTTTGACGTCCCTTGTGGTATGGAGAGTAACTCTGTCCGGAAGGGATAGCCTAACCCTCTGAATTACTCTGGGACTTAACTCCCCTCTATCTCCGAAGGACAGAAAGGGCAGTCAGCACCCTAACCACTTATCCATGAAGGGGAGCATGCGTCAAGGTGTAGACATACAACCTGAATTCAGTACGGCTGTTCTCAGTGATACTCAGCAGATCACATTCCCTCCCTTTACATAGCTGGTGGTATGGGAGCTAGTTGCTTAGTAACCTGCATGGGAACCTATGCCCTCCTTCTGGATGCCAATCAGTTTGGAAGAGAGAGGATATTGTGGAGGGGTAGATGTTTTACTCCTCCCCATTTCTGCTTCGCCCACTATGAACACACGATCAATAAGCTCTCCGCCTGCTCTTGGCTGGTTGAGTGCACACTGATGTGTTCCACGTGGCGTCATCCCTAGCCCATCCACTGCGACGTCAGTATCAGTGTAAAGTAGTGCAATCATTGGCTACATGAAGGCAGTACTAGGTGAAGTGCAGCAAAGTGTCCAACATACGTACGAGTATTTTATTTTTTATATTTTTATTATTTTTGCGAAGTGTTTGTTATTATTGTGTAGTGCACCACATGTGCAGAAGTGTTTGTTTAAATTCTCAAATTACATTGTTTTTAGTGTGGTATTATTCGTACAAAATGTTTTATTTAGAGGTGGATCCAAACCCCATTTTGCCAATAATACTGATACCGATAATTTTATATCCGATCCCGCAGATAATGCAGATACAAGTAAATTCATTTGTAATTTTTTTATATTGTCTCCGAGTAATTTTAAAATGAGCACAAAGTCTCCAGGTTGTGGAAAAACACAAAAATATTACATACAATCCCTTATACAATAAATACATTATAAATCACTTTGCATATGACACAGTCGTATTTAAGCACTGTCTTTTCCCACCCACTCAACATTTACATTGCAGTTTAGCACTTTGGTTAGTTCATAAAAAAATTCACTTAAAACTCCGGGGCACAATCTAAAACCATTTTTTGCATTCTTAACTGGTTTTGCGACGTAAGCAGCCAGCTACAATCACCAACATCGCCCAATAGTTGCAAATGCCATATGTCAAGAACCTAACCACAAACACAAAACATGAGTAAAAACGACAGCGTTTATAAATACTGTTCGCATATACAGTGCATAAATTATATTAATCTGCTTTATACAGTTGACTCTCGATATATCATTATCGCACATATCGATAAATCACATTCACCAACAATTTTTTGTGGTCCCTGCGAAATTTCTATTAAAATAATGTTAACATAAACGGCATGTATCGATTATCGCATGGTGCAGCGATCAAAGTATATTTTGGATCCCTTCATCAAAGATTTCCAGCAACTATAATTTTTAAGCTGGTTGTTTATGCAAACGTCTAGTAACTGGATGTGAAATACGTAACGCACACCACCGTTTATAACTGCTCTCCAGCACTTCATCTCGTGTCTTGTCTTCCCGACACGTCTATTGACACTGCGGCATGAGACTGGCTTAACACTCCCCTTACATGCCTGCGAGAGGCAAAGTGGTTACCTATAGCAAAGAGCATGGTGACCTAGTTTTCTCTTTCTCTCCCTTCTTTCTGGCTCTCATAGCACTGCATCATCCTTCCTCCCTCACAAGCCGTCGGAAGGGGAAGCTGGTGTCTAGCAAAAGGAAGAAACAAACCTCTTGGCTGCGCTGACTTGCCTTCACACACCAGCCTAGAGCAAATGTGTGCCTGGCGAACATAGACATTTTATCAAGATTATGCGTCGCTCAAAATAGTTGCACCTGTCATCACTTATATTTCAAAGTAAATGGTTTCACTTGAAAATGTTGCGCAAAACATTTTAATCAGGAATTATTTGCAAAGATGTTTTCTTTTTGATTAAAGGTTGTTTTTTTTTGCCCCGTAAGGTTGCAGTTTCATTGTAACTGGCATGAAGTCAACATGATTTTAAAATGCAATATTTAACTCAAGTGGCAGCATCTTCATAAATAAAATTATATGCCCAGAAGCATATACTTGACCCCTTGTAACCAAAAATTGTTTGAATATTGAGTGACTTGTATTTAACAGTAAAGTACATTTTCAGTAACTAATTGCGGGAGAATCTGAGGATTTATATTAATTTATTTCAATAGAGATGCGTCTTTTAAATAAACTGATAAAATGTAAGGGCCTATTTGACACCTTTTGCCGTCTAATAATGGGCAAGTAAGCACTGAGCCAAGTGCAGAGCAACTCACGATAGGGAAAATCAGAGGACATGGTTTTGAATGGTTAATTATTAAAGGCAGCAAAGAAATAGACTATAATCACCTTATTTATTCATTTCTGTCTCAAAATTACAAGTTTTCTTTATAGAAAATATCATTAATTACTTTAAAAGATGGACATATGCCACGTGCGCAAGGTGTCGCCAACATGTAGCAGCATGGAGGGGTAATCCTCCCTCCGCCACCCTGAACACACTGCCCGATCGATAACTTCTCCGTGTGCTCTTAGTTGAACGAGTGCACGTGGAACATTCAAAATTTGACTTGCATTCAGTGTCATATTATTTTCATTTTCAGAGGGTTTGAAAGTTTTAGGTCAGCTTGCATTTGGTGTTGGATTACAATAAATTATATACAGTATTTTGAGACTATTCAAACGCGTTTAGGTGAAACGTTTTTTAATGTATTATTTAAAATAATACATTTTCCAAAATTCCCATTTTTATTGTTTATTAGCTAAACTTTATTCACAGATAATGTACAGCTCTTACTATACTCAACATAAAGTTTTATAAGGTTAGAAGTTGTATTTTATTGATGTAGATGTCACAAACCTCATCTACTGAAATCCCGCATGTATGGGCATTTTTTGGCAGTCCTCTCGATAACGATAGATTGAATCGATCGTATATACATACTATTTATGTACTTTCATCATATTGAAAACATTTTTGGTTAGAGATGTTAATTTATAAATAAAATACATGTAGCTTTGATTCTGCTCATGAACAAGCGCCATAAGCGCCATTTCAGCTCATACATACATAAAACATTCAACCTTGCTAGTAATTGATTTATGAATCATAAATTGCGAATGAAATATTGATATGCGGCGTGGGAGTGATATATCAATATACAGTTGACATTCACGTGATATAAAATGTATGAAATGGAATATTATAGTTGTAAAGTTCTTTTTACAAATGAATTATAACTACCTCAAAAACAGATACCAGTATTATAAGTTTAATTACATTTTATTTTACGAATTTCACCAGGTATGGCTAATATAGAGTAAAATATGTAGCAACATCAAAGTCAGCCATATCAGTTTCTGTTTAATTTCAAATCACCTGTTACTAAAGATAAAAATAAAATTAAGAAAGTTTTTTTGTTGCAAAAATAAAATTCTTGGTTTGTGAAAACATGTCCTGCAAGATAACCAAGTGTGGTAATTTCCATGATGATTGAATCATTTAGATTGTTGAAATGATTTGGTTGGACCACAGCCGATTGTAACCAATACTGATTTTGGGCTAATCGGCTAATGTATCAGTATCAGCCAAACCCTAGTTTTATTATTATTTATGGTAGTGAATACGTAATTGTTTTTGTCAAGTATTTGTTTGCGTGTCCTTGCGCAATTTCCAGCATGGTATTTTCATGCAGCACTTCATTAATTTGGTGCACACTGTATTTATTAGGGAACTTTCTACAGCGCGTCAGTGTCATTCATTTGTGTGT
Organism: Dryococelus australis; assembly: GCA_029891345.1. NCBI lineage: Eukaryota > Metazoa > Arthropoda > Insecta > Phasmatodea > Phasmatidae > Dryococelus > Dryococelus australis. The sequence continues at coordinate 117,050,213 of CM057000.1, read as the reverse complement.
GTAATGTATCTTTTATATTCCTTGTTTCATTCAGTATAGTCAGTATTGAGTTCAGTAATTTCCAGTATTGTGCCAGTATCACAAACGTAAGCAACAGCCAGAGGCCACGGTCAAACATGAACCTCCAAAATGCAAGGCATAGCATAATGATCACATGGTGGTTATTCACATTTCTCATTTGTTCAATATAAGCTATTTGTTCCTCATCAAGTGTTTTTTATATGCAAGTCAAACCGCATACTTTGTATAACAAAATGACATAATAGACATTACAAACAGTGGACAGAGAGCCATGCAAGCCCCACGCAAAAAAAAAAAAATCACCATTTTGAGGTTAATGTTACATCAACAGTACAAGTGTAACGTGCTACATTTTTTTTTTCCTCCAATGCTCGTTTTTGAATAAAGTTGAAAGTGTTTCCTTGTGCCCTCATCTCATCAGTGTTACACATCTACATTTTGTTTCATCAATCATTATTTTTATATTAAAATTTTTATTGTGCGTGTGAAACGGGAATGCTCGGCCAGTCAGCCAGCTCCACACCATCTATCGTTCAGTAGTATATTTGCATTAGGGTGGGACGGTCGTCCACATACGGCCCCTCAGGCTGACATCATTTTCACCTAATCATTTATTTACAATAGTATAGATTTCAGCATACCGGAACATGTGATATCTTCAGTAAATAAATTGTTGTGTCCAATGGAATTGTGGACATATTTTTTCTCATTGGCTGCTTCTCGACCGCATTACCCATTGCCACGTAATTTTTCATAAGGCATGAGATGGCCTATAACAATCTCACAGGAGTGAGAAAGCATTGGGAAAGGCTAAACAATTCCCACTGGACAAGGCATAAAGTATTACAGGTAACATCTTTATCATTGGACGCTGGCCGTCAATCACACACCCCGCATCACTCATGCTCCATGCTGACGCCCATGGGAAAACCCTAAACGATCCATTTCCAACCTCAAAACCTCCATTCCTCTGATGCCCAAACCCCCAGTACATCAACACATTACATTCAAAATTTGGCTTGCATTCGTGCATATAGGCTGTTCACAGTAAACTGAGCACTTTTCAAGACCCTTCCAAATGGCTTTAACCATTAATAAATATATTTAATGGCTGCTTCAGATGTTGAATTTTGGGTCTGGTGAAATTTATTAGTAACGTGGCAGTGTTTATTTTAAACAACTGTAAAAATAGAGAAATTTACTCATACCGACAATTTAGCAGGGCCTTAAAAAGTGTTCACTTTAACACAAACAGCCTATACAATCAATTATGTATGGTACTTTGTAATAGTATATTCTTTATTTAGGCGAGTTTAGGTGAAATGTTCGTAAATGTATTATTTAGAGCAATACCTTTTAAAAATACCTATTTTTATTGTGTTTGTTAAACTTTATTCACAGATAATGCGCAGTTCTCATCCACTGTGAAAGAGGAAATGAAAACATGTACTATATACATATACATATGTATTTTTTTACTGAAAACATTTATTGTACAGTACAAACATGTACAGGAGCTTGAAAAACATCAAACCACAACGACTTTCCTCATTACAGGAGAAGCCACCAGTGCATTAAATGAGGAAAGGTGAAAAATCAGCACACACGAGATCATCTCCCACATGAATACAAGCTTCAGTGAACACCTACAACTTGGGACACAATTCATTAGATATGTAAAATAAATGTTGCAGTTCCTTGATACATGCCACTGTACACACCAACATATAGTGTGAACACTTTGTTATTATCTTTTATGGTTGCTAGGACAATGATCACTGGCATGTTTAGTTTTATAAACATGTACCAACACATGTCACCAGCAATAGTTCAACTGTTATTAATTAACGAAAATATTCCTTGTAGAAAAAAATTATAACTAAACAAATTAAAATTAACTTTGAAAGTAGTACCTAATTTTTCCTTAATTTAGTTTATTCCCACCTGTCATAATCGCAAGAGTGTAGATTTCTATGCAACAATTTTTTCCTGACATTAGCAATGTACTAAATATTAACCTGAACATTGTTATAACAATTATACATAGGTTAAAAAATTTCTTAATTATCAAGATCTAATTGGAAATGCTTGTTATTCCTTCACATCGCTAATGCAGTTTACATGTCAATTTTTTTAATATCCTATATTTGTAGGTACAAAACACATTTCTGCAGAAAAGATTTATAAATAAAAATTAAATAAATATTCAACATACTCACATAACAGAACAACTGTAATGAAAACGAAGGATAAATATATTTTTGCAAGATTATCATTACAATACAGTAGGTCATTAAATTTTTTTCCTTCTTAACATTATCACATACAAAAATAAATCCAACTTTTTGTTGGAAACCCTGTAGACATCAGATCTGATCTACAACATTCTCAGTACATACACTTCTATTATACTGAACAGAAATAAACATTACTAACATGATAACATTTACATAAATATGTTACATCATATACACATATATGTATATATAAAACACACAAACATTGTGAGAATTATTTTAAGGAACTGGGTTGACATCAACATACCGTACTTCTTTACTTCCTAACAACACTACAATTATTGAACAAACACTGATAACTAATTATGACAGTGTGAAAGCTACACAAAATAGTGCATTATCACAGGTGTTATCTAACAGTCAATGACACGCAGTTACGCAAGTACTCTGCAGCAAAAAAAAAAAAAAAAAAAGTATACATATTATGTGGTACAATCTTTAATATTAAGTTAATCACAATCATTCACAAATATTCTTTTACAAGGAACATAAACATAAATGCATCTCAGCAGTTTACACTACAAAAATAGTAGCGCGACACATGATTAACAAAGAATCGTGGTGACCGTGGCAAGAATAAAGAAACAGTCACGAAATTTGAGTATTATGTGTATTAATAATTAATTTTCAAACAAATGCAAATGGCTAACATTTCAGTAAAAAAAAAATTCATACAATTTCTTGATTAGTGCTTTATATAAAAATGCATCACAAATAAGTTCATTAAGGTGGTGGTGGTAATGTTAATTTTAACTTTTCTCTACACTTGTCTTGCAAACACTTTTTAACAACACTACAGTATAACCACACACTATAAACTATTCTAAAAAATTATACCAGTACATTAGTAAACGTAACAAAACTGCAGGAAATATCATTAAAATGAAAATTAATGTTATTTTTTACTTTAAAAGATATTCTACACTTAAACACAACCATCAGTCACCGAGTGAGCGAAATATTATGACAATGCATGAGACCACCACCAAAGTTACTTTAAAATAAGTTAATAATTGAGAAAAAAATGTCTACATAAATAATGCTCAAAATTATGACCATTTTTCATATTAAAATAGACAGAAACGTAAGTACTCACAGTCTAGTACTTTTGCTTTTGTCATTTTTTATATATTATTTGTTGCCCAGTGACCTACTTATCACCTTTACCCAAACTTCCAGCTAACATATTTAAATATATTTATTTCAACTTAAATGAATGTACATTTTATTTTTTAATTGTAGCAGTTCATAACTGTCATGAATCCTATGATCTAATATGAACTAAAAATACAAAATTACTTGTGACTTTTTGTTCTTGAATAAAGTTCTATACACTAAACAAACGTTTTACTAACACTTCTCCTAAAACCAGTTATTGTAGTGCTTACATCAATAATCTAGAGAAAGAATACTGTACTTCCCATCAACACATGTAGAGCAATAACACATAAGAAGCAGGTACAACACATAATTTTACAGTTAAAAAATATACTCTCATAACTTACGTAACATAATTCCTGTTTGCCATGTGCGCTGCATAAGCTCTCAGTAATAAATTTTCCCAACATCAGAAATTCTGTTTCATTTTTGGTGAACAAAGCTGACACAATTTCAATTTTCATCAATTGACAAACAATAACCAATTTGGTAGCTGTTGCAAAAAACAACCTTAACATAATCATTGTTTCTTACATAGCGACATTTCTTTACAGCATTGGTCAATTCACAAACACTACCACTCTCCTTCTCAAGGGCCACAAACTGCAAAATTATGCCACGTAGATTACAGAGTGTATTACATTATTTTTCTCAGTACACATTAGTTATGGTAAATATATAATAATCAATTCTGTAATAAGTATGAAATATACAGAAAATGTCTCAGTGGAAATTTTCTTTCCCAGCAATAATATATAAATATATAGAAAAAATAATTTTTGGCACACTGCAAAGAACTGATGCATTCTAATTGCTCCCAATTAAACTTGTACAGTACATGAACAACACACAGAGTATAGCAATAAAATTAACTTAACGTGCCAGCAATCACAAGAATTTTTTGGTGTTACATACCCTTTCCATCTGTACCGAATACACAGTCTAGTTTATCTCATTTCACAAGAATTTTAAGTTAAGTGCACAACAAATGGCTAAGTAAAACTAGCAAAACATACTATTTCTTGTAACTATTATGTAGTAATGTACCTATACAGCCACACACACATACACATGCATGTCTGCATGTTTAACATAATACAAACTTGCTATTCCACAGGGAAAAAGTTTGTAGTTTTACTTGAATATTAGTGAACATAGCAAAAGCACCACAACATTGCAATGTGCCAAAGAAACTGGAGATTCAAGCACCAAAATTTACTACAAAATAACTCTTTACAAAACATGTATTATAACCTCAAATAATACATACTGATGAGCCAATTCTGATTTCTGGACATAGTGATCCTATACTTCTAATCAAAGAAAAAAATAAATTACATATGTTGGCACCTACCTTTTCTTTTCTTCTCTCTCCATTTTTGTTTTCATTTATGCTGCCAGCATATCTATTTATACCTTTGCTAGTACAGAACTATAATATATGCATTTTTATACTCCCATACTTGTACGACATTAGTTCAAAGCTATTTCTCAATGTAACCACACATTTAACACTACAATGCCTGCTGTAATAAATTTTGGCAGCACGAGATATGAATATAAAAAGAAGTAGTTTGTGGCATTACTCCTAACGCCAGAATGTGATGTAGGAATAATAACTCCGGAACTAGCATCCTATGTCTTAAAATATTTTTTCTGACATTATTTTTCAGCCGATCTCAACAGATGTGGTGGACTGGTCATTAAATACTGAAAATCATAACATACGAAAGCATCCATTCGTGAAATGTATGTACTACGTCTGATATTCCGAAACATATGCATATCACTTGAATGAAAAAATTACAGTACTTTTATGGGTTGAGCAAGCCACACGATCAAAAACTATATGTACATATGTATTCATATAATTTTACCTGTTCCATTGAATCCTTATCTCAGTTGTCGACTCTTACATATACTCTAAATACCAGCATCAAAATACATAGAATTGGCCCATCTTTATTATAAAAATTTATACGGCACAAAATAGAAAATATTTATACATCCACAAAGAGGAAACATCAAAAATATATATACATATATATATCTGTATAGCTTCCGGTATACAATCAAAATGGAATGTCATTAATAACATGAACCCACAGAATATTTTCAAGGAAGACTGAATAGAAGGTCCATATCGCAGCATTACGTATTATTAAGTTATAGTGTTAGTTACAAAATAGCCTGGACATTTAATGGCAAATATTACATATCGATTGTCTAAGGTGCAAGTGGTACATTGACATACAAACACTTAACAACAATTCCTACCTCATGTAAAATATGGTGAGAGTTACTACAAATTTTCTGCACATTAAAAAATTGTGAAACTTCAATGTTTCTATAGCTATGATTCTTTGGAAGGTGACATTACCTACAAAACATACGAGGTAGAAATATACTTGATAAAGTTATTCAAGAATTAAATATTCATACTTTTTTTTTAAATTTAAAATTCCCATAACTTCTTTTACTAATTGAATATTACCATTGTATCCCATTGTTAAAAATTAGAATACGTACAAGGAAAAAAATTCAATGTTGGAATTATTTAAGGGTGCTGGATTGCAAAAAAAGACAACACTTTATTTTTACTGAGTGTTTAACATGTAGATAATTAACATACGTGAAATTAATGTACACATTTAATTAATTTTATGACAATTGCAGCAAATATTGTGGTAGAAAAATTAGAGGGAGGGGAGGAAAATCAAAAACAGATATTTTCTGCGTACGATTAAAATGGGAAGTCTTGCGGAAAGTTCATCCGATCTTTATATTTTTCTTATAGATCTTTTCATTCCATCTGGTGGGCTAGATTTTATCACTGTTGCGATAACAACTTTGTGACAGTAATTTTCAAATCTGTAAACAAATAGCTATAATATAAGATCTAAAAAAAATATATCAAGAAACTCAATTCAAGAAACATGTCAGATGATTCAGAATACGTATGTACAAAATTTTGATTGATACTTAGCCATTATGTCAACATTCTATGAATGATAATACAACAAAATTCCAATTAAATATGTTGATACTTCAACATGATGGGGGGGAAAGTAAGCAGAATTGTTGATATATAAGTGACAAGAACCACAGTCAAGAAAGAATGTTTTCTCTAACAATGAAAGCCATTTGGGTGCGAGTGTAATTTCTCATCCTTCATCCATCAGAATACTACTACACAAACAACAATTTCAGAGGTTCTGACATGATTAACAGTACAAGTAGAAATATAATTAACTGTGAGAATTCTACCATAACTAATTTCAAAAGTTTTCTAGGCAGTTAGTCAACTCTTGCATCTCTGGCATTGCAAATTCAATTATTATGCTCCTATTCATGTCACTTCAACAAAAGAAGCTAGGTATAAGATTGAAAAGTTTTAATAGAAAAAATAGACGTATTTTTAAACAAACTACATAGCTTCTCACAAAGATACATATAGTTTCAATATTTACACAAGTCATTGTGGGGTTTCAAATGTTTATACTAGTCATATAAAATACAACAAAATCATTAAACAAGTGTCAAATGAAAAACACGCTCTTTTTCTGTTACAAATTCAGTTTGAAAGGTAAAAAAGTGGCGTGTATTCATATGAACATCAACCATTTAATGTCATTCATCAGTCGGTGAGAGACTTGTACCATGATAAGGGGTGAAAGTTGAAAGGAAAGTTCAGTGTGTTTTATGGCTACTCAAGAAACCTCATTCATTAAAAAAGAGCCTATTGAAGATACCTGTAACACTTCTTTCCACAGTACAAAAAAATAAAAGAGTACTGGGGAAAAAAACTACATTTTACTGGTTGCAAACTTTAAATGTTGCATGCAATCCACCCAGGTGATAATTCCAAAAGGTACAATTATGTTGTCGCCATCAGGGGTTTTGATCCCCATCAACAAAAGACTCTCAGAATAGACTGTGCACGTCATGAACAATATTATGTACTCTGGGTACCAGTTAGCTGCTGGAAGTAGACACACTTATATCATACACAGTGCTGATTCAGCCACACTGCACACCATCCTTCGACATTTGATACGGAATACACCATAAAACCTCAAACACACCAGGTATCCATGAAAGGAGTTTTGATGGCTACAGGAACCTATGCTACACCAGTCTGTGGCACTCGCAAAATACAAATGCCCAAAACTGAAATTTTGAAAGCATGTGTAGGTTCTCTTCCTAGTCTGGATGATTAATGATATAGACTTTGGAGTCGGCCAGTACCATACGTCTACAAGCTCCACTCACGTGAACACACCATTTTGGAACAGAAAAGCTAAATTAATGAGTCCAACAAGGTATAGGAGAGTTGGAGAAAAGACTCTCTCATTTAACTGTGACTGAATTTAATTTAAATTAATAACAACATTAGGCACTTACAGAAGTACTGCGGCAATACAATATCTTTGTTATTAGTGCCAGGTAAGTATAAAACTTAATTTCCGGCTACAATGACTGGCCAAAGCAGCTAAACATTTATCATTTTACATATTTTGGTCGTTTCCAGATTTCAGAATTCATTTTCGTTTACTTGTTTGTTTTTGTTGCTGCAATGGTTATATATTTATGCACCACTTCACCTGTGTTGTCTGCTAGAGCCAAGTTACCCTGCTGTCAAGCAGGGTTAGCCTAGAGTTAATCAAGTCGAGGATCGAGTTAACCCGGGTGAGTTTTCGAACGCGAGTTAACTTTAACCGGATTACTTTTCGAACGCACTGGTTAACTCAATCAGGTTAAAACCTAAACCTGATTAAGTTAACCGGGTGACTTTTTGTAAGCACCTATTATCCTCAGATCCAGGAGGTTAAAAAGCTAGACACTCACTTAAAATATGAATTTATTGAAATGGGCCACTGGTGTGACACAACATAATAAACCCATATTACCTTACATGAACAGTTCTTGAGCACAATCTCTTTTCACAGTTGCATCAACCTCGGCCACTCCAAGAAACGTCATTGCCAGGTATAGACTCAAGTATGTGCCATGCAAAACAACTTCACACAAATTTGCTCACAAAATAAATTGAACCACTGGGATTAGCATGCTGTGAAGTACAGTACATAGCTTAGTATAAAGTTATTGCCAAAGTGAATTTTGAAGAGCACACTTAAATGGAATTCCAAATAGCAATCCATTCAACAAGTAGCCTACCCTAAAAGCAATAGTGCCTAAGCAAACATCAGATTGTATGTTGTAAAAACAAAACTATTTCACCAAGCACACCATGACAAACCTGAATGTGGCATAGCTGGCCAAGAAGTAAACTAGTTCATATCGAAGGAGTGGAAGCAGTGATACGAGATCACACTGACACAAGCCTATACTCTAACTGATTTGCAGACAACACTGTGCCACACGTGTGGGCGGAGGGGAAAAACAAAGACGGTTGGGCCAAGGAAAAGGAATGGAAAGAGAGCCGAGCCGAGCCGAGAATGAGCACACTTAAGTCTAGACAGAGTCCACCATAGGAGTAAATATCACTGTACCATTGTGCCACAGACACATCAAAAAGCACAACATAAAAATATGTATCACAAACACCCCCAATATTTTGTCGAGTACAAAAATGATAGCACAAAAGTGAATGTGTTTTATGCTCTTGCCAGAGATCATGCAATAGACTTATATAGCACACTACCACAAATTGCTGACAATTATTTTGTTTAACAAGATGATACTCTCCTACATTACACCAATACTATTAGGCAATTTATAAATAAATTTCCACAGTGACAGATTGGAAGGGGCAGATTATAACTCTAACCTCTATTATTGCTGGACTTAACATCTGTGGATTTTTATGAAGCAAACCATATACAGAAAATGTATTTACAATGAACACCTGTAGCAGAAAATCAAAGGAGGAATTACATTTTTATAACCTGTCAGGGGAGAGCGATAAATACTATTCGCTGCACAACAAGCGCACACAATCATTCTCAAACAACTGATGCAAGATATACAACTACACTTGAATGTCTGCAACAGCTACCCACAGAGCTCATGTAAAACTCCAGTATCACATGGTCAAAACTTTGCGAGTTGTTCTCAGTTCATATTTCATTTACATGACATTCCACATTGTAAATGTAGTCACATTGAAACTCCTCATAACTTTTTTGGAAATACAGTGTATATAGCACATGTACCATGCATGAACATAGTACACAATTGTGTATGCATATTGGCACTCACGTGTATGAGTACACCCACACACATGCATGCATCCATGTGTGCTCCCCCCCCCCCCCCCCCCCGTCCATCTAATAAACACACAAATTTTCCTGTTATGTCTAACTACATCTCACAATACAAGCTGTTCACAACACACACTAAATCTATGTGGGCAAGTTCTAGATACCACTGCTAAAAATGTTTATACAACATTATTCCCTAATTATCTACAAGGAAATTTTGCAATGTATTTCAATTTCAACACGGAAAAGTATGTATTTACATTATGCTATGATGTGTTCATAGCAAGTCCCTTTCTCCTCCCATAACTTTTTGAATATGAGAATTATCTTGAATAATTCTGTGATGAAAATAATTCTGGTCATCAAAATTTCCTAACATGTTGACATAATGACAAGTTGTCATAAAAAAAAAAAATACAAAAACTTGTTGCAGTTCAGGTTGAAAAAATATAACAAATACTATCTTAATGAGTTGAGCCAATTCTTTAAAAGAAAGCTTTTTTTTTTTTAAGTTTTAACTCTGATTTATTATACATCAAGAGATCTCTACCTCATTTTTGTTTCTTATTTTATAACTCTGTGGATACAATAACCGAGGATGTGTTACTTCTTGTTTTTTCACTTTTTCCTTATATGAGCAAGAATATACCAGGAGTGCACTGTATTAAGCGATATGACAAAAAATTGTACATCATTTTCGGTCCCTATTTAGGTGATGGTTCAGTCCATTTGACTTTGGTGCATATTCTTATTCTTCAACATCATGTTTAAAATAACATTTGTATTATTTTATTAGTACTTTACATTACTTATAAAAATTTGTCAAAAACTATTTATACTAAATTAACGAGGAAACTTTCAAAGAAATGTTTTATATTACATTAAGAATTGCAGAAATTATTTACATGAAATATATTCACACATTACGAAGTTGGTTATGTTATCAGTCGAGAAAATCTTGTATATTAATCACAATTTAATTTACTTATAAAGAAAACATATTGTTCAAAATATATTACAATTCCTACATATATCCAAGCCAGTCCTATAAAAATCGACTAAATTCCTTGAGACTGTCTACAAACATTTTCCTTAAAAAAAAAATAAAAAAAACTCAATTGCATGTTGGAACAATTTTGTGAAAATAGCGCCTTGAAGACCTCCAACTCATTTCATTTAAATAAAATGATTTTGTGATGATAAAAAAAACATGTACCAAGTTCTGACTAGTTCTTTCTTGAAAACGCATTGAAAAATTTTACTACCATTTTCAATGACATACAAAACAAAAACTACATACTATTAAGTTACTTCTCAAAACCTGCATATGAACTCTTCATGTAGCTAGTATGTAGTTAGCAACAATTACAAGAGGTTTATTCGAGTTGATGATAACATTCTGTTTCAAATGGCTGCAGGATTCAAAACATAAAACAAAATGTTCTTTTTTATTTTATATCAACTGTATCTTTTGAACTGAATGTCACCGCTTTTTGCATTGTTTATCTTATAATATGATTTCTATTTTAATTAATATATTACATACAGACACTTTTTTTTATAGTATGCACAACAGTAGTGTACTCATCACATGATTTGTTCCAAGTGTCAATGGCAAGCAATGTTTGTAGAAACAAAATTAATACATTTGCTCCATTCTTTTCACTGTACATTAACACACCCAAAAGTACGAAAAAAAATTGCATTTAAAATTCTTCAGATAACTTTTCTGTTGCAAACTCACCCCAAACTAAGTCAATAAATAAACAATTATAATGTTATTTTTAAATTATTTTGTATTAATTCACTCTACAGCTATAGGAGTGCCTATTTAATTTACCTACAACTATACCTAATTACATGTACAGGGCTTGTAAACTTTAAAGTTCTTTGTTTTGACAGTATTGATCTGTACAGCTTCCTCTCTTTTTAATTTCAGTTTGCTATAATTTTTTACTCCTCTCCAGAACACGTTGAGAATAAGATGATAAAGTTACGGCAAGAATGACCATTCACAGTAGATGATAGTATTCCTAGAGAGCAGTAGTACACAGCTGGTATATTCTCACTCCATGAAGACTTGTACAATACAAACCTGCGGGAAGGAAAGAATCCAGAGGCCTGCACATTAGATCTCGTAGTTGCGGAACTTGCTGACGACCTCGCTGGACGCATCAGAGTCCCACTTGACGTCCCGTCTGGCTCCCCAGTGGATGTTGGCACCTCCTTCTGAGGCACGACGATGGGCCGCTGAGGCTCCGCCTCCTGGTAGCGTGCTGCTCTCCCGCACCAGCTGTCTCGGGAAGCATGCGATCCTTCGTCTTCAGAGTTGACCAGTGCATTGACTGGAGCCCCATACAACCACATTATTGTTATGAATGTGCACACAATGTTTTTTAAAATACACTAAAACTACCTAGTAAGTTTTATACTGAAGATGAGATTTACTGATTTTTGTCCTGAACAAATTAACTTGGCTACTTAGAATTATTCCTAAAAGTGAATTATGGGATTTGGTAAGATCAGCTTCTGCTCTAGTATGTAACATGCCTCAATTACACAACAGTAACTGTGATAAATGACTTGCAGCAAATTGGTTTTGACGCATTACTGGGTGTGTTAAGCAACGGTTACTCAACTTCGAGGCCCAACATTTCACGACTACAGGCTGCGTCTTTGTGGCATATTGTGCAATACACATACTATAGGCTTATAACAGTGAAGTGAGCACTTTTGATATCAACCTTTGAAAAATGTCACTGCCCCTACCTGCATATATTTTAATGAGAACAATAACTGGCATGTGCCCAGTAAAGTTAGTAATGATGGAGAGAAAGCAGTTCATTTTCTTAATGTTTAATTAAATGTGTTGGAAAACATTTATGAATAATGAAATGATTTATTTTGCTTTCAGTTTTTTTAATGCTTATAAGTGTAAGTATTAGCAAATTTGTAAAATACTTACTTTTCCTATAATTTCATAGTTTCACTCGACCGAAGCATGAATAAAAGGATTCAGCTATGTTAATTTTACATATGGTGGAAGAATATCAAAAGTGCTTAGATTGAGTGAACAGTCTTTACTTTCCATTAACATACAATTATGAATATGGCACAGCAGAATTATAATTTTTATAACCATGTAGACTTATAGTTGCAAACATATCTTCTGATGAGCAGCTGCATCTACTTAAAAATGAAAAGTTATGTGAGGACAGATAACATAATTCACTTTAAATCAAACTATTCCCATTCCATTACAATTGGGGAGTGGTTGGGGGGAGGAAGGCAGGGAGATCCTAAATTTCAACATGTGTGCTGCATTATACATTGGTATGAAAAGCAAGTTCCAAAGTGAGTGAGTGAGTGAGAGTGGGAGAAAGAAAAGAAAAAAAGAACTGACTGGTGTCATTCAGAGAATACCTATTGGGTACCATGACATCATCCGATATGACTATGCTTATGATGTCATCCAAGATGGTGGACAGCTCTGGCTCTAGACAGCTTGATAGACAGGTTGCATTGAATACAGAGCTGTCACACAGCACTTAGCCTGCAGTAGCCTTATTCCAACAAGTATGCTCACTCAGTACACGAAGGTTGGTAGTATGCTGCAATGGTGAAGCCAGCACTAGGCCACTTAACAGGCTTAGGATTACTCTTACCTCACGACCACTTCACCTCTCTCAAAAAAGATATGTGAGGACAGGTATAGGCTGTTCACAGTAAAGTGAGCACTTTTTAAGGCCCTCCACACAGACATTAACCACTAATAAACATATCTTATTGCAGACTCAAGCATTAAATCTTGAAGGTGGTGAAATGTATACACTGTGTTTATTGGTCACATTGAAATTCTTATATTAAAAAGCAGCAGGAAGATGGCAATTGGATGAAAGAAAAAATTCAGAAGGGTCTTAAAAAGTGCTCACTTTACCATGAACAGCCTATAGGATGCTGTTTGCATAAACTTTCTTGCCCGAGAGCCCATGCTAAGACCAAAGATAATTGTCAAATAGGTGGAGGAAGCTAGTATATCATCGGAGGTCAGTTATGTAGGCTGTGACTGCTGTAGGTAGGAGACCCATGGCTGGTGGCATGTAACATCAAGGCAATGAAGGCCTCTACATTACCTATATGGTATGTTCCTAGCCACCAGAAAACTTGTGGTACTTGCTCTTACTAGAGCAGAGCCTAATGACTTTTACTGTGGTGAGGTTCATTTCCCAACGCAATAAGTGATGCTGCTTTGGAGTATCTAAGACTAACTTAAATGTTGAATAGCTAAGCTGCCTTATATCTGGGGCAAACATGCCAGTGGACAAAATTTCCTCCGAAGGAGTGGTGGCCAGTGGTCAGCACTTTGCAGAGATTTTCGTGGCATTACTTGTACTTCACAGCAACTGAAGATGTACAAGAAGTTTTGGCAGAACATGATGTCAAGTATGCCCCGATATCCAGGAAGCTATCCCAGACAACAGATGGTAAGTGAGCAATGAGCAGAGAATGGAATGGCTTGCACAAAAGTGTGTAGTTTTTCCACCAGGAAAAGGAACTCAAACCCAGCATAACACAAGGCAGACTTTCCCACCAATCCCAATCCCCACCATCGCTGCTACTGAGGATAATCCATGCTAATTACCACCAGGAAAACAGAAGTGGTGTCCCATTTTACTTGCATCGTTTTAGAAGAACTCTTGTAAACTGTTAATTTTTATTGATAGATTGCAAAATGATGTCCTCTATTTTGTTGAAGCTCTATTCAACAACTATTACCACTGCCATGCACTGTTTCAATGAAATATCCATACATATATGAAATAATTTCTACACGCAGTAATAGTCAAAATATCAAATATTTTGGTATAATACAAATAAAATGATACAATAGTATAAAAGAAATAAGAAACAGTTGTATAAAGTCAACATGTAGGCTACAAATTGTTTTAAACATGTCACTAGCTTGGCACATTAGTTAAGAAAGTACACACTGACAAAGTTATAGTTTCTGTCATATCACGCAGGTAAACTGCGGCGGCATGACGAAGTAGCAACGGCCGAATGGTAAGACCTGCTTAAGCACGTAGGTGGGTTTGCACTTAAGAATTGAAACTCAAGATCATTGATTCTGAAGCAAAGTACAGTATATTATAAGTCTTCCTAGTTACAGATATAAGTGTGGGAAGGTGGCCTTTCACCTCTCACTGTAATGTACTAATCTAATTTGAGAAGATATAAACATTGTTATATTTATTGAGGATTGCCACATGTAAGAATTCTGGGCTCGAAAATATTTTCATTGGCTTTTGAGTGGAATTAATATTTTAGTAACTGATAAAGTTTTCTAAATAAAGTAACATGCTGCAAGCTGATACCAATTTATAACAAAGTGTACTTATAATTGTGAAATGACGGATATCTATATTATAATTGTGAAATGACAGACATCTATACATAAACAATTCAAGTAACAATTTATAATGATACACACAGCTGTGTTACAGTAACGTAATAGTTGCACTAATTCTAAACAATATTTAAATACGTAGTATTTATGAATTTATTATGAACATTCCAGTAGGATGTGTTGCTTTTCGCGTGGGCACGGAGTGTGGAACTTGCCTAGGTAGATTAAAAAAAAACACGTCTACAAACTTGATGTGGTAATTTGAAGTACTTTTCGGAGTAAGAATAATTTTCGCTTCGTTTGGCAAAAAGCAACACGCCATGTCTGCCAACTTCACTTGGTAACTGCCCCGCCATCATATCTATAGTCCATTCCCAATTGGAAGCGACTTATAAAAATCAACCTTTGAAAAAACACTCTAAGCAAAACAAGTCAACCTGTTTTTTCAATAACCTGTTTACCACAAATATATAACACTATGGGTAACTTTAGAGTACTGTATTATAGAATAAATGAAACTTCATCTTAATATCTTCTATAACTTGTAATATTTATTTATTTTTAAATATGAATTAACAACAGCGAGAGCAGCAACGTATTGGCAACGGCCGGTAAGAAATAGTTCACAGTTAAAATAATATTTTAACCTAGTTTTTTAGTATACTATTTGTAAATGAAACGGTGCCTATTAAAATATATTTTATAAACTATTAAAAAATTAAAATCTCTTTTCAGTTGTAAATTACAAAGTCAAAAATCATTATTTTGCTGTAATACATATGAAATATGCTACAACTGAAAACATGTGTAATAATCTGCTTACTAGCGAAGTGAAACTTCCCAAGAGTGAAAGAGACAAAGAAAGAAAGAGAGAGAAAGAGCGACAAACCTCGCCCAGCAGACAGTTGCTTTCTCGCTCGATAAAACAACACCGTACCATTACGGCCTACTCACAATATTTTCCGCTGTTATTTTGAATTGTAAAAATGAGATATGTTGCCATTGAGGCTACTGAACTCATATCCTCTGAAGATACGTCTGCAGGGTTTAACTCTCAACTGAGCACACAAATATCTGCACCCTTTAAGTATGACACTAGTATGAACTTTCAATCATACGACTAACACAGACAAGTGTCTGACACTGTTGCATTTGAGCTGACCTCAGTCTTGAGCTAGAGGTCAGGTTGTCGTCCATCTGACCGACAAACAGCACATGCACTCATTAAACTTGCCAACACGTTTCCTTAACTTCCAAGGTTTGTTTATAGTAAAATACTCTCTGCGACTGTTTCAATGGTGACCATCTACAAGTCTTTCAATATACTTCTACACTACACTGTATTGCAATTAAAGTGTGATAGGTCATTTTAACTTACAATGCGACTTCCTAGCACCCCTGTGAGCATTCTCAATGCAACCTTCTTTGACATGAGCAGCATGAGTCAGCAGACATGTGCAGTTCTTCTGCAGAGTGTAACAACTCATCCTCCAGGGTGTGGCACGAGTCATCGTTCCTTTCGTTTGTAGATGTTGGCTGTAAACTTTTGAAGCTCGGATTCAAAGCTGATTTCATTTCAGTAAGTTAATGTGTCAGTAACATGCTGTAGGTCCGTAACACCTGCAACTAAGGGTTTTAAAATGTTGAGCCCTTAAACATGCAACTTAATTACAGGTTTAGAGTTTCGAGTGTGATGTTTCAAGGCCTATACCACAGAACTGACATGCCGTTCCCTCGATGTTGTTGCATATTTTGGTACTGCACCAATTCATTAGTAACATGCTGTAGATCCATAACACCAACAATTAACTGTTTTTAATTTTAGAGCCCTTAAACTTGAAACCTAATCACAGGCTGAGAGTTCCGACTTCTTTGTTTCAAGGTCTATATCATGGAATTGCTGTACTGTCCCCTCAATGTTAATGCATAGTTTGTTACCTACTAATATTCCTCTACGCTTCACTGGCTTGTAAATAAAGAATGTTAGGTCATATTAACCTACCATGATTAGTTTTATTTTTTAAGTCTCTGAACATGTGACTTCCGAGTGTCCCAGCAAGCAAAGTAAAACGTTTGAAGGCTTGAGACGCTGTCTCAAAACCTACGGTGTTTTGGTATGCCACCTGCCAACACCCTACCTGACTCATCTTGCTACTACGAGCGCAGTGTTGCTCGGGTTACCTGCTACAAGAAATTACCTATATGTTGTGCCTACACAAAAATACTTAAAAATATATGGACATACAACCTGCTAACCTGATATCCTGTGCAGAGCTGTGGATTGTCCAAACGCGGATGTCACAGAGCAAAGTGCTAGCGCTCTGTCCGTCTTGACAGGCTGCTCCCCACTGCATGAGCGGGGGAATAGCGCGAGTTCATTCATTGTAGAGCATGCTGCGGTCGCCTGTCACCATGCTGCCGGCGAGTTCCTGGAATTGGCATGGCCTTGACGCCATCCGGTGAAGGTGTTGGCGTGTCACGTTACTTCTGGTAATGGTGTCATGTGAATGGAAGAATGGCGACGTGGCTATGTTGATTACCGTATATGGACATGATGACGTCATTTCCGGTTGAAGGATTGTTTCCCCGGAAGTTGACTGTGTAGTTATATAGAGACATTTCTGTCCTCTCTCATTGGCTGTGGATTGGTTGACCCCTCTAAGGGGCTATTCCCAAAAATTTGTATATAAGCACCTTGAGCTGTTTATTCGGGGATCATCTCCTGCAGTTAAGTAATATGCCATGAGTTTGCATAAAAAGAAATAATTAATGCCCTTATGGTGAAGGCAGAGAGGACATATTTGATATCCTGATAGGTATTGGTCAGGTGCCATTAAGGAATAGCTTCTGAAAGTAAGTGAAATTGCTTTATTTTAAATTGCGGCAAAATAAAGACGAAAGATGCCAATATTTTACTGAAGCTTGTATCTAGGCAAATAATTTTTAAGTTTCATCCCTGTTAAATGATGAAGAGAGAATAATATTTGAAAATGGCTTGGGTTAATATATATAGCCAGGAATTCTTGTAAATTTATACTCAGTAATGTTTGAGATATACAAGTCCTGAAATTGATCTCTGTTGGCCTGTATAACCAGAGGTAAAAACACCTGATAAAACATACTCAGAAATTGGCCTCTGTTGGCTCCTATGGCCGGAGATAAAATTTTTTGATAATTTTGTACTTAATAATTGGCCTCTATGGCCTTTATAGCCAGAAATAATAAAACTTAGTAAATTGTTCTATGTGATGTTTGAAAGATTTAAAGACGGTAGGAGTCGGATTTTGTTAGTCTGTGTGCCAGCATTTATGACTTATAAATTGTACCCATTTAGGGGAAGCCAAACGAAAATTCTCCAAATTTTCAGAGTAAAAAATTAAACCAATATTCACATTGTTTGTAAAATGCTGTGGCAAAGCATGTATAATGTTATGGTAGTTGTTTCCCAAAAGGGACTACGTAATTTATGAAAATAAAATTTCTGTTCTACCGTTTTGGAATGGTGAGAATTCCCATATTGGAGGTTGTGTACAAATTTGATATTTGAGAAATAAATGCAAACAAAATTCTTACACTGTTAGTACCAAGCTGATTGTATACAAAAGAAAATAAACATAAAATTTTGTGTGAAGGTAGAAATGTTTGCTAGAAAGAATAATTTAATACTCAAATTGTAAAAAGGGTCATATGTTTAAGATTGTTGAAAAATACTAAAGAAAAGGCTCTTTTAGTGTAATCATGCGCTAGTTTGCTATTTGTCCATCGTAATGTTGTGTATTTTGTACGGATATTTTTTTGAAAACATAGTAAAAGTGAAATATTACCTAATTCGTGTGTTCTTGTGTGGCAATTGAAAATTACACTTATTTTTATTTGCTTCTGCACCCTCTCTGAATGGCGTTTTTCTACCATTTGCTGTTTTCATTGTTTGGGCAGTTTGTAGCCCACTTTACTGCGGCCTTGGTGTTAAGGGCATAGCAGGCTTATAGCAAAAAATTGGGGACTAGGCCCCCACAACCTTTTAATATACCTCTACACTACGCCGTCTTGCGAATAATGTGTGATAGGTCGTTTTAACCTACCATGCTTAGTTTTTATTTCATAAGCATCTGAACATGCGACTTCCTAGCAGCCCTGTGGACATTCTCAATGCAATCCTCTTGCACGTACAATACGAGTTGGCAGATATGTGTGATTCTTCCACAGAACGTAACAATTCATCCTCCTAAGTGTAGCATGAATCATAGTTTCTTTTTTTTGTTGATGTAGGTAGTAAATTTTCAAAGCTGGGATTAGAAGTTAACTTCGCTTCTGTTGTCATGGAAGCCGCATATCACCATATCACAGATTAACATGGATAATGTTTACGTGCCTCAAGAAGCTATATTTTCCTTTCCCAAATATAAATATTCATATTGTCTCTTATTTCCACATTCTTGTTACTTTTTAGTTTGCATTTCGAAGGGACTTATTGTTTTTTTTTTATCCTAGCTTCTTCAGTGGACCTTAATTTTATTAAGGAAAAACGGACAAATGGAAGCGTGTACGTACATTACTGAATCACATACCTGAAATTTTCATTGGATTTCACAGATGTAATAAGAAATTTTAATTTAGTATACAAACATGATGTTTCCGTGTGAAACAAAATTGGCTGGAGAGAAAAATTTGTAAAGTAACACGAACGTAACTGATAAAACAAACTTATTCGTGGTACATTTGTTCAAGAAAATACAACATACCTGCAAAAGGCTGGTAAAATTACGTATCAAGCAGTTGTCTACAATGATGCACAAACAATCTCATGTCTACTTTTCCAGCAAAGGTACAGAATGATACGGTTAGTTAACAACCATGGAAGTTGATCGCGCTTTCTTTAAAATCCAACTACAAAACCTACTTTTGTCTTTCTCTATCCCACATTAACTTCCAAATCCACTTTGAACACCTGTTATGTGCCCATTTACCATAGGTCAGGTTAATATGCTAAATCCATCTGCTTTGCATAGCCATTTTATAGACAAGGTTGCACTGCTGCTGGTCCCAGTAAACTACATGATATTCAGCAATCTTCTATCTCATTTGGAACATACTGTTACCGTGCATGCAAGGGCACAGGAATTTGTGATACTAAGTGCACTTATTTTAAGAGCAATGTTTCTTATCAACAGGTTATCTTTGTTCAGTTAACCAACAGTATACTAAGATTTAATGATATGCCTGAACATACGAAAGGATTACAAAAATCATGGCAACAAACCATAATTTGCAGACATTGAGAAGGGCACCAATACAGTATTTAAAAGAAACCACCAACAGAAATCAAAATAAATAATTTCAACTTATGCAAATATTTACCTTGTATTTTAAATTTACATTCAGACATGAAACTCCTTTCCTTTCATTGATGCCAACTTTACTGGTCACATGTCAGTCGTGCCCAATAAAATACATGTGGGTAGGGAGATAAATTTTTTCAAAGGTTGATTTCAAAAGTGCTCACATAAACAGGCTGCATCGTAAGATGTCAAAAGAAGTGTTGTTCTCTGGCAAAAATGATTAAGATATTTATAAATCTACATTTTAAAGGTGGACTTCTGCAGTGCTAAATGAAAATGTAAGTATTTCATTAGTAAATATTTCCTGTACAAATAGCATACCACAAGTCAAATTAACAACATTTTGCAGTCCATTTTTCTTACTAGCTGTTGCCAACACAGCACTGCTTTCACTGCTTTTTAATTCATATTGATTATAAAATAAATATTTTTAGACAATATATAAAGGAAAATTTCATTTTATAAAATATAGGATACTTTAACATTAATAACAACATTACATTTACACTTGTTCATAGATAAACATAAAATATAACAGAAACCATACCAACTTGTGTCTAATATACATAGCTCTGTAGTTCTAAGAAAGTAACACAGTTTTATTGTAGGCCTACTTATTGTACCAATTTCAGACTACCACTTACCGAATGAACATGTTCTTTCATGCCAACCCACTGCTTGTAACTGATTGCTATACCACTGTTCCGCCACTTGTCATAATTGCTCCTTTTCTCAGGGTCACATAGAATCTCCTTTGCTTCCTAAAAAAACAAACAAAACAGTTAATTAACTGAGCACATAGGGTTACCGTTTTAACTTCAAGCTATCAAAATACTTTGATTTCAGGGATAAGTGTTCTGAAATGAATCTGAAGACCAATGACTACTTGTAATGGATGCATTTGATGCCCACTGCTTCTAAAGTTTAAAATTCAAATATACTGTATTTGCTTTGTTGGTAATCCAACCCCTAAATTTATGTCAAGACGAAAAATATTTGTTATTAGAGTGGTCTTTCACTGAGGGATCGAGTGCCAATAAAATACTCAGCACACAGTAATGGTGATCTGCTAGTCATTTCACATTTGGTAGTGCAGGACCAGTAAGCAAAACAATTGTGATATAGATGGTTTCTGATGCTAATTATGCTTTGAAAACTACATGTATTACCTGTGGTTGAAGCACTCAAGACATTTTACTTCAATTTCAGAACACTGTTGACTGGAATGTTGCTGCATAGTTAACATTGTGAAATGAATCCTATACAGGATGCTCGGAAACTCCCCTTACAAACTCCTAGGACTTGTAGATGGGACTGATTAGACTATCTTTTGAATAGGAACCCATGTCCAGAAATGTACTGTTACCGTGCCGCAACCATTTCAAATCAGGTGTATTACTCATCCATTTCCGCTGAGGGAAAAAGCAATGTCTTGGATATGCTTGTGTTGGTATTCAACCAGGTAGGCAGTACATTACTTCAGACAATCACCTGATGGCACGCGACGTCTACTAGGGTTGCCAGATTTTGAAACTGCAAATAAGGGAGACTTCAAAAACTGTCTAATCACAGTAGTTACATAAATAATTATTCGTACTTTAAGCATGAACTGCTTGAATTTACAAATTTGGGATGACTCTGTACGAAATTTAAGAAATTCTTTGCAAGAATACTTGAAATTAACCACAGCTTCCATTAAACAAATATGATTTATTACCTGCAGTTGAAGCATGTTGTGTGTAGTCGTTGCTTCCTCCATGTGCAATGGAAAACTCTCTTTTTTAAAGAGAGCAATACGCCTTGTGTTTATTTGTTTTCACTGGTCGCAACCAGAAGCACGATTCTTCCCATTTCGTTAAATACATGCACATGTATCGCACCTTTTTTTTCTTTTTACTCCCTTCCATTATGAACAATCAACAGAAACTATAAAATCAAGTGCACCTACAATCTCACATACAATACTAAAAGCAAAATTTTCTAATCACGGAAGCACGTTATTGAAGAAAACAACAAAATGAAATTCGATTTCAATTGGAAACACATTTCTCATTATCGATTAACGTCCAATGGACATTGTCCATTGATGACAGGGTAACTGTTATTATTCCTACAATACCTCGGATTAAATTTCCCAACAGAAATTAAAATTAAAAAAAATTAAAATAATTACAGGAGATTATCATACAAATACGGGAGATGGGAGATTAGGCAAAAAAAAAAAGGCCAAAATACGGGAGAACCCAGGAAGTACGGGATATCTGGCAACATTAACGTCTACCCTGCCGCGAGCCCTATTCATGTGCCTTTGTGTCTCCGAGTAACATGGATGAGTACACATTTGCAGAATACACAGACATGATCCTTGTGTATGGCGCAGCTGAAGGTAATGGAAGAGCAGCTCGTCGACTGTATCAGGAGCATTATCCACAACGTGCAACACCATCGTATACCTTTTTCGCCAAACAGTTACGCAATGGCTCCGAGAACAAGGTACCTTCATCACCGACAGGAACGACTGTGGTGCTCCAAAGAGACGCCGCACTCCAGAATTGGAAGAGGCTGTATTGCATCACACTGAGCAGAGCTCATCAGTGAGTAAACGAACAATTGCGCATCCAATGGGTGATGCTGGGAGGTTCTGCATGAGCCACAACTACATCTTTACCACCTCCAAAGGGTACAGTCTTTGGGTCCAGCCGATTTTGCACCACGTGTTGACTTCTGCAAGTGGTTCCTGCACCGCTGAGCCCATGTCTACGTCCCGTTCTGTTCACAGATGAATCTAAATTCACTAAGAACAGTGTTCTCGATTCTCGAAACAGCCATGTCTGGACAGATGAAAACCCTAATACCACGCATATCCAGGGATTCCAGCACAGATTTTCTATCAATATGTGGGCAGGTATTCTGGATGATCATGTGTAAAATACCTGATTTGAAATGGTTGTAGCATGGAAACAGTATGTTTCCGTACATGGGTTCCTATTTAAAGGATCATCTACTCAGTCCCCTCTACAAGCCCTAGGAGTTTGTAAGGGGAATTTCCTAGCGTTCTGTATACGTACAATATTGCGTGTATCATTAGAGAAACACATTTTAATCAGTGCATTGAGATGCAAAAATAACACAAAATGATGGTTATAAAATTTTTAAATTTTAAGACAGTCGGACAAAGAAAAATTTGCCCAAAATAGTTATTTGTGGATATATATGAAACGCTCTGAAATAATGAAAATTTGTAGAGACCTATACACGCTATAATTTTGTTGCAGACAATTTGCAGCCCATACATTTTTTTTTACGAAGAACCATTCTTTATTAGATATTATGCTAAATGTAGGTATTTCTGCAAGGTTGACGAACCTAAAATTGGCTGCTAACATTGTCCCTCATAGGGAATCTTAATATAATCAAGAGACTTTTGCATAACAAGCACTTCATGAGAATTAAACCTATTACTTAAACAAGGGCAAGGCATAACTTGTGACAAACTGTAATTAGTAATCAGTATAATAGCTGTATTGAATGCAAGATGTGCATTCAAGCTTTCATTCGTACAACTTTATGCATTCCTCTTAGCTGAGTGCCTTCCAAAACAACAAAAATTCACATCACTGCAAAATGTCAACATGCTGACTGGGAAATTACCACAAACCTATGTTAAACTTTTGACTGGTCTCAACAGGTAGAGTTTGTTCCAGTTAAAACATATTGATACCAGTGGAAAGCTACTATTTGGAATCTTAAGAGTGAATAGAAGATGGCAATTTGCTGAGTCATGAACGTGTAATGTACTCATTTTGTAACCACATTAATCTGTATACCAATGTAATATAATATTAGAGTCATAACTTATGTCTTTGTTATGTATTGAGAGTGTTATGTATTGACATTGCAGCTACATATAAATAATTAGTATAGTCGAGAAGTATTTCAATTGTCTATATTTCAGTCAAGGATAGTAATTCATGTAATAGTTGAAAGGTCGTGGCAATGACAACTTGTTTGTATTTCAGATATTTTCATTTTTCCAAATTTATTATCTTTTCTTTCCTCATTTCATCAGTAGTAACAGACGTCAAGCGCATCTTTTCCTTTTCACTGGGTTAGTAAACTAAAAACATCGCCATCACAAGGCACAACATGGTGAAACAAGGAAAATAACAGAGGTCACCTTTAGCTGACGTAACCGACTTCTCGAAAACAACATGTTTTCAATGAGGAAATTTTCTACCAATATATAAGGAAACACAACCTTTCTAGGGTATCAACAACAGTTCGTCACAGCATGATCGTTTGTCAGCTGTCAGTCGGACAGCCTGCAACAAGTGATCACGTAACTCAAACCGACCAGCACCTGCGACATTAACCTTCTTTTGTATTTCAACCTTCTTTTGTATTTCGGACATTTCAATTCAAATATCTATTAAATTTAATTTCCGTCGGTGCGAGGAGTCATTATGGCACTGAGAGAGAAAAGTAATGATTCTCTCTTGTCTTCGTAACTCTCGAAGTGAGAAGCTTTGTTTTATGAAGGCTGCCATCTTGTGTTTTTTTTTGTTCGTCAGTTGCAAGTGTCAATAGTTTGTATTGCCGAGACGACAATAAATCTCCAGTAAACATTTAACTTCTTCTTTTATTTATTGGCAAATCCTGGTATCAACAAACTTTCATTATTATGTAGTTGAAAGTCCCCAACTCACGCTGAGCTAATCCGTTGGTGTTTACAGAGATAATGAAAGAACAGGACAGTAACCTGTTACAACATTGTGAATCTTGAGACTGTATGGTGATGGTTTTAAATTACCTCAGTGAGGTGTGATTGTTTCCTATACTAACTGACCTGGTCAAATGTGCGAAGGTCATGCATGTAACCCAAGAGCACGCGGCGAACACTAAAACCAGCTTCCACAGGCTTGCGGCCATGAGGCGGCACTGCGATAACGCTACTACCTATCTTGCGTACTCCTGACCTTAGTTTTAGTTAAATATTGCAGTCACTGAGAAATAAAAACAGTAATAGTGCAGGTAGATTACTGCTGTAAATAAATATATTTTGCATCTTTTCAAACAGAATTTAAGTGGAATCTCAGCCATTGTAAACATGTGCAACCATCACCAACAAAATGAAACAATACAAAAATAAAGACATGCAAAAAATGAATTTGCTGCATTAAATCTGCTACAATTCCAAACATTGTAAACTGAAATACACCACTTGCAACAACATTGCATGGACATTAAGTAACTGCCCCTGTCCAGAAACACCAAAGAGAAGAACATCCAACATTTTTATGGGGAATTATAAATAATTAATTTAAATTTCTAAACAAGCATTAAAATTCCCTGACCTCTCAGATAATTCCCTGATATTTGTTTTCCCTTACTGTTTACAAATTCCCAGTTTTCCTTGTCTGTAGCAACCCTGCGACAATAAATAAATATAATTAATCTCTGAAAAATGTCACTCCTCATACCTACCTTCCAGCATATATTTTTAACAAGCTTAATGCCTGAAGTGCCCAGTTAAGTTGGTTAACGATGGCGGGGAAAGTAGTTCTATGTTCTAACGTTGAATTGGATGGGTTAGGTAAACATTTATGATAAAAATTATTTTTTTAAATTCACATGAATGCAAAAATAAGCAATATTATTCTATAAATTTCACAGTTCATTTGACTGATGCATGAATTAAGTGATCAGCCCATGGCAATGTCAATTTTATATGTGGTGAAAGAATAGTGTTTTTGCTCTGTGGCAACTGGGCCAGGATTTTATGAGACTTAGTTACCGACATTAAAATTGTGATTGGATTAAGATATTATTCATATATTATAATAAATTTATCATTAAATTATTTATTGTTAAATAGTCTAACAGATAATATATTATTATCATTCTAGAGGAATTTAATTTTTTTTTTTTAGTTTAATTTTAACTTTATGTGGGCCTAGTTTACTCCATCACATTGGGGCAACTGGACCAGCCCAGGCTACATTACTCTGTAGAAATTGTCTGGGACAAATGGCACATTGCTAAAACTTTTATTAATTGGGCCAAACTGACAATTTGTGAAATTGTTTAGTTTATAGACATCATTTAGCCATTGTAACTTAACCATCGTTGAAAAAAAATGTGACAGAAAGGGTTAAGAAATCATTATAAACAACTATATTATAATATAATTACAGAAACAAGTTTCTTACACAGAAAACGAATGATATTTACTGAATACTTGTTATATCACTTAACCCTTAATACCAGAGGTAACATTTTTAGTGTGCAGTCCCTGAAGGATTTTGGGTTTTATATATATATATATATATATATATATATATATATATATAAAAACCAACCATACACACACATTTTTTAAACTGCCTGAGTATGTTTAAATCTTATCTCTGTATATTTATTACAATAATTATGATTCTACGAAAAGTGTATTGAATAAATTTTAAATAACTAAATCATGAAATTTTTATTAAATATATTGCACAGAAGTAAAATTAAATAAATAATTAAATATAGTAAACTGGAATAACTTACATTATTTTCAATTTTACATAAATTCATAATCAACAAGCCTATCTTTTAAAAATAAAAAATGTGTAACATTTTAAAAAACAAAATTACGAATGGTAAAGTTGGCTATACATATAGTCAGCAAACTTTCATAAAATGTCGCAAATTTTTTTTTGGAATATCTCACTTATGCTTTAAAACATGCCATTACTTTTCGTACAAAGAACAAAAATTATGTTTTTGTGTAATGGCAACATTTAAACTTCTTCAGTACAGTTCAGGCACACTTTTTTATAGTACATTCCAAACATACAGGTTTTTTGCACAAGTAGCACAGGTAACTTGATTTCCACTTTTTAAATATGATCACATGAGTAGCATGTTTACCTCTTCTCCAGTTTTTCTCCAGTAGTGTTAAAAGTGCAAGCTCTCAGTTCACGTGGCAAGTGTACATCATTACATCTTTCCACGTGAGGCTTCATGAGGGTACATGCTAATGTTTTCATAAAAGTAAGCCGAGAAACTTCTCAACTTTCTTTGAAACCGTTAATCAACACAAAAGAATTCACTGCACTTATGTCTAGCAAATGATAAACCATAGCCATTGGCCACCTTTGTGTTCGACACCCAGTAGAATAATTGGCACACTTTTCGTCTAAGAATCTGATGTCTCCTTTTGCCCCACTGTAGTATATAATTATTTCTAGCTTATGCTTCTCTTTATCAATAGCAACATTGTGATGCATTGGGAAAACTAACAAAACAGCCTTCCTTTTCTTTGGTGCGCAGGACACCAGGGTAATGTCTTTCATGAAAACCGAACAGAGCAGACCCTTCCATTCGAGACTGTGCTGGTAGAAATTTGTTCAGGATTTTGCAATGTAGCAAAGTCTAGTTAATAGTAGAGTTGTTCCGATACCGATACTTGGTTATCAGCATCGGTAGATATGTGTCAGCGGACTTTGTGATTGGGTGCATGAATACTTGGTCCTGGAAGTAGTGTGCACCACCCCCGAGACTGGCTGAGGTCTCCAAATTTTAGTCACAATACACATTCACTAGATACAGTAAGCCATAACTGGTGATGAAACACTACTGAACTGACAGACGGTACAGCTTGCGTACAGGTCTGCACAGATGTCCCTTCTGCGTACGTAAATCCACCACTCGAGTAACGCCATCCTTTCCAGGGTGGAGCTTGACGACCCTCGCTAAACATCAGCCCTAGGGTGGAACATGCTCTTCTCCAATCAGAACAAGTTCTCCCACAGCGAGTCCTGGTTGCTGGATTTGCCACTTCCCCGGGTTGTAGTTGCTGTAAGTATTCTTTATACCAATGTATCCAGAACTGGTTGGCTAGTACGCATAGCATTTTCCATCTTCTGGACAAACATACAAGGAGCGGGGATTTGAACAACTGTTTAAAAGACGGACGAAGTTGCCTTGAAGCACCAACAAAGTTGGTGCCACAATCGGAATACAGACTAGTACATAAACCTCGTCTTAACACAAATCTAGCAAGAGCAGCAACAAAGCTGTCTGCAGTCAGATCGGTTACAACTTCGATGTGGATAGCTTTCATGGCCAAACATATGAAGATAGATAGGTATGCCTTTTGGATAGCACACTGACTCTGACAGAGATCAGTCCAGCATAGTCCACTCCAGTCCTCACAAAAGCTCCATTAGGCATGACTAGTTCAGTGGGTAAATCAGCCGTTAGTGGAGGACTGTAGACAGGCTGGCACCGGAAGTAACGTGCATACTTGAAGACTAGAGACTGGTTCAATCACAGATCGAGCTGACAAAATCCAAAACTGTTGAGAAGAGACTGTAGTAGTTGTAGTAGTGGATATAGGTACTTTATGTGATGATAGTCTACCAAAGCTTCGACAGCAGTATGGTCTTTTGGCAATATGATAGGGTGTTTTGTGACATATTCAACATTTGCATGTGACAAATGCCCGTATGCCCTGGGAACACTCTGCTGATCCAAAAATGGTGTCAAACGCTGCAGTCGCATAGAACAAGGTATCCCCCTTTGGAACCATTTCAAGTCATCTTCGAAACATGACCTTTGGATACAGCTACACACTATGGAAGTTGCTTGCTCTAATTCAACAGATGATAGGACTTTACTGCTAGGAGGTTGCCCCTGGCAGTGCTTCACAAAACGCATAACATATGCCATGACTCAAACAAGTTTTGACCAAGACAAGAATTTCTGTAACAGTGGAACCTCTTCAGGGGGATCATGTGTGCTCTCAAGAACCAGCTGGGATGAGTTTAATTCTGGGACATCTGAAGTCTCATTCACTAGGGACATTGGCCACTGGTCAGGTGGATCCATCAACCATTGAGGGCCATGCCACCAGAGGGCATGACAACTTAGGTCATGGGGAAGCAGACCACGAGAAGCACAATCTGCAAGATTGTCTCTAGAAACAACATGTTTCCAACACTGAGGTGGAACCCATTCCTGGATTTGAGAAACTCTATTTGCAACAAAGTTTTTAACAGGTAGGGTTGAGTCTTGATCCAGGTGAGAGCTACACTAGAGTCAGTTCATGCATGACTGGCATTGACTGTTAAATGTTGGGTGATGAAGGAATGACAATAGTGCATCAATTTTGCCAG
The DNA here is from genome assembly GCA_029891345.1 of Dryococelus australis. Classification (NCBI taxonomy): domain Eukaryota; kingdom Metazoa; phylum Arthropoda; class Insecta; order Phasmatodea; family Phasmatidae; genus Dryococelus; species Dryococelus australis. The sequence continues at coordinate 117,020,603 of CM057000.1, read as the reverse complement.
CAAATGAGTACCACACAGCTCAAGTCAAGGAAGTGAAACTTGTTTTAGTGGAGCTACTCTAGACTTGGCCAGTATGAGATGCATGTTCACATTCCCATCAGAATCACTACTTCTCAAATACACGACAGCTGCGCTGCGTAAGTTCATTCAGATGCATCTGCAAAGCCGTGTAGCTCTACACAAGCTGCATCAGGAAAATGAAACGTGGCAAACTAAGGGTTTCAAGATGGACAAGTACCTCAATATACTGATTCCACTTCTCTTGTGTTGGTGACAGTAAGGGGTTGCCCTAACCCACTCCTTGGGTCCACGACCACTGTAGCAAAATTTTTGCCCACACTACCACTGGAGATTACCAGCCCATGGGATCGTAAATGTGAGCTATCTGTGACAAAACAAAACATTTGGTTGGGACACCATTGCAGATATTTAAATGGTAAAAGAAAACATCAGTCTGTGAGCTCCACTGAAGACCCAGAATATTCACTACAGACTCAGATGAGAAGTCAAGCACTTTGGGATTCTCACGATGAGATAAGAGGTATGTCACAAAAAAAACTGTAGCTGGTTACTCAACCATTTCCTAAGTTCAAATCCACCCATTCGTAAGAGTTCAATCAATTTATTCTTTAGCACAAATGCTTCCTCCACAGATAATGCACCAGTTACAATATCATCAACAAAAATGTGATTTTGAAGAGCATTTTGTGCCAGGGGATAATGGAGACCCTTATCAATGGCCAACTGGTGTAAAGTACGAATTGCCAGAAATGGAGAAGGTGTGAGTCCATAGGTTACAGTATTAAGTTGGAACACTGCAAGTGGGAGAGAGGGGTCTTCCCACCACAGAACAAGTTGATATGGTCGATCCTCCTCATGGATTAGAATCTGCAGATACATTTGCTTTATTTCGCAAGAGAAAACCACACTATAGAGTCTAAACCGTAAGATGACATTGCATATCTCATTTTGCAGCTTGGGTCCAGAGAGAAGAGTATTGTTGAGAGATACACCATTTGAAGTCCTGGCACTATCATCAAAAACCACTCTCAATTTGGTGGTTATTGGTGGTTAAACTAGCCATTTTGTACACACCATGGTGAGAGGGATAAAACATTTAGAGGTTTCTCGACTTTCTACCTGTTGGGTGGAGTGGACATAGGGTTCCATATGACCTGAAGTAGCATAATCAGCCATGCAGTCCTTGTACATTGTTTTCATGTCTGGTTGAGATGTGAGTTTGCGCTCCAGAACATAGAATCTGTTTTCTGCATTTACGTATGAACTTCCATAAGCTGTCCCTCAGATGTGAATGGGAGGCGAACCTTGTATCGACCCGATTCATCTCAAGAGTGAGTAGCCACGAAGTGAGTCTCACAGAAGTCAGCATCCACTTGTTTCGCAACTACACGAGGGGATTCCTCAGTTTCCCAAAACTGTTTGAGAATTGAGTCTAGTGAGTCCTCAGTCTCCACAAACATGGAAATCAGCTTTTGATCAGAGCTGGCATTCAGTTCAAGGTATTCTCCCAGGAGCATCCGACCAAATTTAGACTCCAGCACAACAAGCATGTGCTGACCTAGTTCAAGTCGCCCACTCATACAAACTCGTGCATAGATGTCCGCACCCAGCAACACAGGTTTGTCAAACTGGGGATCAGCTAATGGAAGAGATCCCAATTGGCTACGAACATATGGATCCACAGTTGCTCGGGGTAAATTGCTGGTGATTTTAGAGACCATGAAAAGAGAGTGAGTAAAGGAACATTGAGATACAACAGAGGATTGGATTTTACAACAGACAGTTCCCTTCAAGTTGACTGTACCATGTGCGAGACCACAGATCCTTTCCTTGACCTTTTGACCATGCAAAGACAGCAGTTTTGCAGCCGCCTCTGTCATGAAGGGCGTATGAGCCGCACTGTCCAGTAAGCATCAAACCACGTGCGGTTTATTGTCAGCATCACACACAGTTACCAGGGTAGATAAACACTGAAGTACGACTACAAGCTGAAAAGATACCCACAAATTGTTCAGTCTCAGCATCAACACCTGAGGTATAATTTTCAACATGAGTTATTGTATTAGGCCTAGATTGACCATCAATATGAAGTAGAGTATGATACTTCTGTTTGCATCGAAAACACGTATGAGCCGAGGAACATGACACTACAGTATGGGCTGTTCCCAGGCAGTTGAAGCAGATTTTCTTACTGTGAGCTATTAACTGTCTTTCTGATGGTGACGCATTAACAAACTCTGAACATTTATATAAAGAATGAGTGGTCTGCTGACAGACAATGCACAGCTTTAACTAATTGGGCTCAGAATTAGATACAAATACTGATTTGGGTGGTTGTGTTACAAGACTTATTTTTTGAAAGTTGACCTTCTTGGCTATTTGACTGGTGCTTGTTTTGACTCCTATATCAATGGCACAGTCCATAGTAGAAACACTTTCAAGCAGAAACTCTACAAGTTCTGAAACCTTAGGCATATCATTAGTCCGCCCTGCACGCGAGCTTTCAAACTGAGTACGCAGTTCCACGTCCAACTTACTCGTCAAGACTGTGACAAAAACAGGATTTTCCTCAGTTATATTAGTCTAATCCCTCAAGGGCTTGTACATTTTCATTTTATGTGCTGACAAAATGCCTGATGGATTTCTGATTTGTGATGTAGACAGAATGCAAATTGAGGATTCTGTTTATATACAATGTTGTCAGCTTTCTCAAATTTTGGTATTGAGACGTAAGAAGTTCACATACCACAGGATAGTTCTCAGAAGAAATTGGGAGATTTTTTTTTACTAATTGTAAGGCTTCTCCTGTGAGACAACCCATTAAATATTGAAACTTTTTAATAGACAGACATTGATTATTGTAAATGGTGGCCTGAAACAACTGCAAAAACATAGGCCAGTCTTCCCACTGACCAGAAAAAGTACGCAAATTGATCTTGGGAAGCCTTACATTTGCAGATGTACCTGCAACAAGGTAGAGTTGATTCAATCTGAACATGCTTACCCAAAAACGACGCCACAACACCACGAGTGTCAGACAGTAAACTAAACAGCTCATTATGTTTAGAGGTCAAAATAATTTCATCAAAGTCATCAGGAAGTGGATCTGACTGCAGTAAGATGTCACATACTGAATTTACAGTACTATCAATTGCCTCCAGTTGTACATCAAGTGCGTTTACCTCATACACAATTTCTACAGTAATAAGTGGAGCACTTGTTAATGCCTGAAGACGCTCACTGGTGTGACGTAATTTAGTTTCCTGAAATATCAATTTCAGTAAAAATGCCTTGAAGCCCATGTCAAAAGATTTATACAATGTAGAAAGCGATAAAAATGGTAGGCCTACAGAGAAGACAAAACCCTAACCTATCGTGTTATAGCACAAGTGAGGTTATGTACATCTGGTTAGGTGCAAAAAATTGAAAATACTCTGACTAATTCAAAAACACGAAGTAACAAAAACAACTGAGAAGAGAAAAATGGGTAAAATTACTCACCCACGTGGCGAACTAATTTGTGACCGAGTGGATAATATCACAAAAAAGGAAACTAACACAGCACTATCAACATTACACACGCGATCACAAATATGTCAAACCCCTTGTAAATGGTGAAATTAGGGCAGATATCTTGTTTCTTCATAGGATGTCTGAACAGCAGGTAATTTTCCGCGGTAGCGTCGGTTCTTGATTTACGAGCGCAAGAGGTTGCAATTACGTAGCACACACAATCGAATGACGAAATAAACACATAATCACTGATCGGTATCACACGTGATGCAATCCGGCCCGGAGGTAGGGATGTTGGAAAAATATTGATATATTGAAATGACAATATAAATAAATAAATTAATTTTTTTTTGCGACATTTTTTCGATACCGATATTGTTTGCATGAAAATCTTCAGGAAATATACACGAAGTGAACTTTGAACTTATATTTCAGGCGTAGTATTTGTTTACATTATTTCAGTTTGAATAAGGTTATAGTAGCTTTCTGGGCCAAAACTATGCTGCATTTTAACTGAAAGTGAATAATTTCAACTGTTTTAAACAGCGAAATAACATACACAGCATGTATTTATAACAATAAAAATACGGATTTCTGACCAAGTCTCGTTTTTTCCGTCACTTTGCTGTAACATGACTGTAAAATATAAAGCAAAAATAATAGTATTTTATGCGCTAATGATTATTCTAGTAGTGCTATAATTATTTGTGAGTTATTTAGAACAAACATTAATTACTTACAATAGCTATGACCGCGATTTTAGCTTAACATGATTTCGCGCCTTTTGGCATCAGCTGTTCACCTGACATCACGGGAAGAAAACGATTGTGGTTGTCTCAATTCACAGAGTGAGAGCACGAAGCAGTGCTCTCGCCTGGTTGTCTGAAAGAGTGCTCTCTCGAAAGAGTATTCTTTAAATGGAGACATGGCCTGATCTTCAGGAGGTGGTGCACACTACTTCCAGAACCATGTATCATGCACCCAATCACAAAGTCAGCTGACACATATTTACACACTTGCTTATTTTTAAAAAATACTGAGCAGATGTCATCACCCTGGATCAATCCGCATACTCAATTGACATCCTTCACCGATTCAGAATGTTTGATTGCAAATATGTGTCAACCCCCCAAGAGATAAGAACAAACATAGGCCTAGAAGAAAAATCGGGGGATGCAGAACTCCAGAAGAGGTGTAGGACACTCATTGGATGTCTGATGTATAAAGTGTTAGGCACCCGTCCAGATATCTGCACAACAGTCGTTTCCAAGAAAACCTTGGCAACTATGTTTGGAAGACACTGAAGAGAATTCTTTGGTAGATCAGAAGCTCTGCAGAATTGAAGATGGTTTTCATTTCACAAGAATATGCCCCAGCTGTGCAGGGATTCGTCGACGCTGATTGGGCGGGCAGCACCACTGACCGCAGGTCGACCTCTGGCTATGTGTGCAAGGTTTTTGGTTGTGTTGTGGTCTTCCACTAAACAGCAGTCAGTTGCTTTCTCCTCAACAGAGACAGAGTATGTTGCCGTAAGTGCTTGTGTGAGAGAGATAATGTGGGTTAGGAGTGTCCTTGGAGAGCTAGGCCTTAATGTGGATGAGTCTATTGCCATTTTGAAGACAATCAATCTGCCATATATGTATCAAAAAAACCCTGAGAATCACAGGCGCTTAAAGCATGTAGACATCAAATACAATTTTGTAAGAGAGTTGAGTAGTTCTGGTGTAAAGTGTACATTACATCAAATCTGAAGATCAAATAGCTGATGGTTTTACAAAACCCTTAGACAAAAATAAATTCTTAAAATTTGTTAAAGAAAACCGCAGGAATAACTCCTTTATAGGTCGTAGCCCTTATATGTCCTTTTGTGTGCATACTGTCTAAAACTATTTGATTGAGAGGGAGTATTAAAATAGCCTTGTTTGTAGTAATCAAATATATATATTAAACAGCAACTCAGTTGGTAACAGTAGCAAGTAGTCAATATGGCAGCAAGGACTGTTTTGTTTATGTAGTACTTGCGTAGTGTAAAGCAATAAAGTTTGTTTCTTTCAGAGCATTTGTCTGGTGAAATGGGCTATGCCCAGTCAATGGTGGTTGCTCTGCTGTGGGTACAGCATCCAATGATTGTTCAGTTGTAGATGGGTATCTAGTCATTGTTATTTTTTGTGGAATGTAAACCTGAGAAAGAATTTTCTCGTATCTTTGAAGATCTGGCTTGATAATAGAATCAGGAATGGCTCATTTGTTTGGCACGCAATCTTCGGATCTGGATAATATATCTTCTTCACCTTGATTCCATTGATAATACTGTTGAGGAAATCTCCTGAGCATCTTTCGTTACAATGGATATGAACTCTGGCTTTGGAATTTTCTTCCATGGAATCTGCTGTTGCCAATTACAAACCTCTAGTCCCACTTCTGTTTTAAACTCTTGAAAATGGCCACATCCAGTGGCTGTAATACATGTGTTGTATGGGGTGGCAATTTTGTAATTGTCACCTGATTTTCTTGAGCCAACTATACGGACTTGACTAAAATATGCAGTTGTAAAACAATGTTGTCTCCATCCTTCCTCTTTCAGTAGCAGAAACAGATGTTTGTATAGAGACTTCTTGATTAACCCAATTTTCCATGACATCTTTTGCTTTGAAAACACAAAGTAATGGAATCACTTTCACATCCAGATATACACACAGCAAAGCTGTTGTATTTTCTCATAGATTCATTACAGAGTATTTAGTTAAATGCTATGTTTACTGTAATTATTTATTTAAAGTTTTCTTCTGATTTCAATTTTCTTGTAAGGTATAATGATTATATTTATAACGTTATTTCTTTTATTGCTCCAAGTAATTATTTTTTGTTTGTATTAACATAATTCGTAATAGTAATGTTAACCACCCACCTATTTTCTAAGTACAGGATTTTCAGTACTATTAAATTAAAATCTTAAATTTTGCTTTTCAAAGATAGTCTTATGTTATAATTAGCTTTTAATAATTTTTGGATTATAATTCATTCTTTTCCAGTTTTACTTTAAATGTGTTATTTACTTGCCTTTTTCCATTTTACGATTTTCAGTTCTTTCCATTTTTACAGAAGTGAGTTCAGGTTTTAGTGCTGCCGAGGTGCAAAATTGCTTGAAGTAATTCTTCTGGGGGGAACTTAAAGGTGTACAAGAAATGGGATTAAATCCAGTTAATCCCCGGTGCCAACCTACAGTAGGTTAGCTTTGACGGTCCCAGAAGTGAGTTTGAAAGGTCAGGACTCAACACCACATTTAGGAGAGGAAGCAGGTGTTATTCCAGAAATTATTATAAGTGGTTCCTGTCAGCACCGATTTTGAGGCACCACTTAGTGCCTGGCACCATTATGTGTAGTGTGACATAATACACAACCAGGTGATGCCAACCCTGTTTCGATGCTGGAGGTGCACACAAATGTCAGAAATTTTATTTGTTGGAATGTGGAGAAACTTTTCTAAGGCTTACAAGTAATTTTTAGAACTTTTAATATACTTTGTGTAGTACGACCCAGAGATCTGGTTGTTTCTACAGACTTGAGCCAGTACCTGTGCAACTTTATTTGATTTAATTATCACTGAGATACTTCATTTACATTCAATCTAACAGGAAGAAAAAAGTTTGAAGAAAGGATAATTTTTACTTCTACTTTATTTCCTGTGATTTGAAGAGTATTTTTTAATTTTGGAGCAGTGAATTTAATCTGGTTTGCCAGTTAAGTGAGACGTAATTTTAGCAGTGATTAGCTGCAGTCACACTTTTATAAATTTCTTCATTAGGAGACAGATAGGAACAAGCACAAAAAATTTATATTTTCAGATTTTATTTTAGTTTACCTAAATACTGTTAGGATGGTGGTACTTTAGAGTAATTAAACTCTTAACCTAAATATTGATTTGTAATTTCGGTTTAAAATTTTTATGCGGAGAGTCAGCATATAAACAATTTTCATCCCCTTTCCAAGCCTTACTCCCCATCACTCCATGCCTACCACCATCACAGATCACTACTGACTGTCCCATTCTCCTCACCTCTCCAATCCACTCATTTACCAACTTGCAGACCCGATCCATCCTACCATTTCTCCCCATCACCCCCTTCTGTACACCAGTCACCTGCACCACACCAAGAACCTTGAAGAGAATCAAGACGCTGTTGCCAGTCTGCCCTTGAGGTGGCATCGGCGTGGTCCAAGGCTAACATAGCACACATTTTTGCAACTTCTCATCCCCCCCCCCCCCCCAACTCCTGCCACTCTGCTCACCCCTCCAAACTCTACACCTCTTTGCCCAATACACGTAACACAAGTAACATGACTACCCACGCTAGCTTTGACGTCCTACCTAAGAGAAGATTACCCTCTTCTATGCTGTGACATGCTGAACTCATGCCAGTTTCATTCCACAACTGCACAGAATAAGGTATTTTATGGCTAAACTAACAGCATGGGGTTCAATTCAGGAGCCTACCAAAGTATGAAATGTTCACCTCCTGTCCTGAGAATAAAGCGCATCTGGATCCACTATTTCAAGACAGATAATTTCCAGCATGTATTAAAAACATTTACCACCAAAAATGATGTGTTGGGAAAACTTACTTTCAACAGTTGGAATTTAATTTCCGCTTGTTTGTCACCTTCATTTTTATCTGGATGCAGCTGAAGTGCCTTTGCTTTGTACTCTGCATTAATCTGTTCTTCCTGAAAAAGAAAAAGAAAAAACCTTTAAATTTGCAACTAAAACAGCCCTGAATCCCTGCCAAATGTTCACGAGGAAATTTTTTTAAATTATAATCACTTGTATTGTAACAATTCATCCATTGTATGGAATAATTTGGGTCATAAATATAACAACTTTATCACCTGGTAATGAAGCAGTGTGCTAAATATTTCACTATAAGAGTACCCCAAGCTGTTCTGTTGTACTTCAATACAAGGGACACAGAACTACTTCAATTCAAACTTGTTCAGCATTGGACGCAGTTACACGGGCTCCGAACTTGTTCCAATCGCAGTCACTTCTTGTTCAAAGTAAACAGGTTGTGTAAATACATCTAAGCAACTTTTCTTCTGTGTTGCACTCTCATTGGCTGCTAGGAAGTAAAACAGAATGTATAGTAAAAATGTCTAAATTTGGCAGGAATTTCTGCATTTGTTGAAATAAATAGTAAGCCAGGTAAAAAAACAGTAATCCCTATGCTGTTACAATAACACTAAAGTAAGTTTTGTTACAGTTGATGAAATACTCAGATTTGACAAGTGTTGGAAGCGATTATAAATAATCTTGGGAGTGCATTTTCGAGGTTAGAATTTCCTTGTGTTTGCATTCAGAGATAGATATGTAATCGTAACTAGTTCCATTCGCAAACACGGCCACCAAACAAATTTACAATAAACACGTTTCAGACCACTCATGTGACTACGGCCTTAAACTATGCAAATTGGCACAGTTTTGTGATTTCCACATGCTCAACACTACCAGCAAAAGACAGTGCATTGAGAACATGCCATAGACAAACAAAGTACTCAAAATAATAGATTATTAAATCAGCAAACAAGTTAGGCATTAAATGTTTTACAGGAGGAACGAAATCACTCAACACAATAAACTTGTACTTACCTAACATATAATTTCCAGGTTTACATACTGAGTGGCCACTTCATCAAATTATATCAATAATACAATTTTTGATAATAATATAATACATGCAGCTCTGTACATGTCAATGAGATCTGTATATTCCTGGAAAATTAGCCCACAGCATTATAGTAATTTGACTTGTAAATTCAGACTTATTTACTTCAGGTTTAATTTATACAATTATGTAAAATTTATATGTGACTGTGTTAACACAAAACAGAAGAATAACATTGAGCATTTGTTTGATTCCATGCCCAATTGTCATTACCAATGTAGTGAAGTATGAGGTGGTTTGCCTTCTTGTGCATTACAGTTCAGCGGAAAATTATCGTGATGTAGTGATAATGTTACTTCTTTTTTTTACTCCAATTGCTCTAATAATTTGTATGGCAATGATTGTATTTTCAATTGTTAAACACTATTTTTTTTTTGCATTATTTTCATTTATACAATCTTCTTACAACATGTAATTGAAGAAAATATAAAAAATACTAATACATCAAGTGAAGAAATATATTACATTTTCACTAACATACATTAAATGTGAGTATGCAAATAAAGCTCAAAAATAAATATAGGACTAAGTCTTACAAGGCATTCAAAAGGCTGTCAGCTGCCATGGTGACATTTATCATTAGAATACAATTTCACCTCATAAAGATAGTTAAGTGGTAACTGTTTTTATATAGACAGTAAATATTACAGAATAAGCTGCTTGAGGTAGCCCATCTAGAGATACCCTGGCTATTTGGTCATATCGTTGGTTCAGGTCACGAGTGTTGCACAATGGCTTATACCCGGCACAAAACTTGTCAGCTGCTCCGCATCAGTCTGTCAACAAGCATTACCAAGCCTTATTATTACCACATTCATCGAGCATACGTCTTCTCATAATACATGTGTCGTGAAATCTGAATTGCAGTAAGATCAGTTACAATTCTATACATAAAGAGTAACATTTGAATGTAATAGAAAGAGAAATTGATAAAGCACGAAGTGATGTATTTGGGGATTTATATTTATCTGGTAGGAAACAGCTTGAGCAAACCAACTGCTAAATTTTTACGTTTGTAGTAGAAAGGATTTAGGTGTATACCAGTACCCTTTCACAAGTGCTGGTGTTGGCACAAAGTTTACTTGGTGCCATAATTTCAATGAAAACATTACACACGAGAAACGGTAATGATCATTAAAAGCTTGTCACTGTATTAGAACTGGGTGTACAGAATAGCACAGACACCAACACTGGAAGGAGTAAGGCAGCTGTGCTATACATTATCGTATGTCAAACAAGCAGGAGTCAGACTTGGCCGACATTCAATTTCAAAGCAAGACAGGCAAATTTTGATATACCTACGAAAAATGCTTCCCTCTCAGGGGAAGAAAGAACTATATCCTCTATTCTGAAAAATAGTCATGGGTTCATGCCAGCTATAATGCACACTCCTTAATAAAGTAAAACATACAGACTTAGAATTTTCACATACTTATACAGCAACATCAGTCTCTTGTAAAATATTGTAATTTTAATAAAAACCTCCTTTCATATATTTTTTAGCGAATTAGATGGTAGGTAGGTAAGTAGGCTTAACGTCTCGTGGACAGCGAGGTCAGTAGAGCCAGTGCAATTTGCACAGGGAAGAGGGATTGGGGGAAGGAATCAGCCATGGCTTTTATTTGGGACCCATCCCAGCATTCGCCTGGAGTGATTTAGGAAAACCACAGAAAACCGAAATCAGGATGGCCGGACCGGGAATCGAACCCAGGTCCTCCCCGAATACGAGTCCAGTGAGTTACCACGGTGCCACCTCGCTCGGTTTTTACCGCATTAGAGAAACACTTTGCTCGATTCACTGTGGCCATTGCAACACTGCGAACTAGGCAAAATCATCAAATTGGCTAGTGTTACCAGCAAAGTTACTTCCCAACTTACCTGACAACATTTATCATTTTTATATTTAAATTGTCAATATAATGAGTTCCATAAACTGTAATCATCCATACGAGAATTTTTTTTATTTCTCAATGATTATTCTGTTTGGGTTTACATTTTTTTAACTCAAATATAAGCAGGACCAGAATCCCATCCATACCCCAGAGCAAATTGAGGGACAGACTCCTTAGTTGAAGTATGCCTATATACAACCCCCCCCCCCCCCCCCCATGCAGTTCCTGAACATCATTAGCCATCCAAGGATCCAACTGACCTGAAATGACAGTGCGAAAACATGGAAAGCTGACCCAGAGTAACACACCCTGGTATGTTTCCTACCGTGTATGGCTTGCAGCGACACGTAAAACATCATATTGCTTAGTCATTTTATAAAATTTTCATTACTCTCCCACACGGTGTGCAGTGCATTTTCTCAAAAATCTCAACGACGACAGTGGGCAGTCACAAAGCTCACGCTGAACTTAATGCTAGAAATAACAAACCATTCTTTATATTAAAAAAAAATTGCTAAGGTGGCCAAAATATAGCTATTTTGATTGTTAACAAAAAACAGTCCAAATATGAAAATGGAATAATTATTTACAGTATAATTATTAACTGTAACATTTTCCAATTGACTGGCCACTAGGAAATATTCCTGCACAAGTTTCAAGAGTCTACAGCATATCTGGGATGTTATTTTAATTATATTCTTCTACCTCACCATTCTGTAATATGAAAAGAATAAGTTCGACTCATTTTCATGTATATGCCTATTATTAATTTGTCTGTTTACAGAACTTAACAGCTTTGAAGTTTTATATACAATATTTATCTCTACGCATACTTAAAAGTTAATTATGCATCAACAGGAAAATATTTATAACTAAAATATGATGGAGAAGATTTGCGTTTCTACATATTTCAGGTAATTGTGATACGAAACAAGTTAACAGATGGGAGGGCACAAGGGATGGGAATGGAAACAATTTATCTCACAGGATGAACTGTGATGCTGTTAAAGATTTTACTTTGTGGTAAATCAGGAAGTGCTTTATATTATTTGTCATTTTGGGAGGGAAGTAGGAAACAGAATCATGAGTGAGTATTTTGAAATTAATATTCACCAGGTTTAGAATATCTGGCAGTGAAATAGTACCGCATACTTACCTTGTGACAGATAAAATGAGAAAGAAGAAAAAAATGCTGGCTCTCCCAGAAGTATTGCATTTTGCAAGTTATTTTCAACAGCAGTAAAATTATTTCATGAAAGGGGACTCAAAAATAGTGAAACACTGCTGAATTTCCCAAAGTTTCCACTTTTGCAAAGTTTTCAGATAGGGTTGAAATTTTCCATTTTTGAAAGTTTCAGAAGGAGAACTTTCCATTACGTACCCATCCCTGCCCACTCAATACCAATCTTTCTTCCAGCTACTGACTATTCTGTAGTGTGCAGGAAAACAAAAATTGTTAAGTCAGCATTTCTGTATGAATGTAAACTTATTTAATATCTCTTAGTGCATAATTCAATGCTTTTTGAACTTGTCAAGACATAAATAAAGAAAAACAATCTTATCATAGTTTTTGGAATATGATACAAATTAATATAATCATAATATATCCAAAGCACATTGGGTAAAATGAATAAAAACACAGGTTATAAAATACTTATAGGAATATATAAAATGCTATATGAAAAAGGAATTAATTAATCCCTAAAGATAAGTTAGCCTATTTAAATTACGGTAGCCTACTACAGAATACAGAATTCATGACGTTTTCTTGTTACACTGACACGTATTCTGATACACTACAAAATTAACCAATTAAAATTAATTAAATAAATGCTTCTTGAACAGATTTTTGCCCTTTAGAATATTTAAGTCTGCAGGCTTCGTTTACAATCCTGAGATGAAAACTGCTATTATTTTGCGTATAAAGTTGGTGTATTTATAAGTATTTGCACAACACTGTCCCCCTAGACCGTTTGCCCTCCGAGCACCACTCCACAACGCAGCAGGCATCTACACCGGCAACGTTTGTCAGTGACGAGTTCAACGGCGAGTGTAGGCAGTGCAGTGCAAATTTGTACAATATAGTGCCGAAAGTAGTGCAACGTGGTGCGACATGCAAGTAGGGCCATCACCCCACAAAAGGGCTTAACAGCTCACGCCTATTATTATCATATGTTATTTTATTGTCAAAGTGGGGCCACGGTGGCTGAGTGATTAGCACACTCGCCTACCACCAAGGCGAACCAGGTCCGCAAGTGGGAATCGTGCCGTATGATGCCGTTGGTCGGTGGGTTTTCTCTGGGATCTCCCGTGTTTCCTGTCCATTCCGAAGTCAATCCATATTCACTTCAATCACCCTCATCTGCTCTCAGGACCTCGCTGTTAAGAGCCGCCCAAATCTCTTCACTCACTCTTGTCAAAGTGTTTATTCATCAAGGGTCAGTGTTTACATCTACGTGATTCACCCCCCCCCCCCCCCCACTTCTCATCTTTTGTGCAAGTGTTTTGTTTATATCCTTTTTAATGCAGTGTGTTTATTGTCCTGCTATTTTGCAAGTGTTTTGGTGTTATATTTAATTTTGGATGCAAGGGTGTAGAGAGTAGTTCTGGTGTGTCGCGTTAACCAACCAAGAAAGGTTAGCGTGCCACGGCGGTGTAGTAGTAGCATTAGAGGGCAAGACTGCGCCGCACACGCGCTCTGGCGGCCAGCACTGTTTGCGCCAATCATTTAGTATGACATAGTTTTCATTAATTTACAGGAACCTTTTTATTCTCTAGCCACCAGAGATGCCTGCCCTCCTTCCCCAGAACTTAAATCATCCGGGGAAGCATAATTCTACTGTAAATGTGATTAGGTACAGATTTTGTGCCTTTTTGCTGCATTGCCCATGTTGGCAGGCTAAGCCCAACAAAATGTGTGAAAAGTGTTCACCTTGAATGATGTATAGTGTTTTCGCAAGTAAATACTACGCCTGGTAAACAACCACATGTAGCAGCGCCTTCAGGCATTTCAGGGTACAGGTTCCTAAGAATCCCACCAAAAGTGTGAACATTCTTATTCAGCGTCTTGTGCAATTAATCAACCTCAATACGTAGGTGCTACAGTCAATCAGTTAATTTAAGGTGTGTAATAGGCCTATCGTTTAGCAAACACCGCAGGTAATTTTTAATATGAGGTGTCCCACAGCAATGGAAGGTTACATCCAGGTGATCGACCCACGATTCCAGAAAACTTCAAGAGAGTGCAGCTCTACTGCAACATTGACATCCCGCTGACGATGTCTGACGCCTAGCCTACCAGGTGACTGTATTTTTCCACACCATACCTAACCTCAACCTAAACCACCCCTCAAATCCCCTCACACCCTACATCGCTCCACAACATGGCGTCAAACTATAACTATTTTTGTGTATTTGTAATGAGATAAAAATTGCTTTTACTTTGTGTATCATGCTGATGTATTTAAGTATTTGTATGAAGCTTCAATTATTTATATTTTTGTGTACAGGCCTACAAAAAAATTTTTTTTTTTTATTAGCATAAACACATGGCATACGAAAATACCAAACACCTTTAATTCATTTCTGCAGTTGTTAGTGAGAGATAACTTAAATGCTAGATAGTGCGCAGTGCTTTTTTTGTACTGTGAAAACTGTGTGTAGGTTAGGTTATAAAAGTGTCTTGTTCAGTAAAAACAATACTTTGGTTGCACTTGCAGTTAAGATTCTAGTCAGCACATTTGTGAAAATCACCTGTAATTTTGTAATGAAAACACCACATATCATTTACTGTGTGCCATTACTTGCCGATATCTTCAGGGCACACATTTCAGGGAGTAAACGTACCCATGATCACGGAATAAATTAGTGGGATTGTGTTCAAAATATACACTGTTCCCCACAACTGCCATCCAAGTGATTACATACTGAGAAACATCAAATCCCTTAGTTCCCTCAGACAGAAATCATCTACTTGCTGGCTGTGTAGACAGACTTCTATGACCACAATAGTTAATGAATCAAACCAATTTGAATTGGAATTCAATTCTAATTTTTAAATAGCATAACATTAAATTTACATTTAAAATTATGTTAAAATCGTGCAGCATTTCGTATAACAATGTAGTGCATGTACCCTACAACGTCACAACAATGAATGATAAATCATCGTATGTCAACAATGGCAATTTTTATAAAATTTTAAAACTGAAACTTATAAGTATACTGCAGTTTTATTGTATTTTGCTAATTAATCTTCGTTCGTGCGTTACTAAAATAGAGAGGAAAAATAGAGTTCTTAACAATAATGGGCTAAGTACAGAACGGGCTGTTTTCAAAGTAAGCCAGTTAAGAAATGGAGGTAGGCATATAAAACTGAAGGCCAGATGTCAGAACCCGACTCTACAATTACATTTACTTGTATAAAACAAACCAGTAACGTTATGCGTTGTAATGTGAACAATAGCGTAGTTCAACATACATTGTTCCGATTCGTAGGCCTATATTTATATTATAAATGTTTCCAGCTAATTATATTTTCCTTGCTTACACGAAATTTGACACCTAGAGTATTTATAAACTGATTGGACATCCGAAAACAACGCTACTAGGTAAACACTCAATAACTTGCGTGTAAAAAATCTGACAGTTCACTACGACAAATGAAATGTCAAGAAATCAATACTAGCAGCGCAGGTAATGGTGGTACTTACAGTTGCAGATTCGTCGCATCCTAAGATTGCGTAATAATTCTCGTCTTCGCTTCTTGTGTAATTTAAAATACTGTCCACTCCACTCATTTTGGATTCCGAGAGATGTTAATCGTTTGCGAGTCTACCTCTTCGTCCTATTACCACAAACCCTACCACCTGCCGTGCTCTTGCGAAATGCAAGCGCGACTGTTTGTGGCTGCACTTTCCAGGAAGCAGCTGGCGAAATCCCTGGGAAAATGCGGTATGGCTCATGCGTTCTGCATTTCATGTTTAGAACTGGAGAAACTGTATCCAGCACGTTCATTGGTTATCGTCTTAGAGTGAAATTCAGCTAACCAATCGAGACTTGGTATTTGGATTACATAAATGTTACCCGTAGAGTTCATAGATAGCAGCACGAGTAGCGGAGTGCGGACGAAACCACAGATTAGACGAGAGAAGGAAAACACTTCTGAAATTAGTAGAGCATGTTTGCGCTAGGTAGCACTAGTATTGAATGTGTTTCTAAATGTGGCACGTTGCAAAATCCGCGACCAATTTGAAAATTATTTTAGATGTCAGATATTTTTATTTTGCCCTCAAATTAACAACTTTGTTTACACTAAAATAAGAGTATTTACGAAAGCTCATGCGAAATGGAATAGTATTTCCAATGACATATTATTTTTCGTTCTGCACCTGTATCGTCATACTTAAAAAATTATCACAACACCCGACATAATCATTTTCTTTTGCAAAAAACCTAAGCCACTCCAGTAATGGGAAACAACTTTAACCGTTTAGTATACATTTTTTTGGCTTTAATTTCCTTTTATTCTCACTCTACTGTCGCTGACCCTCTTACATGGCGTTAACGACACCCCTTAAAGTCCTGAATTTCAAAATTTCGCGCCGATTAAATTCAATTTCAATTTAACTTCACCACCTACCTTTACCCCGTAAAGGCAGGGAAAAGGCAAGCACAAAATCAGTCTTGGAAACAGATCCCACGCGCTACCCTGGGAATCCTGCAAAATAATGATTGCTCCATAGCATTAAATATTTTTGATGGTTGAGGGCGTAGAGGGTTAGCAAGGTCCCTCACAAGGGATCGACCCACCCCCGCGCTGAGGAGATTAGCGTCCCAGTGATGTAAAATTGCGGTTTTGCAAAAAAAAAAAAAAAAAAAAAAAAAAAAAAAAAAAAAAAAAAAAATTGGAGATAAATTGAGAACCTACAATTGGTATCCATATGCGCAACATTTCTTAAATGCTATTTCTAAGCAGACATTATTTTCAAACAAAAAGCATTTTGTGCATCTTCGCCCAGACCTCATTGTTAAATGAAGTTTTTTTTTGTAATATACTAACAGCCTGAAAATTATGGGTAAATTAATATTTATAGACTTGAGGCAGCAATTTACACCATGCCACTCTGTAACATAAGAATCTCTACCTTCCTAACGTGACCAACTAAAGACCCATTGACTAAATATGAAATAGACTCAAGAAGTGCTCAAACAATCTGCCAAAAAAGAAAAACAAGTCCAAACAATAATGTGACATTTGTTTACTCTTGATTTGTAAACAAACCCGCCCTTTTACAAAAAAAAAAAAAAAAAAGTGTAACTTTACAACTTAGACAAAAGTAGTACACAAGCATAACATCACTTATTTATAAGTGACTAACAATTGTGTTAACCTTGGTATCGAAACCACGAGGGTTTGACAAAGTTGTGGATAAAAAAAGAGAAGAAGGGGATCCACGGGTGACATACCCCCCCCTCCCGCCCTTTGCAGGCACTTTTCCACCTCAACATAACCTCCCCCCCCCCCCCCCACCGGCCCCATCAATTCATCACCCAAACTCAGCCCCTCCTAAAAATAAAGCATCATATTTGACAGTTTTGCAAAGTAAGAAGTTCAGTCTTGGAGCTAGCATGCACGATCCACTCCATGTGCATTCTAGTAGGTAGCCCCTAAATACCTTGTAAAGGGAATACGGGTAGAGAACTAGGAATTTCTCTGATTTATTGGAACAAGCTAGACTCCACAATCCGTTGTACACTCGAGCCTCAGTTCATTGGCTGATGCTCCAACTGTAGTTTTATCCAGACCACGTAGCACGAGATTCGGTCGTCGTATTCTTACTTACAGGAAGGGGCACGTGTTTTTCGCGAAAAGATTTCAAAACCAGTTGTACTCCAAAACAATTTTATACGTATTCACTTTCGTGATGGATGATTTTAAATGTCACGTGCCTCAAGTGTCAGTCCGCGAATCGTGGACGCTCAGTATCGGAGTACTTTATTACGATTGGTCCAGTCTAATGAGAACATGTCTTCTCGCGTAGACACGCGGCCATTAACAAGCCGCAGTGTTCTTAGATATTGAGAAGGCGTTCGACCGAGTGGCACACGGGACTTGTTTACGAACTACACAGAGCATGCATACCTGACTGCTACACACTTCATTTACATTCATACCTCAGTGGCCGCAGCTATATAGTAGCAGTTCCTGGGGCGAAATCACAACCATGCCCTATACAAGCAGGAGTACCACAAGGCTCACTCGTAGGCCCTTGACTGTTAAACTTATACGTCTCATGCATGTCTAACACACATGGCGCACACCTCGTTTGCTGTGTGGACGACACAATCATATTTTCCTCCTCCTTGCGTCCCACCATAGCAGTTAAAGGCTGTTCACGATAAAATGAGCACTTTTTAAATCAACTTTATAAAAAAAAATCACTGCCCTTGCCTGCATATATTTTAACGGGCGCACTGAGTGACATGCGCCCAATAAAGTTGGTAATGATGGATGGGAAATAGTTCCATAAATTAACTTCAGATAAATAGTCTTGGGTAACAATTTGTGCAAACTGAAATTATTTATTTTCCCCTCTGTTTTTTTTTTTTTTTTAATGCGTCTAAGTATAAGAATAAACAGACTTATAACATATTCACTTTTCTAATAATTCCACAGTTTCATTTGGCCGACGCATGAATAAAGTGATGAGTCCCATGGCAATGTTGATTATACATAAGACGGAGGAATACACAACGTGCGTACAAGTAGATCTTAAGCAGGTCTTTCAAAAGTGCTCATTATACCCTGAACAGTCTATACCAAAGTGCAAAATGCACTAGATGCCATGGAACACTGGTTTAAAACATGGCGCATCAAGATAAATGTAGATAATACTGAATATGATATCGACCGTAGAAGCTAGCCGAGACGATCCACCTTTCACGACAGCTGCTGCCAAACTAAGCCTCTCAGCAAACCTCTTACTGCTTATAATACCCAATAGTTCATTATCTTTACACCAATCCATGAGTTTGTCGTCTGCCGCTATCTATACATATTGAAAAAAAAAATTGTTCTCCAACTGTCACCAAAATTTGTACATTCCGACGGAATTAAATGTTTTGTATGCAGTCAAGTAATAATGCATTTTTATACTTAGATATTCTGTATGTAGATCTGACTGTTAATAGTCGAGTGCTCTCAGAACCACTTTAAAGTTGTGAGGGATAAAAGGATACGACACATAAAGGAATAAAACCATTATTTTTTTAATAATGTATTATTATTTTGTAACTACATTTTCAGAAGAAAGCAGTTCATCACATCTTCGTATGTAGCCCCTTTCCTTATGTTCTCTAATGATCGAACATACCTCATCCATGTTCTTTGCTTAGCGATCAAAATTCTGAGTCCATCCACAAGTTCACTTGGATCTTCGGGAAATGCGTAGCCAGTATTCTCAGCATATTTCGCTTTCTTCATGTCGCTCGTTGCAGCATATTAACGAGCGTTCTTGACGTCTTCTCCCTTCTTCACATCACTTGTCGAAGGAAACTCATTGGAGAGGTGTGCCAGTGCATTAAGAGAATCATCATCGTCTTCAACACTATCACTGTCTTAATGGTCGTCTTCACTTCCTGTTTCATCCTCAATATCAAATATGCTTTTCTTTGTAGGAGTTGCATGCTCATCAGTTTTAAGATCCGACGAATGTTTATTTTGAAGTTCGTCGACTTCGCGAAACGTCTTGCAAGTGTATATTTTGCGCAAACTGACCCTACTGCTGGCTGCAAGTCACTCATTCCGTCTTTAGCATTAACTGTCCCATCATAATCGTCTGCGGAAACAGTACCCATCGATGTAGCAGGAGGTATTGGCATCACTTACTGACTCCCAATAGACGAAGCCTTGCAGATCTCAATGTGCTCCTTCATTGTATCGCCTTACATAAACTGCATGTGGCCAGTGTCGTAATGCTTCATCGCGCGAAAAGGTCTCGTCATACAGGCCATTCTCTCATTCCAAAAAGCATTTTGACCGAAGATGAAAACTCGATCCCAGAATTGGCACTGGCGACAACCAGTTAGCGATGATGCAGGTCGCGGCTCCATGATCGTTGAAGTCAAAGGCAGGCCTTCGTATTCGCAATTCATCTTCACTGTATAGCGAGAGAATGCTTCCAAATCACAGTTCACTTCACTGTGTCAGAACGTTTACTGTCATTATTTCTATATGAATGCTGCCTATATGCACGCATGTACATTCTCCCGCCACTCCGAAAAACGCCGTCTAATATTTTCTAAGACTAAGAGAAAATTAATACTGTTTTACTAGTTTCGGGCTTCGAACTCGGGTCCTTACGCCATACCTAACAAAAATGTGTACGGGTTGCGCATGAAAACTGAACAGTGCACGAACTGCGCTAATAAGCTTAGAAAACTTGCATTATTAATAACGTTATAAACATTGTATTTCATCCCGACTCCAGGATTATTGCGTTTCACTTTCATTATATATTCCCCTCATCATAAGGTAATAACAGCCAATTATTTTGCTAAGTCCAAAAGTGAATTAATATTTCTATGGTTTCGGGCACAATGCTTAACTGGTGGATATTGCTTAAACATTTATATCGGGTTTACGTCATCAACCAGAAATTCGCGAGTTAACCTCACTGATAATCTTCGAAAACTTGCATCATTAATCGAATAGCGAACCACTTATCTTATCCTGATTCCTATATACGATAGCTACAACCATCCTTTCGCCTTTATTATAAGTTCCTAAAACAGTCACTAAACTTTTTCTAAGTCTGATAGAAAATTAATATTCTTAATATTTTCAGGTCTCGAACTCAGGTCCTTACACCGTACCTCTCCTTTGGAGATGGCTTAAATCCTTATATCAGGTGCGCATGAATACTAAACAAATAACATCGCTAATAGCGCTCCAAAAACTCGAGTCATCAATCGGTTGTAACCCTATTATCTCACTCTGATACCTATACCTATATGTAGGGATAAGAAAATTTCGCGACTTCATTTCGGGACAAAGTAGACGTTAAAAACATATACGGCGGAGTCACCTTTGTAATTGGATTACAGTTGATTAGATACGCCCTGGATGCCTCTGAGACAATAGCAGATTTGCAAGGAAACAAGTAGCGAATCCCATATTGCCAGGTGTGGAGTAACACTGGCCACTCTCTGGCGTAGCAGCCAATGAACACACAACTGAGGCTCGAGTATACACAGGACTGTGGAGTCTAACCTATAGGTCATTGAACTCTCGAAATTTTCCTATCCCCACCTATATGATCCCTAAAACTTCTGTTTCACATTTATTATTCATTCCTATAGCAGTCTCTGAAATTTGTTCTAAGTCCGAAAGACAATTAATAATTATTTTATATTTTCGGGTTACGAACTGGAGGCCCTACGTCACACCTAAACGATAGATGTCGCTTATATCTATATATTAGGTGTGTATATGCAAATAAAGAGACAGAAAATTGAATACAAAGTTCATGTCTGCAAACAGTATTTTAAGCATTATACCTAGAGCTAGTGGTTTTTAGCGAAAAATATGAGTACAAGATAGACTTCAACACTACAAGAACCCAACAGCAGTTTGTCTATAGCTATTGGTTGCTGTCTGCTCGAGTTATTCGCAAGCAGGGCTTGGTGCAGATCAGACGTGTGTCGCAGTCGCTCCAAGCTGTCTTGTCATTGAAAGGTGTTACTGAAAGGTATACAGTTATTTAGGAGCGAGCTGTGCGCGCGACTGTCCTCGTAACCTTTCCTGCAAGGAAAAGTTGGAAATTTATTAGAAGATGACTGCTAGCTCTGCAACTCCAGGCCTGTGCTCTCTTATAGGGTGCAGGTAACAGGCAAACCCCTTAGCCAGGGTAGTTTAAATTATCGTCAAGCGACTGGCTGTCCCATAGCCTTGTTTCCGGTAGAGGGGAGAGGTCAGGGACGCTAGTTTGTGGAGGCCGATTGTGTATTAGGTAATTTTTATTTTAGGACTTGATTTAGTTTTCTCCCAAAGCATAGGTGTTAGGCTCTTCGGGAACGCCATATCCCCCCCCCCCCTCCGGGCGTGCGGATTCGTCATGACGGACTCGCAGAAGATGGACGAGGATATCGCCTCAAAAAAGCGAAAATCCAGCAAAATGGCAGCCAACTGTGTTTCTGCAGCAACCACCTCAGGCCAGCAATGCCCGACCAATCAGGGCGCACCACCGCAAGCTTCAACCAATCAGGGTGCACCCCAGGCGCCAGGCACCAACCAGAGGAAATCGGATCTCCGGCCAATCACCGTGTTCCACACCGAGACATGCAGCTATTCCACAGTGTGTAGGCTGTTACAAGCGAAGCTCAGCCAACCTACAATTAATCGAGTCGTTTCACAAGGTGTCTCTTACCTGTCTGCAACACACGAAGACAACCGCCTCCCCATTCACATATTAGATGGCCTAAAAGTCGGATACGACTTACTCACCCTGCGCAGCGAAATGCCAAGGTTGCCCTCAAGGGGCTTGACAGAACAGTCCCTATTGATTGGAGCAAAGAGGAACTCGTAGCTCGTGGCTTCGAGCCACTCGCCATTCACCTCAAGCTGTCCATGCGGGACAGAAAGCCACTCCACATGTTTATTGTGGAGCTGCTAGCCTCGGAAAAGTTTAACTAAATTTTTAAACTCAGGGGACTCTGCGGCCTAGTGATAAAGGTCGAGGAGTTCCAGCGACCCGAAGGCCCTTCGCAGCGCAGTAATTGCCAGCGATTCGGCCGCTCATCTCGTGTATGCCCCCTCCCCCCCCTTTTTTTTTTTTTTTCGTTTGTTGCAGACTGTGTGGAAAGAGCCACACAACTGCACAGTGTGACCTGCCTGACTGAGAAGACAGATCTCAAAGGAAATGCGTGTGTTGCGGTGGAAACCACGCAGCCAATTACAGAGCCTGTGAGGCCTATAAGGCAGAGAAATGACGCTACCTTGCTCCAGAAGAACGCAGAAAGCGACAGCGGCAGAGCAGATACTCTGCTGCCATCGCAAATCAGCCTAGGCATTTCGATTTCACTCTTGCCACATGGGCACAGCCTCCAACCTCCCCCCCCCCCCCCTTTACCATAAAACCCAGCCCAGGCACAAGATGGCTGGACAACTGTTCAGGGAAGGCAGTCACGCTCACAAGATCAAATGTTCGTGCCACAGTATGCACAAAACAGGCCAGTGCCTGTAGCAAACTCCTATGGGGCTCTGGCTTACTATGGCCAGCCCTCGGAACTTGATTTCCCACCTCTGGCCAGATCATATGGCTCAAAATGGCAGTCACGCGAAGCTCCTCTTTTTAAAAAAAGGGGGGAAAAAATAAAAATTCATGTAGGAAAACTTCCCAGCCGCCATAGGAATCGCAACAGTCGCCTCAGCCCCTCCGCAACCACAGCGGCCCCACCAGGAGTCGCAGCCAAATTCTCGACCGATCAGGAGTCAGCTCAACGCCCATTGGGCGAACGGGCTTCTGAACACCAAACAAAACTGGTGAGCCTAGTGTCACAAATTGACACAACCCCAGCTGCCTCGGAACAAATGAATATGCAGATATTAATTCAGGAGGCGAAGACTAGCCACGTGAATGATTAATTTCCCGCCTTTAGTGGAGTGCTGGAGGCACTCTGTAACTTATTAATGGTTTGGACTGACCAAACCAAGTCAGGTGAGAGAAAGGGCGAGCCCTGACTGGGGCAGCCCTCTCAATTGTGAAAGGGCAGCAGCAGCAGCCAGATGGCTGTTAATTTGCAGTTGCCAAATTCTCTGCCTTGTAGGTTTAATTTAGTCAGTAGTTTAATTTACTGGAATGCTCACGACACTCGCAAAAAAAAAAAAAACAGGAGCTGGTAGATTTTATTTCTCGCAATCAGATTTCTATAACAGCAATACACGAAACTCACTTAGACCCACAGCATCAGTTTTCTGTTCCAGACTATAAATGCTTTCGAAAAAAAAATGCGGCAGACACGGCGGAGGTATCATTATATTAATTCATAATTCAATAGTATGCAATCCCGCGAAATTAATACAACTTCAAAGACTCGAAGCTGTGGGAGTTACCATTAAACTCGGGAATCAACATGTTGCCATTTATTCAGTTTACTGCTCGCCAGGTCGCACACTTTTGCGCGCAGATCTAGTTGAATTAACAAATGCTTATCCAGTTTTACTCGCAGTACGTGATTTAAATGCAAAACATCCCGCCTGGGACTGTCTCACTCGAACAGCCAATGGCAATACTTTGTTTAGACACCAAGATCACCATAATTATATAATTTATGCCCCTAACGAACCTACTTTGACCCTCATAATATGAATTATAAGCCCGATATATTAGATATCGTGCTCAATAAAGGCTTCAATATGGCCTTAGAATTTAATGTGCTCCACGAGTTGGCTTCGGACAATTATCCTGTCCACTTGTATTTCAATGAACTTGAAACAGACAATACACCAATTCGAAAAATTAAGGATTATAAGCATACGAACTGGCCCGGCTTCAGAGAATATCAAGATGAGGAAATAAATTTCACAGCTCCTATTAGTTCTCCCAACGAATTAGATTCTGTTGTCGAGAGCGTCACAGAGCTAATTCAGACAGGAGTAAATAAGTATGTCCCGGAAAAGACACCGAGGATTAACGCAGATAAGCTCCCTGATAATATTAGGGAACTTATCTCGTGCAAAAATATGATGCGCAGGCTCTATTCGCGAACTAGATCTAGGCGAACTAAAACCCAGATTAATAATCTTAGAGAGCGTATTGATATTGAAATCACTGCCTGGCAGTCCAATGTTTGGAATAATAAATTATCCCGCCTATGTACACAGGATCAAAGCTCGTAGCGCATGACTAAAACGTTTACTAAAAAGCGTTCCCAAATCCCGCCTCTTCAAGGCAATGACGGTGTGGCCTATACGCCTCACCAGAAAGCTGAGGCTATGGCAAATCAATTTTAATTAGCTTTCAAGCCTAATAAATTTCCAGCTGAACCAGCCTTTGTTGCCAAAATTTATAGAGACCTCCGAGTGCGTCTGCGACAGCCCACCGTGGCTGAACCATACCTCACTCACGCTGAGGAGGTCAAGCGTATAATTAAACGTTGAAACCCCACAAAGCACCTGAATTTGACGCCCTCCAGGCCCTAGTTTTCAAGCAGCTGCCTGACAGCATGTTTGAGGCTATAGCCGAGTGCATTAATGCAAGTTTAAATCTTACCTACTTCTCCGCTTCCTGGAAAAGTGCCAATGTAATAGTATTTCCCAATCCGGGCAAATACCCGACTTAACTGCAAAATTATCGCCCTATTAGTTTGCTATCCCCGCTCTGTAAGATTCGCGAACGAGTACTCTTGCACCGATTAAACCACCATATTCGCGAAAATAACTTATTCCCTAATGAGTAATTTGGCTTTCGGAAAAAGCACTCAACAGTGCATCAACTCGTCCTCTTATTGGAACACATAATAAAATCATTCACGGCAGCGGTGTTTTTAGACGTGGAGAAGGCCTTTGATAGGCTGTTCCACGCAGGGCTTTTATATAACTTATATCAGGCTGAATTCCCAGACTGTTACATTAAGCTTCTGGCCTCGTACTTGGACCACCGCTCCTTCTCAGTATCCATTGAAGGAACGCTGTCTACCAAGAAACATATTATGGCTTGCGTCCCTCAGGGTAGAATCCTGGGTCCAGTTCTATACAATATTTATACACTCGACATCCCCCCTCCCCCATATCCGACTTATTACCATGGGTGTTTACGCTGATGACACAGTCATCTACACCCACTCACGCAAAGCTGAACTTGCAATTCAGCGACTCCAGGCTCAACTCAATGAGCTCGAAAATTATTTTCGCCATTGGCGCATTAATAAAAATGTGGGTAAGAGCGAGGCTGTAATCTTCACGCGTCGCCGTATTATTCCCCCTAATTTGCAGCTAACCCTCTTTAGGGAAAATATTCCTTTCAAGGATGAAGTTAAGTACCTTGGCATTATCATGGACAGTAAGTTGACAAGGCGCCACCATGTGGACGCTAAGCGTAACCTCGCTTATGGCCGCCTTTCTGCCCTGTATCCACTACTAAATCGTAGCTCCGGATTATCAGTAAAAAAAAGGGATACAATTATACCAGTCCTTGGTTAGGCCCATCATCACATACGCTGCACCTGCATGGGTTTATTGTGCTCCCACTCACTTACATTCTTTACAAGTGGTGCAGAATAAATGCCTCAGATTGGCTGTTCATGTACCACGTTACATGCCCATCGGATACTTGCATGTAGAACTCATACAAGAACTGCTGCGAGATGTAATTATCAAGCAGGCCCAAACCTTTTATAAATCTCTGAACGAACATGTCAATCCTCTCATCACTGTCATAGGGAACTATGATATCGATGAGACCCAAAGATATAAGCGACCCGAGTCGCTTCTAGCTCACAGGCCCTCTTAACCCTGCGTGTAACACACTGCCTTGCCAATCATTATAGACCCTGCGCAGCCGTTTACATATTAACAATTTTTTAACCTGAGCAGCTCCGAAGGGGCAATTTATTTAGGATATTATAAGTTAACATAGACATAACCTCTCATTCCAACCAGCTACTAACATGCTTGGCCTTGCGCTGCAGCTGATTCCAAGGCCGCCTCTGCCGAGAGGTAGTCGTTTGCAGCGTCGCGTGGTTCGATGCTTCAATTGGTGAGAGACCTCTCCGTAATTATAAGTAAATTCTCCCCCCCCCCTTACACTGCGAAGCTCCGTGCACTTACAGCATACGGCCGTAATATGCTCTGTCGCAGCCTATGGCTACAGAGACTTGCCGCTGTCAGGTAGCACAGCATTATTTTAGATACATATGTCCCTGAGGACATATGCTACTATTTGTTGTTATATTTAGGATAGTACTACATGTCAATTAGGCTAGATCAATTTGCTCTTCCTTCCACAGGTCCTTATCGTCTTTTAACGTTCCAGTAAAAACCAGTCAGATCCATCCCTGCTGACACTTACTGGCAGCTCACTTTCTCTCCTTTGATTTTCAGGTACATAGAAGAGATCGGTTGGAAGAGGCCCAATAGCGTCACTTATCCCATCAGAGAGGCGCACAAACACCTCTCTGGCTACTGCCGGCATCAAGTTAAGAATAAACAAAGATTCCGCCCCCTCTCTACTAGTCTTTCCAACTCTATTAACTAAGAGCATGTTTTCCAAACACTCTGTCTCCTGTAGCATTCTATTTAATGTAATTAAATTGAATGAATGCAATAATTTTTGAAATTTTTACTTCTCTATCGCAAGGGTTTTTACGTCTCTCTTGGCGGTTTTTCCCTTGCTCTTCATAGTTAAGACTAGCTCTAAGTACACTTAGGGAGGTAGTCTTGGCTCCAAAGTGCAGGCCATGGCTGCCCAATCCCTCTTTGCCGCGATGCACGTCTCCTTGCATGATTTTCCTTCCTAGTAGGCGTAAGGGGTTAGCCCTGAGACGCAATAAAAATCCCGCCCTACCTTCGGCCTTAACTTCATACAACACTTAGAATAAGGTAGTTTAGAAAAAAAAGTGTCTGCTTGAGAAGGTGTTTTCATATTTGAGCGGTCCACTCAGAATTTGGCAACATCGGCACGACTCCTACGTGATTCGTGTACGGACAGTTGACACTCGTCGAAAAGTATTTCAGCCAATTAAGGTAGGTTAACGACCCTACAATGTTTTGAAATTATAACTTGTCTTGAAATCTTTTCGCGAAACTATACTACCCCTAATTATACCGATTACCCACGGAAATCAGGACTCACCGGGGAACAGTGCCTTGCAAGACACAAAATAAAATGAACAAGATAAATTTTCAACGTGTATATGTGTTTCCTCGTGTAATTTTAAATACACAAAAAAGAGTAGTTTATTTATTTTTAAAAGGAAAACTTAGTTTTTTTTTAATTAAGGAAAAAGATTGAATTATTGATAAAATAGTAAATACTTTATGGTTGGAGTCGCCAAAAAATGTTGTGGGTAAAAGCATAGTAATGGATAGAGACCTGAGTATTTCGCGGATTGAGTTGGCAGCTAGCTAGGCTAGGACAGGCCTCTACACACTCGAGACATTATCGTATGCTTAATGGTTGCTGTGATCAAGTTAGGCCTCTGTACAGGGCTGTTCAACACTCACTCATACTATTGCTTCCTGCTTGTTAATGGCTTCCGACTTTTATGTAGCCTTGCTAAAGTTCTACTTCCAGGATATTCCTCCGTATCATGCAAACGAAGCTTAACCAAGTCTAGAAAAGTGCGTGAAAAGGACAACATCTAGTGAGCACTCAGTGTAATAATATTTTGCTTAAGGACTGTTTCTTACTAAGCATTACCAACGTACCTGTTTTCAGGATAAATGGGCGTAATAGAAAACCTAAATGTATGAAATTATCTTACCCCACACTTGAGTTGCCAGATAATGACTATCATACTAGAAAGATTTTTGAAACAGGCGAGACTATGACTTTAGTAAAATTCAAATGTGATTTTGGCCCTTGGCAAAAAGCAACTCTATCATGGTCAGTTATAGTTTTGTAAACTAGATATGCAGATTGTGGTAATGTAAAAACTACGGACAATTTCGAACCAGAGCATATTCTTGCTTACAGATGTTTTTGGCGTCATAGCTAACGATGGACATGGAATTGTAAAGAGTAATCCATAAATTTTACCAAACAACACACCACATTATTGATCATAATCTACTTCTAGTTGATTAAATTGACAGAAGTATAAAACGCTTGTGATATATTGTAACAAATATATTACGTCTAAGTATCAACACTTGGACCACACTATATCCAATCATTTCTGGAATATTGGGTTATTTTTTGGGTTAATTCTTCAAATTTGACTGAAGTCTTCATAATACAAAATAGGATTTTAAGGATGATTACTAGCCAACAGAAAACAAGCCACTGTAAATATATATTCAAATGATTGAAAATTGTAACATTACCTTGTTTATATGTTTACCACACTGTTGTATCCTGTTCGAAACACCAGTCCAGAATTAAATATTAACTTCCATAATCATCTCACCAGAGGACGACATAACATTCACTTAATATCTCACAAAACATCTAAATTTGCACAGTCTCCTTACTATGCAGGTATTAAACTCATAAACAAAGTACTATAGACTGTTATTGAAAATAAAACTATCCTCATATTTAAAATGCAATTTAAAAACCTTTTACTCTGTAATCCCTTCGACTCAGTAGATGAGTTTATAAAGAGCTGATTAGCAACAATGAGAAGAGGGGAAGCTTTGAAACTCTGAAACTCTTTAGGAATTATTTATATGTAGGTCTATCTAAAATGTATAGGATTTCTTAAGTTAACTTGTTTAAATAATTAAAAATCAACATTGTATAAAATACAGCTGTTCCACTAAAATTTGCATAGTTTTTCTTAACATACAATAAAAAAAATTATCACTATAAATAACACAGCTACCATCTTCAACTAAAAACTTTTGACATTGGTTTTGTACAAGTTCATCTCCCCCTCCTATATCCAAAAATGTTATCTAAGTAACCCTTCCTTCCACTCAAAACATACTGCTGACATGGCCAAATAATTACTTGTAAAGAGTAAAGTGTAATATCATTTATACTATAACTTACAAGTATGGTGTCTTGATACTATGAGATATGACTTAAGTGATATGTATATTGCAAGGTGATTTTGTTTGTAAAATTGGTTTTATTTATATCCTATGTTTGTATAGTTTATGTAACATGCATTTTCTTGTAAATTGCTCTGGACAACACCCTCCCAGTAAGTACTGGAACAAAGGAAGCTAAATAAATAAATAAATAAATAAATAAACCACCGCGCCATTTCACTGCCTCTTGCTGACAATCAACTCAAGATCAGTACATTACTACTCGTCTTGAAACTCTACAAATACCGATGCCCTGTCGCAGGATGGAACGTGAGATATAGTTACAACTTACTGTATAAAGAGAGAATTTTATAGTAATTTATTGACGAATCAGATCTTTCAGTGCTACTAATTTTACAACACAGTAAACTAAATAATTTCTACTCTCTCATTTCGCTAGTTTGGCGATGTACCCAGGGTGTTCCTAGGTATTTGTCTGAGTTAGTGGTTTGGAAAGGCCTACGTTTCAGGGCTAACTTTTCGATTCATATCTTTAGCGGTACTCCAAAGATATTGTATGCGACAAGCTACTTGCCAGAATATAGGTACAAAGTACGCTAAACACCAAGTAATTATCTAACACAGTGTGTAGTGTAAGGTATGCTAAAACTGAGAAAGGAGGTGGCTTTGTTAGCCACCATCAAAATTTAATCATAAAAAAGGTAAATATATTGACACGCTACTTAAAGAGAGAAAATTAGTATAGTCTGTTCACGGTAAAGTGAGCACTTTTGAGGCCCTAGTTACTTTTGCTTTCAGCCAGTTTTTATCCTTTTTTAGTAAATATTGCCCTGTAAGTAATAAACACTCGGGAAGGCTGAAATAAAATATACGTATTGACTATTATTCCAAATGAGAGGGCTTTACCGCGAATAGTCTATACTAATCAGTTGATTATTTCGAAGAAATAGAGATTATAAATATTTTCAGTTTGGAAACATGTTAAATTGCAAATAAAATTTGTGACAGTAAGAAATTAACTACTGTTTTTGTTCTGAAGCGCCAATTTCCAGTATTCCAGTTACGGAGGCTTGCTACAATATTTAGTTCCTCCATGAAAACTACGTAATATTACAGAAAAATAAGTGTATTCCTATAGTGGTTGCTATCTTCGATTTCGGCAAAATGTTTACACTTAAAAAAAAATGTTTTTGCTCAGCCGTGCTTACATCGGGTAATATTTCGACTGTAAACTTTATACATATAAAAAAAAAAAATTACTAGTGTTACTGATGGACAAGGTTAATTTTGATATATGTTGTTAAAGGTAAAAATTGGCACTTTTGAAAGCCATGCACATTGTGCATTATTCTGCCTTATGTAAAATTAACACCGCCATCGGCCTCATAACTTTATTCATGTGTCGGTCAAGTAAAACTTGAAATTATTAGATAATATTACACAAATCTGCTCATTTGTACACTTCAATGCATTACAAAGAAATAGTAAACGAACTAATTTAAGTTATTACAAATGTTTACCTAACACTTTTTATTTGACGTTAAAATATGGAACTACTTTCCATCCATCGTGACCAACTTTACTGGACAAATATCACTCACTGCGCCTATTAAAATATATGCGAACAGTGGCAGTGACATTTTTCTAAGGTTCATTTCTAAAGTGCTCACTTTATCTTGAACAGCCTTTGCTCAGCTATTACACATTGTAACTAGGAATTTGGAGAAAAAAAAAAAGGGAGGGGGGTTTATCGTTTTCCAAAAATTTAATAAGCCAAACCAAATAAGCATATTCGGTCAACAATATGTCACAGTCATTCAACAATACCAACAAAAATAACAAAAATTGACTATTACCATTTAATATTATTGATAAACCCTTTCTATGACTACAGCTTGGAGGTGTCAGTTTTCAAGAAAAATTTGGTTTTTCCTAAGTGTGCCCACAATAATTGTGTTCCTTGCTTGATTTTTGGGTAACGGCTGCCGTGTGGTTCAGGAGTTTGACGGCTGCCCTGAGAACATCAGTTATTTAGAAACATTATGTCGAGACAATTAACATCTACAAACTTCCAGCGGTTACTAAAAAATATGACGGACTGCCATAATGACTGCACACAGACTTCACCCAACAAAAAAACAGGTATGCAAAATTTTGCAGATCGTTAATAGAAATTAACGTCACGATATTATTTATTGTTTTATCATGTCGACCGTTTAAAAATTATAGACTGTCAGGGAGTTCGGCTTATGCACTCATTTAAAACCTGATATAGGCTGTTCACGTTAAAGTGAGCACTTTTTAAGGGCCTGCAAAATTTTTTCTATGAGTAAATTTCTCTGTTTTTATCATTTTTCAATATAAACACTGCTACATTACTAATAAACACAACATATACATTTCAACAATCCCAACAGTCAACGTCTGAAGCAGCCACAAAATATATTTATTTGTGGTTAAAGCCATTTGTAAGGGCCTTAAAAAGTGCTCACTTTACCGTGAACAGCCTATATCCACTCCTAACGCTTTACTTTAACCCGTGTAGTTCAATTTGGTAACCAATTTACTATCTGTGCTGAATATCCGACGCTGTAAGTTACACGAAATTCTTTCAGTTTGCCAATGTGATACAAATTAATATTTCCCATTTAAAATCACCTTATATGTGGTCTGAGCTAAAACGGGGGTCACTCACATTCTAAAATCTAAACAGTTAACCCTTTCAGACCCACTTTAATTTATGGTTTCAGGCGATGCAAACAAAAAAAAAATTATGATGTGTGTTGTACTTAAGTCGACACAACACTTGTTTCGTTGTCACAGCCAATGAGCTGCAGGCTATAAGTTTGACTGCAGTTATATGAACCAATGATGACATATGCTAATAAGACGGTTTGCAAATAATTTACCCAGTGGTAAGATCTTTGGTTATTGAGCTTCGCACTGTGCATGCAGTACAGACCATAAATTAATTACACGTTCGTAATGTACACAAGCGTGTACACTGGGTTCGAATGGGTTAAACGCTTCTCGAAAACCGCGCATTTGACTGCAGATCTTTTGAAACTGCTCCAAGTTCAATCAGTAAAATTATACTGATCAGTTCAGTTATTAATATTCACTGATCGAACAGTGAGGTCTACAGATACCTAATTCTTATAGCCACGAGTATTTCGCAGATTGTGTTGGCAGCAAGCTAGGATGGACAACCCTCTGTACACTCGAGACATTATCGTTTGCTTATTGGTGTCTCGCAGTTGAATCGGGGCGTGCATAAAGAACTGCAGTCCAGTCACAACAGTTGGAGAAAAGAACAGGTGTTTGGAGTCCACCTCCCCTCCGAATCAATTCGCGAAATACTCGTGGCTCTACTAATTATAACTAGCACCACTTGTTTTTTCGCGAGAAGGTTCCACGACTAGTTGTACTGCAAAACACGTTCCTTCATAATCAGGTTGTGGTAGAAGGATGTCAACTCTCAAGCATCTTACGTGTCTGCCAGCCATTCACAGACCTCCAGTGTCGGGGTAACTTATGTCTGATTGGCCCCAGTAGAATAGAACATTTCTTCTCGAACAGACGCGTGGCCAATAGTCAAAGGACGTTTGGAACTGTGCACGTACAAAGTTGAAGTCTACCATGTGCGTAAATATTTTCGCGAAAAACAGGCGGACCTAGTGATTATTGCTCTGGCCTGGCAATAAACCCTCAGCGCATTTCACTTATTCGGCAGTAGATAACAGCCTATTGAATGTGAACAATAAGAAAAATACCGGTAACTCTACAGATCGAAATCACTGATTCAGATTTCGAGTGCTCTAGAACAGCAATCAGTGTGCAAATATTTGAGACTACACGTTGCACAGGACTGTGGAGTCTAACCTATACAAGATCACTGAACCCGCGACAAATCTCCTGCCCCTAGAAACATACCACGCCTAACTTCCCCACGCTTTCCTAGGCCGATTTTGGAGGGCTGCGGATAGTTGCTGAAGGTTCACCGCCAAGCATTTTACAACAGCGACACGAGGATTTGTCGTCGTGGCCCAGTATTCGTGTGAGTTTTAATACTGACTTTGGTATAAACTCTTTTTAGTCATGCGTGGCGGTTTTTAAATTCGAAGTTCTCCTGCGAAACCTCCGAACATCGAGAGCCGGTTTTAGAATTTTAAAGTGGGAAAGAAAGAAGTGCTCCCGAATAACTTGTAAAGGGGTCGGCCCCCAGGAGGGTACACTCTAAGAAATTTTTCGGAAATTTACCACACAAGTGTATACGCTTAGTGAGAAAGCAGTGATGGTAATGTTTTCCCCTATATTCATTGCAGCGTTCCTACATTTGCTCAGGAAACAGTCAAATGCGCAGAGAAGGTCCCGACTTTGTATAGTAGCGACGCTAAACATTCCTGTATATGCAGCTTGATGTGTGGTGTCATTGCCATACAGTTTATAGGTTAAAAACATCCATTACAGTTTAGGAGGTTTACCAGAAATTTATTTACAGTATCGGTGTTATGGTTAGCTCCGGTTCCGCCGGGAGCATTTGTCCCTAGGAGCCACAGAAATACGACTCATATTAAAAATCTAGAATTCAGGGGCATAGTTTCTTATAATTTAAAAGTGGATGCAATAGAAACTATAAGTTTTAAGTGGTGCCACAAGTGAGTGAGTGAACAGATTTGAGAGCACTGCCTACTATCTGGCAGCTGCGAAATCTAGATAGGAAATGCCATGTTGATGAAAGATCTCCTCAGTGCGTTGATTTTTAAAACAGGCGTTTCAAACAAAATGTATTCTTGACAGATTTTTTTAGAAGTTCTCTACAGCGGGGATGTTTCCATAACAAGTATAGCCTGTTTACAAGAAATTTTTTAAAATGTATGTTTTAAGAAAAAGTGCATATTGCCGATCTATATTTAAAATATACGCTGATAAGGATCTTCTTCTAAACAACTCATGAATAATACATTTTTTCTGAAACGCCTATCTTTAAAATTGACGCACCGAGGTGACGTTTCCTCAACGTGGGATTTCCTACCTAAATCTCGCAGCTTCCAGCCAATAGGCAGTGCTCTCAACATCAAGGTCTTGAGAACCGACGAGGGTGAAGCGATGTGAGTATGGAGCAGCGCCGGAATGTAGGGGCGGGGGGGACGAGAGATCCCCGAGAAAACCCGTCGACCAGCGGTATCGTGCCGCACGATTGCCACCTGCGAAATTCCGGGAGCGAACCCGGTGGAGAATCGAACCGGTTCGCTCAGGTGGGAGGCGAGTAGTGTAACCACCACACCGTCGCGGTCCCGTTGCAAGCAAGTCAGATTTATGTAATGTTCTCTCCTGCAATGGTTATTTCAGGTGTTCTCTGTGCTGAATACGCGCACCGGGTCAAGGAGAATGGCTGCTGCAGTGGCTTGAGGAAAGCACAGTTCATTGTTCACTCCGTTCCACAGTACATCTAGTCGCACAAGATGGC
This sequence comes from Dryococelus australis, assembly GCA_029891345.1. Taxonomy (NCBI): domain Eukaryota; kingdom Metazoa; phylum Arthropoda; class Insecta; order Phasmatodea; family Phasmatidae; genus Dryococelus; species Dryococelus australis. The sequence goes on along the minus strand of CM057000.1, from coordinate 116,985,269 downwards.
AGAATATCTCGAGATGTGAACTACGCTGTCAATAAGTTGTTACTTTGTGCTTAAAAATAGGTGATTAAAAATACAATCAATGAACCACGTGGATCATATTTCCAAACACAGCCACTATCGCGAAGTATGAGCACTGCTCGACACTTTCAGTCCCGAATTCATTTTGTTATGAGCTGACTCTACTCATAATAAGAACATGAAATTGAATGATAGTATTACGTAGGAGGGTAAGCTAGGAAGAAGATGGCTTGCAGAAAGTGTAAATAAAGTATTTAATTTCCACCTCCAGCAGTTCTAAAATTGTTACACGGGATTTTTTAGACATGAGGCCAATGGAAGAAAGGATGGCAAGGAAGGTTAATTAGGTTAAGCAGAACATGATAGAGAAGGAACTCACCTGGTCTAGCAGCTGACCTCGCCCCTTGACAATCGCGGACTGCTCCGATGTCCTTCCTCGCGGCCCAGTCTACTCTTCCCGCCCATCCACTTGTGTGTATCGACGTCATGCATTGTGATTGGCTCCCGTTGTGCACTAGAGGCGCGGAGTCTGCTTGTAGTTTGTTGTGATTATCCGTGAATGTCCTGATGTTTGCTGGACCCACATTTTCAGGTGTTCTCTGCACATTGCTATAGCAGTTCAGACATCCCACTCCGGCTCGCTGTTGTGGTTTCTTAGTCTACAAAATTCGCCCGTGGCCTCCTTCCAGTGATGTGTAGTGAGTTTGTTTACAGGGTAAGCAATATAATATCCTCACATATGTGTGTTTTAGATAACATTTGCTAGTACCGGGCTGCGGTTCCATTTTCAATTCCTACTAACAACCTCAGCTTTCAACTTTGCTTACCCTCCACATGTATTTACCGTTTTATAATACCTAACATTAGTTATAAAAACGGAAAGGAAAAGAATGTAATAATAATTCAGCTGAATATTATTTGGAGATCATATTACAAATTATAAGAAAATTCCAGTTTTCCCGAACACATTCATCCGCTTCCCAAGGAAAGTAGGACTGGAGGAAGCAAACAGAACGACTGCTCACCCTGCCGAGGGAACATAGCAGGGTAACTCGCTTGCGAGTTCGATTCATCGCCAGTCGCTCCCGTTTGTGGAAATAAATACTAGATATCAGCACTATGCGTGTACAGTACAGGCGTTTCGAATCGGAAACGGGAAACTCAGATTTAAATGCGTTTAAATTTATAAAGTTAAGGAGGAAAACTATAAAGGGTCAAACATTTCCAATATGTAGGGAGGGTAAGCTTTGCTCACCTTGCGTCTGTGGAATAATCGCCACTGCCTCCTTCACAGGTATTTTTTTTTGACAGGAGGGTGCACAACGGGGCCAATTGTTGCAATCGTACATTAGGCGGAGCGCGCTTCTCGCACCCAGCGAACAACACGCTGCGTATTCGCTGATGTCAGCGTTAACCAATCACAGATGACAGATGCAGAAACTTCAACAAATCAGATTGCTCGGAAGCAAGCCGTTCGAAACACCGGCAACTGATTCCTCCTCGAGTACAAATCTGGCCATAAATATCTTTAATATGCAACATATCCTCGAATATGAAGACGGGAACTGAATTGGTTAAACCAGAGAACTACAACACACATGAAGTGAGTGGTATTCGGTATAGTCTACACACGGTTTTTTCACACTTTTTTTAAATCAAGCCTTTTAAAAATAACTTTAATTATGACGCGCGCATTTGTTTCCTAAATATGTCTCTTATCAAAAGGATGTCATACTTGTGTTAACATAAACGTAACCTATTTTTTGTTAAATTGAAATGTTATCTATATCCTATTTATAATTAATATTATTTCATTTATAATTACTATGGATTAAAACAGGAAGAAAATAGGCCCGTTGGTAATGTCTAGTAACAAATAGTTATTATGCAAAGATATCATTACAATGAGTTCGTATGATTGCGCTGCATAGTTCCTTTAGAGTAATTTTCTAGACATGGTTTTAAGTTTATGAGGCGGACGAAAACATCCTGGAATTATAGGAGATTAGCAGGACTTCAGAAAATTTGGAAGTAACTGTGAATGAACTATAGAAAGTTTTTTGTGGCCGTGCACGCTCAAGTGCGACACACTCGTGTATCGACGAGGCGGGATCAGAGATGGCTCCTCCTCAACATCCCGCGAGATAACAGAATACTCAAGAATACAGAAGTAAAACACTCACTTCTACTGCGAACTCCAACAGCACGCTTCAGAAAAATGACGTCACGGGGTATCGTCAATTATCCGTTACTTCCAGCTTTCTGAAGCCCAGCTGAAGTTCTACTATAGGCTATTCATGGTAAAGTGAGCACTTTTTAAGGCCCTCCCAACAGGTATTAACCACTAATAAATATATCTTATTGAAGTCTTAGAAATTCAGTTTTGAGGGTGGTGAAATTTATACGCTATGTTTGTTGGTCACATTGCAATGTTTATATCAAAAAGCAGCAGGAAGATGGAAATTGGATGGAAGGAAAAATGAAGAAGGGCCTTAAAAAGTGCTCACTTTACCGTGAACAACCTATACCAGGATGTTCCTCCGTCTTATACAAACAAAACTGAACTAAGTCTAGAAAATCAGGCGCGCCGGAGCAAACTTTTGAGTGTATTTGGGGACGGCGAGGGGGGGGGGGGGGATCAAACCCAAGAAACTAATATATTAATTTCTGAACAACTATATATATCTTTTTTTATCCACAAATTACATGTCGCGCATTATTGTCTGTGTTACTTCATGGCAAGTTAATGTACACAATGATTTTAAACATTTCTTCCTCTCTCAGATTGTTAATAACTGAAATACCCCATCGCCGCAAGTACATTGAAGACTGAAGTAGATTTTACATAATTTATAAGTACAATGTCTAAAGTTCGTTTCACTAAAAACGAGCTGCGACATGTTTGACATATGATTTATTTTCAAGAACACAGTGTGGAATATTATAACAATTAACAAAATTTACAAGTAATTTCCCATGAAATAATATATTTACATTCAATAATGGTTATAAAAATAAAACAATATTTGTAATATATAAAGTTATGTTGAACATTCGTACATAAATATACATTGTTCATTGTTTCGTTAGTAAATTTTTGTAATTTTAAAGTAGTATATAAATGCCGATTCGAGCGCAACCGCAAAAAAGTGGCTCAAAAAGTTGCGTTTGGGAGCAGTTGCAAAAAAGTTGTGTTAAACTTTGCATTTGAGTGCATCTGCAAAAATACGAGTAAAAAGTTGTGTTTGGGAGCAGTTACAAAAAAAAAAAGTGACAAAAAATTTTAATACGAAAAAATTAAATGTTGTATATAATAAAGATGGATCGGTTGCTAAATGTATTAAATGGAACCAAACAATTTAAGAAACTTTCCGAACTTACAATGGGCAGTCCTATCCCATAGACCACGCTGAAATAAATGATACACGGTATGGATACACAGTGGTAATTACTTCTGGAAATTTTAAAGTAACCTTACCAGACAGATATGTTCAGATTTTCAGTGAAAAAGTTTTAAATGATGTTAATTGTGGAGGTATGAGTTTTGCATATGATGGAATGGCGGATTGTGGTACTAAACAAATGCATTCTATTCGGTTTTTTAAAGAGTAAATGATCGTCGTCGTATAATTAGACATCAGTTGGTTTTCATTTGTGCTCATATCTCTATAAAGTTCTAATGGTTATCCAATCATTAAAACACAATTATCACTCTGACCTCGGCAATGTGCTACAACATTGTCTAATTAAAAATTTAGATACACATCTCCAAATTCGACATATTAAAGTAGCCGAAAAATTGAATTATTTTTCTAAATCTTTCATTGCACTTTCTGTAGAAATATTATTCATCTTCATCACATGAAACTTTAATAGTTTAAAAACTATTAACTTTATTATATATAGAATATGACTACTTCCAACCCAAAAAATATATATGGCCTCATCTCTAATACCACTGTTCTTTCAGACAAATCAAAGTTAATTAACTTATTTTTTCATCCTTAATTTCAACTATTATTTCATTAACTAGATTTGTTTGCACTGGAAAAAATAATGGATAAGATGGTTCGTAATAGATTGTGTCGCCAAATCCAAATGTTGTTCTTGGTTTAAAAGTGGTAATTATGTTAGTTTCTCTATGATTATATTCGTCATGTTTTAATATCATACCATTTACTATATTACAGTGTATATTAATTGTTTCAAATGGAGCAAATTTTGGAATTGTATCGCCATAAAGATCCACATTTGCTTTCAGAGTTTTTTTCTACGGAACCCAAAAGTTTTCCTATTGAACCCAGTTTCCATACATTTTACTTTCACTCGGTTTGTTATTTTATCCAGCTCGAAAGATATATCAATTTCTTTCCCACCCATTGAATCTACACTTAATGAAAAAATTGCTTTTATAGTTTTTTCAAGATATTTTAAACTATATTGATCAACTGGGATATCAATTGCTGATTCCATATCATTCTGACTCACAAAATGTAGCTTATTTCTCCCAGAGATAATGTTATGTGTTAGATAAGTAATATAGAACTGAACTAAAGCCAATGAGTGCCACTCTATCTCTAAAGGGTAATGTAGTGTCTTCTTGAACACTGATTTGTTATATGTTAGTTTGAATACTTTACTCATTTATTATATCATTAAAAAAAATATATTAATAAATGAGCAAGAAAAACATGAAACATGTAGACTGGGATATTAAAATGAGAATACCAGACAAGACTGTATCGACAAAACGTCATAGTGAATTATTACCTAATAATATTAGATGTTTGATAGTGGGTCCTAGTAACTGTGGAAAAACTACACTTATGATAGATAATTTTATATATGCTCAGGGATGGTTGGACTTTGGTACTCTCTCTGTATGTTCAAAAAGTCTAGACCAACCAAAATATATCAATTTAAAGAAAGATATAGATGTGGCATCAAAATTATTTAATGAACCGATATCATACTTCTTTCCATCAAATGAAGAAATGGTTGATGTAAATGAATGTCATAAAGCATCTGCAGTTGTTTCCGATGATATCATAGTTAAAAATCAAAATATGGTAAGGGATTACTTTACTCATGGTAGACACAAAGATATTGATTGTTTCTATTTAGCCCAGACATACTCAAAAGTACCTAAGCAGCTTATAAGAGATAATGCCAATTTTCTTTGAATATTCAGACAAGATGATACAAATCTTAAACATATTCATAGTGATTTTGTCGGTGGTGATATGACGATTGAGAAATTTAGGGAGACTTGTTCAAAATGTTGGAATAATGAATATGGTTTTTTTTCTCAATAGATAATACTCGTAAGTTAAATAATGGTAAGTGAGTAATAAAATTAAAGACTTTTTAAATTCTTAGATTATAATTAGGTTTTTAATGGAAGTGTTTCCATTAAAACCAACATAATATGATCTTTTTTAGTGTATTAGTATACCATAACTATTTTAATAAACACAATTGTACCTTCAGGTACATTGTGGGCTTTTGGTATTTTAAAATATATATATTATCAGGGAATACTTCAAAAGTTTTTATACATGTCAATATTTTTCCGTTTGTGGTATAAGCTGGTAACACTTTTATATTTTTCTGGTTTTATTATTATTTCAACTATAGTTCCATCTCTCATAAAAAAAATAGTCTCTTTGATTACCAAAGTAAAATACTTTTTCTTTTGAACTGTATTTTCCAACTAAACGAATAATGTTAATTCTGTTTTTCTGATAGTACTCTAAATTGATTGTATCCTTCGGTGCAATGGGATCTCCCACATATCTTAGTCTTTTTTGTTCAAAATCTATATTATTATCTACTTCCAAGTAGGGAAGATACGCTGCTTTATCCAATGATCTTTTATTTCTTGTCAGTGTGGCTATAAAGCTATAAACTGTGTGTTGGAAACAAAATCATTAGGAATGATCTTCTCAGTAGTTGTATCATTGTCTGTGTGTTCTTTAATTTGATCTTCAATCCAAGAACTCATTAATGTATTTCCACATATATCCATTGTTTATTAATAGTGAAATATTTTTTGGAAATTAAAAATTATGTGAAAAGTGAATTAGCATAGTTTGTCGAAACATCTAGATTAACAATCCCACATTAATTATCGAGTGGCATGTTAAGTAGCTCATCGATCATAAATACATCCTGAAAATTTTTAATGTTTAATTTTTCAAACATTTGATCAATATCAAAGTTACTGACTGGAGTTACTTTTTTTTTTAACATTCTTACCCCACTTAACATTCTTCGATCCCTTGCTGTATTCCTCTATAGCTAAATTATGTCTGTGTTGTTCTTCCAATTTTTTGTTTTTCTTCTTAGCATTAATTACTGATGTAGCGATAGATGATGCACCACCAGCTAACACTCCTAGAGCTCCCTATGCTACGAAAATTAAGGATAAAAATCGACCCTTGTGAACTGTCAAACCATTTCCAGTTTTCATTTCTTTGGAGATTTTCTTAAGCTGTGGAACTGAAATTGTGATAGTCATCCCTTTGTCCTCCTTTAATTTCTGGTTTTTAAGATCCACTTGGTCTTTCGTTATGAAAGAATCAATATTCAAACCCTTCCAGCTCATTATTAGGAACTTGAAATACAATGTTTTTTACTTTTATTTATTATAACAAATATTTTATCATTTCATTTTAATTCCCCAGCCAAGCTTACGTTTAATATGTATCACAGATACAGCAACACCAGCCCACAATCTCTCATTGAGATCAGCATCTGAACTTAACAATCTTTTGAACGCTTTCTTTTCTAATTCTTTGCAGCTACAAGTCTTTCAGCTATATCTTTATGATGATGATAAGCTATATCATTTTCCATTGCAGTCACATCTAGTGGATTAATGGGTTTATCACCACGCTCGATTCTCTCTTTTAATCTGGTACCCGGACCTAAGTACTGATAACCGTGTGCATGCAACTTAAAAGGAAGTGAATTTATTATGTCATTGAGTAACCCTTTTCCGTGATGCTCCGACTCCCAAAAAGTATGTGGTATTGCGTTTAACATTCGTATCAGATATGGTATACCTTTTGGATTATTCACAACAAAGTCACTAAACTTGCTGTTGAAAATATTCATTATTCCAACTTTTTCATTGTAATAGTTATCATTTCCAACATTCTCTTCGCCATAAATAATGAGAAGTCGATCAATAAGCCTCCTAACATCATCCATCCATATGTATTCTTTAGGATAGTCTGTATACTTCTTTATACCTTTCCCTTTTTTTAGGTGAGGGCCATTTCTTTTTAATCGAATCGTAAATAGGTTTAACAATAATTTTCCATTTATTCCCTTTACTCGATTTTGATGTTCCCATGTTTGGATCATTGTTTTGAAAAACTGTGTTTGTATCTGCTAGGATACGACTATAATGTTCATAGTCGGTTGCAGTGAAGACACTTTCTGTTACTTTCTTACTAGTTAGTAATTTCATGAAACCATCAGTTCCAGTGTATGTCCGACTTTTTACAGTAAGTTTGTCATTGATGAATGTTACTTTGCTATCACCAATATACAATCTACCTTTATCAGCCTTTAGTCCAAAAACATCGTCTTTGCAGTCAATTAAAAAATCGACCACATTCATATCAATAAATGTTGTATTGTAGATAGTTAACTGTGAGATATCAGTTTTCAAATGCCCCAATGCTTCGTCATAGCGTTCGTCGTCATAGCGTTCATCATCATCGTCAATTCGTTTAATGTCATCGTCATAGCGTTCATCGGTGCCTGTTTTACCAAACAGTTTTCTTTCAAAAGATGTTTCTGTTGGTGTCTGTGGGTAGTCTAAATTCTTAACAGCAAATTGAACAAGTTCTTTTATTAAGTTCTTATTCTCATTTGTTACGTGTCCATTTTTTTGTCCTAAATCTTCTATCGCATCTATCAATGGTTGTGCGTGTTTTTTATTTTTATTATATTCATCTTGGCGAAATTTTCTAAAAGTTTTAAACTTTTCAATTAGCTGTCTTCTTCTCTCTATATTCTTCTCTATATTGTTTACAATTTTTTGTTGTCTCATTTATTATATAAATAAAATTAACAATAATAACAAATGTATACTGTCTCAAATGTATGAAAATAAGCTGCTAATTAAATGGTTAGGTTTTGATGGTAGTCATAATTCTTGGGATGATAAGAAAAGTGTAGTTGTTTAAGAAACTTTTTTTCTATATATAATATATGGATCAACAAAAAATTGAAAGTTATGAGTGTCAGTAGTTTCTGCCAAACGACCAAACACAAAATAATTTGAATGAATACAGCAAGCGCATTGAGTTTGATATTCCTATTGGCGATGCATTTTCACATGCGAATGAATCTTATGTATACCAACAGTATAAGCTAACTAAAAGAGATACGAATGCAGATTATGAAAAACTTCAACAATTGATCTTTGTGAGAATATCTTCCCATTCCAATTTTCAAGAATAGAGATCTCTAAACATGGTTGTATAATCGAAAGTATTGACAACCCTGGCATCACTTCAACAATGATGCATACATTGCTAGGTTTGGAATCAGAATCAGCATACTTCCAAATGTCGGGGATAGGACTAGGTAAATATGTTAGGAAAGATAAGTGTAACGAAATTACCTATCCATTAAGATATTTGTTTGGGTTTATGAGAGATTGTAATGAAGTATTCTGGAAAGATTGGTACAAGATCACATTCATTCGAAATTCTAATGATGATGTTTCTTTTTACAGAAGACCCCCAAAGAAAGCAGATGGATCTGATGATGTAGATAATATACAAGATGCTGGTAAAATTGTTATTGAGAAATTGGAAATTCTGTGGCCAATTGTTGAATATGGTACTAGTTATGGAGACGAAATTAAAGCAAAATTATACTAACACCCCAAAATTCCATTTGGTTTTAATTATTAGCAATGTCTTGAAAAACCAGTACCTACTAATGCAAACTCATTTCAATTTGATATAAAATATCAGTTCAATTCAATCCAATTCGATATGCCAGACTTTGTCATTGTTGGTTTTCAGCAAAACAGAAAAGAAAATTTTGGGCAATTTAAACATGGTCCAGTGTTTGACTCTTGTTTTGTCAAAAATATTTCTATTAAGAATGGACGGAATGAAGTGTTTCCCAAAGAGAATTGGAATTTAAATATTGATGATAAAATTTTCGATAAGATGTATATTGCTTACATTGATTTTAGAAATTCAAAAACTAAAATAGATACCCCTTATCGTAATAATGAACTGTGCTTCAACTATGAGTCATTTATTAGGAGAAGACCATTGTATGTTATTGATTGTTCTTACAGAAAAACCGCTATTGTAAAAGATCGAACTAATCTGAAACTTACAGTTGATTTAAATAAACCAATATTGGCTTCAACTATTTGTAATGTGGTACTAGTAAGCCAAAGAAACCTAATTTATGATTTTAAAAGTGAAAGAATCACCGAAGTCCCATAGTGCGCAAACATGTATGGTTATTAGTTTTTAATGGATGGTTATCCATTAAAAACATTCACTGTTATATAATTTTTTTTACTAGCGCTATAAGAGTGTTTTTAATGGGCTCTGAGATAAAAATCGTGAGAGGTTGTGCAGTCTTAAGGTGGGGGACTCGAGTCCTCCAACTTAATTGTGACAATGGCTTTTAATATTTTTCCTTTACATTCGCTCGCAACATTTTTTTCAGATCAGTATTCTCGCAACGTCTTTCGCTTTGAACCACGGATTATTCTCTTAGTCGATAACATCTTTAGCCACTGTAAGCTTCTTATTCAAGTCATCCAGTAGCGGTTTGTACTTTTGCTCAATCTTGTACTCGCCGTGCTTGCGAATGGACGGTAGCACTTCTTCGTACACCCAGTCCTGAAATTGTTCAGCAGCTGCCATCTTTGACTTCATGATCAAAGTATACAAGCCCGGTTCATTGATAAATACGGCATGGGTCTGCATATTCAAAGGGGTGAACGAATCGCTCTTCTCTATACCAGCATACGATTGTCTATTCTTTTCTCTAACATGTTCTCTGATTGCTTCTTGCGTATTCTCTTACTCGAGTACGTTCGAGTACGTCTTTAGCCTTGAACCACGGATTGCCTCCTTCGTCGATAATCACATACACCTTTTTACCACCGTAGATAAGCGTGTTGTTTACGATGTCGATGAGCGATTGAATTTTGTTATACATATGCTTTCCTTTAAGCTCATGAACGACTCGCGAAAGATATCAGCGATAAGGCGACTCGTGCTTCGTGATAGGCAACTGCTCTTTCATAGTATCACTCTTTTTTCAATTTTGTAGTGTCCCCATGGTAGTGTATTCATGCCATCTTTAAGAATAAATCTTTTATCATCTTCGGGACTTAACGCTTTTTTTCTCTACTCATTCGTATAGAGTTCATGTTTCTTACTTTTAATAAGTTTCATACTTTTGTACAACACTTTTTTTTTAACAAACAAACACTTTTTGTAGTCTCTAAAACTAATCTCATTTCTGACTACAGTGTTTTTCACACCCTTTGCTCTTTTCTTTACGCCACCTTCCACATTTATTGCATACATTGTCGATTTCAATCCAATAAATTCTTCCATTATTTTTCCATTACATTCATCTTTCATTTTGCCAATAATCTTTTTGTTAACCAACGGTATACCATATGGATGATCTTTTTTATAGTCAGAAGTATCAAAATGAGCGACCATTTCTTTCATGTCACTGTAGAAGTCTGGTGTTTTATATAATAGATGTATGAATCAGTATCTTGACAACACAGTTCAATATTTTCCACATACTTTGGTTTCATTATATTATAGTGAAAATCGTACATTAAGACTTTCGATAGATCAATTACACTCATTCCAACATAAATGGGTTTGTTAAAGCACAGTTTTGTTTTAATCATATGAACTGCAACCAATGAGTTAGTAAATATAGTTATATCTTTAGAGTTTGATTTAGCCACTAGTTTATCAATTTGCTTAGAACTTGTGGACAACCGTATATAAACTCTGTTTCTAATATTTTCCATTGTTTTTCCAAAAACAGAATTGTTCATTAATTTGTAGAAATCTTTTTCAAAGTCATTTGTAGACTTTGTTCGCATATTTGTGTTTAGATCAATATAGGACTTGAACCAATCTGATTGATCAAACTCCAGAACTTTATGGCAACTTCATTCCAAGAGATAGATATTGCTTAAGATTTACATAGTGTAATACATATTTTTCTTTATCATACAGAGAAGTCAAGAGTGTGGGATTTTTTGAACCTTCCGGTATTTTATTTTCTGGTGCCAATGGCAGATCTTTGTGGAGATAGTATAGTTCATGTGGGTATTCCAAATCAACTTCCAATATATAACCTTTGCTAGAATCATCTTGTGTTGTTGTTACATATATAATTGTATTTCTCCACTTAAACCCACCATAGGGTAAATACTGACTCATAGCCCATCCATATAAGTTATTGGCGTCCAGATATGTAAGATAATAGATTTCCTTTGTACTATCATAAGCATTCATGTATTTATTATTTTCTTTAGCATATCGCTTATAACATTGTGAAATTCCACCACGAACACCTTTTTCTATCATCAAAATCATGTCGTAATCTGTTAATAATTCTAGTTCTATTTTAGTATGTTTGAGCATAGCATCCCACGCTAACCCTGGTGCTGTGAAATACCATGCTGGATCTAGCTTTTTGAGACACACATCTCTAAAATTTTCTATTATATCGGACAATATCAATACATCAGATTTGTTATACAGTTCTGTGTACTCTCTTAGAGATTTTATGTTGAATTTTTCCCACACCTTTCTCGCAAATTCGTAATCTTCGTCTGTAATGCCACATTTATTGAGTTTGTTGTAAAATGCACCTTTGGATGGAAGTGATGTCTCACATGTAGTCATATGGGTAAACACGTGTTCTTGTAACAAAGTCAAGAAATTCATTGGAAAAATGCTTACACGTTTCTCGGTATTGGCTTCTGGAAAGGTTGCTTGAGAGTTTATCGATACTACTAGCCATAAATTTAAATGAGTCAATAAATCTAAGATTTACTCTTTCACATACATGTTTCGTAAAAGAAATATATTTTTCTTCGTTGTTGGGAATTAGATCAATTTTATTTTCATCGATGCCAAGATCTCTTATGAATAAATGTGTGTCATAACCAGATAGATTGTGTATAAACACTGGGACAAAACATGGATTTCTATACGATAAGTTACAATATCTGTGTACAGCTCCCCTAAATTTGCCCGTAAGATGATCATGATCTCTCACAGAATCACCATTCAAAGGCTTTTCACATATATGTCAATGGGTAGCTGTATCATAAACAATTTGTTCTTTCTGAGTTAGTGGAAGCATTGGTTTTTTACTGGTGGTTGATAGTATTCATGTTCGTATTTTACATAGTAACAGAAGCTAATAGGCTCGTGTTTTTGGTATGGTTTCGTGTAACATTCGTCGGGGTTTGGTTGGCAAGTTTCAATTTTAGTCAAAAAACATTCAAAATCAGCATATATCACAAACGGATCTCTCAAAGAATGATTTTGGTTTTTAAATCTTAATATGTCATTTTTTCCTTTAGATGGTAGTTCAACTCTAACACCATCGTGATCTCGACAGTCTTGTTCGTGATCTTTTAGCTTATTTACAGAGTAGGAATGTTGCAAACATCTATCGCATATAAATATTTTGTGACCATTATTTGTTACTTGTGATGCGATTAGTCTCGAAAGACTTTTTATCCAGCAGTAGTGATCGTTCTTTTCGTCTTTGATATAGAGTAGGTTTATGTGCTTATCGGTCTTATTTTTTGTTGTTTTAATTGACAGATTATATATTTCTCTACCACCATCTTCTTCTTCGTATGCAAATAGATCAATAGAAATTCCACTTCTTTTCTCAAAGGTTGGTATGGTATCCAATTTCATTGGAAATTCCAAACCCTTAAATGGATCATGAAACTCATGTTCGTAAGCGATGTATTTATTCACTCTTTGAGGGCCTTTTTGTACTTGATGCAATGCAATTAGAACAGACCACAAAAAACATTTTTGATCATTGTTCTTAACATTAATTACCGTCTGCTTAGCTTTGATTTTTTCTGGGAGATTACCGTAAGAACTGCCCTTGAATGGTACATATTTATTTATTCGCACTTCTAGTTTAAATATTCTGTTGAGTACCCACTGAGATCCCTTTGCTTCGAAAGCCCCCATCTCAGCTATGATTTTCGATATGCTGTTGGTATAATATTCTTCCAGATTAGTCGATTTCAGTATAATTTCGTTCTTTGTTTTAACGGAGCTTTCTACATATCCAATATTCTCACCAATTCCCCTTTTGTACTCAGTGACGAGTTTCATGTTCACTTTGAGTGATTTTAAATGTTTACTAATTAGTCCCGTGACAGTTTCTTTTACATCGTTTAGGAAATGATTTGATATTAAATCTGTTTCGATATTAAATGTTGCGGTACTTTAAAAATTTCCCATGCATTTGTTGGTTCATGTGATTTATTATATATTGGTGTAAGACCTTTGTCCAATCTACTTTTAATATGGTTTCTTATGAGAGATGGTTTGTAAAAGTGATTACAAGTTTCACACTTGACATACTTCTCTTGAGATTTCTTCTTCTTTCTTTCCGCAAAAAACATCTTTCTTGAATTGATATTCTTTCCAACTATTACCAGTTGCGTTAGCCTTTCTCATTGCCATAGTCGTCATCATATTAGACATCAGTTGATTTTTATTTTCGCCCATTTATTATATACAACATTTTATATTTACGTATTCAAATTTTTTGAGCCACTCTTTTTTGCAACTGTTCCCAAACGCAACTTTTTGAGCCAATTTTTTTTGCGGTTGCGCTCGAATCGTCATTTGATGTTTTCTGATGGCTCGAGCATTTCATTTACCGTTGGTTTTCTGGTTACTGGGGGCCGCGCTCGAGTTGGCATTTATATACTACTTTTTAAATTGCATTATATATAATGCAATTTAAAATTACAAATAAATATATATAAATATATTTATTTATTTATTTATTTATCTGTTTGAAGCATTATCACATAGAACAGTGACATGTTTACTTAAAACATCACATGGCATCAACCTAAAGACATATGACAAGTGTTCAATAAATACACTGAATAGTTACTCCACTACTTTCCCAAATAAGGCCTTTCTTTCGTCCTTGCGGGAAAAAATTCTCTCATTAATTCATTAACATTTAGTACACTAGTTCTCTCTTAGTGGACATGAAGTAGCATCACATGCGTTAGACGTATCTGCTTCATGGTGGCCCGTAGATAAGTCTTCAACCGGCGGATGTTAGGAACTGTACAGTAATACAATAAAAGTGATCGCACTCTCGTTCCGCACGATATAATACTCATCGTATACTTACACTACACTGTACTTCTGCATCGACCACAAACAGAAGAGGAGTGAAGGCCGGGCGGACACAGGCAAACGAATTGCTGTTGTTCACACCTGCTGAAAGAATAGTATTTCTACACAGGAGGGGAGTTACGAAGCACGCGATGTAAGGGATGTAGATAATGCGCAGACGCCAATGTGACGGCGTGCGCAAAGGGGAGGGAATTAGCCACGGCACTGCTCGCGACTTGTGTCGAGTCGACCGCCATCTCGCTCCCGCGCCTCGCATTCGGCTACTGGACTATTCTCTCCGCAGCGCACATTGTTGCCAGGGCCAACATGCTAAAATAAAAACCTGCATGGCTGCTTGGTGTTTTATGGTCTAATGAAGGCGTAGAATCGAAGGAACATTACGGGGTTAATTTTTCGAAACTTATGTACACAAAAAGTAGAGGGACAAAACACATGTTTTGCTCCCCCCCCCCCCTTCAAAACACCAGTGGTGCCCCCCCCCCCCCAGGTCAGGCGCCACTGTAGAGAATATTACACCAAAGGGACAACGCACCTGATTCGTGCGCACTCAACGTAATGTTATTTTGCATTATAACTATTTCTTACTAGGCGTTACCAAACACCTTTTTTCCCCCGGTTTTTATTCGCATTAGTAACAAGTGAAATATTATAATTTGTTGATAGATTACAAGTAAAAGTTCAATTGAACTAAAAAATAAGGTACGTTAATGTTAATACTTGTATAAACGCTTGTGATACATTACATGTATAGGAAACAACCAAACACATCAAACATATGGTGATTTTTCAAACGTTTGATTCAAAAAGCGTGAAGAAACTGCGAATAGACTATAGCAAAATGTCGGGACGCCTTTCACCAATCAGCGCCTGGTAACTTTCTTTACAGCTAGCATCCCAGCCAATAGAAAATCTTCCGCAGTATGCAGTAACCAATCAGACACAAGGCAGATTTCTAGAGACTCTCGCATCCGATCGGCGAATGGGTGCACCCTCATCAAAGAGTGAGTGAAGAGATATAGGCGTCTCCTGAGAGCCGATGAGGGCGAAGCGAGGTGAGTATGGTGATGCACCGGGGTGCAAGGGCGGGCGAGACGGAATATCCCCGAGAAAACCCACGCCACCAGCGGCTTCTTCCGGCACGATTACCATATGCAAAAATCCGGGGGGGGGGGGGTGACCCCGCCGGGAATCGAATCCGGTTCGCCTAGGTGGGAGGCGAGTGGTCTAACCGCTATACTGTTGAGAACTCGCTAAATTTTTTTATTTGCTGGTTAATTGGCTGAGTCCCTTCGCCGATACGGCGAAGGCGCGAGGCCTTTAAAAAGTGATATTTTAAGTCTGCACGCGCTACCTACCCGAATTTTTTTAAAGCCAAGTTGGAGCAACTTGGCTTTAAAAAAAATACCCCAATATTGCGTGTGGTACGGTAAGGACTATAGCCGCGTACCTAAGGCTCGAAAGCCTAGTGAGGGAAGACTTAAGGCCCGAGATACAGAGGATCTCAACGAGTTGCTGCACAATAAAAATTTATTTTATGTTAAGTATGATATATTTTAGACACAAAGACTACGCCCATAAAATAACTAATGCTTTTTGAGAATTTAATCTGGTTTACGTTACACCATCTTGGATGGTCAGTTAGTTAAAGTTGCCCTACCTATATGCCTACGTAGCCCCTGAACTGAGTTCTCATGTTCTCCCAGTTGCGTTGGTGTGAGAAAATTGTTTATTAATTTTAATTTGCATATTTTGAAATAATTTTAATTGGAATTGAAGATAAGAGATACGTACGAAAGTGTTACACCCATAGTTACGGCCACACAAAGTATAGTAGATTTCTGAAGAAGAAAAAAAGAGGGCTGCTACATAATACTTTTCATGATGTTTCAACCGAAATATTTATTTTTCAATTAAATTACAATTATTCGGGCTCAAGTTTCTGGGAGTATTTGTTTAATCAGTAGCTAGTTGTAGTTTTTATTTGTGTCTTCCTAGTGCCTCTTGTGTGCTGTTGGTAGAGTATGGATATTGGCTGTTGCAAGTGTTCCTGAACTGCAAATATATCTGGTAAGATACACACGTCTCTGGTAATATTCATTCTAGTGTTTTCCTGTGTATATACTTTACCTTTTAGTGTCTACACACACAACACAGTAAATTACAATTTTTACAAATAGGTAGTTTGTTCTGGCCTACATGAATAATTTGTATGTGTGCAGTGTGTACTATCAGTAACAAAGCAATTCTAAATTTGAAAAGTGGATGATAAGATGAAAAGAAATCAATAGTTACTCCGGGGAAAAAAACTTTTTTTTATTCATGTAATTTCTTTGGGCTGGGTTATGAGTACACTTCTCCAGCAGCTACGGACGATAAAACACTTTCAGTACTTTCATAAACTCTGCTTGGCTTGATGAAGGAAGAGAGCTAATTTTGGGCAACTTGGTGGAAGTGGCGTGCACGTGTCTACAGGATATTACTTCTCTATTGACTTCTCACGTAAATGTTAGTTCCGGCCCTAACCCACATCTTATTAAATGTAGAGAGAATGAAAATTCTTGCAATATTTTAGTGTGGGGAATTCACTAATCTTGTGACATGATCTACATTTCTGTTCCGTGCCATTGTGCCATTCCTGTGCACGCCTGCATTTTCTTTCTTCCTCAACACTCTTTACATCTAGCCGCTTACTACTTCTTATTCTTCATCCCTTAAGAGTGGTATGTTTAAAATAAAGAGAATGATTTTGAGAGAGCTGCCTTATGGAGGGCATACAGGTCGATAATACATATTTCAACCCCATAAGTAACTTTGGGTTGTTAACACTTTCATTTGAATCAATTTAAAAAAAAAAACCTTACTTAATAAAATAAAGGAAAAAAATTTAAAAAAAACCTACACTTTCAACAATCGCTCACTATTAATGCTATTGCACGTTAAAAAAAAAGGAGAGATTTTTTTTCCAAGCAATTCAGCTTTACTTTCATACTTTCCCGCACTACCAAAAACACCTCACAAAGTTTGTATTATACATTTAAAAAAAACGTATGGGATATACATAAAACAAAGCATAGCAATCAGATATTACCGACAGTACCGATACAAAATGTGATATTCAAAGTGTTTCAAACAAACAAATTGTTCCAATATTACAGACAAATAAAGATTAAAGATCAACAAATTTAATGCAATGGTGTCTCAGACTGTAGTGTTCCTTTCTTCCCACTGCAGATAAGTACAGTTCCGTATACGGGCTCCATGTGCAATGTACAGGTCCTTAACACGCCGTGGCATGCTTGTAGTCAATGTGTTGATGCGATCTCCAGGACGACGGTCCCATTCCATCTGGGTAGCTCTTATGTGATCTGGAACTGTATCTGGAGGCTGTGGACAGTTATAACCTGCTGTGTTCCAACTCGTCCCAGCCATTTTCAATGCGTTAGTGCGCCCTCTGTTGATCAGAAATTAACTACAAATCTCTTTACACACCAGCTGCCTTTTCGCACAATATTCCAAACTTTTTGCGGGGTGTGTATATCATAACACCAGCTTACGGAACTGGATGGACGGTCTTTGTGGCCGAAGGAAACCGAGGCCTTGTGTTTCAGGCCCTGATAATCATCAGACATGTGTCCTATTATGGTTATTTCAGCATTAAATAACCGCCAGGCCATTAAACCTCTCGTTACCGGAATGGCCTTTAGCTAGCTTCAAGGGAAGAAGATAATCAGGGGCATTATTCTGTCAGAAACCCCCCGCCATTTCCTGTGAGATAAAGCAACTATCAGCTCTATAGCGAGTGGACAAAGCAGTATGACAGGAAAATGTGCTGCGCAGGTACAATACGACGTTCGGGTTTCGGAGGTCCCAACCACGACGAGAATCGATTGCACAATTGCCCAGGAGTTGAACGAAATATTCTACCCCTCCCAAGGCTGCGATGTCCATTCCCGGAAGTGGAATTTATCGCAAATTAGATTTGTATCAGAGGGATATTATCATAGTCTATTTGCGGTTTCTTCAAACTTATTGAATCATACCTTTGAAAAATCGCCCATTTATGCTGTGTTTCGTTATTTCCTAAATATACCATGCATCACAAGCATTTTGTACCTCTGTTGATATAAAATTATCTTATTTTTGGTTAAATAGAAATTTGACCAATATTTTATTTATAGATTTTAATTTTTAACAAATATTTTAAAAAAAGCAGTGAGAAAACATGTGTGTTGGTAACGCCTAGTAAGAAATAGATCTCATGAAAAATATTATTACAACTGAGTGCGCACGAATTCGGTGCGTTGTCATCTCGTGCAATTTTATAGATTTAGTTAAGCTTAGTTTGCACAAGGCGGAGAAATAATCTGGGAGCAGAACTTTAACAGGGCTTCAGAAAAGTGTGAATTAACCGTGGATGGATTATGGATGCGATGTAAGCTAATGGCTTAAACTACAGACACCACTTTGTATTCCCTCCCCTCTCCCCCTTCGGAGAACTGCTCAGGAAAGCCCAAAATAATCATTTTCAAAAACTTTTTTTTCTTTTTACAATTTTTTTTGAAGGGACATAAGTAAAAAGTTGTGAGTTTAAATAATTACATTTTACCTTCCTTTGGGGGGGGGGGGGGAAGTAGTATTCCAAAATATTTATCTACTTATATATCCTGTATACGCGGAAGCTTTGATTTTGCAGACAATAATCTGCTAGGGCATCTCCTTAAGAGTAGTTTAACTAATGTGCAGACCCCGTACTGACATAAAACTGCGAGTGTTAAGGCTTCCACCTACCAGCAGCTAATTAGTGAGTTCCAAACAAATCAGCTGCAAGGTCGACTCTTGCTCACTCACCACTTGTATCATCGCCTCTATCTCGTAGGGCAAAATAATGTGTATGGGGGAGGGGGGGGGAGGCGCGAGGGCTGGATTTGTAAAAAAAAACGTGTAACTTTTCTTCCAGCTGTGTTGACGAGGTTAAGTGGCCACAAATGGCGTGAATGCTTTGTTCGCGGTCACTCCACTGTATCTAAAGCAAAGCTTCAGAATAAACGGGCAAGACGCCTTCCTTCTAAACAACTCAGTAATCGCCCGCTGGAACAGTTCCACCACGCCCGCAAATTCAACAAGCACTTGGGATTACTATATTAACTTATTTCTGTGTGACTGCGTGGTTTGTGTAGGCCTGTCCGTTGTTTCGAAAACCAAGCAACGTTCGTAGCTTTCGGTTCGCTGAAATTATTTATTGTACATAAATTACATTACAATTCATCTCAAACCATTATCTTTTCGGTATGAAATCAAGATGTTCGTCGATGATGACGGCGGAGAGGTTGGTGGGGGGGGGGGGGGGGGAAATTCAACCCCTCCCCCTCCTAGAAAATATAGAAAACATGAGGAGGACTTGTTCCCCTCCCCACAATAAACCAGCCAGACACGCCCATGAAATTGTGAGTGCGAGACGAAATAAAGTGACAGAACGTGAAATAGTCAATCAACTCGTGAGGCACGTAAGATTCTGATTAGGGTACTGTGGTTATGCTGAGCCCTGATTGGCTGACAGCGCCTGCGGGGATACGAAAGCGACGCATGTTGCCAGAGTGTAAATAAAACTTTTTTCCCGTGGGGGAAGTGGGGGGGGGGGGGGGGGGGGGGGGGGCTTTTTTTTTTTTTTTTTTTTTTTTGTAAACTCGAAACTTTCTCAGACGCAAGTTTTCCAGCAAAGTCGCTGATATGTCGTGGTGGAAATATGTTCTAGCTTATAGGTTATAAACAAACTAAAAGATGTTCACGATAAAGTGAACACTTTTGAAATCCACCTTAGAAAAAAGTCACTGCCTCTACCTGCATATTCTGCATATTTTTTAACTGGCGCACTGAGTGACATGCGCCCAGTCAGGTTGGTAACAATCGATGGGATGTAGTTCCGTATCTTAGCGTCGAATAAAAAGTGTTAGGTAACCATTTGTGATAACGTAAATTATTTCTTTCGCTTTCTGTTTGTTTTGACGATTCGAAGAGTAAAAAATAGCAGATCTGTAAAATATTAACTTTTTTAATAATTTCACGGTTTCACTTGACAGACCTATAAATTAAGTTATGAGGTCCGTGACAATATTAATCTTACATAAAGCGGAATATACACAACGTACATGCAAGCATATCTCAAGCATGGCTTTCAAAAGTGCTCATTTTGCCGTGAATGGCCTATACAGTGTTATATTTCTCAAATCTGTGCCGGGTTTGGAATAAATCACACCAAGGGGGACACAAAATGTTGCACTACGCCTAAAACCTAGGTAATTTATATCTTAGTCGTCTGTAGCCTCGTGTGTTTTCGTTATCATTTGTACGTTGGGACGATTTGTCTCGTAAGTCGTCACGCAATATCACCCTTCAGGCAGGTAAATCACTTCCGCTGGCAGGGTAGTAATTTTTCTTGCACCAGCCAGGGAAAAATAAATGTACGAGAGTGGGGATTTCCCGACATCCCCCCCCCCCCTCGCAGTATATTCACAAACTGCGTGTTGTAGGCGACGAGAAGATTGAGCTCGTGAACGTATGGATTCGGGTCGACAATTCTGCGGGATGCCTGACAAGTATACGCTGTTCATGGTAAAACGATCCCTTTTGAAAGCCCTGCTTAAGATCTGCTTGTACGCACGTTGTGTATTCTTCCGCCTTACGTAAGATTAACATTGTCACGCGTCTCATCACTTTATTCATGCGTCGGCCAAGTGAAACTGCGAAATTATTAGAAAAGTAAATTTCTAACAAATCTGCTCATGTTTACACATCGATGCATTAAAAAAAATACAGAAAGCGAAATAAATAATTTAAGTTCTCAGAAATGGTTTCGTAACACTTTTTATTCGACGTTAGAATACGGAACTACTTCCGATCCACCGTTGCCAACTTTACTGGACGCATGTCAGTTAGGGTGCGGGTTAAAATATATGCAGGTAGGGGTAGTGACTTTTTTCTAAGGTTGATTTCGAAAGTGCCCACTTTTTCGTGAACAGACTTATAGTCTATTCGCTGTTACTCCACACTTTTTTTAATTAAACCTTTGAAAAATCACTACTGTATGGCGTGCTTGGGATTTTCTTAAATATTCCATGTTTCATAATCGTTTGATACTTCTGTTAACGTAATAGTATTTTATTTTTATTATTCATTCTTGTATGTACATTTACTTATATTTTACCTATAAAATACAACATTTAGTAATTTAATATGAACGAAAACGGGGAGAAAATAGGTGTGTTGGTAATGCCCAGTAAGAAATAGTTCTTATGTACAATATTATTAAAGTGACTGCGCACGAATATGGTGCGCTACCGTTTGCTGTAATTTTCTAGACTTGATTAACTTTAGTTTGCGTTAGGCGGAGGAATATCCTGAAAGCAGAACTTGAGCAGGGCTTCAAGAAAGTTGCGAGCAACCGCGAATGGATTATAGTAAAGGATAAAATATTATGATCTATTGACCGAGACATCTTCCGAGATCCGCGATATCGGGAAGGTCTAACACGGAATCAATACACTGTAGGCGAGGTAGCTGGGATTCCCGATGGTGTCATGGGTATAACCAGAACTGTTGCCGCAGACTTGGCGCAACCGGTACGCACAAGCGACCTTAAAGTTCAAGGTCGCCTCGAGCCAGCCCATCGTGAGAAACCACGTCCATTTATCGTACAATCGTTCGGGTAGTAAAGAAACGAGCAGTATTTTCTTTGTCGAGGACACCTCCCGCTTGAAATTATTTCGTACCGAGTAATCCATTGCAGGAATAATTATACTAATATTCGCGATAACTACCACCCCACCAAGGAATAAGTAATGATACAGGACTGTAGTTTTATGGTGGTTCCTTTGATATTATCGTAACAATTGTACAAATGGCTTCGCTATGCTCTGGGAACAGCCTTTCGCGTCTGCTTACTGCGTGATGCGATGTATTCCTACATTGTCTACATTGTAAAAAATGAGTGTTAATCTACACATATAAATTTTTGGTAGTTTCGCGGTTTGTATATTTAATTTGTAAAAACAACTACAGTACGTGTAATTCTACACATATGTTCTTAAATAATCTAGGGAGAACTACATGTCTTTGGTGAAAATACATGAGTGTATGACTTAATAAACACAACGTTGGTGTTAATTTACACGTTTTGAAATGCTTGTAAAAATACACCCACTCACTGTATTAAAACCTTAAGTTATGTATTTCTACTGCTACATATGCGCTGTACGAACACCCAACGTCAATATAGTTGTACCTCTTCAATTGTGTAATCTTACAATGACTGTGTGTGTGTGTGTGTGTGTGTGTGTGTGTGTGTGTGTGTGTGTGTGTGTGTGTGTGTGTGTGTGTGTAAACTTGCATTGCATTCTGGAGTAGCTGTGAGCGTATATTTACACATCCAAATATTCGGCAATTTTAAAATTTTGTGTGTAATTTGCCAAAACGAGTACAGTATTTGTACTTTTACAGTAATATGCCCGTGAATTCAAAAATAACTACAAGTATGGAAAACACTTTAATTAAGATGCACTTTCGTGATTGCGATGATTTTGACTGCCACGCGTAACACGCGAATCACGGACACTCGCTGTCGAAGTAGCGTGATTCTGATTGGCCCAGTCGGGTAGAAAATGTCTTATCGCAGGCATGCGCGGCCAGTAGCGAAAGGAAAGGTGGAAGAGTGCGAGCAGGGTATTGAAGACCAGCCTGCGTGTAAACCTTTTCGCTAAGAGCAGGTGGCCCCTACTTGGAGCCTTATAGGCTAGGCTGCTGGCTGATTATCACGCGTTGATTGGCGAACGGCGTCCAGGCGTGTCGCTGGCGAGTGCCGCCATTCTGCTGGCTAGCCTCTGTTCTATGCATAGACTAAAGATGAGGGAGACCACTTATTCGTCTTCTGAGCATGTACACAACATTGACCTACCCCAAAGGAACACAATCGTCAAAGTCACATGGTCAACAGTGATGAACGAGTTTGTTTATATCTTCATTTCTAAATGACAACCACTATTATATTTAGAAAATAATTTTACCACTTGAAACTTAATCAAACTCTATTACGAATTGGCTAGAGCGTGTATACAAACATTACAAAGCACTTGTTTACTAAACTGTGTTCTAACCTTAAACCCTTACCACGCCATTTCAGCTAGACGTGCAGGCATAAAAGCACGGGACACGGAGATTGGTTGTGCGCAGCCAGCGAGATCGATCTATCTCATCTTCTCATCTTTAGTCTATGGTTCTATGCTGCTAGCGTGGGTGTGTGACTGTAGTTCGAGGTACTGCTGTAAATACCTGGGCATTGAACGCTGTAGTCGCCTTCAATGTGACACGTGTTACGCTATCAGGATGACAGTAGATATAAACGTTCTGAGGGCTGTTGGCATTTGTCGACAGGCATATTTAGCCAGGAAAAATGTTCGTGCTATTCTTAAATGTTTGAAAATTAGATGTTTGAATAATGATAGAATTCAAATATTTGCCTTTGTCCATATACTGCCTTGTGTGGCTGGGTTAATTAGAAAACGAGCACGTTTAAAATCGTAGTCACAATTTCATGAAATTTGTGATCTCGTAAATAAATGTAAATTAATGTAAGATGTAGAGTTGAAGATTTTTAAACATTTTGTAAAATGATTGTTGAAATCCTGTTTGACGATTTTCATACAGAGGTGTTATATCCCTGATACTAAAAGCTGATAATCTATTAGTAAAAACACTCATGCACATACGCATATATATATATATATATATATATATATATATATATATATATATATATATATATATATATATATATATATATATATATATATATATATATATATATATATAATTTTCAATGATCGACCTTGATATTTTCTAAATTATAGGTTTTGGAGTTTTTATTTAAACTTTCATTGTATTATTAGTTTTTGTGTTAGTCAAAGAGGCAATTTACGCAAGCTACCGCAGACCAGGTCATACCTCACCCCGCTGCGTTTGGTACATTTGAGTTTTCGGGGTATTCCCAGGGAAGCCGATTCACCCAGGCCAAGGGGCGTAATAGTTTAGATAAATAACCTTACACATCGTTTAGAGAGAAATTGTGCAGTACTGCAGAGAAAGCTGGTTTACGCAGACGCGAAGGAGGAGAGCAGTTAAATATAAGAGGAAATTTCGAAGACCTGTCTTTAAGAAAATATTGTACCCAACATTGACTTTGCTGAAATATGATTACTACACAACTGAAATATATCAGGTTGAGGAGGCTGTCAACTTGGTGTCTCTA
Source organism: Dryococelus australis (assembly GCA_029891345.1). Classification (NCBI taxonomy): domain Eukaryota; kingdom Metazoa; phylum Arthropoda; class Insecta; order Phasmatodea; family Phasmatidae; genus Dryococelus; species Dryococelus australis. Next base: position 116,960,495 of record CM057000.1, on the reverse strand, counting down.
AAACTCAGTTTTGGTGTGATTATGGAAGGGATCGGCAGGCATGCAAACACCTGCTATTGCATCTCCTTCTTCTCTATACTGGTCCTTAAAAAAATGCAATGTTTTAACCTCTCTCTTCGGTTCATTGGTGCCACTGTGGCTATGGTATCACACAACCCTGCTCAGCCACGATGCATTCGTAATTTTTAACACAGTAATCTTGATGTAAGACGTACAGGACTTGCCTTGAGACGCATCCCATGCTCCTGCCGATCTGGCTACTACATGCTCTTCTCGAGAAATTGAGCACTTATAAAATACCTACTTAAGTTCTACAAGCATGCGCACTGTGTATTATTCCGCCATATTGCCAGTGATCTGATCACTTTACTCATGCGTTGGTCAAGTGAAAATGTGAAATTTTAAGAATAGTAAATATTTTAAAAATCTGCGATTTCTTGCACTTACGAGCGTCGGAAGACAATATTAAGCAAAATAAGTCGTTTCAGTATTCACAAATGTTTACCAAAAGCTTTAAATTCAACTGCAAGACATGGAACTACTTTACCTGTGACGTTGCAAGGTTCACTGGACACACGATAGTCGGCTCATTAAAATACATGCAGGCTGTGCTAGCGACGTTTCTCAAAGGTTGATTTCAAATGTGCTCAGTTAACCCTTTCAGTCACAGTGTCCTCTATCTGGGACGTTGCATATGAAGTGGCTTGAATGGTCTTCACTGTAAACAGCAGTACATACCGTCCAACGAGAAAGGTCTCCCATGTGTGGGAGACACCATTCGCTGCTGAGACTATGTTCCGTAGCCTCATAGACCACTCCTGGCAGTAACATAGAGCACAGATAGATTTATATTGGTCCCGATGCAAGACAAGCGTCGTCTGGATATCAGTACAGTTCCGAACAAAACGTTTGTTTGTTGTAACACCTAAAATTATATACTTTTTAATTGGTTGAAAGGGTTAACCGGGAACAGCCTATAACAATAATTCCGAAGGGCCCATAGAACCTATCCACAAAGTTACAAAAGATCGACTCTGGTTTGTCAGGATTTGGAGTCTCGCCAGAAAACAAATTCACGAACAGTTTAGCTATGGAAAGTGGTACTTCCAGAATAAGAGAAATGAACCGTGAGTTGAGAACCAGCATATTGAGTTCGGAGTGGAACGGGATTCGATAAATGGTGACTTTGCCACGGAGGTGCCGAGTATTTTTAAGACACTGTAGCGACGGAGTAGGTATGCGCTCCTAACTGTTCTTATTCATGTTGGTTAAAAATGTAATATTAAAATTTATAAATGAAATATAGGTGAAACCTCGATTTAATGACAAATGAGATACTTTAATGTCAACAGAAGTATAAAACGCTTGTGTTAAATAACATTTTTTAGGAAACAAGTAAACACGTTATAGATGGGGAGTTTTTTAAGGTTTGATTTAAAAAGTATGAAAAAACAAGTAAACACGTTATACATGGGAAGTTTTTCAAAGGTTTGATTTAAAAAGTATGAAGAAACAAGTAAACACGTTATACATGGGAAGTTTTTCAAAGGTTTGATTTAAAAAGTATGAAGAAACAAGTAAACACATTATACATGGGGAGTTTTTCAAAGGTTTGATTTAAAAAGTATGAAGAAACAAGTAAACACGTTATACATGGGAAGTTTTTCAAAGGTTTGATTTAAAAAGTATGAAGAAACAAGTAAACACGTTATACATGGGGAGTTTTTCAAAGGTTTGATTTAAAAAGTATGAAGAAACAAGTAAACACGTTATACATGGGAAGTTTTTCAAAGGTTTGATTTAAAAAGTATGAAGAAACAAGTAAACACATTATACATGGGGAGTTTTTCAAAGGTTTGATTTAAAAAGTATGAAGAAACAAGTAAACACGTTATACATGGGAAGTTTTTCAAAGGTTTGATTAAAAAAGTATGAAGAAACAAGTAAACACGTTATACATGCGAAGTTTTTCAAAGGTTTGATTTAAAAAGTATGAATAAACCGTGAATAGGCTGTATGGCGGACGACGGCAACATTCACAGCGGGGATCCGACGGCCAGCGTATTGATCGCGAGTGTCTGGAGGAAAGGCAGGGTTACAATTGATTTAGGCACATGCACAGATGCACAACACAGGCATGTCACAACCCCTTGACACTTTGAGATCTGTGCATATCAACTGGCAGACGCCCAGGACCAGCTGGAAGCGAGTCTCAATAACTCCACTACAGAAACGATAGTTCTTATTCCTGCCAGCATCCTGCTGGTGCAAATTACATAAAACGTACCCAACCGTACTGACAAGTTACATTTATGACGAGCTGGCTGTGTCCCGAATACACTGACTTGCCACGTGTAAAACGATATACTGTATATCCTCTTCGTTTCTATAACTACACCGAAAAAGAATATTTGTTTAGCGCAACCAAATTAATTGTTTGTATAGGGGCAATGAAATATTTTGCTGTGGAAACCAAATTATTTTGTTGTACTTACTTATATCGTACCCCCAAACCAAGATTTTGGTTGGTGCAACTAAAGGTATGTTTTGATCTATATACATTAAAGTGTTTCAGTTGGTTAATATAAGAGAATTAGGAAGCCTATGACTGAGACTCGAACCTAAAGCCTTTCGCGTCCATGCACTACGCCCTTAGCAACCTCAGATAAAGTGCCTACTGGTTAAATATTAATGTTTTTAACACTTTGAAGTCTGCACACATTTACCGGCATTCAGGACGAGTTAGAAGTGAGTCACCTGTCGCCAGGCTTTTAGGATCACAGTTTTTATTGGTTTTTGTGTTTTGCCACTCACGACCATCCTACTTGGTTCATGTGATTTCGGGCACGTCTACTGTACACACAACGTTCCTTATTGGCTGGTTGTCGACCAATGGGATGGCAAGTTGATTTAGCCACAATCAAGATCCCTTTACAGAGTAAAAGAATTTGCAGTCAAACATGTCCGTATGAGTTTTGTTTAAAATGCAAAAAAAATATATGAAAATGGTGTTGTACATACATTTCAAATACTGGACAACTTGCGCCAATAAATATTTCACGTTTTACAGCGTTACTTTTTTGGTTTCCCGTTGAACTTGTTTTATTGGGATGTTCATACTATTATTAAACACGAGATAAAGCATAAATATATGCACTAACAAACACTGTTGCCATCATAAGTGTCGCAAAAAAAAAAAACAAACAACCTCCAGAGAAGTATTTACGAGCTAAAACAATCAAATTAGTGGCCAAACAAATATATTCAGTCGATTCAACTATATCTTTTGTTGACAGTATAATTTCTTTTGGCCCATCACAGAGGTATTGTTAATTCAAGAGTGTATTTTGTTAAATGAAAAAAAAATAATAATTTTGTTGCTTTTCAATTTTGGTTTACTCAACAAAGTATTTTGTTGGGTTAACTAAACTAATTTTTGGCCCTATACATACAAATATGTTGTTAGCTGGAACAAATCGTTCTCTCAGTGTAAACAAAAGTGTTATATTCTGCTCACAAAAATTACAACTAAGTTCATATAGAGACCTGAAGAATTCGCGGATTCATTTTGGGACAAGCTAGAATTCAAAACACGTGCGTTTATGTAACTTCAGCCATTGGTCCACACGGTATTTTACATCTCCTGGAGAACGCTGGTCCAATCGTCGCCTTTCACTGCGACAGCAGACAACCAATGTGCATGTTTGCACATCAGACTAGAGACTAGCCTACATGTCATTGAACTCGCGAATTTGTCAGGTCTCCACAAATAGTGTTCATTGCAGGTCAATATAAAAACTAGTAAAGCAAGGAATAATTCTTTTTTCTCCAGAAAAATTTTAATACGCCATGCTACCGTTGCCAGAGCCAGACTCAGGAATAGTCCTCGAGGGGTCAAATATGCTGCACGTGCACAAAAGTTCTGGAATCCATCTCGGAATTTATAGGATAAGATCTTCGGTACCGTATTCTTAAGTGTGTTGGCATGATTGGCAAATTATAAATATTTCTTTACTGGCGTTTTTGTTTCCGTGGCGTATTAAGCTGGGAATCAGAATGGAGGAAGCTATAAACTTCTGCAGATAATGACACCTTACTCGCCGTAATATCCAGTCAGAACTAAGTACCATACGCATGACGCCATTTCCCCCCAAAATTAGCAAACTTCGTACTCTTTCTTCGACCATTTTCCACTTAACAACATGAACTCGGTGGTATCTACGTTCTGATTGGCAACATTCTGCGTACAGAGCATGCGCGCAGGGATTACAGAATGTAACCAAACTTTCCGCGCGACTCAGCTGTGCTATTATTTTGTGCTAGAACTGCGCGTAACTGGAGCGCTCCCAGGAAAATTATCTGAGACTGTGATGAACCCATAGAGCCACGTAGAGGCAGGAAAAATATAGCCAAGACTAATTGTAGTACGATATAAATTTCAGACACTAACTGTATAAGTTATGCTAATGAGATCAACATATTCTCTATTCGTCATTAATTATCGCATTGTGGCAATTTAGCTATTATATACTTAGTTGTGATGTAGTAAGTGACAATCACAAACTTTTGCAAATAAATTAAACATTTCGATATAATAATTTTTTTAAAGAATTTACTGCATTATATTTATTTGATCATAATCAAAGTTATATATCCGCAAAGGAGAATCACAGTGTATACAAATAATTTACATCCTCTGTGAAAATATCTGACTGCTAAATAATGTGGGGTAAAAAAGATACTGGAATTATCATTGTCGGCTGGCGCTGACCACATAACTAATATAATTACCAAAGATTACGGAAATGTATGCAACCCATTAAAAAATTTTAACTGAAGTCTTGCTACGGACAAATTTCCTTCCGTTTGGAAAACAAATCCAAGTTAACCTACATGACAAATGCAGTTTATGTTATTTTTAAAATTAGCAACTATTCGATTCATTATTCGGGTTTTATAAGGTGTCTGAGGAGTTAGTCTATAATTTTTTTTTTCTTTACTCACCGGAATCGAAATGGTCTAGCTGAGCCACGCTTCATTTTTCTTCAGAATATATTCTGTATTTCTTGAAGACGCTTGCCATTTAGTCCTTAAATTAGAAAAAAAGTTGGAGAACGCAGGCCTTGTACTCGCAGGTAATGTTATAGCGTAACCCCGTTGCTCGGACAACAGCTTCTGTACGCGTTGTAGATTTGTAGTTACATCTGTAGACACGAAGCCCTTCAACATCAAAAACAGCTCCTACCTAGTATATGTCAGTTCTTTTTCGCCTGACCCTGGGATGACTTGTTTCCATGGCAGCAATGTACAAAAAATTACCCTACTCCGAGGGAAGCACATATTTGCAGCTAGTTATTGCACAATATCAACATATAGGTGAACAGTGTGCAATGCCTAACTAAAAGCCTCGGTGAAATACGACGAAACAAATGTTTAATTGTTTTTACGAAATCGTTTTTCAAGATAGAATTAGAAAATATTGAATATAAATTTTTAACAAATTAAGGCACTTAATAAATGGACCATATCTCCAGGAGTTGTAACCATTTTTCATAACTCAAAAATGTCAAGTTTTACGACCGTGATGTTACTTTTGTGCGGCGCTCTATTTAGCTTCAACATCTAGGGGTCCATCCAACGTACACGACGCTCATTTTTGAAATGCCTTGAAACCTCAGGTAACGGAAATTCCGCATTGTGATCACCTGGTTTTCCATGGAAGGATTATGTGCCTTTACTACCACATCGCCAGTTAAGCCGATATTTTAAGTTCGCGATTAGAATTTTGGCCAGGTTTTAGACGAAATCTCTCACTGTGTGCAGACAGGGCCAGGCTGGTGCTGTAAGTGGTTTTTAAAAATGGCCATATCACTGTGCACGGAAGAAAATGGAAAGAATTTGGTTTCGCGAGAGTGGCAGATCAGCGATTTTCGAGCATAAATGACAGTTTCCTGAATGTCTCAAGCAGAGATCCTGTGCCATGCACAAATAAATTAGGGCAAACAAAGTTTCTTTACTCATATATTTTAACATTTGAATGCACAGTTAGCAGCACCAAACACATAAAATGCATTTCAATTGCTTGATTAATAATTTGCATGTTCTAAGCATGCAGATTAAAAACAATAAAAAACTACATGGTGTACTCATACAAAAATATTATACTATAGCTCCATTCAAGAAACAAACCATAATAAAATGCGCTTCAAGCAAGAAGTTAAAATATACAATATTTTCAATGCTCTACATACCAAGCTTCAATATAGTGGAGCACGAAAATTACGTTACACACTGTAACGGAGCTGGAAAATATCACCGTACTGACTTCAGTATTTTATTCCACCTAACCAGCTATCCGCCTCCTGAGAATGCTCAGCTACCAGGGTTATGAAGACTTGCCAGTATTCTGTTCCCTTCGACGGCGATCGAGGAGCTGACGTGCAGCATGACTGCTCTGCTGGACATCGGATTCAACATTGTGCGGCGCCGCCAGCTGACTCCACACCCTCCCTACACCACCTCGCTGGCTCCCACTCTTCACTGAAGTTGGCCGTCGCTAGGAAACTCTACGACGCGGCGGGATACGTGATCAAGAGTTTTTAAATTAACTGACTTTTGTACTTCCGGCAAACCCTCCATACTGTTCTTCCATGTTCCTCCACACACTACAGCACTAAGTTTGGACTATATGTGGTAGGTGTTGATACCCAGACAAGACACACCGCACCGGACACGCCACAGGAAGAAACACACATCACACTCATACTTAAAATGTGAAAGGGGAAAAACAAGCAGAAGGCATTTTCCTGCCATGTTTTAATAGAGATATTTTGAATGGGGGTATTTAGAAAAAAATCGAATACGGGGCAAAACACATTTTGGGCATTTATATGAAAGTTATGTAATATCAAAATTTTTGGTAATGATTTTGTACTCAATTTTTGTCAATCTTTTTGGGAAAAGTGGTAAATTGTAACGTATTTATGCTAATGTGCCCCTATTGGCACCCTTTGTATTTTTGGAGAATCTTTTTCAGGCAAAATTGAATTTAACAAGTTATATGTAACCTGTTTTCAGGCATAATTGTATTTAACCAGTCTTTATAAATCTTGTATAACAAATTTTCGGGGCATTATATGCATTTAAAAAAAGGAATAGAATTTGGCCCAATACAGGAAAATAAAACTATATTTGTAGTTTGTTCATTTCTTACAATTTTGGGGGTAAAAACTTTACAGTATCAATGGGATTGGAAAAACGTTTGTTTTTAAACTCTGCTAAACATCTTTTTAACTCTGCTGAACATACAAAGCTTGGTATGACAGTTGGTGAGAGCTGTGGTCACTGCCACGGAGTTTGAGTTTTCTCCGTTTTCTTCCGTGACAACACAAAGTGCTCTAATGACTATGTCAAAAAATTTACTCAAACAATTCATGTACTTAACGCTAGTAATTAATACAGGAATACCATCATGGTTTACTAGACAAAATTTACTGGAGCATATGAGTGAAGAAGGGTAGCCTGACGGGGCCCGTAAAAGCCTTCTTCAACTCAAATAAGCTTTAAAATTTTATAATAAAAGTTTATGTTAAAAATTATACAATTGTGTGGGCGATACAATTGATCCTTCCAAAGCGTCACAATTTAAAAGAGAAAGACAATATAATGTTTAAAAATTTACTACGCCCATGCGTGAGTCATGGTGAAGCAAACCAGATTCAGAATAGCTGAGTTGACAAATTGGGCAGCAGACAAACACAAACATACTACATGTTAAAATTAGCAAACACACAGCATGTAATATGTATTTATACCGAAACAACAGTTTTGAATGTCTACCAAACCACAATTGAGAAAAATACTACTGAAACTGTGTGTCCACGACTAGACAACACTACTCCACAAATTTGTTAAAAATTACTAAAGTTCTATCATGAAAACATGCCGGCACCACAACTCACTGTTATTAAAAGCTCCTTTCACGGCCGCACAGGCACATTACACTTAAATGAAAGAAAATTCATTTACCTAGCAAAAAATAACGACTGACAATTTGATTCAGGTAACGTCGAACGTAGTTGGCACAGGCGATGCCAGCTGATCTTGGAACATGGGGCAGGTGAAGTTCGGCGAGGCGTAAGGCGCTGCAGATACGAAAGACGAAAGACAAAATATCCAGGCAGCAAGTGTGTAAGCAATTAAATTAATTTAAGTCTCACCCAAAAGAATGATGACGCACTACAGGGGGGGTGTGGGCAGAGAGAGGTCCCAGCACTGATCCTTGTGGAAATCCCTTGTTGAGTTCTTTCTAACAGACATTAGGTCCCACTTCATACATGCAGGCTCTGTATGTAGTATGTAAACACCTGGTGCCTTTTTAAAGTTTTGTCTTTCTCAGTATTCCATCCAATTTCTACTCCATGAGCTCAGCAGTATCATGTGTGCCAGGATTCTCTATAGCCTGGACCCTCAAGCATTGATGAAACATTGTCTCGCCTTCTACCGAATCATATGTCAACAAAGTTTGCAAAACATGCCAAGCATTGTCATCAAAAGTTGTTAACACTTAATTTCCACATTTAAGATTTGGTAACTTAGTTGAAAACATTAGCCTCCCAGCATATATCTTATACATCAGGTCTCAAGGGTCCTGATTGCCCTTCTCAAACACCAGGTCTCTCCTAGCCGTAGCTTCTGCTGGGGTATGTATCGCAACCATGGCCAATTTCGCCATCTCTTTTGTGAATCAATAGTCATTTTTGAAATTCTAGGCACTTACAGTTTCCATAAACTATTTATTATCATAGTCCCTTGGAACATCATAAACAATGGCTTTTGTGTCCTTTCTTCTTCAGTTGCTCCGTTCTCAAATCCAATTACTTTTACTTCTCCTCATTCCACAACTTTGTGAGGGTCTCCTTATACTCAGCCTCCACGAGGATTCGTATCTTGCCTAAAAGTAACAGATTTGTGACTTTGAGATGCTCCTTCACTTAGCCCAGCTATCTGAGTTTTTCCTGGGCTAACTCTTTAAGTTCCTGTGTCCACTACAGTAAACATGTTGCAGAGGAAGGAAATATATGAAAAGATCTGTGCACAGCTAAGTTCATTCTCTAATGCACACAAGTTTCTTCCAAGTGGATTATGAGATTTGTGGACATTTCCATAGTTCTGATTTGTGAATGGTATTCCCAATCAATTTCAACTGCCAAGCAAACATTTAGTAGGTTTCGTGAGTGAAACAACTGTTTAATTAGGATGAACCAAAATATAACTTTATAGCAACACTTGAAATCATAAATTAATGCTGCACTGAAAGGGGCAACTTACTCTTAGTCTCACTTTCAATAGAGTACATCAAAACTGTATTTTTGGGTACCATCCATATTCCTTGTACGACTTTCCAGCAATCCCTGGTTCTTACATGTTTCCATTTCTTATTTCTTCTCTATCCTCTGTTGCCTTACGATTTCAGAGTATAAGATCCTACTGTGTCCCTCTCCTCCCTTTCTGCATCTGCTTTAACAATTCAACCTGCTCACACAAACCCTTGTTCAAGCATCCCAACTTAGAGTTATGCCTCACTTAAACATCCACAAGAGCCTTAAGACACAGGATGCATGAGAACAAATATGAATATCGTCCCCTCTTTGTTCACTTTTTTCTTTTCCTCTGTCGCATATGCTCCAATCTCCTCTTGACACATGGTAGCTTCTTTCTGGATCCGCTCCACGCCCAGCACCATAATCCCCTCGTCTTCAGTTTGTGTGGATACTTCCTGGGTAACTGCACTCCCCTTCCCCATCTCACTCACTTCAGCTGTCTCATCCTCACCTTAGCTGTCGAAACTGGTGTCGCCTTCACCAGTGGGATTCTTAAGGAAAATTTCCATCACTAAGGTCCTCATGAGCCATTCCTTTTGTCCCCAAACGATGGAATACACCTTTTTTTATCCATGCCATTTCTGGTTGGTTTGGTACTGACACTTGGTTCCAGATAGTTTCTTGGTCGAGGACCTGTTCCACATAGTAGAGCACTAGAATACTTTCTACACCAATGTATGCTGTAGCCTACATCCAGCCAGTAGTCTCTTCCTATCCTGGACAGAAACAGAACCAGAGATAGCCTTAGTCGGTTTAGTGGTAAATGGCGCATACCAAGGCTCGCGCCGAGGCGATGAAGCCATATCTGCCATAATGGGTAATGAGACTATTCAAGTCGGCTCTGTCCTCATCTATCTAAGAGCTTCTTGGAGCCTGCATTGACTTTTCAGAAGAAAACTAACTAGGACCGACTGATCAGGGTCGAGGTTCCCCAACCACTCGCTTGCATTTGTTGCTCTCTTTGTCGGTAGTGGGACAGCAAATGAAATGCTGAATTATAGCGGCACACAGGTGATAGCCTAAGCTATAATCCGGCCAAAAAATAACCACTACATTTAGCCACTACCCGGTCCGCGATGACGAGGAGCAACATCTCATCTCAACTCTTCTACATACAACTCATCCAGTCACACTCAGTACTCTTACAACAGATACCGATACCATTAAAGCACATTATATCCCAAAATGCTGCTAGCTTTATATCCCTAGCCACCGCCTTCAAAATGTTTAGGGGGTTTGGATACGGGGCTGTGCGCAATCTGATTAGTTAAGCGAGAAAACGTAAGCAATCACAAAAAAAAAACTACGAAATTATATCCGAGATATAGATGATGATGTTCTAAAAATTTTATATCTTAAAGTGTGTTTAAAAAAATTATTGTTCATGCGTCTGCATGATGATGCAGACTGCTTCATCTCTAGCCCTTTCGCCAAGGCAGTCCCCGTGGTTGCTTCTCCCCAAGACTACATCCTTGGAGCAGGGTGATGAGGAGGCAGCCGCACGTGCTGCTAATCTCCTACATGGCTGACTCATGTCACTCCCTCTTGCTAGCAGAATCAACTATTTGTGAGCTAATGAGCAAAAATTTCTGGAGCCATCAACTCCATCGGCACAACTCGAGGTGCGAATAACATTCTCGGCCAGGGGGCTTATTCTATGTTATTCGTTTCGTTTCCATCCGACAAAAATATTCTTTATTTCTTAAACTTCCATTTCCTTACGAAAGTAGGTATTCTAAGCACATTTGATTGATCCTTTAACTTCACTATGTTCGGTATCACTTTCGAAACGATAATGAAGCACCTTGGGCTTTCGTTATGGAGTTTTGCTATGAAAACATGGCGGGTGCGTGCTGCAGGTTGTTATTTGTAACTGCGGAAGATGAGAATCGTGAAGTATTGTATCTTCATGCAAAATATAAACATAATTTTAAAAAAAATATCTCTGTGGCACCAATTCACTTTTTGTTTATGTTCTTTTGTGAAGGATATTAGCAACAGTATAGGCAGATTGTTGTGCGGGTATATTATTATATAATTAATTACAGTTATTTGTAAAGAAATACTTGAACATAATTAATGATTGTATTCATCACTTGTAGGCCCTAAAAAACATGTAGTTTGAAAATAAACCGATAGGTAGCGCTTATCTTGAAATAATATTTGCGACTGTAAAAGAAAATAAGTCTCTAGAAAATAATTTAGTAAAAATTCGTACCATATTGGAATCAACACAATTGACTAGAACATGTCAACGTCTAATTGGTTGACCATTACTTATTTTAGAATGTTGGTATTCATAATAACGAACGAAACAGCGTGGTCGTAGACAGCCTGTAACCAATCAGCAAAATGGTACCTTAGAAAAATCTGCTTACTCTTAAACGACCATAGGTTCTGTCCACTCTCTCTTATCGGCGTACATGTGAATCCATCGTAATACAATTGCATACGAAATGACGGCATGTTTATGTATACATAATACATCACACGTCCAGCCGAGTTATAAAATACCTCCAAGTACGATGTGGAGAGCAAATCTGAGACACTCGAAGAACAAAATTTACCTTTTTTCTATAATACATTATTTGCTTAATACAAACATTTAAAACCTTCCAAATGTAAACAAAATACTGCAGTACCGTTACTGCTTTGGTTTACCGATGTTTTCAGGCTGAACTATTCGTAATTTTATAAATGAACTCCCATATTTCATTTAAAATTCATTTGAGTAGTGTTGCCATCTCGCATTCATTAACGAAAACCTGAACATTGCTGAAGGATCGGAGGGCTGTAAAGAAAATAACTTAGAATACGAAAGTGCCTTACTCGAAAATTGTATTCGTTTCTATGGCTTTCGAAACCTAACTAATACGAACAATTAAGGAATAACTTAGAATAAGCCCCCTCCCTGGCCATCTCACCTACAGCTGAAGCATACATCTGTGCCGGCAGTCTTAAATGGCCATTCTAATCCATTCACGGTTATTTCACACTTTTATTAAGCCCTGCTAAAGTTCTACTTACAGGATATTCCTCCGCCTGGTGTTAACTAAGCTTAACTCAGTCTAGAAAATCACACCAAAGGACAACGCACCGAATTCGTGCGCACTCAGTTGTAATAATATTTTGCGTGGGAACTAATTATCACTAGGCGCTACCAACATACATATTTCCACACTGTTTTAATTCATATTTATTATAGATGGCATATTATGATTTGTAATAAAATTTAGTTTAACTTCCATTTTACGAGAAATAAGATAATTTTACGTGAAGAGAGGAACACAAACGACTGTGATAAATGACATATTTAGGAAATAATTAAACACGTCAGACATGGGGTGATTTTTCAAATGATTGATTTGAAAAGTGTGAAGAAACCGTGAATAGACTATAGTGCTGAATGGGTGCAAGCAACGAAGTCGAATAGAAGTGATTCAGGCGACGGCGCAATGAATAGCGAGTGCAGTGTAGGTAGGTGCCGTGGAATACGACTGTCTGGAAAGCAGAGGGTCTGGCCTGTTGGAATGAGGAATTGAGATTTGTTCCCTGAGTGACAGGTATATGGATAATGGCAATACATAGTAATGGACATTTTTGTCGGAAATTAAGTTAGCTGTAGGTGAGTATGTAAGGACTTGGTTTTTAATAACAGTAGATTTTCGCTTAAAAATTGCACTCATTGGTAAAAATAATGTGTTAATAGAAGGGATGGGCGGTTGTATTTTTAAACAGTAGCTCTTTGTATTTTATAGCATTTTCAGTCATTTAGAAATTCTCGTGTACTTCTTTAATTTGATGGAAATGAAGACGTCCTCTCCCGAACTTGGATATGTCTTTGGCTTTTTTGTTGCACTTACAATATTCTCAAAAGAAAAAAATTGCTAACACTCCATATCTACGAAGAAAGTAATAATACAGTTCAAATAACAAATTGAATAAGTGATATAGGTGTGATATTAAATTCTAAATTAAAATTTTATCACTCCACAGACTATTTATCAGTATCAACACGTATAATCAATGCTTTAACTAAATACATAAGTAGTAGGGTTTGGCCAACTTTATCATAAGCGTATCGGGCATAGGATGGGAGGATACGACCGCTGCCATCTTGTTACGTCACACGTCCGCCATCTTTTTTCCCTTACTTCCCTAAAAAATTTCCTTTTTTTCTGGAGCAGGCAAGAGGGATTAGTGACAACGGGGTCAGGATAAGCGTCCCAGGTGCCAGGGAACAGTGACGCAGGGTCATAAAGAAGACGGATCAGTGACCCAGGATAAGGAGAGCAGGACCTATGAACTTTAACCATTAACCCGAAAAAATCCAAAATGTTCATAAATTCCGAAAAAAAATTCACAAAAATTTTCAAAAACGTTATTAAAATTATAAAAAATGTATTTAAAATTAATTAAAAAATTATTTTAAAATACTCAAATTTACCTAAGGTCACTCTAGCCCATACTCATTAAGCCATCTTGGTAGGAAGCCCAACATCTTGGTATACATCACCCATCCGCCATATTGGAAGTCAATGGCCATGACCTTGACTTCATAACCTTGAGAACAAACACTTGAGAAAAAATGCATAAAAGTAAGCACGTATAATACATTACAGACCACTACCGCTATATTAGATGCAGGCTACCATGACCTTGACCACATTCTCTTGATGACCTTGATAACCAAAACTTGAGAAAAATACATAAAAGTCACCAAGCATAATACATTAAAGGCTACCACCACCATATTAAATGCATACTATCTCGACCTTTCTCCACAACCTTGAAAACAAAAACTCGAGAAAAAGTACATAAAATTCAACACATATAATACATTACCGACTACCACCACCATACTAGATGCACACTAAGTAAACCTTGACCGCATGACCTTGAATGGCCTTGAAAAACAAATCGAAAAAATGCATAGAACTCAAGCCTATTACATTACAGCCTACCTCGTCCATATTAGATGCAGACCAAAATGACCTTGACCCCATGACCTGGAATTACACTGAAAACAAGAGCTCGAGAAAAAATACATAAAATTCAGCAAATATATTACATTACAGGCCACTAACACCACATTATATGCTGGTGACCTTGACATTGTATATTTATGTGACTAAACCGGACCCATCATACTAATAGTGTCCAAATGTATGAGTATGTTATAATCATGGTATGGATCAGCAATTTTATAGCCTTAATTAGTATTAAATTCAAATGTCTGTACTGATAGGTCCCTGGAGACTTGGCATGTACGAGGGCAGCTAGGGCGATAATTATTCATGATCTTCTCAGACACCAAGCCGGCACCAATCCGCCACCACCTATCCATCATCAGTCCTCCTCAATTCTCACCAATCCTCTTCACCAATCCTCATCAATCCTCACCAATACTCCTCACCAATCCTCCTCAGCAATCCTCCTCAATGTTCACCAATCCTCCTCAATCCTCCTCACCAATCCTTTTCAATCCTCAACAATCCTCAACCCTCACCAATCCTCACCAATCCTCCTCATTCGCTAGAAATCAATGGTATTGTTGGGTGCCTCTATCCATACATATAAGAAAAAAAGATTTACCTACTGTCTCCAAAATTCGTACATATCGACAGGATTAATATTTGTGTATTCAATCAACTATCATTACACTTTTATACTATATTTTAGTATGTACATATGCATACGAGCATATGTAAATAACATATTGTTATGATAGTACCTGTGTTTTCATCTGGGGCGAACGAGTATTTGGGTTTTCTCAGAGTGCTCCCACTTTTTTGCATATAAATTTAATAAGCACGAGCTAGAAGCTTTAATCCTGAAAGAACCGCATTTATATAGAAAAATGGCAGTTAATGTTCTGAACCCGCGAGGTAAACATAGATTTGGAAGCGCTCTCTTGCTATAGCACAAAGATGAATTGCGAAAACGAAGGTCTGCCTTTGACCTCAACTAACATGGAACCACGACCTGTACCATCGCTAACTGGTTGTCTCCAGTGTCGATTCTGCGATCGAGTATTCACCTATGGTCAAAATGCTCGACGACATGAGAGAACGGCCTATACGAAGAGACCTTTTCGCACGGTGAAGCATTACGACAATGGTCACATGCAGCTTTTGCAAGATGATACACTGCAGGAAGATAGTCAGATATGCAAGGTTTCGTCTACTGGAACCAGCAAGTGATGTCATCAATACCTTCTCCTACAGAGATGGGTACCCTTTCCGAAGACGATAATTGCGCCACAGTTAATGCTAAAGTAGGAATGAGTGCAGTACAGTCGGTTTGTGGGGAACGTACACTTGCAAGATGTCGTGTGAAGTCGACAAACTTCAAAATAAACTATCATCAGCTCCAAATACTGACGAACATACAACTCCTGCTACATAGAAAAAGTAAACTTGATAGTGAGTATGCTGCAGGAAGTGAAGACGGTCATGAAGACAGCATTGATGATGACTATGACGGCAGTGATAGAGTTGAAGACGATGATTATTCCCTCGACGGTCCTGCACATTTCCCAAACGAGTTTTCTTCGACAAGCGATGTGAAGAAGGCAGAAGACATCGAGTATACTGACGATATGTTTACTGAAGATTCCAACAAACTTGTAGACAGACTTAAATATTTGCTTGATAGGCAAAACGTGGGGATTACTCGGCCATCAAAGATGTGGTTTCGTTCATAAGAGCACTTAAGGATCGGGGTTATATAATATATTGTGATGAAATGCTTTCTTTTGATAATATCATAACAAATAATAATAAATTATTATAATGAAATTATTGTTTTTTCCTAATTTTTTGCGTGCATGTACTTTTATCCCTCAAAACTTCTAAAGTGATGTTATGAGCACTCACTTATAAACTCGAATGAGTGTAAATATAATGTTAAAGATTATAGTATTAAAATGTACGGAGTATGCTTGAATACACAAACATTAATTCAGTCGACATGAACGAATTTTGGAGACAGTAGGTAAATCATTTTTTCTTATATGTATGGGTAGAGGCACCCAACAAGACCATTGATTTCTAGCGACTGAGGAGGATTGGTGAGGATTGATGGTGGATTGGTGGTGCCGGATTTGTGGCGGCTTGGTGTCTGAGAAGAGCATCATGATTATCGCCCTAGCTGCCTTGTACATGCCAAGTCTCCAGGGACCTGGTAGTACAACATTTAAATTTAACACTAATTAAGCCTATAAAAATTCTGATTCATACCGTGATTATAACATATTCGTGCATTTTGCCACTATTTGTATGACGGGTCTGTTTAGTCACATAAAATACGATGTCAAGGTCACCTGCATCTAATATGGTTGTATTGGCCTGTAACATAATAAGTTTGCTGACATTTATGTACTTTTTCTCGTGCTCTTCTTTTCAAGGTCATTTAAGGTCACGGGTCAAGGTCATGATAATCTGTATCTAAAATGGACGAGGTAGACTGTAATGTAATAGGCTTGTTGACGTTTATGTATTTTTTCGAGTTCTTATTTCAAGGTAATTCAAGGTCATGGGGCCAAGGTTGAGGTAGTGTACATCTATTATGGTGGTTGTAGTCTGTAATGAATATGCATGTTGAATTTAATGTACTTTTTCTTCTCGATTTTTGTGTTCAAGTATATGGTGTAAGGGCGAGATAGTCTGCATTAATATGGTGGTAGGGTAGTATTTAATGTATTATGCTTGCTGACTTTTATGTATTTTTTCCTCGGTGTTTTGTTTTCAAGGTCATTCAAGTCATTGGGTAAAGGTCGAGATAGTCTGCGTGTAATATATTGTAGTAGTCTTAAATGTATTAGTCTTGCTGAGTGTTTACGTATTTTTGAATTTTGGTTTTCAAGGTCATGAGGTCAAGGTCAAGGTCGTGGTAGTCAGCATCTAATATGGCGGTGGTAGTCTGTAATGTATTATGCCCATTGACTGTAATTATTTATCTTAAGTTTTTTGTTTTTAAAGTCATTCAATAGCATGGGTCAAGGTTGAGGTAGTCTGCACCCAACATTGTGGTAGTTGTTTGTAATGATTTATGAGTGCTGACTTTTACAAATTTTTCTCAATTTTTTTTTCAAGGTGAATCAAGGGCATGGGGTCAAGGTTTAAGTAGTCTGCAGCTAACATGGTGGTAGTAGTCTGTAATGTATCCGAGCTGATTTTTGTGCATTTTCTCAATTTTTTATTTTCAAGGGCATTCGATATCACGGGGTTAATTCTGAGGTAGTCTGCATACAATATGGCGATGGTTGTCTGTAATGTATTGTGCTTGCTGACTTTATGCATTTATCTGAATTTTGGTTCTGAAGGTCATTCAATGTCATGAGTTCGAGGTTATTGCCATTGACCTACAATATGGCGCATGGGTGATGTATTTCAAGATGGTGGTAGCCTACTAAAAATGGTGTATTGAGTATGGGCTAGGGGTGAACTCTGGTACATTTAAGTATTTTAAATCGTTTTTAATAAATTTTAAATTAAATTTTAAATAAATTTTCAATAATTTTGATTAATAGATTTTTTGCAAATATTTGATGAATTTTTACGGAATTTTTTTAAATATTGTTGATATTTTGGGGTAAATGTCAAAGGTCATAGGTCCTGCTCTACTGACCCTGGGTCACTGATCCCTGTCTCCTTTGTCACCCTGGGTCACTGATCCCTGGCACCTGGGTCGCTGATCCTGGCCCCGGAGTCATTAATCCCTTTTACCTGTTCCAGGAAAAATGGAACATTTTTAGGGAGAATAGCGAAATTTTTAGGGAAAAGGGAAATTTTTAGGGTACTTTGGTTGATTTTGAGGGAAAAATGGAAATTTTGAGAGGGAAAAGGGAAAAAAGATGGTGGACGGAAGACGCAACATGATGGCGGCGCCGAATCCCCATCCTATGCCCGATTCGCTAATGCAAAGTCAGCCAAACCCTACTACTTACATACATAACGACAACAAAGCCTGATTCCGTTTTATGTATCGGTTTGATAGAATACAAAAATTTTTCGAGTACATCCAAGATAAATTTCCACTGTTTATATTCCATGTGAAACTTCGGAAAAAATCTTACACTTTTGAATAGTTTCTCTTGAAATTAAAAAGATTCCTTAAGTGCATATTCTGTGCTTAGTATCTACAATCAAAACTCTAAACGTGTGTATACGGTCAAGAAATTTGTAAAGCTAAGTTTTTAAAACAAACATATGTGATACACACGTACATCAAATTTTAATGATTGTATACATATTTTTTACCCTATCAACGTATTTATCAACAATGTTAAGAAACATTGTGAAATGATTTCAAATATACGTGTGATTATTTAATTTAACTTTGGACTGTGTTCTATTTAAACGTTATTTGAGTAAAGATGACATGATATTTTCAAAATTTGAGATCCGTGTATCTTTGACATTCATCTTTCCTGAACCGACAGCTGTATGCTCGATTTCCACACTAACCTTCTTTTAGTAGATGTTCTACATTGCTTTTATATTCAACTGTATAATATTTTTATCTCACTTTTATTTTATGTATAATATCTCAATTTAATTATTGTGTTTGTATTAATTTACCGTGGCTATATAGCTGTTGGTAGTCAAGTAGAGATTTTAAAATAATTAAATAATTAAATATCTATTCTATTACGATAAACATGTCCGTTTTCAGATATATATAGATGTAAGTTAATACACATAGCGTCAATTATATTATTTGACATGGCTATGTTCTTTGCAGACCATTCACAAACCATTTACTTTAGAGTGTCGACTCCTCATTGGCCCAATGAAATTCTGTGGTGACATCATACATGCATACCACCAATAAGGAAATAAAATTGCCTGGCAAGTGTGAAGTATGCTGAAGGCTAGAAAAGTCAACTTTTCCCGCGATAAATAATCGTATAGGCTGTTCAGGATTAGTTGGGCACTTTTGAAACAGGCCGTTTAAGAATATCGCCGCCTGAACCTGGAAACACTTTAACCTTTCGGTCTCACATTAACTTCTGATTCAAGTGTTGCAAACACTTAATGCTTTGGTACGTGTGTTTACCTGTGTTCAGCATTTTCCTTACAACCAGTGAACAATGTATTGAGTTCGAAATTATACTATAATTAGCCTGTCATGTGTAAGAGATGTAAAATATTCCACAAATTAGATTAACCGCAACGAAGATTGAACACTGACGCCTTGCTGTGTACAAGACCGCTCATAAATATCATTATTTGCATCTTGTCCATGAACGTGGAACGGCGAGTGAACTGGTTAACGGTCCCACTGAGTGATATGCGCACGGTAAAGTTGCCGACAACGAGGGGAACGTAGATCTATGTTTAAACGTAGAATTATAAACTGATAAGTAAATATTTGCAGTTCTACGGCCTTGCCACCAAGGACGAGGCTAGGTGGACAATAAACAGTCCACAGATCAATACCTCAAAAGAGAACAAGTAAACCTCTCGATAAAGCAGAAAAAGATTTGAACCCATACATCAGAAATATACTTAGAATAAGTGTTAATATAACAAAAGTAAAAATCATCAGTTGTTCGGGGCTATTTATTAATAAAAATTTTCTCATGATTTCTTTCATGTTTGTTTGCACTACAAATATCTTTTGATTGTTTCATGTAAAGTTCAGTTATTTCTTCGCATCAATAAGCAAAATATATCTTAAAACATGTATAATTATTATTTTCAAAAGCATATTTAAGAACAATTTTTCAAAGACTTTAGATAACATTTAATTTTTGCTTGGACCAAAATATAGGCCTGTAAGCCTCCATGATGATTAATAGGAAAATCTATAGTAAAGAAATAAAGCAATCCACCCAAAGGCGATTTTCCACTTATCCAACAGTGCAAACGGCACATTCCATTTTTACTTTAGAATCATTTAGTTTATACTGCTGAATAAGCATGAAGTTCCGCCAAAAAATATAAGTGCGGAAAACCTAATACTGTATTACCACTATCAAATATTTTCTCTTCTCTGACAACACAGTCAGGATTACACAAAATATTTTTATTCTTGCTAACCGATATAAATTTTACTAATGGACAAAGTTAATGATGGTATTAAGTTTGGTTCAAAATATGACAAAAACATTGATTATTTGTCTTGCTTGAGATATATGCAATCTTTATGTTGGATAAACACAAACCAACCAACAATTTATAAGGTTTTTATAATACCAGATCTTAATTCTATGGGAAAAATCATGGCCGAACGGACTCCCTACGAGGCCTACACATCATTCTTCCAAATTTGTTCAAAAAATCAAGGAAAGATTGAAATTCAAGGAAAACCTATCTTTAACATATTATGGCTGGATGAGCTTTCAGCTGCCATGTTAAAGATGTACCTTTGGGAAAAACCAACTCCCATTAAAATTGTACTATGTATTGAACATGATTAACAATTATTTTAAAACTTCATTGTAAAATTGCTCAAAGTTTTACTTCTCTAGTGATCTTAAATATTCTCAACATTTATTAAAACTTGCCTCGCCAACATGGTGCCTGACTCTTAAACCAGAACACCAAATGCACCTTCTCCAATTTTGCCGTAAGGGCTAAGCAGATTTTTTTTCTTATTTTATGAAACCATTATTTAAATGGCTTGTGATCTTCTGGAGCAGTGGCAACCTACCCCGATCCATAGATTGCACCCACCTTAAATACAAAATCACAAATAATTCCCCTGGAAGGGGTATTCAAATACCACAGGCCAAGAGAAAAAATATTTTGCCTTTTAAGTAAATATCTGTCGAGGGTAAGCATTACCCGTTATAGGGGTTCCTTTATTAGAGTCCAATCATTTGGTTTGAAGCAGTAACATGTCCATGTATGGGGTGCACACGTGATCACACATCACAAAACTCCCATGGTTCAGGCAGGCTGCAGGATATGGTGTGATGAGTACGCGAAACCCAGGCGGCCAGCCTACTGGCCAGCTGGTGGCTGACGTCACAGGAATAGTACATCGAAGTACCGCCGCCACGCACTCAGCAGCACCCAGTGGGCAACCTCGCCAGACATGCTGCAAGCGAGCTGGTGCTATGTTGAATGTCGAACCGCTACCGAAGTCCACCTAGGTGAAAACTATGTTGAATTCAGCAGTCCACCGGGGCTGCGTCGTAATCAGGTACCATAAGAACCGCAGGTGTGTGGTCGAGGGTATGTCTTCCTTACAATTTTCGGGAAGGGATAGGAACATTGCAATTTTTCGTGATGATCAGCAGTAAATTTTTCAAGTAACTCCGTGCACAAAAAAAAGTAAATTCTTCGTATAAATGATGTGTTAAGTGTCACAGCAGATACTGAAAGTTTACCTTTGTTTATGTATTTTTATTTATATAGTGTAAGAATCAGCATATATTTTAAAAACATATACGTTTCTAATAATTTCACAGCTTGTCTTGACCGACATATGAAAAAAGTGACTAGGCTTATGGCAATGTTAATTTTGCAAAAGGCGGAAAATACGTAATGTGCGTACAAGTAGATCTTAATCAGGGGTTTCAAATGTTCTCAGTTTACCGTGAACAGAGTCTAACAATGAATTATCCGTAATATTGGAAAAATTAAGTCGCATTAATCCGTTCTGTAACTGTGACCACAATCGTTGACATGTTGCAAATGAATTATATTTATGAGAGTTACTGTACACAGCAAGGCATCAAGTGTCCAGTACTCTGGATGTCTTCCTTGCTGCTATAAGCTGTTCAAAGTAAAATAAGCACTTTTGAAAGCCGGCTTAAGACCTACTTGTATACAATTTGTGTGTGTTTTCGCCTTATTATAAAATTAATATTGCCAATGGGCCACGTCACTTTATTCATGCGTCGGTCAAGTGAAACTGTGAAATTATTAGAAAAGTAATTATTTTACAAATCTGCTCATTTTTACACACTTCGTGCTTTAATAATTCAGAAAGCGAGAGAAATCATTTAATTTATCGCAAATGGTTACCTAACCTTTTTGTTCGATGTTAATATATGGAAATACTCTCCCTCCCCTCCAAAGATCCTTTCCAAGTTTTCAGGCCGCATTAATCTGATATCTGAATTTTCTATACCTCTTATGACATGCATTGAAAATGTCAATACTACCAGGTATGCAGTACGTTGTTTGTTGGCAGTGAGAAAAATGTCGAAACCTGGTACAGTGCATATCTAAGAATTATGTGATTGCAACACATGAACTCAGAAATTAATGTGTGCCCAAACGTGTTTATATGACTAGTTTATGGTTACTTTCAAATGTTCTGAAGCTATGCTTAATTTTAACTTCAGACTATAGCTACCCCTCAAGGAAAGATAGAATAATTATGTTTAGGAAATTACTCCAAAGAGGCGACGCACTGCATTTGTGCACACTCAGTTTAATATTTTGCATAAGAACTTTTCTTAGTAGGAGTTACCAACACACTTATTTTCTCTCTGGTTTTATCCATGATATTTATAAATGAATATTTAATTTAAATATAAATATATAAGTAATCTTCAATTTTAATAAAAATAAGATACTTATATAATTAACGGAAGTATACAACACTTGTGATGCATGCCATAGTTAAGAAAAAACCAAATTTGACATAATGAGGTGATTTTTCAAATGTTTGATTTAAAAAGTATGAAGATACTACGAATAGACTATATTTTGTGCTTGTATGGGGTGGAGGTC
Organism: Dryococelus australis; assembly: GCA_029891345.1. Taxonomy (NCBI): domain Eukaryota; kingdom Metazoa; phylum Arthropoda; class Insecta; order Phasmatodea; family Phasmatidae; genus Dryococelus; species Dryococelus australis. The sequence goes on along the minus strand of CM057000.1, from coordinate 116,937,415 downwards.
TTGTGTAAGGAACGTAATACATTAATTAACAAATAAAAGTATATTATTAAACATTTTAATTATAATAGGAATTGAATAGTTTACACAATATGAAAGATTGCAAAAGAAATATTTCACTGTGATGTATTTCGGTTTGACGAAATGTAATGAAGACAAGCGTAAACTTCAGTTAGTAATGCGCTGCTGCATCTCGGAGTGCCGTCGCTCTGTGTGCTCTAGTGGACCTTGCTGGTGTAAGGCGCAGCTAGGAAGCGAAGAGCATGCTACGAGCTCGGTCGGCGAGGCCGATCTAGGGTACCTTGCCAGCGTGCGCGCTGTACGACACCTTGCCGGAGCTGTCGATGGCGGAGCTGGACGACGAGAACACGCCCTTGCCGGTGGATGTGCCGCTACCGCCCACGGAGGACGGGCCGCCATCTTCGCCGCCGAACCTCGAAAACAGGACTGTGCCGTGCTCGTGTCCGAATCTGTGGAACAACCCACATTCTCAATAACACACGCCTTACAGATCTAAAAGTGGGTACACCAACAATAAATATGTTCTACTCAGTTTAAAAAAGAAAAATTACTAACATGGTGCACGCAAGCAGTTCAGGTAAATTGATACTGCTGCTAAAAATATACTTGTGTGTAACTTATGTATTCCTCCGCCATATGTACAATCAACATTGCCAAAGGGCTGATCACTTTTTTCATGCGACACCCAAGTGAAAATGCGAAATTAGTTAAAAAAGTATTTTTTTAATATAGCAATAAAAATATAATTTCTGCATCCATAAATATTTACCTAAACATTTTGTATAACATTAAGGGCGCCTGTACTTGGAGCATTTTATCGTGTTTGAGGATCAGAAGCAAACGAGTGATAAGGGCAACACTGACACAGGCTCCTAGTGTCCCATCACTCTTATGCGCAAGGTGCTAGAGTGTCGTGCAATGTCCGTGTCATGCAGTGTTTACCTATGATACTTTAAGAGGTGGTCCTATTATTTTATTGGTGGAATGCCTAGAGCAATGCCTAGTGCAGGTCCTTACGATTGTTGTTCAAGTTTTCAACCAGTGCATTATGAGATACAGCAGTGTGAAAAAGCCGTATCTAGCTATTTTGTAACGTTCGAAATATAATTTATAATGTGGTGATATAATGAAAGTATTATTCGTACCTCGTATGAAGCGTATCTTCTTTTCGTACCTTGGTCTAATGGAAACATGTTTAGTGGTTTCGTAAAATACATGGATTTAAAATCACTGCAACACAATCCAAGTGCCATGTAGATGGCACCCTTAACATGTAAAACTACTTTCCCTTATAATTGCCAATTTTACTGAATGCATTTTAGTCAGTATGCTCGTTAAAATATATGCAGAGAGCGGTAGTCACATTTGCAAATTGTTGACTTTCGAAAGTGCTCATTTTTAGGTGTGTATTTATTTAATTCGATACCTTTTTTATTTTACATGTAAATATGAAACAATTATGAAACAATTGCAAATTATTTCTAAGCAAATGATTATTTATTTTTGCTTTTTGCTCAGTTGTATGTTTATGTATTTTCAAATTATTTAGAAAAATTTACGAGGGAGTGGCTTATATCTAATCATATTGATCCAGACATATAATTTGTAGATATTAGCTCACTTCATATATAGGTATGTTTTTATTCAAAACATTATTGTCACATTACTCAAGTTTCTACCAATATTCTGTATGAGCGATGTAACTCGACGAATGTATACACTTCACTGAAATTTGCTTTGTTCATAATATAGTAATGTAAAACTTAACAACATTAGTTGGAAAGAAAATATACAGAATGCTCAAAAATTCCCCTTAAAAATTTCTAGGACTTGTAGGGGGAAACTGAGTAAAAGAACTTATGAATAGGAACCCATGTCCGGAAACGTTCCCTTTCCATACTACAACAATTTCAAATTTGATGGTGACCGTCCATTTCCACTGAGGGAAAATCCGGATTTAACTCCATTGAACTATTTCTGGGTTGTTGAAGGAGTATGGTGTGGAGATCCTTAGACAGAGAGGAGATCTGCTGGCATGAATTATGGTTGCTGCACAACAGATTGGCTGGGACACCAGGTGTGAATGGAACGAGTTAACCAGAACATGATTCGTCGGTACAATGTGTGTAACGATGTTGGTGGTTCGCCACATCGAAGCCACTGGTGTAGTGGATCAATACCATATGCTACACACCTTTCGCAGAAGACAGAAACCGATTGCTGCGTTTAACTGTAGACATAGTGATTATTGTGATAAACGAACACGTTCCTTTATTGTTCCCTTGGCATTGTTACTTAATGAATTTGATTGCTAGAAATGTAATGTACTGAGTCACACATAATTAAATTACGCATGGAGAAGTGGACGAATGAAACATTTGATTTTAAATGGCTGTAGCATGCTAACGCTACGTTTCCGGACATGGGTTCCTATTTATACGATCGTTACTCAGTCCCCTCTGCAAGTCCTAGAAGTGTGAAAGAGGATTTCCAGGCATCTGTATTTAAATGAATATTATGTTCTTTATTCTTTTAAGATTCTATTTTAGCAACCACTTACCCTCCAAACGAACCTCCCTTGGTCGAGCTTGACGAGGAACTTTGTGACTGACTTCCAGAAGCTCCAAACGCACCGCTTCCTGAGTGAGCAGGAACTGGAGCTCTGGGATCCAGCACCTCCAAAACTACCACTACCAGCACTAGATCCACTGTTCGCGGAGCTGCTACTACCACTGCCAGCATTCCCCCCTCCGCTTAGGCCATGACCTCCAACAGCCACCTCCTCCTTGCAGATGAAAGACTCTGAGATGAGCTACCACCACTTCCACCTAGAGAACCACCTCCACCCCAAAACCTCCACCAATACCTCCTGCATTTCCGGCTCCTAATCCTCCATGACCTCCACCAAAATCCACCCGCATTTCCTCCTCCTAACCCTCCATGACCTCACCAATACCACCCGCATTCCTCCTCCTAGGTCCACCAGTTCCTCCAAACCGCCACCGAAACCTCCTGCATTTCCACCTCCTAGTCCTCCATGACTTCCACCAATACCACCTGCATTTCCTCCTCCTAAGGAACCACCTGATCCTCCAAAACCTCCACCACTTCCCCCTCCATTTCCTCCTCCTAGTCCTCCATGACCTCCACCAGATACCCCTGCCATTTCCATCCTCCTAAGTCCTCATAACCTCCTCCAATACCTCCCGCATTACCTCCTCTAGACAAGAACTCCACCACTTTGCCCTCCTAGTCCTCCATGACCTCCACCAATAACCACCCGCATTACCTCCTCCTAAGGAACCACCTGATCCTCCAAAACCTCCACCACTTCCCCCTGCATTTCCTCCTCCTAGTCCTCCATGACCCCACCATACCACCCGCATTTCACCTCCTGTCCTAGGAACCGATCCTCCGAATACCTCCCGCATTAACCTCCTGCTGAACACCACTAGTGCCTCCAAACCTCCACCAATACCACCTGCATTTCCTCCTCCTAAGGAACCACCTGATCCTCCAAAACCTCCACCACTTCCCCCTGCATTTCCTCCTCCTAGTCCTCCATGACCTCCACCAATACCACCCGCATTTCCTCCTCCTAAGGAACCACCTGATCCTCCGAAACCGCCACCGAAACCTCCTGCATTTCCACCTCCTAGTCCTCCATGACTCCACCAATACCACCTGCATTTCCTCCTCCTAAGGAACCACCTGATCCTCCAAAACTCCACCACTTCCCCTCCATTTCCTCCTCCAAGTCCTCCATGACCTCCGCCAATACCACCTGCATTTCCTCCTCCTAAGGAACCACCTGATCCTCCGAAACCGCCACCGAATCCTCCTGCATTTCCACCTCCTAGTCCTCCATGACTTCCGCCAATACCACCTGCATTTCCTCCTCCTAAGGAACCACCTGATCCTCCAAACCTCCACCACTTCCCCCTGACATTTCCTCCTCCTAGTCCTCCATGACCTCCACCAATACCACCTGCATTTCCTCCGCCTAAGGAACCACCTGATCCTCCAAAACCTCCGACTTCCCCCTGCATTTCCTCCTCCTAGTCCTCCATGACCACCGCCAAAGCCACCCGCATTTCCTCCTCCTAAGGAACCACCAGTTCCTCCGAACCTCCTGCATTTCCACCTCCTAGTCCTCCATGACCGCTTCCAAACCACCAGCACCACTTCCTGCTGAGGACGAGGAGCTGCTTGAGATGAACTGCCTCCTAATCCACCAAAGCCATTGCTACCACTTGATGGTATGAACTACTTTTGGATGAACTCCCATTGTCACCGAACAAAATTCCATCGGAGTAACCACCTGATCCGCTCTTGGATGAAGAGCCACTTGAACTCGAAGAGCCTCCACTAAATGAACTGGAACTAGAGCTAGATTTGCTGAAGGATCCGGATTTGATTTCTCCGTACGGATCTGGGCTTCTTCGTAGTCTGCGCTCCTCGGGTTCTGGATCTGAAAAAAAATAATTATATATATTAGTGCTGGGAATAAAAAAACCGAAGTAGTATGAAATTCGCTGGTGCCTATAAAATTTATTCTGTATCTGAAATTATTGCCAAACAATTCATCAACTTCACTATTTTGGCAAAACAGATTCCAGAACGCGAGCTTTCCTTTCATCCTCAACTTTACACATTCTAGACAGTTATTATAGACAGTACAGTCACAGCATTTCATTCTTGCTGAGGTTTCATTTATTCGATTATCGTTTAAATTTCGTCTAACATTAAGCACAATAGCATAAAGATGTTACGACTGCAATTATTTTGGTCTGATTTCTACTTATGAAATAAGGGTTTTACAGGGAAAATCATCTAACTTATTTAAAATAAAATTTGTAATTTTAGGCATATGAGTATTTGTTATAAACATTTCTGATACCACATAAGCGTCCAGAATCATTGCCGTTGGTATTACGACTTAGAAAGGGAGAAAGTATGAAACTGGATCTGAGATTGGTCCTTCATTATGTTTGAATAAGAAACGAGGGTGGAGGGAAAGGAAACCTTCGTCCTTAAAAGCGAAAAAGTTTTGTATTGGAAAGGCTTGCCAGGGTACCGCTTGTAAATTATCTTATAACCCAACTTAAGCTGACACTTATGCTTTGCCCAGGATTCGAACCCAGAGCCTCCTGCACCCCATACCGGGGCGAACCAACCGACTGCACCACGAGAGGTCGGCGTGAGCTAGATATTTATTTATTTCTTATTATGATGCCTCTCTTGGTGCATTCGGGATCTATCGAAGTTCAGACACATTGTAACATAGACTCTAGTTAGCTCCTAGGAGTTCAGCAATCCAATTTTTAAAGTGTTCCAAGCAGCGCCCTTCATGCATATGGTATCGTATTTTAACCCCCGGCGTGGTAAGTTGGTGCTTAAGCCGTCTGCTTCAAACAGTGACCCATTTCAAAACAGTTGAAATGAAAACTCGCATGGTATTTCGTTACTAAATTTTTATCCCATTAACAGTATTTCTTTAATTCTGCAGATTATCAAAAAAAAATTTCCGGTTAACCATTTATTTATTTTCAGAAATTTTTGCACATCTCGCGTCAGCTATTTTGGGCTAAAATAAGCAGCTTGCCAAAATATGTGGCTCTCATGTTCCCACGTCTTTACAGAAAACTATGTTTCAAAAGCGGTTTTCATTTCAGTTTGTGAAACTTGATAAAATGATTAATAACCAACTTAATAAAGTAACAAGAAAAATCATTAATATTATAGGCGTAATACTTGATAAAAAAAAATAAAAGTATTTTTCCACAAACTTAGCATAGAAACCATAGATATCGCGGTTATTAAATTTTTAGGAAAAGAATTTTCCACATAGTGATCGCGTAATCCCATGACTTATTTGTTTTTAAGTTTAATAAAGATTTCTTAATCGTTTCCTATTTTCGTTTAGCGAGGCAAGGCATTATTTGAATTAGGCCTACGTGTATGATAATGTTATAGAGTTTAAAACATTACACTTTCACCCAGTTTGATTGTTTATGGCTGAAGAATGGCGGTTTAAAATTAACTATAACAACTGTTAAAATTACTTTGCCAGGACGCGAACCTATAATATGGTCATATGTAGCTAAGCGTCTCAGTTACCTCTGCAAAAATGATATTCAAGCCCGTATAATATATTTTTAATCTCTAACATTTTAAGTTCTGTAATCTGGATAAGTGAGATTTAACACTCCTGAGGTCTGTAAAGTAAAACATTGTAAATATGTAGATTATTTTCGGCGTTTTTTTGTTTGTTTGTTTGTTTAAACGATTGTGAATAATAAGCGCTTTTAGTTTCGGAAGAAAAGAGCCTCCGTTTTACATTCAACATATTATTTTGTCGCAGAGTTGAGACGTTGAGACATGGGGAATTGTGGATTGTTGCCAGAAAGAAAAAACAGCCGATAATAGTAACCTGTACAGGATTACATCAGCAAACAACAAGCCTGAGGTATCCCGAGTGATCGAGAGATTTTTCAGTACCTAGTTGGAGGTCTACAGCCGTTTTTGAATTGTTAATAATCGGATGATTGTTTTATTCTTTCTGTATGTTACATAATGGAACGTTTATTTTATTCCCACTAAATTAGACTGTAAATACTGTGGGATGTCATTTTCCAGTGTCTGAGGCCTGGAATCATGTCCCGGACTGCAGTGTAGCGTGATTGGAACAAAGGTTCTCTTGACTTACAAGTTTTCTTCGAACGCCTTATAAGTACATAAAATCTAGTAAAAATATAAACATAAACTTATACCAAGCTAATATTTCAAAGTACACATACTCAAGGGCAAAACTGTGCAATATATTCGTTGCACAGAGAATAACTTAATTATTTTCCCAAAGCTGTTAACATCTTTAATTTTAAATATTGCCGTTCTTTGCAAGTCCGGGTTATACCTATGGTCTTAAGGTGACGTTGAACCATATGCCACATCAACACTACATATTCTCTTACATTTCCCTTCCAATTGACATTGTTATCCTTGTTTGTTTTTAATTCAATGCAATTGTACTGTTAGCTTTGTTTCAGAATGTTCCTCGTATTAATGTATTTTCTTTCGTGTCTTGTTTTTGTTTAAGGTGTTTTGGTTAGTTTCCCCTCGTACAAAATAAATTAATTATTGTTATACTTCAGTTTCGTTCAAGACCAGTCATTCGTTTTAAAGTTTTTTTCATATAGCCTACGGCAGAATAGTCTTTTATTTATAAATGCTTAGATGTTGTAACGTCATCATTTCGGGGTATTTTTGTGTTTCCTTGCCATTACAATTCTATCTATATCCCAATAGTAAAAACACAAGTAATATAATTTGGACACTTCATTCACGACATACATTTGTCATGTTTGTGTGTTATACACTCTAAGAAATTTTTCAAAATTTTCTATACCGGTGTATACGCTTATTGAGAAAGCAGTAATTGTAATGTTTTCCCCTATACATTCATTGCAGCATTCCTACATTTGCTCAATAAACATTCAAATGCGTAGGGAAGTTCTCAACATGTTATAGTAGCAACGCTATATCTTATATCTGCATCTTGATTTGTTGTATTATGGCCATAGAGTGTATAGGCTATAAATTTCCATTACAATTTAGGAAGTTACACGAACATTTTTTTACAGTGTAATGTATTGTATAGTCCATTCACGGTTTCTTCGGCCGTTTTGAATAAACCTTTGAAAAATCTCCCCATGTATGACGTGTTTAGTTATTTCCTAAACCCGCCCTGTATCAGAAGCGTTTTATACTTGTGTTCATAAAAGTTACACATTTTTCTGTTTAAATTGAAATGTTATTCATATTTAATCTATTAATTATAATGCTACATTTATAAATAATCTGAATAAAAATCAAGGAGAAAATAGGTATATTGTTAGCGCGTAGTGAGAAATATTCCTAATACAAAATACTGTTACACTTAGTGTCCACGTATGTGGTGCGTTGTCCCTCTGATGTAGTTCTCCAGGCTTAGTTAATGCTTAGTTTGTATGAGGCGGAGGAATGTCATTGAAGTAGAACTCAGCAGGGCTTCAGAAAAGTCTGAAGTAATCAAGAATGGATTATATTTAGGAACTTGAACTGTCCTGCACGTAGTATGCTAGGAGAGTTTCAGTGTTGAAAGTAGAGGCCAGCGGTCAGGTATATGTTTGTCTATCACAAACAATAACATCAGAGAAGGAACATAATTGAAGGGTCGAGGAAAGGCAGGTCAGGGATCGCGACATAGCGAATCACGCAGTGATCTCGGTAGTCCACATGTGTACAGTATAATGGTTACATAAAGACGTAGCAGTTCGCACCCTTCCAGCCCACTCGCCAACAAGAGACGACAACAGGACATTTTAATAGTTTCATTAACTAGCTTATTAGTATTTATTTTTAGTTTTAGCTTCTGTTCTGTTGGACACTCACAACTGTAAACATCACCATTAACATGAAAGCTGTTCAAAAGCGCTGCTTAAGATCTAATTTCGCACCAATTTTGATCTTTCCGCCATATGTAAAATTAACACTGCCATCGAAATGGTCACTTTATTTATACGTTGATTAATTGAAACTGTGAAAATTTTATCAACGTAAATACATCACTAAAATTTAGCTTCTTATACTTATGTGAAAAATACAGACACTAAAAGAAATCATTTCAGTAAAAGCTGTTCACGGATTATGTGAGCACTTTAGAAACGAACTTAAAAAAAGTCACTGTTCCTGCATGCATAAATTTTAATGGCCACGCTGAGTGACATTCGCCCAGTAAAGTAGTAACGATGGATGACAAGTAGTTCCATAGCTTAACGTCGAATAAAAAGTGTTAGGTAGCTATTTGTGATAGCTTGAAATTATTTCTTACGATTTATATTTTTTTAATGTGCCGAATTATAAAAATTAACAGATTTGTAAAATATTTACTTTCTTAATAATCTCGCAGTTTTATTTGACCGACGGATGAATAAAGTGATGAGGCACATGGCAATGTTACTTTTACATAAGACGGAGGAATACACAGCGTGTTACAAGTATATCTTAAGCAGGGCTTTCAAAAGTGCTCATTTAACCGTGAACATCTTATATCAACAAATCTAAATGTACATGTCACTTATAATACAACGTTAAAACAAAGAACTACTTTCTTATCTCGTTGCCAACTTTAATGGTAGCATTTCAGGTAGTGCACCTCTTAAAATGCATGCAATCATCGCAAGGATTTTTAAGAAAATTTGATTCGAAAGTAGTCAACATAAAACCAGCTATGCCAAAAAAAATTTATCTAACGACGAAATTATTTCACTGAGAAGGCAAGAGTAACGGGGCAAGTGGTTGCCTGTTGGCGGTTTGACGAATCGTCGGGTAAGTGAACCCACGGGTCGCCGAATTGCGTGGAGAGCTGATCTTCGAGAGAGTGTCCAGGCAACCAACGGCGCCGCAGGACGCTCCCCAGGAATGCTGCTTTGGCCTTCGGGAACTGTCAACACGATTAGAGTTCAATTTCACTCGTCTCGGGGTTTCCGAGTGACGAACGTCCACTCAGAGAAGCCATCGTCTCGACCTTCGAAAGCGTCGACTCGAGTAATCTATTTAAGACTGTAGCCCGGAGACTTAGACGCGGCAGATGGAATTTACCGGAGAAGCGGCAGGAACAAATATCCGAGATGGGTAATCTTCCTCAAGTCTAGCCGGCGCAAACTTCGTTTACGACTGTTCACGTTAAAGTGAACACTTCTGAAATCAACCTTTGAAAACTGTCAACTGCCCCTACTTGAATGTATTTTGACGGGCACTCTAACTGGGTGGGGCCCTGTCAAGTTGGTAACAGCAAAAGATAATTTTACCATGTATTAACGTGGATTAAAGAATTATAGGCAGTTCACGGTAAAGTGAGCACTCTTTGAAGCTGTTTTATCAGACATACTAACCAATAAATACATTTCATTGTGGCCTCGGACTTTTGGTTTTGTGTACGATGATTGTATACACTGAGTTTATTACTCACATGGCAGGGTTTACATTAACAAGTGGTGGAAGGATATAAATTGGTTCAAATAAAAAAGTAACTATTACTTCAAAAGTGCTCACTTTGCCGTGAATGGTCTATAGGAAAACTTCTGAGAATACTGAAATTTACTTTGTTTGCTGTCTGAAATTTAAGTCACATTATAAAATATCTACTTTTATAATGATTTCGCAATTTTACTTGACCGACACTTGAATAAAGTGATCAGACCCATGGCAATGTTAATATTACATATGGCGGAAGTATACAGATAGTGGATTCAAGTAGATCAGTGCTCACTTGGCCACGAACGGCCCTTTAGTACGGGGGAACTCCGATACTCGTGCGGTGATGTTCGGACGCCTTGGCTACTCCACTTAGCGCCGTTCGCGGGGAAAGGCTTTCGAGCAAGTCATACCGAGTAAACAAAACACTACACACTTCCCCGAGGCGCGGCACGAACAACCAGTCCTCCAGGTGACGCCATCCGTGCGTTCGAGGTCACGGTCGCCATTACAAATCACAAGAACTACGATATGCATCTTGTACACACTCTCATCAGCGGTGTTGCCAACCGCAGCCGGATCCGGCTACACGTAGGCTGTTGCGCCTTATGGAAAATTAACATTGCCATGTGCGTCAACACTTTACTCACGCATCGATCAAATTAATCTCTGTAATTATTAGAAATATTAATATTAAACAAATATACTCCTTTCTACACTTCGATGCAAAAAAAAAAAAAACACAAATGGAAATAAATAGTCTAAGTTTTCACATATGGTTACCTAACACTTTTTATTCGATGAGAAGTTATTGAACTACTTTCTGGTCATTATTATCAACTTCACTAAGTGCGTGTCACTTAGCGAACCCCTTAAATTATAGGCAAGCAGGGAAGTACTTTTATTCTAAGGTTGATTTCAAAAGTGCTCACTTAATCGTGTGAACAGCCTTTGGGAGAATGGTTTATCCGAATTTCAAAAGGTTGGCCAAATCGATGATGCTCGACCTAGTGATCATTTTCGTAACTTATGTACTCGTATATTAACATTTTTTTTTTTGTCTTTTCCCAATAAAAGGTACTACTAACTCTCCGGCCACTCTTTATTTCTCAGGAAGAAATTTCTCACAGTGTGGTAACACAATGTTCGCAATGTTTTGAACATGACTTGAACTGTCATATCGACAACGCCTGATTGGGTAATTAATAAATGATTAATAGTGTTTATGTTAATTATAAGAATTATTATTGTATTTCGAATGGTATTACGCAATTTTTTAAGGTACGGAGGCAGCTTATTTTGTTATCTGTAGCCAGATTTCAAAACTTATGCAGCCGATTCGCTGTTCTAAATGTTGGCAACACTGTTCAACAGACTGACACACCACAAGATGAAGTCCCAAACGACAGTCATGCTGACACCCCATAGTTACACACCAGATGCTCAAGTACCACGTCTGACCAAGGACTTTTGTTGAAAAGAAAACGTTTAGATCTTTGTGTACTGGATGATAAATTAACGTGGTGAATTATTTGTACGTTCCTTCAGGTGTATTTTGCCGAAACTACTAAACGATAATCATTTCGTTTCCCTTACGTTATTACGGCATAACAAATATTGCGGACGTGTTTAACAATACGACGATTTCGAACATCCTTATAGCATGAGCGACCAATAAAATTAAAGTTAGGTAGTTTTTGTTAACAACACACAGGTTGTAAAGCTGTAGAGTATGCCGAAAGAAATCTGAATATACGAAAGTAACAGCATGCCACTTGATGTCCGAAATACAATTCTTATCTAAAACGCAAAGTGAAAAGATATACTTTCCTTTGGGAAGTAGTTGTTTGGTTTGATCGAGTGAGGTGGCGCAATGGTAAAATTTGGACTCACATTCGGGAGGACACGGGTTCGAATCCCAGCCGGCTATCATGGTTTTCGTTTTCCATGGTTTCCCGAAATCACTCTAGGTAGAATGCTTGTATTGTTGCTTCATACAGGCCATGGCTTATTCATTCCCCGTTCCTCCTTCTCTGAGCAGCTTACCCCGTCTCCAATGACCTCGCTGTCGATGAGACGATAGGCCCTTCTTGTCTACCTTGACCGCAATGTTTTCTCAATAACGTAAATGTTTCTCTCTTGTGGATGAGTTCATTGCCGATAATAGCCGTCGAACTGGGCTACACAATTTGTATTTGCCTAAACTGCAAACTGCTTCGTTGCCAAAGGCATTCAAATTAAGTTATTGGGCAATAATATGTGTTTCATCGTTTATTCGCAATTATTTTGTACGGAAAATTCGTGTGAGAAATATAAATCGCAAACACGCAGGTGAAATGAAAATTTATTGATAACTTCATGCGCAAATTCATGAATATATACGTCGCAATATCTAACAGGTGCGATAGCTACATTGACAAAGAAGGCAGTGATACTCCCAACAGAAATTAAAATATGTAAAGTAAGCACGTTTTTCGGCGAGGTCTAAAAGAAAAACACCATAATCATATATACACACACGCAGGTAGTAAACAGTTGTTAAATATGAAACAATTAATTTTAACGCTTAAGTTTGAACACTGTAGAAACTCGAACTTGGGTTTGTTCGGGCTTTTGTTTCCGTTGCATGTACCTTGTTCAACTTCAAGTCCGAACAGTAACTTGGCGTTCTTGTTAATGAAAGTAGTTTATAAGATGCAAGCCGATAGTTTTAGCATAGGTTAAAACTAGCTATAATTTCTGCACCTGCTTGTTATAAACTTCTACACCACATCGAGAACGTGGAGTAAAAAGGAAGGAAGCTGTAAAATTAACGTGGAAAGGCAGATGTCGAATTTCAGATCAAGTTTAATGTGTAGTTTGGACGTGGTAATTATTCCGATCCTTAGCGACATGGTCGCGAATAATGAAAATTTTGAAATAAAAAAAAAACACATTGGACGAAAGTAGGTTTCGCGAAATATACATACAAGTTTTGATTCCGAAAAAAAATTCGAAAAGAAAATACAACCGAATTTCGTTTGGATTATATTTTATAACTTTACACGTACTGAATTTATATACTTTGGGAAATTTAGCTTTCGGGCGTTTCATTGGTGACTTTGGTACACTCTGCACTTGTCAACAACCAATCGTGTACCCATTTACACCCTCTATACCTTTGGGAGCTAAAGCCGCAGAAATCACATCACTCGCGAACAAAACTTTTGTTTCCCGTATTCGAGTAACAGAACCTTGATTAAATTTTGTCTTACTCAAGTTGGGAAGCTCAGTGCTAATAATTTGCCAACTTATAATTTCCGGCGAAAGGTATCAGTGGTTTGCATGTGAACAAAAAAGATAACTGCGGATATCATAAAATAAATAAAACTTTTTAAAATATTCAATCTGTACCTTTTCAGGACCTACGCGAATAATAGACTTTGGTCCTCGTACTAGAGCAAGAGCCTAACAAACCATGTCCATATGCTGTAAAATATTCAGTCGAGAAACTGGATTTGGCAAAACCTTTCATTACACAATTACTTGAGTTACACCAGACAAAAGAATCGCAAAATTCCTTTCGATGGCAGTTAGATTAATTTCGCTCTTAAAAAGGTAAATTTTTCACTGAAATTAACATGTTTACGAAATAACAATGCCAAACACGATTATATTTTTACTGTTACTCTTGAAAACAGCAATGGATGGCGTGAATATTTATTACTTGGTAATTTGGCTGGAGCAAGCAAGTTTTACGATTCGAGCTGTACATGAACGTTTACTCACAAATAGAGAGTTTCTCCAATTACTGCATGCTTAAAAGTGACATCTTTAGAACAGGAGTGCACATTCTGGCATAAATATTCCTGTGCCGAACTCTCCCGTAAATGCCCTTACACATTACAAAACTTTAATATTTGAATTTACATTTCCTTTATTTTGTCGAAACCACCAAATACACATTACAATTGCAAATTCAGTGTTCAGACAATTGAACATCGGTTCTGCGAGCTTCGTAAAAATGCGTATCTGGTTAGGCAAATCATTATCATATTTTCCAGGAATGCATTTTACGTAGCTTTTTTTTTACTGGGCTTAAAATTCATATTAAAAGATTATTTCAAAACGAAAACTCACTTGTTTACTTCATTAAAACATGTAAATTAATATATTTCGCTTTCACATCATATTCGTTTGCCATTCATTTAATTTAAGATGAGCTTTTTTTAACATACCGAGGTTAAAATCTCTTTACAATAAAATAACACATTTCCAAATAATATTTGTAGATTATCGGCAAAATATCTGCTTGAATTTGACTTTAAATTGCAACTTTTCGAAATCGTTAAGTCAAGTGTTCTTTACATTTCCTTTGACAGAACCATTGTGTTAACATCTATAAAAAAAACAGGTCGGAAAGCAAAACGTAAAGTCAATTGTTAAAGTTTTTAATTGTGTCAGGACCTTAAGAAATCTATTTTGTTCCTATCCTGGGTCTCATATATAGTTCGCGGAAAGTAGATTACATTTGAAAGCCTTGTAGTTTACTTTGTCTCCTTCCACAATAAGTAAATTATCAATTGCAATGTGCTTGATAACCATATTCATGCGAAACCGAGTGAAATCATGGTATTGTTACATACTGTCTATATTTCACCGCACTCCGAAGTTAACGTTTATGGATAAAATAAAATATATATTTCAATGTCACATGGTCAGCAGTGAGGAATGTGTTTGTTTACTTTTGAAGTTTCGGCACAACCATTGCTATTTGCATCAAAATTAGATTAGAGAATGTGTATAAACGTCTCAAGAAACTTACGTGGTTAAAAAGTATTGTAACTTCAAATCCTACAAACGTCATGTTTGATCGTGCTATTGGCAGAAAAGCAGTATAATTTCGAAACACGGCAATTTGAAGCATGCGCAGCTGTAACGAGCACTCTACCCCGTTTTCTCTCTTACAAGTAGAATAAACCTCTGCCCTGGTAAAAGCGTACTCACGTGCAGATTGGTGGCTGAACGCACTTGCGGCGGAGGTTAACACAAGCGCTAGCAGCAGAACACTGGAGCTCGTCGTCTCCATGTCGGCGGTGAGCGAACAGTGTCGTCTGCAGACGGGCCGAGCGCCTTTATACTCGCGTCCCGCACGCGAGTGAGGTCAGGACGGGGGGAGGAGCCCGCCAGGGGTCGCCGCACAAGCACACCTTCACCGCGCAGCATTGGACGTCGGGATTTCCACGCCGAGCATCGCAGAACTCTTCTCAGATCCGGGAACGAATGACAGCGAGCGCGGGGTGCCGCGCGCGTTTCTTCGTCGGAACTGCAGACGCCATCGCTCCGAAATACATTCGCAGGCGGCAGGCAACCAGCAGACAGTCTCCGTTTTCAGACGAACCTATGTGAACTGGGTTTTACGCCCCGCCGTTATGCACGGGGAAGTATGGTCAGGGGCATACGGGACCTTCACGTTTCGCTGAGTTCATCGTCACTTCGCGTGTGTGCAGAGTCTCTATGCATCTTGACCGTGTCTCGGAACAAACACCTGTAGCAGTCTGGCTTTCTCCCTAAGTAACCTTTAGGGAAATTGTTCATCAACGTCTTATGTTTACCAACTTGTCGTCGTAACTGGTTTTTCAGAGTGCGCATAGAAAAGTAGAAATGGTTTGATATAAAGTAATAGTTTCCTACACCTTTTTAAAATATAATATTGGAGAGCGAAGAGAATTGGGCGACCTACTAGGCGCTCGAAATGTGTTGCAGTGTATTGGGGATTCGTTTTTTTTTTTATTTGACAAAACTATTCCACGTGCGCCCAATGTGCTAATTTACGAAAAGAAAACAATCTTCAGGCGATGACGTAATGACGTTTACAAGACACTGCGCGCGTTATAAGCACTAATTCAAGTCCTCCAACATATCTAAAACAGAATTTTCTGTGTGCCGTATGTCAAAACGTGCTCACTGGATCTACGTAAATATCAGATACAATTCTGTATTGAACTTTGGATCAGACTTTCCAGGAGTTAAATAATATGTTCACCGCTTTAAGTCCCATAGAAAAAAATGGTTCTTCAAGAAGCTAGGGCGTTATTTAATGCTTCACGCATAGTGGCGATGCGGCACTTGATGTGCGTGCCAGTGTCGCCCTTGGCGTTCGTTCGCTCCTGTGCCATGTCGCGTCAGGTAGGCGGCCCCTTAACATCGAGGTCTTGAGAGCCGGAACGAAGGGGCACGGGAAAAAGATATCCCCGAGAAAATCCGCCGAGCAACGGCATCGTCCAGCACGAATTACACAAGCGAAAATCAGGGAAACGATCCCGTCGGGGATCGAACCCGGTTCGCAAGGAGGGAGGAAAGTAGTCTAACCACTACACCACTGTAACCCCAAACTCTAATATATCAACTGCCTTTATTACCCTCTGGTTTATTTATTAGTTTCTGTCGGTATTCAGAGGATAATAAAGGCTGGGAACATCTAACAATGTCGAAAAGTGTATGAGATTGTTATTTAGCGACAATAATATCAATACACAGTCTGAAAAACTAATTGCGACAAGATGGTAAATAACATTCTTTGGTGCAGTATTTCCCTTTTAAGGTAGAAATGAGTTCATTAAAAATAGTACTCCATTACTTAATTTGTCAGATAAGTACGACTTAAGTTGCGTATGATAAAGGAAAGCATATATTTTTAACGCAAAATATTTTTCTAGAAGTTAATTATTTAAATGTCTTAAAAAATTATGAATAAAACAGTATTAAAAAAACTTAACTTGGATTCATTCTGAATACTTTAGAGACAACATTTTGTAAATTAATTAATAAATTAATGAAAAAATATTATTGATAACAGAATTTAATGCACATCAATTTCAACCACAAAAGTTAAAATTTCAATAACTATAACGAATTATAATTAAAATCAAATATTAAAAGTGTTTTGTTTTTATATATTAAAACACAGTTTTAATATTTGATTTTAATTATATGTGATTTATATTAGAATGTTAACATTCGTGGCTGAAAATGAAGTGCATTACAAAAAATTTTAAATACTATTTATAAAATTTATTTATAACTTAATTCTGTTACACACAATTAATAAAAACAGACTTTTTAATAGTTTATTTTTAAATATTTCAATAAGTAAATTCTAGCAAAATATTTTGCAGTGATAGGAAATGTAAACATTCTTATTGCATATGTAATATAAAAAGGCGTATAAATTTCCGGACAATTTTGGTAGTGAGAAATTGCTTTTTAAAAATTTCTGCCTGTTGTACAGTCGGGTGAAGACTCCACTCTCCTTCTATCTAAAGGCTGTTCACAATAAAGAGAGCATTTTTGAAAACAAACATTTTAAATACGTCGCTACCCCTACGTGGGTATATTTTCACGGTTCGCACGAGTGACAATTCGCCCAGTAAAGTAGTAAATGGTAAAAATGAGCCTTTTGAAACCCTTTCTCAGATATACTTGTACGCACATTGTGTATTCTTCCGCCTTATGCAAAAATTAACATTGTCCATTGGCCTCGTCACTTTATTCATGCGTCGGTCAAGTGGAACTGTGAAGTTATTACAAAAAGGAATGTTTTGCAAAATTGCTCATTTTTACATTTCCATGCTTAAAAAAAACAGAAAGTGAAAGAAATAATTTAAGTTAAAACACATGGTTACCTGACGCTTTTTATTTAACGTTAAGAACGGAACTCTTTCGATTCGTCGTTACCAACTTTACTGGGCATGTTGCTCAGTTCCCCGTTAAAATATATGCGTAGGGATAGTGACTTTTTTGTAAGGTGATTTCAAAAGGGCTCACTTAATCGTGAACAGCCTTTAACAATGGAGGGAAATTAGTTTCATATCTAACGTAGGATAAAATATTTACTTTCCCAATAATTTCAGAGTTTTACTTTACCGCCGTATGAATAAAGTGATGAGACATACGGCAAAGTTAAATTTGCATAAGGCGGAAGAATACACAACGTGCATACAAGTAGATCGTAAGCAGACATTCAAAAGTATTCATTTTGCCGTGAACAGCCTATAAACTATCATGAATGCTGGGGGCTATCCTCTCAATACAAGGATCTGAAAAATTTTCACAAATCTTTTATTTCGCCATTTTTGAAGCGTTGCGGTCTGGTAACATGGAATGGAAACAATTTCAGATGGCAAGATTTAGGTAGAAATAGAACAGAAATGGGGGTGTTTTGAGGTGTTTTTTTGGGGGATAATACAGTAGAAGAATATAAGTGTACCCAGTACGTGTATTAATTTCATTACTGTAACGCGCCAGAGAGCTGCAAATAATAAATAGAAAGGCTAAACCAAACAGTCTCATTTTTAATATGTAACTTATAAATAATAGGGAATTTCAATAATATGTATCGCTAATAGTAAAGCATAATTGTCTGTCTCTGGCCCCATAAAATATCATAATTAAATCTCGTTCTTAAATTAAACATAAAAAATTTCGACTATAAAAATGATCATTCCATTAAATTCTTTCTCGTTTGAATGGCGTAAAACTAAACGTCCACGTAGCTGCAAAGAAAGATATCACGTGCATAAGGCATAGTTTTTCATATCGTAGCTGGGCACGCGGTAGAGTAGTGATTAGACTACCTCCTTCACCTGGGCGTACCAGGCTCGATTCCCGGCGGGGTGTCTCCTGGATTTTCGCATGTGGGGATCGTGCCGGACGATTCCAATTATCGGCGGATTTTCTCGGGAATTTCCCACTTCCTTCGGCCCTTCATCTCGGCGTTGCTTCATATGGTCACCATCAAGTGTCTGATATGGTTCAATTGCTTATATTTCCATGGCCTTTCATTTTTAGCCTCTTTCCGAAGGAAAGGAGGCTTAACAGAATAATTTTATATCTATGTTTGTGAACGCGTGTGTTTATATGTGTGTATATATTTGGCTGTGTGTGTATCTGTGTGTGTCCCCCATGCACCACTTGAATTTTTTAAACGCTTTAACCGAATTTCACCAAACTTCGTACACCTGTAAGACTAACTATGTACACCTACATTTATAGTTTTAATTACGTCGGACACTTACTTTTAAATGCGGCAATTTTGATATTTTGGGTGATCGGTAACCATTCAACTGATTTAAAAAAATTTTGTATGTTGACAGCGCAAGTTGTAAGCATTGAATTGAGAGGCGATAATAGTTGTTGGTAAGCCATTTTGGAAAAATAGCTCCAATTTAAAAGATAAATATTTTACATATAAAAACATTTAAATTTTTTATGTAAGTAAAAATAAGAAAAACCAATATATTATGTAATTTTAAATTAAAATGAAAATATATATAAAAATTTATTTGACAAAAAAAAGCTTCTTTAATATCAATAACAAAATATCGAGAAAATTGAACATTTTTAAAGTACTCAATATATTTTGTAATGCAGTTCTTATGATTATTATTTTTTATATTCGCTTTTGTACTCACCAATTTACTATAAGTTTTATGAACAAAACGTATATTATTTATTTTTAAAGAGCTAAGTTTTTTTTTTACTAAATATATATATATTGTGATCCAATTTTTTTTTTTTTTTTTTTACAATGTAGCAAATTTTGTATTTCTGTAAAAAACTAACTTCATTCAGATATATTTTTGTCTCTATTGACCTTTCACACACTTTGCATATATTTTGTGTTTATATCTGTATGTCTTTCAATCTTACCGTCCCTTGATGACGACAAATATAACTATGTCATTCTGTCACGAAAAACAATAATTTCTGTTAGCTGCCAGAAACATGGTGAAACGTTGCTATAGTTATTTTACTGTACAACAAACGTAAATATCATGCAGTAAACAAGATCATCAAGGATGCATACTCAAAATTCTAGTTATTTTCCTATAAGGACTTATTGCCCAAGCCCAAACAATTTTTTTTTATAATTTTTTTTCAACGATTTCTTCCATATTTACGATAGCTCTATCTACCTACAACTTTATCAAGTGCCGTCCGTTTCGTAATCCTATATCCTTCTGCCCCCACATGCCATATGCAGTCGTGACATATTACCATATTGTAAGATCGCTGACTGTACTAACACGCGTATATCATGCAACTTAAGTAGTATCGTGGTGAACTGCCTCTCACTGACCATAACTCGAGGCTAACATGCTAGATATTTCCGCTGCTAGTACAGCTACTTTTAAAAAATGTACCCGATGTTAACAATCGTAATTAAAAACTTTTCAAACAATTCTGTTTCGACCATTGCTAAACGGTCGTCCCTGAACATGGCAGTCCACATCACCACACAGATCGCGTCCTCGACATGCCATTTTAGCAAAAGTCTAAAGCGGGCCATAGGCTTCGTGCAATATTAAACACATATTATATCTGTAGGAACAGAATGTCAATACTTGGTGTATGAGCATGTCACAGGTAAAATCTGTAAAATTATTCCCAAAAAAACTTGCGGGTAATGATAAGTTAACTTTAGAAACGCACTGCACCAGTAATTAATTCTATACAAAATGCAATGAAACAGTTACATTCTTTTTAATTCCACAATATAAACTATACCATAAGTCCATTACAGTGTGAAGTATAATCTAATTTCACATTGATTTAGATACAGCTGGACTTATCCACGTGGTTTTCTTTATCCAGGGAACAAAGTAAGAAAGTAAGAGCAAAGGAAAAAATATATATATTCCTTGTTTCTTTACAATTTTTAAATTTTGTGTTAAATTTTTGTTTTAAACTTTGTTGTAAAATTTGACTGTCTTTATTATAACATTCTATAGTATATTAAAATTTTTTACTTATCCTTTTTTATGAAATTTATATATGTATATATATATATATATATATATATATATATATATATATATATATATATATATATTGATAATGAAAGGATACAGTCATATATATATATTTTTTTTTTTTGATAATGAAAGGTTACAGGATAATGAAAGGTTTTTAAAGTCTTGACATATCTGATACACTTTTTTTATTTTCGTTGTTTGTAAGTAATTATATTTTTAATACGTTGGAATCTTATTTTGTATTTTGTAATTTACTTTTCACAATGACCGTACCGTACACTATTGTACTTTTTCTAATTAATAGCTTTATCAATTTTTCCATTATCTATAATAACTTGATTTTTAATTTTGCATTAATTGAATATATGAGAAAGTTGAATTTTTTCATAAAAAATAAATCTTATGTTATATAATATATGTTATTTGTTTTCAAAATTATTTAATTTTTATATATTTTGTTGTTGAAATTTGTATTTTGAAATAAAATATTATTTTCACCAGTTTTTGCAAATTATTATAATTACACAATTTTAATAAGTAAAACAATCATACTGAATTTTTGGCAGTTGTAAGTTTCATGTATATAAACCTACATATAACTTTAATAAACTTAATGTTTTGAGTAATAAAAATGTCTATGTTTACAATTAATGGTTTTTTACGTTTCCTTCCCTTTTCTGCTTGGGGAAGGGCACAAGACTCAGCATTTCATAGCTACTTGAAATGTTAAAAGTTAAAGCTCGGTCAGAGTTTTGGCTTAGCCAATGGTACGTTCAATACATAAGAATTAATACGTGCTCGAAGCTACCGAGCGAAGGCCCTGCCTCAATAGCTCAGCGACAGGATGTATGACTTTGCCGGGGGGGGGGGGGGGGGGTTCGGAAGATCAAAGCCTGGTTAACCCACGGCCGATCTTCAGTTCGCACGTCACGAACTGTGAATTTGTCGTCAAGTCGGTCTAGCGTGAACTCGTTAACCGTCACAAACACACACTGTCACCACGTCAGTCCAACGACAAACGTATATATTAATATGCCATTAAAGTCAACTTACAGAACAAAATGTCTAGTTGGCGCAGCGGTAACACACGGCATTGCCACTCGAAAGGACCCAGGCTCGATTCCCGGTACGGCAAACAATGAGTTCGGGTTTTCACGGTTTCCCGAAACTATTTCAAGCGGGTACTGGAATGGATGCTTCGTCCAGGCCATGAGAGTTTTCTGTTTCGTGTTACTGCTTCTCTGAGAAACTTGTTCCATCTTTAATGACCTCGCTGTCGATGAGATATTAAACCCAATTACCTGCCTGCCTTTCTCATAAAACACCAACCTTCATGCAACATTTAAAAAGGAAACAAATATATGCATTTTATTTTTGTAAAAATATTATTTATTTTTCATAAGTTAATGGATATCGCTATCGAACCAGCAATTTTCTTTGGATTAAATTTTCCTCATGGTATTCAGAAGAAAACTTGTTTAATTAATGATCTTTATTTTTCCTCGTACACTGAGGGTTTTCTGATATAAAAAAAAAGAAACGTTACCGTATGAAATGTCGTCATAAATTCAGAACTATAATTCTTATCAATTTTTGCAGAATTAGAGAGTATTTGTATGGGTAAGTGTGTACTTGTGCAGTTTTAACTGGAAAATTATATTAATATATAATTATTATAATTATAATTATTATTATTATTTCGGTACCTCGACAAACAGGTACAGGCATACAGGGCTTTGAATGCATCTCTAAAAAACGAAATGATAAAATTTCTTGAGTGGTTATTGTTTGTTGACATCCCCACTTGAATTTACTCAGTTTAGTTAAACAAAATATGACATTTAAATCTACGAAATAAATAAACAATATTAATAACTTCTCAACTGAAATGTTTGCCTTAAATCGATCAAACGATTTTGCACATATGACTTAACATCTCAGAATTTCGGAAAGAGGTAATTTATTTAAAACCGATATGATTTATAAAACAGTTCGTGTCGAATGTTTTCCATATTAAGATTTTTGTGTAATATATGTTATGATGTTGGTGGGTTAAAATGAACCTTTAGTCCACGCAACATAATGTTCTTAATTTAAGGGGCACTAATCTTTCAGTATGCCGGGAGTACAGTTAAAAACTTCACAAACTCGCTTACTGCCTAGTCAGTTATATATAAAACATTTGTCTCGAGCAATTTTAATCAGCCATTGCAGCGAACGCGATGCTCTACTCCAATAATTTCAATGGGCCGCGATCTGAAAACGAATAATATACGTGGTATGTAAACTGCTTACAGTATTCTAGTGAACAGATATAGTTGCAATTTTCATGGGAATATGTAAAATGGTTCCCTACTTCATAGGAATGTACTTGTTTTGTGTCAAAACGGCAGGAGATAAACCCCGTAACTTATAACGCTGTGTTGTCCTTTTCTTTTTATTGCAAAACTTTTGTAGTTTAATACTTTTATTTGTGTCACAGAGAAACAGTCAAGATAAAAAATTTCGTATGTATGCTATTAAAAAGTAAGAGTTCTATATAGAAAAACTGGTACTATGGAATACCATTTCCCACTTTTTGAAATATCTATTAAATTTCTACACTTTATTTCTGGTTCGTTGCAAATAAGAAACAACTAGGATAGCTCTATGCTACTCGTTACCATTTGTAGACTAACACTCAGTAGGGGCCATGGTGGGTGAGCGGTTAGATTGCTCGCCTCCCACCTTGGCGAACCGGGTTCAATCTCCAGCCGGTTCACTCAGGATTTTCGCAAGTGGGAATCGTGCGGGACGATGCCGCTGGTCGGCGGGTTTTCTCGGGGATCTCCCGTTTCCACCGCCCATTCATTCCCGCGCCGCTCCATACTCACCCCACTTCACCCTCACCGATTCTCAAGCCCTCGCTATTAGGAGCCGCCCAATCTCTTCACTCGCTCACTAACACTTTGTATGTTAAAACGTGTTGCGGAAAATGTAAATGTTGGGAAAAATTGAATACTAATTCGCGTATTCAAACGAAAAGTGCGATTTTAGGAGCAAAGGTATAGAAAATCTCAGATTTTAAAAAGTTATTGGAGTATTTATTACTAAATTAGTCATTGAAGAAATAGTAAATATAAGCTTTATTTCTTTGCTCTTCGAAGGAATCGTATAAATGAGCCCATTTACTGCACAAAACACACTGAACCAATGTTTTCCCTCTTGTATACTCATAAATATTATCGTAACAATAAATGCATTGCAAATCATCTTCCACTTGAGAATTATCAAGGATTTCACAATCAGAAATTGTAGGGTCTTCTAAAAAAAAAAAAGGAATTAACGTCGTTGCGTTGTATGTGTTTATATATTTCCTTAGTTTAGTTTTCTTTTTGGAAAGTTTTTTTCTTTTTTCGGAGACGTTGTATCTGCAGCCATCTCAGGGGTCCCTTCAAGTATGGGTTTGAGCGGAGAGTCGATAATGACAGGTGATATTTATAGCCTTACTCCTCTGTTCAATTCCTTCTTTTTCTCTGATGGAGGCGAGATATACTGAGGAAGACTAGCGTTCTTTTGATTCTATATTTTTTGATGCTCTACAACTACTTCAAATGAACTGGTGCATTATATTACAGGTCACGAGGTGCTACTGCTTGAAGGATTGACGAGAGGTTCTGGAACCTCGAGTTCTACAATAGAAGCGCCTTCATTTTTATCCTCCATGAGACTAATAGTCAAATAGTCAGATTCCTAAACACATTCTTGATGTTGAAGCAGTTACCGACACCTATAAATCCACCAACAGAAATTTCATCACTTTGAACCTTGAAGTATGCCCTGCTAGAAGATTCCACAGCATTATCTTTATTCAGTGGTCTAGTATTCTGGTTCATAATAAGAAGAATCATAATAATTAATCAAGAAGGAAGTTTTTGCACAAACCCCCCTCTTGGTTCGCCATCCTTTCTCTTGGAATTCCCCCCCCCCCCCCATCTTCTAAAGTGCATTCCCCTCGTTAGGTGGAAAAGGGGGGAGGGTATGTTTTACATTTTGTTGATATTGGGAGATGGGGGCTGTTTTTCGCCTTCGAATCAGCTTGAACGGCGCATTTTTCCACCAATTTCATTTAAATTTGGAGGAGGGGTGTCTTTCCATACCCCGTCCACCCCCCTCCCCCCATTAATAGTTAAATCCTTCGTAAGCCTAAAGCCTAAATTAGACGGTCTGTGACGTTGTCACAGACCCGGTAAATTTCATTCATTTAATTTGTGTAGGGAAAGTCCGAGTCTTGTCGTCGAGGTGTATCAGACAGCTTGCTGGTGAAGACGTGAGTATGGAAAAGAGCAGAAGACGTCCGCACGCACTTCATACGTGTTTAGAGGAATAATTTAGTCTCGATGGCTACGATTCCCATGTGGTACGAAGGTTGAACTGTAGTATCGTAGTACCAGGGTTCGAAAACCCGACTGTGAGGGAAGCTTGTTGGGAATGCACAGAGGACCAGCGACATCGGGGAACTTCAGGACGCTGACCGGGGGAGGATCAGCGATCAGCTATCCGGAAGCCATTTTGTTCGATCTATAGACGCTCAGTATTTTTTTCATGCAAAATACTGCACCGCAGATATTCATTATAAATAGCTAGAGCCACGATTATTTCGCTAATTGATTCGGAGGTGTGGTAGACTCCAAAAACTTGTTATTTTCTCCTACTGTTGTGATTGGATGAGAGTTCTTTAGACACACCCCGTTTTACTGCGAGCCAGTAATAAGCAGGAAGCAGCTATGTGAGTCAGTGATAACAGTCCTGTACAGAGTCCTCACTTGATCACAGCAACCAATAAGCAAACGATAATGTCTCGAGTGTGTAGAGGCCGGTCCAGCCTGGCTTGCTGCGAACTCAATCCGCGAAATACTCGGACCTCTATAAATAGCTTATTGATTGTGTAATGGCAATTTTTACCGGGTTCGCCTACCCCAGTTGGGGTCACCGCACTATTATTTCATACAATAATAGTTCAATTGGTAATATATTGGTTTCACATCTACTCAATTTAAATGTTGTATTAATTTATTCAATTTTATGAATATGGAGAGTCTCAAATAATCTTATTGCCCAAGACAAATGATTAATTGCTCGATGATTAATTTTTTTTAAATATTTTAATCAAATCTAATTATGATTTTCATGACCAGTCTTTCTTTTAGTAGTATTTGGAAACTGAGTGATGGTTGGCGCATAAAATATGCTAAGGTATCGACGTGTCTTCCATCATTTCTCTCTAAGGTAAGAGTTTGTTAAAGAGAGAACAACATGACGAGTATTTTTGAGGAACGGATTTCCTGGCCTGTAGGAGGCTACGGAGTGATGTAAGTTGGTAATCTAGCCTATGCCGAAAGTATCTCAGTACTGTCATCATACCTAACCTATTCTTGCTATTTGACCACCGGGCAAGTATACCAGTTTCGATCATAACAAATCACCTTATTTACATTTTTAAATATCTATGTATGAGCTACTGTACTGAAATTGATAAAATTATACACGTTATGTAAAAGCGTTACTTGATTTGCTGTAGGTCAGTTATATCGCGGGCAAAAGTTCGAGCCACGCAGCTACACAAGTTTCTAACTTAATCTAAATTCACAACACCCACGCAATCATTATCATTATAAACATTCCCTTCCAATATCGTAATAATACATTACAGACTTTTTAGACTTAAGTATAGAGTACTAAGCCTTAAGTTATAATTTTACTTTCACCATTATTGCAACTGCATGTCGGGATGTGCGAGCGACCACATGTCGAAGTTCCCAGACGACATTGCACCATAAACACTAATTCGTACTGTTACCTGCTTCATCTATGGTGGCTCAGCCGACCGTTTCCGCGAGCACGGCCCTGGTTTCTTCGTGTCCCAAGAACATTTCGTCTAGCAGGAGGAGTTAGTGTGCAATTTGAGGAGGCGGACAAATAATGGATAACAGTGTTTCTTATTCAGTACTTAACCTATCAAAGCTTCTCTAGTGAAGGGATTGACTGTCCAAAACTAGCATGGCAAGTGACTCTTCTGTTGGTTTCGATGTATTGACAAAATTCTTTGAATCATTTTTGTATTCGCGAATACTAACCTTACACTTTTAATTAATTGATAAGACACGGAATTACTTTCCCTTCGTCGTTACCATCTTTACTGCTAGTATGATAGTGAGTGTATACATGATGACAGGTAATTAGCAGATACGGACTCCACCAACGAATCTGTGATCAGATCTAAGTAGAAAATAGTATTTGGTAGAAAGGTGTAAGGCCACTAGTCAACGAGAATAAACAACAATAAAGTAGATAAAATTACCTTAATTCACGTTAAGCTCATCATACAGCATCGACATACAAAACGTCTAAACGTCATGACAGGTGCTCGAAGTTTGCTACGCCCATAGCAATGCACTCTTCTGGACGTTGGATGCAAAGTCCCAGTGTTCACTGCATCTTAACTCAATGACCTATTTGGCATTACTGAGCTTGGCTCGTTCCCTTGCCGTATGCCTTACGAGCGATGACAGATTCGTCGCTGAGTATTGCCACATCAACTCACATTTATCTAATAGGAATACCGCACATTTGGCACAATGATTTATGAATATTTCGTGTCGTTTTTCTCGTAAACAAAGAGGCTGATGCATTTTTACCAAAGAATACATTCTGCTTAGTATTGATTACGGATTCGTGTGGTGCAGTCCCTAATCGCCAATTACTTGGCATACTACATATGCAGATAGAGGCAGCGACATGTTTCAAACGTTGATTTCAAAAGTGCCCAACTTACTGTAAACACCCTATTCCAAAATATTTCAAGTGACATCTTCTCCCAAAGCGGCAGATGGTAAAGGATGTTACGGGAATAATATGATCTGATCAGGTTTAAAAAATAAATCCATGGTTCTAAACAGATTACATACACCCCTAAAAGATATCCCCTCCCAAAAAAAAAGTATATGATCTAGGATACAAGTACAAATATTACAAGTAGGACTGTTCCATGGACCAACATATTTCTCATCCTCTTCTACAGTAGTATTTTGCGTGTAGTTCTTCACCTTACAGTGTGTCATTACTATATGACTGCCAACCATTGTTCATTTTTCTTGATGGTCTTCCTCCGATTCAAATTTTCCACTCAGTTTTCTTTATTATTGTAGTTTTTGGTTTGCAAGTTGTACTGCCTCTTTGTTCTTCGCATCATCTCCCCTTTGTTCCCAATTATAGCTCGTAAGATATTAATATCAGTTACGCGAGGAGCTTTGTTTTTGCAGTTTCTGCGCCAGACATATATTAGAACTAATGTTATAATGTGTTGAAATACTCATTTGCAAAGTAAACTGATTAAAGGTTGTGCACGATAAAATGAGCACTTAAGAATTGAACCTTAGAAAAAAGTCACTGCCCCTGCGTGCATATATTATAACAGGCGTACAGAGTGACATTCAACCAGTACAGTTGGTAACGATGGATATATAATATTTCCATATCTTAACGTCGAATAAAAAGTGTTTGGTAACCATTTGTGATAACTTAGAATTATTTCTGTCGCTGTCTATTTTTTTTAACTTATCGAAGAGTAAAAATGGCCACATTTGTAATATATTTACTGTTCTAATAATTTCACAAATTTATTTGACCGACGCATGAATAAAGTGATGAGGCCCATGGCAATGTTAATTTTACATAAGGCGGAGAAAAACACAACGTTTCTAGAAGTAATCTTAAGCAGTCTTTCGAAAGTGCTCATTTTACCGTGAACGTAAGTGGATGCAGGTACTGGACATGTATGTAATTTAGGTGCACATCCACGCAAGTAAAACGTATTAATCACAAATGGAACATCGCGCTATGAAGATACAGTGCGACAACTTCGTTGAAGTAGCGTGATTCGTTTATTATGATTATTTTATTTTTTTTGCAAATCAGTGTGTGTATACAAATTTTTATTATACTTGTACCATATTTTCCATGTAGATATCAGACCTTCCATGTTACATCCTTGAAGAAGCTGAATATTTTGATTGCATTCTGAGTTCCATCTGATGGCGTTGTTAAGACTATCGCTGAAGGAAGGTTCTTTCGATATGGCAGCTGATATTTTTTATTGAAACTTGCCATGTCAAATTGCTTTTTTTTTTCCGGATGAAACTGAACAGGAATCGCTATATGCAACCTTCTATGCTTGCTAAGTGCAACCGAGTCTATTCGTTTGGTAACAACTTTATAGCACTTCTTGATATCTTCTATTATCTTCATATTGTCATGTTCAGTGAGACAGGATTAAAAGATTAAAGAGTCTTCCTGTCTAATGCCGTGATGTTACAAACTATCTCTTTTATTTTGGTCTCCTGCCCTAATATTTGGGAGATCGCCCCATACTTTGTTAATTCATTAGGTATTTCAACAGTTTCCGGAATTCTTCTATTTTTTAAATTACTTTCACCATTTCTTAGCTGGTAATATCAACTAATTTATTTTGGTCCTGTATTTCGGTCAGCTCAAATTTATAAACTAATGATTTGTTTTGTATTTAGTTGCGTTAGTATTCGTTCCATATTTATGAATCTGTATTTTATAATTATATCTCTTTTATTTAGGCCTTTCTGTTACGCAACAACTTCAGGTATTTTTCTATGCTTCGTAGTCATTTTCTTTTCCTTTGGTAAAAGCTTCTCCCTTAAGATTGTTTGGTTACAATTTTTTCATTTGTTTGCTTTCTCAAAATATATATATATTTTTTTCAGGTAATTTGAATTTTACTGAATTATGTTGTAAAACATTATTTCCTTTTCTAGATCAAGTACGTATTTTACTTTGGGAGTGAGCAAAGGGTTATATAACTTTTTTTTATTGATCCTTCTTTTCCCCAATCGTTGATTAGAGCTGCCAAAATTGCTCCACTTCACTCTTTTCCCCAATTATTCCTTTGTAGCTTTGTGTTTGTAATCCCTCAAATTTTCTCTTCTGTTTCATCTATGTCAGTTCTCGTCTCAGACACTATCGTTTAAATACTTGATTAAACCATTTTGCAGTGATACAGTGTTCAATTTTATCTTATATTAGTGGAAATGCAGAGCGTTACCCCGTATAGATGACACTGAGAGATACACAACCACGTTTTATGGATTTCCGACCGATTTGGCCGAGTTAATTTTTTCCTATATTCAATTTGTGGTTACTTTCCCTTCCTGAAGCCCTGCCAAAGTTCTGTTCACAGGGTATCCTCTGCCTCATACAAACAAAGCTTGCCTAATTCTAGAAAATTACACCAAAGAACAATGCACCAAATTCCTGTGCACTCAGTTGCAATAATATTTTCAATAAGTACCGTTTGTTACTAGGCGCTAACAACACGCCTAATTTCTCACCGTTTTAATTTGTACTAATTTAAATTTAAATTTGACAATTTATAAGTTAAATGTAGGTACATCTTGAATTTGACGAAAGATGAGATATTTATATTAACACAGTTACAAACGCCAGAAATACATGACGAATTTTGGAAATAACTAAACACTTTTATATGGGGTGATTTTTCAAAGGTTTCATTAAAAAAGTATGAAGAAGCCTTGGATAGACTTTACATAGCATTTTAAGTAGTTACAGTAGGCAATCATTTGATCATCAAAGTGTTAAAATTTCATAGAGAAAAAAATATACTTACAAAAATCACTCTCCTCTCATCTCTTTCTCTTATCTCTCTCTCTCTCTCTCTCTCTCTCTCTCTCTCTCTATATATAATATAATATATATATTTATTTATTTATTTGTTTATTGCACTTTTTTACCTGGTAGTGTATTAATATTTTCCTTCGTATCGGCTTTGGAAGCGCTCTCTTGCTATAGCACAAAGATGAATTGCGAAAACGAAGGTCTGCCTTTGACCTCAACTAACATGGAACCACGACCTGTACCATCGCTAACTGGTTGTCTCCAGTGTCGATTCTGCGATCGAGTATTCACCTATGGTCAAAATGCTCGACGACATGAGAGAACGGCCTATACGAAGAGACCTTTTCGCACGGTGAAGCATTACGACAA
Organism: Dryococelus australis; assembly: GCA_029891345.1. Lineage (NCBI taxonomy): Eukaryota > Metazoa > Arthropoda > Insecta > Phasmatodea > Phasmatidae > Dryococelus > Dryococelus australis. Next base: position 116,906,513 of record CM057000.1, on the reverse strand, counting down.
TGGTCACATGCAGCTTTTGCAAGATGATACACTGCAGGAAGATAGTCAGATATGCAAGGTTTCGTCTACTGGTAACCAGCAAGTGATGTCATCAATACCTTCTCCTACAGAGATGGGTACCCTTTCCGAAGACGATAATTGCGCCACAGTTAATGCTAAAGTAGGAATGAGTGCAGTACAGTCGGTTTGTGTGGAACGTACACTTGAAGATGTACGTGTGAAGTCGACAAACTTCAAAATAAACTATCATCAGCTCCAAATACTGACGAACATACAACTCCTGCTACATAGAAAAGTAAACTTGATAGTGAGTATGCTGCAGGAAGTGAAGACGGTCATGAAGACAGCATTGATGATGACTATGACGGCAGTGATAGAGTTGAAGACGATGATTATTCCCTCGACGGTCCTGCACATTTCCCAAACGAGTTTTCTTCGACAAGCGATGTGAAGAAGGCAGAAGACATCGAGTATACTGACGATATGTTTACTGAAGATTCCAACAAACTTGTAGACAGACTTAAATATTTGCTTGATAGGCAAAATCGTGGGGATTACTCGGTCATCAAAGATGTGGTTTCGTTCATAAGAGCACTTAAGGATCGGGGTTATATAATATATTGTGATGAAATGCTTTCTTTTGATAATATCATAACAAAATAATAATAAATTATTATTATGAAATTATTGTTTTTTCCTAATTTTTTGCGTGCCATGTACTTTTATCCCTCAAAACTTCTAAAGTGATGTTATGAGCACTCACTTATAAACTCGAATGAGTGTAAATATAATGTTAAAGATATAGTATTAAAAATGTACGGCTAGTTGCTTGAATACACAAACATTAATTCAGTGACATGAACGAATTTTTGAGACAGTAGGTAAATCATTTTTTCTTATATGTATGGGTAGAGGCACCCAACAAGACCATTGATTTCTAGCGACTGAGGAGGATTGGTGGGATTGATGGTGGTTTGGTGGTGCCGGATTTGTGGCGGCTTGGTGTCTGAGAAGAGCATTCATGATTATCGCCCTAGCTGCCTTGTACATGCCAAGTCTCCAGGGACCTGGTAGTACAGACATTTAAATTTATCGCTAATTAAGCCTATAAAAATTCTGATTCATACCGTGATTATACATATTCGTGCATTTTGCCACTATTTGTATGACGGGTCTGTTTAGTCACATAAACTATACGATGTCAAGGTCACCTGCATCTAATATGGTTGTATTGGCCTGTAACATAATAAGTTTGCTGACATTTATGTACTTTTTCTCGTGCTCTTCTTTTCAAGGTCATTTAAGGTCACGGGGTCAAGGTCATGATAATCTGTATCTAAAATGGACGAGGTAGACTGTAATGTAATAGGCTTGTTGACGTTTATGTATTTTTTCGAGTTCTTATTTTCAAGGTAATTCAAGGTCATGGGGCCAAGGTTGAGGTAGTGTACATCTATTATGGTGGTTGTAGTCTGTAATGAAATATGCATGTTGAATTTAATGTACTTTTTCTTCTCGATTTTTGTGTTCAAGTATATGGTGTAAGGGCGAGATAGTCTGCATCTAATATGGTGGTAGGGTTGTATTTAATGTATTATGCTTGCTGACTTTTATGTATTTTTTCCTCGGTGTTTTGTTTTCAAGGTCATTCAAGAGCATTGGGTAAAGGTCGAGATAGTCTGCGTGTAATATATTTGTAGTAGTCTTAAATGTATTAGGCTTGCTGAGTGTTTACGTATCTTTTAGAATTTTGGTTTTCAAGGTCATGAGGTCAAGGTCAAGGTCGTGGTAGTCAGCATCTAATATGGCGGTGGTAGTCTGTAATGTATTATGCCCATTGACTGTAATTATTTATCTTAAGTTTTTTGGTTTTTAAAGTCATTCAATAGCATGGGGTCAAGGTTGAGGTAGTCTGCACCCAACATTGTGGTAGTTGTTTGTAATGATTTATGAGTGCTGACTTTTACAAATTTTTCTCAATTTTTTTTTCAAGGTGAATCAAGGGCATGGGGTCAAGGTTTAAGTAGTCTGCAGCTAACATGGTGGTAGTAGTCTGTAATGTATCCGAGCTATTTTTGTGCATTTTTCTCAATTTTTTATTTTCAAGGGCATTCGATATCACGGGGTTAATTCTGAGGTAGTCTGCATACAATATGGCGATGGTTGTCTGTAATGTATTGTGCTTGCTGACTTTATGCATTTATCTGAATTTTGGTTCTGAAGGTCATTCAATGTCATGAGTTCGAGGTTATTGCCATTGACCTACAATATGGCGCATGGGTGATGTATTTCAAGATGGTGGTAGCCTACTAAAAATGGTGTAATGAGTATGGGCTAGGGGTGAACTCTGGTACATTTAAGTATTTGTAAATCGTTTTTAAATAAATTTTAAATCAAATTTTAACAATTTTCAATAATTTCGATTATAGATTTTTGCAATAATTTGAGAATTTTTACGGAATTTTTTTTAAATATTTTTGATATTTTGGGGTAAATGTCAAAGGTCATAGGTCCTGCTCTACTGACCCTGGGTCACTGATCCCTGTTCCTTTGTCACCCTGGGTCACTGATCCCTGGCACCTGGGTCGCTGATCCATGGCCCCGGAGTCATTAATCCCTTTTACCTGTTCCAGGAAAAATGGAACATTTTTAGGGAGAATAGCGAAATTTTTAGGGAAAGGGGAAATTTTTAGGGTACTTTGGTTGATTTTGAGGGAAAAATGGAAATTTTGAGAAGGAAAAGGGAAAAAAGGTGGTGAGACAGAAGACGCAACATGATGGCGGCTCCCGAATCCACCCATCCTATGCCCGATTCGGTAATGCAAAGTCAGCCAAACCCTACTACTTACATATCATAACGACAACAAAGCCTGATTCCGTTTTATGTATCGGTTTGATAGAATACAAAAATATTTTCGAGTACATCCAAGATAAATTTCCACTGTTTATATTCCATGTGAAACTTCGGAAAAAATCTTACACTTTTGAATAGTTTCTCTTGAAATTAAAAAGATTCCTTAAGTGCATATTCTGTGCTTAGTATCTACAATCAAAACTCTAAACATGTGTATACGGTCAAGAAATTTGTAAAGCTAAGTTTTTAAAACAAACATATGTGATACACACGTACATCAAATTTTAATGATTGTATACATATTTTTTACCCTATCAACGTATTTATCAACAATGTTAAGAAACATTGTGAAATGATTTCAAATATACATGTGATTATTTAATTTAACTTTGGACTATGTTCTATTTAAACGTTATTTGAGTAAAGATGACATGATATTTTCAAAATTTGAGATCCGTGTATCTTTGACATTCATCTTTCCTGAACCGACAGCTGTATGCTCGATTTCCACACTAACCTTCTTTTAGTAGATGTTCTACATTGCTTTTATATTCAACTGTATAGTATTTTTATCTCACTTTTATTTTATGTATTATCTTCAATTTTAATTATTGTGTTTGTATTAATTTACCTGTGGCTATATAGCTGTTGGTAGTCAAGTAGAGATTTTAAAATAATTAAATAATTAAATAACTATTCTATTACGATAAACATGACCGTTTTCAGATATATATAGATGTAAGTTAATACGCATAGCGTCAATTATATTATTTGACATGGCTATGTTCTTTGCAGACCATTCGAAAACCATTTACTTTAGAGTGTCGACTCCTCATTGGCCCAATGAAATTCTGTGGTAACTTCATACATGCATGACCACCAATAAGGAAATAAAATTGCCTGGCAAGTGTGCAGTATGCTGAAGGCTAGGAAAGTAAACTTTTCCCGCGATAAATAATCGTATAGGCTGTTCAGGATTAGTTGGGCACTTTTGAAACAGGCTGTTTAAGAATGTCGCCGCCTGAACCTGGAAACACTTTAACCCGTTCGGTCTCACATTAACTTCTGAGTTCAAGTGTTGCAAACACTTAATGCTTTGGTACGTGTGTTTTCCTGTGTTCAGCATTTTCCTACAACCAGTGAACAATGTATTGAGTTCGAAATTATACTATAATTAGCCTGTCATGTGTAAGAGATGTAAAATATTCCACAAATTAGATTAACCGCAACGAAGATTGAACACTGACGCCTTGCTGTGTACAAAACCGCTCATAAATATCATTATTTGCATCTTGTCCATGAACGTGGAACGGCGAGTGAACTGGTTAACGGTCCCACTGAGTGATATGAGCCGGTAAAGTTGCCGACAACTTGGGGAACGTAGATCTATGTTTAAACGTAGAATTATAAACTGATAAGTAAATATTTGCAGTTCTACGGCCTTGCCACCAAGGACGAGGTTAGGTGGACAATAAACAGTCCACAGATCAATACCTCAAAAGAGAACAAGTAAACCTCTCGATAAAGCAGAAAAAGATTTGAACCCATACATCAGAAATATACTTAGAATAAGTGTTAATATAACAAAAGTAAAAATCATCAGTTGTTCGGGGCTATTTATTAATAAAAATTTTCTCATAATTTCTTTCATGTTGGTTTGCACTACAAATATTTTTTGATTGTTTCATGTAAAGTTCAGTTATTTCTTCGCATCAATAAGCAAAATATATCTTAAAACTGTATAATTATTATTTTCAAAAGTATATTTAAGAACAATTTTTCAAAGACTTTAGATAACATTTAATTTTTGCTTGGACCAAAATATAGGCCTGTAAGCCTCCATGATGATTAATAGGAAAATCTATAGTAAAGAAATAAAGAAATCCACCCAAAGGCGATTTTCCACTCTCCAACAGTGCAAACGGCACATTCCATTATTACTTTAGAATCATTTAGTTTATACTGCTGAATAAGCATGAAGTTCCGCCAAAAAATATAAGTGCGGAAAAGCTAATACTGTAATACCACTATCAAATATTTTCTCTTCTCTGACAACACAGTCAGGTATTACACAAATATTTTATTATACTTGCTAACCGATATAAATTTTACTAATGGACAAAGTTAATGATGGTATTAAGTTTGGTTCAAAATATGGCAAAAAACTTTGATTATTTGTCTTGCTTGAGATATATGCAATCTTTATGTTGGATAACATAAACCAACCAACAATTTATAAGGTTTTTATAATACCAGATCTTAATTCTATTCTTTAGAAATTCTATATGAAAAATCATGGCCGAACGGACTCCCTACGAGGCCTACACATCATTCTTCCAAATTTGATCAAAAAATCAAGCAAAATTGAAATTCAAGAAAAACCTATCTTTAACATATTATGGCTGGATGAGCTTTCAGCTGCCATGTTAAAGATGTACCTTTGGGAAATACCCAACTCCCATTAAAATTGTACTATGTATTGAACATGATTAACAATTATTTTAAAACTTCATTGTAAAATTGCTCAAAGTTTTACTTCTCTAGTGATCTTAAATATTCTCAACATTTATTAAAACTTGCCTCGTCAACATGGTGTCTGACTCTTAAACCAGAAAACCAAATGCGCCTTCTCCAATTTTGCCGTAAGGGCTATGCAGATTTTATTTCTTATTTTATGAAACCATTATTTAAATGGCTTTGTGATCTTCTGGAGTAGTGGCAATCCTACCCCGACCTAGATTGCACCCACCTTAAATACAAAATCACAAATAATTCCCCTGGACGGGGTATTCAAATAACACAGGCCAAGAGAAAAATATTTTGTCTTTTAAGTAAATATCTGTCGAGGGTAAGCATTACCCGTTATAGGGGTTCTTTTATTAGAGTCCAATCATTTGGTTTGAAGCAGTAACATGTCCATGTATGGGGTGCACACGTGATCACACATCACAAAACTCCCATGGTTCAGGCAGGCTGCAGGATATGGTGTGATGAGTACGCGAAACCCAGGCGGCCAGCCTACTGGCCAGCTGGTGGCTGATGCCACAGGAATAGTACATCGAATTACCGCCGCCACGCGCTCAGCAGTACCCAGTGAGGCAACGCTCGCCAGACATGCCCACGCTTCAGCAGTACCAGAGCAAACTCGCCAGCATGCTCCAGCACTGGTGCTATGTTGGGTGTCGAACCGCTACCGGAGTCCACCTAGGTGAAAACTATGTTGATTCAGCAGTCCACCGGGGCTGCGTCGTAATCAGGTACCATAAGAACCGCAGGTGTGTGGTCGAGGGTATGTCTTCCTTACAATTTTCGGGAAGGATAGGAACATTGCAATTTTTCGTGATGATCAGCAGTAAATTTTTCAAATAACTCAGTGCACAAAAAATAAGTAAATTCTTCGTATAAATGATGTGTTAAGTGTCACGGCAGATACTGAAAGTTTACCTTTGACTTATGTTTTTTATTTATATAAGTGTAAGAATCACAAATATTTTAGTTTCGCGAAATATACATACAAGTTTTGATTCCGAATAAATAATTCGAAAAATAAAATACAACCGAATTTCGTTTAGATTATATTTTATAACTTTACACGAACTGAATTTATATACTTTGAGAAATTTACCTTTCGAGAGTTTCATTGGTGACTTTGGTACACTCTTCATTTGTCAACAACCAATCGTGTTCCCAGTTAAAACCTCTATACCTTTGGAAGCTAAAGCCGCAGAAAGCACATCACACGCGAACAAAACTTTGTTCTCCGTATTCGAGTAACAGAACCTTGATTAAATTTTGTCTTACTCAAGTTGGGAAGCTCAGTGCTAATAATTTGCCAACTTATAATTTCTGGCTCCAGGTATCAGTGGTTTGCATGTGAACAAAAAAGATTACTGCGGATTTCATAAAATAAATAAAACTTTTTAAAATATTCCAATCTGTACTCTTTCAGGACCTACACGAATAATAGACTTTGGTCCTCGTACTAGAGCAAGAGCCTAACTAACCATGTCCATATGCTGTAAAATATTCAGTCGAGAAACTGGATTTGGCAAAACCTTTCATTACACAATTACTTGAGTTAAACTTGACAAAAGAATCGCACAATTCCTTTCGATGGCAGTTAGATTAATTTCTCTCTTAAAAAGGTAAATTTTCCACTTAAATAAACATGTTTACGAAATAATAATGCCAAACACGATTATATTTTTACTGTTACTCTTGAAAACAGCAATGGATGGCGTGAAAATTTATTACTTGGTAATTTGGCTGGAGCAAGCAAGTTTTACGATTCGAGCTGTACGTGAACGTTTACTCAGAAATAGAGAATTTCTCCAATTACTGCAAGCTTAAAAGTGACATCTTTAGAACAGGAGTGCTCATTCTGGCAGAAACGCTTCCTGTGCCGAACTCTCCCGTAATTGCCCTTACACAATACAAAACTTTAATATTTGAATTTACATTTCATTTACCTTGCCGAAACCACCAATACACATTACAATTGCATATTCAGAGTTCAGACAATTGAACATCGGTTCTGCGAGCTTCGTAAAAATGCGTATCTAGTTAGGCAAATCATTATCATATTTTCCAGGAATGCATTTAACGTACCTTTTTTTTAATTGGCTAAAAATTTATATTAAAATTTATTTCAAAACGAAAACTCACTTGTTTACTTCATTCAAAAATGTAAATTAATATATTTCGTTTTCACATTATATTCTTTTGTCATTCATTTAATTTAAGACGAGCTTTGTTTAATATACCGAGGTTAAAACCACTTTACAATAAAATAACACACTTTCCAAATAACCTCTGTAGATTCTCGGCAAAATATCTGCTTGAATTTGACTTTAAATTGCAAGTTTTCGAAATCGTTAAGTCAAGTGTTCTTTACATTTCCTTTGACAGAACCATTGTGTTATCATCCAAGTCAAGTGTTCTTTACATTTCCTTTGACAGAACCATTGTGTTAACATCTATAAGAAAAAAACAGGTCGGAAAGCAAAACGTAAAGTCAATTGTTAAAGTTTTTAATTGTGTCAGGACCTTAAGAAATCTAGTTTTGTTCCTATCCTGGGTCTCATAGATAGTTCGCGGAAAGTAGATTACATTTGAAAGCCTTGTAGGTTACATTGTCTCCTTCCACCATAAGTAAATTATCAATTGCAATGTGCTTGATAACCATATTCATGCGAAACAGAGTGAAATCATGGTATTGTTACATACTGTCTATATTTCACCGCACTCCGAAGTTAACGTTTATGGTTAAAATAAGATATATATTTCAATGTCACATGGTCAGCAGTGAGGAATGTGTTTTTTTACTTTTGAAGTTTCGGCACAACCATTGCTATTTGCATCAAAATTAGAATAGAGAATGTGTATAAACGCCTCAAGAAACTTACGTGGTTAAAATTATTGTAACTACAAATCCCACAAACGTCATGTTTGATCGTGCTATTGGCAGAAAAGCAGTATAATTTCGAAACACGGCAATTTGAAGCATGCGCAGCTGTAACGAGCACTCTACCCCGTTTTCTCTCTTACGAGTAGAATAAACCTCTGCCCTGGTAAAAGCGTACTCACGTGCAGATTGGTGGCTGAACGCGCTTGCGGCGGAGGCCAACACAAGCGCCAGCAGCAGAACACTGGAGCTCGTCGTCTCCATGTCGGCGGTGAGCGATCAGTGTCGTCTGCAGGCGGGCCGAGCGCCTTTATACTCGCGTCCCGCACGCGAGTGAGGTCAGGACGGGGGGAGGAGCCCGCCAGGGGTCGCCGCACAAGCACACCTTCACCGCGCAGCATTGGACGTCGGGATTTCCACGCCGAGCATCGCAGAACTCTTCTCAGATCCGGGAACGAATCACAGCGAGCGCGGGGTGCCGCGCGCGTTTCTTCGTCGGAACTGCAGACGCCATCGCTCCCAAATACATTCGCAGGCTGCCGGCAACCAGCAGACAGTCTCCGTTTTCAGACGAACCTAGGTGAACTGGGTTTTACGGCCCGCCGTTATGCACGGGGAAGTAAGGTCAGGGGCATACGGGACCTTCACGTTTCTCTGAGTTCATCGTCACTTCGCGTGTGTGCAGAGTCTCTATGCAGCTTGACCGTGTCTCGGAACAAACACCTGTACCAGTCTGGCTTTCTCCCTAAGTAACCTTTAGGGAAATTGTTCATCAACGTCTTATGTTTACCAACTTGTAGTCGTAACTGGTTATTCAGAGTGCGCATAGAAATGTTGAAATGGTTTGATATAAAGTAATAGTTTCCTACACCTTTTTAAAATATAATATTGGAGAGCGAAAAGAATTGGGCGACCTACAAGGCGCTTGAAATGTGTTGCAGTGTATTGGGGGATTCGTTTTTTTTTTTATTTAACAAAACTATTCCACGTGCGCCCAATGTGCTAATTTACGAAAAGAAAACAATCTTCAGGCGATGACCTAATGACGTTTACAAGACACTGCGCGCGTTATAAGCACTAATTCCAAGTCCTCCAACATATCTAAAAACAGAATTTTCTGTGTGCCGTATGTCAAAACGTGCTCACTGGATCTACGTAAATATCAGATACAATTCTGTATTGAACTTTGGATCAGACTTTCCAGGAGTTAAATAATATGGTCACCGCTTAAAATCCCATAGAAAAAATTGGTTCTTCAAGAAGCTTAGGCGCTGATTTAATGCTTCACGCATAGTGGCGATGCGGCACTTGATGTGCGTGCCAGGGTCGCCCTTGGCGTCCATTCGCTCCTGTGCCATGTCAGGTCAGGTAGGCGGCCCCCTTAACATCGAGGTCTTGAGATCCGGAACGAAGGGGCACAGGAAAAAGATATCCCCGAGAAAACCCGCCGAGCAACGGCATCGTCCAGCACGATTTACACAAGCGAAAATCACGGAACGATCCCGTCGGGGATCGAACCCGGTTCGCAAAGGAGGGAGGAAAGTAGTCTAACCACTACACCACTGTAGCCCCAAACTCTAATATATCAACTGCCTTTATTACCCTCTGGTTTATTTATTAGTTTCTGTTGGTATTCAGAGGATAATAAAGGCTGGGAACATCTAACAATGTAGAAAAGTGTATGAGATTGTTATTTAGCGACAATAATATCAATACACAGTCTGAAAAACTAATTGCGACAAGATGGTAAATAACATTCTTTGGTGCAGTATTTCCCTTTTAAGGTAGAAATTGAGTTCATTAAAAATAGTACTCGCATTACTTAATTTGTCAGATAAGTACGACTTAAGTTGCGTATGATAAAGGAAAGCATATATTTTTAACGCAAAATATTTTTTTAGAAGTTAATTATTTAAATGTCTTAAAAAATTATGTATAAAACATTATTAAAAAAACTTAACTTGGTTTCATTCTGAACACTTTAGAGACAACATTTTGTAAATTAATTAATAAATTAATGAAAAAATATTATTGATAACAGAATTTAATGCAAATCAATTTCAACCACAAAAGTTAAAATTTCAATAACATATTACGAATTTAATTAAAATCAAATATTAAAAGTGTTTTGTTTTTATATATTAAAACACAGTTTTAATATTTGATTTTAATTATATGCGTTTTATTTATTAGAATGTTAACTTTCGTGGCTGAAAATGAAGTGCATAAAAATTTTTTTAAATAATAATTATAAAATTTATTTATAATTTAATTCTGTTACACACAATTAATAAAAACAGACTTTTTAATAGTTTATTTTTTAATATTTCAATAAGTAAATTCTAGCAAAATATTTTGCAGTGATAGGAAATGTAAACATTCTTATTGCATATGTAATATAAAAAGGCGTATAAATTTCCGGACAATTTTGGTAGTGAGAATATTGCTTTTTAAAAATTTCTGCCTGTTGTACAGTCGGGTGAATTCTCCACTCGAAGCCACTCTCCTTCTATCTAAAGGCTGTTCACGATAAAGAGAGCATTTGAAATACGTCGCTACCCATACCTGGGTATATTTTATCGGGCGCACTGAGTACAATACGCCCAGTAAAGTAGGTAGATGTTGTCCACGGTAAAATGAGCACTTTTGAATGCCCTTCTTCAGATATAGTTGTACTCACATTGTGTATTCTTCCGCCTTATACAAAATTAACATTTCAATTTTCCTCGTCACTTTATTCATGCGTCGGTCAAGTGGAACTGTGAAGTTATTACAAAAAGGAATGTTTTGCAAAATTGCTCATTTTTACATTTCCATGCTTAAAAAAAAACAGAAAGTGTAAGAAATAATTTAAGTTAAAACACATGGTTACCTGACGCTTTTTATTTGACGTTAAGATACGGAACTTCTTTCGATTCGTCGTTACCAACTTTACAGGGCGCATGTTGCTCAGTTCCCCCGTTAAAATATATGCCGCTAGGGATAGTGACTTTTTTCTAAGGTTGATTTCAAAAAGGCTCACTTTATCATGAACAGCCTTTAACAATGGAGGGAAATTAGTTTCATATCTGAACGTCGGATAAAATATTTACTTTCCCAATAATTTCAGAGTTTTACTTTACCGACGTATGAATAAAGTGATGAGACATACGGCAAAGTTAAATTTGCATAAGGCGGAAGAATACACAACGTGCATACAAGTAGATCGTAAGCAGGACATTCAAAAGTATTCATTTTGCCGTGAACAGCCTATAAACTATAATGAATGCTGGGGCTATCCTCTCAATACAAGGATCTGAAAAATTTTCACAAATCTTTTATTTCGCCATTTTCGAAGCGTTGCGGTCTGGTATATTAAACCTACGGAATGGGAAACAATTTCAGATGGCAAGATTTAGGTAGAAATAGAACAGAAATGGGGGTGTCTTGAGGTGTTTTTTTTGGGGATAATGCAGTAACAGAATATAAGTGTACCCAGTACGTGTATTAATTTCATTACTGTAACGCGCCAGAGAGCTGCAAAATAATAAATAGAAAGGCCAAACCAAAGAGTCTCATTTTTAATATGTAACTTATAAATAATAGGGACTTTCAATAATGTGTATTGCTAATAGTAAAGCATAATTGTCCGTCTCTGGCCCCAGAAAATATGATAATTAAATCTTGTTCTTAAGTTAAACATAAAATATTTCGACGAGGTAAAATGATCATTCCATTTAATACTTACTCGTTAGAATGGCCTAAAACTAAACGTCTACGCAGCTGCAAAAGAAAGATATCACATGCATAAGGCATAGTTTTTCATATCATAGTTGGGCACGCGGTAGAGTATTGATTAGACTACCCGCCTTCCACCTGGGCGTACCAGGCTCAATTGCCGGCGGGGTGTCTCCTGGATTTTCGCATGTGGGGATCGTGCCGGACAATTCCAATTATCGGCGGATTTTCTCGGGAATTTCCCACTTCCTTCGGCCCTTCATCTCGGCGTTGCTTCATATGGTCACCATCAAGTGTCTGATATGGTTCAATTGCTTATATTTCCATGGCCTATCATTTTTAGCCTACTTTCCGAAGGAAAGAGAGGCTTAACAGAATAATTTTACATCTATGTTTGTGAATGCGTGTGCTCATATGTTTGTATATATATGGCTGTTTATGTGTATCTGTGAGTGTCCCCCCCATGCACCACTTGAATTTTTTTAACGCTTTAACCGAATTTCACCAAACTTCGTACACCTGTAAGACTAACTATGTAAACCTAACATTTATAGTTTTAGATTACGTCGGACACTTACTTTTAAAATAGCGGCCATTTTTATATTTTGGGTGATCGGTAACCATTCAACTGATTAAAAATAAATTTTGTATGTTGACAGCGCAAGTTGTAAGCATTGAATTGAGAGGCGATAATAGTTGTTGGCAAGCCATTTTGAAAAATAGCACCAATTTAAAAATATATATTTTACCTATAATACATTTATAATTTTTTATTTAAGTTAATAAAATACTAGGAAAAACAAATAGATTATGTTACATTTTTAAATTAAATTTGAAAATATATATAAAAATTTATTTTGACTAAAATTAGCATCTTTAATTCATCAATAACAAAATATCGAGAAAAATAGAACATTTTTAAATTACTCAATATATTTTGTAATGCAGTTCTTATGATTATTACTTTTTATATTCGCTTTTGTCTCACCAATTTACTATAAGTTTTATGAACAAAACGTATATTATTTATTTTTAAAGAAGATTAGTTTTTTTTTTTACTAAAATATATCTATTGTGATAGAATTTTATTACCTTTTTTACAATATAGCAAATTTTGTATTTCTGTAAAATACTAACTTCATTCAGATATATTTTTGTCTCTATCAACCTTTCACACACTTTGCATATATTTCTGTGTTTATATCTGTATGTCTTCCAATCTTACCGTACCTTGATGACAACATATATAACTATGTCAATCTGTCACGAAAAACAATAATTTATGTTAGCTGTCAGAAACATAGTGAAACGTTGCTATAGTTATTTTACTGTACAACAAACGTAAATATCATGCAGTCAACAAGATCATCAAGGATGCATACTCAAAATTCTAGTTATTTCTCTATAAGGACTTAATGCCCAAGCCCAAACAATTTTTTTTATTATTTTTTCTTTTTCAACGATTTCTTCCATATTTACGATAGCTCTATCTACCTACAACTTTATCAAGTGCCGTCCGTTTCGTAATCCTATTTCCTTCTGCCCCCATATACCATATGCAGTCGTGACATTTACCCATATTGTAATACTGCTGACTGCACTAACACGCGTATATCATGCAACTTAAGTAGTATCGTGGTGAGCTGCCTCTCACTGACCATTACTCGAGGCTAACATGCTAGATATTTCCGCTGCTAGTACAGCTACTTTTAAAAAATGTACGCGATGTTAACAATGGTAATTAAAAGCTTTTCTAACAATTCTGTTTCGACCATTTCTAAACGGTCGTCCCTGAACATGGCAGTCTACATCACCTCACAGATCGCGTCCTCGACATGCCATTTTAGCAAAAGTCTAAAGCGGGCCATAGGCTTCGTGCAATATTAGACTCATATTAGATCTGTAGGAACAAAATGTCAATACTTGGTGTATGCGCATGTCACAGGTAAAATCTGTAAAATTATACCGAAAAAACTCGCGGAAAATGATAAGTTAACTTTAGAAACGCACTGCACCAGTAATTAATTCTATACAAAATGCAATGAAACAGTTACCCTCTTTTTAATTCCGCAATATAAACTATACCATAAGTCCATTACAGTGTGAAGTATAATCTAATTTCACATTGATTTAGATACAGTTGGACTTATCGGCGTAATTTTCTTTATCCGGGGAATTAAGTAAGAAAGTAAGAGCAAAGGAAAAAATATATATATTCCTTGCTTCTTTACACTTTTTAAATTTGGTGTTAAATTTTTGTTTTGATCTTTGTTGTAAAATTCTGACTGTCTTTATAATAACATTTTATAGTATATTTAAATTTTTTACTTGTCCTTTTTTATGAAATTTATATATAAATTTTTTTGATAATAGAAAGGTTACAGTCATATATATATATATATATATATATATATATATATATATATATATATATATATTGATAAAGAAAGGTTACAGTTATATATATATATATTTTTGTGTGTGTGTTTATGAAAGTTATTTATACGCTTACATATATGAGGTTGGTTTCTTTTAAGTGGAACCTTTGAAATACGTAGTAAGTTTTAAAGGTTTTGACATATCTGATATACTTTTTTATTTTCGTTGTTTGTAAGTAATTATATTTTTAATACGTTGGAATCTTATTTTGTATTTTGTAATTTACTTTTCACAATGACCGTACCGTACACTATTGTACTTTTTCTAATTAATAGCTTTATCAATTTTTCCATTATCTATAATTACTTGATTTTTAATTTTGCATTAATTGAATATATGAGAAATTTGAATTTTTTCATCAAATATAAATCTTATGTTAGATAATATATCTTATTTGTTTTCAAAATTATTTAATTTCTATATATTTTGTTGTTGAAAATTGTATTTTGTAATAAAATATTATTTTCACCAGTTTTTGCAAATTATTATAATTACACAATTTTGATAAGTAAAGCAATCATACTGAATTTTTGGCAGTTGTGAGTTTCATGTATTTAAACCTAAATATAACTTTAATAAACTTAATGTTTTGAGTAATAAAAATGTCTATGTTTACAATTAATGGTTTTTTACGTTTCCTTCCCTTTTCTGCTTGGGGAAGGGCACAAGACTCAGCATTTCGTAGCTACTTGAAATGTTAAAAGTTAAAGCTCGGTCAGAGTTTTGGCTTAGCCAATGGTACGTTCAATACATAAGAATTAATACGTGCTCGAAGCTACCGAGCGAAGGCCCTGCCTCAATAGCTCAGCGACAGGGTGTTCGACTTTTAGGGCCGGGGGGGGGGGGTCGGAATATCAAAGCCTGGTTAACCCACGGCCGATCTTCAGTTCGCACGTCACGAACTGTGAATTTGTCGTCAAGTCGGTCTAGCGTGAGCTCGTCAACCGTCACAAACACACACTGTCACCACGTCACACACGCTCTGTCCAACGACAAACGTATATATTAATATGCCATTAAAGTCAACCTACAGAAAAAATGTCAAGTTGGCGCAGCGGTAACACATGGGATTGCCACTCGAGAGGACCCAGGCTCGATTCCCGGTACGGCAAACAATGAGTTCGGGTTTTCACGGTTTCCCGAAACTATTTCAAGCTGGTACTGGAATGGTTTCTTCTTCCAGGCCATGAGCCTATTCTTTTTCGTGTTACTGCTTCTCTGAGTAACTTGCTCCATCCTTAATGACATCGCTGTCGATGAGATGTTAAACCCAATTACCTGCCTGCCTTTCTCATAAAACACCAACCTTCATGCAACATTTAAAAAGAAACAAATATATGCATTTTATTTTCGTAAAAATATTATTTATTTTTCATAAGTTAAAAGATATCGCTATCGAACTAGCAACTTTCTTTGGATTAAATTTTCCTCGTGGTATTCAGAAGAAAACTTGTTTCATTAATGTTCCTCTATTTTTCCTCGTACACTGAGGGTTTTCTGATATAAAAAAAAAGAAACGTTACCGTATGAAATGTCGTCATAAATTCATAACTATAATTCCTATCAATATATTGCAGAATGAGAGAGTATTTGTATGGGTAAGTGTGTACTTGTGCAGTTTTTACTGGAAAATTATAATAATATATAATAATTATTATTATTATTATTATTCTTTCGGTACCTCGACAAACAGGTACAGGCATACAAGGCTTTGAATGAATCTCTAAAAAACGAAATGATAAAATTTCTTGGGTGGTTATTGTTTGTTGATATCCCCACTTGAATTTACTCAGTTTAGTTAAACAAAATATGACATTTAAATCTACGAAATAAATAAACAATATTAATAACTTCTCAACTGAAATGTTTGCCTCAAACCGATCAAACGATTTTGCACATATGACATAACATCACAGAATTTCGGAAAGAGGTAATTTATTTAAAACCGATATGATTTATAAAACAGTTCGTGTCGAATGTTTTCCATATTAAGATTTTTGTGTAATATATGTTATGGTGTTGGTGGGTTAAAATGAACCTTTAGTCCACGCAACATAATGTTCTTTATTTAAGGGGCACTAATCTATCAGTATGCCGGAAGTACAGTTAAAAACTTCAAAAACTCGCTTACTGCCTAGTAAATTATTTATAAAACATTTTGTCTCGAGTAATTTTAATCGGCCATTGCAGCGAACGCGATTCTCTACACCAATAATTTCAATGGACCGCTATTTGAAAACGAATAATCGATGTGGTATTTAAACTGCTTACAGTATTCTAGTGAACAGATATAGTTGCAATTATAATGGGAATATGTAAAATGGTTCCCTAGTTTATAGGAATGTACTTCTTTTGTGTCAAAACGGCAGGAGATAAACCCCGTAACTTAAAACGCTGTGTTGCCCTTTTCTTTTTATTGCAAGACTTTTGTAGTTAAATACTTTTATTTGTGTCACAGAGAAAAAGTCAAGATAAAAAATTTCGTATGTATGCTATTAAAAAAGTAAGAGGTCAATATAGAAAAACTGGTACTATGAAATTCCATTTCCCACTTATGAAATATCTATTAAATTTCTACACTTAACTTCTGGTTCGTTGCAAATAAGAAACAACTAGGATAGCTCTATGCTACTCGTTACCATTTGTAGACTAACACTCAGTAGGGGCCATGGTGGCTGAACGGTTAGATTGCTCGCTTCCCACCAAGGTGAACCGGGTTCAATCTCCAGCCGGTTCACTCAGGATTTTCGCAAGTGGGAATCGTGCGGGACGATGCTGTTGGTCGGTAGGTTATCTTGGGGATCTCCCGTTTCCACCGCCCAATCATTCCCGCGCCGCTCCATACTCACCCCACTTCACCCTCACCGATTCTCAAGCCATCGCTTTTAGGAGCCGCCCAATCTCTTCACTCGCTCACTAACACTTTGTATGTTAAAACGTGTTGCGGTAAATGTAAATGTTGGGAAAAATTGAATACTAATTCGCGTATTCAAACGAAAAGTGCGATTTTAGGAGCAAAGGTATAGAAAAACTCAGATTTTAAAAAGTTATTGGAGTATTTATTACTAAATTAGTCATTGAAGAAATAGTAAATATAAGCTTTATTACTTTGCTCTTCGAAGGAATCGTATAAATGAGCCCATTTACTGCACTAAACACACTGGACCAATTTTTTCCCTCTTGTATACTCATAAATATTATCGTAACAATAAATGCATTGCAAATCATCTTCCACTTGAGATATATCAAGGATTTCACAATCAGAAATTGTAGGGTCTTCTAAAAAAAAAAAGGAATTATCGTCGTTGCGTTGTATGAGTTTATAGATTTCCTTAGTTTAATTTTCTTTTTGGAAAGTTTTTTTCTTTTTTCGGAGACGTTGTATCTGCAGCCATCTCAGGGGTCCCTTCAAGTATGGGTTTGAGCGGAGAGTCGATAATGACAGGTGATATTTATAGCCTTACCCCTCTGTTCAATTCCTTCTTTTTCTCTGAATGAGACGAGATATACTGAGGCAGACTAGCATTCTTTTGATTCTATATTTTTTGATGCTCTACAACTACTTCAAATGAACTGGTGCATTATATTACAGGTCACGAGGTGCTACTGCTTGAAGGATTGACGAGAGGTTCTGGAACCTCGAGTTCTACAATAGAAGCGCCTTCATTTTTATCCTCCATGAGACTAATAGTCAAATAGTCAGATTCCTAAACACATTCTTGATGTTGAAGCAGTTACCGACACCTATAAATCCACCTACAGAAATTTCATCACTTTGAACCTTGAAGTATGCCCTGCTAGAAGATTCCACAGTATTATATTTATTCAGTGATCTAGTATTGTGGTTCATTAAAAGAAGAATCATACTAATTAATCAAGAGCGGAAGTTTTTTCACAAAAACGCTGTTTTGGAGGGCCGATGTGGGCAAACGGAAAGGGGGGGAATGCAACCCCCCTTTTGGTTCTCCATCCTTTCTCTTGGAATCCTCCCACCCCCCTCCCTTTTCCTAAAATGCCACCCCTGGGAGGAGTTAGACGTTAGATATACAAGGGGGGAGGGTACGTTTTACATTTTGTTGATATTGGGTGGTGGGGGGTGTTTTTCGCCTTCGAATCGGCCTGGCCGGCGTATTTTTCCACCGATTTTTTTAACTTTGGGGGAAGGGTGCCTTTCCATACAACGCCCACCCACCCCATTAATAGTTAAACCATTCGTAAGCCTAAAGCCTAAATTAGACGGGTAAATTTTATACAATTAATCTGTGTAGGGAAAGTCCGAGTCTTGTCGTCGAGGTGTAGCAGACAGCTTGCTGGTGAAGACGTGAGTAGGGAGAAGAGCAGAAGACGTCTGCACGCACTTCATACGTGTTTAGAGGAATAATTTAGTTTCGATGACAGCGATTCCTGTGTGGTACGAAAGTTGGACAATAGTATCGTAGTACCAGGGTTCGATAACCCGAAAGTGAGGGAAGCTTTTTGGGACTGCACTGAGGATCAGTGACATCGTGGAACTTCAGGACGCTGACCGAGGGAGGATCAGCGAGGCGACTACGGAATATGTAAGATTTAATCAATTTTTGAAAAGATGGCCGCGGATTAATATTAATGGAGGGAAGCTACCCGGAAGCCATTTTGTTCAAGCTATAGACGCTCAGTATTTTTGAAGCCCAATACGGCACCGCAGATATTCATTATAAATAGCTAGAGCCACGATTATTTCGCTAATTGTTTCGGAGGCAAGGTGGACTCCAATAACTTGTTATTTTCTCCTACTGTTGTGATTGGATGAGAGTTCATTAGACACGCCCCGTTTTACTGCGAGCCAGTAATAATCAGGAAGCAGCTGTGTGAGTCAGTGATAACAGTCCTGTACAGAGCCCTCACTTGATCACAGCTACCGATAAGCAAACGATAATGTCTCGAGTGTGTAGAGGCCTGTCCAGCCTAGCTTTCTGCGAACTCAATCCGCGAAACACTCGGAGCTCTATAAATAGCTTATTGATTGTGTAATTGCAAGTTTTACTGAGTTCGCCTACCCCAGTTGCAATCACCGCACTATTATTTCATTTTTTTTAAAATCAATAATACAATAATAGTTCAATTTGTCATATATTGGTTTCACATCTACTCAATTTAAATGTTGGATTAATTTATTCAATTTTATGAATATGGAGAGTCTCAAAAAATCTTATTGTCTAAAGCAGATATCAAATTATTTATTTATTTTTTAATATTTTAATCAAATCGAATTATGATTTTCATGGCCAGTATTTCTTTTAGTAGTATTTGGAAACTGAGTGATGGTTGTCGTATAAAATATGCTAAGGTGTCGATGTGTCTTCCATCATTTCTCTGTAAGGTAAGAGTTTGTTAAAGAGAGAACAACAGGACGAGTATTTTTGAGGAACGGAGTTCCTGGCCTGTAGGAGGCTACGGAGTGATGTAAGTTGGTAATCTAGCCTATGCCGAAAGTATCCCAGTACTGTCATCATACCTAACCTATACTTACCATTTGAATACCGGGCAAGTACACTAGTTTCGATTGTAACAAATCACCTTATTTCTATTTTTAAATATCTATGTATGAGCTACTGTACTGAAATTGATAAAATTATAAACGTTATGTAAAAGCGTTACTTGATTTGCTGTAGGTCAGTTATATCCCGGGAAAAAGTACGAACCACGGAGCTACACAAGTTTCCAACTTAATCTAAATTCATAACACCCACACACCGATTATCATTATAAACATTCCCTTCCAATATCGTAATAATCCATTACATGATTTTTAGACTAAAGTATTGAGTATTAAATCTTATATTTTAATTTTAATTTCACCATTATTGCAACTGCATGTCGAGATGTGCGAGCGACCACGTGTCGAAGTTCCCAGACGACATTTCACCATAAACACTAATTCGTACTGTTACCTGCTTCATCTATGGTGGCTCAGCCCACGGTTTCCGCGAGCCCGGCCCTGGTTTCTTCGTGTCCCAAGAACATTTCGTCTAGCAGGAGTTAGTGTGCAATTTGAGGAGTCGGACAAATTATGGATAACATGTTTCTTATTCAGTGCTTATCCTATCAAAGCTTCTCTAGTGAAGAGATTGACTGTCCAAAACTAGCATGGCAAGTGGCTCTTCTGTTGGTTTCGATGTACTGACAAAATTCTTAGAATCATTTTTGTATTCGCGAATATTAACCTTACACTTTTAATTAATTGATCAAACACGGAATTACTTTCCCTTCGTCATTATCATCTTTACTGCTAGTATGACAGTGATTGTATACAGATTAGTCACTGAGCATTGTTACATCACCTCACATTTATCTAATTGGAATAGCGCACATTTGGTACAATGATTTATGAATATTTCATGTTGTTTTTCTTCTAAACAAAGAGGCTTAGCATTTTTACCAAAGAATACATTCTGCTTAGTATTGATTACGGATTCGTGTGGTGCAGTCCCTAACCGCCAATTACTTAGCATACTACATATGCAGATAGAGGCGGCGACATGTTTCAAACGTTGATTTCAAAAGTGACCAACTTACTGTGAACACACTATTCCAAAATTTTTCAAGTGACGCCTTCTCCCAAAGCGGCAGATGATGAAGGATGTTACGGGAATCGTATGATCTGATTAGGTTAAAAAAAATCCAATAGTTCTAAAACGATTACACACATCCCTATACTCCCCTCCTCAAAAAAAGTATTTGATCTAGCATACAAGTACACATATTACAAGTAGGCCTGTTCCATGGACCAACATCTTTCTCTTCTTCTTCTACAGTAGTATTTTGCGTGTGATTCTTCACCTTACAGTGTGTCATTACTATATGACTGCCAACCATTGTTCATTTTTCTTGATGGTCTTCCTCCCATTCTCATTTTTCACTTAGTTTTCTTTATTATTGTAGTTTTTGGTTTTCAAGTTGTACTGTCTCTTTGTTCTTCGCATCATCTACACTTGGTTCCCAATTATAGCTCGTAAGATGTTAATATCAGTTACGCGAGGAGCTTTGTTTTTACAGTTTCTGCTCCAGACACATATTAGAACTAATGTTATAATGTGTTGAAATACTCGTTTGCAAAGTAAATTTATTAATGGTTGTTCACGAGAAAACGAGCACTTTAGAATTGAACCTTAGAAAAAATCCACTTCCCCTGCGTTCATATATTTTAACAGGTGCACTGAGTGGCATTCACCCAGTAAAGTTGGTATCAATGGAAAGAGTCTTAATGTCGAGTAAAAATTGTTAAATAACAATTTGTGATAACTTAAAATATTTTCTTTCGCTCTCTGTTTTTTTTTTATGCATAGAAGTGTACAAACGAGCAGATTTGTAATATATGTACTTTATCTAATAATTTCTCAATTTCACTTGACCGACGCATGAATAAAGTGATGAGGCCAATGGCTTGTTAATTTTGCATATGGCGAAGGAATACACAACGTGTCTAGAAGGAGATCTTAAGCTGGGCTTTCAAAAGTACTCATTTTACCGTGAACAGCCTATACACTGAAGGTGCCATCGCAGGGGCACGTAAGTGGGTACAGGTACTGAACATGTATGTGTTTATTTACACATCCGTGCAAGCAAACCGTATTAAACGCAAATGGAACACATATCGCGCTATACAGTCGCGCGATTAGATCATGGTGTTCAATTTTTTTGCAAATCAGTGTGTGTATGAATATATATATATATATATATATATATATATATATATATATATATATATTGTGTATGAATATATATATATATATATTCATACATATATATATATATATATATATTCATACACACACACCATGAATGAATCGCGCGACTGCAACGAAGTTTGTCACACAGTATCGTCATAGTACGATATGTGGTCCAATATATATATATATATATATATATATATATTGATTTATTTATATATTTATTTTTATTTATTTATTTATATATTATACAAGCACTATATTTTCTATGTAGGTATCAGACATTCCATTTTACGTCCTTGAGGAAGCTGAATATTTGGACTGCAATCTGAGCTTTCCCTCTGAATTATTTATACCGGTCACGACGGCTTGGTATTTCATCACCCGAGAACGTAAATGTCATAACTTGCTCAATGGCGTTGTTACAGACTTTCGCTGAAGGAAGGTTCTTTCGATATGGTGGCTGATATTTTTTTATTGAAACTCGCCATGTCAAATTGCTTTTTTTTTCCGGATGAAACTGAACAGGAATCACTATATGCAACCTTCTATGCTTGCTAAGTGCAACCGCGTCTATTTGTTTGGTAACGACTTTATAGCACTTCTTGATATCTTCTATTATCTTCATAATTGTCATGTTCAGTGAGACAGGAGTTAAAAGATTAAAGAGTCTTCCTGTCTAATGCCGTGATGTTACAAACTATCTCTTTTATTTTGGTCTCCTGCCCTAATATTGTGGGAGATCGCCTCATATTTTGTTAATTCATTAGGTATTTCAACAGTTTCCGGAATTCTTCTATTTTTTTAAATTACATTCACCATTTCGTAGCTGGTAATATCAACTAATTCGTTGTGGTCCTGTATTTCGGTCAGCTCAAATTTATAACTAATGATTTCTTTTGTATGTTAGTTGCGATAGTATTCGTTCCATATTAATGAATATGTATTTAATAATTCTATCTCTGTTATTTAGGCCTTTCTGTTACGCAACAACTTCCAGGTATTTTTCTATGCTTCGTAGTCATTTTCTTTTCCTTTGGTAAAAGCTTCTCCCTTAAGATTGTTTGGTTAGAATTTTTTCATTTTTTTGCTTTCTCAAAAAATATCTAATTTATTTTCCAGGTAACTTGAATTTTACTGTATTTATGTTGTAAAAACATTATTTCCTTTTCTAGATGAAGTATATATTTCACTTTGGGAGTGAGCAAAGGGGTTTTATAACTTTTTTTTATAGATTCTTCTTTTCCCTAATCGTTGATTAGAGCCGCCAAAATTTCTCCGCTTCACTCTTTTCCCCAATTATTCCTTTGCAGCTTTGTGTTTGTAATCCCTCAAATTTTCTCTTTCTGTTTCATCTATGTCAGTTCTCGTCTCAGACACTATCTGTTTAAATACTTGATTAAACCATTTTGCAGTGATACAGTGTTCAATTTTATCTTATATTAGTGGAAATGCAGAGCGTTACCCCGGCTATAGATGACACTGAGAGATACACAACCACGTTTTATGGATTTCCGACCGATTTGGGGGCCGGAGTTAATTTTTTCCTATATTCAATTTGTGGTTACTTTCCCTTCCTGAAGCCCTGCCAAAGTTCTGTTCACAGGGTATTCCTCTGCCTCATACAAACAAAGCTTGCCTAATTCTAGAAAATTACACCAAAGAACAATGCACCAAATTCCTGTGCACTCAGTTGCAATAATATTTTCAATAAGTACCGTTTGTTACTAGGCGCTAACAACACGCATAATTTCTCACCGTTTTTATTCGCATTCATTGAAATTTAAATATTATTATTTATCAGTAAAATATTGGTAAATCTTCAATTTGATGAAAGATAAGATAATTATTTAATGTTAACACAGTTATAAAACGCAAGAAATAGATGACATGTTTAGGAAATAACTAAACACGTCATATATGGGATGATTTTTCAAAGGTTTAATATAAAAAGTATGAGAAGCCTTGGATAGTAGACTTTACATAGTATTTTAAGTAGGTTACAGAAGGGAATCATTTGATCATCAAATTATATATATATATATATAAATAAATAAATGTGTATATATATATATATATTTATTTATTTATCTATGTATATATTTATTGCACTTTTTTACCTGGTAGTGAATTATTATTTTACCTCGCAACTTCTTGTGAACTATGTATACCTCACATTAATTAAGGGCTCTTTCAATTGGGTTGTTAAAGGTTCAATTTATTGTTATAATATTCGATAATAAACCGCCGAGAGCACATATTTGCAAAAGACTTGTCGTAGATTACAATAACCGTTTCATTCTTATTAATGAAGTTATTTCTTTACACCTGATACCGTATTGTTTACCACCAGACTCATACCTAGACGAAACGTGTTCGATTCACGACTGTGTCGCTCCCAGATTTTCGCAAGTGGGAATGTTGCCGTACGACGCCGATGGTCGGCGGGTTTCCTTGGAGATATCCCGTTTCCTCCGCCCTTTCATTTCGGCGCTGCTCCATACTCTCTTCGATTCACCCTCATCGGCTCCCAAGCCTCGATATTAAGAACCGCTCAAATCTGTCCACATTGTGACCTATCTTTGAATTGAGTGTCCTTTTAGTATCACGTTGTCTTCCTTGTAGGGAGTCTTGTCGTTGGCGGTTAGAAAGTTTCCATAAATTAATATGAATTGTGATATGAACAAAATTTTGTCGGGTTTTTAACTCTACTTCTAGAAGCATTTCATCAGCATACACAACTACATGGATTGTTGGTTGGTATTATATTCTAAGAACAATTCCCACGCCTTATAATTTAATTTGGTTTTTATCTTCTTTATTTTATATCTGAAAATACTTTTATAATAGTTGCAGCCAAATTTAAACAAATGTAGGATATTTCATAATTTTATTATTATAACGTGCTTTCTGTTGTTATTCCAATATAAAAATTTGGTGGTTAATGCAGAAATAGTTCATATGATTACAATAAATCAGCATAAATTTTTCATATTACACTGTCCACCAAAAGGATGCTCTACAGGGACATTTAATAACGTTATGAAATATCCTCGTAAAGAAATGCTACGTCACTTAATGGTGTTCAAATAGGTATAATAGTTTTAGATATGACGTATGTAGTTGAAGTATTTGTATTGCCGCTACTGTGAAAATGTGTGATTAATTATATTTTTTTAAATTTTACGTACCTTTCATTTGTTTCTATTCAATTTAAAATTTTAAATACAGAAAGTACTTTAATTTTTTTTTTTGAGGTAGCGCTATTTTTCAAACCGCGAATTTAAGGATGTTATAGTGTATCAAATTAACTCTCGTGAGGTACGGATAGTACACAAAGTTTAGTTTGAATCAGTACAATAATTTTTAGATATGATATATCAAACAATTCATAAGGCAGCCATTTTGAAAAGTATTGCCACTCATGATTGACAACTATAAAATTGTAGCTCATCACTCGGGATTAAGTGTGCAGAGAAGTTAGCCTAGTGTATTTAAGTATACATTTTCAAAGTTCTTTTTGTTTAGGAGGGGGAGGAGGATGTGCGTACAAATAGACATACGCATTGCATAAGAGCTACTTTTAGTCCTGACGAAGTAGGCAAAAAACCTACACACAAATCCAGTGCTAAACACGGGATAGGAATCCAGACGGTTCTCCAAAGACACCGCATGACATGAAATTTAGATATATACGGCATAGGCCTACACCACGGTAACTTGGGTGAAAATATTGATGTAAATCTTTGAGAAGGAATTTCGTCCAAAGATATTTTACTTGCGCAATCCTGCAATACTGTATCTCTGATTACTTCACAGCTTGCAGAGTTTATCAACGCGGTGGCAAATCTCGAGTTAAAAAATATAATTTATAAAAATATTCTTAACAAGTCATTTGAAGATCGAGGAGAAATTAGTAAAACATTTAACACATACACGCAAAAACAGAGTCTAATAATAGTGGGTGAAGAGATTTGGGCGGCTCTTAACAATGAGGTTTTGAGAGCAGAAAAGGGTGATTGAGGTGAGTATGGAGCGGCGCTGGAATTAAAGGGCGGGGAAACGGGATATCCCGGAGAAAACCCGCCGACCAGCGGCATTGTCCGGCACGATTACGACTTGCAAAATTCCGGGAGCAAACCCGGCCGGAGATTGATCCGCCTTGGTCGGTTGCGAGCAAGCTAACCGCTCGGCCATCACGGCCCCTGAGTCCCTGAGACTAACCAGGAACGCTGAGGTAATATAGCAACGGTTAAACAAATATGATCAACGTTTTAACGACGGATTAAGTGCTCTAATCGTAACATGCTTTTAACAATCCTTCCACATATTTTTTAAAATGCTGCAAGATTAAGCAAAGAAAATATTTTTGTACAGATGACTGCATTCCATCTAATACCTAGGACTAGCAAGCAAGAATTTAGAAACTCTAAAAGGAGGAGGTGCACACGTACTGAATTTTGGGGGGGGGGGGATAGACATGTTTTTCCTTGCAATTGCAACCCCTTACACTCCAGAAGTCAGAACATTTGCAATAAGATGCAAAATAAAAATATCATTTTAATAGCTTATTTAATTATAAACATATAAAAATCGACTCATAAAAAGGATAACACATTATTTTAGAAAATTTTCTCATTAAAAATATATATATGTTTATTTTTGTTTTGTTTTTAAATCAGTCGCCCCTCATCCTCAACTTCCATTGTGTCTGTTAGATATGATCGTGTAGCAAAAAACGCGTGGGGTGTCATTCTCTTCCGTTATTTTGAGTACCTTACGAGCATGGTAATCCGGTAATCTAAATTGGTTGCTTTCAAATCGTTTTTATTGAAAAATTAATTAAATGCAATTTTTTGTACGTTTTTGTTTTCCTTTACTAGACGTTTTAAGCTAATGTTAAAGGTTTTACGTCATGCGGTTGGGCAGAGAGTCTTAAGATAACGGGATATCGATTGGAGTGGTCTCCTAACCACCTGATGCTGATTAGGGCTCATAGATTTAAATCATACCAGAGGGTATAAGCCATTGAAACCTCCTGTACCCCCCCCCCCCTCACCATAATCTATCAAATTCGTGCTAAAATACCATGGCCAATACGTGCCACAAGTGTACTTATCTGTGACAATCATTTTCAGTGAAGCACATCGAACGCGAACCTTGTGTCAAGGACCGGTTCGCCTGAGAGTTCGTAGAAAACGCCGGTACGTGATCGCTATAGCGGTTATACCGGTGAACCCAGGGCCCTCCCCGGCGTGATTTCAGTGCAACGACTGCCGTGGTTCCAGTGATCGCTTATCTGCGGGGAAGAATCAGGTTTTCCCGGCCGCCAATAGACAATCGAGATGCTCTCGGGTCCATTGTAAGTACGGGCCAGCACGGCGAAGACTGGGCCATTTCCAGGTGCATGACGGGCTGCTTTTTCAACATCTGGACCGCCTGCAGCCATTTTCCGCGTCCGAGGTCTTGACACGCTAGAGCTCTCAGGCCGTATCCCAACTCGCCGGGAGAGTACTCTCTCGCTCACTCGTGACGTCACAGAGAGTCTCCTCTCTGCTGTCCCAACTCCGAGGAGAGAGCGCGAGAGGGAGAGTGAACGGTGAACGACGATGTGCACTCGGTGCTCACTCTCGCACCCTCTGTGGCAGCCATGTTGTTTTCAAGTCTAACCTGAGTATCCAGACATATATTTTGTTGTTTCTAAAGCAGTCTTAGAAATATTTGATCGACTTAACACTAATTATTGCTTTTGGGAAATGTGTAATAACAACATACTCCGTTTGATTTGGAACATAAAAAATTATGATATTATGTTCACTTTTCATTTAGGTTTATTGTGTACATATTAAATACTGTGCTTTGCACGTAACAATAATGTTTTTACTCATGCGTAAATGTAACAAATTTGAATAAGTTACTATTTCATAAAATACTATAGGTACATGTATTCGAGGAAAGTGAAAGGACAGCAATATTTTATTTTTATTTATTTATTACCTTTTCTGTCGGTCGGAGAAATAATGTCGAAGGCTTACCGAGGCCACAAGTCTCAATTCGCTAGAGTGCACCAGAGTGTGCCAGAGTGAGAGAGGCGAGTGAGAGTGAGCACACTTTCGAGTTGAGACACGGCCTAAGGTAGACTCTTGCTCATTCGCTACTTATCTCATCGCCCCTAGGCGCAAGGCGTCTTCCCGTAAGCGACTCGCCTCAACAAGACTTCTAGCGGGCGGCGACCCTAAATACTTCATGACACGCTAATAAAGATAACAAGTACGAAGTGTGTCTAAAGACAACTCTGAAGTTTCTGTAACGAAAATTTAGTAGCTAAAACTGATTCTGGAAATACGCGGTTTAGTAATTCCGCATGCAAATAAAGCAATTCTTCGAGTTGAAATGAGACCTTGAAACTTGTCTTCGAAACCTTTCTTAAATGTTTACGGTGTTTAGAAATCACTACACCTATCCAATTGTTTTATAATGATGTGTTTTCTGCCAAAACGCTGATTCAAGCGCAGTTAATCGAACACTTTTGAAATAAAGCTTAAATATTTAAAAAAAATTCCTCTCCTGTATTGCGTAGCAGAATAATTTTGGCAACGAAGTAGGGTAAGCAGCGCGTTGTCTTTAACCTTTTACTATAGTTGACCACTAAAATACATGTATTTCATAATCAAATAAAAATATGAACCAATGTAATATAATTTTTTTTTTTTTTTTTTTTTTTTTTTGTTTCTAGCAATAGTGTATCGACATGTTACATAAGGGCACGAATTGAGTTTAACACAAAACTGAGCTGGATCTTCCACAACGTTTAGTTGATCGTGAACTATTTCAGAATTTATTTTATGATAAAAAAAACTGACATTTCAGAGTACTGCAAGAAGTGATTAGAGCAGAAGTAGAGTCGCATCCGACTGTGCGACATACAGAATACATTAGAAGTATTTACACTCCCTGCCAAAATTGCCAAAACAAAGTAGGATTTAACACTTTGGCTGCCACCATCGTTTTTGTATAATAATTGTTTTGGTCAAGGTTTTTTATTGAATTAATCGCTTTAGTTTAATGACATGAGGAAAATGAGCATATTTCTAAAAAAATATATGGAAGATGTTACAAAGTCATGCGAGTAAATGTGATACACGTGACCAGAATCAAAACAGTTCTGTGCATCATAATGTTGCACATAACAGTCAAAGTGTTAAGTTGCATATGAAAGAATAAGGCATATATACTTATTTGAATATTTTAAATAACAAAGTAGAAAGAGTTTATTTCTACATAAATTTGACAGTATTTTGATTATGGATGTTTCATAAATCACCTTCCTCCACAAAAAACCCCCTTCATCAAGCAAAGGCCATCTAAATAAATAAACTAATCATATGAAATAAAAAATTTCTAACAATGATTACAAATTTAATAAATGATTTCATGGACATACATTTCAGATTTTAAAATGCGAATTTTCGGGCTGAAATGGATTAATTATTCAAAGATATTTGTAAACAATATTACTACTTTTATTTCATACAGAGTCATTATTATGATGATATTGCTTGAGGAAGGTTTTTTTTTTGCAAAGTGTACTTTCTAAGGCATGTAAAATAGAAATGCCCTTAAATTTTCATAAAAAATAGATTTTCAATTAGTTATTTTAATGAATTAATTAAGTGAATTTTAGGAAAATGTTTTCCAGTGTTGCTAAATATATCTTATCTTCTATTATACGCAACTTGAATAATTGTTTTCTGGCAATTTTGGTAGTGTTTGTACTACGTTTAAAAAAAAATATGGTTTCTAAGCCGCTTTTCTTCCGTAAGTATTAATTTACATAATTATAATGTAGTTCTCCCTAGCGCGGCAGAGCTGTGAGTTTACACTACCGTATGCGGGAGTCCTTGAGCTAGAAGACGTACTGGAAAACGCTAGGTGAAGAACATTTGTAGTATTCAAAGCCGTGACGCACACTTAGCACTTACAATACTAATTGCTGTCAAGCACCGACTTCACGTCTCCAGTGTTATCTGCATCATCGTTGCGTGCTCGGTTCTGCATAACGTAATATTTTACACTGTCACGCGTTTTACTTCTAGTACTTACTGTATTATCTTTTTAAGACACTAATGCCTTGTACCAGGTTACAGTGTCTGAACAGAACACAATAGCTAGCCACTAGGCTCCTACTCCTGGAGCCGCTTGTTCAGCCCTAGGCCTCAGCGGGCTAGGAAAACTTTTGGAGAATACTTCTCATCTGGAAGTCATGCTGGAAATATGAGGTCTCCTCGTAGCAGTGCTCAGTAGCTACGAAAAACGTTCTCCAGAGCACCTACCACATGTTTGCAAATTGGCCATTCTTCATCCCCCCCCCCCCCCCAAAAAAAAAATAAACATCATCCGTAAAATAAACAATGGATTTTTATTCAAACTGCAAAACTGGTCCGTAAAAGTTGTAGGTATAACCTCCTAAGTATAAAAATAATCTGTCATATAGAAATAACGAAAAGAAGCAAAAGTATCAGTTTTTCTAAGAATAAAAGATAATGACTTTTCACATTAAAATTATTCTGTATAGATCGGCTTGCTTTCCGAAGAGAAGGTAGTAATACGAGATCATCACCTTCCTGCCTTTGAGGCTGTGTGTGTATTTATGTATGTCTGAGTGTGTGATCCCAACAACTTTTGAACCCGAGCACCAAATTTCGCCAAACACGGCGCATTTAAAAATAAAAATTTTGTAGTTTTCAACAATGCCAGATCCTTATTTTCAAAATGACTGCTATTCAGTTGTTTTCGGCCCTATTTCAAGGAACCATTCGACCGATCCGAGCAAAAAGTGGTACGTTGATTTTAGCATTTAATACAGATACTTTTATTCGCATTAGCCAGCCAATTAATAAAATAGTGACACCTGAAAAAGTAGAGTTCTTATCCACTGCCGAAAATAAACTTAAAAACAAATGGAAGAAAACTAAAAACCAATCAAATCCCTGAAAATGAACGACAAAATCGTGGAACCGTAATAGAACATAGCAGTCAAATATAGCATGAACCAACGAGCGAAAGTGTAACAGATTGGACAAGAGAAATAATTAAAAACAACCATATAATGTATAAAAATCAGCAAAAAATAATTTCCTGGTCCGAGTTTAAAGAACCGATCCAAAAAATTGTAACACAGCCAAAAAACACAGAGAAATGATCCACAGTATAAATGATACGAGTAAAAATAAGCCCAATTTAAAAATACACAACAAACGTATCAGAACTAAACGCGATACAGATAATAGCCGTAATGAACACAGGCGAGAGAAATACTATTTCTTCGTCAATATAAGCCCTGGCCATGAAATTGTCTTTTCCTGGTTTGTGTTTACTGTGGCTGTTGTCCATCATTTTTTTTCTTGTTCAAATGTTGCCTTTCGCTTGTTGGTTCAAGTTCTATCGACTGCAAGGGTCTCCTATAGTTCCCAGTTTTGTAATGCATTCCCTTGGATTTGCTTGGTTTTTCGGCTCCTCGTATTTTGTTCTTAGCCTTGTTTTAGGCAATGGATACAGTCCATTTAAAAACTCACAGAAATGTTCCATTACCATTCCCATTTAACTTGGAAGACATTAACCCATTTATGCCGTAACTGAAACACTGCTCAACTGATTGTCCCTAAAATTGGCATCCAAGAAGTGCTATGGTAGGCCAACATAAACATATAAGTCTATGAATTTCGTAAATCAAACTTTTATTTCGAATAATTTATTTTTGTTGGAATGGCATATTTACAGATTCATTTGATATTACAGTTAAACTTTGTATGTTAGCAGAACCTATTGCCAGCGTAAAATCAGCTTATTAACTAGCTTTTTTGTCCGCTATTTCGATACACAGCAGCAGCAGCTAAAATATACATATTGTATTATAATAACAATGTATAATATACATATAATATAAAATAGTGATTTACATCACATCTCGAGAATTACTCAAATAATTTACAAGTAATTAAAAGTAATTTGCCCTTATCAAATATTAATTTTGGATACAGTGTTGTAACTTCGTAAGTTTGGACCATATATATATTTTTATTATTTACTTAATTATTTACGTATTCCCAACACGTAATCTGATTTTATGTGTGTTTTTTTTTTCATCGGCACATTAATTATGTTAATTTGTATGAAAATCCACAGCTCGTATAGTATTCGGATTTTATTTATTTGTACAGCACCATTATATGTCTGTCTGTTGTTTTTGTAATGTGTTCAGAAGGCCCTAGTTTCTTGCCAGTTGTTGATCCGGTTCCATGGTAACTACGTTACGTAATGGGTAATTATTGTCCCTAGCACTCTAGAGATTGATCTTTTACCAACGGCGTTACTTAATGAAGTTATTGAATGAGAATTTGAGACATCTTAGTTTTCCACGGCAGCACGCTGACCCGCGTGTGTTGAGCCGGCAGGGATTTTTAATTTAGTTTTAATATAAGGACACGAGTTCGCCCCTGTAAACAGGCCATCTCGGAGATGAAGACGCGAGAGCAAGAACTGGAAGATGTAGGCCCGTATCGGTCTCCGCCCGCGTAATTCTACATGTTTAATTAAGTAGGTCGATCTACCGCGACGTGTAAAAATGTGCTGAGACTGTATTAGCAAAATATGCCCGAGAGCCTAATTAGGGAAGACCGCGAGGAAATATCCTGCTGCTTCCAGGGGGATGCTACTGCCAACGATCAGATCACCCAGAACTTCAAGAACGTCCAGATTTCTGCACATTAATTAATAATCAGCTAAGTCAACGATTTTTTTTTTCAAAGAAGCAGAGGTTTTTTTTTTTTTCGAACTTCAACTGACACTAGATAATTTAAACACGGACACCCTGGCGTTATCTGTTATCGTAATACCCTGAGCTTGTCTGGAAAAGAGAGACGGATTAATTAATTTTCCTTGTGGACTTTTAAAACTTTAATTGCCAGGCATAAAGTTAATGGGATATATCATTCAC
This sequence comes from Dryococelus australis, assembly GCA_029891345.1. Classification (NCBI taxonomy): domain Eukaryota; kingdom Metazoa; phylum Arthropoda; class Insecta; order Phasmatodea; family Phasmatidae; genus Dryococelus; species Dryococelus australis. The sequence goes on along the minus strand of CM057000.1, from coordinate 116,873,394 downwards.
GAGAAAGGCTAGTGTTGCTGAGGCCACAAATTAAATATTATGAAATCTTGATTGAAAATTGATTACACATATAATTCCAGAAATAATTTGGTGTCAAGGATACTAATTAAATTTCTCACCTTGCTTGAAACGTCTCTGATGAGTTATGAATTTCATTAGAAAGTAGATATTTCCGTAGCGATATTTCCTGTTGGTTAATAATTGAGTTATGTAGTGTTATATTTTGTGAGTGTTCTTCTGTCTCACATCTGTATCTGCACGTCTTCAGTCTCCATACCTCTACACGATAGATACTTCTTTATATGTTGTTGTCTCACTAGTGGCGTTTACATCACACTGTCTTGTTTCCGAAATAGAAGCCATAAAAATGTTTTACTTCAGAATGCCTTATCTACCGAACCATTGTACATATTTAAACCAAATGTTGTGTCCTGGCAGGTCTTTTCGTGAACATCCTCTTTCACGCCGTCGTATGTCCGTCATTTTGTAAGATTAGTGTATTTACAAAGCCATTACAACATTTCTCTGAAAAGACGAAACAGATTGCTGCAAAAGATTGGCAGTCAAGTAGTACTATGGTAGGCGACTCCTTAGGCTTGCACCTATGAACACGATACAGTTTATACCATACGTTCAAGACCACCAGCAATTTCCACACAGTGTGTCATTGGTCTTAAACTTTTGAAGTAATGAACTTGGACTAACTTTTTTTATTATTGTACTTGTAAAGTCCAACGTTTTTATAAATAAACCTTTTATGTATCTTAAGTCTTCATTAAGTTGTGATTTAAAAAATATATTAAGAAAAAAACTTTACATTTTTCATTAAAATAATTCTACGTCAAATGCTACGTGTTGTATATGCTCAATGATTTTACACAATGTGTACTGGACTACGAAGAAATTATGGCCTAGATGCTAGCAGCAAGATGATCATGCTAGCTCTTCTTCCAACTTTTTTAAAAAAATTTTCGATTTGTAGAAAAACACATCGTAAAGTGTATTTATTGCCGTTAGTATTTTTATACCAAGCGAAGCATTGAAGTCCTTCCTAAAGCAGAACGTACTAAATTGAGTATTATATTAATTTTTTACCTTCTTTATGAACGATTTCGATGGCTTGCACGGCATAAGATATTAACGGCAATAAATACACTTTATATAATGTTTTTTTCTACAAATGAAGAATGTTTTAAATCATATGGGAAAGTAACTTGCAGGATTAACTTGCTCCTAACATCTAGGCTATGATTTCTCTCTAGTACTATACACATAGTGTAAAATCACGAAGCATCTCTACAGTACACCAAATAGCTTTTATCGTAGAATTTTTAAATAGAAAATGTACTGTTTTTCCCACAATAATTAAATTTAAATAGTAACTTAATGAAGAAATAAGACGTATTAAAGCATTTATATGAAAATGTTTCATTTTAACAGTACAATAACAAAAAAAAAACTTTCGTACGAGTTCATTACTTTAAAAGTTCAAGACCAATGATTAGGGATAGGAAAATTTCGCGAGTTCAATGACCTGTAGGCTAGACTCCTCAGTCCTCTGCATGCTAGAGCCTCAGCTGTGTGTCCATTGTCTGTTGCCCCACACTTGGCAGTTATGTGATTCGCAAGGTGTTTCCTTCCAAGTCTGCTATTGGCTCAGAGGCGTGCAGGGCGGGTATACTATACTGTGATCCAATTGCGAAGGTGACTTCACTATATATGTCTTTGACGTCTATCTTGCCCCGAAATGAATTCGCGATATTTCCCTATCCCTACCAATGATAAATACTGGTGAAATGGCTGTTGGTCATAATCATTCAGTCTAAACCGTAAAACTGTGGTAGGAAACCATGGAATATACATGAGAAAAATTGCAGGATAAAACTGGCTCAGTTTGCTGAACATGCCTAAATGCCTATAATGAATAAATTATTTATGAAATATTCTTTAAGTAATGGAATATCGAGAAGACCCAAATGGAATAGAAATAGTATGATTATCATGAGTCTGGGCTAATGTATTTGAAATGGGAGCTGTGTGGCTGTGGCTGTGGCTGGCGGTCTTCAGTTCGACTTGGACGAGCTCGGCAATCTTCGGTTCGACTCGGGGAGAGCTCGGAAGCTGTCAACTCAGGATTGACGAACGTACCCGAAGGTGCTCGGCAGTAACGCCCACTAATTCTTCAAACATATGATGGTTTCTGGTATCCATATTGGTTTTATAGGCATAAGGTATGTCAAATCGTAAATCTGTATTTGCTATCCGATTTTTTAAAATGATTCTCAATTACATAGTATTTTTCATATTGTGCAGAGATTATAAATAGGGTATTGCATAAACATGCAAAAGTCTCTCATTCAATTACTACAGTACATTCCCAGTCTCCTCTCTTGAAGACTGATTAATACACGATGCCAGAATCTGTATATTATTCACTACCTCGATTGTTTTGCAGGTATAAGTATGTTACTCAGACGTTCTTTAATGTATGTAGGTGTATATGACTAAACCAAGCCAATCATACTAACAACGACCTCATGCACAAGTATGTTATAATCATAGTCTGGATCAGCATCTACCAACACTTTTGTAGGCTTAATTGGCGTAAATTTAAATGCCAGTACTGCCAGTCCCGCGACACTTGGAATGTATGAGGATAGTAAACAGTTTTAAATTTCGAGCTCACCTTTACCATCAATCCATCAATCTTCTAGTCATTCCATCGATATTTGGATCAATCCATTAATCTTTGGCAACCAGTCCTCAGCAACCTTTCCATCAATCTTTCGCAGTCTTTCCATAAATTTTTCGCAATCTTTCCATCAATCTTTCAATCTTTCCATAAATCCTTCAATCTCTCCATTATCTTTCACAATATTTCCATGAATCTTTTGCAATATTTCCATCGATTTTTCACAATCTTTCCATTAATTTTTCTCAATATTTCAATCAATCTTTCAATCATTCCATAAATATTCCGCAATCTTTCCATCAATCTTTTAGAATTTTCCCATTAGCCTTTTGCAATCTTCCCATCAATCTTTTACAGTCATCAATCCATATTCTAGCCATGGGTTTATCGTCTGTCTCTATCCATAAATATTAAAAAGTACAATTCTCAAATTGTCTCCAAAATTTGTACATAATGACAAACTTAATGTTTTGTATAGGTACTGTTCACTATGCCTGCATTTTTTGTAAGTAAAGTCTTTATCATCATTCTATGTGCGGATCTTTACCTTAATAGTTGAGTGCTCATAGCGCCATTTTAAAGTTGTGAGGGATGATGGCGTGCGACACACATAAATAAAGGAAAAACTATTATTTTATAATACTAGTTTATTATAATTCTGTAATTACAAGTTCACAATAGGGCAGTTCATCAAATTATATGATATAACCCCTCCTCTTCAGTTTTCTAATGATTGAAGATATTTCAACAATTCGTGAGAGATCCCTACGTTTTTGCAGGTCAATCAAATATCTGAGCTTATAAACAAGTTCATTGGGGTCTTCGGGAAATATGTAACGAACGTTCTTGAAATCTTCTGCCTTCTTCATATCGTTTGTTGCAGCAAATGTGGTGGAGGGGTGTGTCAGTGCGTCGAGAATATCGTCATCGTCTTCATCGACATTGTCTTCATAGTAATTATCATCAATGCTTTCTTCATGATCATATTCACCTCACCTCCTGTTTCATTCTCAATATCAAATTAACTTTTCTTTGTAAGAATCGCATGGTCATCATCAGTATTTTAAGACAACTGCCGTTTATTTTGAAGTTTGTCGACATCACACGAACATCTTGCAAGTGTACATTCCACACAAACCGACTCTACTGAACTCATTCCGTCTTTAGCACTAACTGTCTCATCACAATCGTCTGCGGAATCAGTACCCACTGATGTAGCAGGGGGTATGGATGGCATCACGTCCTGGCTCTCAAAAGACGAGCCGTTACAGTTCACCTATATTTTTGAGAACGTCTCAATTTTCAAAAGATTCAATACCGCCACTGATTATCGACTAGTTAGAGCAGGGATAGGAAAAAAAATTCAAAATAAGAAAAATAGAAACACTATAAAGTAAATAAAAGGTAAATCAATTTTTAAAAAACTGTTGTGGAAAATACAATAATTCCGAAAGCATCTACAAAGAAAGAGTTTAACTATGTGATCTGAGACGAACGAAGGTTACCAATATCACTAATTAGTCCATTTTCCTAAACCTATACACGCAAGTAATTTAAATGTAGTACTCAAAGACTTAGAGAACAATAACTCATAAGTAGAGCCCCGAGTATTTCGCCCATTGAGTTGGTAGCAATCTAGGCTGGACAGCCCTCTGTACACTCGGGACGTATCGTTTGCTTATTGGTTGATGTGATCAAGCGAGGCCTCTGTACAGGACTGTTCAACACTCACTCACACTACTGCTTCCTGCTTATTACTGGCTCACAGTTAAACGGGGCGTGTCTAAACAACTGTCGTCCAATCACAACAGTAGGAGAAAAGAGTAAGTGTTTGGAGTCCACTTCACCTCCGAATGAATTCGCGAAATACTCGTGGCTCTACTTATGAGTTACAAGTGTTTAACTCCTATTAAAAGATATGTTTTTTTTTTTTGCTTTATGTGTGGTATTACTTTTAACTGTTTGAAATTTTAATTGTTAAATAGATTAATTCATTTCGAATATACAAAATTTCGAGTAAAGTTCGTGTTAAGTTAGGGCATTTATTCTAGATTTCCTCTTCTAGTGAAGTTTTTGGGAAATCCTTGGCTATCGTGAGGTCACTTTCGCTCTCGAAACGCTTAGAACAGCTTACCATAAAAATTACTAGGGCTTCCCAGAAATTATGTTTTGACGACTGGCCGTCGTAATGTCAGACTTTCCACGTAGCGAGAGGCGCGAATTTAAGTTGTTTAAGAGTGTGGTAGAGCTAAATAGGTCGTCAAACGCCAAGTTACTGCTTTTATTAGTGTCAGCCTGCCTCCTTCCTCGCTGTTGAAACTTTCCGTACGTATGTTAGGGGTAATTTTATGGAAATAAACTGTCAGTATACATTAAGACGAAAAATGAAACCGTGCTCCGTAAATACAAAATATCGAACGTCGCTGTATTTCATTTACTTAGCTTCGAGTTTCGGAAACCAAGGATGCAACGAAAAAAAAAAAAAAATTATTTTCTTCACCTGTTAGGATATCCACGATACTTAAACCTATTCTTTCAAACATCAGAAAGTAGTATCAGGCCCGCTTAAAAGTTGACAACACTTGAAACACTAAAAATTTAAACGGAGACTGAAAAATTTTACTGATGCGACCACTTCTATAAATATCAAAGTTGTACATTAATATCACACAAGAATGTCGTAACTGAAATATGCGTAATTTCTGTTAAAAGTTCCTTAGCGTTTGCATTGTCTCTACGTGTAAAATTAACTGTCCCGATAGACTGACTGGCTCACACGGTCATCAACGCTCATCCCAAACCCGTAAATGCAAAGGCAAGAAAAAAAAATTGCTTCCCATTAGGGTGCATGCATTCACAAGAAAGGGTTTTTCAAAATTTGGCCTCTAAGAGGGCGAGGGTGAAAAGGTATTAAATGTTTTCGAATACTCCTAAACATTGCTCATTAACCCGAAGAGATATAGTTGTGCTTGTTGCTTTAAAAGGCTACCTATAATAATTCCTAAAAAGCAGTTTCATGATTTTTTGAACTTCAACCCCAAAGACGGTGAAAAGGCGTAAAATGTGTTTTCGAGGACTCCCCCAATAGCTTATAAACCTGGCAATTTATTTTTATGCTCTTTGCTTTAAAAGGCTACCTAGGCCTATAGAAATGCCTAAAAAGTAATTTCGGGATTTTTGAAAATTCAAAAGCAAAGAGTGTGAAAAGGGGTAAAAATGTGTTTTCGACGACTCATCAATAACTCATTAACCCAACAAGTTATGTTTATGATCTTTTATTTAAAAGTTCTACTTATGTATATCTCTAAAAAGTTTTTTTTATATTTTTTTAATTCATTCCCTAAGAGGGTTAAAATGGGTAAAATGTGTTAACCATTACTTATTGATAGCTCATTAACCCTATAAGATATCGTAATGTCCTTAGTTTCCAAAGTTTGCTCATATAAATACCTCGAAACTAATTTCAGATCCCCCCCCCCCCCCGAGAGGGGTGAAAAGGAGTAAAATGAGTTTTTGATTATCATAAATAAAAGCGTTTTAACGGGAAGCTATATCTTTGTATTCCTTGATTTAAAAGCTCCCTATACAAGTGCCTAAAAAGGAGTTTTAGGATATTTAAAAATCCAACCCCTATGAGTGTGAAAAGGGGTAAAATGTGTTTTCGAAGATTCCTCAATAGCTCACTAACCCGAGTAGATATTTTCATGTTGTTTGCTTTAAAAGTGCTACCTATGTAAGTGCCCACAAACTAGTTAAAGAATTCTTTTGAATTTCGTCCCTAAAGGGGTGAAAAGGGGTAATATGTATTTTGCATAATTACATTAATATCAGATACATGCTTTGAGATATCGCAATGATCATAGCTTCAAAATGTTGCTTAAATAAACACCTAAAAATTAATTCAATTTTTAAAAATTAAACACTACCCTGCGGGTAGAGCAGCAGACGGAAATCTTATATAGCATATGTATAATTGTACCAAGGTTGTGTGAAATCTAACTAACATACAAGCATTTTCAAGTAATTAGGCAGGGATATTTACTCTTGAGCTTTTATTGCCATGTGTTTTTCAATGATGTGCCCACGAGTAAAATATGTGTATATACAACGTAAAAGCTCGAGCACATGATTCGTGACCAGAAAAGAGGAAGAATGATAGATAATAAGGCCTGTAGAAGTCCTTGAAGGCGGAGGCGACAAGCATATCATGTGGGATATTATGCAAAGTACTTGGGTTAGTGGAACACAAAATGGTGTACGGATTAATTAAACCACGATCTTGGATAAAATGAAGGTATGGTACGCCGTACACACATCCGCCTTGTAAATAATATGGGTTGGCACCATTTGATTGCATGCAAGATGTACATCGTGAGGTTACATTGATTGTGGATAGAATCGGGTGAAGCAGGGCGTCGTAATTAGCAAATAAAGCCCCGTAGTTGCAACTATCTAGGACCCGCCGTCTCCGGTTAAATCGCAAACTACGTGTTCAGTGGTAGCAATGCCATGGCCTGGTGAGTAGTCAACCCTTCCTGCACCCGGAGGAATACAGCGGGGATTCCCCGCCGAATGAGTATGGATAGGAATCAACATGGAGCAAACAGATTAGCATTAGGTAATGTGATACGCCGAAGTGTGGCTGCGTAGGTTGCAGATTGTGCAGCACAGGGTAGAAACTAAGAATAGCGCATGTTGGGTACACTGACTAAATGTGACGGTATCCGTGATAAACACAAGTGTGGTGCATCCAGTGATGTGTGGTGTACAGTGGAGTCGGTGTTGCGATACTTTAAGAGTAGTGATAACGACGTAATGGACCCGGTAGCGTGACACTGTACTAATGTGTGTAAACACATGTAAATTCCGTGATGTAGCAGTGCGTCATCGGTACTGAAGGCAATACATGACAACACAACAGAACAGACACTGCAATCATTCGAGATTATGCAGGTGGCGTATTGCAACCAGTTTTACCACAAATGTTCGAAGTTCGCCCCTCCAATGTCAATGCAGTATTAGAGACTGGTGGACGAGTTGGAACACTCCTCGTGTGTCGGGCACTTGATCGCAGGCAGCCATGACCCTCGCTAACAGGTCCTCTTCAGATGCTGCATGTGTCTGGTACACACTCCGCCTTAAGAAATCCGCACAGAATGAGCGTGGTGGCCAAGCACGAGGGGCATGTCCGAGTTGAGTGCGGAGTGGTTAGTATTCCAAAAGCGCTTGAAGCTGGGGGAATGGGTGGTGCACCTTCGTGTTGTAGCCACATCCGTTCTCTGATGGCGAGCGGAACATCCTCCAGTAACCGTGGCAAACGAAACTGCAGGAAATCATAATATTGAAATCCTGACGCACGGTTCGGCAGCAATAATGGGCCATATAATGTTGTCCTCCACTATGCAAAGTGGTGCTGGTAGCCTCTCGTTACAGTTGCATGTGGATTGGAGTCGTCCCATATGTGGGCATTTCTGCAGCTGCAAAAGCCTTCCTGTATGAATACGGCTTCATCTGTAAACATTACAATCGCCAGTAAAACAGGGTCAATTTCACAATGCTGCATGAATCACCGGCAAAATTCTAGCTGAGGGGCATAATCTGCTGGCCCCATTGCTTGTATCCTACGCACCTGGTATGGTCGCAGCAGCTGTTCATGGAGGACACACCATACTGAGCCATATGATGCATCCATTCTCCGCGCGATTGCGCAGGTGCTCGTCGAAGTATTGTCAACTACGTTCTCTAAGACCGCCTCTTCAAACTGCTGAGTGGGGACGATTCTCGGTCAACCAAGTCCACATCGACGTGCCTGGCCATTAAAGTTTTAAAAGTACAGAAGCAAAATTAATTAATCTGTACATCTACTCCAGACAAGCTCAGAGTATTACGAAAAGAGATAACGCAAGGGTGTCCGTGGTTAAACTAGCTAGGCTCGGTCGTTTGCTGGATGTTGTGCAGGGGAATGCTCTGGAAATGTAAGTTTTTGAAATTTTTAATAATATATTTTTCATAATTTCTTATAAATTTTTAAATAATTTTTTATGATTTTTAGAAATTTTTAGAATTTGTTGGGATCTTTTTAGAATTTTTTGGGTCCAAGATCATTTAAGGTCTCAGTCACAAGGTTAAGGTTGTGGGTCAAGTTCAAGGTTGCGGGTTAAGGTCAAGTCCGCGGGTCAAGGTCGAAGTCACCCAGACACAATGTGGTGGTTGGGTGACATCATAACAACGGACGGTTCCGGCTCCAAACCCGGATCCTGTTATGCCCGAACATACATACAGTAGTCATCATTCTAGTATTACTGTATACTGTGATTGCCACGAAAGTCGTGTTCAATGATAGGAATAATAAGAGTTAATTGTAGAGCTAGGCAGTACTATTTTGTAAATAATAACAGATGTAGTTTGTGTTTTATAACATTGTAAGTAAATTTAAGAATTGAAGTTATTCCTTTTATTTTTGTTATCATTTCCATCGTTTAAGAACATGCTCTAGGCTACTTGGAGCACTATTATTCTTCTGAATGATATCAATCTACTGATTTCACACTGAGATGCTCGAACGTTAACATGGTGAACTGTCGTCATGTTAATCAAATAAAATTATATTGGAGTACAGCAGGGAGACAATTTAGCAAACCTACATAGTCGCCAAAGTTAACGAGGTATAAACAGAGATAACACACGTGATTTAACCCGTATTATGTGTCACTCAATCATACACTTAGTGACACCCAGGCAATCTCACACAAACGGTCCGGATCTGGAGCCAAAGTGTATAAATTATGGTAGTTACAATAACTGAAATTAAACCCTTAGAGTGCTTCAGTCTGTAGGAGATGGGAGGTGCTAACCCCAGACTAGAAATTTCCCAGAAACTTTACGTACTACATGAAGTTAATCTGTTAGTGCATATTCATAAGTTAAACGATTAATTAATACATTTATATATTAAGGTTGGGGTAAATAATTACAACTAATTGTTCAATGGTATCTCGAGATGTCGTATGTCTATGGCGAACATGGCAGCCATAGTAAAGTTACATCATGCACAGTGTCTCAGAGTGGGTAAGTACGCATAAAGATGACAAATGCGTGGTGGTTCCTCAGATGTGAGCGAATTCATTCTGTAATTGGCTGAGCGAGGCTCTCGGAAAGGACCTTGCGTCTGATTGGTTACTGCATGCTGCGAAATGGTCCCTATATATTGGCTAAGCAGGTCACCAGGCGCTGATTGGCGCACGGCGGCATTACAACATTTGTCTGGCGTGTGCGGCTGGAGTTCAGGGTATAAGCTGTTGTTCCACCTCTGTATTCTTAAATACTCTGTGGCAGTGTGATGGACGCTCGTTGTACAGAGGGCGATGTTCATTCTGTTGCTAGTCGATGGCAGCTGTTATGAACAGATAGTAGCTGAACATCCTCATATGAACCAGGCCTAATACTTTCAGTAAATCAGGACCCCAGGAATTGCGACAACTTATTGTAGCAACCACGGGGCGAGGCTGCTTGCGGAAACCCCCTCCACCAGCCAGCGATAGGGGACATGGACGCCTAAACGACGCACCGATATAGGCCACTGTAAGCCGGGGCCCGGTATCTTATCCGACCAGCAGCCAGGAACTATCACAACATGGGTATGTCCGTCTGCCGTCATCCGATCAGCTAGAAACTGCCTCCGGCGTCAAGAATAAGGTGGGGACGTTCCATAATAGATAATTAATCAAAATGGCATGGTAACATATTTGTAACATAAATTAATATCAATTATAGTAGCTCTCCCGAGTGTTTAATCATTCAATATCATGCCAATTGTAAATGCCTTGTTGTTAAAGACTGTTCACGATAAAGTGAGCACTTTTGAAATCAACCTTAGAAAATTTTCACTGTCCCTATCTGCATATATTTTAACGGGCGCAGTGACAGTGAGTGACATACGCCCAGTGACGTTGGTAATGATGGAGAGGAAAGTAGTTCCATATATTAACGTCGAACAAAATTTGTTAGGTAGTCATTTGTGATAATTTAAATTATTTCTCTCGATTTCTGTATTTTTTAATGCAGCCAGGTGTAGAAATGAGCAGATTCGTACAATATCTACTTTTCTAATAATTCCACTGTTTCATTTGACCGATGCATGAATAAAGTGGTGAGAACCATGGCAACGATAATTTTACATAAGGCGGAAGAACACACCGCGTGCACGCAAGTAGATCTTAAGCAGGGCTTTCAAAAGTGCTCATTTTACCATGAACAGCCTATACACTTGTTTCACAAACTATAATAAACCCCCTCAGTTACAGTAAAAGCGCTAAAATTAACAACCACTTCAGCTACGCCCCTAGCCCTCCCTTGTATGAATATGACCATAAGTAGAAACCTTCAAAATTGGCGTTATTTTTTTGCGTCAAGCTAAACTTCACAGTAATGTATATACTCAAACCGGCGTCGTTTCTCCATTGGCTGCTTCCTTGATGTTAAGTCACTCCCTTTCTGAGTGAACTGTACGTGATTGCGGCACACGGTTGTGGAGTGTTCATTTATTGGCGCAGAGTTACCAAGGGCGTGTCAAAGAAATACTGGTCTAATGACAAACCTATTACAAAGGAAAAGTGTTTTAAGTTTAACATGTCCTTAATTAATAACGCGAATTTTGCAGGTCTCTAACCATAAGTCATATTTATAACACCGTGCAGAATGAATGTGACCTGACTCGAAACCTATTCTTACGACAAAATAGCCTTTATATAGGGGATAAATGCCACAAAATGCAACTGGGAGCTGGTGAAAGCTGTGCTAAATGAAGTTCTTCCGTACCGAACTGTTGCGAGGTAAATAGCAGCATTTCAGCGCGGACACATAGCCTAAAGATGAGGTAGGCCTATACCGAATATTCGCCTTCTGTGCATGTATCCGACATTGGCCTTCCCTAAAGGAACAAAATTGTCAAAGTCACATGGTCAACAGTAATCAACGTGTTTGTGTATATTGTTACACTTTCTCAAAAGTCAGTGGGCTTAGCCAGGTCCGTTAAGGAATGAACGTGTTAACTAAACAAAAGAGTTAATTATAATTTCATAATTTATTAAAATAATTACAAAGAAAATAGTCTAAATATATTACAATAAATTGATACCTCTTGCTATTTAGAAGTAATAAATTCAGTCAGTATAAATTACAATTACCTCAAAGAAATTAATGTAATTAAATAACTAGAATTAAAAAAATAGACAGTGTCTCAAAACCTTATGAATTACTTTATATAATTGATACTTCAATATTTTACAGTTCATATACTTACAATAAAATGCATAATACATTTTTATACAGTCCCGCCTCAGTTTAGTCTGGACCCACCAGTCCACATGTTCTAGAGTTCTCCAAGCGCCCTCATGCTCAGTAGCCTTCACTCGTCGGGTTCCGAACCGTCTCGTCCATTCACACCACGAACACCTCGTCCGTCGTCGTCTCGCGACCTCCCGTCGTCGTCCGTCCTCTTCGCCGATGTCCCTCGTCGCACTCGACTCAGACAGAATGCTTCTACGAACAGGCTCCCAGCTGTTTTTCACTAACCTACTCTAAAACTAAGTGTTATGTGTCAGCCGCGGTAGGGACGGGAGTTAAGTGCATCACAGAGCTATGCCCCATACGCCTACAACGGGAGGAAATCATGCAAGGAGACATGAGTTGTAGCAGCAAGGGATTGGGATGTCATGGCCTTGTTTTGACCATGACAACCTGCCCTGAATGTACTTATAGCTATACTACTATAACTAAGAAGAGAAAGGGAAAACCGACATGGACACAGTAAAAAAAACCCTTTCGACAGGAAAGAATTAAACATTGTTGCATGCATTAATAGAAAATGTCACAGGAAACAGATAGGTATAGGCTGTTCACGGTAAAATGAGCACTTTTGAAAGCCCTGCTTAAGATCTACTTATGCGTACGTTGTGTAGTCTTTCGCCTTATGTAAAATTAACATTGTCGTGGGCCTCATCACTTTATTCGTGCGTTGATTTAGTGAGACTTTGTAAATAAAGTTGCGAATCTGCTCACTTTTACATTCCGATGCACTAAAAAAAAACATAAAGCGAAATAAATAATTCAAGTTGTCACAAATGGTTACCTAACATATTTTATTCGACGTTATAGTATGGAACTACATTCCTTTCATCGTTACCAACTTTACTGGGTGCATGTCACTCAGTGCGCCCAGTAAAATTATTGCAGTTAGGAACAGTGACTTTTTTCTATTTTTTCTAAGGTTGATTTAAAAAGTGCTCACTTTATCGTGAACAGCCTTCAGGAACCATGCTCTTTATTAGTGGGTAGAGAAGTAGTACTAGTTGAGAGAGGGAGGGGTATCTTCTTATTTGAATTTTATTTGGCGCTGGCTTAACCAGAGTGGTGCTTGCACATCATTCTCGTGAGGGGAGTAGTGCAACTGAGCCTCTCCCCCCCCCCCCCAAAGACACCCAACCCTGGAACCGCTGCGATATTTATATGGTCTTAAGTCATCAACCCGATTTTTCTCAAAATGCCCATTGCGCTGAGGGTCCTAGTTCCCAGAATATTGTTGCGCATCCTTCCAAATAGTCGGCATCTCCTGCAGGAGGGAGGAGGGGATGTTACGCCAGCCAGGTCAGCTGTCAATCATTCTCCCGGCTGCCGGGCGGGGCAGAGGCGGGGTCGAGGAGAGTCAGCCTTCCCACAGCGCCGGCCTGTGCATAACGGGGGCGCTCGACCGAGACGAGAGGCCGCATGTGTAACGCTACCAAACTTTTCAAAGGACAAGTACTTTTATACGAATAAAATACTTTCACCAATTGGTAAGAGGAAGTATACAGACATCTCGAATCACTTGTTTACTAAACAGTGTTCTAACCTCATATCCTAACCCTGCAAATTTGCTAGTTGCATTGGCAGAAAAACAAGTCCAATGTTGGGACACAGAGATTGGTTGTACGCAGCCAGCAAGATCGGTCTAAAGGCTGTTCACGATAAAGTGAGCCCCTTTGAAATCAACCTTAAAAAAATTTCACTGACCCTGCCTGCATTTATTTTAACGGGTGCACTGAGTGACATGCGCCCAGTAAAGTTGGCAATGACTGATGGGGAAAAAATAGTTCCATATCTTAACGTCAAATAAATAGTATTGGGTAACCATTTGTGTAAACTGAAATTATTTATTTTCCTCTCTGTTTTTCTTAAATACGTCTAAGTATAAGAATGGACATATTCGTAACATGTTTACTTTCTATAATTCCACAGCTTCACTTGACCGACGCATGAATAAAGTGACGAGGCCCATGGCAGTGATAATTTTACACAAGGTGGGAGAACACCTAACGTGCATACAAGTAGATCTTAAGCATAACTTTCAAAAGTGCTCGTTTTACCGCGAACAGCCTATAGCTCATCTTTAGTCTATGCAGGGATACGAAGTAACCAGTAACATACAACGAGCAGGGCAACATGCGACAGTGGGGACCATCGTGTGACGTCCGGTATTTGATCACTCCATGTAAGCAAGAGAACAGATGGACGACGCTTCGATTACAGGCAGAAAGCGACATCAATATTCTGCATGGCGCGGCGGTCGACTCACACAGCTGCACCGCTGAGTTATTGTCGCGCTCTGTGCGATAACCGTCGATCACACTGCCAGCTAGTGATGCAAACACACGATATGGGTGATAGGTTCGCCATGGACATACGACATCTCGTGACATCACAAAGTAATCCTGAACTAAAGGCCCTTACACAATTGAAAACTTTAACATTTGACTTTACCATTTGACATTACGTTTGCTTTCCGACATGTTGTTTCTTATGGAGCTTGACACGATGGAATTGCAAAAGGTAAAGTCGAGCATTCTTGACTTAACGATTTCCAAAAGTTGAAATTTAAAGTCAATGTCAAGCAGCCATTTTGCAGAGAATCTAACACGTGTTATGTGGAAACTGTGTTATTTTATTGTAGGGCGATTTTAATATCGGTATATTAAACAAAGATGGTGTTAAATTAAATAAATGGCAAACAAATATAATGTGAAGAGGAAATATATGAATTGACATATTTTAATAAAGTAAACAAATGAGTTTCTTGTTTTGAAATAAACTTTTAATGAAAATTCTAAGCTTATCTTTTTAAAAAGACGCGTAAAATGAGTTCCTGGATAATATAATTATTTACATAACAAGATACACATTTTTACGAAGCTCGCAGAACCGATATTCAATTGTCTGAACTCTGACTTTATAATATTGTATTGTGTATTGGCGGTTTTGTCTGAGGAAAGGAAACGTAAAGTCAAATGCTAAAGTTTTCTATTGTGTAAAAAGCTTGAAAGTTGTTCCCAATACTTACTTCCCAACCATCATATAAACACATGTTATTTATTCTCTTTTATTTGGTGGTTGTATATAACATATATATATATATATATATATATATATATATATATATATATATATATATATATATATATATAGTACGTATACCTTGGGCAGCTCATGTTGCTCTTCCGTATGTAGAAAGTTGTACCACTCATTGCATTATTTTAATCGCTTAAAAAGACTACTGCCTGCTCGAATAAAAACAACTTTAGTCCAATCTCTATTGTGACGGGCTGGACAACGTCGCCAATCGCCCTCGGATTATTATTAATGAACTCTGATAATAAACTATTTAATTAGCGGGCCGGACCACGTCGCCATAATAACCCATTCGAATAATGACTGCGTTTTGGTTACCTGACATGTTTACGGCGAAATGCCCGACAGGTACGCACATTTAAAAACGCCGGTTTTGGTGTTAAAAACCACAAAGATGGCTTTAAATCTATCGAATAACTAACCTGCAATGTTTTCGGCATATTCACGTTACCTTAAAAAGACTTTGGAAGACCTGGGGTAACGGAAAACGTGTGTCAACGTACGTGCTATCTTTTCACGTGCAGCCACGCTCAGCCATGGCAGAGAAAGACAACTGTAAAGCGGCAGGGCACTTCGGCGGTTTGCCACCTGGTAGCAGCACCATCGGCGGCCGGCGTTGCTGATTGCTCGCCACCAGTGCGCGCGCAGTTCAAAATTGTGACGTTGGTTTATGCGAGTTCCGGCCTCTTGGTCAACATGCCGGAAGTGTGATTTAAGACATAAATGTATCGTCATTTGAACGCTAGGCGAGGGCCATGATGGCCGATTTTTTAAGACATTTTAAATGATCGCGAAATGTTGGTTTCTCAGCTGAGATTTTATAATGGACAGTGTTACCTTCGGTAACCAGTTTTCAAACCCTTATAAAAGTCTGTGACCAAGTCATTGCGGCAGGAATTTTGGTCATAAACATTTGTAACCCAGACCATAATGATGAAAGTTGGCCTTAAACTTTTGCAACCAAGTCACGCCTTATTGTGCTGTTAACTTCTGTAACCAAGTCACGCCTGGTACGACTACTGTAGTCAATGGTCGTGACTTTTGTGGTATTTAATATTTGTTAATCAATGAAAAAGTTTACGAAGTTTTAGAAACTCCTTGGAAATAGTATTTGCTCACGGGAGTTAAGGTTGGAAATTGTTCAACAGTTTCTCCTATCCACTTGGGATCGCGAGCAGATGATGTATACGGGAAGAATACTGTGTAAAATTTTGAGATTATAATATTCACATAATATTGATTCATGACAAATAAAGTAATATGTGTTACCATCTTGGTTTTGACTTGTGTAGGAACAAATATATTCTCTAAAGTTCGGAAGTAAATGTTGGTATGACAGAAGTTAATTCACCATTTTGTGACGATTGTAAATTTTGGGTAACTTGCCCCGTGTATCTTGTAATAGCCTTCGGTATTATTAAATGCCCAGTTATTTGCATAAAGACTACCCATATTTTAGTGTAAAAAATCAAAGTACTAGTTAGGTAACAGCGACTCTTTTGTACCTGAGAATTGTTTGCATTTCATTCCTTTTTATTGTAACTTGGTGTTTTATGTATATTTTAATTCATTTGGGATTTAAGGAACAGGGAAGTTCATGTAACTTTTCCTCATGTAATATTGAAAACAAGTGAAAAGAAGAACTTCCTTGTTTCTGTTATAACTCGTTTTCACTAGTAAACTCACCCTTACACTGTACAGATAAATGATGCTTTTACGTGGCTTTTGTCGTTTTGATTCTCTGTTGGATTTGCTATATCTTTATGGAAATCTGACCTTGCCACGCCCTTGGCTTAGGACGTACCACGGTCAGACTATTAATACCTATAATTGACTACTGCGATGTTGTTCATAACAGTCTAACTGAAAACCACGTAACACGACTGCTGTAACTTCAAAACACGTGCGTGAGGTTCGCTTGAATTTAAAAGCGCGCGATACCTTTAGCCCCTACCTAAGAAAACTGTCTTGGCTTAAGCTAGATAGAAGAAGAACTACTCATACTCTATTCTTGCTCCATAAAACACTCAATTATTTCAGACCTCGTTACCTTTGCAAGCGGTTTTCCTACCTGAATGTTCGCTACCCGGTCGACACGCGCTCTAAAGCGGGCAATAAACTGCTAATCCCGCTACTCAAGACCAAATTCTATTCGAGCTCCTTCAACACTGCCGCATCGAAGGCGCATGGAACAGCCTGCTGACTGAACACAGAAGTGTTAAAAGCTTCAGTAAATTCAAGAATACCGTAAATAACTACTACCTTAGTCACATCAGTGGATGAGGGGATGAAATTGACATTTCGTGAAGTTGTGGTGTGCATGTGAATGATGAATGTGTGTGTGAGTGAATGAGTGAGAGTGTAATTAAATTGTAATTTTGGTTTGTTTAATATTAAGTTACATAATTATAAGTTTTAGTAGGCCCTATATAATTTTAATGTTTGAATTTCTAACAAGAGTAAGTGTATTATGTTATGTGTCCAGTGCATAATAAGGCAACTATGCATTAACTGTTCCTTTAAGCCGTCAATAAATAAATAAATAGATAAATAGGATGGAATTCAACTGACAAACTTCGTGAGGTGGTTCCTTATGCAAAATCAAGTGAGATACATTTGCGAGTTGTCACCTGATTTTTTCAATTCTCTATCAAATAAATTTCCTTCGCCTGTATTTTGAGGGGGATAGATGTAACAAAGCACTGGAATTAATAGGAATATTTTTTTTAGAAAACATAATTTTTTACTTTTTAAAATAATTTTTTGAGTCCTGCCTTTTATGAAATAAGGGAAAAAAAATTTCTTCTGAGGTGTTTAAAACGTCACAGTGGCTGAAACTCACTTGGTATTTCTAAGTATGCCTACATTTAGTATGTTAAATTCAACGCTTACTTAAGCATTGTAGATCAAAATTTAGCTAGAATTTCCCAGTGATATTTGCCGCAAAACATATAAAGAGCCTTGTATAACGTTATACTATTGGACTTTTGCCGAAATATGTAAACCCTCCGAATATAAAAATTAATGTCAGGTTGATAAGGTGAGTGAGTGAGTGAGTGAAGAGATTTGGGTGGCTCTTAATATCGAGTTCTTGAGAGCCGATGAGGGTGAAACGAGGTGAGTATGGAGCAACGCCGGAATGCAAGGGCGGGTGAAATGGGATATCCCCGAGAAAACCTGCCGACCAGCGGCATAGTCCAGCAGTGGCGTATCAAGGGTTGTCTGAGGGGCCTGCAGTCCCCCCCCCCTCCGAAAGCTAAAACCTGAATTTTGAACATATAAACCTATAGTGTTTTAATGTTATATATTTGAACGTACTTACATCACTTAATTATACAAATTTTCGCATAACACTCAATTTTTCAATTGTTAATAATCTGATCGATGACAAAGGTTACTACAGTGCTTAGTCTGATGGATGCTGGAACTATTTTGTGCTTAACGGTTGTAGGGATACGACTATTGGGCAAAAGAAACACAGACCAAGTATATACTACTGTACGATTTCACTTTTAGCATATTACGCGTATTTAAAGAGGAAAAAATCGTGCAAGTGGCAAAAATCCCTACAATCCCAAGATGTTTGGGCAGACAGAAACATCGCGTAAACTACCCGGCAAATTCACCAGAGGAGTATTATGCATGGATGACTATCGTTCCTTACATTGAAGAAATGAGTACATCTCTCAGTGAAAAATTCTTATCTCATAAGAATATTATTGCAATGCATTATATTAGATTGCAATGCATTATACCAGCATACGTTGTAACATTAAGCTTCAGTGATGAAGAATCAGCTTTTAACTTCTATTCCGATGATCTTAACAACCACTAATATAGTTATGCTCGAAGGTGAATGGGATGTGTGGACCATGAAATGGAAAAACTCCAAAGGCGAGCTGCCCAAGGATTCAATCACTGCACTCAAGAAGTGTTGAGAAATCTTATTTCCCAACTTTCAGATTCTTCTAAAAATTCTGGCTACCCTTCCTGTTACCACCGCATCAGTAGAGAGAAGCTTTTCGATCATGACGAGACCGAAAACGTATACCAGAAACAGCACTGGTGAAGACCGTTTAAATGGACTAGCACTAATGGCAATACACCGCAGCATACCATTAAATGAAGATATATTGCTTGAGAAATTCGCGAAGAAGAACAGGAGAATGCTGCTTATTTAAATGATTTAGGCAAAAGAGTGACCAAAGAAACATTAGCACTTGGTTAATTGCTTTATTGCGGACTTCATTTTATGCAGTGTTTGATGCTTTTAACTTTTAATTTTTTTTTTTTGTTGGAATGTTAATATCTTATGTTCTATTTGTTGTTTTACTCGTTGCAGGGGAGTAACCAGAAGGCACCCCGCTTTTCGCCCCTTCATCTTAAAATTTTTTATCTTCAAAAATATAAACATTTCTACCAGCGGAATATTCAATGAATAGATTCGAAAACAGCTCAAATAGCACCACTTTGCACCTTGAAATCCAAATTGTTATGGGGGAGGACCCCCGGAACACCGAGATCCCTAAAAAAAAAAAAAGGGGGGGGGATTTCGGTGTTCCTTTATGAAATTCCCAAGTTGCCCCCCTCCCCCCTCACACACAAACACACACAAATGCAGGCTACGCCAGTGTCGTCCGGCATGATTCCCACATGCGAAAATCTGGGGGCGGCCCCGCCCGGAATCGATCCCGGTTAACCTAGGTGGGAGGAGAGTGGTCTAACCACTACGCAACGTGGCCCCTAGGTTGATAGGTTCTGTAGTAGTTTCTTCTCCTGCTGCTGACTGTTGAAGGTCTAGTGAAAGGAGCGGCTTGTCCGCGCCCGCCTGTGTGTGTGTGTGTGCGTGGGTGTGTTTGAGTTTGCGCGAGTTGTCGCAACCACAGAGAGTAAACGTTTGTAAGCCTTGACATTACCACTTAGTACATAAACACATGTTCCATCTTTCTGGCGGATTGAAGTAAACTGAGTGATATCCATTTGGATGGACGTATCCTTGGAAATAATCATCATGTAAGAGTGACCCGTACAATCATTTATCCAGTTCGGACAACTGATAATTTTCCAAGTCGAGTTTGTCCATAATGTGTGGCAGTACCAAAGCGAGACTATAAATCAGCGTTATGTCGAACAACCATGGAGTATTTGAAAAGGCTTAGTAGCTGTTTACTTTTGTTAGTGGATTTTCACTACTGCAGTAAGTTATAACTGCTTCTTCATGTAATGGAGGAAATCTGCACTTTGATTTTGTGAAATGAAATTACTTAATCTGAAAAATAGGCTGTCAGTATTTTCCTGGTGATTATGAAGTGAATAGTAACCATTACAAGCAAAAAAAAAAAAAAATCCACGCTCTTGTGATACGCACTGAAAGCTATGTACTGCTACGTTGTGGTTAATCTGTATTTTAAGGCAACCATTAATGAAGTGCCTACATTAAAAAGAGTGAAGTGATTTGGACGGCTCTTAAAATCGAGGTCCTGAGAGCCGATGAGGGTGGAGCAGTGCCGAAATGAAAGGGCGGGGGAAACGATAAGACCCGCCGCCCAACGGTATCGTCCGGCACGATTCTCACATGCGAGAATCCGGAGTGATCCGGCCGGGGACTGAACCCGGATCGCCTTGGTGGGAGGCGAGTAGGCTAACTGCTCAGCCACGTGACCTCCTTACATTAAATATCGCTATCTTTCTCAAATATAAATTTTCTAAGTTACAAGACGCGCATATTGTGAGGAAAAAAACAGGCGTGACACTATAATACGTTTACTACTTTTATAATTTCAAATATAAGCGCGTGACTCTTGTCAACTATTGAATTCACTGCGTAGTTAACACTGGTATTTTATTGTGTAATTATTTTGACTCCAGGAAGTACGATCGAAACGATTTTCACCAGCGACCATTTCACACGTGGAAAATATCATAGAGACCCGGAAATTTCGTGGATTCATTTGGCGACAATTTGTACATTCGATGCTCAGTATGATTCATATATAACAGACCCAGAGACCGACAACAACTTACGATTACTAGACGTAGATAATCGAATATTATTACCATCAAATACATTTATTCGAATAATTGTAGTGTAGTATTAGTTAATTGATAGAGACATGCAAAATTCGCGTTATTATTTGGGGACAAGATGAACTTTAAATACTTTTACCTTTACATTGCGTTTGTTGTTGGACCATGCTTTATTTGACACGCCCTGGGTATCTCCACGCCAATACGTTAACACTTCACAATTGCGTGCCCCAATCGCGTGCCGTTCAGTCAGAAAGGGAGTTACTTCACAACTATGCAGCAGCCAACGAAGAAACAATTTCGGTTCCAATGTGTATACCACAGTACTGTGAAGTTTAGTCTGATGCCAAATGATAACGCGAATTTTGCAGGTCCCTATCAATTGGTTGTTGATGTAATTTTACTTCGGAGCAGATATCACGGTATTCGGTTTTTGTTTCCGTTGCAAGTTCGTTATTTGCCGAAAGCGGTACGGGCCGTGCCTAACAAACCGTGGTCCAATAGCGACAGCAATTAAAAATGAACATTCTGCGAAGTATAACTTATCCTCAAATGAATTCGTGACATTTCCGGGTCTCTGCTTAAGTGGTGTTTTTTTTTTTTTTTACACTGGACGAAACGCATTAATTGCTGCTGATATAATTAAAAAGTAACGCATAATGCAGGCGAGATGAAGAAAATATGCCTGATGTAGCCTGTTCGCGGTTAAGACTTTTTGAACAAACCTTTGAAACATTTAATTGTACCTACCTGCGCTTATTTTAATGGACACGCTGACTGCCGAAGGGCCCAGTTTAAGTTGTTAACGACAGAAATAAAGTAGTTCCATGTCTTCACGTTGAATTAAAAGTGCCAGGTAAACATTAATTTTGTTTTCTGACTTTGTAATGGATGTAAATATAAATTTAGCACATTTGTAAAATATTTACTTCTGTGAAAATTTCACAGTTTCATTTGACTGATGTATGAATAAAGGAATCAGGCCCATCGCAACGTCAATTTTACGTATGTTGGAAGACTACACAATGTGCGTAAGCAACAACTAGATCTTAAGTGGGGCTTTTAAAAATACGAAGTTTTCCGCGAATAGCCTATAGATAATTGGTTTATTGTATATCTTATTTCAAAAACTTTCTAATTTTTTAATTATATTTCAAATGTTGAGAATATACTATTAGTAACATTTTCAAAAATATTCTATTAACTCCAATTAGTTCATTTTGATTCTTCTATGTTTAGTATTATTATAATCACGTATTCAGTAATGTAATATAACAATGCTCTTGTAATTACTTTGCCAAGCAAATTTCCCACATTTATCTTTTCTTCATGTTTTATTACTTTTTTGAACATGCATACTTTAAGCTCGGAATATTCGGAAAATTGCTCAATTTTCTGTTTATACATTAATTCTTTAAGTCCTCGTCAAAAAATTCATATCATCGCACTTTATATTATAAGGATTTATTTTTAAGATCTGTGATGCATTTATATTATTTTCCCCTTTTATTTTTAAGAAGTTAATAATGCAAATGGATATTTAGAAAAATAAACACATGGTTAATGTAGAAAATAATACACTTATTTATAGAATATTTGCCCTTTAAAAATCAAGTATTTATCTTGTTTAAATCAACTTACAACAAATTATCAGTATAGGTACTAAATACTTTTATTGTATAAAAGTTCTTTCTAACATGTTTATCTAGTTCATTAATAATAATTTCATATACGGATGTAACCCATGCAGCGTCGGGATGTTATGATAATCTTCTTTGCATCTGTAAAATACTAGATTTTTTTTAGATTTAAAACAAAATATATAGTTTTGTATAAGTACAGTTTTTTTCCTCATTTCTAATAGGAACAATAGTTTCACACTACAAACACTAGTAAATATGTAGCGGAGATGCTCAAACAAAATGTTATTATTAATTTAATTGTAAAATATGTTAGACTTTTATACACCAGAAAACACAACTAGACATTTACGGAATCCTTTATCAATATTTATGCCAATGACAAATTTAAACTATATTTGATCAACTTTCTCAATAACGAAAAGTTTGGCAATATTTATATCGTACTTTCTTCAAATAATTTCTTATATAGTCAGATAATTTTATGTGTTTTAATCTTAACCGTTATACCAAATAGCTTTAACAAAAACGTTAATTTTTTATTAAGTTAAGTACGTTAATTTACCAACTATGATAATGCATTGAATTCATATAGACGAGACATATTCTAAATTAAATCAAATTTTTAGGTCCTATAGGCAGGGACACGCAAATTTCGCGAAAAGTTTTCACAAGTTGTATTTCATAACACTTTAACTCAGATCCATTTTTGTGATTGGGTGATCTTGATGTTACTCGTCTTAAGTGTCTGCCCACGAATCAGATATGTAGAGTATCGGAGTAACTTGATTCTGATTGGCCAGTCAACTAAGAAAATGCCTTATCACAGACACACGCTGCCAATAAGCAAAAGGAGACTGCGGGTACACTCGTAAGGTATTGAAATCTAGCATAAGCGGAAACCTTTTCGCGAAGTTCTGGTGTCCCCGTCTATAGGAAAGTTAACTGAATTCAACTTTTTCAGACCCATTCTAACCCATTCAGATACAGTGTACACATTTGTGTACATTACGCAGGTGTAGGTAATTTTGGGTCTATACTGCACGCTGAGAAGCCTAATGACTAGTTATATTACCTGTGGGTAATGATTCGCAAAACGTCTTCCTATTCTAGGTGATGATTGATTCATATAACTGTAGGTAAACATATAGCCTACAGCTCATTGGCTGTGACAATGAGTCAAGTGTTGTGTCGACTTAAGCACAGCTCGCATTGTAATATTTTTAGTTTGCAACACCTGAAAGCGCAAAATAAAGTGGATCCGAAAGGGTTAGTTTGTATTTTGAGGCGTGGCAAAGGTGAAATGTTTCGGCACGAGTTGTATGTAAGAACCTTCTTCATTATCACAAACAATTACTAGAGACGTGCAAAATTCGTGTTATCTTTCGGTGACAGGATAGACTCCACTGCCATACATACACGCGAGAGCCCTATGTGAGTATGTGGTTTCATTGGCCGCTGCACTTTAACAAACGTCACCTACTTGTTTACCCTCCTTAAAAGGAACTGGCCACTCCACCGCTGATGTCACCTTATTGGCTTCAAAGTTCTTTAGGCGTGACAGACATATTTCCGGCCAATGGCTGCAGCCGGTCAAACGCACAGTAACTTGGAGTTTAGTCTGTCCTTGAATAATAACGCGAATTATGCAGGTCTCTAACAATGCCGTATAGGCAGGACCACCTTTTTTTTTCGCGAAAAGATTTACCTAGATGCTAGACTTCAAATTCGTACGTGCTCACTTGCAAACTTCCTTTGACTATTGGCCGCGTGTCTGTGTGAGAAAAAGTGTTATATTCTAGTGGGACAGTCAGACATGAGTTACCCCGACACTGAACGTCTGTGAATCGCTGGCAGACACGTAAGACGCGTGGGAGTTGACATTCTCCAACCACAAAAGTGATTGCGAAATAATGTGTTTTGCAGTGCATCTAGTCGTGGAATCTTTTCGCGAAAAACAGGTATAGGTTTTGTTTCGACGATCGTGATAATGCACGTACAATTCTGAATATAGAACAATAGAACAGCAGCACAGTTTACGAATCAGTTATCAAGAGAGAAGATCATTTAGCAGCGAACCTCCTAGTGTATAATACCGGTTATATATAACCTTCCTGTGCTCTATGCTCAATATTGTGTACACCAGACCCGAACAGATAAAACGTTAAGAGTTTTATGTTTAAATAACAATATTTAGTAGTAAACATTTATTCTCATTTATATGTCGTTCATAAAAATAACTTAAGTACAGCGCGTTTGTATTCGATAACATAATTTGTTTTGCCATTAATCTGCTGATACATGCTGTAAGTGTTAGTTAGTTACGCCATACGTTTATAGACGTATTTGAGACTTTTCGTGAGTACTATTCACGCCCAGTTTCAGCAACAGAAAATTTAGTACTTTTACCGTGTAGAACAAATTTCCATAATTCAGGCACCTCTTAATTTCTTTATGACACAGGCTGCTTTATAGTAAGCGATAATGTCACACAGATACGACTACGTATACCCTTAAAGTTGATGTTGGAAATCGCCTTATAGTACTCCGGACACTTCGCAGCCTGTAGGCTGCGGTGGCTGAGTGGTTAGCCTGCTCGCCTCCCAACAAGGCGAACCTGGTTCAATCCCCGGCCGGGTCACACCCGGATTTTCGCATGTGGGAATCGTGCTCGACGATGCCGTTAGTCGGCAAGTTTTCTCGGGGATCTCCCGTTTCCCCCTACCTTTCATTCCGGTGCTGCTCCATACTAACCTCAATCATCATCCTCATCGGCTCTCAAGACCTTGCCCAAATCTCTTCACCCAATCCTCACGTTTCAACCTGGAGCGTTAAACTGCTGGTAGAAATTTGGGATCTGAAAACAACGATAATCTAAGGTTGTTCTTTTGTGGAGTAAATCTGTTGTCTCCTTTTGTGGTGACGCGCCATTGTGCTGTGCTCCCGCCTGATGCTGTGGCTGGTCCAGCACTTATTCCGCGAGAGCAATTCTTTTGTAGTGCCTCTTCTTTGGACCCGGCCTCGGAATAATTTCCTTGGAGGCACAAAGAATTGTCCCTGGCGGTCCGTTGGCCTTTGCCGTGGAAGGGCCACTTGACCACGGCACAGTAGAACCCTGTCCCCTCCCTTACCCTTCCACACCAATCACTTAACTCCTACAGCAGCGAGAGTCGACAACGCATCCTCCTCAGAAGCAGCGGGACTCTGCCTTTGAACGAGCCGGCGCGGCGGAGTGCCGAACTTCACAATCCCCTCGAGTATAGGCTCTTCATGGTAAAATGAGCATTATTGAAAGCCCTGCTTCAAATCTACTTGCACGTACGTTGTGTATTCTTCCGCTTATATAATATTAACACTGCCATGGGCTTCATCACTTTATTCATACGTCGCTCAAGTGAAACTGAAATTATTAGAAAAGTAGATATTGTTCAAATCAGTTCATTTTTACACTTCGGTGCATAAGAAAAAAACAGAAAGCTAGAGAAATAATTTAAGTTAACATAAATGGTTCCTAACACTTCTTATTCGACGTTAATATATGGAACTATTTTCCCCTCCATCGTTACCAACTTTACTGGGCACATGTCACTCATTGCGCTCGTTAAAATACATGCAGGTAGGGGCAGTGACTTTTTGTAAGGTTGATTTCAATAGTGCTCACTTTATCGTGAACAGCCTTTAATAGTTATCGCCACAGGCCACACGCTGCCAAGCCTTGGTATTCAAGGCCGCTTGGATTCCATAGGTCTCCGTCATGGATTCTATGGAAGTTCGTGCGAAACATACAGTCTTATTCCCGTCACTACCACGCAGTATGTTATACACTGTCCCCAGTTCCCTAAGCTTCTCCGCACAACCTCAAAAAACTAAAAGTTATCAATATAAATAATGAGCCTACTTTCCTTTACATGGATGCAAATAATTTTGATGAAGTTTTTAAAAGGTTAGATGGTGTATGGTCCTTGATGTATAGAGGGCCAATCAGAAATAAAGCAATACCAGTGAGACAATTACAAACACGTATGTGCTTACCTAGGACTCGAAAACAGAACACCTTGTACAGTAAGTTTACATGCAACCCACTACAACACGGAGGTAGGATTCGGAACATCAACTTTGACACTACTCAGTCGAAAGTTTTGGTAGTCTTGGATCATCAATCAAGAGGCATCATTTTGAGAACAAATGGGCGAGTCACTTAAATCGTGTAAGTTTTCGTAGCCTTACGTAACACTACTTGTGTGCAGAATTTGGTGGAAATAGCTTGACCTGGTCTTGAGAGCTTTAATTTCTTATTTGGCGCTATCGTACAAAATATCCTAAAGCAGGCTCTGTATACGCATATCTGAAACTTACAATCGCTACTGTAAATAAAGCCAGGCACACTTTAAACATGGTCTAATGTAGCACTAGTAGTGTCAAAAAAAATTCGGTGCGAATCGGTTCATTGTTTCTAGACACATTGCAAAAGCTCTACTTCCTTATGTGGTGGTGGTGTGTGTGTTTATATATATATATATATATATATATATATATATATATATATATATATATACACACAACAAAACGGTGCTTGGGTGGCACATTCTACTTCAGTCATATTAAGTCTGTTGAAATTGTTTGGGACAAGTGGCATACTGACAAAAAAAAATTATTTTTCTGGGATTTTGAAAATATGTGACTACCTCCTTAAATCATATAAATTTAAATGTTCTACAAAAGTATAACTTGTCGCCTAAATTTTGTGGCTATCATTTAATGGTTTCCTGATATAGAACACGGGGACTTAATTTTGTCATGTGGTAATATCCTCCAAATTGACGGACAAATCAGTTTATGTATTCGCTCATTTGATGCTGAAATTGGTTACATTGTTTCGTATACAGGATGTTTTCGTGATGATAAGTCAGACTTTGAGGGTTGGCGGAGAATGACAAAAGAAGCGAAATGAGACAGGGAATGGTGGGCCGGAAATGTCTTGGTCACGCAACTAGCCTGCATATATTATATGCTATACTAAAATGTTTATATGGGCGCTATTTTGAAAATAAGCACCTGGCCCTCTCAAAACATAACTTATCAATTTATATGACCTACCACAGTATTACTTGTTTGCCAAATTAGGAAGGAATCGGTTGATTTGTTTCCCGAGATAACAAAACTTTACTTATTCGTGTGGCACTATCTTACAAAATGACAGACAAAACAGATGATTGTAACATATACTGCCAGCATACAAAGTTAAGTTGAAATTCGTTACATGGTTTCGTAGGTATAACATAGTATTCTGAATTGTTTATACCTCCGCCATTTTGAAAATAAATATTATCACGCGTTTTGTGTTGAATTAAGTCTGTTTATTAAAAAAAAAAAATTAATATAGAAATATATCATGGTGGGTAGTTAATGGTACTATAAAATAGCTCATATTCGACAATATGATGTTTTCTATTTGTGATGATTACATATTTCTGACTTTATTCAACAAAACTCTCTATTTACTTATGGAAGGCACTTTGCTTTCCATTTTTTTTAATTTACAGATCGTACATTACAAAATAAGATATATAATGCGTGTGTCAAAATAATTATACTTGTGGGCCCGCTGACTACAATGGTGAAACTACATCCTCGTTAGTGTGACAACTTACAACTTAGAAGTTACGTTGGCACAATTGATGACATGGCTTGTTGAAGCTGGCTGGAATCTGTGTGATTGTAAGGAATAGAAGGACTATACTTTCCACGATGTAAAACTCTAAACAGTATATATCCTGCGCAGGTTGTGTTTTAAACAATTTACATGTGTAACGAAGACGTGATAAATTGTTTCTAACGTTTCGATGTTTTTCCTGGAGCCTAATACCATTAAGTAAAGATACACACTAGAGTGGCAATGGAATGAGAAAAGTCGCACCAGTTTGGCTGTTAGTTCTTGGGCTGATGCGGAAGACCGCCAGTCTTCTCGATTGGGAGGTAGAAGTCGAAACACCTCGCCACCCAGGCGGTGTTACCAGTGCCGCAGCCTGTAAACACCCTGGCCTTGGCACAACCACGTGTTCGTTCACGTTCTGCTAAAAGCGAGCCTGTCTCGCTCGAGTTATCGGGTTTCGTTGCCATTGCGAATACCCAACTCATGATTTACTAGAGGCGACCATGGCATGTGTTTCGTTTCTGTCGTAGAATTCTGTATTTTCTGAAATTTTGCAACGTTATCAACTACAATTTGGTTTTAGTTACCTCTGAGAAAATGAATTATAAAATACATATAATGGTCATTGTTTTGATTCAAATTGATTATTTTACTATAGTTAGGTGTTCATGATGAAATACGAGTACTGTTAGCACTTACACTTACAAAGTTAATATTACTCATGAATGATATCATACATCATGGTAGCGATTTCATTCCTATTCGTATTTGAAAGAAAATCGACAAGAAATGATTGTTCACTAGTCGAGAAATATATGTTAGACGCAGGAAGGTCTAAGATGAGACACATTGTTTGCAGTTTGGGATTGTGATCTACTACAAAGGTGACTGTTCGTATAAATATCAGTGCTCAAAATTTGTCTATTCAAGTGTCATTAAGGCTGTGTCCGAACAGTAGTAAGGGCGGGCGGGTTCTAGATCCAAACGGATGCCGCCTGTATTGACACCAAAGGGTTAAATTGATTGAAGAGGTTAATTATATAGATTGAAACGGTTAATAAAATTGAAAGGGTTGGATTTATTGAAAGGGTTAATTTTTGTGTTTGATGCAAGAGTGTGCTAAGGGAGAAAATTTCTATCTTTCTTTTTGTGGATTGGGGAGGAGCTCTGGAACGTCCTCACCCTTGGAGCTCTGGCACTCGGTTGAGGTGTGACGTGTTGGGGACAGGGTGTGTGTGTGTGTGTGTGTACATATGGTCAGGTTTGTGCAAGAGTGGCATAAGAGTAAATTTTGTGTCTCGTAGATGGTAAATAGTCGATTTTTGTAAATTAAAAAGAAAGAGACATATAGTTAACACACAACAGAAAAAATATATTTCAGACTTTAAACGAGTTCTACCTATGAATAAATTAGACACATCGAATCGCAAATTCCAACGATCACAACTACGTGAATAACATCTGGTGTTCAGAAGTGTTAAACAATCACAATTATGTGAGTCTCCAGTGTAAAATTTATTAATTAACGAAGCAAAACTTTGTCCCTATAAATTAAACGGTAGTCTTCGTAAACACAAGATATATGACAAAAATGTGTCACTACTTGACACTCGCACATACCTGACAATATTTTAAAACACGTCCATCTGCTTGTGTGACTGATGAGGTACTTTATTCAACATGTAAAAATTAATTTATTTATTAACTCACGTAAAAAAGAAAAGGTAAAATACGTCCATTCGCTCTGGACGTCGCGGCAGCACTGACTTGGATATACAACTTATGTCAACTTATAAGCTGTGTTGGCCTAC
The DNA here is from genome assembly GCA_029891345.1 of Dryococelus australis. Lineage (NCBI taxonomy): Eukaryota > Metazoa > Arthropoda > Insecta > Phasmatodea > Phasmatidae > Dryococelus > Dryococelus australis. The sequence continues at coordinate 116,843,130 of CM057000.1, read as the reverse complement.
ATTTTATTATAGACTGAGATGAAAAATTTGGAAATTTTAATGAAAATACAAAACGAATGTTTCCAAATAAATTAAATGGTTAATAAACACAAGTACATGAAAATTACTAAACACATAATGAAATCGCACCAGGAGCTCCCTCAAAACACATCTGTCCACCTCGGAGGCTGGTGAATGAATGAAGCAAGCTTATGTCGAGAGACTTATTATATATGTGTGTGTGTGTGTGTGGAGCATGGCTGAGTTGAAATTTACGAGAAAAACCCAGTATTCGTTCTACAACAGACATGGAAATGGTAATTTTTTAACGAACGTATTACTATTGTAAGAACAATAAGAATAATTCACTTTTAACACTACACTTTTTCCCATCGAAGAGTAGGGACACTCGGATAACGTGAATAAGGACATAATCCTGCAAAGCATAATCATGCAACACTTTATAGAAACAGACTATATATTATTTTAAATAATGGACATACTACAAATTTTTCTGTTAAGTCTGTAGAATTCACGACACTAGTTACCGAAACAACAGTTGAAAATCATACTAAGTTTCGTCGACGGATCTCAGAAACAGGTTAACACAAAAATGATTTTATTCCCAATAAATTAAATATGTTTTATATTAAAACAAGAAATCCTGCTATTCCTCTCCAAAGCCTGCTCGCCACCTCGCCTGGTGATGTTAACTGTTGCGTCATGAAGCTTGCTAACCGCCGCACCCGGTGAAGTTGGGAGAGCTGATGCCCAGTATCATGTCTGGGCAGGGTGAAGGTTGTCGTGAAAGAAGCATGGTGGCAGACAGAAGAACCGTTCATGTCGCTATTCACTGCACTCCATTCCCCTACCCTTCGCCAGTCTTTGGCGATCTGTTCCCCTCCCCTCCAATGCAGAGTTCGTTTTCAGAGGGCTGCTCTGTCCAAGGTCATGCAACAACACCCCTAAGGGTGTTTTCGGCGATACGCTCCCCTCCCCTACACCACTCCAAAGCTCCGGTCCACGCACCCTACCATCGATCCAATACTGCAAAAACCTGTTTAATGCCAGCCACCCCCTCCGCCTACACAAGCCCAGAGTTCACTTCTGGAGGACTAGCCCCTTCCAACACCATGCTTCACAAAACCTACCCACTCCCTCCTCAAGGTCAGAAAGCATTTTCGGATGACTGCCCTGTCCACAGAGGGTGCTGCACAGCCACCGCTATTGATTTTAGGCAACACAGTCTCCCATCCCCTTACACCAACCAAGAACTCATTTTTCGTATATCTCGAGAACTGCCTGGTCCACGCAGCCTCGGTCCCCCTCCCTTCACTAGCACCCCATTTCCAGAACACACGTTCTCCGACACGATAAATGTCTCGGCAAGGAACGGAGGATTGCTTCAAGGCCAAAGCATGTCTTTTGTGCAACACAATTTGGGAAGCCTCCATCCATTGGGGCTGCAGCAGTTTTTGAACTGACCTGGGCTAGCTGCCTGCCCCTCTCCCCTCTCTTCCCCACGAACTGTTACTTTGACTTGGAGACTGAGGCTTCCTCCTATTTTGCGAGACGCAAGAGCTTGGCGTATTCCCAGTAAAATAAAAATCTCACTAGTCCCACCAATGAAACTTTATTTTCTTCATCACTAAGAAATACATTTCAACAAAAACACTTTATATTTTTATTCTGTAAACTTTTTATTCCATTTTCGAGCAAATTTACTATGTTTAAACTAATAAATTATTAATTTTCATACCAACACAACTATAAGACATATTTTTAACTTGCTAAAAAAATTTAAACAATGAAAACCACACATATTTCCATTTACACAAGTAAAACTTAGAACATCATTCATGCCTCATTCGATTTAAGCAATACTCAAGTGATTTTTTTTTCAAACATTATAAACTTACGTGAAACAAACTCATGTTAAAACCAAATGTTTTTACTTGCAATCTGTTTTTCCAAAAATATTTATTCATCTAGAAGAGGAAACATACATCTTTAAACTGTTTTTTTTATAATTGTGCATATTTCACGTGTAGTTTTCCCAGGCCAGAATTTCAACTCTACTGTCGTATAGGAAAATATAATATAACCTCGTTAAAGTTTAATATTCTATGTTAAGTAATAATGTGTTCCAAATCTATTGTAAACAAATAATATGTGTGTTTAAAAAGCATCGTGCTTGCGTAGTTTTCAACAGTGATGTGTTTTTACAAAAGATACGGTGACGAGTAATGCTAAATACTCGTGGTCAAAGCCAAGCAGCAGATGGTCGAGAATTGAGTGCGTGAGGAGCGAGCGAAACTTAGGTCTCAAGAGCTGATGAAGGTGATTCACACGGAACTGGAGTAGAGTTTTGGCTGTGTGGGCCGGAGTTTTGGGCTGTGGGTGGAGTAGATGAGAGAAAGATAAAATGGTTAAGCAAAATTTCGCTGTCTGCAGTACGCACCACTATCGAAACTTGCTCGCTTCCATCCGCCCGACAATCCCTCCTCCCCCCCCCAACTATCGCTCATCATACAGAGCCTACAGATGTCTACGTACATGCATGATAACAGGAGGGAAAGTCGTTACTTCCCCTCTAGCCTCGCCACTCCATCGGCTCCAGCTAACACCCAGACGAGTTCTCGTCACACAGCTCTAGGCATTACGCAATGGGTTTCCTTGGCCTGTCTCACCTCATCTGTTTTTCACAAGTTTTTAATTTTAAAGCAAGTGGACTGCATTTACAACACAACATTTAATTTTAATCATAGTTTAAAACTTTTCCAACTTAAATGCACTTTTTTTAATATTGAATTTTAAACCATCAAAAATACTGTACACCATCATAAAATTTATGAATTTTACACCGTCAAAATTGTTTACACCATCAAAAGTTCTTTTTATTTTAAAGCAGAAAAATTTAATAACGATTTTTGTTTAAATGTTTTTAGCATAGGGAATACTATTTTGCTCTCTTAAAACTTACCAATTTCCAAGAACTGTATCGTTACAAACAAAGAAATATAACCTAGCACAAACAATTATGAAACCCAGAAATGTATTCTGATAAACTAACCACCACTCCAACATTAATTAATTAAAATAATCAATTACGTCACAATTAAATAAGAAAACATGAAATACCATAAAAATCTAATCCGAGAAACAAATTCCAGGAAACATGATCCAAATTCCAAGAAATATAATATATTACATTACAAATACATTCTCAATAACATTAAAATGGAAAAGTGTCCCAAATGCCTTAAAATGGAAAAATTCAGAGAAAAAATTCTTCAATTCCAGGAAATTACAAGAACGAATTAAACATATCATGTCCTAAATTTCTTTAAGCTGTAAAATTGCACTAAATTTTATCCCAGTTCCAATAAACATAACATTAAAAGCAATTAAAGAAAATTAGATACAAATTTCAAATAAATTTCAAATCAAACGCAACTATTTAACACCCAAACATAATGCATTACAATACACACCAAACACAACAAATTAACACCTAAATGAGAATTTCCAATTAAACCAATCAATCAAAAATACCAAATGAATTAAAAATCAAACACCAATAACCCACCCAGATTGTCTTAGAAATACGATTTTATCAGTTACCAATTGAATAATTTATAACATCTAACTGTTTAACCTAAATGCGAATTACCTCATAAATAAGAGGAAATAAATGTTACTGATTATTGCTTAAATGACAATACAATGAAACGATAATCAAATCAACAAGTGGATTGATTGCATAAAAATTGTACATCCAGAAACCATTGCAAAAAAACCGGTTTATTAAATCAATTAGCACATCAAATATTATTTTTAAATTTTTTTTTTTTTTGGTATCATAATTTTACAATCATTGTATTACTATCTTTTAGGATCTTCATTCTTAATGCAGGAATCTTTTGCTTTTGATTAACCCCTCCATCGAACCAAGGACATATCTTTCTTCCTTTTGATGATTTTATAAATAAACATTCATTTGGAGAACAGACTTTTTGCAGTTCATGTTCATAAAATCCGCATTTTATTGGTTCTCCGTAGTAGGTTTCTAGGTAATACACTCTGGGATGTGTTTGTCTAATTAAAATATTATTAAATATTTTATAAAACCAATTAAACTTAAATTTTTTTCAAATATTCATATCTGCTTCGAAATAGGTATCAATTAGCCAACTTTGAAGTTTGGTTTTCGTTCGTGTATGACTTAAACTTTATTATAAATAGTTTTCATTAAACTATTATCCATGACTTCTTTGGGGGCCACCATAATAGTTCTGTGATATCTGGAATTATAAAATCTAACTATTTCAGGCAAAACGTCAACCCATTTTTAAGTCCCCTTCGATGTGAAATGTTTATATATTAACTGCTTAATCGATTTGTTGTAACATTCCACAACACTGGCTTTACACTCCGAATATGTTTCATAGTGATTAATACGATATTAAGTTATTAGTTTTGGGAACAGCGAAAAAAAAATTCAGTTCCTCTATCGGTTTGGAGCGAATTTCGCTTTCTCTCTTTCAAAAAGATCTTCACTGCATGGCTAACCTGTTTCCCAATTTTGTTTTTCAAAGGTTTACTCCAACCATACTTTGAATAAACGTCTGTTACATTTAAAATACATTTGTATCCCTTATTGTACGTGGAAAGCAATGTTATTTCACAAATATCGGCTTGAAAAAGATCATTTAAACCATGAGTTATAACTCTTCTTCTAGAATATCTTATTCTTGCAGGAGCGTGAAGCACTTCAGAAATATTACTAAACTTCATTGGTAATATAACCATCTCCTTTCAACTTTTCAATAATAGAAACAATTTTATTTGTTTGTGAATTATTCCCAGACTCTCTCGAAGCGATGAGAAGTTTTAATCTATCAACTAATGTGAAAATGTGTTGTCAATTTCATCTTTATATATTCCACTTCCGACTATATCTCCTATTAAATGTAGTTTCTGGTGGTTTTCATTTCCTGAATGAGTGTTAGCATTCATTCAATGAATAAGTTCTTTATATTTCTGTAAATTAGTGTCAGAATATCCATTTGGAAAGTTTTTAAACAATAATTCAAACAATTCTCGACTCACATCAGGTACATAATGACCTATTTTAGTTTTATTATCAGGCAGAAACATTATTAACGAATCTCACAGGAACCAGATGTTATCATGTAGATAAACACCAAATGTTGTATCGCGCAGAGGTGAAGAATGTTGCAAAGAAATATTGTCATATTAAATGAGAAAGAGTTTGCTTTTACTTTTTTAAATATTCTTCTTCAATTTTAATTTCCAAAACTGTTTCTTTACGTTTATTAAACACAGAATGAAATGTAGCCATTATATTCGTAAAAGGTTTTAATATTTCTTTGTTTAAAACATCCCGTTCCATATGGGCTCGTTTGACTTGCAAACATTTTCCCTTCACAGCAGATATAACGTTATGTAATTCTGAAGTAGAGGCAGAAATGTTTTGATTATATTACATTAAATTCAAACTATTTATATATTAATTAAGTTGTTGCTTTTCGAACTGCTGCAGTAAGGGGAAAAGTTTGGACTTTTTCAATCTTATCGATTTTACTTAAAACAGCAACTAATTTAGCTATACTATTAGCTCTTAAATTATTAATAAAATAATTTGTTCATGTTTCCAAATCATTATTTTGTTTTCTCAAATCTGTTTGGGTAACTAAACCAAATTTTTTATTTATGAATTTATCATTTATATATTGCATTATTTCTTCTGTTTGTGTTTCAAGTTATTTTGTAATAGTATCATTTACCACTTCATTAATCACAACTCTTAAATTTTCTTGCATTTGTGTAAATTGTATTGTAAAAACTATGTTTGTAATATCATTAAAGTATTTACTAAATCCATTTAAACATTCTTCTATTCTAAATCATTACTCTACAACTCATTACTAATATTGGTTAAAATGTTTGTAATTACACTTGTGTTTTTATAAACATTATCATTCGAATCAACTCGTTATTAATTTCTCTTGAATATCATTTGATTGCGATTTAAATACGTTTAGCATAATAGTGTTTAAGTCTTCTATGTAATGTTTATTTACTGCATTGGTATCTTACAAGGCCATACCCATATTACGTAACATATGTATGTTCAAATCACAATTCCCATCGCGATTTTTGGTTGAATAGCTATTGTAATGATTACCTTTTATACCACTATTTCCAAACTTTTAAATACTCATAGTTCTTTGCCTGGAAGTAAAAAAATGTCAAAAGACCTATATCTGTCATTATATAGGGGAAACATTGGTATAATCACCAAGGAAAAAGTACTTGTCTTTCCAACAGTAAAAATACATATCTTTAAACTTTATAAATGTCATATGGCCTAAAATGTAATCATTGTACATATGTTGCAGATTCATGTTGTCCATTTTAAACACAATTACCATATTTGCATTATCATGCAAATTATGTTTTGGTATAAGTGCATAGTTTTGTGATTGATAAAAACAATCAACATTTTAATGTGGCCCAAAACTAAAATATTGTTGTATTTCACCCTGCAGTTCACACCAAACATCGTCAAAAAAAATAAGGAATTGCGCAATTCTTCATTCGAAGGCACTAGAAGGGAAATATCGCATTCCATCAATGAACGACAAAATGGACTTTAATCGTTGATATTTCTCTTGTATTGTTTTAGAAAACACATTAATTTTTAAATTTAAGTCCAATTGGATGTTCCAACAGCGACATAATAACACTAGTTTTTCCACATGAAGAAGGCCTGCTTATTATACTACATATATTTGATTGTAAAATAATGCTATGTTTCTGTTTAATTATGTGTTCTTTCAAATTTGCAGTTACCAGCAGATGTACATTTTGTTTTATTACCTTCATTTCTTCATAATTAGACAGTATAATATAATATAATGTAATGTATCGTAACATAATAATGTAATGTATCATACTAACATAATGTATTGTAACATACTAAGGTAATGTATTGTAACATACTAACGTAACATATCATAACATATTGTAACATACTAACAGAATGTAACATTATATTGTAATCTACTAATGCAACATACTAATGTAAAACTTATGTAATGTACTAACATATAACTATAAATGTAGGTCTGCATAAAGTTTCACGTCAATATTTAAAAACCAAGTTAGTCATGGCATAGGGAAAATTTTAACCATTTTTCTAAATCCCACTTATTTTTCTTACATGATTGGTGTCACATATGTAACCGTAATCAAACATTATCTAATTATTTAATAATTTCAGTCCCACATTGGAAAATATTGGTATATTTGGAACCCTACAAATAAAAAAACGTACCAGGTACTAAACTTGCAAAACATTTGGCACAGAGTGATCAAGGAATAAACTCTTTGGATAACACTTGTAAAGAACACTATATCATTTATGACCGAACAAACAATTTGAAAGAAAAACATATAGCTGATACAATTCTAGCCGATAAAGCTGCAAATATAAGGAAGAATCCATCTATGTATACAAGTGAAAAACTTGGAGCTTGGGTTGTTGATAAACTTATGTGCGCAAAGGTGAAGAGGTAAGGGTGTAAAACATAAAACTAAAAGAAAAACAAAGAAAGGAGGAATCATTCCGTTCCTATTTCCAGCATTAACAGCTCTTGGATCAATCCTTGGAGGGGTTTCGGCAATTAGTAGAGCAGTTAAATCATAAGGTAAAGGAATATATTTGAAACCTTATAAAGTTGGACAAGCTTCAAAACCCCATTTGGCTGGAAATATCTAATGCCTAAATACAAGAAAACTAATAGATAGGTTACTAGCCATCACAATTGTTTAAAATGGGAGAGCTAGTGTATAGAGTACGAGAATATTGAAGATATTTGCAAACATCACCTAAATAATTGTGAAATATGTGTAGGTGGAGTTGAGCCAAAACACATTTTAGAAAGTGTGTATAGCAGGAAAGTATAAGATATTCAAAAACAATACAAGTGCCCATTATTCAAACAATTACGTAAAACATATGGATCTAATTCAATGTTTTTCTCTGCAGAGGAAAACTCAAAATTCATGCTAACTTGGGCAAGATGTTTAACTAGGGTGAAACAGAGTATGATGATTCTCCTTCTGAATCACCTGTGGATATTATTCTAGCGATAAGGCATTATTTGGGATCAGAGAGCTAATGAGTGAAATTTAATATAAAAAGTATTTAATTGTATGCCATTCACTAGTTCGTAAAGATGGATCAACAAGACAATGCAATCACCTGTTCTTGAATATAGAAATCGATGTGTAAATTGAATATTAGCAAGTTATGAGTATGTTGGAGTAAACCATTTAGAGTTTGTCTCAGAAAGAAATAGTTTTAGAATCTATGTGGCATTCCTACTGTATACATGGCTTTCTTCCAACCATCTAGTATTTACATTTCTGTCACCCCTGGAAACTCAAGTGTGAATTACTCTTGTTTATTTAACGGAATAGTGCATCATTTTGGAGAAATATGCCATGGGTTGTTTCATTTCAAAAATATCCAATGTCCATTAGAGGGTGAAAAATGTAATGATTTAATATCTTGTCCAGATCGGAAAAAATGTCCTTTATACTAGCAAGCATCGAAGAAGAGTGTTCACACTTTTATGAAACTTTTCCTGATTTAACAGAATGTATAATATTGCATGCACCCAAATACACGAAAAATTATATCACTCAAACAGATGAAAATAGTATACGTATTACCAAGGTTAGAATGGAAGTATATGATGTAAAAAATGTTTATGTAAAAACACAGTGATGAGAAAATGTATTCTGTAAGCAAATGCAAGAATAATGTATCAAAATTAATGGTTTGAAACTATTTTTCGTGTCTTACTGACTTTACGAATGCATTAATTGTAATATTCCTATATTCTGACAATCAAATGTTACGTAAACTTTGTTTGCATGAATTTAGCAATCAAATTTAAATGTGTTTGCACATAAAGGTTTGTGTGCAGGATATCAATTAAATACAGCAATAGTAATTTGAAAATGATTTACTACATAAAACTCTTTAAGCGTATACTCTAGGATTCAGATGTCTTATGTTTAAAATATGTACGTTTAACACCTTCTAAAATTCAGACATATTATTTTTAAAACAAATAATGTAATCGAGTTGTTTCCTGGAATTGCCTATAACTACCTATAAAAGGTGAATACCTAGCAGTTTCATTCTAATCATTGAATAGTACAGAAGAAATTATGTATTTCCTGTGGCGCTTCTGCAGTAAAGAATTTACAGTTATGCGGAACTTACGACGACATGAAAGAATGAGCTGTGGAATGAAAAATTCAAGAAAGCAGTTTCAGTGTGATTTCTGCCAGAAACAATTTTCTTAGAGTATTGCTTTAAATAGACATTGTAAAACTTCCAAAACTGGTTCTTCACCTCCACAATCTGCTCCACAATATGCTCATCAGGCAGCTCCTCAGTTAGCTCCACAATCTGCTCCACAATCTGCTTCACAATCTGCTTCACAATCTGCTCCACAATCTGCCCCACATTCTGCTTCTCAGTTAACTCCACAATCTGCTCTACAATCTGCTCCACATCGTAAGGCAGCACCACAGGTAACTCTGCAGTTAACATTTCCAGCTCCAACCACTGAATTACCTCCAAAAATTCGATATGTTAATTCAGGAATGAAAAGTAATTTGATTTCCGACTCCCCAGCTTCAATGGAATGTTCATCATCCAATCTCAGATACAAGATACTGGCTCGTGCGTTCGCCAGCAGGCTTACTGGTGGGCAGATAGTTAATTATATGCTTAACAGTGATGCAAACTTTTCTCCTTTTTTCACGAGGTGCAGAATTCCTTTTATAGATTTAACTAAAACATCATCCCGACCTATTATAATTAGCATAACAGTAATGTGTAAGTATTGGAAATCCCTCACGGCGGAGGAAGACGTTATGCAAACCTTCTATATTAAAAGTAATTCCCTCCCTGTTCCTACACTCATCCGATTTTGGTGAACTTTATGACAATAACATAGTATCTTACTTAACAACCAGACTTGAAGAATTTAGTGCTCGTGGGAGTGGTTGGATTTTACAACTGATATCAAAAATGGATGTGCATATCTCCCAATATCGGCCGTTCATCGCTGGAAACAAGTACACTAAATAATCCAAGTTTATTAGCGATAAGCAGGCTTGTAATTCGATGCTGCTTCATTACTCATCTCGCTTCACTCTCATCGGCTCTCAAGACCCACGTTTTCTTTCGAGAACTGCTCAAATTTCTTCACTCGCTCCGATGTACAGATCTTTTTTTTTTCTATATGGTTTTAATACAATTGAAAATCTTTAAATTTTTCCTGTTTTTCGAAAACGAGAATGTATGTAGAGCCTCTAAATTGCGAGCCTTGCTTCATGTCAGTACGATGTGTATGTCAAATTTCCTCAGCAAACTTTACACTTCTTGTATTTCAGCGCTTCATTCAGCGCTTCATTCAATCGGCTGGTGTATCCCTGTGTGATATTATGGAATTCCAGTCTACATTTATTTTTCCCCGACACTACACTCAATACCATAGTAATTTTAGCTCTGCTGTATGCAATACCACCAATGAGGTAGTTAAATTACATAATAGAATATACGAGTCAATTAAACCATCAGCCACATAAAGAGTGAAGCAATTAACTGATAGATAGTGTCTTAAATAACTTATCTGAAATTCTAACAGCCAGCTAGCCATTCTAACAGCTAGAAAGTCAACACCTCATCTAGAATCCACTGTGAATAACAACTTCTCACATATTTGAGAGTAACGAGTTCGTCTTCCTGCAACATCAATCAAATATTACCAACCTCGGTCCCAGAAAAGAAGATTGAGTGTTTTTTTCTGTATGTAAATAAGTATTTTTAAGAAGAGTGTGATTTTTGTATATGTAAACAAATATTGTGTTTGTTGGAAAAATGGTATATATTAAAAGTGTATTTCAAAGTGAATGTGTGTTTCATTTTTTATTATTTACCTCCAAGCAGTTTGTAGATCTGTAATTTTATAAGATTCTTAGAGAAATGAGTAAGTGAGTTAATGTTTTCGCAAAAATAAAATATAGTGTTTTACTTTATCCACCAGGGGTCGTAGCTTTGTTTGTGTGAAGAAAATTTATTTATGTATGGTGTGACCTTTTATTATTTACATATATATCATGAAAAATGCATATGACCATAACAAAACCAAAATTACCTGATTGATTGATATGTTTTCAGTGAACACAATATGTAATTTTCCATTCACTCGGTTTAGTAGTATGTGTTTGTTAGAAACAATTGGCGAATCACTTTGCCGGAGCACTTTTCATAACAGTGAACTATTCTATCTCACTGTGAAATCAGTTTGCTTTAATATCACCTAAAAATAGCGAAATCATTAATATTTAACCGAGTAAAGACTGTGTAGATTTGCAATGAGTAAACGATTTTGTGTTTTAATAGAAAATAAGACGAAATAAATAATTTACTTATAGTATACAAGTTTTAAATATAAATATAAAATGCAGTTAATGGGTATTAACAACACTGACGATTTTCACGAGATACTTAAAACACATAGAAATGGAATTTACTCAATATCTGCCTTTATTGTGTAAGTCAGTTAATTTTGTGTTTGACACTTAGTGTGAAGCATGTATGATTCCTATAGCTGAGACATGTATTAAACTAAAACATTGCTACCAGGCCTTGTCCCGAGTGAGACAGGCTGGTTTCTCGAAGGCAGTTCGCCAGGGTGTTGCATTCCCTTGACAAAGGAGCAAGGTCGTCCCTCGTCAGCTAGCGGTATGTTACAGGATAGAAAAAAGACGGACTAAGTCGTGTCAGCCTATAGCGGTCACCCATCCTCTTTACACATTCGCTTCGACCCCGTGCTTCGCCTAGCTGCTCCCCAATCCGCAATGCTTTCTGGATGCTATCTTCATCTATCGGCTTGTGGTTCACAGCTCACTCACAGTCTTTGTAGCAGTATTTTCTGAAATATTTCCGTTTTTCGCGTATTTAACCTTAGTTACATAAAATGTGATAGGACTTAGAATATTTTTACATATATTAATAAAATAATTTCTTTTTAATTATATTTTACTCATGTTTGAATTCATTTTCTCTACTAGTGTTAATTACAGGATTAGCTAAACTTTTATTGCGATAGTTTATAGTGTAGAAATCTTTTCCGTTAGTTTGAAGTTTGTGCATGTCTATAATTTTTTTAATAATCTGTGCATTATTAGAGAAGGATTCGTAAATGTGGATTTCTGAAGCTAGTCTGCATGTGTTCGCTGTGAGAATATTTTTATAACTTTCTCTGTGTGATGTTTTCGGTGAAGGGGGGAATGGGTGCAGTGAGGAGCGACGAGAACATTTTTAACTGTCCATCGCCGTGTTAGTTATTCGCAAACATTTGTCCAGAATACACATGTACAATAGCTCTCTCGACTTCACAGGGCGTGGCAGGCTTCGTGATGCGACCAAGGGGTAGCGAGGTTCCCCGATTTGTGGTGTCGGTTAGTGGGCTTCGGAGAGTGATAGCCGCAATTCTCGTTTTAATACAAAAAATAATAATTTTTGTGAAACCCTGTTTCTGAAATCCATCGACGAAACATGGTATGATTTTCAACTGTAATTTCTGTAACTAGTGCCGTGGATTTCACAGACTTAACGGAAACATTTTGTAGTACGTCTATTATTTTTAATAATATAGAGTATGTTTCTATAAATATTTGCAGGATTACATCATCTGAGTGTCCCTATGCTACAATGGAAATAATTTGTGTTAAAAGTAAATTATTCTTACAATAGTGAAACTTTCATTAAAAAATTATAATTTCGTTGTCTGTTGTAGGACGAATAAAGAGTTTCTCTTGTAAATTTCAACTCAGTTGCCTGTCAGCCACCGACCATGCTCCACCCATATATAGTCAGGCTCTCGACGTAAACTCGCTTCATTCATTCGCCAGCCTTCAAGGCAGATGGATGTGTTTTGGGGGAGCTCCTGGTGCGATTTCATTACGTGTTTAGTGATTGTCATGTAGTTGGATTCATGAGCCATTCTGTATTTTCATTTAAATTTCCGAGTTTTTCACCTCAGTCTATAATCAAATGTAGGTTATGTTTGCACTCAATACAGCTTATAAGTTGATGTAAGTGTTATGTCCAAATCAGTGCTGCAGCAATCTCCCGAGCGAATGGATGTATATTAAAAAATTTCTTTTTACACGTGTTAGTAAATAAATTATTTTTACGTGCTGATTCCCTCAAAAGTTCCTCACCAGTCTCACAGGTAGACAGACGTCTTTTAAAATTATCTCAGGTATGTGCAAGAAGCATCAAGTAGTGTCACATTTTTTCATATATCTTGTGTTTAGGAAGACTGCCGTTTCATTTATAGGGACATATTTTTGCTCCGTTAATTAATTCATTTTACATTGGTGACTCACGTACTTGTGATCGTTTAACACTTCTCGACACCAGATGTTATTCACGTAGTTGTGATTGTTTGAAATTTGCGATTCGATGTGTCTAATTTATTCATAGATAGAACTCGTTTAAACACTCTGAAATATATATTTTTTTCTCTTGCGTGTTAAATATATGTCTCTTTCTGTTTAGTTAACAAAAACAGACTATCTACCGTCTACGGGACACAAAATTTACACTTGTGCCACTCTTGCACAAAACTGGCCACATATATATATATATACCCTGTCCCCAACACGCCACACCCTCATCGAGTGCCAGACCTCCCAGGGTGAGGACGTACCAGAGCTCCTCCCAACCCACAAAAAAAAAGAAGAAAATTTTCCCTTAGCACACTCTTGGACTAAACACAAAAATTAACCCTTTAAATACATTTAACCGTTTCTTTAAATTTACCCCTTTCGATCTAATTAATTAACGCTTTACATTAATTTAACCCTTTGATATAAATAAAGATGGTGTCCCTTTGTATCTAGAACCCGCCCGTCCTACTACTCCGAACTGAGGAATGCATTTATATATAACCATACTCCACTCGGCTCTATATCTTATACATTCCGACAGGCATATTTCTTTGCATCAGTTACAGCAACTAGCCAGCAGATAAGATTCTGAACAACCATTTCGACGGGAAACAAATAATTAATCTGTGCTGTATTGAAGGGGCATACATTTAAAATTATCAACCCATTAGAAGCTGTAGCTGAAAAGCGTATGACAATGATAGTGTTCCTGTTAACCAATCATAGACATTTTCATAATAAAGGAATGAATAAGTATTTGAAGCAGAAAATTCAGTTATCTATAATTTATTATTACAACTGGTAAAAACTAGAGGCATATGTTATTGTAACACTGATAATGGAATGAATAAAAATTAATTTTCGAGTTTTGATATAACTTTTGCAATCATCCATGCCTTGCCTTGTAAAAAAACTGGCAGTGTTCTCACTGTCCTGCATATTAACTTTAAGTCTATTGCCACTCCAGGTTTACAACAAATCAGTAAGAGAACTGGTTATGTTTATCTTGGCTTGTCTAGACTATTAAAGGTTACAGAGTATACATTGTTAAGAACTTTTGTCAATGGCCTTTTCTAAAAGTTAATGCCTCCAGACCACTCTTTAAAATAAGAAATATAAGAATAACAATTATTAATTAAATATAAATCACTTTTTTCAAATCAGTAGCTTACGGGCTGTAAGGGCGCCAGACGTACACACATTTGTTTCCCCGTGTAGTGGAGTATATCATTTCCCGAGACATGTACAACATTTAAGTACTTATAAGAATGCGAGCGCTGTATGAGTGGGCATCTCATTTAGCGGAAAGCCATATGCATATTGCGAGAAAAGGATATTGATGATCACGTATAAGGCTCGACCCTAACAGTTTGTTTTAAAGAAACAATACAATTTCTGTCTCTGTAAAATCCATGTTTACAAAATTGATGTGCATTAGTGGCTGTTGTCTCAAAAACTGGCAGGTATGTGTGTCTACAGTTACACGAGTGTAACACAGCACACCATTTTATACTCTACACTGATACCTCGAACTCATAACAGTACGAAAAAGTTGCCACTGAAGTTGAAATATACTGCAACAACGGGTTAACGGACGTGTAATGTGTACCGACTGCCAAAAGGCCCTGCGTAAGGGCACCAATATGACATATAGCTTATATTTCATATAAATATTTAATATAGTGTGTAGGGAGCTGTGAAGAACACACGCTAGGCCTCCTCGTTGCGATAGCCAATATGAGATATAATCATATCATATTCAAATATATATGAAGTGTATGGTGTATAATTAGCATACGCAACAATGGGACAACACATATAACACTTGAGTGACCAGACTGCACAGCTGACTTGCAATAAATCAGTGGGAAAGTATGTGATCTTACCTAGGCTGCCTCTGTATAATTGCCTGGTGCAGTCTTGGGCCGGTAGGGGAACAAGTTTGTTACCATTAGCGCCCTCTAGAAACTAGCATTTGGTACGTACGCCATTTATGTACGTACGCCAAAATAAGGCAAACAATTGAAAACTCTAGTAAAACGCATATGTAAGACCCTGGGTAAGAAATAGGTTAACTTGACACCACAGTAGAGAAAACGACAAAACAGATACGCCCTTTGAATATTTTCATTTATTTTACTTTTCGTTTCCTTTCGTATTGTAATTGTTTAAATCAGAAATAATTAAAAACCCTGACGGCAATATGAGAAAAGCTATAAAGACAACACACTATCCTAACAACGCTAAAAGTGGTCATGCCTAGCCTACTTGAACCCTTTTACGGTTACGTGACATAGCTTGCCAGAGTCTGAATATACTGGTTTCAAAATCAAATTAATTAAACTGTTCTCTGTAGTAAATATGACGTTAAAACAAATTGTGCTCTCACTTAACAGTCTAGCTCTGGTAGAAAATACTCTTATCGCAGGTTTTTCAGTGGGCGTATGTGTGCTGGAAATTTACGTACTTATAAAAGTCAAGATGGCGTCGCTTGTGTACTGATGCTAACGGACATCGAGCTGAATCAAACTGTAAATAAAATTAGGTCCAGATGAAAATGTCAGATCTTTTGTAGGACTTATCATTTAATCACCAAGTGGATTGAAGGTAGGATGCTCTTGCAGGATTTGGCGTAGCAGGATTAAGGTGGAGATACGTGGAGCTCCACTCTACACGTATGTATACGGAGTGTTTAAACTATCTAGCTCCTGACCACTTAACCTCGCGAATGGGTGACCATTGACACAAGCTCCATTGCTGGTTACAAGTTGACTTAAAAGTTGGTTCAGAGACATCTCTACACACCCTAAAACTAATTTAAAGTCCTACCTCTCCATCCACTTCATACGGGATGTCCTGCCCTACGTCTGGCATCTTTAGAGGCTGCTAGCGAAGAGAGCGTTAGTCTCTTCAGGCTGACGCTAGCTTAAGGGGGCCTATAGCGCCAGCCAATCAACAATCAGGATTTAAACCTGCGGGGCAATGGGGATAAAAACTATTCAAACCACCCACATGAACCACTTCTAACGACCTAAATGAAGAAAAACCAAAGAATGCGTGATCTCGGAACTGAGATATAATACAATAAAAAGTAGAAAGACTTACAAAATTGATATCACAACAAAAATAAATATTAATTTTATAAAATAAATACACAATAAAAATGAACTAGCCTATCAAAATTACACATAATTATTATTGCCACCATACATCAAAGTTTTTTAAAAATCTTACGTGTTAAGAAAAATAAAATTAATATAAATAAATAAAATTTACATAGGCAGTTGAAATCATGTAAGTGACATGTGTGAAAAATATTACCTTAACTCTTGCATGACAATATGTATGGCAATAAGAACAGAAAAAATAATATATGTTAATTGTATGCATAAAAATCCTATTTTCATGGGTGTTACAAAGTTATCATCAGTAATGATAACACTAACGAACGCATGAAACTAGACATAACAAAGAATGTCACAATATTTTAACTTCAGACTACATTACAAAATATAACTTTTTCTACAGTTCTACACTAAACATCGGTTAAATGCAATGACTAGGTGCGAATCGCTAGTAGGTAAGCTGAGTTTACAAAAAAAAAATAATAATTTTGCATTGAGAACTATGCAGTAAGCGTGTATCTGTCATACGGAAACACGTCTTCTGTATTTGCAGTTTCCAAAAATGTTTTAATTCTTAATTCTAGCCAATGGAAACATGTGGCAAGCCTGTTATGTTTACATTTCTTCTTAGCCTGACTTAGTATATCACAATCATTATTAACCAGATCTAATATCAAACCCAACATTCTCTATCAGAAAAGCTTAGTTTTGTGAACAGATGTATTCGTTAACATGTGCACACACACAACTTTTTGATATTTTTTATACTTACATTACTGTAAATAATCGTTTCCCGCCAACAACACCGTCTGCTGTGTTCTGAATGGTCGTCGCCTCACAAGTTTCTCTTAAGATATAAAATATCACTATTCCTTTCAAATGACAAAAAACATGGAGGACTGCACCTAGAAAGATGGCTGCCTCCCAACATGTCACCTTCCAGTAACATATATAAACAAATTATGTAAGAAAAAACAAATATGGCTGCCTCCAATAGCACGTAAATAAATGACGAACTAAAAAATCAAGATGGCGAGTATAAGTGAGGGGTGTGGAGGTGAGGGAGTTAGTCACCTACTGGTGTCCAACGGAGGTGAGTAATTTTTTGTTTGTGTGTGTGGGGGGGGGGGGGCGGCTTTGAAAATGTAAATTTGGTAAATAAACTTTTATGAACGACTTTTTAAATAAATTTTTATAAGGGAATTTTTTAGGGAAAAAATGTAAATTTTGAGGTAAAAGGGAAATTGTTAGGGAAAATGGCTGCCGGTAAAGATGGTGGCCCCCAGTAATGTACATACGTTTAATTTTTTAACGTTTTCGAATAAAAAAATTTAAGGGGAATTTTGAGGGCAGAAAGGGAAATTTTTATGGAAAATTGCCACATTATGTTGACCAATTTTATTAAATAAAAAAATTTAAAACAATGTTTAAATTTAAATTTTTAATAATGTTTTTATAAATTTTAAAACAATTTTAATACAATTTTTAATAATAATATTGTTTAGAATTTTTTTGTATTTTTTTTTGTTTTTGGCACCAGAGGTTACCGGGGTCAAGGTCAAGGTCACGGGTCAAATGTCACGGTCATGGTCAATGAGATCAAAGATCACGGACGCGTGACATAACGTGGCGGCCGGCTGAATCCGAATCATATTCCCGATCCCCTTGGCGGTCAATCCCCATTTCCGTATTACTTACCATTCATAGTGCTATAACCGTCAGCAAATACGAAACAGCGTACATTTTAAACCACTAGCTTCGAGCTGAGGCAAACAGATATATACATATATATATATATATATATATATATATATATATATATATAAATTATAAGAGTAAATATTTATAAGCATTTAACAACATGTGTTAGTTGCGCGAGCATAGAACACTGTACGTCATGTTAGTCTAAAAAAAATACTTTCACGAAGCCGAGAAGCAGAGGCGTGATAAGGTCAACAGTGCAAACAGATATAAAAACAGAATGTAAAATGAAATAGTTATAAGCAGTTACCAACCATTGAAATTCACACACATACGTCGGGTGCTGTACGCTGTGTAAACGATGTCAGACAAGACCAGTCCATCCTAGTCAGTACAACGCCTTCCAAACAAACCGAGTGAAACGAAACCGTCAAATTCAGCCAACACTCACATCACTGTGTGACTTTAGACACGAATGTGAGAAATATGGTAACATTAGGCTGGTCAAATATGCCTACGTGAGATTTAAGTTATTTTATGCAGTGGGGCCTAACCTATCTGCTACCCAAGGAGCTTTATTTACTCTGTCACAAGGAGTATATGTTTAAAACGTGTTTGGCGTTTATACAACCAGGAATATCCTATTATTTAAGATCCTATTGTCCTATTATTAATAGGACGATGTCTGTCTGTGTGCCTGTCCGTCTTCAATACTTTTAAGTACCTTGAAACTCAACAAAAGTTCTTCAAATTTTGCAGAGTGAATCCTCAGAGTCAAATACAGGTCAAGTACGAATTTCAGCAAGATCAAATTACGCAATCATGACTTTTAACCCTAAAAACTCATTTTTAATTACTTTTTTCTTATGAAAGTTTTGTATTAATGCATAGAGATTATTTTATAGAGATATGAAGGCCATGGAATATAATTTTTGTTTACTTTAAATGTCTCGCTTCAATGTTGAGTTAATTTCCAAGTGGGGCCACAGTGGCTCAGTGGATAGAGCGATTCCAAGTGGGGCCTTAGTGGCTCAGTGGATAGAACTATGATAAGTGGGGCCGCAGTGGCCCAATGGATAGAGTAATATGAAATGGGGCTGCAGTCGCTTCAACGTTGAGTTAATTTCACATAATTTCATTATTTCCTACATATATCTATGCAACATTTTTTTTTATATTTGTATGATAATCAGAATTTGTAATGTGGTACCTATTCTAGGCACGTGACAATACTAAAAAGGGGTCATGGGCTAGGCTCCTAGTGTATGTATGTATATATATATATATATATATATATATATATATATATATATATATATATATCACCGGCGATAGGAGAAATTTTCTTCTAAAATAAATGGAATTGAGATGTCTACAATTATTTTTAACTCGTTCAATAGTCATCTACTTAACGAAGTAAAATTTTAGTGAGCCATTCTGAAATACAATTCCTTCCCTGATTTCTGAGGTCTACAGTTTAATAGTGTTTTAAAAAAGAACATTATCCATACTTTTGAAAACATATGGCTGTTGTAAACACCATCTTCAAAAATATTCTTAGATCTGGAAAAGTTCTTTCTATTACTGAAATTGTACTGTCTTGTGCCTGATGCATATTTCAAACACTCACTTTTAAAATATTTCAGGCTTGTCAATGTCCCCCTGTGAGGCTTTCAAACCCTTCATTAAATGTTGAAATTAATGTTTCACTTACAAGGCATGCTTAAGAACAATTGTTTAATACAAATGAGTTTTTTATTACTATAACTCATAAGGCATCATCCTCAGCACTTAATTTGACTATCAACAATCCCAACAGCTGTTATCTGCAATCCACACAGCACCATCTTTCTTCTTGTGCCTAAAATATGGCATTATAACCCAACACTATAGCAATAGGCTAACGATAAAGTTAGTAAGCACCAATTGTAGGTTGTACTAATTTTTAAAAGTTAAAAGGCAGTATGTCCTGTCACCAAATCGTGTGACGTTAAAAATATTCATAATATTTTTGGATAAGGGCAGTTTATTTGCTTTGTGTTCTTGTAACAGCTATTTTTTGGTGTTTTTCAAGTACACTACGAAAATGTGATATACCCTAAACTTTATTGTTTTTGTAATTACACCAAAATAATTATACAATTGCAAATATATTTCATCCATACTCACTGGAGAATGTTAAACCAATCAGTATATGGTTGTACACTTTAACATACCTAACTATTCCTGAAGTAGCCTAAATATATGAGTGAATCAGAGGTGTTCAGTATTCACTTGCGCTCATTTAATCGAATGGTAGAAACATAAAAGCTTAATCGAATAGTGTATCACAGCAGACTAATTTAAAACCCAAAGTAAACTGAAAGATTATTGAGAAGTTTATTTAGTTATGTTTCTCACATTATACTAAATTTGGTCATCTGAATGTACCATATGACCATATATTAAAATACTGAAGAGCAGCTCACTTTTATACCGGATATTCACTCGCAAATTATAATAAACACCAGAGTGTGATAGATAGGTACTAATGGAGCATATTTCATTAACATACCAATAGTATAATGTCCATAGTTAAACCGCTGGTGGCAGTGACAATGTGCAGGGGTGGGTAGGCAATCACAATAACTAGACTACAGGGACTTTTTTTTTTTTACACATTTGGGCTGAAGTCATGGGGACAGAGTGTCTGTTCGATGTCTCTGTTCAAAGAGTCTGTTCAAACTGTTCGCCACCGTCGGCCACGCAGACGGTGCGGCGCTGAAGCATGTCGCGACGCACATGTGCAAAGGTTTCCGGCGTATTGAACTCGCCCCTCGTGTCAAGCGGCGTGGCATACGCCATCGATCTGATGTAGCCCCCACAGCCAGAAGTCAGGTGAGCGTGGTGGCCATGTTATGGGGCCTTCCCTACCTATCCACCGGTTCGGGATGTGCATGTCGAGGTGCCGACGAACCGCAAAGGCGAAATAAGGCAGGGCCTCGTCATGCTGAATCCACATCGCCTCGCGAGCATCTAAAGGAACTTCCTCCAAGTTTCCCGGTAACACGTCCTGCAGGAACTAGCTACTCCGAGACTAACTAACCGTGCGGTACTGCGCGGTGTTATTAGGCACGCAGACCTGCGCACAGGCTGGTTGCAATGCCACGTACACAAGGTTGCATACCTACCCCTGCACATTGCCACTGTCATTATCAAGTTAACTATGGACGTTAGACTATCTGTTCCTTGAATAAGTATGCTCCACTTGTACCTATCTACCACACTCTGGTGTTTATTATCATTTGTTCCTGAACTCCTGATACTGTTTTTGTCTGTCTTGGACACTGCAAGCATTCACAATAATCACAAGAGCAAAGAGGTACAAAATTGGCATTTTTTAAATGTCCATACTAGGATTCTGTTTTCACTGTGTTACAAATTGCTAGATGATAACAATCTTACCTGATTACAGCACATTGCAATTGCATACTGACAGTTAATTGGCATTCTTAGGTAACGTATACTTTTATGAAATAAAATCTTTGTAAGTGTTCCAATTTAATTTAATTCCAGTCATCTGTAGTAGTAGGATGGAGCAAGTCATTCGGGAAATATGTAGATCCCTTTTATTATTCCACTCGTAAAAACAAATATCTCAATAAATTACAATCAAATGCATTAAATCTAACAGTGTATCTTCTTCAACATTAATGCAAAACTCGATTATGCAATAATAAAACGTGAATGTTGCAAGCACATGTCAGTGCTTCCATATCGTAGTTTAAAAGACATCTCACTACAGGTCGCTGTGCTAGTAAATCAGATGTAAGTTTAATATGGCTACGTAATGTATCTTGTCACAACTAGCAAAATTGACACCTGTCACCTTTACAATTACAGGTCCAGCATAGGCCTATGAATGTATGCATCTTATGACCTAAGTAAAAGTCATACTCGAGTGTTTTGTAATATTATGGTGAAATCAGACAAAACATGTGCCCATCCAGCCAACGAAGTATGAGTAACTCACATAGCATTACAATATTTGCTTGGCCTATCACTCCTTTTGTTGTTTGTAAAATAAGTTAAATTCATGTATTATGTTTTGTACTAGTGTACGTACATAGGCCGACATTGTTAAAAAAATTTACTAACAGCAAGTGTTCATTATGACATAAACGAAATGGTCAGTTAAAAATTTTACAATTTGTTCTCAATTGCTCGAAAGCCAACTCTATAAAGTAGTTTAATTGTTTAATTTTCTGTTAAATTATGATAAATAATCTTATACATAAGTCCCTTGGTTAGGGAAAGTGAGAACTAGTTTACGGAATCTATAGGGTTACAAAATAAAATGCTGGGTATAAATATAACAGTTTTATGTAACTTTTCCTTGCTTGAATAAAGAGAACAAGGCATTTAGCGGATGAAAATATGCATACTGTTCAACTATCATTAAGAATAAAGCATAATTTAGTAAAAAGTTTCAGATGGATAGACTGTTGGGAAGATTTCATTATCGTTGCATATAAAGTGTAATCCATTCACGATTACTTCCAACTTTTCTGAAGCGTTGTTGAAATTCTACTTCCATGATTTTCCTCCGCCTCATGCAAACAAAGCTTAAGAAATTCTACAAAACTTGCCCGAAGGGACAACGCACCACATTCGTGTGCTCTCAGTCTAATAATATTTTGCATAATAACAATTTCTTATTAGGCATTACTAACTCACCTGTTTTGTCAATGTACGCACTACATTCGTGTGCTCTCAGTCTAATAATATTTTGCATAATAACAATTTCTTATTAGGCATTACTAACTCACCTGTTTTGTCAATGTACGCACTACATTCGTGTGCTCTCAGTCTAATAATATTTTGCATAATAACAATTTCTTATTAGGCATTACTAACTCACCTGTTTTGTCAATGTACGCACTACATTCGTGTGCTCTCAGTCTAATAATATTTTGCATAATAACAATTTCTTATTAGGCATTACTAACTCACCTGTTTTGTCAATGTACGCACTACATTCGTGTGCTCTCAGTCTAATAATATTTTGCATAATAACAATTTCTTATTAGGCATTACTAACTCACCTGTTTTGTCAATGTACGCACTACATTCGTGTGCTCTCAGTCTAATAATATTTTGCATAATAACAATTTCTTATTAGGCATTACTAACTCACCTGTTTTGTCAATGTACGCACTACATTCGTGTGCTCTCAGTCTAATAATATTTTGCATAATAACAATTTCTTATTAGGCATTACTAACTCACCTGTTTTGTCAATGTACTTTTTTCATATTAACTATGGGTGAAATATTATAATTTATAGATAAAATGTACGCAGAAGTTAAATTGAAATAAAGCTAAGGTAATTTTATGCTTACAGAAGTATTAAAACGGTTATGATACGTGGTATGTTGGGGAAATAACCAAACATGAGGTGATTTTTCGAAGGTTAGATTCAAAAAGCGCGAGGAAACCGCGAATAGACTCTAACTTGTGTTTCCGGCCGAGATAATTGTTTGTCAATACAATTGCTTAAGTTTGTTGGTTCAGCGATACAGTTATGCATAATAGCCTGAGACAAGACGAATTGTAGTAAATGTCGTGTTCAGTTACGTCCGACAGAACGGAAATCTCCGACGAAGTTATATATAGTTTTCGACACATATAAACGCTAAATAAACACGTTTTCTGAAAGAACAAAGTAAACCACAAAAGTACGTAATTTTTTACGCGAAAATGTTTCTCCAGTTTTCTTTTGAGGTTGACAGTATTAATAATAAATAGAATTGGTTTCATTGGCTGCAAATAAAACGATATAAAACGCCGTTGAGTATACACCTGTTTAGTCGATTAATCTTCATGTTAGACGAATATAAAATATTTTGTCGTATTAGTTAGTTTTCATAATTTGTTAGGCAAACCACGCGAGTCACAATTTGTTCCTATAGTAACTTTATATCTGTTTTAATTATTGACTCTCAGAAAACGCCATAGTCTCTATTATGTTCGTGCGCGCGAGAAGTGAACCAATCGCGGTTGGTTGCGCCTCCTTCCTGCGTTGTGATGTTCTCCTGGTAGCAGCAGTCGAGTTTGCTCGCGCCAGCCCTCACTCATATGCTGGATTGGCGCGACAGCAGTGGTGCGACAGGAACGACGCGACGGAAGTACTGCTTCACCCAATCACAGACGAGTATTTTGTGACGTCAACGCGACAGAAATCTCGGGCGCGACAGACTCTCTGAATAGAAATAAATTTGCTAATTTTGTGGTGTCGCTAGCGCCACATTCGTCAATAAACGATTGTATTTTCTTGTTGCAAGCGTGGTGTCAATGTTAATTAAGTTGGTAAAATTTGAAGTTACTTGCGAGGATTATCTTGTTGGTTTTCTCGAAATATTTATCTGTAGTTAATTATTTTTAATTTTCTTTCTTTAAACATGGTTGTAGGTACCACTATAGTGTGTTTTCGTGAGTGAAAAGTAATATTAATCGGCACGTGTTTACCGTTTCTTATTAAAACTGTGGTTTCATTAAACGTGTGCAGTGTTGATTTTACTGAACGATTCTGTAAATGCTTGAATGTTATTTATACGAGCCTCCCTTGAAATAAAAGAAAGAACCGCAACAAACCAACCAATCCGGTTGTATTTCTCGAAACTTGCCCAACAGGTAGTACCAGGAGCATATAACACGCGCAGAGATTAAAACAGTCGCGGTTGTACTTCTTGCTTTATGATGATCTCCTGGTAACAGCAGTCGTGTTTGTTGCGTCCGCCCTCACTGAACGATGCGACACGACTGCTCCTCGGAAACATTCGTGCATCTTCGGCATTGAGCGTAAATATTATCTCATCTAAGACGTGTCGCTCCTTTATTACTTTGTAACCGGTCTACGTTTCTTAGGGGTTCTGCCTTTTTTTTTTTTGTGCTAGTCCAGCATTTGAAGCGGGTTTTTTTTTTTGCGTTTAATGGACCATTATTATTATTATTATATATACTTCTTACCCGGAAGATAACGTCCACTTTAAATGTATGCTATGTTACAAAGTTTAAAATGAGAAGGGGATTTTTATTTCCCCTACATAAGAGTAAATAATTTTTTGATGGTGTTCGTAAAAGCTCACATTGTAGGTAGTCTTGACGTCTCACTGACAGCGATATCATTAGAAACGAGATTAGCAAACCTGAAGAATTCGCGGATTCCTTTTGGGACAAGCCAGAATTCAAAACACGTGGTGTTTATACAACATTAGCCATTGGTCCACACGGTTTTAGACACGTTCTGCAGAGCGGTGGCCCAATCGTCGCCTTCCACTGCGACAGCAGACAACCAATGTGCATGCAGTTGATGTAGGCATAATTGTACATAAGACTGCAGAGTTTAGCCTGCAGGTCATTGAGCTCGCCAATTTTTCCAGGTATTATAAACACACGCAGCACTAGTGAGACAATTACAAATACGCATGTGCCAGCTGCATTACGGAGGTAGGATTCGGAGCTTCGGTTGTGATCAGCATAACGTTTTGGTAGAAAGGTTTAACTAAACTGAAATATATACAGAGCCGTTCTTTTGGAAAACAGCATGTTAGTCGCTTAAATGTTGTACGTTTGTACGGCCTACTATATACTGCTTGTGTGCAGAATTTGGTGGAACATCGTCGATTGGTTTCCAAGATATACCTTAAAAACCTTTATTTTCTCATTTGCCTGCCATGAGGAGGCACTGCGAAGGCGATGGAAGCTAGCATAAACGAGTTTCTCGTGAGTTCTGTCATCTCAGAATTTTAAACAGTCAGTATATGTAGATACTTGCGAAATTCTTGTTATTATTTTGCATCAAGCTATACTTCACAGTAACGCATATACTCGAGCCGGCGACGTTTCTCCAGTGGCTGCCTGCCCTGACGTTAAGTCACTCCCTTTCTGAGCGAAGTACTCGTGATTGGGGCACACGGTTGTGGAGAGTTCATTGATTGGCGCAGAGTTGCCAGGGGAGTGTCAGATAAAGACTGGTTCCAATGACAAACGTATTGCAAAGGAAAAGTGTTTTAAGTTTAACATGTACTTAAATAATAACGCGAATTTCGCAGGTCTCTAACTATAGGATTTAAATACAGCAGTCTGTTCAGAAAAGATACGACATTGACGCTATAGTTTAAAACACTGTTTCACGGAAGAATGAATATCGTAAACAGAGGACTATTCACAGTTATTTTTTCTAACTTTGCCACTTTACAACAACCACATTTATGTTTCAATAACCAAATGTATGAATGGGCAGTGAAATATCGACTTCCATTTCTGTCCTGAAAAGAATATTTACACTGAAATAGTCCATGGTTTTTTAAACTTGTACTAGACACAAGTGCTAACAATGAGACTTGTGTGACAGTTACAGCAGGGAAGCGTCTTAATGTTTTAAACCTCCCCCCGGCCTGTTTGGTACGATCATCTGCGTGAATTGTCCAC
The DNA here is from genome assembly GCA_029891345.1 of Dryococelus australis. Lineage (NCBI taxonomy): Eukaryota > Metazoa > Arthropoda > Insecta > Phasmatodea > Phasmatidae > Dryococelus > Dryococelus australis. Next base: position 116,816,278 of record CM057000.1, on the reverse strand, counting down.
TATGTTAGGTTGAGAGTTGGGCTCGGGTTCTCCAACAATCACGGGGTTAGCAAACAACACACTCCAGCATAAATAGAAACTACCTTCTCACACTGATGTATCTCATGATATACTGGTCGGAAGCGTGCGAAACTATTATATGAGCCTTCACTGAACTTTTATTCCAAATTTCCAGCAATAAAATATAACGTCAGCGGTTAAAGTCCCAACAGTAAGACGATGGAAACATCACACGCCAGTTCAACACCTTGCGAGTAGGAGTGGCGTGGCAATAGGTGCGCATGTTAATGTCACCCTTATAGCTCGCGTGATTCTTAGTCTCGAACGAGCTGTACAGTTACAGGTAGGCGGCGCCCTTAAGGAGAATGGTGCATGAAAGCCGCATATTTACCTAATTTTTGCCACAATTTTTATCAGAGGGTTTTCCGAAACTTTTTTGGCACGACAAAACTTAAACAAAAGTTTCAAACATTTTCTTACATTGTTAGCCATTCGACATTCACTGTTTTAATTTTCCACGGAGCACTGATGGAATGTGAAAACCATATCTTATGTTTTATCATCCATCAGTGCTCCGAAAATAATGAAAGCAGCTAATACTTGGCAATATAAGAAGGCGTTTAAAATTATTATTTATGTCTAATACGAAACATGTTGATAAACTCACTGAAAAACAACTTATCAAGAAAGAAAGGCGCAAATACTGCTTTCGTTCTCCATTCCCTTAAGTGAACTGTTATTAAGTAATCCTCGCACGGCGTCCTTGGCGAGTATTCGAAACGCCTGCAGGTAGGCAATATTTATTACAATGAAAGCGACAGTGTTGCATTTAACAGGGGCACTATTAATAAGCTCACACGAAAACATGCAGTATAATTAAAGTTGTCAAGCTCCAGACATTCCAGTTATTCTGTTTTTATTTTATATGTGTGACTTCCTAGACAGCAGAAGCAATGAGGCTAAATGAAATAACACAAGGCAACCTTCTTCATTAACTCTGACATTTTTGATAACATGTCTGTAAAACACAAATCATGCTTCAGCGCCACATAATATAATTTAAAAAAATAGCGGGAAAGTATTTTTTTTTTTTCAATAAATGTGTGGGAAATATTCACTTGTTTTCGAGTTGTTGAATAATTTCGTCTTGTTAGACGTTGTTTAATACTTTCACAATAATAAGACATTATTCATTGTAAATTTAGCATAAATAATGTATTGTGAGTGTTTACCACGATTTATAACACAAATAATGTTGTTTCTATTTTATTTTAGCCTTTATTATGTCTTAAAAATAATTTAATAAAACCTGATACTATTTTATGTTGCTGTCACATCACTAGAGACCCGAGAATTTCGTGGGTTCATTTCTAGACAAGTTGGAATTCACACACGTGTACGTTCATATCACGTTTGTGATTGGTCGACGTGGTGTTTGACACCTCCTGGAGATAAATAAGCCAATAACAAATATGCAATAAATTGTGTGCCCAACCACCGCCTTTCACTACCACAACAATCAACCAATAAACAGTTGACATATGTATGAGCGTATATAAGACTGCGAAGTCTAGCCTACAGGTAATTGAACTCGCGAATTTTTCGGGTCTCTACACACACCGTACTTTAACTGACGTACTGAACATCTGTTAACTGGGTATCAGCTCTTTCTCTGTGACGTCTCCTTGAGCCCACAAACTTTTACTATTTATACAACAGCCCTTTTTAGGGTCGGAAACCAATAATTTATTTAAAACACCGTGGTAAGCCCACAAAAGGAACTTTACAATAGCAAAAAAACTATTAGAAATATGGACAGTTAATTTTCTTTAAATTCTACTAAATATCAAAATACTCAAACACAAATATGTCATAAATATTGCTATATGGAAAGCTCCAGTTAATTGCAACTGCTCGAAACAGCGTTTCAATTTTAAGGGCCTTGACTACAAAAATACGACCCTACTAAATTACCAAAGGAGCAGATGTATTCTGTTGACAACTCTTATGGAGTTATTTAAACTCATGAATTCTCTGCAATCAGACACGATTAACCACTTCACTCAGAGTATGCATATAACACTCAAACTATTCGTGTTACCATTATGCCTTTGCCTTCGTGATATTACAGGGAACAAAATTTTATCTGCAATATACTAAAATTACTGAAGACAAATGCAAGTACGCACACTCGCCAGCTCGGCGCACCCGTTTGGGCCAATCAAAGGCCGAGAAGGAACGACAATTAGAAAGAATACTAAAAAGGGAATCGGTGATACGCGCCTACTCAAGGCCGATCAAAGGCATCCGAACAATTCTTTATAAAAGAAAAGAATATTTAGATTAAAATACAAAATTACCATTATAAAGCACGCTCCCAGCATAGAGGGAATCCAAAATACCAGATTACCAAAAAACGAGCAAAGGAACCAAACATTGACTCAACCCTATTTTAATTGACTTACAAATGTTTAGCTAAAATGTGCTTACAAAATTATGATTCATGTCCGAAAATGTTGGGTAACCCACGATCAATAATCGAGGCATAGTTTGGCATCCCTATGACGCATGAGACATCAGTCAAAGGCGCCCTCAATCATATAGCTCTACAAACCTCAAACCGAACCCTAAGTCGGGAGGATTTATCAAAGAGTATTATATTCAACATGTCAGCAATACAAACCGAAACAAAGTGAAGAGAAGGAAAATGCAAAAGGTTCAAAAATATTTAACAGAAACTTATCCAACAAAAATTTTGAACGGCAATCTAAACAAAATTTAACTATTAAATAAATTTAAAGTTACTTTAGCCCTAAATCAACCATGACCACTCTCTTCACATTACTTACCTTGAAAACTGCCAGCTGCCAAACCAACCTGTCTCGTGACGAACGTTGATCGACATTGTGCAAAGCATGGTCGCACACCACGCCCACCTAAGAGTCAAGTGCTCTTACCGAAGCCTCAGTAGGGAATAGAGCTCACTAGTGATGGGTAGTTCACGAACAACCAGTTCATTTTGAACTGGTCTTGAAAAAGAACTAGGTGCGTAGTTCATCGCGACATAAAAGAACTAGTCTCTTGTGGTATCGGTCAGTCATTCTCTCAGTACCAGTAACTACGCCAGGTGCGCCACTGCGCATGCTCAGATAATCCCTCTCTCGTTGCTACCTGCACCTTTCTCCCCTCCGGCTATCACTCCCGTCACGACTGGCCACATCGCAACTTGCATACTTCTTCCCTATCTGCCGCTGTCTATCGGTATCTTTGTTTTCGCTCGTTCAGCACTGCCTCGAACTGTATGGATCGCATACCTACCTAGTTCAGTAGTGGCATGTGACGCAAATCGGTCGGGAACTTCAGGAGACACAGCGCGAGACAGTTGGCAGACCTGTGGCCATGCAGCGATCTTCAGTTCTTCTTACTTTCTCGTGCCGACCCCAATTGCGTAGTCGGTTGCACGCCGACCTGCGGTGCGAGGGGTTCGGGGCTCGAAACCCAGTCAGGGTATGGATGTTTGTGTCATCCATTTAACTTGCTTCATCCTCATCGGCACTAAAAACCTCGCTATTACGGTGTCGTAAAATCCTCTCACTCTAAATACGATGTTGCCAGACATACAGAAATTCCCGTATCTGTAAGAAAATACATATGATAGCAGCATTAATACGAGTATAGCTACGACAGTAAAATATAGAAAAAAAGCTCATTAATGCAGTATCTAGTTTTACACAATAAAGAAGTGAAGAAATGGTTTTGTTTTTCTCTAGTATATTCACTCAATGCTTCGGATATAGCTTTTTGACATTATTTGCATCATATTAAAATTAAGTATTTTTTGTAATTAAAGTTCTGTGAAAATGTTTCTAATACTGGTACGAATAAATCCAGTGTATCGGAACCATTTTTGTTGAGTTTGTACACGCCTGACTTGGAAAAATTAACTTTACACCTGGTTGTTTCTCACAACACAACCTATTATAATATTGTTGAGGTCGTTACTATCAGTGTTAAAGAAATTTGGTGTTATATAACACAACATAGGCGTGGATAACACAGCATAAAGATATTTTCACTATTAATTTATCTTACTTCTATATAAAAAAATAAGTGATTTCATCTACACACAATAAAGCACCGATTCTTTAGCAATTAAGTGACAAACATCACTTATTTGCTTCTCTTTCCGTTTCACGCTTGCTTAGATTCTTGTGGGGAGGGGAACTGGAACTGTGAAAGAGGAAACAGAGAAAGACCTATCTAGTTCTTGGGCCGAGGTACATAGAAGGACGTATCTAGTTCTCGGACCGAGGTTACTTGCACTCTGCAGTTCACCAGTACATTCGACTGTGACATATAGTTCAAAAGAACTGTTCCCAATGAACTGTTCTCAAATGTGACTAGTTCGGAACGACCTAGTCCATTCTATTGAACTATATTTCCCAACACTTGCTCCGACGAACTTACAAAATCAAGGGAGGGGAAAGCTGGCCAGTGCGCACGCGCTGGAGGAAGGGAAATAACCAAGGATAAGAAGTGAGGAGAAAGGAAGGGAATACCGAGGTCGGACCAGCGGAATGCAAAGCGAAATCAGGTAGAGCGCGATGCCTTCCAGCGCAATCTCGCATCTCTTTGGATTTTGTACCTTGGATACTAAATGGCCCACACAATATTAATTTACCTACCTCGAAAATAAGCAGTGCAGCACGCTGTGGTGTGTGGTGAACTGTTGCAAGGTAAGCTGGCGTTAGCTGTGTGCTGTACCCTTTTACTTGTTAGTTTACACTTTTACCACTGAAACGTAGCTCGGCAACTAACGTCACAGGACCTGTGTAATGGGTCCCTTGCTGCTCGCTTGTGAGTGGTCGGAATGTATTCAGTTTCCCTAGGCTGCACGTTAGTTACTGGCTCCTGCTACGTGCACCAATAATATACAGCAGTGAGCAAGCACCAGCTTACCTTGCAACACTTCACCACATGCCAATGGCAGCGCGTTGTTCACTGGTTGCAAGACTAGCGCTGAATACAAGTGCAGCGTATACCAAAAATGGGATGTGTCTGTGTTGGGGACACGATCATTTGTTTTGCGTGAATACGTCTACGTTGACGCGCTCGGACACATTGATGTTTATTTTACGTTCCCGGCACCGCTTCACTCGATCATATGGGGTTTTATGGGTATCACTGGATTGCTTTCGAGACGCTGTTTCCAACCGTATACAATTTCTGTATTTCGACTTGGCTTTTTGACGAGTATAGATCGACATTGTGTTAAGTTTTCTTAATTTTTTTTTTTTTTACATTTAACTAATACAACTTCACCATAACCACTCCATACAAATGGTTTTATACACGCGATCGATTTATCTTGACGAGAGAGGTCGATTGAAACCCAAACGAGCGTCGTAGCTTCTCCTAGTCAAAAGTTATAGTACGCGGAAGTTATGAGACGCGGCGAAACGAACTCAAAATTCTCCCTCCCCCCCCCCCCCCAGCACGAAACTTCGCAGTACTCGCTCAACGTAACATATTTTTTGATATTTCGGCAACTGACTGGTGTAATTTAATTTTGAATGCAGACCATAGATTCGGAGCTGCAATTCTAAACTGTATCCCCCGATTTTGTTGTCATAGAATTTTCCGGATTGCCTCCCACTTTCGTTGCAAATTTAGAGACGTAATTACATTTAAAAAAAAAACTACGTGATTGCAACCCTAGAACTAAGAAATTGATGTTGTGGCCGAGCGGGTTAACGCACGTGGCTGCGAACTTCGACCGAACCAACAACCAATTACATATAGCCAGGAGACGGTTAAAAACGAGGAGTGGGGGTTGCTATAGTCCATTCACAGTTTCGACCAACTTTCCTGACGCCCAGCTTTCGGTATATTCCTCCGCTTCACGCCATATGCAGTTGCTTGACTTCAACATTAGCCAAGTCTGGAAAATTACGCGAAAGGGGCAAACACACCGCATTCGTGCGTATTCAGCTGAATAATATTCTGCATAAGAATCACCAACACACCTGTTTCCCCTCTATTTTTATTCATATTAATTATAAATGATTTACTGTAATCAATCGATGAAATACAATTAGAAATAAATTTTACTAAAATAAGATCACATGTAATGTTGAGGTAGGCAAGGTTTGATTGAAAAAGTATGAAGAAACCGCGTATAGACTATGTATACTGAAAGTAATGTTGTTAGTAAGCTAGGGGTGAGGTGTCTATTACGCACGTGAGGTGACGTCAGCTGCTGACGTTTTCGTGTCCGGCGTGCTGACGATAGGACCACTCAGCGTCAGTTACCTCTCTCTCAGCATCACCCTTCCTCATCACAACACTGTAAAAAAAAATTGTTACTTTTAATTGGAGAAATTGTTTGTAATTTTATGAATGCTTGTAGCAGTACAAAGATTTATACTGTAAAACTTACAAGGGTTGTGTTTGTAATGGACTTCAATAAATGTTTTTACTATACCGACCCGTATCCACGAACTTCAGAAAAATGGCGGACACTCAACAATGTAAAACCGTACATAGATGTTTGTGCAAAAATCGTTGGTAATATAAAGTGTAATTGCGTGCAAAAAGAAATTTATTGCAAATTTTAATAACACTTAAAACAACTCAAATAATAATAATAAAATGACTATTTCAATAAAACGTGACCGTATTATTCATTAAGTTTCCTAGCTACACCGAACTCTTAAATCGGCTCTCAAGAACTCTTAACTCAACAACAGAACACTTAGAATGAAATGAATGTATCTATTATTCCTAACCAATTAACTTCATTAATATGTTGTAGTTACTTAAGGCTATATATATTTTTCTTTTAAATAAGTGTTACGTTCGTAAGCCAGGTAGGTCTTGTTGTTAAGGGCGCCAGGTGATAATACAAGTAATGTGGGTGGTCTAGTCTCCGTATTGGCAGTAGTGCAACTTTTTTTTTTTTTCGTATATTACATATTAAAATATTTCTTCTATTTATTCTCTAACTAATTCATCACATTTGTTTTGTAGAAGAAAAAAATAATTTCTTGTACACTTTTCAATAATGTAAGTTGTTATACAAAGCTATCATTTGTAATATTAGAAATAAACGGTTTGCAGATTTTTACTATTAAACCCTTTGTAGATCTGCAAACTTTTTCTTGACAGCTGAGTTTCCAAGGATTTTTCTTGTAAAAGTAAAAGTACAAAAAAAAATTGTGTTCTGACGGACTCCCTAAGTTCTCAATCACTGGACGGAATGAAATTTGTTGTAAATTCCGTCGCGGCTCTGGCCTGCCTAGAGCATTTCCCGCCTATCAGGCCGAGAAGCGCGGGGACGGTAAGGGCGACACTACCACGTGCAGCAATAGCGCCATCGCCTCAAAGCGTAAAGCCCTCGACTGGCGTGCAGTGTTCTCGTCGTGCTAAGTATGCGTATGGGGTGCCAAGCGATGCTTCTATCGTTTTATTGGTGCAAAGGTTCAGTGCACGGCGCCTAAAAACTTCAGTATGTATCTGACACGTGCGTTTTGAAATACAACGCTTTGGAAACACTTTTAGACTTAGGTTTATCTGAGCAAAAAACGTATTATTTGAACAGCAATAAATACCGCCTTATTTTCTTGCTGTTGGCCTGATGTAAGTCGTAAACTTTACTCCGGAAAGCCAAACAAATGTGCGGGAAGAAAGCAGCACTGGCTTCGCGACCGTTTGTAAATCCTAGCCAGCACGTATTGTATGTTTATTGTAACGTGCATTATACGCCTCGGTAATAACGCCGCCGCGTGGTATTTCCATACAATGCGAGGGTCGGGAAGGAATCCGCTTCATTGTCAAGTCGGCGGCGATGGCAGAGGGCCCTCTCCTTCATTCAGCAGCGTCGACGTCAATGGGCATTTGGCTGCGGGTATGCGCGGCGCGATGCGGTAACCCGATCACATACGCGCGCATGTCGAGAGTGTAATGTACCCCTTGCGAGTGAGTGAAGAGATTAACAGCGAGGTCTGGAGAGCCGGTGTGGGTGAGTATTGAGCAGCGCCGGAATGAAATGGCGAGGGGAAATGGGAGATATCCGCCGACCAGTGGTATCGTCCGGCACGATTCCCGCGTGCGAAAATACGGGAGTGACCCGGCCAGTTGAGGACGCCCTAGTTGTTAGAGACCTGCAAAAATTAACGTTATTATTTGGTGACATGTTAGGCTCTGCTGTTCTATACCTGTTTGTGAACAATCCGCGAGTCCACTGGCAGAGCGAAGTCATTTTCTTGAGTGACCTCTTACAGGCGATTGGTCTCTCCGATGTGGAACCTTTATTATTGGTTCGAGACTCCGTCGAAGCGCGCAACACTTATTGCTCGCCAATGACAGTAGTCAAATGGACACACAGAACTTTGAGGTCCAGCCTCGTGCAAGGAAATAACGCGAATTTTTCATGTCCCCGTGGATGTCATTATCGTAGTGGGGCTACGGTGGCTGAGCGGTTAGCCTGCTCGCCTCCTACATAGGCTATCCGGGTTCAATCCCCGGCCGGGCCACTCCGGATTCTGGCATGTGGGCATCGTGCCGGACGATGCCGTTGGTCAGAGGGATTTCTCGGGGATTTCCCGTTTCCCCGTTGTTTCATTCCGGTGCTGCTCCATACTCACCTCAATCACCCTCATCGGCTCTCCAAGACCTCGATATTAAGAGCCGTCCAAATCTATTCACTCACTTACTCATTATCGTAGTGAGCAGTTGCGTCTATGCTAATTTTTAGAATATCAATGGACTAATACAGTATAAACTCATTTATCAGGACAGAAATGGACGTTTATATTTTATCACCCAATAATAAATTTGATTATTGAAACAAAAACATGGTCGATGATAAGTGTCAAGAACCAGCAAAGATCGCTATAGTCGTTGGCTAAAATTCTGATGGAATACACTTGTTTGTGTTACACTCTAAAAAAAAAAATTCTTGTAAACTTCCTAAACTGAGTTGGAAGTTTTTAACCCACATATCGTATTGTATTTGTATTATCCCCCTTTTTTTTCTTTCTCTTCTCTTCAGGCAACAAATACGGAATGTTAAGCGTCGCTACTTTACAAAGTTGGAAAGGTTTCTACGCATCTGACTGTTTCCTGAGAGAATGTAGGAACGCTAGCATGAAATTATGGGAAATAGCTTTACCATTCGCGCTTACTCACTCTACGTATGCACTCATATATAGGCTGTTCACGGTAAAATGAGCACTTTTGAAAGCCCTGCTTGAATGGACATTGTGTATTATTCCGCCTTATGTAAAATTAACGTTGCCATGGGCCTCATCGCTTTATTCATGCGTCAGCCAAGTGGTACTGTGAAATTATCTGTCGTATTGAAGCATACTAAACAATGAAATAATCCGTCTGAATGACTGCAGTAGATTATAGATGGACGTACTACTCACATTTGTCTGAGCGAGAATTATTAGAAATCTTCTCTCGTTAAGCCACATGTACATTAAAGGAACTTGAAGATATATTCGTAATTATATTTCTGTTGACGTACAGCAGCCTGTTCAGAAGGTCGTCCTTTTGTTAAGGGTATTCCGTACGTATCACCCGTGTACTCCACCCATAAAATACATAACTGTACCCAAAGTGCACAGTATGTGCAAGTAAAAGTAACGGTGACTAATTAGTTTCTGCTTTGTGATACGTTTCTTGCTACTGGAGAATTCTCCAAAGCCACATACTGGGAAATTCGACAGTTGTGGCTGTTATCCACGAAACTTGAAGAAGACTGTTAAATGTTCTTTAGGATGAGGTAATATCAGTGCCAAAAGAAAATTAATTGGAACGCAATATGTGATGAGTTTTGGGAAAGGAGGGAGTTTTCAAACTGCATTGAGGCTTTAGATGGGAAACACTTCCCAATACAAACACCAAACCTGTCAAGAAGTCTCTACTATAAAAAAGAAATAATGCGACAGGGCTTTAGAGGCGAAGCACATCACAATACATACTTCAGGCCTATCAGAAAGTCTCTAATGAAAAAAAAAACATTAAATTGTGCTTCTAGTTCTGGTTGATCCTCGCTGCAACTTTATTGCAGTAAACGTGGGAGCTTACGGGAACAATTCTTAGATATTATGACAAATTCAGATTATTCAAAATGTAAAACGACACACTTAGCATTCCAAGGATGAGAACCCTGCCTGGAAGTGATATTGAACTCCCGATGGTTATTGCAGCTGAGGAAGCCTTCCCTCTTTCTTACAATATACGTGGCGAGACAGCATTCTAGAAGGGACTTGTCAAATGACAAGACGATATACAGCTACCGTGAGAATCGGGCGAAAAGGATATTTGAAAATGCGTTTGGCTTTTGGAACGAAAATTTTGAATGTTCAAAATAATGTTTTAAGGAAAGCCTGAAAACTCAACAAAGGCTGTGTTGAACACATGTGTCTTGCATAACTTTATTCGAAAAAGTGAGAGCTACTTGTTGCCTGAACACGCCGAGAGTCAAAATGAAAGTGCTGAAGGGTCGAACAGGTCATCACAACTACATACTGCCTCGCCATTGTAGGAGATCCGCATATGCATCGTTTACGGCTCTATAACTACTGGTAAATATTTCCTGCATTGGCAGCGTGGACTAGCAGCGACAGGCAGCCTCGGCGATTTGACCAGTGTAAGGTTAATGTATAAAACAGTTTGGGAAAATTGCTCACTTTAATTTCCTTTCGTATTTTATATCTTATTCAATCACACTCGCTTGGTAGAATAAATTGAAGGACATTAATTATAAGTAAAACCCAATTTAGAAGTTCCCACTTAAGATTTCCTATTTAATAAGCTCACATAATTTGCACCTGTTCTATAAACACCTAAGTAATTTGACCCTTTAAGAAGTTTTCCTGGTTAATAAGCTCAAATTTTTCACCCCCTTCAGAGCGTCTTGAGAACGTATTACGTAGTTTATAATAAATGCGTTGCCCAGTTAAATGTTTGTTTTGAGGAAAAATTTACTATAAATAATTTTAAATTTGTGGTTTATTTATGAGATATAATGTAGGTTTAAATGAATGTTTGTTCTAACTGATCTTTGAAAAGAAATAAGAATAATAACACCTTCCTTTTTTTAAACAATCTACATAGGCAATTTACCCAAAAGTGTTTCTATAATTACAAAAATTATATACATAAGTAAGAAAGTAGTTCTCAACTTTTAAATAAGATGAAATTTGTTTCATAGTGCATGTGAGCTCTGAATTAAATTTTTATTCCATAATTATAGCAGTTTCCCTTCAAACCCTCACCTTGTACTCTGCATTCCTATCCTTTAATGCGTTTGGTCACATGGTACTGAAATATTTCGAACCCCCAATATTAGTAGTTCGATATCCACATTTCTGCCTACAAACGGTAGATCACGTTTCGGCTGGTTCAAAAGCGCCGATCGAAATTCGCACGCAAAGTAGCAACCTGCGTGGAAACATACGTCTAAACTGCCAGGCGACAACGGACAATCACCGCGATAAAGTAAGCAAAACTTTTCTGTCATATTCACGTGTTTCGAAAACGAGTTGACGTTTGTTTACATTAGTTTTTAATCTCAAACCTGCGCTTTTACGAAGGAAAAAAAAAAATTGCATTTTGCGTAGCTTGACAAAAGAAAATTTGCGTCTACACGTTAGTCAAAAGTAGTGTAATATAATATCAAAAGACTTGTTTAAGTGAGCCGTGTGCTAAACCCAGTCATGACCACGCAGTTTTGGCAGCTGCTTAGGAAGAGCAGTTCTGTGTTGGGTGCGGAGCTGGCATACACACTCACTCTACGAAAATGACGCAGAATTATTTATCTGTGAAATTCGTCCACCAGTTGACGACCGTCATTCGACCGGCTTCCAGCTCTGGCACGGCCTTGTAATTTGTATCCCGATCTTTATTTGGAAAAGTCATCGCGGAGGAAGATAGCCGGTGCATGCTTCAGTAGTAGCGATTTTTTTCTCGTATAGATACTACATTCCACGAAGCCTTAAGTAGCGGCTAAAAGTTTATGCTTCGCAAAATGGTGTGAAATGTGGTCATTGGCCACTATCAACCTTTCAAAAACGTCACTGCCACTACCTGCATACATTCTAGCAAACTCGGGGCCACGGTGGCTGAGCGGTTAGTCTGCTTGCCTCCCAATAAGATGATCCGGTTTCAAACCCCCGGCCGGATCCCTCCGGATTTTCGCATGTGGGAATCGTGCCGGAGGATGCCGTTGGTCGGCAGGTTTTCTCGGGGATCTCCAGTTTCTCCCGCCCCTTCATTCCGGCACTGCTCCATCCTCACCTTAATCACCTTCATCGGCTCTGAAGACCTCGATGTTAAGAGCCGCCCAAATCTCTCCTCTAATAGACTCACTGACTTTCATACGCCCAAAGAAGTTGATAACGGCGGTGAGAAGATAGGTCCATGTTTTAACCTGGAATTAAAAGTGTTAGGTAAATAAATATCTATGAATACTGAAATGATTTATTTTACGCTGTGTTTTTTTAATGCATTCTAATCTAAGAATGAGCAAATTGGTAAAATATTTACTCTTCTAATAATTTCACAGTTTCATTTGACCGTTCCATCATGAAAGCGATCAGGCCCAGGGCAATGTTAGTTCTACGCATGGTGGAAGAATGCGCAATATGCGTTCAAGCAGATCTCAGGCAGGGCTTTCAAAAGTGCTCAGTTTACTGCGAACAGCCTTTACCAGGCCTTCGCCATACGTTACGTGCCTACATGATCATTGTCAAGTATGACAGGCCACTGCATTCGAACTGCTGGATCTGAGTGGAGGTTCGTCATTCCTAGATGCTACGCGGATTAGCGCGCGACCGCCACTTGCAAGTTGAGTGGGGACGTTGTGCGATACAAGGCAGCTTCCGCTGTGGAAACGAGTTATCACTTTCATCTCTTCTTTCAATACTAATCCTCTGTACATACAGTCAGCACTTCGATTACATTGCATTTGCCTGATGTAATGCGAAATGCAGTGTCCTGATTTGCTGTAGGCTGTCCACGTTAAACTGAGCAATTTTGAAAGCCCTGCTTAAGATCTGCTTGTTAAAATATTGTGTTTTCTTCCGCCATACATAAAATTGTCGTTGACAGTGACCTAGTCATTTTATTCACGCGTCGGTCAAATGAAACTGTGGAATTATTATAAGAGTAAATACTGTAAAAATCTGTTAATTCTGACACGTGTGTGTATTCAGGATTTCGGTACTAACAATGTTTAACAAGCACTTTAAATTCAACGTTATTATATGGACCTACTTTCCCTCCGCCCGTTACCAATTTTACTGGGCACACAACAGTTATTGTTTCCGTTAAAATTGGTGCTAGTGTCTTTTCGCGAAAAAAAAATATGAGTACACGTTAGACTTCAATATTATAAGCACCCAACAGCAGTTTGTCTATTGCCATTGGTTACTGTCTGCTTGAGAAGGCGTTTTCGTATTTGACCGATCCACTCGGAATTCGGCAACATCGGCACGGCTCCTACGCGATTCGTGTGCTGGCAGTTAGCACGTGTCTAAAAGTGATCTAGTCACTCAAGATAGGTGAACGACCCTACAGTGTTTTGAAATATAACTTGTCTTGAAATATTTTCGCGAACTATCACTGCCTCTAGTTAAAATATATGCAGGTTGGGCGTTGACATTTTTCAAAGATTCAATGAAACAGTTTTTACCAAGTGTGTAACAAATTTAAGTTCTATATCTGTTTGAGGCTGTTTTACAATTTATAGGTACGTCATTAATTGTCACTATATAATAATTGTGTTAATGTCTGTGCTGAAAACGTGTAAAAAAATCGTTAAATTCGAAGAGAACTGTTAAGGTAGAAATAAATTTATTTTTGACTAATTCAAAGATCATGTACTTCTGTTAATTGCATTTCACGATTAGACATTACTCATGTGTACAATATTTTCAATGTTACACTGAGACGGGAGGTGCAGTTGAATTTTGTGACCCATTAAAATAAGGACATCTTTAAGAGGACACAATATCAGAATGGTGCGTCCAGTGGTGAGTTTTTGGTGTTCCGATAATTTTGAAGTAGTGGGTGTCCACTGAAGAGAGGTCAGGATAATATTTCTTTGTTACTTACGTATTAGAATTCGGGCAATATGTTTCTGTTTTTGCTAAGTTCCTGGGAACCTTTACATAAGCGTCTTCACTGCAAAAGAATAACGCCTATCTTAGTATTTAAATTTAAATACGTTATTTAATATACAAAATAAAGCGTATATTTTATAAACATAAATACATAAGGCTGCATCGGATGATTAATTCTAATAGTGTGTGATCATAAATGCAATTTGGTTACCCTATGAATAAGCCACCTGTTTTCGCGAAAATATTCACGCGAAGGCCATACTCCCATGTCCTGTGACGCGCAATTTTCCTTTGGTTACTGGCCACGTGTCTTTGTCGGGAGACTGACTGGGCCAATCAGAGTCAGGTAAATCTAATACTGAGTGTCCGTGATTCGCAGGGAGACACCTGCAACGCGTGACAGTTAAAATCATCTAATCACGAAAGTGGATCTGAGAGCTGATGTTTTGGAGAGCAAATAGTCCTGAAATCTTTTCGCGAAAAAACAGGTGGCCCTAGCTACGAACACAGAATGTGTGAGATTATAAAGTCGAATGAGTTGGTGGTTCTTTTGATGAGTGTAGCCATTCTCTGATTGAATGCTCGAGGAACAGACATTGTCCCTGCTAAATGTTCCCTAATGGCTGCATGGGTTCCCGGCTAATTACCAGGTGCTGATTGGCCAAAGGCCTTCCAACATCTTGCCAGCCGGGGACTCTGTTATCCTGGAGTGAGCGGGTAGATATAATGGTATAGGCAACAGTTTCACTTATGTATACTTAAGTACTTTGTACTATGACTGTGAAACATTATGGTGGCAACGGTGATGCTGACACTGGCAAATTTACTTCTGGTTGGAGGAAGGCAGCGAAGAGTGAGAAGTAGGGGAGATGAAAGGAGCTACTCTGTAAAAAATTTGCTGGTTAACTTCCTAAACTGCAATGGAAGGATTTTGACCTATACACAGTATGGAAATAACACCACACATCAAGCTGCAGATATATAAATGTTTAGCGTTGCTACTATACAAAGTTGAGAGACTTTCCTACGCATCAGACCGTTTCCTGAACAAATGTAGGAACGCTACAATGAATGTATCGAGGGAGAAAATCGCCATTCCCAGTTGCTCACTAAGCGTATACACTGGCATGGTAAATTTCCAAGTAATTTCTTAGAGTGTAGACATAATGAAGAGGTGGTAGGGAATATTGAGTTTGTGCAGTCTTACTGCTGTCTAGTACAGACAGTCAACTGTTCGCAAGTGGCTACTGCAGCATGTGTTAATAAAGCAACTGATTAATGAGCGAGCGAGCGAAGAGATTTGGGCGGCTCTTAACAGCGAGGTCGTAAGAGTCGATAAGGGTAAATTGAGGTGAGTACGGTGCAGTGCCGGAATGCAAGGGGAGGGGGAAACGGGAGATCCCCGAGAAAACCCGCAGACCAGCGACATCGTCCGGCACGATTCCCACTTGCGAAAATCCAGAGTGAACAGGCCGGGGATTGATCCCAGTTCGCCTTGGTGGGTGGTGAGCAGTCTAACCGCTCAGCCACCGTGGCCCCCTAACTGGTTAATACCTAAAGCAACTTTTACATGTAACGTGAACGCATAAAATATTTTAAAATGTTATATGCAAGCGGTATATTATTGTTAATCGTAGTTGTCCAGAATAATCAATGGTGGTTTTAGGCCTACCAGTTTAGCATTTATTTTGTAATATACCTGGGACAGGTGTTTTTTGCGAAAATATTTATGGCCATGCTAGACTTCAATATCCTACGTCCACAACCACAACTTCATTGACGCGTCCTTATTTGACTGTGCCAATCGTAATGAAGTACTTCGATAATGAACGTCCAAGATTCACGGACAGACACTTGAAGCACGTGACATTAAA
Organism: Dryococelus australis; assembly: GCA_029891345.1. Taxonomy (NCBI): domain Eukaryota; kingdom Metazoa; phylum Arthropoda; class Insecta; order Phasmatodea; family Phasmatidae; genus Dryococelus; species Dryococelus australis. The sequence goes on along the minus strand of CM057000.1, from coordinate 116,800,269 downwards.
AATCATCGAACCCCGAAAGCGCACATGCACAAAAGTGTTTTGGAGTACAACTGGTCTTGACATATTTTCGCCAAAATCACCTGTCCCTAACTATACCTGAACTTCCCGGAGCTAACCGGAGAGACACACGACCCCGTTTATGGGTCTTCGGGCCCGATGAGGGACCGGAGATAATTTTCACCTATACAGTGTTTTAAGTCTAGTACTGAAGTGTATCCTTGCCTAATTTTGTCTAGATCCGTCGAACGATACAGAATTGTATAGCGAACAGACGCATATATAAGTACATATTACATACATATCAATTATTACTTTTATTGTATAAAATGACAAGATACACAAGGGACGTATAAAAAATCGCGCAATGGGTAAGAGAGTAAATTAAATTAAGAGGTACCTGAGAATCCAAATGTTAAAACCGTTGAGGGAATGGGGTAGAGTTTGCATGCAAGCTGAGAAGTCACCATCTTTGTATCGCGAAAGTGAAAGTCTCTTTTTCCATTATATCCACTTAAACCACGTGGTTTAGGTTAAGATTAGCACATTATTTGCATAAACAAGTGATTTAAGATGTTACTAAATTTCTGTTCACCGAGTCGTAAAGCAAATACGATATAATTAATTTATGTGCAATATAATGTTTTTAAAACATGGTCTGTAGCAAAATCAAATATAAACAAACATCACTTTGGCGATTTTTTGTCTTATACTGAGAACATGTGCAAAAGACGAAGTTCAGTCTGCGTCTAATTTTATTCATGGTTAAAACACAATCGCTCCTGTTTTGAATATATATATATATATATATATATATATATATATATATATATATATATATATATATAATGTATTAAAGTTCTACTGACAAACTTCAGCCGCAAGGTTCTTCGTAAACCAAGTGCGTATCTGTGTACGCATAAATAAAATTAAGCACATTCAAAATACATACGTACACACGACAAACAAATGTTCTAACGTGACTCCAAAAAGCAACACGTGCCTTTAAATTTCAGGTTATTCGCTACTTTATTTGAAAATATTACAGAAAGTATATAAAACAAATGTCTGCGTGTGAGTGATTAGGCAAAAATTCCTAAAACAGTTACAAAACCTATTTTCACTATCAAATAAACGCAATAAAATTGCATTATATTTCACCCAAGTAAACAAATTGTTTTCAACAACGCACTGTTGATAAGTATGTAAATATTTACCTCGTAGTTTTCAACAATCCGCAGTTATACACGAACCAAAGCATCACAGTAAAATACCCGGTTGATAGACATCCCGCAAACTACTCAACGAGAAATAGTTTCATGAATCCAGGAGCTCGTGCTCTTATGGATGTTACTACATTAGGGAAAAGTGTTTTGAGATATGCGATAATTTAAATCAATTTTAAATAATTCCACGTGGAAATTATTTGCTGTTGTTCTGTTTTCATTCACGAGATACATAAGTGCTGAGAAAAATGTAATAGGCATAAATCACCACAGTTAAACAATATAAATTTTCAATTTTATTTTGCAAAGAACTTGTGCCCGAATCTTGCTGGTCAGATCGAAATGCACACTTTATATTACTTTAAATCCTACATACATAATTGATCATACACATATGTATGTATGTATGTATACATGCGGGGTTGTAGATCAAACCACTGAATATCATTTCTTCAAAAGTATGCAGGATAAAATAATAAAATAAAATAATTGATAGGATTGATTTAAATGTGATCCCAATAACAGAATATACTTTTCGTGATGTCATAGTTCCGTTAGCAGAATTTGTGCTACTTCTGTGAGTCAAGATGGAGGGCATTAGTGAGACTGATTCAAGCTTCATGTGTTCATGTGTGTGAAAATCAGGCGAGCTATAAAATACGTTTTTATAGGTGCTAAAATCAAAATGATTTTATCTCAAACGCTTACAGTGGCATAATTTTAAGATTACGGACGTCGCGGAAGTATTAACTTTAGCAGGCGTGATTTTGTACCTGCGAGTCTTGTGTCGTGGTATGGTACATATATGTTGTAAAACCATGCATTACTTTTCAGCTGTTAAAATGCCTGTTGTTGAATTGTATTTTATAATTTTTTCTTGTATACTTCAGCGTTACGTAACTCGGATTTCTGTGTTTAACTTTTTTATTTCTAGCATTCGTTTGTCTAAATACAATAAAGCGAAATACAATATGAGCTTAACTGCATATCAGTTTAAGGGTTGTGGTTGTTTGGCAATATTCAAAGACTTAATTACTTGTTATTTTAAAACTTGAATTAATTAGTTTAGATATCCGTACAAAACATACAAAACCTTTACTTGGCAAATACTGGGAACTTTTCCGTCCGATCTGCGACTGGAAAAAACATCTGAGCAAGTGTACGAGTGGGCTTATCATTAGACGGGGTATTTAAATAGTTAGCTCTTATGATTCTTTTACAAATTATGACAAATTACAGTCGCACAAGATATATATTTGAATCATTTTATTTTATTTCGTTTCCGTGCATTAACAATTACAAGACACTAAATCAAACGCATACGTGTACAGAAAACATAACGCCGGGAATTATTTCTACTCGCCGAAAATAGTTTTGATTCGACTGCGAGTGCACTCCTACGGGCTGTGGGCTGCGTAATAGTTAAAAGTTGGTCTGGCTGTTAGTGTGCACTTTGATGCCAACAGCCCGAAGCGCGCACTTATGTTAACAGTTCAACCTCTGCGTGGGCGCACGTTGATGCGATATCGTGGTACACCCACGGATATAAACAGGTCAGCAGAAAACAAAAACAGTGAGTATAGAGTTATTTATTGACTGCTTGGCGTAAAATTGCCATTTCCTAAAATTGCTACACTAATAGTTCATCCAAAGCTTTCTGTGCTAAATGTTTTCGCAATATACGCATAATATCTCAGAAGCACTTTAAATTATCCATTGAAACATTACATGTATATCAACATGTTTTGTCTGAAAAGCTAAATTAGACTGGGAAAACAAACGACTGTCAAAGCAATGCATTAATAGAGATTTTTAAAAAAAGTTTAATTTATGAAGTTAATAATATAATGAAAAGATGCTTCATATGCATATGTTTTCCAGCACAATTATGAACTTGTGTAAAGTTTAATTATTTTGTTTTTGATCTCGTAAATAAACGGTGAAAACTGATAAAGGCCATTAACTAGTACAAATTAAAGATTAGCGCACTTTATTATTGCAGCAATTCTGAAATTATCTTAAACAACATGTAATTGTTTGCGTAATTTGTGTAACCACTTTCCTGGAAATACATTTTAGTTTGACTTTCGCAAATTCGAGGTATTATTAGCGCTATGCTCTTCAGCACATAATTATTATATGTAACAAACGATATTATGTGAAGTTATCAATATCACAAAGAGCTAAAACTCAGTCAGGAAGAAAAACTATGGTAAAAAACAACGCATTCTGGAAAAGTAAGAGGAAAATATAAGTCTCGCTATGTGTGTGCATGCACGATTGCCACGATAACGTTGACAATGTTAGCTACCATGTCGTTTGTCGCCGCTAAAGTTATATGATAAATTAATCAAAACTAATTTTGTGATCCAATTTTCTCTTTTTTCGTTGCACTGGTTGCTTGTCTGTTTTATTATTTATGTTGGTTAAAGTCGTCATTTCATAGAAGTAACCTAATGTGTATACAGTTCTTACTCAGCTATTCAGTTAAACAGTCATGGCTAAATTTTCGTAATGCGCTATGTTGTAAATTAACACCAATCAAATCGCTGTTAGTACAGACACCTTTTAAAGTCATCAAATCAACCTAGATCCTGTAAAAAAAAATGCGAAAATATATTATGTTACGCTCGTTGAAATGCGGCAACGTTGTTGTAAAGGCTAAAAAAAGGTTAAAAAAAAAATTTGGCAGTTGGAACTATAGACGTCACATAGTCACATAGTATTATTTTTGTTTACATGCAGTGGAAGGATACTACGTTATCGGTACCTAGAAGTACAACTTAAGAAGGGCTAGAATAGTGTGACGGACCCGAGAATGTAAGTAAAGGCAGTATGTCACTTCTGGGACACTAGGCGAGAGTGGGTGCAAGAGTGTCATAAGTGATGCGTGTGCAAGAGTGGCTCAAGTGCCTAATTAGTAATACGCAAATTAGTATATTAATTACTCATTACTATATTAATTAATTGGATTAATTAGTTTAATCTATTACTAAAGCAATTCTTTAATCAATTATTATTATTTATTGTTTGATAACAAAATTTGTTATTGGTGTTGAAATGGTGATATTGGCGGAGCAGCATCGATGTGCCCTCTGTGACGTTCAGGCGCTGATGACCAATTTCTTGTATAGGTGTTAATGTTGATGTAAGAGTGGCATAAGGGAAATTTTATTTTTCTTGTTTGTAACTGATGAGCACTTCCGTCCAGGTTGCTCTCTGGAGGCATAGTGAGGATTTAGATATGTGAGAAATGTTTCTTTTTCGGCGAAGTAAATATATTATTTTAACGAAAAGAGACTTTCAAATAGGTTACCGAATGAATTACTTTAATCACAAACCTGATTGACCAAAAGACTTTAATCGTGCGATTACCACAAATTCATTAAACCGACTTTAATTGTGTGATTATGGAATTTATATTAATATCAGCAAAACTATTTCAAATGCCAACTGAAGTCATTAAACAAAGTTAATTAAAATAATCAAACAAATGAAACGCCCAGCTAACACACTAAAACAAATTACAATTCACCATCATTCCAGGTGTCATAAACCTCCCTGACATAGATCCCCTCCCACACTAAGACATGTACTAACCTCACCGCAAATGAAAAATAGTTCCACCTATAATGCGGCAAAGCCCCACTTCTAAAGCGATATCCGCGCAACGTCTCGAAGCACAGCAATGTCTCGTTGTGATGTAGGTTGTATAAGTACCGCAAATCACATAACATGCACTTGTATTTCCGTGAAAGTAGTCAAACGAAGGTAAATCGACTATGTTTCCTAACATAATGTAGTGATGATTATCCTCCAAACACAACGAACAAAGTCATTTGCAGAGCTATACTCCAGGCTCTGCCAGACAACCTTAGGAGTGGGCGCGCATCCCCTCCCCGCCTCAAGTATTGCCCATAATGCAGAGCGCTGCGAAACAAGAGAACAACATTTGTTCTCTTCTCTCCACAACCACCACCCAGAATCCTGCGAGATGCATCTCCACCCCTCTTTCAACCTCGAAACGTGTACTGTGCAAGCATGGTGGAAACAAACGAAGATCTGGTCTTCCCCTCCCCCCCCCCCCCCATCCATCTCGGCCGCCAGTCCGCGTACTCACCAGCTCGGAACACTGCTCCTCTACCCCCTTCAAGCTGTCTCCTCTCCGCGCATGCGCACTTCCCCACGTACCAGTTCCCCGCACAGCCGCCTAAGACAAGCGAACCATGCCTTGCTAACAACAAAGATTTTTTTTAAAACTTCTACGTCTCCAATATCATACTACATTCCCCAATACAAAATTAAGAAGGAAATTTAAATAAAAAATTAGCCATAGAAATATACACATAACTTTAATGCACACACCACGTATAAATATTAATATGCCACCAAATACAAATACCATAACATAACGTATTTTTACTAAATGAACTTCCATTGAGAAGTTATATTTTGTCAGTAAAACATGTTTCCTTTGTTTATAAATATATTTCACTTTGTTAAGTATATTTTATATTATAAAAACATATTTTATTCACGGTGAAGATTTAGTTATCCGCTCTGTACAACCTACTGCATAAAACGTGTAGTAAAATATTCAGTAAAACCCTCATACAAGAAAAGTTTGTAAATTAATATGCAAGCATAACGAAGTTAAAAAAAAAATTACTATCGATACGTCACTCGAGGAGAATGTTGGACTCGCTCCAGCAATATAGATTATGCCAAGTCCACTATGCTGATCTACATTATGAACAAAACCAAGTTTAAATAAACATATGATTTTTTTTATTTAATCGTGCTACCTACTTACATTTGACACAAACTATATAATGTGTTTTCATAAAACTTAGGAAAAATAAACTTAATAATATACAGCCATATATATATATATGTCAGGGGCACCTAATGTTACCCAGTCATTGTATAACCAGCTCTGCTGTATTCAGTTATGAAGGAGAGTTTAACGGAGCAGATATCCTAAACTGTGTTTCGCTGTGTATACGTGAGATGTACCCGCTCGTTCTGGTAAAGCTGTGCTCTGTCTGTTCATATGCCACGAGGGAATTGCGACCATGCTACGGTCGGGATGGGAACAAGGCAGACTCGTGAAGTCTGTCTCCCCCTCCCCACCACGAGGAGAGATTGTTCGTGAGGGCTAGCGCAGAGCTCCGGCCTCGAGAAGCCAGGCGGTGTTCTGAATACTTCCAATTCCTCTCAAAGGTGAGCGCTAAAGTCGACATTCTACTTTCTCTCTCCCTCCCAATTCCTCCGTCGTGCTGCCACTAGGGACAAAGAGCCTAGCGCAATATCTCATGGCTGAAGACAGGTGTGGTGCTATGCTGGCAGGGAGCAAAGCAACCTGCCTGTGAGATCCAACTAGGCCAGGAAAATTTCAATTACCAGTAACACAATTTTAAAAAATATTTTCCCATCACGCATACGGCAAACTATGTTTATTGCATAAGAAAATATTTTAAGTGCAGGGAATTCTAAAACTCTTACCGAAAGAAATATCCTGCAAACAAACCGATTTAAGATATTTCCAAGTAGCAACAGAAATATTACGTTGTACAATGATCACACTCAAAACTAAATGTTTGAAAATCCGTTTCTCCATTCTTTAAACATTTTGCTAGCTAACACGATTCGTTATGTATTTTAAACGTATACATATTTTCTAAAATACGTTTTTGGGGGTTTAATGATCTACGAAATTACAAGTTTTAAACCAATCTTTGTATACGCAAAAATTTAATATGATTTTACAAATACATCCATCCAATATTAGCAGAAATATTTTTTTTTGGACAAATATAAGTATATGTCACATTTCCATCGGAAATTAAAACAATTAAAATTCGTATCAGGGTTGTAAGATTCAACAAAAAAACGTATTATTAACATTTTGGAGCCCGATAGGAATTTGAGAGCTAAGGAATGTATATATTTTTCTAAAATACATTTTTATTTCCGAAACCCAAATTCTGTCTAATGAGTTTATTTTACAAATGATGCCATCCAATTATATCAGAAAGGTATATACTTGGACAAACATAAATATATTTATTTTAAAATACCACAATTCCAGCCTGAAATGAGTTATAAAATGTCAAAATCAATTATATTTCAATAAATTGACTAAAAGACCTTATTTTATACAAAATTCAAGTAAAACAGTGTTAATTTGGAATCTGTATACTGTATAAGAAGGAATAAATTAATTTTTCTCTCACTCTTAAGCCAGCAGTTGTCGAAGTCAGATCATGGTGGGAGTGTATCACTGAGAGGTTTACATCAATCAACAGATTTCACCTAGATGTACTACAGCCATCTCCGAGAGGTTTACATCAATCATCACATTTCTCCAAGGCATACTACAACCATCTCCGAGAGGTTTACATCAATCAACAGACTTCTCCAATGCAGTCATCAGTCTACAACTTCAACAGCAGGTAATATGAACCACAGAAACTGCTGCGATAACGGTGACGCAGCATGTGTGAGAGTGTTTAACGCCACTTTAGCTTATGGACAAAGCAAAACACTTTTAAGTTTAGATATTGAGAACCTCTTGCTACTACCTAAAGTGTTTATATTAACTTTTGTGGGACACGAAATTCACCATCTGTATCAATTCCTCTCAGAGGAATTAAGAGGTGATGAGGATATAGTCTCGTATTTGCCTTGTGACGAATATTGTCCATATGCTACACCAGCTTTTTTCAATCAACCAAACACAATCCATCTGAGAAGAGATTGTGTAATGCGAAGGTGGCAAAACGTAATGAACCTTGTTAATCATTCCTATTTACCAAGATATGATTCCGGTATTGTTGAAGTTGATTCGGAAGAAACACTGAACTTTCATAAAATTAGACTTGTTAAACTGTGATGTAAACGTGATTGAAACAGTCTAATCGTGTGCTATGCGGAAGGATTTGAAAAATTTTCAAACAAGTTTTTTATTATTAAAGAACTTGCCATTTCATATCCGACTGGTGATAATAACACAAAAGTATTAAGTTCCAAAGCTCCCAAACCTTGGTTTGCTTTAAAACCGGAATTGAAAATGTTTCGGTATCAAACTTACAAAGTACATGGTTTGAAATGGGACTCAGGTATTATAGCTTACGAAAACCATTTCCAATAAGTAAACAATACGCTTCTCGAAGACTATCCGGTATATGTACTTGGAAAAATGCAGAAGGAAACTTTGAAAAGTCTGACTAATGCAGAAATTGTAAATATCATAAGATATCATGACTGTTTAAGAATTAATTTGTTGGTAAAATGCTACAACACTAATTATTGAGATAAAAAAAAATTTTCTACCAAATGCAGAAGCGAAACATTAAGAAAGTATTTATATAAAAATCTTACCTATGTGTAGAGATAATAATTTAAAATTGGTTTGTTACAGGGTCATACCTGCATAAAAACTTCGAAATGCAGACATTCAATCCAGAGCAGACGTACGAGAATATCACTCCAGGTTAAAAGAGAGTGTGGTTCAAATCTCTAAAGAACATATACTCCCAATTCCAGATGTATAACAGAGATGAACATTGGAACTTTACACAAAGTTTCTCAGGAAATAAATATACAGAACGAGTATTGTGTTATGAACAAGATGACTGCTCGGTTTTTAACATGTGATCCGATAGCAAACTGTCCTGTTTGTCTTGAGATCTGTGTTTTAAAAACAGAAATGTATAAATCATCAAGGAACCAGAATTTAGACAAATAAAATATAAATTTACACCTTAACTGCCATTGGAGACACCGGCGTCTGCTCTTGAAATTGCCCTGAGAGCCATTGGAGACACCGGTGTCTGCTTGGCACTGTATAACACAACCAGTCTTTGACACCATCTGGCTGCTCAAGTATCAATTCTAGCTGTTTAGTGTGTCTGCACAGGCCTCAGGGGAAGCAAAACTATTATTGGTTTTTCACTGTCACAACTGTTGACTAATTTACTACATTGTATTAGCTGTGTACACCACAACAATAAATAAATTAATTATGTTGAATGTAAAATACATAAAGTTTACTTTTATACAAGAAAGTGAAATTACTTTTGTGCACAACTGAAGCAATCAAGGCAGTAGCTAGTTTCACCCACACAATCATGGCAGTATGTCCCAACTTTCTTCACTATTTGGATATAACTACATACATATCTATTATAAATTTATTTACATACAAAACAGTTTAATTTCTTGTGTGTATGATTGAAGCAATCAAGGGAGTATCTTGGTTCACCAATGCAGTCGCTAAAGTATGTCGTAACTTTCTTCACTTTTTTTTTTTTTCAATTTCTCCCCTTTTCTTTTTTTCGTAGCATCCTCTGCAGTACTTTCTACCTTCCGTAGCTGCTTCCATTTTCTTGAAAGTATGTTTGGGCATCATTTTTGTACGCACCGCAGGAATGGGTGTTGATATCTCACAATTCTCATTTTCCAGTTCTGGCAAAACTTTTACTGCCACCATTTGTTTCACTAAAGCTTTATGGAAATTTGTGATTGTTATTTTCTTCCCTGTGATTTGACAAAATATCATATGAGCATTTACTACAGTTGTGCAGAGCAATAATTCAAAGGTGACCTTTCGATACCATTTTAGAAATCTTCGAAGTGGGGTACTGTAGCTTTACAGCTGGTCAGACAGATCGAATGCTGCTTTGCCTCTATTATAATCCATAATGGCCTTTGGTTTGTTCACAATTACATTTCTTCACTGAACAGTGACTGTTTCATCCTCAGAGCATGCAGACAGTACAAGAATATCTCTCTTGTCGGCCCATTTCAAGATGGTTATGCCTCTTTCATTTTGCTGAGCTACAATCTCACCCCTTTATTGTTTTTTGTTGACAGTCTTGGGGTTACATTTTCTGTTTGACCAGAATGTACCTAATGTGTTCGTAGACTTATCAAGGAGTTTGCTGGCTAAGTCAATACTAGTATAGTAATTGTCAGTGACAATCACTCTACCTGAATTCAGTAGTTTGCCACATAACTGAAGTACTACACTTCTCGGCACAGAATTACCTGCATCCTGAAGGTTTCCAGAATAAATTTTGAAGTTCCACATGTATCCTATCCAAACATACACTTTGAATATTTTCACCACGTACTTGTGGGTTTTCATGGGGCAGTATTGCTTAATTACCAAACGTCCTTTGAATAGTACAATAATTTCATCTACATACACGTTTTCTCCTGGAGTACACATATTTTTAAATTTTGAGACAAGGTAGTCCTCAATATTTGTAAGTGTATAAAGTCTATTATTTTCTGGCTTGAGTTCATTGTCACTAAAATAACACATTGTCAAGAGCAGTTTGAATCTATTCCAGGACATCGTTGAGGGAATGGCATTCATTTTGAAAAAATGGGTCAGAGGTCCAATAATCACTAATTGATGGAGGTTTTACAATACCTGCGAATGCAATTATTCCAAAAAAGTGCATCATTTATTGTTTGTTGATACACACCCACATATTCATTCTGCTATTTGGAGGTATATTATTTTGTTTGAGCTTTTGACTTGCATAAAGATTTTTTGTTCCATAAAAACATCCAACAAGTCATCACCTACAAACAGTTTATAACAGTCGAACTCCAAAGGTTAATTTACCTGTGCCATGAGAAAATAATTCCTGCTTACTCCCTTCCAGATTGTGCCAAGTAATACAATTTTCATCTCCATGCACAATATTTTGTTTACAACTATTTGTTGCACTTCTATGATTTTCTTCAGGTATGTTCGTCAATGAGGCAGATGTATTCGCAAGAATGTCCTATGTAGGCATTTCTTGTTCTGAGGCAGATGTACACAGGGCCAACGTAATGGCAACAATGCATCGTTGTACCAGCACTTGTTTTGAGGTATACTAACATACGGTCGATGTATGGACAACATCTCATGGTACCTGCACTTGTTTTGAGGTAGATGCATATAGAGCCGATGTGTCTGCTGCAATGTCTTGTGGGTCTGTATTTGGGGCCGACAAACTTGCAACATTTTTCACATTATCTTCATCTGATGATAAGTCATCGATTTATTCACCTTCCATACTTGAGATGTTAAAATGTGGGACCTTATCATAATCGTCCACTGTCGTGGAAAGATAACGAATCTTTAAGAAATAATGGTAACTTAGTAGGCCTGTATGAAAAATTTCTTGAGATGTTTTGCACAACAAACAAAACAACGCCTATTGAATTATTCATACGTAAGAAAATGAGTAGTGTAGAAGTATGTAATCATCATTGAAAAACTGAAAATAAATATGACAAATTATTTTGTATTTATTCCATTGTTGTCATAACCTGGAAACACTCCAGTGTGCATCTTATGATGTAAATACCGAATGATAATCTAATCTAAATAAGTAAAAATCTCATTACCTTTTTCAAAACCAAGAAGTAATGATGTGATTGTGTGTGTACATTAATGTAAAATTGTATTACACACATATAATATTACTACATTATTACTTTCATATATAACACAACACATTTTTTCTACTGGAAATTGCTATTTTTAAATCAGAATTTGTGATTTCATAGTAGTAGATAATATTGCTGTTGAAGGGAATGTCGTCATAAATCTAAATGTAAAACATGAACATGCTCATAATTATTCATTCAAAACACTTCACTAAACTCCGTAATCAAATGTATTATTTTTACACTCATCTTCACTATCTTCCTCCCATTTTCATTTTTTCGACTGCGAAATTGCTGCTGACACCAATTTATTCGTCCGATTAAAAAAAAAAAAAAAAACATTTTTCTCACCACTCATTTTATAATATTTATTACAAAGACAATGTGAAAACACATAAATTAATAGCATCGTAACTGCTCTGGATAAGGACATGCGACAAAATACACAAGAAAAAAGAGTGTCATGGAAGTGCAAGCTTTCATCACAGCACAAAAGAGTTACTAGCAGTGCTTTGCATTAGCAGATATCGCTGTGCCATGGCCCGCCTTTGTGGCTGCTCGTGTCCACTCTGGCGAACAGCAAATAATTTAATATAATGGCGCTGCAGCGGGCACTGGTCTCCTCTTAAAAATTTATAAAGATTTGTAAGCATAATAAAATAATTAATTTAACTTAAATTTTCTGAAAACTTTTTTTGATAACCTTAGTAAGGAAATAAAAAATTTAGTTTCTGACCTTATCATGAAAGTTTAATAATTTAGTATGGCAGTAAACACATTAAGTAGAGAGTTCTACGGCACTCCCACCTTGTGGACTTAAACATGCGATATCATGAAACACACCACACAAATGCAAGGAAGTAGCAGCATTAAAATATCGCCTTGTGATATGTGGGAATGTGAGGAATGGCAGAGAAATGTTTGTGTTTGTAAATTCGATTTAACCAAGATGACATTAGGAAAATATAAAAAAAAAAAATTCAAAATGATGTATAAACCTACTCGATGGTACACTTACAAAATGTGTAAACATTTTCTTTGAAAAAATATATATATAACGGAACAAACATACAGCAGCACGTCAGTTACAATGGAGAGATTCTACTCTACACTTCAATATGCTACAAATTCAAATGTGTAACAGAGAATAACATTGGTGTTTCTTATTAATTAGTCCGACATATACTTTAAAAGTTTTCGATTTCTCTTTTGGATGAAGATTATGTCCTTTGTATAATATGCGACCTGACAGTATGCTACCTTGCAGTGAGAGTCGACTAACATTTTAAGCTTTATCTAAATTCATAACGAAATGCATGTCATGCAAGAAAATTGAATATGTCATGCAGAAGGGATGTTGCTATTCTATTCCTACAGTGTGGAGTGAACAATGCGACAACAAGGAACATGTTATGCGTATAGGTAACCAGGAATTAAAATTTCCCTGTGGTATGTGGCAATGCAACATTTTTCAAAGCAAGAACATCTAATCTGCCCCAACTATATGTAGGAGACCATTTAATATTAAATTGTCGGTCATGGTTACTATCTTCGAGCTTACTGTCTCATATAAGGTCCTGCAAATAGGTTACCAAAGAGTATTCTGTAAGTCTTATGATGATATTTTGCAAGTTCAAGTGTGTAACAATATTGAACATTGATGCTATACTTTCGATTACAGTCTCGGCATCCACTTTGGTGAAGGCTTAGCATGCAACGATTGTGCTGTGATGTATCTCCACCCCAACAATGACCTACCAACTACATTTGAAGACCTAATGTTTGCCAGTTTTACCAAAGAATTGGAAGAAGAGCACAGCAATGAGGTAATCATCTATCATCTCACCAGACCTCATTAGGAAACCACAATCCACTGGAAGGAAATGTTTGATGGAGACATTCACGACTTTATTTTCAAACAAGGAGGTTTAGTGTTTCCATCAATATGTAATATCTATGCTTGTGAAGTGGCAAATTCAGAATAATGTTCTCTCCTATTTGTAAGTATGCATTTATTCAAAATAGTTTACATTCTGTGACTTATAGCATTCCATACACACATGTTGTTATTAAGGAAATTTCTGAGTCAGACATTCATTTCAAATGTTCATATTGGCCTGTATCTTTGACATCATGTAATAAACAACATTGTTTTTATTCCAGTTTGACTAACTGCAACACTTTGAATTGTCTTGTAAATCAGTGCAGACCATATAGGCTAGAGAAAAAACCAACTTTATAACTAAGCGCGAGCGTATTGTAATGTCACTTAGCCAGGAATAACAGAATCAGAAACATCTGATCTATACAACCAATTACGTTTTGCCATTTCTTAATTTTGAAGATTGTGACAATGATATGCATATGTTTATAAACATTAATGAAGAGTTTGGTTACTTATTATGTACTGGATGTGTTTCATTAAAGTGTAATGTACATAGAGCAATAAAATCAGCAAAAATAAAGTTTTGTCCTCAAACACTTTTTAACTTGCAAAGATAGAGGGGTTTTCCAAGGTGTGTATATATATATATATATATATATATATATATATATATATTTGGTTCTCAGTAGAGGACTGGTTTGCATATGAGTAGCATGATGTTCTTTCGTCTGGGAAATCATTACATTAGCGTGAAACCAGGCCAGTCTAATGTATCATATACACCATGGTGTAGCAGGTTTCTCCATGAATTTACTGAGTCTTGCAATGGATTGTTCCATTTTAAGGTTATTTATTTCCCACTGGGAGACAAAAAATCCATGAATTAATTCAATGCAGTGATGCAGCCAAATGTTATGTGTTTTATATAACTGCAACAATGTCACTGCCATGTAGTATTGAATACGTACATTCACACTATGTCGAAACATACACAGACTTAGTTGAAAGAGTTGTGTTACATTCCCATGAATGTAAATAGTTGTCTATTCAAACAGACAGGATAATACAGGGGCATAAGAAATGTTCTCTCCTCGAAAGTAGACTTCTAGAAGGGCATCTGGATTCAATTCTATGAAAATGCCTGAAAACATTGTTTACTGAATTTGCAAATGGCTTATAACTTGTGTTAAAATATTTGTGAATACCCTATACTTACTTGTGCTATGTATCACCTTATGTTAAAATATTTGTGGGACATCCTATACTTATGCTATGTATCACACTATGTTAAAATATTTGTGATATTTTGAAACACCTTGTGTAATTGTTCATATTTATGTTTGTTTCTTCAAAAATGTATATAGTTTTGATACCTCTGAAATGTGTTGTATATTTTGAAACAATCTATGTTGAAATGAATTTATTTGTGTGTCATATAACCTTCTATACATGTGTAATATTGTAATTATTGATCTTTAAATAGGTATTTGAAACAAACTGTTTTAAAGAAAAATCCCAGATGTACAAATTAGTAAATAAATATGTGTATTATAAATGAATGAATTTGTATATATTTACTGAACCTTTTTCCCCTTAGCAAAAATGTTTTGGTTCCCTTAAGAAATATGTATTTCTCTGATTAATAAAGAAAGAAATGTTTTGGTTTCCTTAAGAAATATGCATTACTCTGATTAATAAAGAGAGAGAGAGAGAGAGAAAATGTCTTAAACTTTCTGAAAGTGCATGGTTCTTGTGAACGATGATGAAAAATCTAATATGATTTGAAAATAACTGAAGGTTAACCACTTGTGAAAAAACAACAGCCCCTGTTTAAAAAATCAGATACAGAATTATAATGATTCACACAAGGAATCATATAAACTATGAGAGTAATCACTGAACAGGTAGTTCTTAACTATAAATATCCTTAACAAGAAGGCTCAAGCACTGCATATCAATTCTACATGGGAATGTAAACAGATTTTAATATAACACCCTGACAAGACAATTTAGAACAATTTCTAGCTCTTTTAAGTTGAGGTTTCAGAGTGAACCCTGCTGTACACTTTCTATTACAAGTGGTGTTAGCGAACAGAGCATGCTGGTGGTTTTCAAGCAATGTTAAACAGTTGGATGGAGAATCCCTCTCTCAACTCAGAAACACAAATACCAACTATGCAATAAGCCCAATAAATATAAATAATGTCTTAAGGAACAACCAAAATACACTAAACAAACTTAAAATCCCTGAGCTTTAGCCACTGCAAAAACTACTAAGAATCAATAAGTAGTCTCTAAAATGCAGAATAATGCTTAACAATTTGAAAAAAACTCAACAAATACACTATATTAAAAATAACTGAAGGCATGTGAAATACATTTATTGAAATAGTGTATCAAGAAAAAAAATTGTATTGCATTTAAAAGAAACTTTGTCTGTGACTAGCACAAGAGCAGAGCTGGGAAAAAAGATTTTTTGTCAGCTTCCTGGCACAATCTTTTACCCTGCATGTCAGTGTTTTCCCCACTGGGCAGAGAGCTAACAACACCCAGTGAAAGCATTCTCCCTGTCCATCATTCCTTCCCTGCTCATAACGACCTGGCCCAACTCAATTGAAAACAACTCTATCAATAACATATTATTTTTAATAATTTCCCACACAAGTAAATAAAAACAGTTGTTTTATATCGCCAACCCCAATCGCGAAGTCAGATTACACCTTAGGACGAGGGTTCCGGGTTCGAATCCTGGGTAAGGCATGGTTAGTATAAGCTGTGTTCGATTCCTAGCTAAGGTATGGTTAATATAATTCAGTGTCCTTATAATAGTTACTCATCATTAGAAGAATAATAGATGATACACTAACATATGCGTACACAATGCTTGATAAGAAATTATATAATTACAAATTATATAAATAAAATTTTAAAAATTAAAATTTCAATTAATTGATAATCAAAACAGAAACCTGAAAATAATGCATTACAAAGACCATTACGTTCTGGAATCGTATTGATAAAGTACCCATACAAAAATTCTAATTACATGTAATTCAAATTAAATGTAATCGCTAATACCAAATATATACATATTAACATTGCAGTTCCAATTCAATATACATGTAAATAAGAAAATTCAGAAAAGGTGTTAGTTCATTAAAAATTTAATGTTATAATAATTTCGTAACTATTTGCATTATAATAATTTAATTCATTAAGCAACTATTTATTTAAGTAATATGATGTATTATCAATCTGGCTATACTTTTCCGTATAGGTTCCCCAGGGAGAGTGGGGAGGATGGTGTCAGCTTATATATACATGCGCAGAAGCACCGCTCGCCATTGTTCGTCCATCCACAATGGGGTACGGACTGCTCCTGCTCGTCGACGTCTCACCTCCGCCACTTATTGGAACCATTGACACCCTGCCGGGACAGGGTCAGTAAAGCACCTGTCCAGCCTGAGTGAGCAGCCACCCGAAGCTAACCTGCAAGCAGCTAGTGGCGAGCAGCCATTAGCGCCCGGCCCTACTCGAGCCCTCAGCTGGGGGTTAAGGCCTCGCATACCACCTTTGGTAGCAGTCTTTATCTTAGTTAATAGTATAAACATTTAGGGCTTTTTAATACTGCTTGATATCGCATTAATATTATAATAACTTTTACACTTATTTAAAAATTTTGTATTGAATAGTCGTGTAAATATTTTAAATATTGTACAGTTGTTGAGATTGTTTACCAGGAGTATTTTTGATTAGTTTGCTGCACATATTTAAATTATTTTTTCTGAATCTCTTCGACTTTTAGCATTTCTAGCCTCTTTTGATTAAAATCGTTCAACTTTTTCTTTGATTGCTAAGGAATTTTGCGGGACTTTCATAAATCTGTTAAATTTCCTTCACAACTTGTTTAATTTTTTTAGAATTTGCTCAACATTTTTAGATTTTATTTAAAATCAATTATCCTTTAGAATTTTTTTGTGATTTTTTTCAGGTTTATGTAAATATTAATAATTTTGTTAGTTTTACATATTTTTAAAATGTTCAAGGGTGGTTTGTTGTGTGTTTGAGGAGTGAATTATGGAACATAGAAAATATATGGGGACTATGCCAGACTATAAACAGTGTGTTTGAAGGGTGCACAACCCTGCCCATGTGTATGTTCTGAATTAGTTTTTTGTGTAGGATGACTGTATGATGAACGAATGGACCTTGAGTACATCTAAAGTATGACATGTTTTTTTATGTATGTGTGATAGTGTGGTCTGGGCATATAATTTAATTTTAAGTAGCTTCAAGATTTTTGAAGGGTGGGTTTTGGTTATGATTGATGTGTGAATTATGGAACAACTAAAAAAGGGCGAACTAAGCCACTTGTGTGCTGCATACTTGGAAGGTGGATAGCTTTAGCTCCCAAGCTGGTCCTGAATTAGTTAATTGGAAAATGATGACTCTAATGATGTATGAATGGGTCTTGACTACTTCTATCAAATGAAAGGTTTATGTGTATGGGAAGGGTTGGTTTGGGCATTGAAGTTAATTTTAAGAGCTTTTATGATTTTTATATCATTTTCAAAGTTTTTGAATAACTGCAAATATTGGTGTGGGGAAAGGTGTTGTAAGAAATTCTAGATGGGTTCTTGATATATAATTGAGAGTTTTTAATGGAGTAATTAGAGATAAACTCGGTATCCACCATTATTGTTACAATGGAGAGAAGACATAGCAATATCACAGACTGAGGGTCTTTCTACACTGTTAAATACTCACAAAAATATGTTAAAACCATTTAGAATATAATACCAAGTACTCGGAGAAATATTTATTGAGTATGAGTGTGAGGGGAAAATGTTGCAGTTCTTTAAAATAAAGTTCGTTTTAAGACAGTCTGGGTAGACGTGTGCTTGGGTATGAATTATGGAACATAGAAAAATAATTGGGAACTATTTGGGAACTATGTCAAACTATGCACAGCATGTTTGGAGGGTGCACAGCCCCGCTCATGTCTGTTCTGAGTGAGTGGTTTGGTGAAGGATGACTGTATGATGAATAAATGGACCTGAGTTTTTCTAAGGATTATGGTATAATTGAAATTAGGTTGGGTTTTGGGTATTTGTAATTGGATTTTAAATATTTTATTTAGTTGTAGAAGTATAACTTTTCTTATTTTCTTAAAAGATTTAAAATTTATGTAATTTTTTAGGATTTTTTAAAATTTAAATAATGTTTAAGAATGTTTTTTTTTAATTCAAGTTTTTTTTTGAGAATTTCTTAATTTAAGTGTTTTGAATGTTTAGTTTTAGAGTGTAACAGATTAATTCCTCTACTAAAACTTTTAAGACAAAAATTGTTATTAAATTTTATAATAAGGTTAACAATGTCAACACTTTCAATGGTGCCATATATATTAATGTACATTCATTTTTTACAGGGTAAAATAATTCCCATATTTTAAAAATAAATATTTGAAAAGTTTTGTGTTAAACAAATCATTTTTGCTAGTCAAAATAACTTGTGTAAATTCAAAGGTAATAGGTAAAAGTATTAAATGCATTGTAAACACAGTTCACTTGTTACAAAGCATGAAGACCATGTGTGCAGCAGTGTTAGAACAGTGTGCGAAGTGCCTTGCTCTGTAGTGAAGTGGTAACTGTCGTGTGCTGGGCTACAGCAGTTGTGTTGACTGGTACTATTTTATGTAAATATTGTTACAATTTCTCTCTCTAGAAATTAAGTGGGATATACCAAGTTTGTTAAGGGATGGAGGTCTTAATAAAATAGAATAATTAATTATAATTTCCTTATTATATTTACAATAACTACATCAATATTCTCTGAACTCAAAATCTCACAATAAATTGATATCACTTATTGTTTACAATTGACACAAATTAATAAAATTTATAATTACAACAAAGTAATCAATGAAATTAAATAATTAAAGATCAGTCCCAATAGACAGTGTATCAAACTATTCGATTATTTTATAATTTATTGGTCCATACTGATAGTTCGAATATTTACAATAAAATCAGTATTACACTTCGATTCTGTCCCACCTCAGTTCAGTCCATGCACCACCAGTCACAATGTTCTAGAGTACTCCAAACGCCTTCATGCATGGTAGGCTCCTCATGTTGGTTTACATCCTCTTGTCCATTGATGCCATGAACACTTCGCTCGCCGTCACCCCGCAATCTCCAGTCGCCGTCCACACTATTCTTTACTCGCGCACTCGGCTAGGTGGCCTCCATCAAGGACTGCCAGCTGGTGGGTTGCAGCAGTATATGTATTGTCTTAGGACCCTACCTAGAATCATCCCCAACTTGCTTGATGTGTCATAGAGAGCCGAGGGGCCAGTCAGTCTCAACAAAACATTCTTGAGTCGTCGCCAGATGCATAGAAACCTCCAGTAGGGGAGAGGGGTCGTGACGCAAGCAATGCGCTGAGCAGCAATACAGCCCGATGGTGGCCAATGTCATTTATTAACTGGTTTCCCAGAGAGGGGATCAGGTGGCCGCCCTGGGGTGGGCAGGGGTGAGTTAGGTCCACCACCACAGTGTTGGGCAGCAGCACGTAACATTGTCCCATCCTTAAGTCTGTTTGTCCCAAACAGACTGTACAACATCAGGAACTTCATACAGCGCCAGTCGGTCGATGTGGACAACCTTAGGCTTTGCTCGAGAGCCATGTTGACAAATCCTGTAGAACATACACTCTGAAGGTGAAGGAATGTGCGAGATTCTCGAGAAAGCCTAGATGAACTTGAAACACACAATAGTGAAACAGGGCAAGGTTGTCAGAAGGGAGAGTGTTTTGGGAGAACTCCAGGTAAATGGACTCTTGTCTGCAGAGCAAGGCTAAGAAATGTTTAAGGGGCGAGCTTCCCTCTACATCACTATCTGGCAGCGAGTTTGTCTTATAACACACCAAAATATAAATTTGACAGGTTTCAACAGGTTTCAACAGATTATAACAAGTTTTATCAATCACTTGAAAAATTTCGAATATCACATAAAAAAACTTTTGACATTACTACAGCTGTGAATTAATACGTTGATGTCTGCTGTGAAGAGATAATATTCTTCAACTATGTGGTTATGTCGATTTTTTTTAAAACAATTTAAAGAGACATTATATATAAATTTCAAAACAAAGTCTATACTTGCTCCTAATCATCCACACTTAACACTTAAGACTTAGCACCACACACATAGCACCACACTAGCACCACATAGAACCACACTAGTACAACACTAGCACCACATAGCATCACACTAGTACCACACTAGCATCACATAGCAACACACCCTGGTCCACCTGCTCCACGCCCTGCTCCACATGCTCCACCTGTTCCTCAATTGCTTCTCACTGCTCCTCAATCACTCCTAACTTAAAACCTAACATAATTCTTAAGACTTAAGACTTAAAATTTAACACCACCCTAGCACCACATCTTACTCAACAGACTGTACTACAATTGGCTCCGCAATTGGCTCCATAATTGGCTCTACAATTGGCTCCATAATCGGCTCCGAATGCTTGGGGTAAGTTAGATTAATTTCGTAGTGTGGGCGGGGATTTTTGTCAGGGGGTTTATGATACCTGGAATGATGGTGCATTGTTATTTGTTTTATTGTGTTAGCTGGATGTTTCGTTTGTTTGATTATTTTAATTAACTTTGTTTAATGACTTCAGTTAGCATTAAAAATAATTTTGTGGATATTAATATAACTTTCGTAATCACATGATTAAAATAGGTTTAAAGAATTTGTGGTAATCACGCTATTAAAGTCTTTTAGTCAATTGTGTTAGTGATTAAAGTAACTCATTCGGTAAACTATTTGAACGTCTCTTTTCATTAAAAAAAGAAATATTTACTTCACCACAAAATAAACATTGCTCCCATATCTAAATCCTCAGTATGCCTTCAGAGAGCAACCTGGATGGAACTGCTCATCAGTCACAAACAAGAAAAATAAAATTTCCCTTATGCCACTCTTACACCAACATTAATACCTATATAAGCAATTACAACCCACCCCTCTGTTCAGTCAGCTCTCGGGCGTCACAGAGGACACATTGATGCTGCTCTGCCAGTATCACACTTTCAACACCAATAACAAATTTTGATATCAAACTGTAAAAAAATGCAATTAAATAATGTTTTATTAATTGATTTATCTGATTAATAAAATTAATTAATAGATTGATGAGCAATTAATATACTAATTCGTATATGGCTAGTTAGGCACTTGTGCCACTCTTGCAAATGCATCACTTATGCCACTCTTGCACCAACTCTCACCTAGCATCCCAGAATTGACACGCTCCCTCTACTAATGTACTGCTTATTTGCATGTTGATATGACCTTGCTTTCACCAGATGGTCGCGCATTCGTTAAGGGGTTACACGTATCTTAGTAATGGCAAGACGCTTCATACAAAATACTACATTTGTTAAAACCAAATCTATTACAAGCAACGCCGTCACAAATAATGCAGTACTTCAGGTACTGATACAGTTTGCTTTACATTAAGACTACAGAGTACAACTCAGTCAATGTTGAAGTTACTTTTAAGGTTCTGTTGGAGTCAGCCATGCTATTCCTCTCTTCGCGCAACCTGGGATGCCCTAGTGGGATATATAATTACCCTGTAATTCGTCGGCGGCTGCACTAAGTCTCTCTCAAGTACGGCTTCATCCATACGTCGATCGCGGACCGCAAGGATGGCGGTTCTCTTGGCAGTAGTATCTCGGGCAGGGCCTCCAGTACGGACGGAAACAAGATGGCGACGAGCTACCACCGCTCGTCCCTTATATCCACTGGTACCCGGCCTTGTTTGAGTAATCATTCCCCCGGCTGTTTTCATAACTCAGAACTCTAGTTGCGTAGGCCGGCTTCCTCCTAGCATTTGCGCTCGGCCAGGCAACCCTTGCCTGTGACAATCACAGCACTGTGTAAGTATGTGCATATGCATGGGAGTACTAGCATGACTTACTTGCAAGTTCAGTGATGCCATTGCAACTCCACTGGTGTTTGAGGAAGATTTTTTCAGCAAACAGTTATTCTGCACTTCAAATAAATGTTGGTACATCTATTTCAAAGATAGTGAATGCGAATGACATTATGTCACATTAAGTTCTAATGTAATGTGAAGGAAGACACACAGTATCACCCGTTCCTGTTGTGATGCCCCTACACTCCCCCAACCAATTGGAAATGATCAAAGATTAAGTACTAGTCCGTTCATTTGAATGAAATATGCTAATCTTGTAATCCTGCTTATGTTTGTTAACATATAAGTCGTCCTTCAGAATAGTTTCAAACACTTAAATGTTGTGTGGAAGCAGACCAATAATCTCAGGCCGGTCCGCGATAATGCTCCAAATGTCAGTCTTTTAATTTATGTATGATTTGTAAGAGCCTTGGACAGTCTCTCCTTAATGCTCTATGCTCTTATCGTGCACGATGAAATCCATCTGCTATTAGAAGTCTTTCACTTTCGCAAATGAGTTTGACACTAAATGCAGATTGCATTTACCATAGTATTTTATTGTGCAGTTGCTCAAATCGTATATAGCTAGTATGCCATGTATGATAAAAACAAATGCATGCATATTTGGCAGGATATTGTCTCATGTGACTATCTCCTTCTTGCAACGCATTGCATTTGAAGTGGTTTTATTTCTCTGCTCACTTGTGTTGTAAACCAAGAGTGATACAGTGTTAGCGAATTCCCTTAGTCCGAATACAGGCAAGAATGTGTGACCGTAATATGGCTTGTGGTAGTATGCATACATTAGGTAGGCAAGGATATAAGGCCCTGATAAATCCTGTGTTCGTATCCAGATGGGGATAGGATTTTGAGGTGGGAAAAACTTTGATGCTCATTGTGCTCACGTGCTCTAATTTTGACCCTTTTTTCTTTACAGTGTTCTGTTTTCTTGTCTGTTTGGCATCGCTACGATAATTTATCTCCGTTTCGCACTCGAGAAACCAGTTTGCATGTTTTAGTTAACATTTATTTCACCTATTCCGTAAGACCACAATCAACAAAGAGTTCCATATATATAATGGAAAGGGGCAAGCTGGCACACCTAGTTTCCTGACTCCGGAGCCATGGCGACAATCTTGGATTTCGTATTTCCCCATGTGATTATCCATTTTTCCTTCAGAATATCTCTTTTTTCTTCAGAATTTTCCTTTTTTTCATCGGAATTTCCCTTTTGCCCTTGGAATTTCCCTTTTCCCTTCGGAATTTCTTGCATACAGATGTTTTGGATACTCGGGAGAGCTTTTGCTTAATGCTGATGAATTCACCAAAATTTGTGCAACAGCCATCCGGATTGTGCAATTACTCCCAGCATCCATTTTTGTTTTCCTACTTCATGTTCTTGCATTCTGATGTCATTTCATCTTGCTTTAATTATTTCTTCCTGCGGTCTATACATTCCAGTTAAGTTTTCTCATATTCCTTCCAGTTTTAATTCTTTTGTCCTGTGTTCTAGTCATTGCAATAGGCTTCTCATATTCCTTCCAGCTTCAATTCTTTTTTTCTTCATTCTATTTATTGCAATCAGGTTTTCTCATATATCTTCTGGGATTCTTTCACCTGGCACCCTGGCGGGGACGAGTCCCATTCTATGACATTCCAACAAGGTTTTCTTATATTCCTTCAGGGATCCTTACACCCGGCACCCTGGTGCACTGTCGAGTCTCACACCCTGTCGTTCTACCTTTGTGACACAGTGTGAGGCCTGCCTATGCATGCATGTCAAGTATACCATATGTCTACTTATAAGTATAGTTGTCTGTAATTTCCGAACCATTTAAGAAATAGTTGCCAAATTCGTAACATAGGCACCAACCAAAACAACGAAAAGGGCCACAGGCTCATGTATACCCTATGTCTACTTATAAGCATAGTTGTCGGTAATTTCCAAACCATTTATGATATATTTACCAAATTCATAACGTAGAAATCATTCCTGACGACAAAAAGGGCCGTATGTCAAAGTATACCCTGTATCTCCTTATAAGCATAGATGTCTGTAGTTTCCGAATTGATTAAAACAAAGTTACCAAATTTATAACATAGGCATCACCAACAACAATGAAAAAGATCACAGGCCCAAGTATACCATATATCTAACTTATAAGCACAATTGTCTGTAATTTCCGAACTGTTTAATATATAGTTGTCAAATTCGTATCATAGGCATCGCCCATGGCAACAGAAAGGTTCGCAGGGTAAATATACCCTTTGTCTACTTATAAGCATAGTTGTGTGCAATTTCTGAACCATTTGAGATATATTTACCAAATTCATAACACATACATCATTCCCAATTACAAAAAGGGTGGCGAGTTTAACAATGTCCTAAGCGCACATATAAGCATAGAAGGCTGTAATTTCGGAACCATTTAAGATATGCACTCCAAAATCATAACACAGGCATCAGCCCTGACAGCATAAAGGGCCATGGGGACAAGAATGCCCTAAGTGGACTTATAAGCAAAGTTAGTTGTAATTTCCGAACCATTTAAGATATGTAAATGACTGTTAGATATGCAAGTACATCACAGGCATCAATTAACAGCCTGTGTATATTGCGCGAGCATTGAGTGCTGTACAATATGTTAGGCGAAAAATTACCATTGTGAAGACTGGGAATGATAAGGTAATCACTGCTACACACCAATACATACAGATATAAAAAAACATAATTTAAAGGAAAATATTTATAAGTACTTACCAACCAGCACAGTCACATATTACACAAGCATTAGGTGCTGCACACTGTGTGTCAAACATTGCTAGACAAGACCAGACAAACCTGGTCACTAAAACAGAATAGCAAACGACCTCCTTACAAACCCACTGAAACGAAACCATTACATTCAGAGTGCAGCCATCACTCACAACACTCGCAGCAGAACACATCCAACCCGGCAATCATTGCGCGATCGTGGGAATCAGAAAAGCAGCCCAGGCGATCGACTGACAGCACAGGCACCATGCAGGTCTCGCCAAGCCGAAGGGATGGCACAGAACACTGGCAGAGAGAGAGAGAGACACACACACACATCAGGGCTCCAGGGTGGTATATCAGCCGAATCATACATGAACTTTTCCATTGCGAGAGGAATTCAATTATACAGTTAAAGCGAACATAACATTCCATTGTAAATAGGCCTATATTTAATTTGTACTACTGTAATAATAAGCACATACTAAACAACACACTTTTAAACCTTTTATTCGTACAAGAGAGGCATTACTGCTACATGCTGATGTGGGCAGTTATAGAAGCAAATATTTATAGTCATTTAATAACCAGGACATATTGAACAAGCATCGAGTGCTGTAGATTGTGTTAGGCAAATAAAGTGCCATTGTGAAGTGCGGAAACAATAAGGACAACACTACTATACACACTGATGCAAACAGATATAAAAATTGCTATAAGCAGGTACCAATCATTGCAATCACATGTTACACGTGCCTTGGGTGCTGTACACTATGTTGAAAGATGCTTGACAAGATTAGGTTGTGAAAGCAAACGAATCAGCGATTGAAAATTTCAGCAGAAATCTGAACAAATTGTTTCAGGATGTTCTCCAATGTTACCCACCTTTAAAATGTAATACTATAGTCTGAGATTCCATTTGCCATTCGGGGAAATTAATAGCACTCAATTTAAGTTAAGTACTTTTTTAATGGGGTTATTGTACTATGTTAGAGGAATGATAAAAAGGAAGTATGGCATAGGATTCATGAGACAGATTCTGGATTATTCGCCTGCAGTGACATCACAGGTGGCCGGAGGCCTGGGGCGACTATGTTGTTATGGCATGCAATCACCATATTGGATATTGGTGACCTTGACTTTACCCATGACTTTGACCTTGATCTTGAACCCCCCAAAAAATTGCAATAATCCAAACAAATTTCTAAAAATCGATAAACATATGTTAACCTTACACCCACCCCACCAAACCTCACCTCACCCCCTCCCTACCCACTCCCAATCATAAAAATATAGAGAAATTTCAAACCATATCTTAAAAAAAAAATTTTAAATCGAGGAACATACAACATTAACCTTACACTGTTCGCACCACCCTCACCTCCCCCACTATCTACACCCATCCCCTTCTAATCATAACAAAATCGAGAAAAGACACAAAACAAATTCTTAAAAATTGAGTAACACATAATATTAGAACCTCTTCTCTTGCTTACCTCTCCACAAGCAACACATTGGCCTTATGTAACTAAAATTATCCCTCCACCCATACCAATCAATCGTATCTGCCCATTGGCCAATAAATTACGAATATAACACATATTTGTCTATTATTGGACTACGTATATAGTTTGCAAGTTATTTTTTTTAAGCATCTGCCACCAGAGCTTCGATGTCGTCCATTTCCAAAATATTTTTTGACGACTCCAAACGTAAAGTATTCACTCTTTTAATAATATAATTTAAGGTCTCAAGGTCAATCTAAAAAAAAAAACAATTAAAACACAACATACTTTTTAAATTAATTTAAAATGACATTAGCTTCGAATATGCTTGCTCCTTTGAGGCCCTTTCGGCTCTCGCATCGTGGAGCTTCAAATCGGCTTTTCTCATTTTTTAATTTGTTTGGAAATGTTTTGTTAGTAAAAGTGATATTATTTGGTAAAATAATTTATTTATCAAGCGATTTTTCTGATGAAACCTGCCATTTTTTTGATAGTATGCCTGTACCAGGCTTACGGCTGCCGGCCACAACTTCCTCCTGTGATATGGCAGATGGCTCCTGGCTCCTTTTCCATGAATCCTGCACCAGAATCGGCATAATCTGACTACTTAGGTATTTGTATAGGTTACCCTTTGATTCGAAGAACACAACGATATCTCATAGGGTTATTGAGCTATTGATGAATCCTCGAAAACACATTTTACCTCTTTTCGCTCTCTTTAGAGGTCTAATTTCAACAATTTTTTTTGTCTTAGTGGGTGCGTGCATCCTAAAGTGAAACCAAACTTAGATTTTTATGCTTTTGCATTCAGCGGTTTGGGCTGTGCGTTGATGAGTGAGTGAGTCAGTCAGTCAGTAGGAAAATCCAATTTATACCTACCTAGAGATTGATTGTAATTACTCTGACACTGAGTTTGACACTTGAGTTCCAGGTGTTGGAGTTTGTGTACGGTACTGCAGTGCTTGAAGCGGGTTTCCTCGGAATCATACTTTAGAATTCGAGCACACCCTAGCTTCCCTACAGTGACCATTACAACAATTCTTAATGGGTAGACTAAATATGCTAACCGATGACATATTTAGCATTCCATAATGAAAGATGTCACCTGATATTTGTATCTTCGCCGTAAGGGTTTATTAAACAATTCCTATCACATTTCGAATGCAGATAGAACTGTGTAAATTTTTTCAGAAAGTGTTGTTTCAACTTTAAAGCAGCAGCGCAATGTTTGCGATGGTTTATTACGCCATAAATCTTATAATATTATACATATTTTACTGAATGTTGGTGTTCTGAATTACATAAGTTACTATGTGCACTAACTTGACCAAGCTTTAACTACAATCTTTTAGAGCCGAAGAAAGTACTTTCAATAAATTATATTGTTTTTGCCTCATATCTCAGGGACCATGGTACTCAGCCGGTTACCATCAGAACTTAAATTTTTTTTTTTAACACACATGATTACACTATCCAAGCCTTTAAACCCTTAATCAAAATAACATGTACGCAAGTGTAGAAGAATGTAGGATAGTTAATTATACCGGTAACTACTTGTTTTGTACAACGCGACATATCAGCTCGTAGTTGGCACATTATAAACAGTTTTTCCTGCGCTGTTAAGTCGAATACTCCATAAGAAAGTTCAGACAAGTACAGAGTTTTTAAATTGCTGAAAACTTTGCTGGAGTGTGGAGCTGGAATTCGCAATATCATATAAGTGGATGTTTGACTTCAATATTTTCAAGAATTATTATAATCGCACGTCTGAAAGCTGTCGTGGCCTCTCATTTATTAACACTTAGTAGACTATGCTCGAGTGAAACTCGAAAAAAGCTAATTTGATAATTTCTCTGTTATTCAGAACAAAATTCGCATGGATGTGCAGTCTTTGTTCGGCTAGTGTTTAACATCGGCTCACAAGAACACCACAGTGCAGTAGCAATGATATTTCTAACAATAGAATTTCATTTTTATAGCCACTCTAAGGGGCATGATTGATTGTAAATCCTTTTATGCGATAAAGGACATTTGATTGGGCCAATATCAGTTTTGCTCTCCATTGGTTGATGTCCGGCCAATACTGAACTCTGTAAAGCACAGGGCGGTGTCCGGTGTGGCATGGACCAATAGGACGATGATGAATTCTAACACAGACACCAACAGAGCCGGTGTTCTTGCAGTAGTCGATAAAGGTGACTCAATTCTAATTTGTCTTAAGTGCCAGTAAATATGTGCAGACCTCAATGTGTTAACCTTGTCATGTTTGCAACAATGTATTACTGCTAAGTTTTACTATTTGTGATTTCGGCGGAAGGGCGTTTGTGAATGACTCTTATTTTGTAATGGGTTTATTTAGTCGGCGCCTTTCTCACTGGCCCCAGTGATTCAGGTCAGTTCAGTTATTGTTAGAGACCTACCAAATTCGCGTTATTATTTAATAACAGACTGAATTGTAAGTCACTGTGCGTTTGACCCACTTCAGTCATTGGCCAGAAGTATGTCTGGCACGCCTCGGACAACTCTAGTGACGTTCAGAGGTGCTGGAGTGGCCAATCTCTACGATCAAGCAGGTAGCTGAGATTGATTAAAGTGCAGCGGCCAATGAAACCAATGACTGTGCTCACATGTTTATAAGGCAATGGAGTCTATCCTTTCACCGAAAGATAACGCGAATTTTGCTCGTCTCTATTTATAGTAGCCCCGGTTGGCAGGGGTAGAGCATATGACCCTCCGAACAAGACAAATGTCTCCTCTGGAAACAGGCCCTTAACTCCAAGGCGCGTTAATTCTCTTTCGCCGAACTTCCGCCCCCCCCCCCCCCGCATTTTCACTAAGAAAGAGCTTGTTGCCTGGTCCAGCTGTCCTCTTCTGTTGTCTGTACCCTTTCCCTTCCTCTTAATAGGAATGGTGCACGAAAGCCGTATATTCACCTAATGTTTGTTAGTTAAATGTTTTCAGAGGATTTTGAAGTTGTTGGCAAGACAAGGCATGAATAATAATGTCGAACACCACCCTTGTTATCGTCGCAGCACTGATGGAAGATGAGAAATAATGTCTTATTTCTTATGTTCCATTAGTGTTAAAAAACGATAAAGGCAGTGAATATGTAAATAATGTGTTCTAAATTATTATTTATGGCTGTTCATGCCAAAAATTTCGATAAACCATCTGAAAAATAACAAGACGAAACTCGGGTAAATATACTGATTTCTTCCACAATGTCCCTTAAACTTAATGTATATTCTTCGTTTCATGTGGGACCGCGGTGGCTGAGCGGTAGGCCTGATCGCCTCCCACCAAGGCGAACAGGGTTCATTCCCCGGATGGGCCACTCCCGGATTTTCGCAAGTGGGAATCGTGCCGGAAAATACCGCTATTCTGCGGGTTTTCAAGTGGATCTCCCGTTTCGCCCGCCCTTTCATTCCGGCGCTGCTCCTCGCTTACCTCACTTCACCCTCATCGGATACCTACTATTTCTAGGGGTGGTAAAATTTCGCGAAAAGATTTCAGTACAAGTTATATTTCAAAATACTGTTCCTTTCCCTATCTTGAATGGCTTAATTACGTGTTAACTGTCTGCACACGAATCACGTAGGAGCCGTGCCGATGTTGCCGAAATCTGAGTGGCCCGGTTAAATAGGAAAACGTCTTCTCAAGCAGACAGCAAATAATGGAAATAGAAGAACTGCTGTTGGGTGCTTATGGCATTGAAGACTACCGTCTACTCATGTTTTTTTTTCTCGTGAAAATTCACTATTTCTAATCATTTCACATTGTAATTTTGGGACAGACTAGTAGTCATAAAAGTATATGTTAAATTCGTATGCGTCGTCGAACCCCGGCTCATCCGACGCCTTTCTGAGCTCTCCACCAATGCCCTGGTGACTTCTCACTCTGTTTGGCCGAATCAAAGTAGTCTGGTTTCTAGCTGACTATCTCTCTTCCGAGATTCTTGCCCTCATTTGACTAATATTCCTGGACTATATGGCAGAGACCAATGAGAAAATGGGATCTGTGTGAGTGTGCATATGCCTGCGAAGTCCAGCATGACGCCGCTTTACAGCGCGAGTCGCTATTCATAGACCGCTTCGGGTAACCATTACGCGACGGGAAGCTGCAGAAGAAAAATGTTCCTCACTGAACAGAAATAACACTTCATCGTCGATCTATCTCCGTTGATGAAACCGTACTTCCACGAAGACCATCATGATTCACGGATGAATGGACGAGAGAACGCCAAGGGAATACGTGTTTCCGTAGTAAGCCTAGGAGCCCTAGGGTAGCCGCTGAGATAGGAAGGGGAGACACTAGTCGGAGGAGGGGGAGAAAAAATAATAACCTCGGGAAGTAAATGTGGAGCGCGGCCTCCTTTGGCTATGCCTCCTCCCCTCCCTCCGCGAACCCCGAGCACCTATCGCTGGCTCGCTCCCTCCCTCACTTCCCCTACCGCAACCTAAACAAGATCGCAGCTCTTGGCCGCACTTGGGGCACGCCTCCAACAGCTGAGCAGCAGTCGCCGGCAGCGTCTTGGGGTGCGCGCGTGGTCTCACAAGCGCTGTCTTCGAGCCTTGACGTCCGCAGCGGAAGTGCCCTCGCTTACAGCAGGGAGTGTACAGCCCTCTCCCCCCACCACCCGCGCACGTGCTCACCAAGCGATAATCGCGCCATCGCCATTCCACCTGCGCGCGCATATAAACACCGTCATTTTTTTCTTTTTAATCTTCTCCTTGTATACAGTGGACTATCGCCATTTGTAGTAGCACCTAGACGACGGTTGTAGGGAGGGGGTGGTGCGTCAAAGAGGGGAAGGGGGAAACTGGCCGAAGACGCCTGTCGTCGCATCCGTAATGTCGGGACGACGTAACGACGTACCGTAGCGAGTGTGGGAGAGAGACAGCAACACAAGGCGAATCGAACTGACGAGAAGTCAATCTGCTGTCGTCTAGCCGCTCCAGTCCGTCATGGAATCTTTAGGTAAGTGCAATTCCTTACTAGGTCGCATTCTGTTATTATTTAATATAAAATTGTTATAAATAAATATTCAGTATATATAAATATCTACATCTAAAATTAATAAAATTATATTTATTATTATGTGGTAACAGTTTTACTTCATGCGTGTGTACATTATTTACGTTATTCTCCCATCAATATTTTTTGACAAGCCCTTTATAATTCTGTTCTGGGCCAATAATGAACATTTTACAGAGCAGTGACCCAATCATTTGCGGGTCTTTCATTAGGTAAATGGTGCCAACGAACAAATCATGTTAAATATATAGGTTTATGAATTCTTGCCTAAATAGGCCTACCTAGGATAAAGCGATTTTAGCAGGTCTTAAGTTGCTAATTGGTTCTGAATAGTCAGTGGAGACTTGAAAATCGCGAAAAATTGTTGAGCCAACATAGCTTCCAAAACACTGTAGCATCATAATTCATTTATGATTTGATGATGCATTTTTGAATCGGCTTGGCTTTTGCAGGTCAGTCATAAAGGTTTCCCATTGGCCTAAAGAAATAGGGGAGTATCTTTCGTTCACGCGATAATCTCCTGACATGTGCACAGTGCATTGAAACCGAGGAATCAGGTTTACTTTTCCTGCGGTAAAAATCGTTTCTAATGATCAAAGAACGAGACGCCGTAAGATAGTTTTTTTTTTTTTTTTTAATTCTCTAATGTTTCATAACCTTAAATTTTGTGGCGCCTGTTTACAAAATATTCGTTTCTCGTTTGTAAATCTTGATATTAGTTTCACGAAATTATCAAATGTCGCAAGATTCAGACTAAATAACATTGTACAACTATAACTGCTTATCACCTGCATGTTAAATTGAATGTTTTTGAAAATGGCGATCTAGAACGAGTTGGAGCAGATCGTGGAAATAAAATGTTAGTCTGTAAGGCAAAGTACCGCAAAACAATTTTCCTAGTTTGTTTAGCCGAATATGGAGCTTAATTTCGAGCAACCATATCTGCCTTTGCAGTCACTTTTTACTATAAGCAAACTGTCTTGCTTTTACCAAATATGAAAATTGTAAGTGGTTTTTGTTGGACACCCGGAAATTTCGCGAATTTAGGACAAGCGAAACCTCAACATGTACGTACATATGAGTTGCTATCTCTATTGGACCAAGGTTAGGCACGGCCCGGACCGCTTTCGACCGATAGCGAACATGCAAGGGAAACAAGACACGAATAGTGTGATACCTGTTCCGGAGTTAAATTGGATCAACAACCAATGAACAACTGAGGTAACCTGTTCCGGAGTTAAATTGGATCAACAACCAATGAACAACTGAGGTAACAAAATATTGCTTGCTGCCGAATAAATCCGCGAAATTTTTGTGTCCCTAATTTTTGTATATATACGTGGTTTGGGTCATTTTATTGAACAACAAAATAGGCCCAACGAAATAGGCTTTCAAATTTAATCTTATTCTTCTGTGTAGGGCCACGGTGGCTGAGCGGTTAGCCTGCTCGCCTTCCACCAAGGTGACCCGGGTTCAATCCCCGCCCGGGTCACTCCGGACTTTCGCATGAGGGAATCGTGCCGGATGATGCCGTTGGTCGGCGAGTCTTCCCTGGGATCTCCCGTTTCCCGCGGCCTTTCTATTCCGGCGCTGCTCCATTCTCACCACAATCACACTCGATTTTTTAAAGAGCCGTCCAAATTTCTTCATTCATTCTTTTGTGTATTTTTTTATATACGAAATTTTAGCATTGTCCGTAGTTGCATGCACGTAGAGTGGGTTATTAAAAAATTCAACAAAGAAATTGTCAAAACCTTATGTATGTCTCGTTAATAAAACACGGGGTGAGTGCAAGTTGAGATCCTATCACATTCTAGACGCTCTTTAAAGTAAAAAATGCTGTGATAAACCTAGTTGATGTGCATACAGATATTTGCGAACTGAATATGACATAGTAAACATTTGTTAGTTAATAGCCTCGCTGCGAAAAAAAACAGCCCCCTGGGTTGACGTAATGATCAAGTTAGGATTTCAAAATACGAAATGATCGATAAAGAGATGGAAGGGAAAACTGATTTAAATTCTGCGAACATATTATATTACCTGGTACGAAATCTCTCACATTGTACCGTGGGAGCTCGAGACTCAGTTGGAACGTGTAGGTTAGAACAGCAAACAAAATCTTCCCACGCCCTTTCTGTCGGGAGACAGTCCACATTTTTTTTCTGGGCCCTGAGAAAAATATGGGTTTGCTGTCATGCAAGGGCATTTGACGGCGTGTTTGAGCAAAGTTTGTGTAAAGCTGGAGCCACAGTACCCCGACGATCACGACACGACAGCGCTGAAACGACGAAATCCGAGTAGCAGCCAATGAAAACTAAGGTCACTGTGACGTCAGTCCGACCAAATCACAGCCCCGACAGCGCAAGAAAAGTAGATTCTATTTCTAATTTCCGTCGTGTCGGACTCATCGGGGCACGCAAAAATGTAAATAGAACATTTGAAAACAACATTTCGTGCGTATTTACCTAATGTAGCAAATAATAAAGTAACTTGTCGCCAAAATAACGTTCCGATTTGTTTCTAAATACTTTTTATCTCTCATATAAATTCAAATATTCTCAAAAGCAAAATTATCATTCACTTTATCGCGACTTTTTAAAGGGTAAATATTGGTTACTATAAGGATAACGTGCCGTTTTAGAATTTTCCAACTGCCAACTACCACACTTGTCGCGCAGATTTCGTCGGGGTATTGTGAACACTAAATTAAATTAAATATGAAATTCCGTCGAGCTCTGACGTCATATCTGTCTGTCGTGTCGTGTCGTGTTCGTCGGGTTATTGTGACTCCAGCATAATGCCGGAATCACATAGCCCCGACAAGTACGACATGGCAGCCCCAACAAGCACGACACGACAGTCCCCGATACGACTCTTAAAACTAAATAGCCAATGAAATACAGTATAGATCTGACGTAAGCCCGACAAAGTCTGTCGTCCAACCAGCAGTTTTGGAATATAAATGTTGTCTATTTTCGTCGTGTCGTGCGGCACGACACACAGTGTACAATCTTGCAAAATGGAATTGTATGGCAAGCTTTCTCTACAGTGGCAAATACGAATAGGAATAATTTCTAATCCAAAAACTGCTGGTCGGACGACAGAATTGTCGGGTTTACGTCAGATCTATTTTGTAATTCATTGGCTGTTTAGTTTTAAATGTCGTGGCGGGGCTATCGTGTCGTGCTTGTCGGAGCTACGTGATTCTGGCGTACAGGCAGCACGAGGACAGTTCAGAGCTCTACGCTTAGAGGCGATGGCGCTCTTGATACACGTAGCAGTGTAGACCTTATCGCTCGCTCCCTCGCTTCTCGGTTTCAAACGGACTAACCACCTCCAGGTAGTGAGTGAGTGAAGAGAGTTGGGCGGCTCTTGGCATCGACGTCTTGAGAGCCGATGAGGGGTAATCGAGGATAGTATGGAGAAGAGCCGGAATGTAAGGACTGGCGAAACGGGAGATCCCCAAGAAAATCCGCCGACCAGCGGCATCGTCCCCCCCCCCCCCCTCCTCAACGAGTCACGCATGCGAAAATCCTGTGACCCGGTCGAAGATTAAACCCGGTTCGCCTTGGTGGGAGACGAGCAGGCTAACCGCTCAGCCACCGCGGCCCCGCCTCCAGGATAGGCGACGTCCTAAAATACAGCACGCATCAAAACATTTCTTGTGTCAGAAACCATTTATTTGGATTAGAAAGTATTAAGGATTCCGGCCGAGTAAGCCGCCGATCGGCGCGCAGAGATCCAGAAAATATCTGATTTTTTCGTAAACTGTTCCACGTGCGTTTAAAAAAAAAGTCTACCTAACATTGATAATAAAGCATTCCATGTCCGGCTACAAGATTTTTTTTTTTATTCGTATTTTTGTTTGCCATGAAATTGGCTGAAACGGGGTTCTTCACAATCATTTTCAGGTACGAAAACACGCGTGCAGGAAATTCGACCTTGTCGGGGGAAGTGAAGCATACTTTTTTTTTCACGCCGTTTAATGATTGGATCACTACAGAGAATCTCTAGAGGTGAGTTCGCGACGTAAAGACTGCAAGCCAGTTCAGTGCCTTGCGCTTAGAGGCGTATGAAGCTTGAGATAGTCGTACCTGGGTCACTCGTAGACATCCTGCCATTTTAGACCTCGGATAAACAAACGAAAAAATGGGGAATCACAGTGTGACCGTTTGTCGTATAAATTATGTATGTGGAGGTTGCAATATAATATTAAAATAATAATATACCTAGTTAAGATGTTCACTACAGTTAGGGGTGGCAGCCACCGTAATATTAAAATAATAATATACCTAGTTAAGATGTTCATTACAGTTAGGGGGGGCATCCACCGTAATATTAAAATAATAATATACCTAGTTAAGATGTTCACTACAGTTAGGGGTGCAGCCACCGTAATATAAAAATAATAATATACCTAGTTAAGATGTTCATTACAGTTAGGGGGGGGGGGGCATCCACCGTAGGGATGACATTTCCAGCGATGCCCTTATCTCACCGTATTTTGGAAGCCTGGCCTGACTATGATTGTTCAATATCATGAATTTTTTTTCGATAATTGAGCCATATCAGAGGTAATGATAACTTATACAGATCGCATTTTTCTATTATATCGATCAAGCGGGTAATATCGATAATACTATGACACCAGTACATCATTACTTTCCTAAATGTTATACATTTCGATATTTTATGTTTCTAGTCGATATTAATCGATGTACTGAAACACGGACCAGGCCTAGCCTGAACAGAGACCCGCTGGGAGTCGAGCTGAGCTCGCCACGCTGACTCCTTGTGGAGTATAGGCCGTTCACGAAAAAGTGAGCACTTTTTAATGCCCTGCTAAATTTTTCATTTCAATTAATTTCTACCTTTCTGCCACTTTTTCATGTAAACATTGTAATATGACTAATAAACACAGTGTATACATTTCTTCACTCTGAAATGTCAACGTCTGAGACTGCAATAAAGTACATTTATAATGGGTTAGTGTCTTTTGGAAGGGCCTTAAAAGTTCTCACTTTACCGTGAACAGCCTATAGTAGACATTCGTGAACATGTTGCACAGGAACGAAATATATGACTAGAACTCTACGAAGCTAGGATCACTGCCCAGTGCAATCAGTTTTTCCCTAATGGGTAATGTGATTTGTGGACTTTTGTATGTGCAGTACATCTCTGATTCGTGAGTGGTTCAGCCCACTGCTTCGTAATCACCAAGCACGTAATTCATTGGCTGCGAGAATGAAGCAAATGTTAAATCAGTATAACAGTGCCGACCAAAATATTAGTTTGTTGCACGAGAGAAACGTGGTGGACGATGCCGTTCACCGGTGGGTTTTCTCGGGATACTGCAGTTTCCCCCGCCGATTGCTCCTCAATATTCACCCCATTCACCTACGTCGGTGATGTCACGAGTCCTGTAGGTGTAGGAAATCGTGTCAGTTGGACTCCTAAGAGCAGAGTGAGCACAAATATATTTTGAATGTCTTCGGAAGTACACCTTGAGATATACTGCCATACGCTGTTCAGGCCCTAGTTACTTTTTCCTTTCGGTCATTTTTTTATCCTTTAACCACCTTTTCAAATAAATATTGCCATATAAGTAATAAACACATATTCTATATTCCACTGCGCTCAGAAGTTAACGTTTAAGGGTACAATAAAATATGTTTATTGGCTATTATTCCTAATGTAAGGGCTTTCAAAAGTGTATACTTTGTCATGAATAGCCTATACAATGGTTCCTCTTTACGTCGGCATAAGTGCGCTAACTTAACGTTACCGAGGGGCCACGGTGGCTGAGCGATTACCACACTCGCCTCCCACCAAGGCGATCCGGGTTCAACACCCGGCCGGGTCACAAGTGGGAATCGTTCCGGACGATGCCGTTGGTCGGCGGGTTTTCTCGGGGATCTCCCGTTTCCCCCTACCCTTCATTCCAGCGCCGCTCCATATTCACTTCAATCATCCTCATCGGCTCTCAAGACCTCGCTGTTAAGAGCCTCCCAAATCTCTTCACTTAACGTTGCCCTCAACTATACCACACGAGTCCCACCGTGTCCACGATTTTTCACACGTTGCAGATGAATAATATTTATGGCAGTTGCTGTACAGAGCAAGGCACCAGTGCCCAGCACAACTGAGAGTCTTCCTAATTTATGGATTTTTCTATACCTCTTTGTAATTAATTTTTTAATACTAATAACATCGATCACGTGGATTGTTGTACATTGGCTAAGAGAATGCTGAACATAAGTAGGCCCCTACAGCGCATACCAAAAAAATTCCCCGATTCCAAAACTTGAACTCAGAAATGAATGTGTGTCCGAATGGGATAAATTCATGGCAATGCCTTTGAGAGTATTTCCGTTTAGTGTGGCAGAATGTCGGCTGTCCCAGTGTCCACACAGCGGTGCATCTGAGTTTCGCTGCTAATGTTTCACCACGCACACCATACCAGATCTACTCAAAGTTCTCGTCACGTGGATCGTGGGTGACTTGCTGAATGACAAGTGTTTAACCTTGAATTTTGTTACACGCCGTGCCGCCAAGGGCCTTGGAATAGTTCTGCGAAGAGAAGGTGTTTTTAAGTTGGGTACTAGAAAAGGATGACTTTTAAGTTCTGAAGTGGGAATGCAAAATAAAACAGGAGGGACACTTGGCAGAAAAAAAATTTTCTCATTGCAGAAGGTGATTAATTTAAAGGCACTATAGTTAAGAGAAACATATTCTCTTGCAGACAATACACAAAAAAACTAGCTCAGGAGATGCCATATATTGTATATGTGAAAATATGCCCATTTATTATCATTACAACAGCATTCAAAACATTAATTTTTTGGGTTGGACTGTATTTCGTGTTAGATTATAAATAATCACGGTATTTAATTGTCATATTTATGGAGTAAGTATAATTTCATTATAATCTGGGTTTAGCAACAAATGCTATGTAATGCAATCAAACGCAGTCAGTTTTTGCAATAGCCAATTAATAGAGCTCCGAGTATTTCATGAATTCATTCTGTGGCATGGTGTGTTTCAAGCGATCACTTCCTCGTCGCGCTGCTGTGATTGGATAGCAGCTCTTTGACTCGCCTTGTTCAACTACAGGCCTGCAACAGACAGGAAGTAGCAACGTAACTGGCTCGTGCTCAAAACATTACAAAGGCTTTCTACTGTGCGAACAACCGAATAAACACACGCTAGTGACTTGAGCGTATAGAAAATTTTGCAGTTTAGCCTGCTGCCAGAACATTTCGTGAAATTACTCGGAGCCCTACCAGCTAAAAAAACTTAAATATTTATATGCATTCCCAAATACGTCGCCAAATTTCGTCTGGCCAAACCAGACTAGCAAAACAAATAGTGTGTACAAATAAGCAACTACCAACAGTTCTGGTAAATACAAAATGCCGGACAATGGGAAAAGTGAATCACAAAGAATCCATGTGACAACCACGAGACGATTTTATGAACTGGTAGTACACATGATACTATGAGGGGCCGCGGTGGTGTAGTGGTCAGACTGCTCGCCTCCCACGTAGGCGAGCCGGGTTCGATTCCCGGTGGGGTCGCTGCCGGAATTTCGCACATGGGAATCGTGCCGGACGATGCTGCTGGTCGGTGGTTTATCTCGGGGATCTCCCATTTCTCCCATCCTTGCATTCCGGCGCTCTTCCATAATACTAACCTCTCATAAACCTCATCGGCTCTCAAGACCTCGATGTCAAGTACTTTCCAAACACCTCCATACTCCACTCCTTCAACCCTAGAGAGTGATCGAAGTTATATTATCGTTATAGCTTTTAACGGGACTGTGTACTATAGCCGGGGGACGTCTTGGCATGTCTTCAGGTGAGGGGGGGGGGGAAGGGAAGCGGTGTAAGCCAAGCCAGGGGGGACATGTGCGCGCAGATCTGGCCGTGCTATCGGCTATTCCACAAACATCAGTTACGGCGGGGTCAGTTGTATGTAAGGTAATGGAGGATACAGGACGTTTGCAGAGGCACGGAAAAGTTATCCCCAGTGTTACAAAAGTGCACTTGCCCACAATCACAATATCCATGAACTACCACATACCATAAAAATGATACAACTGAAATACTACGTAGTTTATAACACTCGGTGCAATGTCGCGTAGATTCATGTATGCGTACATTTTAACAGAGTATAAATAAATAGTAACTTAAGGCCAATGCATTTCATTTTAAACTATAGAAACATTGTATAGCTTTATGTGCTCAAAGTCGTGATAATGGGTGTTTTTATTTATAGTGGACTGTCCCGCGGCATGACGAAAGCCTACACGCAGATGTTATAAAATAAGAAATAAAATAATAAATATTCAACAATGCCGCCGCTATGACATATTACACTATACAGTGCAATGTCCATCGACTTTACAAATTCCACCAATTAAATTCTTGCTGTGTGACGGTAGTTTATGTGAAATTGTGGTCTGCATACGCCTAGGTGTTCAAATTATAAAGCCCACTCAAATCATAGCAAATCATTGATAGTTTATATAAAAAGGTTTTAATTACCATGTCAGTTTATGTATTATTTCTAGAATTCCGATTCATGTGCAAAAGTAATGCCACCTGTAAAGATGTTTTCCCAAATAATACTGGCTTCGGCAACACGGAGTATTCGCTGCAAAAAATATTTATGTAGCCTTTATGATAAAATAATTGTTTGTACTAACTTAACAGTCTGTAATAAATTTTCGGGTATGATTTATGCCAGTAAATGTTATTCCAAACGCAGCGTTTACTAAGAGAAAATTATTTCTCGAAAATGAAACAAAACATGTGCAAATATGTAGTCGTATTTGAAAAGCATTAAAAACTAAAACATTGACAGGTTAGTATTACATGCCTGCCAAATTACTAGACAAACAGTTTCGAAACTAACGCTATCGTCACGTAGATTTGTTTGTTGGGGTTGAAGTTACGTTCACACGTACTTGCTCAAGAAGGCGCAGGTTCGATTTCGCGTTGTAGCCTATTTGTTTTACATATATAAATAATA
Source organism: Dryococelus australis (assembly GCA_029891345.1). Lineage (NCBI taxonomy): Eukaryota > Metazoa > Arthropoda > Insecta > Phasmatodea > Phasmatidae > Dryococelus > Dryococelus australis. The sequence continues at coordinate 116,759,379 of CM057000.1, read as the reverse complement.
ATATTTGTATTACAGTTATGGTACAAATAAATATATTTCCGATAGCATATCATATTTTTACATTCGCTATTTACCAATGTAACTGAGTAACTGTAATAATTAAATATATATCTTGCAAGTCCACTTAGTAGGTTAATGTACTTATTATAAGTAAAAGCAAGTATTCAGTTGGGTACTAGTATCCAAGCTTTTACTAGTAAAAGTACAAGACAAAATGCAAATATATTTCCAGATGTACAGCACACACTTGTTTAATTCCGTGACAACTATGTTCTCTGCAGTTTTCGGGCAGCCAAAAACTGCTTATTTCATTGGAGATAGTTTGTAAGTTACAATTTACGTAATACATTCAGTGATTGTTCCACATCTTATGATTCTCTGCAGTGAAAGTTGGGATTAGCCTGCCTATATTTGCGCTAAATTAAATGCAGTTATCGGGGAAAGAGTTTTGAATGTTGATTTAAAACATAAAGAGTTTAGCTTGAACTTCATAGCCGACGTTATTCGTTGGAATATAAATATAAATAACACATAGTTTTTTTTTATCAGATCTATTTTGTGTTATTCTACAGCACTGATTATTATTTATTACACATTTATTCGCAGCCCCAAAATTAAAAGTTGTATTGCGATTGATTTCGACAAGAGAGTAATATGAGACACAATTCACGAATTCTGTACCATCAAAAAGATCGTGCCAACAACTATGAATATTCTAGGACATTACATTCGGCATTGGCTAGATAGATGAGAGCTCTGTACAAATTTATGTGTAATTATTTGCATATTTTTTGTATTTTCTTTATAAGTAACACCGCTGTGCTGTAACACGTGTCTACGTTGGCTTGACATTATTCCGTCTCAAACCCCTCAATGTTGGAATATTGTGTGAACATATATTGTCTTCTGAGTAATCCATTCTCCTCAAGATATTTCCTACGCCGCGCCGTAAATCGTGGCATCCAATATTTATATCCTCCCCCTCCCTTTTTTTCCGCCATTTTCACTGTGCAAGCGTTTTTAATACATTCATTTTGTCTTCATGTTATGCAAATTTGGAAACGAAGCACCTCATCTGCTGAAGCATCAAGCCACATAATATATTCCACCACCATCGTTGTTGCTTTTATCTAATGTGATTTTAAATCGATACTGGTGAGTATTTTGACAGAACATTTGCACTCAATAACAGAAAATCAATTTACTTCTGTCGAAGAGCGCACGCAGACGGTAACGACATCATCCAGCACACACTGTCACAAGAGCACTGCTATCTGTTGACGCCAGTCAGACTTCTCCGAGTCCTGTTTGCCGAATATTTTTATGTCCGCGCGTATACTACCGAGCCGCTCCGCTATAGACCGGTCCGTGCCGAGCCGTCGTCTAGTGAGTACGAGGGGACTCGAACGCCAAGACTTCTCCCGGCGACTATAGCTGCGCGTCCAAGGTCACGAAGCGAGGGAGCTATACGGGCGACACTAACACGCACGCCTAGCGCCTCATCGCTCCTACGCGCAAGCCGTGCAGTGTTTCCGACGCAACGCTGTACTGCGCAAATTAGATATGTAACAGTGGGGTTTTATTACACACAATGAAAGACCACAGATTGAACTACGCCTGTGTCGTTGAAATTTTCTGTTACCGCTTAAGGAAACTGCATGGGCAAGCTTTAAAAATTCTATATTTGACCACTTTCACGATTTTTTTTTTCGCCATTAATACAGTTAATATGTTAAAAGTAGAAAGAAAATGAAATAAACAATAGTCTTTTTTGACCCTTTCTGGAAAAATTCGTTTTGCCAGAACTTTTATTTACCGAGATACGCGTTTACGCCCAAACAACGATTTCACAGAAAACGATTCCGTACATAGTCCCCTGAACGACGAACTGAGATGTTTGGGTCCGCACTGAGAAAATGCCCGGCTTTCGGGACGATAGGCGAAGTGGCGCCACTCCTCTTTGGGGTTAGAACTGGCAAGTGTTCCGAGCTGATTGGTGGAGTTTTGCCACGGGAGGGAACACTGAACTCGCGGCGAGACACGCCCATGTTTATTCCAGTCAGGATCCCAGTTAAGGTCAAGTCGTGTTTGTATTTGTGAGAGCTGGCGATAACCTAAGGACGCCGTCAGCCCGGGCCCTCGAACTGAGGGCAGAACTCCGCTCGATGTACCGTAGTAGCCATTTAGAAAATGTTCAATATTTCTGAGCGGTGGGTGTTTTCGAGTGATGAAGGGCTGATGAAAGGCTGTTCGAGGTAAGCTGAGCACTTTCGAAAGCTCTGCTTAAGATCTATTTCTAGAGTCTATTGACGTTTTCTTCATACTTTTTTAATCAAACCTATTAAAAAATCTCCCCACGGTTGAAGTTTTTAGTTATTTCCAACATATGCCATATATCACAAGTGTTTTATACTTATGATCATAAAAGTTACTTTTTTCTGATAAATCTAAATGTTATTAATATTTTATTTATACATTTTAAAGCTTCATTTATGAATAATTTGAAATAAAACCAGTGAGGAAACACGTGTGTCGATAGCAGCCAGCGCCTGGCGAGAAATAGTTCTTATACAAAATACTGTTACACTTAGTGCGCACGAATTCGGTGCGTTGTCCCTCTGATGTAGTTCTCCAGGCTTAGTTAATCTTAGTTTGTACGAGGCGGAGGAATATATTGGAAGTAGAACTATAGCAGGGATTCATAAAAGTGCGAAGTAACAGTGAATTGATTATAGTCTATCTGCGGTTTCTTCACACTTTGTGAATAAAACTATTGAGAAATCACAAGTGCTTTATACTTCTCTTAACGAAAAAAAATGCCTTACTTTTTTATTCACTCGAACGTATACTTATATTTTATCTACAAATTATAACATTTTTTAAAAATAATAAATATGATTACAAGCAGGGAGAAAATAAGCATGTTGGTAATACCTAGTAAGAAAGCGTTCTCAAGAAAATTATCACCACCCTTAATGTCCACGAATACGGTGTGCTGTTCCTTTGGTGTGATTTTCTAGACTCGGTTAAGTTTTGTTTGCATGAGGCGGTGGAATATGGCGGAAGAACTTTAGCAGGGCTTCGGAAAATTTTGTAAGTGACCGTGAACGGACTATATACCCATTGTGAATTCTTGCGCTATATGTAACATTAACATTGCCATGGTCCCGGTCGCTTCATTCACGTATCGGTCGTGCGAAACTGAGAATTTGTTAGAAAGGTAAATATTTTACAAATTTGTCCATTCTTTCACTCATTACGCACAAAAAAAAATCCGAAAGAAAAATATGTAATTTCAGTATTCACAAATGATCACCTCGACGTTAAAGCACGGAACCGTTTTCCCTCGGTCGTTACCAACTTTACCAGGTGCATGCAAGTCAGTGTGGTGGTTATAACAGACACAAGGGGGGGGGGGGGGGCAGTAACGTTTTTCAAGGGGGAGGGGAGGGGGTTAAAAAATTCTCATTTTACCGTGAAGTCTAAACGAGTGTTCTCAAAATAAATTTCAGGTATGAAACTTCCAGTACAGGCTACATAAGATAGCATAGGTATATACAGCACACCTTGGTCTTTTTTGGGCTGTTCACGATAAAGTGAGCACTTTCGAAATCAACCGTAGAAAAAAGTCACAGCTCCTAGCTGCATATATTTTAACGGGCGCCCTGAGTGACGTGCTCCTAGTTAAGTTGGTAACGATGGATGGGAAAGTAGTTCCGTATCATAACGTCGAATAAGAATTGATAGGTAGCCATTTCTGTTAACTTAAATTATTTCTTTCGATTTCTGTTTTTTTTTTTTTTTAATGCATCGAAGTCTAAAAATGAGCAGATTTGTAAAATATTTAGTTTTCTAATAATTTCACAGTTTCACTTGACCGACGCACGAATAAAGTGATGACACCCATGACAATGTTGATCTTACATAAGGAGGAAGAATACACAACGCGCATAGAAGTAGATCTTATGCAGGGCTTTCAAAAGTGCTCATTTTATCGTGAATAGCCTATACACAATAAAATGTTGGGGGCCACTATGGAAATGTTTGTAGAGGGGGAGCTGACGAGAGAAAGAATGCACACAAGTGCCTTGCGCGTAGAGGCGACCAGACATTCGATGCGAGTAACTAGGTCGCCCCTACGCCTCCCACGCTCTTAGACCTCGAGAACGGAAAGTACCTATATCAGCCAAACGGCGCCCTTACCATGTATCTGAATTGACCTCCCGCCTTTGTCAATGCCACGCGCAGCCCACGTGTATCGGCGAAAGAAATAGCATAATGTTGTACGAGCCCGTATTTTTATGGCATGTTAATGCAGATAAGCATGCGCGCCGTGTTTCAATGATGAGTTTTACATTTGCATAATTTGGATAAACGTTTTTGGATATGGGAAACAAATCTGTCAGGAAAGCTGTAATTCATCTTCACGATTACATATTTTCGTGCATCAGTAAAGTCCATGGTTGGATATTACACCATCGCACAAATCTGTCTATTTTTTTAGCTTGGGATGACAGCATGTACTCAAATGGTAAATAGTTTTACTTCGCGGCTGCATGTGAATTCTACGCGTCCCTTATTAAGGTCGAGGGAGCTTTTATAACATGTTTGAAAATGGGTTTTATCGTAATCTCTCACACGCACTAATTTATGCCTTACACGTGTACTTTTTTTTGTACATCTCAGTAATTTTTTTTATTATTAGTACATTAAAAAATTTTTATATGGCGAAGTTTTACATAAAAATATTTATATCTTAATGTCTTTGGCCCTTATAAAGTGTGTATTTTACATTTGTATTATCAACTTCTGCTGGAATTATTACTTTGCCACTTATCAGTCAGGTTTGCCAAAATGAGAAGAAAAGATTTTTAATTAATAGAAATAACTATTAAGGCACGTAAAATATTTTCTACATTGAAGTTAGAATATGTTTTAATTTTATATAAGTATAACAATAAAAGACTTTTCCGAATATGTTTTTTTTACGTTTTCCATCACAACTAATAATACTTTAACTAGCCCATTTAGCCCTAGTGTATACTGTTGTGTGCATAAAGCACAGTAACATTGTTTTATACCCGTACTGTACAGTACACGACCCAACGCCCGATGATTTTCCGTTTCTAAGCCACGGTTGTAGGTATGGAAAATTTCACGAGTTCAATAACCCGTAGGCTAGACTCCACAGTCCTGTGTATACTCGAGCCTCAGTTGTGTGTTCATTGGCTGCTGCGCCAGAGAGTGGCCAGTGTTACTCCACACCTGGTAGTGTGGGATTCGCTACTTGTTTCCTTGCAAGTATGCTATTAGCTCAGAGGCCTCCAGGGTGTATCTAATAACTAGGGGTAGTGGAATTACGTGGAAATATTTCAGGACAAGTTATATTTCAAAACACTGTGGGTTCGTTTACCTATCTTGATTGGCTGAATTACGTGTTAACTGTCTGCGCACGAATCACGTAGGAGCCGTGCCAATGGAAATAGACCAACTGCTGTTGGGTGCTTATGGTATTGAAGTCTACTGTGTACTCATTTTTTTTTAGCGAAATTTCACTAGCTCTACTAATAACAATTATCGGAACACAATTTATATAGCTCGTTGGTTGTGTTAACAAAACAAATGCTAATGCTGTGTCGGCTTACGTATAGCAAGTAACAAAAAAAATTTTCGTAACACCAGAAGTTATAAATTTCAGTGGTTTTGTAAAGGTTGGTATTTTAAAACCTTACGAACTATATTACAAATTAACGCATTAGCGGGAAACACATCAAAAGTAAATTTTGAAGACAAAAATTTTCGCAGTACTAGATCGAAAATGGCTTAAGAGATGCAATGGCAGTTTTCATTCGCCTCGGCGTGGTATGACTGGGGAGTGGCTTGATGTTAACCTGGGCGTGTGCGCCTGAGGTGATGTTTACAGCTGCTGCAAATAAAGTCGTCTCACACTGCTAGTGACGTGCTGCTACCGCGCAGCCTCAGACACACATGTTGCTGCGATTACCAGTAGACCGCCGGAGAAAACATCACAGCCCCGCGTAGGTTGAGAGTGAGATGCACCCCTGCATTTTTTTCTGAAGTAGTTCGAGCGAATACGCGTATCTCGGTAAATAAATGTTATGCAAATACAGCTTTTTGTCAGAAAAGATTTAAAAAAGAAAAAAAAAACACAATTATCTATGCCCCTATTTTTTTTACTTTTGCCGTATTAAGTGTATTCTTGTAGAGAAAAAAAATCGTGAAAATGTGAATGCAGTTTCCTTAAGCGGCAAGAGAAAAGTAGTACAAAGATACGGACGTAGTTTAATCTGTGGTCTTTCATCTCGTGTAATAAAACCCCGCTGTTACAGATCTAATTTGCACAGTACAGCGTTACGTCGGAAACACTGCACGCCTTGCGCGTATGAGCGATGAGGCGCTAGGCGCGTGTGGTAGTTTCGCCCCTATCGCTCCGTCGCTTCTTGACCTTGGACGCGGGTTCGCACGGGGGTCCACCCCACTCTTATTAACAAGAAAACCGCATGCGAATGCCGAAACTTGAAATTAATTTCTTCAATCAATTAATTTTCCAGAATGGAACAAACAGAATTATTGACGTGAATATGGCTTTGAAACCAGTCCGACACATTCGGGTTAACAGAACGAAAGGCGATATAACGGCTGCAAGGTGATCTATTCCTGAATAATAAATAGGGCCAGTGATTTTTGGTGTAAAAATCGGAGCATGTAGTAGACTTCAATACTATTATACTGTTACAATTTTCTCAAAAGTCAATGGGCTGAACCAAGTACGTTAAGGGATGGAGATACGTCGCAATAAATTGATATCACTTGTTGTTTACAATTAATTAACTCAATCAATAAAATTTACTTTTGCCTCAAAGAAATTAATGTATTTAAATAATTCGATTATTTGATGAAATATAGAGTCTGTGTACATTTTTGGTAGTACCAATGTTTATAACAAAGTCAGTAGACATACTCGTACTGTCCCACCTTGGTTTAGTCCAGGTCTCACCAGTCCGCTATGTTCCAGAGATTTCCGAGCGCCCTCAAGCACAGTAGCCTTCACTCGTGTTGCAAGCTCTCTCGTCCATTCACACCACAAACACCTAGTCCGCCGTCGCCTCGCTATCTCCCTTCGCCATCTGTTCGCTTCGCCGATGTCTCACGCTGCCTGCACCACACGTAGCTCAAGTCCCGCACTCAGCCATTTCGCTTCCACAAAAAGACTGACCGACAGTCCAGCTATAGCTTGCATTTATAGGGCCGTAGGCCATCGCCCAGAAATTTCTCTAAATGCCGCGTTGCTCTGAGGATCCTAGTTCCCAGACGCATCTTCTAAATCCATCGGCTTCTACAGCAGCGGGGAGGAGGAGGGACTGTGACTCGAGCCATGTTAGCTGTCAATCACCCTCCTCCCCTCCCCGGCCCATGCGGTAAGCGACGGGGCAGCGAGCGGGCCTGCCTGTGGGGAGGGGAGGATCGAGGTGGATCACCCCCCCACAGAGCCGGACCACGCATGGTTCTCGCGTCAACGCATGACAATACATTTCACCTGTTGTCGGGTAGTTTCCGCATTCGACCAAGCCACTCGGGATTCAGTAACTCCGGCACCGAACCTTCTTGATTTGTGCGCAAACAGTTAACACGGACCACGAAATGTTTCAGCCAATCCAAAAAGTTGGGCTACCCTGCAGTGATTTGAACTGTAGCTTATCTCGAAATCTTTTCGCGAAATATCACTGCCCCTAATTATAGCTAACACAGTTTAGACCCGATGGCTATAAACACGTACGCAGTAAAACTTTGCTGATTAACGGCAAAAACTGTGTGCCATCACGTAGAGAGTGCCAAAGTCTCAACGTATTCACCATATCCCCGAGGCTAGCACAATCTGTCACAGTTCCCACAATTTGTCTCCGTAGCTGTGAACTGTCACCCACGAAGTCACGAACATAATACCTACACCGCTGATTGGTCCATGGAGCCGCGGTGTAGTGGTTAGATCCACCAAGGCGGACCGGGTTCGATTCCCGGCGGAGTCGCTATCGGATGTTCACACGCTGGAATCGTGCCGGACGATGCCGCTTGTCGGCGGGTTTATCTCGGGGATCTCCCGTTTCCCTCGCCCTTGCATTCCGGCGCTGCTCCATTCTCGTTTCGCTTCACCCTCGTCGGCTCCGTTGTTAAGAGCCCCCCAAGCAAGCCTGTTACGGAACTCGTCCTAGAATGCGGACATACTGTGTACAAGCAGATGATAACTTTATAATACTTCGTAGTTCGCTGATGAAATTAGAGTCAGCACATTCCCTCTTATTTTATGAGGCAACACTACGCAATAAATCCCACATGGCTGGGACACATAACACCACTGCAGATTATACAAATAAGTTATTTATCCTATCAATTACTTTCACGCCAGGAAACACTACTGTATTTCAAAATACACTATCTACCAAAAAATAATTGGGCATCTGTCCACAATGTTTGCTCGGTGGTTGTAACCCCGTTAGAATCTCGTAGGGCCACCTCTTGCGGCTATAACAGCAGCCATCCTGTCTGGCATGCTCTCTACGAGTGTTTGCAGGACATCCATGGGGATTCGTCGCCATTCCTCTTGCAACCATTCCGTGAGCTGAGCAATGGATTTTGGCCGCGCCTGACGAGCCCTCGCCCGGCGATCCAATTCGTCCCAAAAATGTTCTATAGGGTTGAGGTCTGGGGCTCTGGGCTGGCCAGTCCAATCGGCGAACATTGTTGTTGGCGTACGACTGTATAGTAGGCCTTGAAACATGCCACCTGGCATTGTCATTCTGGAAGAAACACGGATCCATTCCGTAAAAACGCCACAATGTTGGGAGTATGTCATTTTCCAGAATGTTACAATAGGCCTCTGTGTTCATGCTACCACGGACAAACACCAGCGATCCTACGCCGAAGGCCGTGAAATACAAGTCAACTGACGTACTGAATTACCTATCTTCACGGGTGACCAATTACTTTTTGGTAGATAGTGTACTTATGAGTGAGTGAAAAGATTTTGGCGGCTCTTAACATCGAGGTCTTGAGAGCCAATGAGGGCGATGGAGGTGAGTATGGAGAAACGCCGTGATGAAACGGGTGGGGGAAACGGGAGATCCCTGAGGAAACCCGCCGACCAGCAGCATTGTCCAGCACGATTCCCACATGCGAAAATTTGGGAGTGACCCGGCCGGTAATTGACCCGGCCGGTAATTGAACCCGGTTCGCCTAGGTAGGAGGCAAGCAGTCTAACCGCTCAGCCACCGCGGCCCCCACAAAATACTACGGTCTACTTATCAAGGTGGTTCGGCGTCATACGATACGGTTGTTTGTGGTAAGGTATTTCCAATCGAAACATCGCAATGCACATTAATCTGTTACAACTTCATGTGATGGTAAATGGATGGTTGCTCAGCACTAATTGGAATTTCTGTTCTTCATAAATAGCTCGACATTATTATACGCTGTTCACGGTAAAGTGAGCACTTCTGAAAGCCCTGCTTAAGATTTACTTACATGCATGTTGTGTATTCTTATGCCTTATGTAAAATTAACATTTCCATGGGTCTCGTCACTTTATTCCTGTGTCGGTCAAGTAAAACTGCAAAGTTATTAAAAAAGTAAACATTTAATTATGAATCTGCACATTTTACGAACTGAGGCGTTAAAAAGTACAGAAAGAGTATGAAATAATTTTAAATATCACAAATGGTTATCTAACCCTTTTTATTCGACGTTAAGGTATGGAACTACTTTCCCTCCATCGTTACCAACTTTACCGGGCGCATGCCAATCAGGGCGCCCGTTACAATATATGCAAGTAGGGGCAGTAACTTTTTTCTAAGGTTGTTTTCCAAAGTGCTCACTTTATCGTGAACAGCTGTTAACAATGTGAACGGGAAGGAAACAGTCAAGGTTTTTCGCATGTAGAACGTGTGTATTTACGTGCAACGCCGTTATGGAGGGTAATCTATAGAACAGCAGAGATTCAAAGTTAGAAACCCAACAAAGAAGTGGTGTCGAAGTGATTCTGTTTTCATATTCAAGAGATGTCGCTTGAATAAGAACAAGGAGATAAGTTAAACGCCGCAAGGATTTCAATTCCGGAAACATAATTTCTGACCTGTTGTCGACGTAACCTGAAGGTTGGAGAGTTAGGAGGTAGGTACGCACACGGAGCTACTTTTTGTGCGGTTGCTCGCCCGCCTCGAGTGATAACCTCTCGCGGACGCCCGGCGAACCCACATCTCGTTTCTGTAAACACGCCGCGTCCGAAGTCTCCCTTTTTATCTCCGCATTTCTGGACCCGATCTCCGGAAAGGCGCGGTGCGTGCGCGCGTGCACGCCTGGAAGCTTTTATCTCCAGGTATGCGTGGTTCCTCTCCCATATGCAAAGCTCGTGCGCAATGCGTCGTCTTCTCTCCCTCCCCCCCTCTCTTTACCCCTTTTACCATCTACACGCCCTAAAACACCATCCTGTCGGCGACTCTGTGACGGCGTTTCATCTGCCTCGCCTCATCTTTGTCCTCCCGCGGGTTATTGTGTCCTCTCTCACAATGGCTATCCCCTGTCGGAGGGGGAGACGATCCACCAGAGTGGGGGTAGATACGCGATGGCCAATGTCTTCTTCGGCTCCCCACCACCCGCCTTCATCCTCCGGGCTGGGTGAAAAAAAAAAAAATTAAGGTACCTGCGCTGGGCCCGGCGGAAAATTTTTGTCATTGTGACTCCTGGCGTGTGACAAGTGCCAAGGACGTCTCCCGGGTTTGTGGAATGGTCCAGCGGCTGTTGCGTAGCGACCCTCCGCTGTTCACCCGACTGCGTCCCGCGTGTCGCGACGAGCTGCGCCGTACTCCCCAGTGACGAACTTCCATGTTGACTAACAAAGCGAGAAGACTGCAGCTGGCTGGTGAGTCGCTTTGTTAAGGCACCTACCTTCCCCTTCCGTCTTGCAGTAATTTTTGTTTCGCCGCATATCAGGTATTTGAAAACAAGAGCTGTCGGGTCGTAGGGCGTGCCTCAACAGATATTTTAAGTCCACAAATATTTTGCTAATATTTTTTGGTTGCATCTGTAACCGTAACAAAGACTAACTCATTATTTATTATTTTGAAGTCTCGCGTGAAAAAAGAATACGCTAGTAACTAAAATTCTGTTAAGTAGTTCTGTATGTATTAATGATTAAATTTTTATTTAAAATTTTGACAGTAAGTTATAAAGATATATAAATAAACTCAAGATGGCAAGAACACCGACCTCGCCTTTTCAAGAGCCAAATTAGATTTTGTGAACATTTTATGGTTTCGTGATATTATATGGTTAACTTAACAAAAATACCAAACCATTTGAAAAATATCGTTTATCATGGTTTTATAGAGTAACTTCGAGTATTTTAACTAAAAATATTAATTGTACAATTCTCAATTAGTTATTTTAATAGAAAGTTTAGTTTGATGTTAAGTTTTTATTGAAGTCATAGAAGGGCCATGCTGCAATTTATTTGTAACCCGACTCTTGGTTCGCCTGCGGTAAGGGTTTAGCTTCTAGCTGTTCGGACGTTAAATTATACTTCAAAAGTTAAAATTGACAAACGGGCGAACAACCAAACACATTTACAATAAATATGCTTTATGACATTCTGAAAAACCTAATAATTCTGTTGAGCTCTAGTGTAAAGTATTAATACTTTTGTTAAATTTTTAGTTTTGTACGTAAACTATATAACTTCAATATTCGTAAAACTCGTTTAGTTATTTTTGAAAAATTTGTTTTTCTCCGTTGTAATGCTTTCTTGGGTTATTTTTCATATCAGAAAGAAAAATTATGCAATATGGTGAAAATGTAGAAAACTAATTAGCTTCTTGAACGTCCTTAAGTCACATCTTTGTATGAGAGCGGGAGGAGATTCATAACAAAAGCTTCTCGTATCAAGTACACTGAACAACTTAATTTCTTTTTAATTTCATTGTGTTTTCGTAGCAAACTCTTTTATCAGTTAGCCTAAGTTGTGTGATTCATTGGTCATTCATTTTTTGATCGTTAAGACTGTTACACTGTACAACTTCCTTTGAGGCCAACAGGGTTTCTTTGCACGCTTTTCACGGTTAACTGAACAGTTTTGAAATCAGCACTTGGAAAATTTCATTTCACTTACAGGCTATTCACGGTAAAGTGAGCACTTTTTGAAACCCTCTCATTTGGAATAATAGTCAATAAATATATTCTATTGTAGCCTTAGACGTTTACTTTCGAGTCTGGTGAAACATGTAGGTTGTCGGGTAATTCGCGGATACCGACTGCACCACATGAATCTGTGATTAAAACCAAGTAGAAAATATTATTTGGTAGAACAACGTACGGCCATTAGTTTACGAGAAAAAAAAAGTAGATAAAATTACTTCATTTCATGTTAAGCACAGCATACAGCATCAGCACACTAAACGTCGAAACGTCATGATAGGTGTTCGAAGTTTCCTCCGCCGATAGCAATACACTTTTCTGCATGTTGGATGCGTGCAGCATGCACGGAGCTTGGCCGCCGGATGCACCTATGCGGCCATTGCCATGCCCCGGTACTTACGGCATTTCAACTCCTTGGCTTCCCTGGCAATCGTTCCCGTACGACCGACACATTAGGTGCAGTACTTTAACATCACCCCGCCTTTATCTAATAGGAATCCAGGCTGTTCACGATAAAGTGAGCACTTTGGAAATCTTCCTAAGAAGAAAGTCACTGCCTCTGCCTGCATGTATTTTAATGGGCGCACTGAGAGACATTCGCCCAGTAAAGTTGGTAACGATGGATAGATAATAGTTCCATATCTTAACGTCGAATAAAAAGTTTTAGGTAACCATTTATGATAATTTAAAATTAATTCTTTCACTTTCGGTTTTTTTAATGCAGCGAAGTGTAAAAATGAGCAGATTTGTAATGTATTTACTTTCTTAATAATTTCAAGTCTCATTTATCCAACGCATGAATAAAGTGATGAGGCCCATAGCAATGTTAATTGTACATAAGGCGGAGGAATACACAACGTGAATACAAGTAGAGGTTAAGCAAGGCTTTCAAAAGTGTTCATTTTACCGTGAACAGCCTATGCCATATGTTTACTACAATTGTTTTGGACCTTTCATGTCGTTTTTTCTCGTAAACGAAGGGTCTTGTGCATTGTTACCAAAGAGTATTTTCTACTTAGTATTGATCACATATTCGTGTGGTGCAGTCAGTATCTTCGAGTTACCTTACACTCTGTTTATTACACTTTGTTTATTATTTGCTTGGCAAAAATTATTTTTAAAAGTGGTGGGAGATACAAAATGTCTGACAGGAAAAAAAAAGTAACTAGCGCCTCAAAAGTGCTGATTTTACTGTGGACAGACTATACCTGTATATAATCTAACTGATACAACGACTGGCAAGCGCCCATTAAAGTTGGCAACGACGGAAAGAAAATTCCATATCTTAAAGTTGAATTAATAGTTATAGGTAGATATTTGTAAATACAAACGTGATCGTTTTTGCTTTCTGTTTATTAATGCATCTAAGCGTATGAATTAACAAATTGTTAAAATATTTACTTTTCTAATAATTTCACAGTTTCACTTAAACGATGCGCGAATAGAGTGATGAAGCGCATGACAATTTTAACTTTACATAAGGCGTAAGAATGCACAACGTGCGTACAAGTAAAGCTTAAGTAGGGCTTTCAAAAGTGCTCTGTTTACCGTGAACACTCTGCACAAAAATTATCTAGTAAACTTCCTAAACTACAATGCAAGTTTGTAACCTATGCAGTGTATGGAAATAATACCACATACTAGACTGAAAATATGCCTTTTTTTAGTGTTTCTACTATACGAAGTTACGTAATTCCCTATGCATTTGACACTTTCGTGAGTAAATGTATGAACACTACAATGGATGCATGGGAAAAGAGCTTACCAATCGCTGTTTCTCACTATATACGTATACATTGATGTTGTATAGTTGCGAAAAATTTCTTAGATTGCAGCCTCTGTCAGTCAGTTTACATTTTTTTTGCATCTATTCAAACATATATTTGATGTTAGAAGTACTTATCAAGGCAGAAGTAAGGTCTACAATAATTTCTATGATGCACATGCTGGCTTAAGGCCGGGCTACAATTGACATATACCTAACATATTCACAGTTATAGCGATAAGTATATAACACAAGCACAGTGGCCTTCCTACAATTGATATAACGATAATAATATTAGTTTGTTTATGTTGCTAAATTTGTACCGAAGAAATTAAATTCTGTCTAGTTGGCAGTGTTTTTTTTTTGTCATAAATAAATCTTTTTGAGTGATCTCAGACGTTTTTAAAATTATAAACTATTTTCATTTCAATGTTTACTATTAACGTTACCTAAAAACGTTACAAAACTGCTATGGTTGTGATTATCCAGAGATAAACAAAAGAAAATATTTGCTCGAGGAATGAAGTCAAAACACACACTTTCTTGATTCGTAAATATGTTTTTCATTTGATAACGCAGTAAAAGTGTCAGAGCTTCTGATTGATTGAATATTGACGCATAGTGACAGTAACAAGGAAAGTTAAACCAAATTGAACTCGCTTTGTTACTATAACTATTCTTAAGTAAGTGCTTATCGCTATGCGTGATTGTAGCTACTCGAACTGTAAACAAGCAGTTTAACTCTTATGTATATCACTGTGTTGTGTTAGTGATGTGCTTATAGCAATTTTAGCTCCGCCTTTAGTAACTCAATATCTTTTATACGTCAAACGTATAAATTTTGAATTATTTTCGCTAAAAGATTTCCTACGATTCGTAGTTAGACTGTAACTGTGATTGGCCACAGGCTATCTCAAGGAAACAGATCTTGATGCTACCAAGTTCTTTCTGATGAGTGTGTGGAATGTTTAACTTATATCTTCCGGTTCAAGGTATCTCGATAGGGACTTGTAACATAGGAATTACTTCCTCCATGAACTTTGTTTATTTACCGAAACAGGAATTGAATTTGTATTGTAGCGTTAAGTACATGGATGTCCATAGAACTGCATCTGGTCATTGACGATAAGCGCTAAACATTAACAGGAAAATATTGTCAGCAATGTGTAAAAAGAAAATACAACTGGCGTCAGTGTCGATAACATATATTTTTTTCTCATAAATTTTTCAAGTGAGGAAATCCCAATGTACAATTCTAAAAACACAAACAGCCTCGTCCCGTTTGTAAAAATGTCCAACGAGATAAAGAAATTAAAAATTCATAATTACGTTGAATAATGATTTTGTGCCCGAATTTTTTGCCATATCAGTTTATACGTATGTTAATCAGGAACCAGTACGTCGGCTAAGGTGACCTACTAAAGGCTGTTCACGATAAAGTGAGCTCTTTTGAACTCAACCTTAGAATAAAGTCACTGACCCTACCTGCATATATTTAAAAAAAAAAACATCCTGAGTAACATGCGCCCAGTAAAGTTGGCAATAATAGGTGGGAAGTAGTTCTTTATCTTAACGTCGAATAAAAATTGTTAAATAACCATTTCTGATAACTTAAATAATTTATTTCGCTTTCTCTTTATTTTTTAATACATCGAGGTGTAATAATGAGCAAATTAGTTAAAAAGCAGGCCTTTCGAAAGTGCTCATTTTATCGTGAATAGCCTATACATGTTGGGAAGATCAATGCTAAAAGTTTGGCACCCAAAACTTTTCGCCAGTAGGTAAGTGCCATTGTCGCATTTGCACCAGATTTTCTCTATTTTCTACTTTGAAAAACAGGATAATTGTAATAAACATAAATCAAATAGATATAAAATAAATTCTTAACTAAGTAAAACCTTTCTCTTTTATAATTCACGTAGCTCAAATTGTTTTTATTAAAATTTACCTTTTGGAACACTGCGCACTTAGTGGTGGGAATTTTGCCTGTGCCAACCTCTACCATAAGAAATCTCGTATTTTTCCTAACCTTAATAAAAACCTTACTTCGGCATGTAAAACTGATCCTTCGATGCAACGGGACGGCATAAAAACTTTGGCACGTAAAGGTATTTCTTCGTATCAGAGGGGTAGGAAAACGCCTCAGACATAGTTTATAGGTTTCTATAAGGTCTAACAGCAAGTCATATAGAACGTGGATGCCTGGAGCTCTCTGTGGCTCTTCCTATCTCAGGCATCATTGCGGTATTTATAAATCCGTTGGTATTCTGGGTAGCCACTACGCTGACCTTCTTTTGTAATTGGTATTCACGTGTTAAGGTTGAAGTAAAGCAACTGCCTGTGGAACACTGCACCCGACTATACAACGTGATGAACTCGTTAAAAAAGTAGTACACACAGCATCATAAAAATGGTCAGAAAAGTGCTATTTATGCTGCATATGAAAGAAAAATGTATTAATATTGCAACTTGATAAAATATTTTGAAAAGTGTGTACTTTTTAGATGTAAAAAAATTGTTCGATCAATAGAGTCCGCATTTTTAGCAAAATTTAAGCGCATTTCAGTTTTGGATGCTTAGGAAAGCAGAATTTGGGCTTGAAGAAAATCTTTTTCATGAAAGCTCGTCATAATATTTACTGTGATCATATGTAATTAAATCATAGTAATAATGCATCATATCAATTTTATGATAACTTTATTTGCGTCAGTTTCTGCCATAATTGTTTGTGACAAATGGACGACATAAAATAAATTATAAAAATTATTTCCTACAATATTATTACAGTTTTCTTACATAGTCATAGTAAACATTGACGATACTCCATGGCGAAGATTTTCTTGCAAATTCTACTTTCTGAAGCATCTACAATGGAAATATCCTTAAATTTTGTAAAGAGAAATACAGAATATTTTAATAGAATTTTTTTTGCATTTAAAAATAATATTTTAGTAAAAATGTTTATAATGTTGCAAAATATATACATTCAGCTTTCATATACAGCATAAATCACTCTTTTCTGACCATTTTTATGGTGTCTGTACTACTTGTTTATGAGTTGTTCACATTGTACAGTCAGGTGCTTTACTTCAACCTTAAGAGTTTTGTGGTTCGGGTCTGTGATTCCGCATCCAATTACAATTAGGGGTCTGCAAATATACATGGGAGCCTCACTATTATGTAGTACACAGATACGAATGGGGAGTCTCTGGTCCACTAGTTTCTTGCATAATTAACGTGTAGTGAGGTATAGTCTATCCCCAGTTTCATCACACTTATTGAGTCAAACGTTTGAAAAATCACCCCATGTATGACGTATTAAGTTATTTCTTAAATATGCCATGTATCACAAGCTATACCTCTGTCAACATATAAGTATGTTAATTACCGTTAAATTAAAGTTTTACATATATTTTATCTATAAATTATAATATTTAATTTATAATTAAATATGAATACAATGAGAAAACTCGTGTGTTGGTAGCGCCTAGTAAGAAATAGTTCTCGTGCGAAATATTATTTCAGCTGAGTGCGTACGAATTCGGTGCGTTGTCCTTTGATGTAAGTTTCTAGACTTAGTTTAAGGTTTGGTTGCATGAGGCGGAGAAATCTCCTGGAAGTAGAACTTAGCAGGGCTTCAGAAAGTTGTGAAGTAACCGCGAAAGTATTATAATAGTATCGCGAGGCGCCAAGCTGCTTTATCCCGCGCAAGCGGCTGGAAGAGAAGGACAGAGTAGTGATATGGTAGCGGGCGGCGAGTCACAAGTGATGTCTGAATGACAAGCAGCGATAATCCAAGACGCGCGTGGTGTTGAACTTAATTCGCTATATATATATATATATATATATATATATATATATATATATATATATATATATGTGTGTGCACTAGTTTCTGCACCTTAGTTTGTTAAAGGCTGTTAAAGCGAGAACTTTTGAAACCAATGTTAGAAAATAGTCACTGCCCCTACCTGCGTATATTTCAACGGGCGCCCTGAGTGGTATGCGCGCGGTAAAGTTGGTAACGATGGATGGGAAGTAGTTCCGTTACTTAACGTCGAATAGAAAGCTTTTGGTAGCCATTTCTGATAGCTTTCGCATTTTGTTTACTTTTTAATGCACGGAAATGTTAAAATGAGCAGATTTGTTGGATGTTTACTTTGCAAATAATTCCACACTTTCTCTTGAGCGACGCTTGAATAAAGTGATGAGGCCCGCGGCAATCTTAATCCTACATAAGGCGGAAGAATACACAGCGAACTTACAAGTATATTTTAAGCAGGGCTTTCAGATGTGTCCATTTTGCCGTGAATAGCCTGTAGTGAAAACTGTAGTAAACATAAGTGTATGTTCTTTAGACTTATCATTTTTTCCAATACAGTTATACATGTTATAATAAACCATGCGGCCACATAGGCAACCTTTCTACGCGTTGTTAACGTGGTAGTCGTTTAACCAAGGTGCCACGAATGCATTTCCCACGTGGGTTCTGTATGTAATGAGATCCGCTTGAATACTTGCATGCTGATAACCACACATTTAACACGCAAATATAGAGGTTTTTTTTGTTTTAATTCGAAGGGCGCAGCGTAGCTTATTATATAGGAAAGAGCTGAGCGACAGCACACCAAAAAAAGTGAAACAATATAACGATCCGTATTAAAGTTTTAGTGCTTAAGTTGAATTTCTGAGAATCACTCTTCTTTCCTGAAAGTGAAAAGGTTGGCAATTCTATATACGGCTAAAATCAGTCAAATATTATACATCTGTTTCAGAAAATTACTTCCTGGAAGAATAATTTTTAGTGACTGCTATGTTTTCGTAGGCTAAATTATGAGTACAATCATTACCACCTCTCACTGTGTATCATAATCTTGTGTTGTAGGCGTGGTTATTTGATTCAGGACTGCGTTAAACATTTAATTAATGTTTCATATAGGCATCTTATTGGACATCCTGCAGCCTAACAAAAAAATATTTTAAGCTATCATTTATCGGGAATCAAAAAGCTTAGACGTTTTTTCCACATGGGCTCTGGCTCGTTTATTAACATCGAGACATTATTCAAGGAACCGTTTAAAATCTCGGTTCTCGTCTATTTAAAGTAGGACCACTAGGGCTGAAGCAGTTAAAACACGAGAAGAATATGAAAATATATCAGTCTTCTCTGAATACAAGTAATGTACAGAGACGTGCAAAATTCGCGTTATTTTTTTTTTAATACGCTATTCTTTACTGGCATATACCTACATGAGTGTCATTCACAATTTCGTTGGCTACTTGCAACCATACGACGTCATTTATCTGTGTGAACACTTTGCTGGAGATTTATGGTTACTGAACATTTCATCCTGTACTATTGGTATAGACATGGAAAGTGAAAAATTCACGTTATTATTTGGGAACACGATGAACTTTAAACACTTTTACCTTTGCAATACGTTTGTCAATGGACCATACTTTGTTTGACACGCCCTAGGTATTTCTACGCCAATACGTTAACACTTCACAATTGCGTGCCCCAATCGCGTGCCGTTCAGTCAGGAAGGTAGTTACTTCACAACTATGCAGCAGCCAACGAAGAAACAACGTCGGTTCCAGTATATACAGCACTGTGAAGTTTAGTCTGATACCAAATGATAACGCGAATTTTGCAGGTCCCTAAGTTTGGTTAAAAGCATCGTTACAACGTACCACAAGGCCAATGACAGAAGTCAGGCGGAGATAGGGGTACAAATATTTTTTAGTTTAGCCTGTAGTCATAAAATAACGCGATTTTTGCAGGTCTCTAGTCACGTAGAGGGACAGGTGTTTTTCGCGAAAATATTTATGGCCTCGCTAGACTTCAATTACCTACGCCCACAACCACAACTTCCTTTGGTTATTGGCAGCGTGTCTACGTGCGAATACATGTTCTTATTTGATTGGGCCAATCGTATTAAAATACTCCAATACTGGACGTCCGTGCATGATTCGCGGACAGGCACTTGAGGCCCGTGACATTTAAAATCATCCATCATGAAAGTGCATATGGACAAAAGTGTTTTGGAGTACAACTGGTCTTGAAATCATTCCGCGGAAAACACCTGTCCCTAGCTATAGATAGCTGGGGCCTATTAGTATTCTGTGACTTTGCGCTATGTGCGGCATGGTTGGTCAGTGCCTACGCAAATACGACAGGCGTGCACAATTGGCGCGAGACAGGACTGCCGCAGTTCAAAGAAACACCTGTGGAGTGGAAAAGGAATCGTACGGGGGGGGGGCACAGGAAACCGTGGGAAAATTTAGTCTATTCGCGGTTTCTTTGCCCTTTTTGAATCAAACCTTTGAAAAAATCCCCCCATGTATGCAGAGTAGTTATTTCCTAAATATGCCATGTATCACAAGCGTTTTTAAATTGAAGTTTGGCCAATATTTTATTTATAAATAATAATGTTTCATTTTTAATAAATATGTATAAAACAGTGTGAAAGCATGTGTGTTGGTAACGCTTAGTAAGACATAGTTCTCATGCAAAATATTATTTGCGACTGAGTGCCTCGAATCGGTGCGTTGTCCTTTGGTGTAATTTTCTAGACTTATATAAGCTTAGTTTGTACGAGACGGAGGAATAATCTGGGAGTACAACTTCAGCAGGGCTTCAGAGTATCTTTCGGTGACATGATAGATTCCACTTCCTTATAATATAAACAAGTGACTACAGTTCGTGGCTTCATTGACCACTGCACTGTAATCGACGTCACGTATCTGCATGATCCCTTTAAAAGAGATTGATGACTCCACCGCTGAACTTGTGTTATTGGCTTAAGAGTTCTCTCCGAGGCGTACCAAACATGTTTTTGGCCAATAGCTGAAGTTAGCCAAACGCATAATAATTTGGAATTCAGTCTGTC
This sequence comes from Dryococelus australis, assembly GCA_029891345.1. Classification (NCBI taxonomy): domain Eukaryota; kingdom Metazoa; phylum Arthropoda; class Insecta; order Phasmatodea; family Phasmatidae; genus Dryococelus; species Dryococelus australis. The sequence goes on along the minus strand of CM057000.1, from coordinate 116,738,517 downwards.
CTTAAATAATAACGCGAATTTTGCAGGTCTCTTCTACTGATCGCTTGTGCTTCCCCTAAAAATTCGTATTTTTTATAGTTGTCACAGTACGATATATTGTCGGAATGACATTGCATGTGGAAAATGTGTTTTATGTATAATTTTAATTTTTATAATTTAAAATTTAAATGTTGTGCTATAAGATTAAAATGTCGAAGGTTGTTGAATGTATTTATGAACTGTTTACAAATGTTGTCTCAAATAATTAACCATTGTCAGCGAAACAAACGCATGTTTGTATTGAAGTAAGCTAAATTACTGCTAAATTTCAGCCTCGCAAGTGAAAATGATTTCTCGGGCGAGGAACCCCAGAACCCCTAATTCATAGGTAGCCATTAGTTAGTCTGCAATTCTTACAGCTATCCCCTCTCCCCACGACAAAAACAATTCTAAAGGCTGTTCACGATATAGTGAGCACTTTCGAAATCAACCTTGAAAAATGTCACCGTTCCTACCTGTATACATTTTAACGAGCATACGTAGTGACATGCGCCCAGTAAAGTTGGCAACAGCGAAGGGAAAGTAGTCCCATATCCTAACAATGAGTTAAAAGTTTTCGGTTAACATTTGTCAATACTACAGTGATTATTTTTACTTCTGATTTTTTTAATGCATATAAATTATCAAATTTGTAAAATATTTAATTTTATAATAATTTTACAGTTTTCCTTTACTGACGCAGGAACAGCGTGATCCGGTCCACGGCAATGTTTATTTTACATGCGGCGGAATGATATACAATGTGCGTACAAGTAGATCTTAAGAAGGGTTTTCGAAAGTGCTCATTTTACCGTGAGCAACTTGTAACACTTCGCATCGTATCGTCGCCACGAGAAAATTGCGTTTGCGTACGCCACTGTGCACGAGCGAACTGGAGGATGGACGTCACGTGTGCAAGTGCCAACTATAGTTCGAGTCACAACTGTTACTTCTATCTGGCGCGACACAAAATACCGACTTCAGCTAGAGCGTCACGGCCAGTTTTTAATACGTTGCACGGTTACGGATTCCGTTCACGATTTTACCGTTCCGTGATACGTTACGTCTTACTGCTGCTGTGTGCACACGCCTTTACATCGACACCCGAGCGGACGAAATGTGGAAACTGAGCATGGTTAATAAAAGTTTACAATTGTGAGTCGACTACAGAATATCTCAATTAGAGAAGGGAGCCCCTATTTAAATAGAAAATGTTAGTTGTCTTTATGATATTGTAGTGACTTTTGGATTAAAAGTTTTCCTTCATTAGGAAACTAACCAGGCTGCATATTTACCGAGGCGAAACTCTTGGTTGTTATTTGCAATACAATATTTTTCAACAGGTTTTTAAGTTTGCTTATTGAAATAACAAAAAAATTATTCAGAAATGTTATTAGTTACTGCTAAATTTAATGACACATATAATAACCTTTGGTATTTTGATTTTAATTCTAGGACAACGCAGATAAATAATATAGTGTAGGCAGGCAAAAAAATATGGGGAGAGGTGGGGGGTTATCTCTATGGCTCAAATACCAAAAGGCACTGCCAACGTATAGTCCATTCACGGTTTCTACGACCTTTTTGAATCAAACCTTTGAACGTTGTCTCCATGTATGACGTGTTTAGTTATTTCCTAAAGACGCCCTGTATCACAAGCGTTTTATACTTGTGTTCATAAAATTTCCTTTTTTTTTCTCTTAAATAAAAATGTTATTCATATTTATCTGTAAATTATAACGCTTCATTTATAAATAATGCGAATAAAAACTAGGAAAAAAATACGTATGTTGGTAGCGCCTAGTGAGAAATAGTCCTTATAAAAACACTGTTACACTGCGTGCGCACGAATGTGGTGTAATTCTCCAGGCTTAGTTAAGCTTAGTTTGCACGAGGCAGAGGAATATCCTGGAAGTAGAAGTTTAGCAGGGCTTCAGAAAAGGCTGAAGAATCCGTGAATGGACTATACCAAGTTTCGTTGGAATCGTTCAGTTCGGCAGATATGGCTCACATGCATAAAGCCATTTCTAATGACGACGTTTTGAATTTACAAGAGAGTGAAGAGATTTGGGCTGCTCTTAACATCGAGGTATTGAGAGCCGATGGGGGTGAAGCGAGCTGAGTATGGAGCAGCGCCTGAATGCAAAGGCGGGGGGAACAGGAGATCCCCGAGAAATCCCGCCGATCAGCGGCGTCGTCCGGCACGATTCTCACGGGTGAAAATCCTGGGGTGACCCCGCCGGGATTCGAACCCGGTTCGCTTTGGTGGAAGGCGAGTAAACTAACCACTACACCACCGCAGTAGTCCGCAGTATAAGCGGCCTGTATTTGTGTTGTGTGTGCAGACAACCCGTCGTACTTCACGCTGCCCGGCAGTGGCGGTAGCTCGGCGTGTCGCGCGCCCTTGTCGCTGCTGAAGAGACGTCGCGCGACGCCGGCCGAGATGGGCTCCTCGCACTCGTCGTCGTCGTCCTCGCTGCTGGCGCAGGCCGGCGCCTCGTGCTCCGCCCCCAGCACGCCGACGGCGGCGCCGCCCCCGCACCGCCGCTCCTTCCGCTCGCTGCTTCGCTCCGTGTCGGCCAACAACACGCCACACCTGCTGGTGCTGGGCGAGCCGCGTCCCAGCGACGTGGCGCCCGGGGAGGTGCTGCTGGGGCGTGACGACGCCCGCTACTACAACCTGCCCGCGGCGCCCAGGCGCCACTCCACGGGCACCTCGCTGGGGCGGGAGCGCCGTCACGACGCCGCCGCCGACCTCGCCGCGCGCATGGCCGCCGCCACCATCGCCGACGATGGCGCCCCCAACACCGCCTCCAGGCCAGCGCACTCGCGCCGCAGGTGCAACCGTTGCTGCACCTCCAAGGGTGAGTACACACTCTCTCTCTCTCTCTCTCTCTCTCTCTCTCTCTCTAAGTGGTGGTTGTCCTTCTGCTTCAAAGTCCCCGAAAATACAAGGACTAGTGTTGGGAAGTTTGAAAATCCCACCGAGACGCTCAGCCCTTTACATCTGCATGAGAAAATGTGAAGATAATTTACAGCCAAAGTTAAGAGCTATGAAAATACGGAATTGCAAAGAACGAAAAGTGATGAATAAGAAACGTTAAATACGGCTCAATTTTACACTCCAGCGCAATATTTCATTTCCAGAACCCCTTAATAAATCTAAAAAACCGCTATTGCTGTTTAAATTTGAAATTCGGTGACGCTATTTACTTTCCATTTACAGGTATTTCGAATAAATCAATATGTGGAAAATTATATAAAACAGTGCTCATCTTTTTGTTAAGCGTATTCCACAAACTCAAATGTGGCGTCTTGTGTTCCTATCCAGGCGGGTGTATATTAAAATGTGAGACAACGATTTTTTTCCGCCAACCCCACCAGTGGCTTTCTTCAGTGCATTCAATATCTCTCTAAATATTGAAATATTTGACGAATTATGAAACACGTTTATAGTACTTGGCGGCAGCCATCTTCACTCCTTCGCATCGCTCATGAGGCTATACTTACGTGTTTTGATACATATGTAATTTTAAAGAATTCATATCTGCATGAGCGATGATTTCCTCAATTTGCGCACATTTCTCACATTCATAATAAATGTCGGTTTCAACTTGTTATTTATTTTTTAATTTATAAAACCAACTATTTCTCTTTTTTGTACTTTATCTTGGCATACGCTAAATATTCCCTATGTATAATGGATATCAAATATGTTTTCAATTTTTTGCGAACAAAAAGAAATGTTTTCTTGGCAATTAATCCATATATATAGGTACGGTCTGAGTACCTTAAATGATAAGTATAGGTTATTCACGATAAAGTGAGCTTTTTTAAGGCCCTGCTTACTTTCACTTTCAACTAATTTCTATAAACATACCACTTGACTAATAAACACAGCGAATACATTTCACTACACTCAAAAGTTAACATCAGAGGCTGCTATAAAATATATTTATTAGTTGTTCATGCCTGTTCGGAGTGCCTTAAAAAAGTGCTCACTTTACCGTGAATAGCCTATATGAATGTGTCCGTATGAGGTCATTTTTCTCAGTATGCACTGCCACAATGCGAGTTAGGCTATGTCTGTCTCGGATATATGTGCAACATCTTATCGTAATTGAAGTTACTGTACGAATAAATCAACAAAACCAAGGACAAGCTAACCGAGCACTACCATGGCCTGATCCATGAAGGTTAGTTCCATGTAATCTCTTGCCACGAAATTCACAAGGACTGTTCTTTTAGGAAGTATTCCCAACAACGATCATGTTTATAACATCTAATTGTGCTAAACAATATTGCAAGTACCAATGTCTTTCTAAAGTGTGCACGCTGTTCATGTGTGTGCACCTTATTGGCTGTTCTGTCTGTGTTACGTCTCAACGATTGTAGTTGATTAGCTTACCTGACGTTGACATCGTTATTTCCCCTTTCACCAACGGAGTGTCGGAAGTCACTTGGTCAGTCGATAATTTTGTGTCGTGGCTGTGCGAGAGTGTCGATAGCCAATAAAGAAGCATTATCCCAGATGGTACGATGGGTCATTGCTGTCATATGCCAATGGGTTGGGCTGGATAAGGGCCTGTAAAATATTCTTATATTCCTTATGCTTTGACTCTGAGAAGAGAAAGTATTTCATGTGTTTGAAAAGCTATTGCTCAACTTTTTCGATTATGACTCGGGCGTAAGAGCATGAAAATAACAGGGATATGACAGCATGTTGTCACCGTTGACGAGTGTGAGTTTGCCAATACATTACTCTCAACCGTCAAGTTATGCCATTTTCATGTGCTTGGAATAAAATCATCACCAGTTTTCTAGTTCATTTGTAATAATGTTTGTTCCTTCGACTTATAATGCTCAGCGACATGCGAGAAGAAAATTTGGTAAGAACCCCTCTTATAACATATGCATTGCGAAAATGTTTCCGCATATTTCGGTTAGAGTGATTCGCTAAAGAGGCCTACTAAAAATTGAGTTTTGCTTCCTCCGCGTACTAGGGAACAGCGTTTTTTTGTCACAATTATAGGTTATTCACGGTAAAGTGAGCTCTTTTGGAAGGCCTTTCATTTTGAATAATTGTCAAAGAAAAAACATTTAATTGTAGCCGTAGACGTTAACTTCCCAGTGCGGTTTATTATTCACATTGTGTTCGTTACTTACATGCGAATATTTATTTTAAAAGGTGTTTAAGGATAAAACATCGCTGGAAAGACAAAGTAACTAGGGCTTCGAAAGTGCTCACTTTATCTTGAACAGGCTATACCTCGAAATATTGTTAGGCGCGGAATGCCGCGCCGTGATACCTGCTACGCTACCTCGACCCTCTCCTCCACCCAGGCAGACACGCTCACCTACCAGTCCTCCGGCGGCCGGAGGAATGAATGACAGCCAACGTGGCTGGCATCACGAGTTGACGACTCGGGAGGACGAGCAAGAATTTTCTGATAATAATTTTTCCTGGCCAAATACCCCATGCAGCCGTTGAATGGGCAGTCTTTGCGGTGGCTATTTGGCTGAAGTGCGGCAATCAGGCAAAGTACGGGGGCAGGTAGGTAGGTAGTTGGGTTGAACGTCTCGTCGACAGCAAGGTCAATAGAGACGGTGCAAGTTGCCTAGGGAAGAGGGATTGGGGAAGGAATCGACCATGTCTTTTGTAATGGGCCCTTCCCAGCATTCGCCTGGAGTGATTTTGGAAAACCATGGAGAAGAGAAATCGAAAGATGGCCGGGCCGAGAATCGAAACCGGGTCCTCCCGAATGCGATTCCAGTGAGTTACCACTGCGCCACCTCGCTTGGTAAGGTATGGTGCAGCGAGGGACATCAGCTGTGTGCGGGACGCAGTTTTCAGGTACACCTGAATATTTTACATAAAGGATTGTTCCAATACATGCAAAAAAAAAAAAACCAAATGATGTTACGTGATTTAATACATATTTCCCAAGTATATTTAAGAACAGACTAGTAGTACTTACTCCAACTGGTATATATAGTCGCGCAGGTACGTTTGTCAATAATTCATTAAGGCACCGGTTAGACATATTTCAAGAGCAAGATAAACTGGACTTAATGCACGAAAGAATTCCTAGGTTTATCATAATGTAAGATCAACTTATCAACTGAGTAGCGCAGATACGATAGTTGTAATCTGTGTAGTGTGTGCGTACTCGATTGTCACGAGATCGCTGACGTTAGCCGACGTCTTGTTAGTCACAGATAAAGTTACGTTAACAATATAGGCAACACGACTTGTATGCACTCCAATTACTTCTTTTTTTTTTTCGTTGTACCAGGTGCTCTTTTGTTTTGATATTTATTTCGGTTAAGGCCGTCCTTTCATCGAAGTAACTAACTTAACGTAAACACAGTTCCCGTAGTACCTCATCACCTACTCAGTCGGACTGTTTGGCAAGATGCGTGTAATGCGCTGTATCGCGAACTAACACTAATCGAAATAATATCAATACAAATACCGCACTGACTTAAAAACTGTCAAAATTTTTTAATCATTTTTTTATGTTACGCTCTTTGAAATTTTGCAGCATTGTTGAGACAGCTGAAGAATTTAAAAAGAGCATTTGGTAGTTGAAATATTAGACGTCACATGGTATTGTTTTTGTTTTCATGTAGTGGAAGCATATGTTATCGGTACTTTCAGAAAAGTGTGAAGTAAGCGTGAGCGGACTATAGTCTATTCGTGGTTTCTTCGCCCTTTTTTAAATCAAACCTTTGAAAAATATCCCCATGTATGACGAGTTTGGTTATTTACAACATATGCCATATATCACAAGCGTTTTATTCTTGGGTTCATAAAAGTCACTTCCTTTTCTGTTGAATTGGAAGGTTATTCATTCATATTCTATATATAAATTATAATGGTTCATTCATAAATGATTTTAATAAAAAACAGTGAGAAAACATGTGGGTTGTTAGGTTGGCTGGTCTACAATCGCGTTTACGCAAAACGTTAAACGCTGAACGTTGCCATAAAATAAAACAATTTAGGTATATATAAACAAATATTTCTGTTTTTGAAATTAAAAATAACCTTTTGTAAAAAAAAAAGATTCCCCAGACTTAATAGTTACACTCAATTATTTTTTAATACATTTTGCGTTATTTGTATATTGATTTCGTTTAACATTAACATAGTCAAGGAGTTGAAAGTTGGCCAGCTTCTATTGCGTTGCGTTTGATGTTTAACGTCATGCCAACGTTTAACGTCGGTTTTAGCCTGAGCGTATACGATTCACGGATTCGTGACTTGTAACGCGTTAGTGTAGCGTTAACGCGAATGCAGACGGGCCTTTACAACTGAGTGAGCAGGAATTCGGCGCGTTGTCCTTTGGTGGCTACACAGAAAAATTGCTGTAACGACCCGTCTGTAGCGATAGCAGCGGTTAAAAAACGCAAGGGGTTGGAAGGTAAAGGAAGGGTTGCGCGACTCGCCGCCAGGGGCAGTGCAGATCTCGGCGCAGCACAAAGGACGACGTCGCGTGCGCACGTGCTGCACGCGACGATCAAAGGAGGGCCTTGCGTCGGAGCGGGAGGACGGCCGGAAGCCTGTCCCGCGCCGGCGTCGCACGGGGGAACAAGCTGTACACGAGCACCGCGTGACGTGTCATCCTGCTGCGACTGGCACATGCTCCCGACAAGAAGCCAGCGCTCACATCGCGTGTAGATAAATGTCACAACAAACGTCCTGTCTCGGCCTTTGCCAAAGGCTAATAACCCGAGTCTCAGTACCACAGAGGCGCTCCGCTCTCAGCCGCCTTTCGAAGGGTGACATCAAAGATAAGCACTGCCAGCGACAAAGTCAAAACTATTTACTGGTTCGTCGGTTCACGGTATGACTGTGTGAGAAAATAGTTCCGACGGTAGTTCGTAATTTGTTAAGGTCATACATAGTACAGTCACTTCCTACGTATATTTTTTACGGATCACTAAATTTGGTAGACGAGGAGAAAGCAGTTTCATCCTCATAAATTAAAGTTGAATTAATATTGTAAATACTGAAATGATTCCTTTTGATTTTTTTTTTTTTTTAATTGCGTGTAAGAGTAAGAACTAGCAAATTTGTAAAAATATTTACTCTGTTAAAGGTTTTTAAATTTAACTTGACCGACGCATAAATAAAGTGATGAAGCCCATGGCAATGTTAATTTTAGATATGGTGGAAGAATACACAATGTGCATACAAGTAGATCTTAAGCATGGCTTTCAAATGTGCTCAGTTTACCGGAATATCGTATAATTCAAACTATTAGGAGCTTCTTTTAATGCCCTATAATATACAATTGTTCTTTGCACAACCCAGATTGACGTTTAACACTTAAATGGTATACTTTTAATAGGATATACGATATTTTGAAATTTACTGACAACTTTTCTGTGAGTAGGCAACTCCAGCGTATATGCTTACTTAAGATAAAGACTTTATAAGATAAAGCTTAGCAGTCTGTCAAAGATACTGTGACGTATACTTACAGCAGTCGTGGTAGAGCATGAGAAAGTAAGCTCCAGTTACATATTTTTGAAAACAGAGGTTTTCGCACTGTTGATCATTGCCGATGCATTCTCGGGAAAGAAGCTCCTGTTTATTTTCGGCTTGCCGAAGCCGCGTAACGTGATGTAACTTGTTTTACGTGGATGAGTTTGTAGGCGTGTTGAAGACTGCTATAGGTGGTTCTCATTGAAGTGAGCACTCCCATTTGGAACAAGAGTCAATGATTATATTTTATTTTAGCTTTAGACGTCAACTTCAGAGTGCTGTGGAATAACCACATTGGGTTTTAATACTTACACGGCAATAATTATTTTAAAAAGTGGTTAAAGTATTAAATATGGCTGAAAGGAAAAAGTAACTAGGGTCTCAAAAGTGCCCACTTTACCGTAGAACAGCTTATAAAGTTAGGTATTTTATGCTATGGCGTGTTCTTAATGTAGCTACGCTTAGAAAAGAGGAAACTAAAAATAGTATCTATTTTCGGAAGTTTGAAGTGACATTAAATCAGCGGGAGTGAGTGTAGGCTAAAACAATTCTATGTTAACCTGTCACAGGTGAATTTTTCTTAAAGCGATGTCTGCCGAGGATTTGGAATTACGTACTTCCATCATTCCGGAAAAAGAGTTAAAATAAAAAGAAGCACACTCCGGAAGTAGTGCGGAGGAATTCAAGTATCGTACGATCAAGATGTCCGGAAGAGATCGACAAGAGGCTCGCCTGGAATTACAAAGCAACGAAAACTGACTGCGGGTGGCATCGTGGTTTGTAGCCGCTATCGCTGGTCCGCGCTAGCTTCCTACCGCATCGTGCTTAAAGGCTGTTCACGATCAAGTCAGCACTTTAGAAATGAACCTTAGAAAACTGACTGCGGGTGGCATCGTGGTTTGTAGCCGCTATCGCTGGTCCGCGCTAGCTTCCTACCGCATCGTGCTTAAAGGCTGTTCACGATCAAGTCAGCACTTTAGAAATGAACCTTAGAAAACTGACTGCGGGTGGCATCGTGGTTTGTAGCCGCTATCGCTGGTCCGCGCTAGCTTCCTACCGCATCGTGCTTAAAGGCTGTTCACGATCAAGTCAGCACTTTAGAAATGAACCTTAGAAAACTGACTGCGGGTGGCATCGTGGTTTGTAGCCGCTATCGCTGGTCCGCGCTAGCTTCCTACCGCATCGTGCTTAAAGGCTGTTCACGATCAAGTCAGCACTTTAGAAATGAACCTTAGAAAACTGACTGCGGGTGGCATCGTGGTTTGTAGCCGCTATCGGTGGTCCGCGCTAGCTTTCTACCGCATCGTGCTTAAAGGCTGTTCACGATCAAGTCAGCACTTTAGAAATGAACCTTAGAAAACTGACTGCGGGTGGCATCGTGGTTTGTAGCCGCTATCGCTGGTCCGCGCTAGCTTCCTACCGCATCATGCTTAAAGGCTGTTCACGATCAAGTGAGCACTTTAGAAATTAACCTTGGAAAAAAGTCACTGCCCCTACATGTATATATTTTAATGAGCGCACTGAGTGGCATTCGTCCAGTAAAGTTGGCAACGATATCTGGTAAGCAGTTCCATATCTTAACTTCGAATAAGAAGTTTTAGGTAACAATTTGTGAAAACTTAGAATTATTTCTTTTGTTTTCTGTTTTTTTTTTAATGCATTGAAGTGTAAAACTGAGCAGATTCGTAAAGTATTTACTTTCCTAATAATTTCACTGTTTCACTTGACCAATGCATGAATAAAGTGTTAAGACCCATGGCAATGTTGATTTTACATGAGGCGGAGGAATGCAAAACGTGCACACAAGTAGATACTAAGCAGGGCTTTCAAAAGTGCTCATTTTACCGTGAACGGCCTATGATTACGAAAAGAACTCACGCTTCAGAATATGCCTGTACATTACTTTTAAACACATAAACACCATTTTAGAGCACAATAAATTGGTTAAAACTGATTTTTTCAAAGCGCTGTATCTCAAAATATACGCTGTATTTATTACTTACGTTGCAATATTTATTTTTAAAGGAGGTGGAAGTATCGAAAATGGCCAATTGGAAAAAATTAACTAATGCCTATACCTGCCTCTGCACCAATTTTTTCCCTCAGCGCTCTTTGCATAGCCCACCTTTAATGTAGAACTATAGCAGAGGCCATGGCTATGGTTGTTACTAGGAACAAAACGAGTTTTCTCATGGGTGAGTCTCGCATAGGGGACATTTCCGCCGCTGGGTGCGCATTGTTCCACAGAGACCACTTTCGATTTAAATTTTTTAGCTGTTCAAATAATAAAAGAGAAATATTTTGCCAAGTTTCGTAGTTATTTTATATTTGAATTATGATTATTGCAATAATTTTGCTTTTAACGTATAAGATAGAGAAATTCCGGTACTTAATGCGACACTAGAGCTTACCTAGTGGCGAAAAATTGTAGTTGCCACACTAAAAGCATTGAGCTTCCCAAGCTGAGTATAATAAACGTTAGCCACGGCATAGAAGGCACCAGTTGGTCGCCATTGGCGTGCTGCCACGCGGCGAGGTGACAAATGCCCGCAAGTAAGGGGACAGATGGAGGCCACAATTCCCACAGGACAGCTGACGTGCTTCGTAGTCGTCGCTCATATTTCACGCCTTCATCGACCTGAAACCAAACGGCGACCTCAAAATGCCACTCGATCAACCGAGCTTCAATTGTTTTGTTGAGGCAAGTTTTATTTTACTACACTATATGATCACCCTCGAAACTAGGCGTCGGAACGTCTCCGGGGAATTACCTGCAGCGCTGTAGCAAGTGTAGTAATTGATGTGGGTCGTTGGGTTCTATAGGTCGTTCACGGTAAAGTGAGCACTTTTGAAGCCCTAGTTACTTTCTTCTTTCAACCAATTTATGTCCTTCCACCACTTGTTAATATAAACCCTGACATGTGAATCGTAAACACAGTGTACACATTCACCATACCCAAAACCAAAAGTCCGAGGCCACAATGAAATGTATTTATTGGTGATTAATTCTGATCAAACATCTTCAGAAAGGGCTCACTTTATCGTGAATGGCCTATAGCGCGCAATCACCGTACCAGATGTGACCGAGGTCCGAGCTCTGAGCTGGCAAGTCCGTTTTCGGAACCCTATTGATCACAGGCCACTTACAAACAGACCGTGCTTTATGACAGGGAGTGATGCCATGCTGAAACACACAGTTGTCATCTCCGAACTGGTCTTATACCGTTGACAACTTACAGCCATTCAACTTGTCCTTATATCCTTCCGCCGTTAACGTGCCCCGTAGCACGATTAGTACCGAAAAGATTCAACTGACTTCGCAATGCTATAACTTATACACGCGAGCTCATAAGACCTTTGGGTGAATTTTAAAATACGTAGAAGAAGACAACGTTTTAATCTACCTTTTCACAAATGTTCAATGTGCCCTACATGCCATACGTCTAAACGTTAGTCAAACTGGTACCATGCTCGTTCGAGCATGTCAGGTGTTACCGCGGCCACTGCTAGTGCTATGCGGCATCGCAGCTCGCACACAGTAGTTGGAAGGAGCCTTTTACAAACGTCCACAAGAAAACATCACACACGCTGAGATCAGGCGACCTTGCAGGCCAGTGGTGCAATGTGCGATCCTTAAGCCCCTTACAGCCGATGCCACCGTTCAGGAAGCTCACTGTTGAAAAATTCTCTGACATGCAGGTGACAGTCAGGTGATACTCCGCCCTGTTGAAATATTAAATTGTTGGAATGTTCTCAAAATTGTGGAAACAGCCAGATCTCCAAAGTATTCAGATATGACATTCCCGTAACGGTGTTTTCCGCAACAAAAAAAAAAGGGCGGACCGTACACCTGCTCTCGGGAAACGGCGCAAAACACATTCGGCTTTGGAGAGTCTCTCCCATGCACGACTGTGGTATCTGGCCGCTGTGTTCCCCATATTCGTATGTTGAGGCGGTGCTTTTTTTCCACTTCAATGGAACGTAGCCTCATTGCTTAACATCAAACGTGAACAAAAGTTTTCATTGTCCTTCTCAATGCCCAGAATGTTTTCACAAAACTCAGGAGGTCGTTGTTTATCACCATCACGAAGGACTTGTAGCACCTGAATTCTGTGTGGTTTAAAAAACCATCGTCGCCGCAAAAACACGCCAGGCAGTCATACGGGAGATGGGCAGCTCTCGGCTGCCACGACGAGTGGACTTATGTGGACTCCGTACAAAACTCTGCCGGATGCGCTCTACATCTTGTTCAGGCACACGGGGGCGACATGTCGACTGCCCCTTAAATAAACAACCGGTCTCTTGAAGCTGCTCGTGCCACTGTCGGATGCTCTGCGCTGTAGGAGGTGCAGTGCCATACTGTCGACGAACATCACGCTGCACAGTTATAACTGACTCACTCTTGTTGAAACGTAGAACGCAGAGCGGGTTTTGTTGCTGTGTTATCGGCATCCCGACGCATACTGAACGAGCGCGCTAGCAGCACCAGCTGCAACGCCACCAGGGCGAAACCTACCGGCAAACAAGTTAACCGGCGCGGCGACGTGAAACATGCACCAAAGGAAACTTTACGTGTCGATGTGTATTTTACAATTTGCCCCTATCTTCATTCATGTAAAAGTTATAGCCTTGTGAAATCTGATGATTATTTTAGATACACGCTGTATTACGAGAGCATCAAGTCCCTTTCATGAAAAACGCCCCCACACTTACCCTACTCCGATGAATTTCCAAGTGGGAATCGTGCTGGACGATGCTGCTGATCGGGTTTTCTCGGGGATCTCCTGTTTCCCCCGCCCTTTCATTCTGGCGCTGCTCCTTACTCACCTCACTTTTCCCTCGTCTGCTCTCAAGACCTCGATTTTAAGAACAGCCCAAATCTCTTCACTTGCTCACTCACTCACTTGCAAATGCACGCATATATTCACTACCCTTTTTTTTTCAGGTCACGTTTAAGGAGAGACCTGAACAATGCGCGGATTCATTTTGAGACAAGCTAGATTTCAAATCACGTATGTTTATATAACTTTAGCCATTGGTCCACACGGTGTTTGACACCTGGTAGAGAACGGTGGCCCAATCGTCGCCTTCCACCGTGACAGCAGACAACCAATGCACAGTTGACAAAGACATATTTGTGCATAAGACCGTGGAGTCCAGCCTGCAGGTCACTGAACTTACGAATTTTTCAGATGTAAGTTACATCATATTTGGTAGCCCAGAATTACGACTTTGCAAAGACGAGATTGTCTTAAATACAATGTGAACACAACTAAGATTTTATACAAATTTTTGACGCATAGCTAACGTAAAGGTCGCATAATTAGCCCCACGTTAACTTCAGCGTGATTCGGCCTTCATTCGTCCGTCACCCGCTGGTTTACGACCAGCGGGTGACCAAAGTGTCAGCATTCCGTTAGCACCTCTATCCACATCGCTGCAAGTACATCAGCCCGGAAGTGCGCGCCGCAAGGAATGTGCTCGACATGGTAACTGCATTTCCTTCCCGTGGCCTTGCGCACTCGTCGCTGTTACTCCGCGGCTGTTACTTGTAGCTGGTACCACCTGGCCGGCGCTTCCCACCTCCACGTACGTTGTGGGCAAGCGACCGCCAAATCGGGGACATCACAAGAACAGGTAACGTTGTGGGCAAGCGACCGCCAAATCGGGGACATCACAAGAACAGGTAACGTTGTGGGCAAGCGACCGCCAAATCGGGGACATCACAAGAACAGGTAACGTTGTGGGCAAGCGACCGCCAAATCGGGGACATCACAAGAACAGGTAACGTTGTGGGCAAGCGACCGCCAAATCGGGGACATCACAAGAACAGGTAACGTTGTGGGCAAGCGACCGCCAAATCGGGGACATCACAAGAACAGGTAACGTTGTGGGCAAGCGACCGCCAAATCGGGGACACCACAAGAACAGGTAACGTTGTGGGCAAGCGACCGCCAAATCGGGGACATCACAAGAACAGGTAAGGACACTCGAAAGTAGCGAGAATTTGTTTTGAACCAGCATGGCTTTGATGAGACACTAAGGTTATGGGCACGCGTTTTTTTTTTTCGCGAAAACGTTCAACGACTGGTTATGCTTCAAAACACTTAGTTCAAATCCACTTTCGTTATTGTACGTTTTGTAATTCTACTCGCCTCTGACGAAGACATGGAGCCAATAACCAAAGTAGAGCAGCAAATATCTACATAGGTTATCGAAGCTAGCGCGAGTGCAAATATTTTCGCGAAAAAACAGATGTCCCTAACTATAGTCCATTCACTGTTGCTTCCTACTTTTCTGAAGCCCCGCTAAAGTTCTACTTCCAGAGTATTTCTCCGGCTCATCCAAACCAAGCTTGACCAAAGGGACAACGCATCGCATTCGTGCGCACTCACTTGAATAATATTTTGCATGAGAACTATTTCTTACTAGGCATTACGAACACACCTATTCATTCCCCGTTCTCATTCAACCAAATTTTAAATAAAATATTGTGATTTAGAGATATGATGGAATTAAAATTCAATTCAATCAGAAACATGGTACTTTTTATGTTAAGAGAAGTATAAGATGCTTATGACACATGGCGTATTTATAGACACATGAAGAATTTGCGGGTTCATTTAGGGAAAAGCTAGAATTCAAAACAGTTGTGTTTATATAACTTCAGCCATTGGACCACATGGTGTTGGACACCTTCTGGAGAACGCTCGCCCAATCATCGCCTTCTACTGTGACAGCAGACAACTATTGTGCAGTTTACATCGGCATATTTGTACATAAGACTGTCGAGTTTAGCTTGCAGGTCATTGATCTCGCGAATTTTCCAGGCCTCTACATATTTAAGAAACGACCAAACACGTCACATGTAAAGTAATTTTCAAAGGTTCTATTCAAAAAGTGTGAATAAACCGTGAATAGAGTATAGATTATCCTCTTATAATTGGATAATCAAGTTTTTGACTCGGCCAAGTTCTCCGTAAACAAATCCCGAACATGCAAACAAAAATCACCGGTGCCTGGACGAACAGCAGCCTTCCTGAACGCACAACATCGGAGTTCAGGACCCATTAGATTTCCTTTCATATATCTTATAAAAATTATTTCCATGAAAGGTAGATAGGTTTAAAGTAGTGATAAATTATTAAATAGCTTCCTTCAAAATTTAACACCCTCCCACCAAATAAACAAAATTTTAATTTAATTTAACTGATTATGTAACAGAGTTCACGACTTTTCATTGGGATCTCAATGTGGGGAGGGGAGGATTAAAAATATGTCCAACGATCCCCTTTTCGGCTACTACCTGATAAGAGAAATGAATAACGTTATGTATAGGAAGTATTAATTAACTTTAATTAAAAAAATATAATAGAGTTCAGTTATGGCCAATGGCCGAGCACTGATCAAATTTGTATTTTCTTTGTTGTTGGCTCAAACAGGGAGAGTCCAAAGACGTAAACACACAGTAGGAACGAGAATGATGGACCCGGGGGGGGGGGATAATAGAATGAACCCCCGTTACCCAAAAACGGAAACAGAAAGGTGGTCTCTCATTTCCTCCTCCCCATCTTGGAAACACGAGGTTGTCGGTCGTCGCTTATGCCTACTATTGGCACACGACGTCGTGCTGTCTTGGTAGCAAGTGTAGGACGGCGACGGGCGAAGCAGGATGGATGTAAAGCGCAGCACTAACCTCTTGACGGATAGGACGGGAAGAGCAGCGCGGAAGGCCCCAGGGGACAAGAGGCAGTCTGGTAGGGCCTTCACATCCCTTCCAGTAGCGGCTGGCAGTATCTCCTGGAAGAGGGCGCCACTATGCAGCATGTGTGCGACCTTCCAGGCCTCGTCGCTGCCTCCTCCAGGCCAGGGTTTCCATCTCGCACGGCACTTCGCTGGAAGCAAATCTTGTGTCTTCTTCTGTAGGCTGTTCACGGTAAAGTGAGCACTTTTGCGGTCCTAGTTGCTTTTTTCTATCAGCCATTTTTTATCCTTTAACCATCTTTTAAAGCAAACATTGCCATGAAAGAAATAAGCACATTAGATATATTCCACCGCACTCTGAAGGCTAAAATAAAATATACTTATTGGCAGGACTTCGAAATTTCTCACTTTACCGTGAATAGCCTATAGTTACATTGGGGCCGCGAAGGTGTAGTGGTTAGACTACTCGCCTCGCACCTAGGCGAACCGGGCTCGATTCCAGGCGGGGTCGCATGTGGGAATTGTACCGGACGATGCCGCTGGTCGGGGGGTATTCTCCGGGATCTCCCGTTCCCCCTCTGCATTCCAGCGCTGCTCCATTCTCACTTCACTTCACCCTCATCGGCTCTCAAGGCCTTGCTGTTACGAGCCGTCTAAATCTCTCCACTCCTGGCACACTGTTAAATTTTTCCTTCAGGCTGCCTCCAGTAAGTTTTGTCACGTCAAACAGGAAGGGTTTGACGTGACCGAAACGTCATAAATATCACCATCTTTGTCTGAAAATTTTGGATGGCTCCATTTTCCATCATACGTTTTGTTCTAAAATCTCTTGGATGTTTGACGAGTTGAGGCAGTCAAAAACGTGCACATAAAAACAAACTTTATTTCCGACACAATCAACTTTAAAACAACTACCAACAACTACAGACGAAACAAGGAAAAGGTGATAATTAATATACGTCGTAACTACCAGGACACTAATGCTGTTGGAAGCGCGCTCTGAAAAAAAATAGTAAAAAACCAAAGGCAACTATTTTAATTGCATAACAAATATGCGTGATGAATAAACTTAAAAATTTAGTTTGGAATTGAAAATAAACAGAAAAAATCATAATACGCCTGTAATTAGGTGCGTGTTAACACAACATTACCCCACTTTCAAAATTATGTTTAAGGAAAAATCTGACTAGTTCCATCAACTAGAGAACCTTGACAGTATAACACAATCAGGATAATTTTTTTCAATTTTGTTTGACGGCAAAATTTTATAACTGACTTTCATCTTCAAATTTTACTGTCACAACAAAACCACATTACTAGCACTTCTATCTCTATTTATCAGAAAGAAGGTTGCCACAATGTGGCAACACAAAATGTTTGGAATGTTTTGAACAAGAATTATTTCTTCGAAGTGTCTAATTAACGTTGTGTGACCAAGGGGTTTATTATGACTACAATGCAAGCGAACGTTAGCCGAGTTAACGATCGCAGACAGCCCATCGACACAGGTTAGTGTCACTTCGTATTGTTACCGCAAATTATTCAAACACTGAGATTCCGTTGACGTCAAAATCTGACTTAGAGATAGCGCCTTGGTCAGAGGGCCTCGGTATGCATTCTATTGTAAATCGCTTCTCATCACCAAGTCAAATAAAAATGGGGGCAGAGGCATTTCTACAAATTTATCCACTTTTTATGCAAAAAATGTGCAACGCTGGTTCATGTACTACAAGTAATTTGCTTAATATCGTGGAGGTACCAGCTTAAATAATATAATAAATAAATTATATCATAATGTTGTGCTTTTAAATTTTTGTATAATCATTAAAAATAAAATTATGACACAGAAACTAAGAATATCTGCAAAAGTCGTCATAAGTGGGGGGGGGGGGGTTGTCCCGGCCATCTTGGTTTCACGAAATTTTCGTCGTAACTGGCATCACAAATTATTTTTAAACTTCGGGCTTCGACAAGGTTTTCGGGCCTTGCTAGGCCACTGTTGCCAGGATGATTTCTATAACATCCCGCAAGCAGGCAGTAACTATTCAAAAATTAATAAATGCAGTAGAGACGTAATAGTTTTATTAAGCTTTATAAACCATTATATATGCCGTATCGTACAAAATATTTCGTTAAATATTCTTAAATGGAAGTTCTTGCAAAATAGTGAAAATTCAAGATGGTGGGGCCTAATACCTTTCAAAGTGGATTTCTATAGCGGAATTTCCGGAGCGCGTGTAGCCGACTTTGTCGCGTGCAGGTTGGCAATACCGCTCCGCACCTTGCGGCGAGGCAGCGAGTTGAGTGGTTGGTAGTTGAGGGAGAGACCCCTCGCTGGTGACGCGTCGCGGGTTGACGGACCCTCTCCGGAGTCATCACGGACAATCTCTGCAGGCGATGAAACTGCCTTCCTCCTCTTTACTCCGTAATTCCCCATCGGCTTGCAGGACACGTTCCTCGCAGCTTCCCCTCCGACGCCCAGTGGCATCGCTTTGTTCGCTCCTCCGTCGTAACTTCCGCTGGGCGCCCCATCCTGCCCCTTGTGTGCTCCTGCACTTGCCGCGCTGCGCTGCATTGCAGGTTGCACGGTAACGTAGGCGCCGATCTCTCGCCCTTCTATTATCTCTGACGTGCCATTTCACTCCACTCTATATTCCAATCACGATTACTTCTAGCTTTTCTGAAGCCCCGCAAATAAAGGTTTTCTTCCAGGATATTCCTCCACCCCATGCAAACATAGCTTAACTAAGTCTAGAAAATCACACCAAAGCCACACCTATTGTCTGACTATTTTTATTCATATTAAATATAAATTAGATATTATAATTCATTTATAGATGAAATATAAATAACGTTTTAATTTAACCAAAAATACAGTACCTTTATGTTGGCACAAGTATAAAACGCTTCCGATAGATGTCATATTTAGAAACAACCAAAAATATACAATGGATGTTTTTTTCAAAAGTTTGATCCAAATAGTAGTGTAAAGAAACCGCGAATAGACTATATCTTTAAACCACTAATACGTCCTATTCTGAGGCAGGCCTATGTTTTCTTTTTATAGGCGAACGTAGTTGGGACACGTTTAATAATTCTGTAAAAAAAAACAACGGTTTTCAAACATGCTGTGGACCGCAAGGTAGGCTGGTCCTACATATGTAAATATTTACGAAAAAGATATATATTATCACATATGATAATTCGGTAACCTCTTTATATTACTGTTCTTTAATTTAGTTTCATTAAAGTTACAAGTGTTTTAGTGAACTCATCATACGACAGTTGAAAACGCAATACTTTATTTTTTTATTTTTTATTTATTTTTTTTTTTTTTGCAATGCATGGAGCATGAGCGCTTCAGGTTCACATTAAATCAGATATTTTCTCCCCCCGCTTTCAGTGAGTACTGACGGAAGTAAAATTGTAAAACATGTATATTATTTCTCTACATGCACGTTTCATTGGAATTGCATCAGAAATATGACATGCTAACTGCATTACCAAACATGTCGGTCTCTCGGTGTATATCGTTTCTCGGTGTTCAGCGTCGCAAGCCTGTGTACGATAAAGTGTACATAATTAATTATTTTTTTTGCAGTGTAAAATTATTCAGACTGTTTCTTTTCACTTACATTTCCAGGTACGAAAAATCCCTTGCAGAATTCTCGAAAGTGTTACAGGGACACGGGGCTCGCCCTCATCCTTATTGTCACGTCATAGAACGAAAGAGTCACTACTGACAGCCCCATAGCGGTGCGTTCGCGACATAGACTGCGCATTAGATATGAGTGACGTGCGCGTACAGACGATGAGATATCTGATGTACGCTACTGGGTCGCCCCTAAGCGCTGCCGATCTTCCAGGACTTGATCGCGTAGAAATACCTGCAGGTAGGCGGCAGCCCGTAATTGGCGCCGCAGTCTCGGACAGCACCGTCCCTGTATAGCTGCGAGGCGTCTCCTTTCATGGCGCTACCAGGAGCAGATCGCAGCGATCCTGCCGGCAAAAATGGCGCAGCTTGTTTGCAAACACGTCGCTCGCGCGAGGAGGGGATGCTTATCGCTTCTTAGTAGAGTTCAGTTGAGCAGCATGGCCGCCACGTACGACGCGACGCCCCTGCAGGTCTCCAGCAGGGGTAGGCACATTCCGCGAATTCATTTCGGGACAAGGTAGACGTCAAACACATATAAATACTGTTCACGATGAAGTGAACACTTTTGAATTCAACCTCAGAAAAACAAAGTCACTGCCCCTACCTGCATATATTTTAACGAGCGCCCTGAGTCACATGCGTCCAGTAAAGTTAGTAATGATAGATGGAAAGTAGTTCCGTATCTTAACGTCGAATATAAAGTGTTGGGTAAACATTTCTGATCATTTAAATTATTTATTTCGCATTTTTTTAAATGCATCGATGTGTAAACATGAACAGATTTGTAAAATATTTATTTTTCTAATAATTGCATAGTTTCATTCGACCAACGCGTGAATAAAGTGACGATGCTCATGGTAATATTAATTATACATAAGGCGGAAGAATACACAAATTCGTTCTTTCATGTGTAAAGGCTGTTCACGATAAAGTGTGCACTTTGAATTAAACCTTAGAAAAATGGCATTGTCCTTACCTGCATATATTTTGACGGACGCCCTGAGTGACGTGCGGTCAGTTAAGTTGGTAATGATGGATGGAAAGTAGTTCCGTATCTTTAAAGGAAATAAAAGTGTTATGTAACAATTTCTGATAACTTAAATTATTCATGTCACTTTTTTTTTTCAAATACAACGAAGTGTAAAAATGAGCATATTTGTGCAATATTTACTTTTCTAATAAGTTCACAGTTTCGCTTGACCGACGCATGAATAAAGTGATGAGGCCCATTACAATGTTAATATTACATAAGGCGGAAGAATACACAACGTGCATATAAGTAGATCTTAAGCAGGGCTTTAAAAAGTGCTCACTTTATCGTGAATAGCCTACGCAAAACAAGAACCACTCGCTTAAGTAGCCACCATTGCAAAGATTACACTCGCAATACGACGTCGAGTCTCGGAACTATTGTTATGAATTCGCTGCCAACCTAACTGGCCGCCTGCACACCTGTGTTGACTGCGGCATATGCGCAGTTATGAGCAGTGATGTTTTCCAAATGTCGATCTCAGATCCGCTCACTTTACCGTGAACAGCCTTTACGGAGGTTTCTGTGGAACAACTTGCTACGCGGATCTTGTTGCCATGCGCAGATACACGCGAGGGCGTTGGTTTTGAGTTTATTTCTACAGCCGTGGTTCAGGAACGTACTTCACTTGCAGCACTTTAAAAAAAACGTGTAGAGAATTTGAGGATAGAACAATGTTTATGATATAATTAGGGATAGGAAAAATTCGCGTGTTCAATGACCTGTAGGTTAGACTCCACAGTCATGTGTTTACTCGAGCTTCAGATGTTCGTTCATTGGCTGCTGGCTCAGAGAGTAGCCAGTGTTACTTCACACCTGGCAGTATGGCACTCTTTGCAAGTCTGCTATTGGTGCAGAATCGTCAAGGGCGTGTCTAATAAACTGCGATCCAATTGCGAAGTCAACTTCAGTGTACACGTGTTTGGCGTCTATCTTGCCCTGAAATGAACTGGCGAAATGTTCCCATCCCTAATTTTAATTTATAATAAAAATTTTGGTAAAACTTCAATTTAACGAGAAATACGATTATTTTATGTTAACAGAGTTATAAAACGCTTGTGACGGATGACAAAGTAAACGACCAAACACGTCACACATGAAATGATTTTCCATGGGTTAGATTCGGAAAGTGCGAAGAAACCGCTAATAGACTATAGTCGGAGTTTCCAATTATTATTTGTCCACTTCCCCCAGCCTAATTATAATGAAACTAGAATACGTTTCAGAGAGTCCGAGTACGTTATCCATATAAAAGTGCGTGTGTGTTGAAAACTCGAACGTAAACAAACACATTAATTATTGCTGACTACGTGACTTTGATAGTTAGTTGTACTAGCGATGGACGAGTCAATGCTGCGGACCTGCGCAGAAGACGGAAGAATCGTTGTACGACGGCGACAATGTTTGTACACCGCGGTCGGCGAACCTGAACCCCCGCGTGTTTACAACGCCAAACTGGGTGCCGGGGGGGAGGAGGGTGGTGGTAGGGTAGGGATGAGAGCCGCACGCACTTGACGACGAGGCGCTGGAACGGCTTCCTGTGCAGCCGTACACGGCAGTACCGGAAGCTGCGCACCAGGAGGAAGTGAGCGACGCGCGCTCAGCCCCGAGGGCGGGGGTCGCGTCGTCGCCGCCGCCTGCGAGTTGAACGACACCTCCTGCGAACACCTCTCTCGGCCATTTCCGTGTCACGTGTCCTGTGCACGTCGCCAGGACCTCCGGTAGCGGGACGAAGGCTTGGAACATGGACAGCTATGATCTGGACTTCCGTCATATCGGCGGTCGCGGTTGTACAGATGTTATACTACTCGCCTCTCGCCAAGACGAACCGGGTTCGATTCCCGGAAAATTTCCGCACGTGGGAATCGTGCCCGGACGATGCCGCTGGTCGACGGGTTTTCTCGGGGGTCTCCCGTTTCCCCCGCCCTTGCATTCAAACGCTGCTCCATACTCGCCTCGCTTCACCCGGGCTCTCAAGACCAAATCTCTCCACCCACTACACGTCCTGTCTTACCCTAAGGCAGGAGTTCCTAAAATCTTTAGATTTCGTCGACATCTTTGATAATGGTACACATTTTGCCGGACCCTCGACCGTTTATTTAATACAAGCCAAGAGAATAGTTTCATTATACAAAATGTTACGATCTCAAGTTCAGTTTACAACAAGACAATTGGAATCCTGACTATAATCTCAAGAAACCCTTACATGCTCGCAAACCACAATTTAAGAATGGCTGCTCTGAATGTATCAGGTACAGAAGATAGGTAAGTTGGGATTAAGGCGGATTCTTACCCGCCATCTTGGATTTATCGAGTTTTCGCCAAAGCTTCAATTTCAGAAGGTGTATTGAAATTTCCCGCACGACATATCCTAAATAACAGCTTCCCAATCTTTATCGAACTGCCACAACTTCGCGACATTAATTTAATTTTTAGCTGGTAACTGTTGAGGCGAAACGCGAGATTATTCCATGTGAACGATTACAAAAGCCACTATATCAACAGTAAAAGAAATACTGACCTGAGACAATGCACTAGGCAATGCTCTGTGCTTCGTCGTTCCAAAAAAAAACATGACACAGAACTTTATTTCCAGAGTATGGCAAAAAATTCCATAAATCCAAGATGGCGGTTGGGAATCTGCCTTAACGTCTTGTAGATAGTGAGGTCCTTAGCGACGGAGCCAGTTGTTGAGAGAAGCGGGAACGAGGAAGGAATCTGTCATGGGCTGTATATGCTGTTCGCGGTAAAGTGAGCACTTTTGAAGCCCTAGTTACTTTTTCCTGTCACCCATTTTTTATCCTTTAACCACTTTTTTAAAATAAATATGTTGCCATGTAAGTAATAAACACAGTGTGCATATTGCACAGCACTCAGAAGTTAACATCTAAGGCTAAAATAAAAAAATATTTTTGACTATTATTCCAAATGAGAGGGTTTTCAAAATTGCTCACTTTACCATGAATGGCCTATACTGGGGAACCAGTCCAGCAGTCGCCTTGAGTGATTTCGGAGAATAATGGGAAAAACGCAATCAGGATGGCCGTAACGGGTGTGGAGCCCAGATACAGCCGAATGCGAGTCCGAATATTCACAACTGAGCCACCTCACTCGGTCAGGATACCAACCGCTGCCAGTTGTCCTAATACCTGCCAGTTGGCCTAATACCTGCCAGTTCATCAGTATTTGACAGACTTGTTTAAACTTAAATAAGCACCTCTTAAATTTCAATATTTTTCAGTACTTAAATATGCATGTTACTATTTAGTATATATTGGCGCAGCCAGGTAGGAAAATATCTCCTCACGAAGACATGTGACCAATGAGATGAGGGAATTTGTACTTTTGCATTTAGCATGTTGAAGTCTAGTTCGTGCGTAAATACTTTCGGGAAAAACAAGTGGCCTTGGTAATAACTATCAATTTTCTGCAGTGTGTGCTAATTTGTAAGCAATATTATTTTTCCCCGTAAAATGTAATAAGCAATTGTAAATTATGAGAATGGTTCGTTGTAAGAGACGATAAATATGCCTTGAGTGCGCCAAATAAATACTATTTATTATTATTAGAAGGACGGTGTTGTCGTCTGGAGAGCAGTAGATGATGTCCCGCACTGGATCTTCGCCTCACGCTGCGACGAACAGTAGCGACGGCTCCCAGTCATTTTCGTAGTATGAGTTTGAGGACGCACCCTTATGCAGAGGAGAGCCGAAGGCAACGTGACTTAGGGTCACCGTGACCGCGTGGTTACCAGCTCGGAGGTGAACTGAGTCATGTTGGGGGGTTGTGCGCGACCGTCCTCCGTTGCAGCTTGCTGCCATACGTGGCCTTCGCATAGAATACGTAATAATACAGAATTGGAACGTCCGGTTATACCACGAGAACGATCGCCCGCACACGCCAGCGAAATGTTGGAGAGCCCGTTTGCTAAGCAGCTCCTAGTAAGTCCCTTGCCAACTGGTAGCACACACGTAATATAAATAGGGACAGGTGTTCTTCGCGAAAATATTTACGTTCATGCTAGACTTCAATTACCTACGCCCGCAACCACAACTTCCTTTGGTCATTGGCCACGTGTCTACGTGAGAAGACATGTTTTATTTGATTGGGCCAATAGTAATAAAGCACTCCGATACTGAACGTCCATGATTCGCGGACAAATACTTGAGGCACGTGACATTTAAAAATAATCCAACCACGGAAATGAGTTTTGGAGTACAACTGATCTTGAAATATTTTTACGAAAAAACCTGTCTCTGACTAAAAATACTAGAATTAGGTACCCAACTTAGTCTTCTGCGCTTGCCCGTAACATTTACGCGCCTGTCGCCAGTACAGCTGTCGAACTCACTTGGTCAACTGTAATGAACGTTTTTGATTACAGTTGAATTTTTTTACAGACTAGTAATTTGAGATACAGGAAATGCACAAACATCGCAAGACACTTGCTTACATTAACAGTGTTTAAAGTGCTATTGATATAAAGCAGTCCAGTTGTGGAATATAGAGGGTACCCACTGCGCAGTTCACGCGAGCACTCTACCTCATTTTCCCTCTACGGGTAGCCCAGCTAACACGGAGTCTTATTTCCGCAGCACGTATTAGTCACTCGAAACAAACCCCGTTCTAGAGCTTCTTGCGCAGCCAATCAACGAATGGTTATGCAGTTATCAAGGGAACCCCATGCCTTATATCTGCTTGAAGATGGTGCAGATTACTGATTATGTGAGATCGATAACAACTATAAGCATATGTTTTCCTATTATATAAACACTGACAGAATCTTGGGGCGGGGAGGGGAGTAATACGGCTGTAGTAAAGTGCCCCCCTCCCCCCATTTCCAATAAAAAGTAAACCCATAAATCTTAAAATTTACACGCATATTCGGAAGGCCGTATTCCTGTAACCTTAACTTTTAATATTTGTTATTATTTTCCAGGGTGTTGGGCCAGTGGCCAGCAAGCAGGCGAACGAGAAAACAAAAGAGTAATGTCTTTGATTCTACAAACTGCTGTAGGTTTAGACCCTTGCCCATTTCCTGACATATTTGTGGACTCGCTATACTGGCGAGGTGCCGTCACTTCCCAGCCGTCTTCTGCACAAACCAGCGACGTGAAACAGAAACGAGTGTGTTTGAACGCAACGTGTGAAGCGGACTATAAACCGCCTGCTCTCTTTAACAACTCTGACGCCACCTTCCGAAAACAATCGTGACTGAAATTCTCAATAAAAGCCGTTAAAAAATTAAACTAGAAATATAATTTATATTATTAAAGAAAGAAATTTTTCTACAGACAAAAAAAGTAACATTTTGTTAACATTTATGCGTAAGTGACCTTTTAAACAAGATAGAAATGAAATTCGAACCTTAAATTACTAATTCATAGAGACGTGCAAAATTCGCGTTATTATTTGGCATAGGGATATACTTCACAGTGCTGTCTGTACTCGAGCCAGTGTCGTTTCACCACTGGCTGCTGCGTAGATGTTACGTCACTCTCTTTCTGACTGAACTACCCGTGATTGGATTACACGACTGTGAAGTGTCTGTTTATTGGCGCAGAGTTACCCAGGGGGTGTGGTCCGATGACAAAGTTATTGCAAAGTGACATGTGTTTGAAGTTTAATGTGTCCCCAAATAATAACGCGAATCTTGCAGGCCTCTGCTAATTCAATACCATAGCCCATAGGCGTCGAAGGCGCAAGAAGACGGTCGCCCCTCCACTTTTCAGCCAGCACTGGGTTGACAAACATTGATCTCGCAGTACTACAGTTTGTAAAATATGTTTATATCTTATTGCCGAATCCTAGTCTCGTTTATACTAAATTATTTAAATATTTAAAACCTTGTCCCGCGTGAAATATCTAAGTGCTACACACGCGCATAACCACATGTACTGTACACCCGTACAACGGAAAAACGAGAGAGAGAGAAGGGGAAGAGAAAGTGATTACGGGTATCACAGAAAGTTTTGAGACTTGCCCCACTTCTGGAAACACTGCCGAGCTTTCCGAAAACTACGAACTTAGAGCCGAACAAAACATTGTACTGTTCACTGCGGGCTGTTCCCTCAGCGCTGACGAGAACATCGACGAACCCTCGGCGACCTAAGTGGTCGCCAGCAACAACGGAAGGCGGGGGGCTGGGTGTTGCGCAGCAGACGCCGAGAGAGTTTCGACTGCAGCAGCTGGAGACGCCGATCTCTCCGTTCTTTGTGTGCACAGCCGGTGTTAGTGTTTGCTGCCGTCGAGGACGCGAGTCAAGGGCCGGCTTCCAAACACACTCGCTCGCTCCAGAGATGCCCCTTCCACCAAACATGTTTGGTGCGGGGGAGCCCGTGCAGTTAATGATAGCCGCGGTGTTTATTGGCTCGGCACGAGGAGTTTGGTGCCGTCGGCTGGGCCAAGGGGGCCGGGGGGGGGGCAACTTCCTGGTTCCTGGGCGCAGAGTAAAGATTCTTACACAATATAAAACTTTAGCATTTGACTTTACGTTTCCTTTCATCCGACGAAACCACCAATACACAACCCAATTGTAACATCAGAGTTTAGACAATTGAGCATCGGTTCTGCCAGCTTCGTAAAAATGTGAATCTTGCTATGTAAATAATTATTATACTAGCCAGGAATGCATTTTAAGTGCCTTTTATAAATATAGGCTTATCATTTATATTAAAAGTTTATTTCAAAACAAAAAATCAATTTGTTTACTTTATTAAATTATGTAAATTCATATATTTCCTCTTCACATTTTATTTGTTTGTAACTTATTTAATTTAAGATGAGCTTTGTTTAATATACCGAGATTAAAATAGCTCTACAATAAAATAACGCACCTTCAACATAACTTCTGTTAGATTCTCGGCAAAATAGGATTGACTTTGACTTTAAATTTCAACTTTTCGAAATCTTAAAGTCAAGAGTACTTGACTTTGCCATCGACAGATCCATTTTGTCAAGCTCCATAAGAAACAACATGTCGGAAAGTCAAATGTTAAAGTCACATGTTAAAGTTTTCAATTGTGTAAGGGCCTTAAACACTCGCGCGATGCTCGCCGACAACAGGGGACAAACTCGTTTGCCGTTGGAACCAGGTTGGCGAGCTGCTACCACACCGGAGGTTAGTATATAGAGATGGAACAGCTGTTAACCCACTACACCACCGCGGCCCCTAGTCACGCCCAAGTTTGGGTATTAATGGTGACATGCAAAATTCGCGTTATTTCCTGGCACCAGGCTTGACGTCAACATGCTGTTTGTTCATTCGACTACTGTCATTGGCGAACATAAGTGTTGCGCTTTCCGACGGGGTTTTGAACCGATAAGAAATGTTCCACATTGGAGTGACCAATCGCCTGTAAGAGCTCACTCAAGAAAATGACTTCGCTCTGCCAATGAACTCACGGATTGTTCACGACTAGGTATAGAAAAGTGAAGCCTAACATGTCACCAAAATAATAACGCGAATTTTGCAGGTCTCTAGGCATGAACCATCACCATCACATGAGCTTGAAACACTAGTCTGAGCCGCCAAACGAAACCCGCTTTGTTTCCAAACTGTTTTGACATCAGCTACTTGTTGTATTAAGCTTATGCCTGTACATTTATGTCTGGCGTACACGGGCAATCACACGCCCGTAACGTAATAAGTAGAATACTTTATTTCGCCTTCTTACGGTCGCGAGTAAAAATAGGCTTATTTTTGGTTATGCGAACTAGCGAGTTCCATTCCATTCCAGTATTTGCATTGGTGGAGGGGTATGTCACTTTTCCTGATATAGGTACTAACAAAAAAATCATTTCAAGAAGCATCTAAATAGTACTAAAGACATGCTGACTTTTGCGATTTATAACTATTACTTCTTAAAAAGTGGCAGGGAAAACTTCAAATCACACAGATTTCTTTAGATATAGACAGCAAACTTATTTTATTCGAAGTGCATTAGTTTGGCAGTCTGGCAGTTGATGACTTACGCAAACGAACCAGATCATTATAGTCAAGAGCGAAATTAGTTCATATAGTGAGTGAAGAGATTTGGGCGGCTCTTAACAGCGAGGTCTTCAGAGTCGATTTTGGGTGATTGAGGTGAGTATGTAGCGGCGCCGGAATGAAAGGGCGGGGTAAACGGGAGATCCCCGGGAAAACCCGCCGACTAGCGGCAACGTTCGATACGATTCCCACAAGCGAAAATCCGAGAGTGGCCCGGCCGGGTTGAACCTGATTCGCCTTGGTGGGAGGCGAGCAGGCTAACCGCTCAGCCGTCGCGGCCCAGTGAGTTCATATCGCTGATAAAGTGTCTCGCGGTGACATTAGCAATGGGTTTGCCTGGGAAACTTGCTAACAAGATTAAACTACGGGCTAAGTGGTTCTACATGGCGCATTTCCAACTGGAACGGCTCATTCCGTTTACGAAGGGCGCGGTTCGTTTAGTTGGTATTTGCACATTGCTATTTTTAGTATCTGAAGCATACTTTTTGGTTCGTCAAGAGAAATAAATTTCCCTCGGAATATTAGGAGTACGTTTGTTGATGACGCAGGAAGAACTAATTAACTCAGTGGTGATGGCTTTTATGCAAAGTGTGTTAGTAATTAAATTAGGTCATTGCCTAACACTTTCAAGTTACATAATTCTGCAAGGCACGTAGAATCTTAAAAGTTGGAAATTTATTTTGTCTTTGCTGTTATCTGTTACTTTTTATTCGTATTTACAACAATATTTTAACTACTGTTTTTTTTTTGTTGTGCTAAAAATGTTTTGAATTTATTTTTAATGCAGTGTCATTTTCTTAATGCAGTTTAACGTGCAAACTTTTTTCAATTATAAATATATTTTATGTGACATTTAAGCCTAAGAGACCATATCCGGCAAGACAGTGCTTATGACATGGCGTCATCAACTGCATACGTCAGGCGGGCGGCCCACTCTAATGAGGAGTTCGGTGCGTAGCGAACGTCGGGCCCAAACTTCAGTGAGCGCTTGTACCCATAAAGGCAGTTCTGAGCACTCTTGAAAGCCCTGCTTAAGATCTACTTGTATGCACATTGTGTATTCTTACACCGTAGGTTAACATTAACATTTCCATGGGCCTGGTAACTATATGTTCACGCGTCGATGAAGTGAAACTATCAAATAGTTAGAATAGAAAATATTTTACAAATTCGACAATTGTTCACTTAGATGCGTTTTGAAAGTAGAATGCAAACTGGT
This sequence comes from Dryococelus australis, assembly GCA_029891345.1. Classification (NCBI taxonomy): domain Eukaryota; kingdom Metazoa; phylum Arthropoda; class Insecta; order Phasmatodea; family Phasmatidae; genus Dryococelus; species Dryococelus australis. Next base: position 116,708,407 of record CM057000.1, on the reverse strand, counting down.
CATTTCAGTATTCACGAAGGTTTGCCCGACATTTTCAATTCAACGCTGAAAGACGTGGAGGTCAAGTGTCCCTGGAAAAATATATGCAGCTGGGGCAGTGACATTTTTCAAAAGTTGAATTCAAAAGTGATCAATTGTCTGTGGACATCCTGTAGTGCGCGGAAGTGGATGCACTTGGAGCTTTGTCGTCGTGAGAGGCAAATGTTTCCCTTCCAGACCGTGTTGTTCTGCGGGTAGGGAGTGACCGACCTATCAGGCAGACGGCAACTCCCAAGATGGGGCTAGAGGGTGGGAATGACTGCTCCAGACACGATATAGCAGTGCGACCTTTTAAGATAACCCGGCCGTGGAATGTCTGGCGAGTTGTTCGCGCCCTCGTACGGGCATCGCCGAAAACATCCTCCCTGTTCCCTGGGCGGCAGCGTTCCGAAACGGGACTCCGATAATGCACAGTAAAGTGACATCTAATAAAAGCTCAGCAAAGCAAGAGTTCTGCGGAGAATTCTTTCGAAATCTTGATAAATAATTAACGCGTAAAGCGGTTTTCACAGTACTGCGATGCGATGCGTTACGTTGCGATGCGATGCGATGAGCTGTAGCCAATCAGAATAAAGCAGCCTGTTGATGTCGACCGACGGCGTCGACGGTGCTGCATGAAGTTCGTACACCTGCGTTGCCGGCAGCGGACGGCAACCGATAAGAAGAAGAAGAAGGATTTTTGTTTACTTTGAGCACTGACGAATAAAATAAAGTATGGTGTTGTGTTTTGTATACAAATACGCATTTGGCGCAAAAGCAAACTTTCTGTGTATTATTTCGTAGTATTGCCTTATTTTTTAGAATCTTTCTTTATTTTTCTGTTTTCGTTCCAACAGACCAATTTTTCGTAGGTCTTTTGTTCAACATTCTGACCAAATACTTAAAATATTTTTCTCGAGAACGGTTGGCAGCATAGAACCCATCGTCGACAAACTGTCGCATTATTATGAAACCACAAATGGAATCGGTCGGCGATCATCGGCGTCAAAGGCATAGCGTCCCATCGCAACGCATCGCAGTATTGTGAAAACCGCTTAAGCCGTTTATAAGTGCTAGTTACTTTTAATGTGTAAGATCACCCCTTCTCCTAATTGGTCAGTAATCCTACAGACCTGTTGTGTCCAGGAATACAGAAAGGATAATCCACGCTAAGTTGTCCACATACTTCATAATGATAGTCAGGACTCCGATCCTTTCATTACACAGACACAACATTATTTACATATTTAAGTCACACAGCCAGAGGCCACGGTGACAGCGATTAGCACACTCGCCTCCCACCAAGGCGAACCGGGTTCAATACCCGGCCGGGTCGCCGGATTTTCGCAAGTGGGAATCGTGCCGGACGATGCCGTTGGTCAGCGAGTTTGCGCGGGGATCTCCTGTTTCCCCCGCCCCTTCATTCTGGCGCCGCACTATATTCACCTCGATCACCCTCACCGGCTCTTAAGACCTCGCTGTAACGAGCCGCCAAAATCTCTTCACTAATTTACATAGTCATGGACGATGGAAAGATGACGTATGCTGTATTATTTGATTTTTGGTGGTGGATGGGGTTCTCTCATGTTTGCTGTTAGTGGTCAAAAAGTTATCTAATTAAACCCTGCACCGCAGGTAGGAGTAAATACTAGCAATGGAAGAATTGATTATGACTGCACGAAAGCCGGCAACAAACATTATTATATTCTCAGATATTTATTGTTCTCTCTCTACACTACCCGAGCAGCATCCTGCTTGAAGTGTGCAAAATGCTTCCGGTCTGCAGATGATACACAGTTGTGTTTAGGAAACAGACGTGAATATCACAAAAATAAACAATGATTTACTGAATGAATTTAAGCGGTATCATACAAATTCCCTGAAACTTAACCCAACAAAATGCTCCTATGTGGTTCACAAAATGTGTTCAAAAAGCCATAAAGAAATGTAATTACTATAAACGGGGAAAACTCACAGAAATATTTTTTCGTATAAACTTACGATTCTATTTTTAAAAAAAAAATCTATACTGGGTTAAACCAATATCAACAACTATTGTGTCAGCATACTATTGATTGAAACACCTCAAAAAAGTATTGTATTAACTACTTGCATGAAGCTATAACTGTGCGATGCATTAGTACTACCGCTTTTTATATATTGTACATAATATAATTGTATATAATAATATCGTGTAGGAAGTGGTCCCTCCAGGAAGAGTCGTGGCGCGCCCACCGGGAATCGAACATAGTGCGCCTAAGAGGAAGGGGAGTAGTCTACCACTACACCACCGCGGCCCCGCAGCTGCGTAGGAAGCAAAGCAGTTCATTGTTGGGAGACGGAGGATGGTACTCGGCAGCTAGGATGTGCACTCTACCCAGCACTCCCTCTAGGGTCCAGGCCAAGCCTCAAGTGTCCCGGGCTTCAAGTGCTGGAGGGCCTGTCCAATCGGCGATCGCGGTCTAATGCGGGCAGCCAGGCCCTCGGCACGAGCGCCTTTTCACACTTCACTTCCCAGGGACCCTCCTATCGCCCCGGGCGGCTGTATTGTTGTAAGTTTTATGGATGCAGGAACTTAAAGGAAGAGTGGACCAGCGACAGTCGCCAGCTGCGAAGGGCTTCATTGTCCGAAATGCTTGCTCTCTTCCCCCAGTTAAGGTCAAACAAACGCGATTACGCTATTACCACGCGGTTGAAATTTGGTCTTTATTGTCTGGGGAGGGAGGGAATACAATCGCCGACGCCCTTTTGTCCGTTTGTCATGTTTACTTTGTAAAGTCATAGGCCTATTTGTGTATAATAAACTAAAACTTTTACTCACATTACTTACTGTGGACGGATTTATGGGTTTCTCGGCCTCACAAAACCGAAGGACCATTGTAATAGCACAAGAGCATCCAGTATCCAGGATTATTGTTATATATATATATATATATATATCAATAAAAATATTGAATTGCTGATCTGTAATTAAACTATATCTGGTCACGAAATTTTTCCACCAAAACCATGAGATCTACTTTGAGTCTACTCCACTCATAAATGCGTGTTCTTGTCCGTCGTGAATTCAAGATCCATGTTTATGGTTTATTGTTTTTAAATTTTAAGAGCATTCTTCTTACGTGATGCCTGAACACATTCTTAGTGCCTTGGGAGATAAATTAAAAACCATTGTTATTGGTCTAACATTTACACAATCGTTTACAACGGCAGAAAAATTTATTGTGGCGTGGATCGCGCCCCGTGTGAGCCGAATAGTTACAGGGTGGTCTACCACAATTTTAATGTTGTGTCTTGCAATAAAACATTTTTTTTTAAATGGCATTTCGTGTATAATAGATTTTTACACGTACCTGTATACACTTACACAAATAGCGTGGGCGCACATAACTTCATATAATATTTTAGCTGGAAATTAGCATCATAAATTTCTCGAGCGCAAGAGAAATTTACGTCTATATGTGCATACAACATACAGACATACATATTAAAAGTGCCACGAAATCGTAACACCTGCCCTTCCAATTAGCGTCAACATTATTTAAATTGGACAACCTTATAAATGAAGAACTCAGATGTACACTCCATGTTAATAAGCGCCATTTGACTTCTCAAAATAACTCGACTAGTTGTTGACATCGTGCCAGTTGGAAATATAATTACAACACACACTGTTCAATTAAGAAACCCTTTTTATATCTCCACTTGATTTGACTGCATCTCAGTTTTAATAACATTTCCTATTGTTTGTTGTGTCGGCTTTTGGGGTCCAGACTAGCGTCGGCTTTTAGGCTCTAGACTAGCAATAATAAAGTATCTTTGTTGAAGCAATCTCCGCAGAGGGTTTATTCGAAGGCGGTAAGAGCTAATGGATTATTTTTAGCATTGCACTGCGTTTACCTTGTTTAAATAGCATGCGAGGCGAAATTCACATTTTAAGGTCCTGCTAAATTTTTCCTTTCAATTAATTTCTACCTTTCCGCCACTTTTTAATGTAGACATTGCAATATGACTAATAAAAACAGTGTATGCATTTCATCACTCTCGAAAGTTAACGTCTGAGACTGCAATAAAAAACATTTATTAGGGTTAATGCCTTTTGGGAGGCCTAATGCCTTTTGGGAGGGCCTATAAAAAGTGCTCACTTTACCGTGAACAGCCTATAATTATGGATGTGACTTACGTTTGGTAGTTCTGTATATGAAGGGCCTTTTCGTCGCACGAAGAGCGTTTCCTAACCTGATAAAACTGCAGCTCGTATAAAACATTTTGTGCTGAATTATTGTTTCTGAGTTAGACCTACATACTGTTCTGATAACACAGCTATTTTATCGTGCCCCACTTTTCATAATAAATTAATTATTTATAAACTAATAAGTTAAATATTATAATATAAATGATTTATTTCTGCCTGACAGAGAAAATGACTGGTTTAGATAGCCAAACAGATGCAGAAGAAACTATGTAATTTGTACGTACAGACAAGGCTCCAGTGGCTTAAAATTAAGAATGTTCAGTAGGTAGTGGGACTTTAATATCAGGCGATACTTTACTGAGTTTGACGACGTGCCATTGATTGGATAAATGTCCGCAAAATATCTTGGGATATCGTGGACCATGTGTTTTTGATCCGAGTTAACAGCACGTCTTCATTTCGTAGGGGTTGGGAGGTATCGAACCGACGTACAATCGTGACCCACAGATTCCCGTTTTGCAAGAGATCGAGAGATCGGGCCAGTCAAATAAGCAACTTACACGTCTTGTAAAGCTTGGGGCTGATCTGAGCTGTACGTGGTCCGGCGTTATCATGTCGAGAACGTTCATTTGGAATGTCCTGCACACAGTATGTATAGTCTTTTATAAGCTGTTCACGGTAAAGTGGGCACTTTTTAAGGCCCTTTCGACATGCATTAAACACTAAAAAAACAAACTTTACTGCGGCTCCAGGCATGAACTTTTATTAGTGGTGAAATGTATGCACTGTGTTTATTAGTCAGATGGCAATGCTTATGTCTAAAAGTGACAGGAAGATAGAAATAGAATGAAAATGAAATTTCAGCAGGGCCTTAAAAAGTGCTCACTTTACCGTGAATCGCTTATAACGGTTTCTTCACACTTTTTGAACAAAACCTTTGAAAAATTGCGTAATGTCCGACGTGTTTAGTTATTTCCTAAACATGTCATTATCACAAGCGTTTTATACCTCTGTAAACACAAAACTATGTTATTTATCGTTAGAATTTTAGTTTAACTATATTTTCTTTTAAATTAATAATATTGCATTTATAATAAATATGAATACAATGAGAAAACATGCGTGTTGGTGGCACCTAGTAGGAAATAGTTATCATGCAAAATATTATTACAACTGAGTGCGCACGAATTCGGTGCGTTGTCATTAGGTTTAATTTACTAGACTTAGTTAATCTTGTTTGCACAAGGCGGAGGAATATCCTGGAAGTAGAACTTAAGCAGGGCTTCAGAAAAGTTTGAAGTAACCGTGAAAGGACTATATATGGTATTGTCATCAACATAGCGGCGTGCCCTAAACGTGTTGTATACCAAAAAGTTAATAATTGTATAATTGTACGCATTGTATGTTGTGCCATTTCCCGCAAGTAAAACAGTTTTACAATGTATATATTTTTAATAATTTGATGATAAATAATTTTTTTTTCTGTTTTGAGGCTGCGATAATATCAAATACTAAGATGTACGAATGAAAAAATCTACAAAGTAAATTAATGTCGTGGGCTACTGCGTAACACATATGTAATAATCAAATAATAGGTCATCTATATGGGAAAAAATTAAAATTAAACATTTTTTTTGCATATTTTTAATATATTTTTATTCATGAACTGTTATTTGGTGATTACATATATGTCAAGCAGTAGCCCACGACATTAGTATACATTGTGAATTTTTCTGTTATTACAAATTAGTAAAGGCTTTTCACGATAAAGTGAGCACTTTTGAAATCAACATTAGAAAAAAGTCGCTATCCGCGCCTGCATATATTTTAACGGGAGAACTTAGTGACATGTGCCCAGTAAAGATGATAACGATGAATGGAAATATTTTCATATATTAACTTCAAATAAAAAGTGCCAGGTACCGTAACAATTTATGATAGTTTAGATTATTTCTTTCATTTTCGGTTTTTTTAATGCACCGAAGCGTAAAAATGAGCAGATTTGTAAAATACTTACTTTTCTAATAATTTCAGTTACACAACGTGCATACAAGTACATCTTTAGCAACACTTTTGAAAGTGCTCATTTAACCGTGAATAGCCCATATTTGTTTTTATTGCTTCAGGAAAACGGGAAAATTTTGGATTTGACATCAAATTATTTAGAAAAAATATGGAATGAAATTTTTTTTACTTGGAGAAAATGTCATTACTTGCAATGCGTACAAGTTGAACAATGTATGGTACAGTTATAAAATAATTAATTTTCTGATATTCAACAACCTTAACAAGCCCGTAATACATATAATCCAAGCTCGGTTACTCCACACTTTTCTGAAGCCCTGCTAAAGGTCTACTTCCAGGATATGAATCCGCCTCGAACGAACTAAGCTTAAATTAGCATTTAAAAAAATTACGCCAAAGGACAACGCACCGAATTCGTACGCACTCAGTTTGCAATAATATTTCGCATGAAAACTATTCCTTACCAGGCGCTACCAACACACATGTTTTCTCACTGTTTATATTTGTAGTCCACTTATTATAAATGAAATATTATGATTTATAAATAAAATATACTTAAAACTTTAATTCAACGAAAACTAATACACTTTTATGATAACAGAGGTATGAAACGCTTATGATACATGGCATATTTAGAAAATAACTAAACAGGTAATACATGGGGTGTTTTTGCAAAGGTTTGATTCAAAAATTGTGAAGAAACCGCGAATAGACTATATGACGTCTGCAGCCACGGAATTGAAATGGAAATCAATGTTGAATAAATTCCTTCTCGATCCATTGTTAAAAAAATTTATTCAAAACAATTTTCTTTAAAAAAATATTGCCTCTTTAAAGAAATTTTGAAAAATATTTATTCATTCAGTTTTTTTCTTTAAAATGTAATTTTTAATGTGAAGTTTCAGAAAAAAAATTAAACATAACACTTGGCAAGATATCTTAATGTTGCAGTATTCCTTAAGATAGAAATGTCACGTAGAATTAGCATTAAAATTGATGATTAAGAATGTATTCCTTAACATTGATTGTCCATGGAAACACCGTGATTGCAGGCTTAGCGGGCAGCGTCGTTAAACTATCTCCATGGATACGTCTCGGAGTCGCCAGTAAGGACACAGGAAAAAAAAAAAAAAAAAACTGCCACGACATATCTTCGTGTTGGTCACAACAACTAACCGCCCTTTGGAAAGACATGTCGAATGGATGAACTCGTCAACGAGAGATAGAGACACACGATACACTATAAGGGGCGCAACCTAGGAACATGGTGCTCTCTGTGGTTTTTCGAGTTGTCTCTTTTTTCTTTCTTTTTTTTTTACCTTATCGTAAAAGTTGGTGACCATTTCCAACGTTAATCTGCTGCTGGCGACCAAACATTTCCTCTCCTTAACTACACGCATCTCCTCTCTTAAAACGGTACACACTTCCTTCCCAAAATTCGGGCTCAGAAATCTTGGTCCAAACTAAAGTAACCTCTACAGCGTAAACCCCCCCCCCCCCCCCCCGCCGCCATAAGATCATTATGTTGGTAACGAGCTGCTATATAATTTTGGGTTCACCAAATCTCGTGCTCGAACCGCCATTTAACTGAGGCGTATGTACAGTTTTACACATAAAGTTCAAGTCAGGCAAAATTGCTGTTTCTTCGTATAAAGCGTAGGTATACTGCAAAACCGAATGTTAGTCAATGATACAACATTGTTTTGAACACGCTATTTTGGCAGTGGTTTTGGTATTTATTCAGCCAAAGATGGGAACATGCTCGCGATTCGGACAAGAAATTTGGTGAACTTGATTTCCAGCATCGAGCAAAACTTGAATACATAGCATTTGCACTACGACTTAGTAAAAAATAATGCACTGGCACACCAAAGCACTTATTTGAGTAAACAGTACGTTAACCTTAGTCGAATCAACGTGGTCTAACAGGTGTGTACGAAGGAAAGAAGTTCAATGTCGCGACACGGAGGAGGTAACTGCGCAGTTTGCACACCCACTCTACCCCATTTTTACTGTACTTTGGCGCGGTAGGATTTTGGAGAAAAAAAAACCTGTTATTTTCTTTTTCGTAGCTCGCGCCAAAATGTAGGCTGGTCGGCGCCGCGCCACGCCACTCTCAACAGCTGCAGCCAACCGCAGCATTCCTCCGCTTTTTCAGTAACACTTCCAAGTCCCGCGCGGACTGACGTCATCTCGTCACAGCTCCAGGTGACCGGAAATACCTCACCTCTCCTGTCGTCCTGTAACGAACAATAACAAGCACATAAAACTACCCAGGTCATAAAAGTAGACCGTCACGTCTGCTTTTCATGTGACGCGATACAAGATATTCATATTTTTCACATACACTTTTAGTGTTTAAAAAATAAATTAGCTTCCTCCATTTATATTTAGCAAAATTAGTACTATTTATTTATTTTGTGAAATATTTTTATGAAGTTAAGGAATTGTGCTTTTTGTACACTTAGTCGTTAACTGCAAGAGTAGTTACACACGAAAATCAAGATTGAAGATGAAACTGGAATCGAAATTAAAACTGAAATAACAAAGATTGGAAAAGAAAAACGAAAAACAGAAATACACGAAGACGACGAAATTGAAACAGAAAGAAACTTGCGCAATTGGGCACGTATTTTTCCCTAAAAGATTCCACGACTAGTTGAAAGCTGAACTGGAAAACAATTTAATTCAGATGCGCTTTCGTGATTGGATGATTTTTGACTGTCACGTGAGGTATTACCAACACACCTATTATCTCTATGTCTTTATTCATATTAGTTAGGCTTATGTAATATTGTAATTTGCAAATAAAATATAAGTAAAAGTTCAATTAGATAAAAAATAAGGTTCTTTTATGTTAACACAAGTATTTAAAACGCTTGTCATATATGACACATTTAGGACGCAACTAAACAATTTATACACGGGGTGTTTTTTTTTTTTTTTTTTTCAGAGGTTTGATTCAAAGATTGTGAAGAAACTGCGAATAGACAATATGTATATTTACACCCACCGGCGTCCTGTTGGACCAAATTACACCTTGCCGTAGTAACATGTTTCATTATTTGGTTTACTTCTGACCAATAATGTGGCTGCTGCATGTGTCCATAAGTACAATGGCTTCTCACGTGGAGGACGATAAACAGTTCATCATATTCATTTCTATAATTGAATAAAGAAATTATTATTTTTTTGCATACGAAAATCACTATCGATATGATGTAGTGTTCATGTTATTTCCACACAGGTAAACTACCAAAGCATAATGTAATATATCGGCACGAGTTTTGTGTTCAAAGGGAAAGAATCCCGTTGCACTAATGGTGCCCGAGTTGGCCTCGGCCGTAGTCTTCAAAGTGTCAATAATGATGATGATAATAATAAATCGTCTTTATTTGGCCTGAGTTAGGGCATACCTGTCTTCTCTTACACTGAGACATATTTGATCATTTACACTTGCTCTTTATGGTTTAGAATTTAAAAAATAATCAGTCCTTACAAATTAACAAACACTGCATAAAATCAATAGTCGTTACTAGACATCGATGGAACATGTAATTAATCATAAATAGAGGGATGCATATTTAAGTACTCAAAAAACTTTAAATTTAAGTGGTGATTGTTAAGGGGGTAGTATCCACTCCATCTTCGAATTTTCTCACAAACCTTCGAGATGAAAATGTATGACCAGAAATAAAACATCAAAGCTAGATATGACACAGACGACTACTTAAGGAATTTTTTTTAATTTGTAAGGTTTCAAATATACCTGTATTTTCCCGCGTGGGACTGAAATTATTAAATAATTATGTAATGTTTGATAACCGTTGCAGATGTGAAACTAATCATGTAGGAAAAATAAGTGGTATTTTGAAATAACTGTTAAAATGTTCGCTATGTCTTGACTATATTGGATTTTAATTACCGACTCCGAAAACTAAGTTAATGAGGAAAATACACAAATCCAAGATGGCAAGGATATTTCCCCCTTAAGTTTAAACAAGTCCCTAGATCACTGATGAACGGGCAGGTATTATATACACGCAAGAGTGTTGGTGGAGTCATGTATGGCATTGCCAGGATGAGACTGTACTGCGGCCTGCGATGTGAGGCCGCGGGACTGGCGTTCCGATTGTATGTCTTGTCGCGGGCTGCAGCTCATTTTCCCCCTGGCCCGCCCTCTTAGTCAATTATTCGTCAGGAAATAGCTAATTAGTGATTCGAAGCCACCCTCGGAGAAAAGGGGCGGGCCCCCGCGAGGGTTCCTCGTCGAACCTAGATTATACTCTGCCATGGTCGCCACAGGTCTGGAGACCCTTAAAAACCAGGGAAGACGGGGAATTTTAAAATGGCTAGAAATTTAAACCATAAGTTGTTTACGGTAAAATGAGCACTTTAGAGAAACCCTGCTTAAGATCTACTTGTATGCGCATTTCATATCCTTCCGCCTTATGTAAAATTGTCATTGCCACGGGCCTCATCACTTTATCTATACGTCGGTCAAGTGAAACTGTGAAATTATTAGAAAAGTAAATATTTTACAAATCTGCTCCTTTTTACACTTAGATGCATCTCAAAAACAATAAGCGAAAGAAATAACATAAGTTATCACAAATGGTTACCTAACACTTTTCACTCAACGTTAAGATATGGAACTAATTTCTCTCCATCGTTACCAACATTACTTGGCGTAGCCTCTCATTGCGCCCGTTAAAATATATGTAGGTAGGAGCCGTAATTTTTTTCTAAGGTTGAATTCAAAAGTGCTCACTTTATCGTGAACAGCCTTTAACTTATTTCCTGCACAGCCCAAAACAATCAAGTTAGCAACCCAGTAAATATGTTTTAAAACTATCGCGTACGAAATATAATTGTGCTGTCAGAGAAATAGCCTTGCAAATATAGAGAATTATACTTGTGTGCTGTAGACTAATTCTATAGAGCGTCTCACTCTTAGGTTGCATTGTGCGGTGTAGTGGACATTCACTATCTCTTTCCAATACATGGCTTCTGTCGTTAACTCTGTCCTTGTTCCTGCGTGCACTGTTGCCTGAAGTGTTATTTTTATTCAGCCTAAAAAAAATGCATTTTCGTTGCGTGCGCGCCATGCATATCACAATGATAGGGTTTCTCACAGGTTTCAGATTCAAAGGAGCCGCTTAGGTTTGTATCGCAGGATTGGATTCCTTTACGAATTGGCAGGGAGGTAAAAAGATAAAAATGATCATAATCAGGCCGTTTCCTTCTCCGCCCATTTTTTCCACAGCTTGCCAGTTACGTCACACAGAGCTGAAGCAATCTGGCAACAGTGAGCGCCATAAGCCCTGTACTGCAATCCAAGCGTGAGTCGGATTTTAGGAACAGTAAGTTCTGCGTGTTTCATCTCACATTTTATAAAGCATTATTTTTCGTGAAAAAATTTCAATGAATTACATTTACATTTACCATTAAATAATCACCAATATTCGCTTACTGATTTGTATGTATGTTTTTCGATACTCTAGCTCGACCCGCCGCTTTTGAAATCTTGCACAACGCTGATTTCTTGGTGCGTTTTTACCCCGGGACTAAACGATGCAAAATAAACATATGTATTTCAAAGCAGTAAGCTCATATAATAATAATCATAATAAATAAATCGTCTTTATTTGACTTAATTAATGCATATCTGCTTTCTCTTACACTGAACCATTTTTACCATTTAAACTTGCTTATTACAGTTTAGAAGAGAAAAAAAGAAATAGTTCTTACAAATTAACAAACACTGCAGAAAATCAAAAGTCGTTACTAGACATTAACGGAACAGATAATTAATACCAAATAGATACATGCATATTTAAGTACTGAAAATGTATAAATTTAAGTAGCGATTATTAAGTTTAAACTAGTCCATAACACTGATGATGAACTGGCAGTTATTAGGCCAAAATATGCACCATGTACACGCAAGAATATAATTCATTTGCACAAACGCATAGATGCACAACAGACCCACATACATACACACGTAACAATAGCTCCCTGCAAATAAAATTATCAAATAGAACACTAGTTCGTTACAACAAAAAAACCGCAAGGACCTAGGCCCCTATAATTAAAATATGACAATCTCTGACAATAATATTAATCACAACACACACACACACTTTAGGCTGGGAACGTGTTTAGATTTCTGCATACAAGAGTATCAAACGAAATCAATGATGGTAAAAATGAAAGAGTTAGGAGTTTAAACTAAAATCAGTCTCACAACCATTAACTAGACCATACATTCAAAATGCTCCACTTTGCGGGTCACGGTGGCGTGGCAGCAAGCACTGCACCAACTTCTTTATGAACAGATGGTAAGAACCCTCATCGCGTATGTTCTGGCCCAGGCCATTTCAATTCCGAGCTGCTGAAACGCTAAAAGAATGTGAAAAATAATCAAGTCAGGAGAGGTAGCGAAAACGCACAAAATATTCTAATAATACATGATATTAAAGCTATAAATTAATGTTTTTAATTTTCACGCTTGACTCTATAGAAATTAAAAAAAAAAAAAAAAAGTCCTAATTATTTTCTACCGAAATGATGTGGGACGTCTAGCAAGCCAACGTCTTTGACTCTTGGCAATGCATATCTCTGCGGCTAAATAAATTAACTATTCGATTACATGTCTTACGAAAGAAAATTCATTACACGGAAAAAAAAAATGTAAAGGAGGGGTTTTTGAGGTCCTGGTACTTCACATACTGTAGTGGCGAGCTGGTCCAGTCCGTTACGCCTTTCAGGATTATTTCATGTACTTGACCGTAATCCTCCGCGGAAGGACAGTTCGTTAAATCAGGTTAACGACACAATAAAGTGGCGGCAGAAAAAGCGGCAGGCCTTTTTTTATCTCCGGTTGCGTCGTTTAATGCGAGCTGCGTAAGGACTGGCTGGCCCACATCGGCGGCTAAGGTCGGTGCCAGGAGGCTGGCACTAGATAGGGCTTACAATCGCGTTATTTGAAGTAAGTGCCTGTGGAAACACCACCATACACATTTTACCACTAGAATTAATTATTTTATGGAACAGATCGGTTTTGAGTCAAAACTATGAGTGAGTGTTTTGTATCTCAAACATACTGGTTTAACCTACATATATTTCATGTGCTGATTTAGTTACTTACTAAAATGATTAGAAATATTTAATCCGTTTTTTGCACTGCTTGTGCAAGATTTATTATATTCTGTTGGTCACAATTGGAGGTGACGTAGATATTTCTAAGACAGGGCTAACACAAACAGCACAGGTATATATTTAATTATTGTCGAAAACAGCATTCGGCAAATAAATGGTGTTAGTCAAGTAGGTTCTAATTAAGTAATTCTAAAACATCGTTCTAGAACCTCTCAAGAATAATTCAAGCTGTAAACATACTGGTAAATGCTACCCGGCAAAAAAAAAAAAAAAAAAAAAAACACACACACACTCTTTTTTGTAAATAAGTTATTTTATTAAACAATGAACACATCGTGATTATTAACTACTTCAATGAAGCGTGTTTATAAAAAAATTAGCATTAAAAACTATTATTTTTGTGATTATTTTCCGTAATGCGTGTCTTTTGTCGGTATTAATCCAGGCACCTACCACACACCCACCAGCCCTGAAAAAGACTACAAAATGAGAAGATCGTTACAGCATGGCAGTGTCCTCTCTTGTCTCCTTACTTGCTCTGTGGTCGGTGTCATACTATGTGTTCTTGCCGCTGCGGCTATAACGCTCCGGTTTGACGGGATGGGTACAAACACACTGATGTCGATGCGAGATTTCACATAGTGAACGCAGTACTGGTATGACACCTCGCATATTCAACAATGTGTTGTACCCATTCCGTCAAACTGCATCCCGTTCAGCCGCAGCGGCACAAACGCATAATGGAGCCACGGTGGCTGAGCGGTTAGCCTGCTCGCCTCCCACCAAGGCGAACCTGGTTCAATCAATGGCCGGGTCACCGGATTTTCGCAAGTGGGGATCGTGCCAGACGATGCCGTTGGTCGGCGGGTTTCCTCCAGCCTTTCATTCCGGCGCCGCTCCATACTCACCCCAATCACCCTCATCGGCTCTCAAGACCTCGATGTTAAGAGCCGCACAAATCTCTTCACTCTTACATAGTCATAGGATGACACCAGCCTAACTTTGTCACGGCGGCTAGTAGGTAGAAGCTACGTGGCAACAGCAGGAGGGGCGAGTGGGCGGTTGAAGTACATCTCCCGCCTCAATAAGGGAGCGAAAACGCCGCAGGATGTCTTCAGAACCTAGTTTCCCTTCCGGCCGGATATGGCTGAGCCGTGGATTTCCGCCATCTTGCCGCTCGGCCGCAGTTTCTGCCCCTTGTGGCTCCACGTGCAAGACATGTGTGCTGGATCGGGTCGGGGCGCCCCAGTTCCTTTCCTGGAAATAACATATTGACAGTGCTACAGCCTTTTGCCCGTCGCGGAAAGGTTCAGCCACGATGCTCTCCGGAAAAAAACTTTTCCACGGACCGAAATACACCGCACTGCTAAGCCACAAAATCTCTTTTTTTATAGGTCACCGTTTTAAAATAAATATTGCCATGTATGTAATAAACACAGTGTGTATATTCCACTGCACTCGGAAGTTAACGTTTAAGGATACAATACAATATATTTATTGACTGTTATTCCAATTGAAAGGGCTTTAAAAAGTGCTCACTTTACCATGAACAGTCTATAAACTTTACGCTCTTTCACCCGATCAAAGTTCACTTCTAATTTTCTTCAAATTTATTGAATTCGATTCCTCGAATCAGCGGCGTGTGGTGAAGAGTTGCAAGGTCAGCTGGTGCTTGCTCACTGCTGTACATTCTCGGTGCACGCAGCAGGAACCAGTAAGCACCTTGTCGCATAGGGAAACTGAATACATTCCGACCACTCACAAGCGAGCAGCAAGGTGACCCATTACACGCGTCCTCTGACGTCACCGGCCGAGCTACGTTTCAGTGGTAAAAGTGTTATAGGCCGTTCACGGTAAAGTGAGCACTTTTTGAAGCTGTTTCATCAGACTTAATAACCAATAAATACATTTCATTGTGGCCTCGGACTTTTGGTTTTGGGTATGGTGGATGCATACACTGTGTTTATTACTCACATGGCAGGGTTTACATTAACAAGCGGTGGAAGGATATAAAGTGCTCACTTTACCGTGAACGGCCTATAACTAGTATGCTACAGGGTGCAGTACACAGCTAACTCCAGCTTACCTTGCAACAGTTCACACACACGCCACTGCCTCGAATGTTGTATGACGTCACTCGGACGTCATAGTCGCTGTCATTTTGTCTTTAAGGTCTCTGAGTGACTCAAATGCCTTAAAATATTTTCGTTTAAACTTTGTTATATATTTTCTTGAATCCTATTTTTCAGCTAGCATTATAAATTATTAAAACAGTATTAATATGAAGTGCAGTGTCTTAATAATTTATGCACATTTAAACTACAACAACATTTGAGAATTTTTTGTTTAAGTCAAGTAATTATATTATCTCAGAAAAAAACTCTTTCTTTGAATTTGGCAAATAATGTATTATGCAGATGTTAAAAAAATTACTGAAAAAAGTTATAATTTTTTAAACGGAAACATTTGCGAAAATATTTCAAGTTGCCACGTTACAGCTTATCGAAGTGTTGAAAACCTTTCAAAACTTTGTATTCAATCTTTTAAAGTGCATGTAAACACATTCAGTATTTTATAAGTAGAATTCAATTAAATATTCGGTAATGTGAAATGACCTTTACATGTGAAATTTCTGTAAGCCATTTAAGCCCCGCCCTGATAATTATGACTTTGTTAAATGAATTTCTGTACTTAAATAACGGGACAGCTTGAGGAATGTTATGTAGTTAAAAGGGGAATATAGCAGGGCATTTTGAATGCGTATTAGGTTTCAAAGCACTTTCCACAAGTTGGAAATTTTTCTTTTGATATTGGCCGTCGTGTTTCTACGAAGCTGATTTCTTATTCCATCGGCCAGTTAGAATACTGATACTCGAATACTAAAGTATTTGTAATTGGCCTGACAAAAATTTGGCCAAGTCGAAAACGCATTACCAAATATAAAAGAGGCTCAAGAAGCTACAGTGTTTTCGACGAACAAAATTTTTCCCGATTTTTCGATGTCTCTATACATCTGTATTTTTGCACAGTTGGCAGTGATTTTATGCGCTGCACAGCTCTTTGTAGTTAATTTTATCGCAATACCTCGTATTAAGCGGGGGTCGGGAGACGAGGTGAAAAATGAAATTGGGGTATTACCACAACAAACACGGTTTACTTGCGATATTACGGGAATTGAAAAACTTATTCTCCCATTTTATTGTGTGTCTGTTGGGGGGGGGGGGGGGGAGAAGGGCGCATTTTCTAGATATTCACTTAACTTTTTATTTTAAAATTTGCCAAGAAGAAATATTTTAAACCGTTTAATTTAAAGACGTCCGAGATTCTACAACTATTGTCCGTACTTTAAGCATATTGCGACCTTTTTTTGTTGCTATAAGAAACAATATAATTAGTCTGAAAAAAAAATATGGCAATGGAAAAAAAAATAATTCCAGCAATAAATATTAAATTTATATATATTTTTTCTGTAAATATCTTATAAGAGAGGAAAAGTAAATACATCAGGATGACAATCAAAATAATTGTCCCTGTTATTAAAATGTGGTAAAATATAGTTCTTATAAATTGGTTGTGCTTCCCACCCGTATTCCAAATTTTATTTGTTCATAGAATTTTAATTAAAAATCTAGAAGTTAAACCCGTAAATAATGTGTCTGGATTCGGAGAAGTTGCAACATACCGTTCCTGTGATTTCAATAAAGACTTCAGATGGAACTAAACTTGGTGTTAAAATTTCTTTTTGAAAATCGTAGGAATCAAGATTTTCTGTTTAAAAGTCAAAATGTTTACAAATGGCGTGGTATCAAATTACCATATATATATATATACATGTATAAGTATGTATTTCGGAATTAAAATTCCTGCAGCGTGACTTACTGACTGACAACCAGTATCCCCAGGTTCGGGAACTGGGAACTGAACCCGTCCCTTCTCATACAACTGGCGTCTGGACCCAAGCAGGTGCAGTGTGTTTCTGCAGCTGGCCTGCTGCCTCTTCAGCCTGTCTCAAGATCAACTCCCGTGGGGGTCACTATTCCATCCGTTATTTGTGCCATTGTTCTGCACCACGTCCCTCCACGCCCCGAAAACTGCCTCCACATATACATCCCTGCGCGGGGCGTGTGGGCCGTTTGCTACGTCGCCTTTTCTAACTTCTCTCCCCTCCCTCTGCTTCACACACACACCCACCCTCAAGGATCACTTATTTCATCCTCGACACGAGGCAAAAGACCTCCACTTCCTATTGTGTCTGCCATTCTGTTCGAAAACAAAAACCCTGCTCCCCAGTCCAGTGCTTTACAGCTTCCCTGTTAACCGAGTATTATGTCTGGTGTGGAGAAGGCACATTCCACATTTCGAGCCGTGTCCGAATTCTCTCCAAGTATACACATATCCGAACTTGGCCCCGCCTCTGATGTCTACACGTAACCTGTAAAAGTGTTGTAGGAATTTTCGGTATACTACAATGAAGTACTGTACTTGGCAAGCACTCGAAGTCTTATTATTTCGTGGATGTACTTGCGTAGGTACTTACACCATTCGACAGTCTTGTTTTGTTTGTCATCGTGGTTGTTTATAAAGGTTATAAATAACGCCAATTCGAAGTAGGTAATAATTTATTTTTGTTATTAATTTTCCTTTGCCTTCCGCTCATACCTAGCATACCTAATAGTGCTTCTAATTATTCTATATTCTACGTGTATTTTCAGATCTCTATATCAGCAACTGAAAACACAGCGGTTTTAAATTTTAATTTGATAGAGGTTTGTTTTGTACGTAATTATAGCAATTTCAGATAAGAATCGAATCACTCTCGTGCCTCTATGTAACACATTTTTTCTGGCGTATCTTAGTTGACGCTTTTGCCGCCAGAAAGTGTTACGAATTTAGCACGGCGTGGCCATGACTCGACCAAATAGTCTGGACAGTCTCCCAGGCCACAGCAATTGTGTCATTTGCTGATATTTTCACTAGCTTCGTAACTTCTATGCCATGCGTATGGATTCCTTTTGCAGGTTAGGCTGGAGATTTTTACCATTTACTTTTATAGAATATGCCGTGAATATGGCTCTGGGTGCCGAATTATCAACCACTGCCGGCACGAGTTGTTTCCCTTTGTGATCTGGTGTCTAGAGAGAATTCCCGACATGGACCCTAGGCCACCCTTGCCAGTCCTTCCTTTTCGCGACGCTTGCGAGTTTTCCCAACTATAGGCTGTTCACGGTTAAATTAGCATTTTCGAAAGCCGTGCTTAAGAACTACTTGTATGCATGTTGTTTATTCCTCCGCCTTATGTAAAATTAACATTGTCATGAGCCTCATCACTTTATTCGTGCGTAGGCCTAGGTCAGGCGAAACTGTGAAATTATAAGAAAAGAAAATATTTTACCAATCTGGTCATTTTTACACTTCGATGAATTATAAAAAAAAACAAAGTGATATAAATAATTTAAGTTATCACAAATGGTTACCTGACCCTTTTTATTCGACGTTAAGTTATGGAACTGTTTTCTACCTATCATTACCAACTTCAATGGGCGCATTCACTCAGTGTGCCCGTTAAAATATATGCATGCAGGAGCGGTAACTTTTTTGTAAGGTTGATTACAAAAGTGTTCATTTTACCGTGAACAGTCTTTAGTATGAACTTTCTCTCCACAATGACAATTCGCCACGTAACCAAGTGCGCCACGGGGCAGTTCAGCAGCCGTGTAAATTCTGACACACTTGTTCTTTCTTCACCCTTTCGCTCCCCTCCCCCCCTCCCCCTGGTGAAAGACTATCCATGGTGCAGCCAACTTCGGTGAAGGGACTGACACGAACACTGCGATGACATCATCAATGTCTACGAAAGACAGAAAGCTTCTACAACAGACACGACACACCCTCTTCTTGTTCCTCTAGGGTGCATTTTATTACAGTTTCGACGCCTCCAGCACCTTCCTTCACAAGTGCCTTCTTTTTTTACAACCCTGCTGCGTTATTTGTAGTGTCTGCTTTTCTGGCTCCCCAGTGTTCAGTTCTCTCGCGTTCGGCCTGCCCATCTCAGCAGATTTCTCGCAGGGCAGCATCAGCATCCGGCAATGCAAACTGACTGGTGGAGCTAACCCGGACGGTACGGCGGGGCCATGGTGGCTGAGTGGTTAGCCTGCTCACCTCCCACCAAGGCAAACCGGGTTCAATACCCGGCCGGATCACCGGATTTTCGCACGTGGGAATCGTGCTGGATGATGCCGTTGGTCGGCGGGTCTTCTAGGGGATCTCCCGTTTTCCCCGCCCCTTCATTCCGGCGCCGCTCCATACTCACCTCAATCACCCTCATCGGCTCTCAAGACGTCGTGGTTAAGAGCCGCCCAAATCTCTTCACTGACCCGAACGGTAAGGGCACTCTGTTCAGGAGGCTAATTACTTCATTGTTAATAAAGCCTCGCATGTTTTTCTACCGACATGCTAACTTGGTTTGGGGAAGGTGCAGCCTTACAAATACACTTAATTAAAAATTACGTCTAAAAACGCGCTACTTCAATAAATTTACCTAGATTATTGCTTAAAAACTCACTAAATCTTCTGCTTGGTGGATAAAATATTTCGTGTTAATAAGACTTCGTTTCCCACAATAAATCAACCATTAAATTTAGGCATTACGTGAAATGAGACATGCGGACCATGAAACATATTTTTGTATTATTGTAGATCAATATTATTGGGCTATTGTGATTTTTATTTCTTCAAACGTTGACTTGTCTCTAGTCCTGCTAGTAATATGCACATAATATGAAACCACTGATCATTTTCAGATTTAATACTATTTGAGCTATCATATTTCTGTTTCGCCTCTTGTTAATGGAAGTATTTTTTCTTGTTCTTTATGTTTACGTATGTGTACATTATTTTATACCTGGTTAAGTGTAAGAGAAGGCATTTAAGCCTTAACTACGCCAGTATAAACAAAGTCGAAATATATATATATATATATATATATATATATATAGCGGTATGAGACATGCAAGAAAATTAGGAATGTGAGTAACATGCAAACATAATCATTTAAAGTAAACGGTGGCTATTGTCTCAAAGTTTTATCGATGGCGGGATTGTAAGAGAAGGAACCAAGTATCTCTGACAATCAACAGCATGGAAGGAAGCGGCCATGTCATCTAGTAAAATACCAACGCAGTATTCACCGGGGATGCTTTTGGAAAACCACGGAAAACCTAAATCAAAATGGCCGGAACCTGAACTACAAGTCGGTCCTTCCGAAGGCGAGTTCATTTAGTTACTATTACTTTGCGTCTTTCAAGGCGGGGATCAAACAAAATGAAACTAGACAAACTTTGAGGTGATTCATTCCGAATCTGAACTCTGTAAAGCAGCGAAAAGTGAGGAAACATAAATTAAGGAAACCTGCATAAGACTATTTTTTTTATATTCAGTATATCGTTACAAATAAGCAGCTGGAATTTACAGAATGGGGCGCAATTTCACCGACGGACTTGATGGGGTGATTCCTTATGCAAAATAAAGTGGAAAATATTAGTATAACTTTTTAATTAAACTGAATATTGACGGTGATATAAGCCCTTGAGAACGGAGATTTGAAACGAATTTTTTGAAAAATATCGGGCACAAAGTGAAATTAAATTATAGGCCTAATTTCCCAAACATTATTTTATCGGGGTGTTTAATTTAAGAGCAAGCAGTCGTTAATACCTCCCCCGCAGTGAAAATATCAAGACTGGCCACGCTCTCGTTGCAGACAACGTTTTACCGTCAGGAATTATAAACGTTTATTTTTGGTATATATTTAGCAGCTTGACATATTTAACATAAATTGTGCTTTTGTTGAAACTGCCCAGTAAACACCGTTTTCGTGTAAACCGTACACAAAACTTCGACTGCATCGATGCAATGCCTTACTCGTAGGCAATACTACCTTCATACTTTTGTGGTATAGATGGTTCACTATAAACTGGGCAATTTTGAAAGCCCTGCTTAAGATATACTTGTATTCACATTGTATATTCTTCCACCATATGCGAAATTAGCATTGCCATGGCCTGATCACCTTACTCGTGCGCCAGCAAAGAAAAACTGTGAAATTATTACAAAAATAAATATTTAACAGATTTTCTAATTCTTATACCTGCATGCATTATATATATATATATAATATGTATTCATTAATGTTAACTTAGATATTTTTTAACTCAACGTTAAAACATTGAACTACTTTCCCTCTATCGTTAGGTTACTTCACGGTGATTTTTGCTATCTGACGCTTTTAAATAACCACATTTACGTTTACTTAATCAAATTTATAAATTGCCAACACAATATCGACATTCATTTCTGCCCTGAAAAAATTATTTACATTGAAATATTCCAACCCCTGCTTACAACGAGTCCCACATGACAACTAGGTTGGAGATTTTGCCCCCACGTTTGAGACCGAGAGGCGCAGGAGAGATAAGGGCGACACTGCCGAGCACATCAAGTGCCCCATCACCGCTAAGCGCAAGGCTCTGAACTGGCGTGCAGTGCTCTCGTCGCACTGCACTGCGTGTACCTATGCGACTTTCAGCGGTGACTCCATTATTTTATTAGTGGAAAGTCTGCCTGTAGGTTTAATGCAAGGCCCTTGGGTAGTTTTGTATGCATCCGTCGATTATATTTTCAGATACAGTGATTTGAAAAATCCGTTTTTTCAGTCGTTTTGGAGGGCTATGAAAATGAGAATGTTTCTAATGCGCGTGACGTCTTGAAATCACTCAACTGCCCTCGTTTGAAGTGCGTGTTCTGCTCGTAGATCAGTGCGTTGGACGCACGTTTAATAGTTTCGCAGAAAAAAACGTGAATTTCTAACATCCTGTAACGCAGTTCGAGGGACCTTAAGAACGATCAGTCCCTGTCATCTTGGATTTTCATTACTGTTGCCATTAGTTCCAATTAAGAACGTTTAATGAAATTTTTCGCGTGATATGACATAAATAATGACTCCTCAAGATCAACCAAACTATTAAATCTCTACAGAATTTATTAATTTTTTGACTAGTTATTGCAGGCAATAAATAAATAAATAATTTTTTTTTTGTTTCGGTCATGGAAACAGCAGTCTAGCAATAGACATTTCAGAACATAAGCAATGCAATTCCCTACACTTTGTCAATGCACAAAATAAAATAAAAAATCTGTAATGCAATTTACGGGACTGATACCCCTTAAAGTGAGGGCGCAAAACGGACTCCACGGAAGGCATGAGCGAAGAGAGGGCAAAGAACTCGGTGGCCGTCGATGGCTCCCCCGTGAAACGCCGACATCTGTGTCGCTGTGCCGACACCAGTTACGTCGTGTGAGCAGAGGGGTTCCGCCCAGCCGACGCTTGAGAAGGCTGACGCGGACAGACAGTTTATAGCTGGCGAGGGTAAACACTTAACCCGCTGAAAGGAAGACAGTCGCTCGCATTCTAGTCGACGCGACGTTTACAGCAGGAAGTAAATCCCGCCGTCGCGTCGCGTCGCTGGGAGCTGTGGCACGGGGCCCCGCCTTCTGCAGGCAGCAAACTACGAGCTCCGGTACATTGTTGGCCTGCGGGAATGCGCTTTGGACGTCTCCTGAGCGCGCCGAGGCAACGTGTTGTTTCACTGGCAATGTCTCGTCTGTCGCAGGGTTCTGTGGAGAAGTACATACATCTCACTTACAGGCTGTTCGCGATTATCTCAACAATTTAGAAATCAACCTATGCCTTACCTGCATATGTAGAAACCTGCAAAATTCACGTTATTATTTGGCGACGTGTTCAGCTTCACTGTTCTATACCTACTTGGGAACAATCTGCGAGTTCGTTGACAGAGCGAAGTAATTTTCTTGAGTGACCTCTTACAGGCGATTGGTCACTCCCAATGTGGTACCTTTATTATTGGTTTGAGACTCCGTTGGAGCGCACAGCCCTTATTGTTCCGCATTGGCAGTAGTCGAATGAACACACAGAACGTTGGGGTCCAGTCTGGTGCCAGGAAATAACGGGAATTTTTGCATGTGCCTATGCATATGTTTTAATGGCTAAACCGACTTTCATGCGCCTAGTAAAGTTTTAACGACGGACAGAATGTAGTTTGTTCCACGCGTTAACGTTAAATTTAAAGTTTTAGGTAAACGTTTATGAAAATTAAAATGATTTATTTTTCATTTTGCCTTTTTAACTCATATAAGTTAAAGAATGAGCAAATTTGCAAAATGTTTCCTTTTCAAATAATTTCACAGTTTCACTTGACTAACGCATGAGTAAAATGACCAAGCCCATGGCAAGGTCAGTTTTCCATATGGCGGAAGTATACACAATGAGCAAACAAGTAGATCTTAAGCAGGATTTTCAAAAGGGCTCAGTTTACCGTGAACAGCCTTTAAATATTAAGACTGTCTAAAATTTACTCTGGTTAAAAAGCTTTATAGGCTGTTCACGATAAAGTGAGCACTTTTGAAAGCCCTCTCGTTTGGAATAATAGTCAATAAATATAATTTATTGTCGCCTTGGAGGTTAATTTCAGAGTGCGGTGGAATATACACACTATGTTTATTACTTACATACGAGTATTTATTTAAAAAGGTGGTTAAATAATAAAACATGACTGAAAGAAAAAAAGTAACTAGGGCCTCAAAAGTGCTCTCTTTATAGTGAACAGCCTATAAATACATGTAACGTTTTGCCCTCAGTAACATACGTTCCTTTCATCTCTTTTCAAAAAACAAATAATTCTTTGTGCGTCTATTTGTGTAGCCTTCTTTTGATGTTTGCATGAAAATTGAATTAATTTAATTAAGTACACGAGTCGTATTCTGTTGCATTTGCATTGATTTTTCATATATGGAACTTCCTGAAAGGACTCAGCCATATTTACTTAGCTAGTACTTCTCGACATTAGCAGCTAAATGAATTTATTAAAAACGTTTATTTTGCAGATAGAAAGGTGGGAATTGAGTTGGCCATGTTTCTTTACCTTCTGCGCTTAATGAGCATGCCTTACAGTATTTCCCTTCCTTCCTGATTTCTGACAAAGTTCGGCCTAGTAATTTCAAACGGTACGTGGGAGGGATGAAAAATTACAAGTAAATTTCATACCACAGTTTGGAGTTCCCATATTTGGAAGGGCATAGGAAGAAGTATTTAACAGGAAAATCAAAGAAAAAATGAACACGTCATGACAATGGGGAAATTTTAAATTTGTTAGTAGTAATTAGGTGATACAGTTCCTTAGCGATATTTAATCTCTACCTGTTCTGTCATGTTTCTGTCCTTCACGTGTAAAGAACACTATAGTCTATTCTTGATGTCTTCACGCTTTTAAATCAAACCTTTGAAAAATCACCTGATGTATGACGTTGTATGACGTGTTTGGTTGATCGGTAAAAATGGCACTTATTGCAAGCGTTTTATAATTGTGTTAATATAAAAGTACCTTATTTTTAGTTTAATTAAGCTTCTCCTTATATTTTATCTTTGAACCAAAATATTTATATTTTAATTATTGTATTTAAAATGAGTCAGAAAACAGGTGTACGGAATTTGGCGTGGTGTCTTTCTGGTGTAATTTCCTAGACTTAGTTAGGTTTTGTTTGCACGAGGCGGAAGGAATATCCTGGAAGTAGAACTTCAGCAGGGCTACAGAAAAGTTTACCCGTACGACGGGAGGAAATAAACGCTGGTGATGACGGATCTGTTGGTAATCTATCCCATCAGTCACGTTGCAGTAACCGCCTCATTGCTCTAGTTCCGCACATGACAGTGTTCGCTCTTTACCGTGAATCGGCATCAGCCAAACAGTGATGGTGTGCCTACCTGCGAAATAGCGACGCATTCGGGAAGCTCCATAGACTAAAGATGAGGTAGACCGATCTCGCTGGCTGCAAACAACCAATCTCCGTGTCCCATCACTCAACTGCTTTTCTGCCTACACGTCTAGCAAAAATGGCGTGGATTGGGTTTGAGGTTAGAACACTGTTTAGTAAACAAGTGTTTTTTTTAGATGTTTTTGCACTTCCTCTAATCAATTTGTAATGCAATTTGATTAAATTCAAATTGGTAAAAGTATTTTATCAATAAAATAGTGCTTGTCATTTAAAAATTAAGATGTAAACAAACACGTTCTTCACTGTTGATCACGTGATTTGACAGTTGTGTAGGATCGGGACAGGTCAATGTTGGGTACATGCGCAGAAGACGAATAAGCGGCCTACCTCATCGTCATTCTATGCTCAGATGCAGGTCTGTATTTGTATCAGTTTGGAACAGGTACATAAAATAGCTGTAGCAACCCACGGCAGTATCGCGTGGCTGGGGCGAGCGAGTCCGGGCGCGGCGGAGTTCAACAACCGCTCCTCCTCCACGGCGACGTGGTGGAACACTGCGCAGTCCTTGTACACTTTGTTTGGAGGGAAGTTTATTTCTGTGGGGAAAACAGGGCGCGCGGCCTGGCCGGCCAGAGCCCCTGGGCGCGTAAACAAGGACGTGCGTGCGCGCGCGCGCCTGCGACGTTGGCGAAACTGGGCGGCCTGCAGCGTTGCCAGCTGCACGCAGTTTTCCGCACACGTACGGGAATTTCGTCACCTAGATATTTCCAGACAATTCGTTGGTAGGGACTGGATAGTTTCGCGAATTCGTTTAAGTACTAGCTAGACTACAAACATCGTGTGCATATCTGTTCTGTTTTCAATCGTATCGCAGTTTATTGGAAACGAGCAGGGGGACTCATAGGCCAATCACAGGCCAGCAGAATAAAACAAGTACCCAATACCGTGCCGCCTGGTCTGAAGTAATTTTTAATTCCTTCCCGTCAAAAGCGTTTTTTACCGTGTCTATACCAGTTTTTCCCTTTCGCGAAACATTTCAGAACAAGTTTTATTTCAAAACACTGTAGGTCCGTTTACCTGTCTCAACTGGCTGAATTACGTGCGAACTGTCTCTGCACACGAATCCTAGGAGCCGTGCCGATGTTGCCGAATTCTAAGTGGCCAAGTCAACTAACAAAACGCCTTCTCAAGCAGACAGCAATTAATTGAAATAGAGAAACTGCTTTTGTGTTCTCATGGTATTGAAGTCCACCGTGCACTCCTATTTTTTTATATATATTTTTTTTCGCGAAAATTCGCCAGCTCTAGTTATAGTAGTTTAAGTAGTTATAGTAGTATAAGTACCTTCAGGGCAGGTTGTCATGGTCAAAACAAGGCCATGGCATCCCAATCCCTTGCTGCCGCGATGCATGTCTCCTTGCGTGATTTCCTTTGATTGTAGGCATATGGGGCCTAGCTCTTAGACGCACTTAATTCCTGTCCCTACCGCGGGCTCACACCAAACACTTACTTTTAGAGTATGTTACAAAAAATAAATAAAAACTGGCTACACACTGGGGAAGCAGACATTGAAGAGAAAGCGGAGGTTCGAAAATGCATAGGACAGTGGAGTATGGACTACCTATAGGTCGTTTAAAACTTTAAATTATCCCGACGTTATTTATGGCTGTACTGTTTCCATAGTGCTGGGGGGAGCAGCAACACTCCTTATTGCATCACGTAATTAGGAAAATAAAAAATAATCTTGCCTATTTTGTATCTTGACTAGACAGTTTGCGTGTTTGAATCCATTAAATTAAAAGCATATTTATTATAGCATATGTTTATAGAATATGTTTAAATATACTCGCATATTGTATGTTTAATCTCGTAAATGTGGATCTTCAATTTCCGGTTTGCAGCAATTCCCTCCGCCCCCCCCTTTTTTTTCTCATTCTTCTGCAATTACCTAACCCGGCGCACTCCGATAACTAGGGGTAGTGAAATTTCACGTGAAAAGATTTCAAGACAAGTTATATGTATTTCAAAACACTGACAGGTTGTTTACCTATCTTGATTGGCTGAATTACTTTCTGATACATATTAACTGTCTGTCGCGTAGGAGCCGTGCTAATGTTGCTAGATTCTGAGTGGCCAGGACAAAAATGAAGGGGGGGGGGGGGGGGGGGGGGGAAACTCCTAAAGTACACATCAACCAATGGCAACAGAAAATAGCTATTGGGTTATTAGTATTGAAGTCTACCGCGTACTCATATTTTCCCGTGAAAAATAACTAGCTCTACAGATGACTGTCCGTTACACGCTATTACAGAAGCACCGGTCTTATTGGTCTGTGGATCTCCACTTGCCAGCATTCTGTCGGTCCAAATTGCATTTGGCATGCTTTGCCATAGTAACATGTTTGCTTCTGACGAATGGCGTGGCCAGCTGCATGCGTCCACCATTACAGTGGCTTGTCATGTGCAGCGCGATACACGGCCCACCCTGTTCATTTATATCAATGAATACAAATTTAATTGTTTCAACACAAAAATTACTATTGCTGTGATGCAGTGTTCATGTTAGGTCCACGCGTAAACTAGCAAAACACAAAGTAGTACGTCCGCAAAGAGTTTTGTGTTCAAAGACATAGAAATCAGCCGCACTTACGTTGCCTGAGTTTGCTTCGGTCGTGTAGTCTTCAAATGAAGGAAGCTAAAAGTACGTGCCCTCAAAATTAGCGTTCTTATCTTTTGCTGTTCATAGGCAGTGTTTCTGTATATTTAGGTAATGGAAATCATTCCCCATTGCTTGTGATAGCACTGAGTGTTTCGTAATTTTACGATTGGGCCTGCGTCCAGGTTCTAAAAATAAAAACTACGTAACTTAGTTTCCAGCAATTCCTAACGTCATTTCTGCTAGGTGTATGGGCCATTCACGGTAAAGTGAGCACTTTTGAAAACCCTCTCGTTTGGAATAATATTCAGTAAGTATGCTTTACTTTAGCCTTAGATGTTTACTTCCGATTGCGGTGGAATATACACACTGTGCTTATTACATACATGACAATATTTATTTTAAAAGATGTGCAAAGGAAAAAAAAAAATGGCTGAAAGAAAAAAGTAACCAGGCTGTCAAAAGTGCTCACGTTAACGTGAACAGCCTATACCAAGGAGTTGAGCTTCGGCAAAGTTTTAAATTTAAAAAAAAGTTGAATTTGTTTTTGTAAACCACAGTCTATGGTTTAGTACGGCATGCACACGTGTTGTTGCGCTTCCGGCGACTGATTGCTTAGTTCGCCACACCGCGTACCTTGGGAGTTCAATTATCCCAACTTCCTCTTCCCCGTGTTGGACCATCTGCCACGCACCCCTAGGTGCAGTCGAAACAGAAGGCGCCTTTGTCGATACCTACAGGACCACCTTCCTCCCGTCGTTCACAGTAAACTGAGCACGATCGAAAGCCCTGCTTAAGATACACTTGTAAAGGCTGTTCACGATAAAGTGAGCACTTTTGAAATCAACCTTAGAAAAAGTCACTGGCCCTGCCTGCATGTATATGAACGGACGCAGTGAGTGGAATGCACCCATTAAAGTTGGTAATGATGGATGGAAAGTAGTTCCATATCTTAACGCCGAATAAAAAGTGTTAGGTAACCATTTGTGATATCATAAATGATTTATTTTGCTTTCTGTTTTTTTTTTTATATGCATTGAAGTGTAAACATGAGCAGATTTGTAAAATATTCACTTTTCTAATCATTTCACAGTTTCACTTGACTGACGCAAGAATAAAATTATGAGGCCCATGGCAATGTTAATTCCACACAAGTAAGAATAATACACAACATGCATATAAGTAGATCTCAAGCGGGGCTTTCAAAAGTGCTACTTTTACTGTGAACAGCCTATATTCACATTGTGTATTGTCTCATAATACACATAGGGAACTTTACATCGCCATGGGCCCAGTCACTGTATTCATACGTCGGCCAAGTAAGAAACAGTGAAAAATATTCTTACAAATTTGCTAATTTCGCATAGTGACAAGTTGGTGATTTTAGAACTTGAAATTTCGCAGTCTCACACTACTGTGACTAGTTGCATCGAGTTCAGTGCTCATTAAAATGTAGAAAGGCGTTTGGAAGCTACCTAGAAACTGTTGCACACGTGTATGTTGCTTGTGTAAATAAATAGCGAGCCTGCCAAGACGTTAACACGCTGAAGAAGGATGCTTTATGGTCCGTAACTGCAAGCTCTCTAACACAACGCAGCCCTGTAGAAACAGGAAACTGTCTGCTCATATGTATGTCTGCGAACGTGCGAACGTGTTCTATGCCTACACTGGCATGTTTGTGGTAGCGTAAGTATATTTCTCTCCACCATATAATTTTTTTTTGGATACGAAATTTACTCGTGAATGTCATAAATATTTCCGTTCACTGTGACGATGCCAGGCTTCGCTTTACAGGCTGTTCACGGTAAAATGAGCACTCTTGAAAGCCTTGCTTAAGATCTACTTGTATACACGTTGTGTGTTTTTCCGCCAAATGTAAAATTAACGTTCCCATGTGCCTCATCACTTTATTCATCATCAAGTGAAACTGTGAAATTTTTAGTAAAATAAATATTGTATAAATAAGCTAATTATTACACTTCGATGTATTAAAAAATACAGAGAGCGAGAGAAATAATTTAAGTTATCACAAATGGTTACCTAACACTTTTTGTACGTAATTAATATATGGAACTACTTTCCCCTTCATCGTTACCAACTTTACTGGACACATGTCACTCATTGCTCCCGTTAAATTATATGCAGGTAGGGGCAGTGCCTTTTTCTATAAGGTTGATTTCAAAAGTGCTCATTTTATCGTGAACAGCCTTTAGTAGTATTTTTACATGATGGAATATTACCACTACACAGACCTACTGACTGGTAGCTGCGAAATTTCAATAGGAATCCCACGTTAAGGAAATTTCGCCCAAGTGCGTTAATTTTAAAGCTGGGCCTTTCAAACTAAAATGTATTCTTCGTGAATTTCTTTGAGAGAAGATTCCTACGAGCGAATATTTTCAATACAGATAGGCAGTATGTACTTTTTTTTTGTAAAACATAAATTTTAAAAATGCCTTGCAAACAGGCTGTACATGATACGGAAACCTCTCCTGCTGTAGGGAACTTGTCCTTAAAAATTCGTGAAGTATACATTTTGAGTTGTTTGAAAGATTCTTGCAATAGGGGTAGGTGAAATATTTTGAACATAACTCCGTTGCTACACTATGTCGTCAAAGGGAACCAACGGTTTTATGAGACTACACAGTGTAACAATGAAGTATGTTCAGAATATTTCACCTAAGAATGCATTTTGTTTGAAGCACCTAATCTTTAAAATTAACGCACTGAGGCGAAAATTCCTTAACATGGGATTTCGTATTGAAATTTCGCAGGTGCCAGCCGGTAGGCAGGGCCCTTAATTGCTCAATATTTTCGAGTGGAATCTGCTTATGAATAGCGTTTAAGAAAATTTCCGAGTAGTAGGTATTTATTTTACATTTCCAATGAGAATTTTTTTAAAGTGTAAAAGGAGGGTAAAATGAGTGTCCCACGGCCATTTTCAGGTATGAAACTTACGGTAAAGGCTGCCGAACATACCATAGGGACATACAGCATACCTTTGTTGTTGTTGTTACTATTATTATTATTATTACACCATAAAATGAGAAGATTACCACTGAAAAATTTATGAGACGACTCGACGGAATAAATACTGTACTTTAGTTCAGTGGCTTGCGCGTAAAGTCGACACCCGCGCTTCACGGCCTCAAACGTGGAAATACAGCTCCAGCTAGACGGGGGCCTTAAGGTAGTTTTATCATAGAATTGCGATAAGTAGGAAAACTTTCGCATAAAAACAGCGATTTGTATAAAAGTTTTATTTTCGCAGTTCTCGTAAACTTGGTACAACATTCAGTTTGGAAAGTGAGGGCGAAGAGAACATAAGCTCAGTTCTACTTCTTACTCATCGCATGTCTGCATGCCGTGCACACGACGGCAGTAGGAAGGCCACCAGCCAACCGCTGCAGTAATCTACACAATTTTTTTGTCGCCCATGGCCCAACCCCGGAGGCGCAAGTGTGATGCGGTTCTCCCACGAGGATACAGACCCACAGAGTAAATAAGCACACAGGCGAGATGGCGCGGACGGTATTTCGATGTGAGTGCATCCATTCACTGACTGGCTACGCGAGGCTCTGGGAACGGGCATGGGGTATGATTGGCTACTGTTCATTACGATAGGTTGGGTTAGGTTAGGTGGGATTTATTGTTGTGGTAATCAAATGTCGACTAATAACCAACATACCAAAAACACAATACAAAATTTTGTGGAAATGTCAATATTTTATATCACTCAAAGTAAACATTTATATTACATTTCCAAAAAAAGAAAATAATATTAATTCATCATATTAAAATTAAATACATTTAAATGCCTACATATCAAACACACACCAAATTTGACAATACTTTGGGCCGTCACATAACCTAACAAGCCGCCCTAGTGAGGGCAAGACCTCTTGTTCTATGCGAATATTTTAGCCTGATGTTGGCAAGTTCGCGTTTCAATCTATTGATGACCGGTTTAATGATGTGATAGCATTTTAAGAGTACAGGAATGAATGTCATTCTTGACAGTTGCGTGAAACGTCTATGTGAAGGCATGCCCGTTCGTGGCCCAGTTAGGCTAAAGGTTGTTCGGGTAAAATTATTTCTTGGGAAAAACCGATTTGGTTTGTGTCGAACGACCGCTCACCTAATGAAGACTGGTTCCTTAACAGAGTAACAGTAACTGGAGGCCACTCGTCCCTATCGGGAACGCGTTCCGACATATTGGGTGACGCCATATTGCTGGTGTGTGCGGAATGGAGCTCGCGGTTCTGCTTCACCTACTCTGTGACGGAGGGATGCGAAGTGATATTAACTTGTCCGGCCGCACAAAGGTATCACGAGCAGTAAGGTTTAGTAGGTTCAGAGCCAACGGGACCTGGGATAGGAGCGAGGCGCCGGTCGCCGCTGTGTTTGAATTTCCCTTTTTTTTTATCTCAAAACTTCCCTTTTTTCCCCTTAAAACCAACTATATTTGCCTCAAATTTCTCTTCTGGCTCGTAGTCACAAATCTTTGTCTCCTGCTCTGGGAAAAACGGGGAATTTTTTAGGAAAAAGGAATTTTTTTTAAGGGAAATTTAGTTTATTTTAAGGGATGGGAGGGAAATTTTGAGGGAAAAAAGGTAAATTCCAAACATAGCGGCGGCCGGCGCCTAGCTCCTATCCCAGATCCCGTTGCCTCTGAACCTACTAAACCCTACTACTATAAGCGTATTAGCGTTTTGCCAGGCGGATTAGCCGCCCTCTCCATTGGCACTCACACCCACATCCCAGCCTGCGGTGTGCGCGGCCGTTCTGGAATTGGATTTCTGGATTATCAGGCCAGTGCCAGCTCTCGCTTGCGTGTGACTGCCCCGCTTGCGTGTTCCATCCGTCCCTGGGCGACGCCAGATATGTTTATTAACGTTTGTTATGCTTCCCCGTGTCCTTCGGACCAAAAACGTTCCCAATTCTATATCCCGGGAAGACATGAATGTATAACGCTGTTCACGGTTGAGAACACTTATGAAACCTCTGCTGGGGATCTACTTCTCTGCCAATTTTGTATCCATCCGCCACACGTGAAATTAATATTGCTGTGGACCCAGTCACTCAATTCATTTGCCGAAGTTTATTTTGAAATTGTCAATAACATGTAAGTACGTTACTAATATGCAATTTTTATTTTTATGTTAGGCCTATATATGCATGAAACAAACAAAAAACCAAATAAGTAAGTTCAAGCGCCCGCACATTTAAAAAACACACTGTTAGTACGGCGTTAGGACTTGGAACTACTTTTCCTGATTCGATATCAACTTTACTATTTTTATTGCAGTGATTGCTTACCCTATAATATAAACAGTTACAGGGTAGTGTTGTTTGAATGTGTAGGCGCTTGAAATTACTTATTTCGTTTTTTTTTGTTTTATGTATATATAACATAACCATAATAAATTGCATATTAATAAGGTATAGGCTGTTCACGGTAACTAATTGTATACACGTTGTGTCTTCTTCCGCTTCGTGTAAAATTAACATTGCCATGGAGTTCGAAATTTTATTCATGCGTCGGTCAAGTGAAACTGTGAAATTATTAGAAAATTAATGGTTTTTAAAAATCTTCTAATTTTTACACTTCGATGCATTAAAAACACAGAAAGTGAAGAAAATAATTTAAGTTATCATAAATGGTTACCTAACACTTTTTATTCGACGTTAAGATCTGGAACTACTGTGCCCTCCGTCGTTACCAACTTTACTGGGCGCATGTCACTCAATGCGCCCGTTAAAATATATGCAGGTAGGGTCAGTGACTTTTTTCTAAGGTTGATTTCAAAAGTGCTCACTTCATCGTGAACAGCCTTTACTTAGTTGATATTGATACTTTCAAAATAAACTTCATCGACGAATGAATCAAACTTCTGTTAATCATGACCTCGTAAATTACTGCCTGTGGCATAGTCATGCGTAGTAATCTTGATTTGTGGCGGGAACTAGACTTAAGTGGTGAAAACTTAATAGTGTTGTGCGTACTAACCATTACGTTGTCAAACAGTCATCCCGTGGCGGCGCAGTCGGTTAGTGCGCTACCGATCTGGGGTGCGGGAGGCTCTGGGTTCGAATTCCGGGTAAGGCATGCGCGTTAATTTAAGATAGGTAATGAATTAGTCTGTAAGCCGTCCCCTGCTAAGTTTTCAAGCATAAAACCGGGGGACGTTTAAAAAGCCCAATGCAATACAATACTTCGAATGATTGATTGAAGTGAAGTGAAAAGATTTGGGCGGCTCTTAACATCGAGGTCTGGAACGCCGATGAGGGTGGAGCGAGGTGAGTATGGATCGGCGGCCGGAATGCAAGGGCGAGGGGGGGCGAGAGGTCCCCGAGAAAACCCACCGACCAGCGGCATCGTCCGACGCGATTACCACGTGGGGAAATCCGGGAATTGAACCCGGCCTGTCCGCGTCCTGTCTTGGTGTGGAGGGAGTGCTTGTAGCCAAACGCGGCCCCATGTTGAAAAAAAAAAAAAACCGCCATTGGAGTGTAGAAAGTAGGATCGCTGTTGTGACCGGGGCGGAGTGTGACCAAGAGCTTGCAGGACAGATGGCTGTCTGCGTTGGCCCGCGCCCAGAGGCCGCCCGCCTGCGTGCGGAATATGTGTCGCCTCTCAACTGACAGTCTGCCCGCCTCAGCTCCACGAGCCAGGAGCGTAGTGCTGCTGCGCTGGGACCTCGGAACACAGAATACTGACAACGGATCCTTAAGATTGAAGTAAAGCAACTTCCTACGGATAGGGCCACCTGTTTTTCGTGAAAAGATTTACGCGTAGGCTAGACTTCAATGTCCTATAGCTAGAGACCTGAAAAATTCGCGAGTTCAATGATCTGCAAGCTAGAGACTGCAGTCTTATGTACACATAGGCTGGTATCAACTGTATATTGGTTGCCTACTGTCACAGTGGAAGGCGACAATTGGACACCGTTCTCCAGGAGGTGTCAAACACCGCGTGGACCAATAGTTAGAAATTATATAAATGCACGTGTTTTGAATTCTAGCGTGTCCCAAAATGAATCCGCGAATTCTTCAGGTCCCTACCTATGGCATACGTGCAGTTTTCCTTTGGTTATTCACCACGTGTCTTTGTCGGGGGAGATAGTTCCTTATCTGACTGGGCCAATTAGAATTAGGTAACTCCGACACTGGGTGTCTGTGATTCGCGGGCAGTCACCTGGAATGCGAGACAGTTAAAATCATCCAACCACGAAAGTGGATCTGAGCTCTAGTGTTTTGGAGTGCAAGAAGTCCTGGGATCTTTTCGCGAAAAACAGGTGGTCCTACCTATGGAGCACAACACATGACTGTACAATGTGAAAAACTCATAACAAATTAGTACAGGCATCATAAAAATTGTCAGAAAAGTTTAATTTATGCTGTATATGAAAGAAGAATGTATACATATATTTTTCAACATTATACAATGTTTTATAAAATATACTCTTTAAATGTAAACAAATAATCTATCTATTGGGTCCGGGTTTTTTTTTCTCTCAAATTTAAGCATATTTCCGTTTTGGATGCTTCGGAAAGCCGACTTTACAAGACAATTTTCTTCAAGAGAGACAATCATAATATTCACTGTGATCATGTGTAATAAAATCTTAGTAATAATGTATTATATCAATTTTATAATTAACTTTATTTACTTCAGTTTCAGCAACAAATGTTTGTGACAAATGGACGCACATAAAATCAATTATAAATATTGTTTCCTACATTTTTATTAGAATTTTCTTACACACAATCATAGTAAACATTATGACGATATTCCATGACGAAGATTATCTTGCAAATTTAATCCATTATTTTTTTACTTTTAAAAAGTATATTAGAAAATCATTTTATAATGCTGCAAAATATATACATGCTTCTTTCATACACAACATAAATCGCACTCTTCTGACAATTTTTATGGTGCCTGTACTATTTTTTATGAGTTATTCGCGTTGCATAGTCAGGTGCAGTGCTCCATAGGCAACTGCTTCACTTCAACCTCAAGGCTGTTTGCCTGGTGAAGAATTTGCTGTAGGGAAAAAACTAATGTTAATGAAACTAATTTTTTTGGCGTTCCTATGTTAAATTGGAAATGGAAAGGGCTTATTAACACCCCTGGTGTTATGCGTTGTCCAGTATTAAAATTGTATGTATTTAAAAACATTCATATTTCATTAGTTGCCACTTTAGCTGAGGTTGCTAGGATGTAGCGGTCAGGCGCAAGCATAGAGCCAAACAAACCTTTAGACCTTTAGTTGCACCAACCAAATCTTTGTAGGGAGAAAACCAATAAGACAACAAAATAATTTGGTTTAAACAATAAAATGTTTCATTACCCTATTTAAACAATTAATTTCGTTACGTCAAACAAACTTTGTTTGATTCAACAAAACGTTTTTCTCAGTGTGATAATAGTAACTGGAGAAGAGCACGCGCGCAGGTATGTAACTTACAGACAAGCCACCCGCTGAAGATTGTTGGGTGCCGTGATAAGCCTGTCTGGGTTACTGCCACTTACCGTCCTTGAGGATTGGATGTTTGGGATTATCGTTGTAAGAATGTTCTGGTCATAGCCCTCGCCTTCCTCGACGCAACTCAATGTGCGGGGAACCTTCTGGATCGTGCCAGTTGATCTATACAAGCGCGGCGGGCCTTCGAGTTGATAGTCAGCCAGTCTGAAGTCTGGAGTCTTATGCTGCGCCAGGTGTGTGGCGCCGCCAGTGAGGCGATGACAGTGACCAGCTAGAGTTAAGTCTGCGGACTGCAAGCATCGGCACAGTGGAGAGTGAGACTGACGGGCGGGACTGTTGAACTGTCTGCGTGAGTGACAGGCATTTGGAACGACGTCAATAGACAGTTGGGATTGAACGTGTGTAGCTAATAGTTGTAAATTAAATTACTGTAACCAATATAAAGACATTGATAAGAACTTTAAATATAATCGAGACTGACATTAAATATTGTATTCACTGAGAATACTTAAGTATCAATAAAGATATATGCTGTTCACAGTAAAATGAGCACTTTAGAAAGCCCTGCTTAAAGTCTACTTGTAAACACATTGTGTAGTCTTCTTATGTGAGATTAACATTGTCATGGGCCTCATCATTTTATCCATGCGTCGTCGGTCAAGTGAAACTGTAAAATTATTAGAAAAGTAAATATTTAACAAATCTGCTAATTTTTACACGTCGATGCATAAAAAAAAACATAAAGCCAAAGAAATAATTTAAGTTATCACAAATTGTTACCTAACACTTTTTATTCGACGTTATGATATTTAAGTCCTTCCCATCCATCGTTACCAATATTACTGGGCGCGCGTCACTCAGTGCGTCCGTTACAATACATGCAGGCAGGGGCAGTGACATTTTCCTAAGGTTGATTTCATAAGTGCTCACTTTATTGTGAACCGCCTTTAGGTAGTTTAATGTTGTAAGTTATAACTTCATGCACATTTATAGCGTTATAAATATATTTTAAACTTAACTTTATTTAATTTTTTTTTCTATTCCTCCATCCCTCACGAACTTGGATACTACCCTGACGATTTGTTTTAATATTGCGATTACTAGAGACGTGCAAAATTTGCGTTATCTTTCGGTGAGAGGATAGACACCGCACTGCCTTATAAACAAATAACTACAGTTCTTGGTTTCATTGGACGCTGCATTGTAATCAACGTCATGTATCTCCTTGAACTCCTTAAAAGAGATTGGCCACTCCACTCCTGAACTTGTGTTATTGGCTCAATAGTTTTCCGAGGCTTCCCAAACATGTTTTTGGTCAATGGCTGAAGATGGTCTAACACATAATAACTTGGAATTCAGTCTGTACTTAAATAACAACGCCAATTTTGCAGGCCTCTAGCGATAACTGTGTATATTGGATTATTGATGACGTCATTGCATTCGGTGTGATTACACATGTAAGTTTGCTTTTTTACTCACTTAAAGGATGTTCACGATGAAGTGAGCACTTTTGAAAGAAACCTTACAAAAATGTCACTGTACCTGCTTGCGTATATTTTAACGTGTTCACTGGGGGACATGCACCCAGTAAAGTTGGTAACGTTGGATGGAAAGTAGTTCCATATCTTAACGTCGAATCAAAAGTGTTAGGTAACCATTTGTGATAACGTGAATTATTTCTTTCGCTTTCTGTTTTTTTTAATGCATCGGAATTGTGTAAAAATAATCAGATTACTAAAATATTGACTTTTCTAATAACTTCATAGTTTCACTTGACCGACGCATGAATAAAGTGATGAGGTCCATGACAATGTTAATTTTACATTAGGCAGAAGAATACACAATGTATATACAAGTAGATCTCAAGTGGGGTTTTCAAAAGTGCTCATTTTATCGTGAACAGCCTTTACTTACATGTACACATTCTCACCCAGGCGTGTTTCACGTCACGAAGTTGATGATGAACTAAGGTCCAGGCTACGCAGATATGGGGAAGAAATGG
Organism: Dryococelus australis; assembly: GCA_029891345.1. Lineage (NCBI taxonomy): Eukaryota > Metazoa > Arthropoda > Insecta > Phasmatodea > Phasmatidae > Dryococelus > Dryococelus australis. The sequence continues at coordinate 116,670,009 of CM057000.1, read as the reverse complement.
GGAAGGTGGAGCGGATGAAAGAACCTAGTTTTCTCCGCTTAACACGTGGCTGCAGCTGAGCAAGTTGTCCCTCCAGGCCATTAAATACGATCATGGATCATCGGTTTGGCCGCGGGCCAGCGCTGGTACCGCGGTTGGATCGGGGCTGTCCTCGCTGCACACCTGAGGCAACTCTTGCCCCCACCCCCACCCCCCTCCTTTTTCCACGTCATATCACGTGGTCCTCCTTGCTCCGAGAACTCCCGAAATACATCAGCGCCGTTCATTCATTCACGCTTCAACCTCCGACATTGCTTCCCATTCTGCTACCGCTGCTGCCTTCTGGACATTCCTACCCACGAATCTATCGCTAGGGGTAGTGAAAATTTCGCGAATGGATTTCAAGACAAGTTAACTTTCAAAAAATAGTAGGGTCGTTTACCCACTTTGATTGGCTGAATTACTTGTCGGCACGTGTCAACTGTCCGCACACGAATCACGTAGGAGCCGTGCCGATGTTGCCGAATTCTGAGTGGACCGGTCAAATATGAAAACACCTTCTCAAGCAGACAGCAACCAATGGCAATACACAAACTGCTGCTATGTTCGCGTATTATTTAAGTCTACCGTGTAGGCTACTCATTTTTTTTTTTTTTCGCGAAAAATCAGTAGCTCTGCCTATCGCAGATCACTTATAAGGATGGACTCACAATAGTCCGTTGCATCCGTCAGTCGTCCGTCGATCCGTCAGTCGTCCGTCTATCGTTTTCGTCCGTCAGTTGAAAGCAATTCACAACAATCCGTTATCGGTCAATCCTTCGGTACGGAAAAATTTCAGTGTGACAATTTAACATCGTGATATTTCTTTAGCTGGAAGTATATTTTGGTTGGAGATACATTTTCAGTAGAGAAATGAATTTTTTTTTGCATGATAAGAATTTATACTGATTTTTTTAAAATATTAAATACCTGAATTTATTACCAAAGATAAATATTCACAGATCCACCGCCATGCATTTTATTTAAAATTTCGTATTTACTTATAAGGAACGTCGTCAGAAGACGGGGGCTCATCCGTCCGTACGTCAAAAGTTAAAGTTTGGTGAATATTTGACGGATGGAAAGCCAGGAAAAAGAAGTTGCCCTGCGATTGGAGGTAGATAACGTGGCCGCCGGACGGACGGACGACTGACAGATGCGACGGACCATTCTAAGTCCAGTCTAAATACCGCATCTGCAGGGACACCCGATTTTCGCAGAAATATTCCCACTCGGGTCACACATTAATGACCTACGAGCACATTCACAGCTTTACCACAGAGTGTGTAAGTGCGTACACTGAGGCGAGGTTTACTGACGTGCACTCTAAATCTGAGTCAGTGATTTCAGTCAGTAGAATTATCCTCTTAGCTTACACGTTCATTTTTCGTTCGAATTGTTGTAAAAGAAATAATATTTGGTATGGAAATTACTTAAGAATTCCTAGTAATAACTCTCGACGCTGGATACTAAGAAAAATGTTTCGATTGGCCTATGACACTGGCAGCAACCAATAGGACAGTTTTCGTGAGCAAGCACTAGTCAATAGAATTATCCAGGAAAAAAACGCTATCATTGTTGGTCTAGTCTGTTCACGGTAAAATTAGCACTTTCGAAAGCCCTGCTTGAGATCTACTTGTGTGCACGTTGTGTATTATTCCACCTTATGTAAACTTAACGCTGCCTTGGCCCTCATTAATTTATTCATGCGTCGGTCAAATGAAGCTGTAAAATTGTTAGAAAAGGAACATTTCACAAATATACTCATTTTTACACTTTGGTGCATTAGAAAAATACAGTAGGCGATTCATCAAATAAATTCATCAGGCGAGTGAAATAATTTAAGTCATTATAAATATTTACCTAACACTTTTTATTCGCCGTTAAGATATGTAACTACTTTCTCTCCACCGTGACCAACTTTACTGGACTCGTGTCAATCAGTGCGCCCGTTGAAATACTATGCAGGCAGGGGCAGTGTATTTTTTCTGAGGTTGATGTCAAAAGGGCTCATGTTATTGTGAACAGACTTTACTGTCTTCTAACACTGTACAGCACCTGTCATGATTGTACCTTTTCTGCAACATGTCATACTTGAACGAATATACTCGGGGAAATATGTTATGGGGTTATTTCACAGATTCTTCAGTTAATTAGCTGTTATCTATTGGCGAACCAGTGGAATGTACTGAGGTTTCAGTTTATTAAAAATTTATGCGTACTTCTATTCTGGCATTTTGCAAGAAACCCCTCGTCGAGTAGCGCTGTCGTAATAATTATGTAATTTTTAATGTTAACAAATATTTTTATTAATTAAGTTTATGCAGTACGTTTATATTGATTGTGAAAATTACACCATGTATAGCTGAAATGGACGTGCATAAATTCAGTTATTAAGAATATTTGTAACTATTATCATTAATTTTATAATAAATCAAAAAGAGCTTTTGCAATACTTTCCAGCACGGATCTGTCCTTACCCTATCTCTATTTCAGCGTAGTTATTTATAATTAAGTATTTACGCCGTCTCGTCTAAATTCATGCTGGCGGACCACCAAGGCACGAGTCATAAATTGCCTGAATTCTGACGACCGCATACATCGTAACTGGGTGACACATTGCTCTTGCATGCGTTTCGTCGCAGCACCGGCGTTAGATAGCGCATCGATCTTCATATCTCGTGCGATAAGGGCGTGGAGAAGGCGAGACGCCACCTTCGCCCGAATTCGAACAGAGGAAACGAATCCTTACCGAAGATACTCCAAGGCGATGCAGTTTTTAAAATACTGCATTTGAAATAAATTGTCGGGTATAAATAGAATATTTACTTATTGCGCATCGTGTACATATACAATAAACGATGGTGTAGAATTACTGTTCAGCTGTTATATAAACATGAGCTTAGTTACACATTTATATTTCGATGGTGTTAATAACACCGAGTGTAGTCTTTGTTTATGTCTGTCACATCTATTATTTCGACCACATGGATTTTCATGAATATTCCCATGAAGTAATTTATAAAGTAGTGTTTCATATGCATGGCATGAGTGTTTTATTCTCTAGAATGTATTTGTGATATGAAATAACTGCGGGTAAACGAAGCAATCAATAATATCGCTCAGTAAACGTAGTCCGTCTTCAAATAAAATACGGCTTGGGTTCGCGACCTCGTGCGCATTGTCTACCAGAATACCCTGTGTTCTAACTTAGGTAGTTCCGTAGAACCAATGGGGCCGTGGTGCCGCACTGGCTACAGCGCTCGTCTCCCACCAACGCGAACCGGGCTCGATTCCCGGCGGGGTCGATCTCGGACTTTTCGCACGTGGGAATGGTGCCGGGCGATGCCGCTGGTCGTCTCGGAGATCTCCCGCTTCCACAGCCCTTACACTTGGGCGCTGACCCATATCTACCTCGCTTCACCCTCGTCGGCTTTCAAGAGCCCGTTTTCAAGGACGTTGGTCATGTGGTGTTCAACTTTTAGACATTACTAGTGATTACTTGTATAGTATAGTTGTACATGTCAACATTACAATGTTACTGTTTTAGAAATTTACAAATACTGAGAACTAACTTATCTAGAGAAAGGAGACAGTTCAAAATGAAAATAAATGCCAAGATCTACTTCAAGACGCCTATAAAACTGTACAAGTGTGTTTTTTCCAATTAAAAAAAAAATTGGTGAAATGTATGTGATTTCTGCATAATTTTTATATGTGGCTGCCCCTGATTTTTTTTCTAAAATAACTTTTGGTGATCATATCTTAAAATATATCAAAACAATGCATTTTAATTGCCCTTGTAAAATTTTCTGCTAATAATTTGGTTTTATTTTATTTGTACATTATAAAAACAGCAAAATTGTGACTTAAACATGTCATTTTGCAAAAACGATGTTGTATAAAAAATGGTATCAGAACCTCTCCACTCCGGAGAACCTACATCGGCAGACAAATAAATAAGTTAGGTTCTCGCATTCTACTGCTGAGATGCAACTCCTTGAATGCTAGAGTCACCAGATATGTGGTACTCAGAAAGAGGACTCGTTCATGTAACTGGCATTAAAAAGAGGACACTTGCAAGAAAATGACACGAAGAATGACACGATAATTTACAGTATAAATATACAAAATCAGTATTTTAAGCTGCAAATCAGTTAGAAATATATTACATGCAAAATTATATCCAATAATCTGTCCCGTATAGTTTCACTCTTGAACAGCCCAGGTTCAAATACATTTCTGTTGTATTTATTTGACGATTTTATTTGTTATAAGAGATTTCTATTTCCTAGCAAACAATCATGACATTTTGAATAGATTAGCGACTTCTCAACTTACGACTTGTAAAGAAACAGCGAGGCAAAAATATACGAGGGTTGATAAAGACAATAGATTTACATGATGTGCTCCAAAACGTTTGCACTTTTGTAGGATGTTTGTGTCGGCAGCGTTACTTACACATAAAAACCCCTAAAAAAATAGAGCTTTGCTGTTTTTCACTTTTACTGGAAAAGAGGAGATTTAGATTTTTTTGTAAACCCCGGCCTGACAGTTTACAAAGCCTTGAAAAGGGCACATGTCCGGGAAAAGAGGACGTCTGGTAACCCTATAATGCTTCTTGCTCTGGTGTGCGTGTGAAATGCCAAGGGGGCGTGTGAGTTGAGTAATCGCGGCGCGGGCTCGATGCGTCACCCTCGGCGGTGGACCGCAGAGACGCCCACGCCCTGTCACCAGCTTGTCTTGACGTCACCCGGGGATCACCCCCTGCTCCACATGTGATCCAGTCCAGCCTGCACATCTGCGCGTGTGTCGACGCGACCAGTCGTCCGACACCCGTGTAATGGCGCAGAGAGAGAGAGCAGCGACGGCGGCTCGCGAATCCTGGTCGTCCGCCGAGCCTGAAGCTTGTTTCCCTCCGTCGAGGCCGAGAAGAGCGAGAGCGATAAGGGCGACACTGCCTCGAGCATCAAGTACACCATCGCCACTACGTGCAAGGCTCTGACCTGGCTTTCAAGTTGTAGTAGTCTGGACATATTTTCCCTTGCATTCTATGTTTGCGCGGTTACGAGTAGGTCTATCTCGTAGGCGCACGTGTGATTATCGCCCTTATTGTTATCATTACATTACAACCAGGCACTTATCCTAGAGATAGGTTCACGTTATCCGGGACCCTCCAAAATTTAAAACACTCTTCAGTAGGACAGGACAAATATTAAATTATATGTAGGGATAGGAAACATTCGCGAATTCATTTCAGGACAAGATAGATTTCGAACGCGTGTACACAGAAGTCACCTTTGCAATTGGATCAAAGTTTATAAGACACACTCTGGACGACTCCGCGCCAATAGCCGACTTGCAAGGGAACAAAAAGTGAATCCCGTACTGTCAAATGTGGGTTGACACTGGGGTAACAGCCAATGAACAAACATCTGAGGTTCGATTATGCAACGGATTGTGGAGTCTAGCATACAGATAATTGAACTCGCGAAATTTTCCTATCTGTAATTATATGTCTACTTTTATTCATACGTCGGTCAGTCCACACCTCATTCTTGATGGAGGAGGCTGTATCTGGTTGTATAGATGACGTCAGACGGACACATCCATGGCTGCGATCATCCCTGCAGTCTGGCCGGTCGTGGAAATATGCGGCGGCGCGCCTCGCGTCGGTCTATATCGGTGCGTTGTTTAACGTTTTGACATAGCTGGCCTCTTTCCCTGCTTGGTGGATGGGGTTATACTTGTCACACTGCTTTGACGCAATCCTTGGCGTCCTGGTTTTACTTTGAATGTGCGAGGCTTGTTTCAGAGATGGATGTACTGTTAAAAGTCCATTCGTAACAGTAGCCACTGATATGGGTTATTAATTTACATATTGATATATTACACGAATTCATGCATTTTGAATACGGATACAACTTTTAGAAGACCCGCCACACCTTACACAAGATACAGTTGTACCGGAACCACGGCGGCACGCATTCGCTCTGATTGACTTCGCGAGGCTGTGGGAAAATCTTCGTGCCTGATTGGTTACCGTGTGCTGCCAAAATTTTTTTCATATTTGCTGGGTTATCGTTTCCACATGCTGCTGAAAAGCTATAATTTGAGACCCGGAAATTTCGCAATTTCATTTCAGGACAAGTTAGACTTCAAATACGTGCACTTTTGAATTCCTGTCTCAAGTGGATCGCAGTTTGTAAGGCACTCCCTGGACAAATTCGAACCAATAAGTGACCTGCAATAAATCTAGGCCCGTATATTCTACCTGGTCTGAGATGAAACTGGATCATCTGCCAATAGATAACTCGAGTACACTAAGGATTGTGGGGTCTAACTTGTTGCCCACTGAATCTGCTAAATTTTCGGGTATCTAGCTATAATCCATTCAACGTTACTGCACACTTTTCTGAAGCCCTGCTAAAGTTCTACTTCCAGGATATAAAAAATTGTTTTTTTTTTAAATCTTTTATGACAAAAAGACGTATTTGCAGAACTTTTTTTTTTACCGAGATACGCGTATTCGCGCAAACAACTATTTCACAAAAAGTACGGGTGTCCATCCCACTCTTAAGTCAAGCCAAGAATGCACACGACTCGTACACGACCCGCACACGGCAGTCATGAACCGATACCCTTGAAGACATTGATTAAGCACACGGCACACTATTCTGTTAAGTCAATCGTAAACCCACTCTTAACATTTTAAGGACTACGCTCGAGCAAAAATATTGTGAAAATTTCTTCGTTATTGGAAAAGAGAACTAGCATTTTCACGCAGTCGTTGTACCTTACAACAAGTGTACATGCTGAGTAACAATAACTTCCCTGACTACAAAAATATTTTTGTTAAATCTCCTCAAAAAGGACAGGTGTGATTGTAAAACATCTTACACAAATAAATACATTTGATTGGGAAAGCGCATTAGTGACTGATGACCAGCCAACAATGAACGCTGTAGATCACAGTAAGCGTGCCCATTGTCATGTTGGCCACTAGAACTGTAGTGAGTGGAAACACAGAGACCAATAGAACCTGCGTTCCTGCAGTGGTGGATATAAGCAACTCACTTGTGACTAGGCACATGCAAAATTCGCGCTATTATTTGGCATCAAGCTGAACTTCACAGTACTGTGTGCACTAGAGCCAGCCTCGTTTCTACATTGGCTGCTGCATAGATGTGAAGACGTTCCTTCTTTAACTGAACTACACGTGATTGGGACACACAATTGTGAAATGTTCCTTTATTGGTGCAGTCACCCAGGGTGTGTCACATGAAGTATGGTCCAATGACAAACGTATTACAAAGGTACATATGTTTCGAGTTTAACTTGTCCCCAAATAATAACGCGAATTTTGCAGGTCTCTACTTATAACTTGTCTCTGTTTTTTTTTAGAGGTCTGCTGACCTCAAAGTGTTAAGCAGGGCTCCAGAAAAAAAATAATTGGAAGTAACCTTGAGTGGACTAAACGAGACGCTCGCAAAGCGCCGACGTTGTCGACACAGAAGCCACACACGACGTCAGGTCATGCGAGGTGACGCCGACGTTCATTGACGGCGACTTGAACGAAGTCACGAGTCTGTCCTATCCGGTCACGTGGAGACGTCGTCCTACCCGTTTGAAAATATCCCCTCGACTTCTCTCTCTTTTTCCTCCCTTCCTTCTCAGCCTGCACACGCGCGCTGCTATCATGCGTGGATGAAGAATAACTTTTTTTTTTTTTTTTTTTTTTTTTTCCCCACCTCTCTCGGCGGCTGCCTTCCTGCATCTACTCTCTGCTCAGTAGCTCTCCGCACTTACGCTTGTCTCGTACAAACATTTAGTCGCGACGTCGCGAAGTACAAAAAAGTTGTGGAACTGACGAAAACCACAGTCGCGCGCGGGCCACGCTCTACGCGCCACGGAAACAAAATTTTTTTTTTTTCCTGCGGCGCCGGGTATAATTATTACACCTCGTAAACAGCCCTCACACGTGGCCCTCGCCTTCCGGAAAGTGTGAACAGCGCGTGCACGAGGCAGCAGACGATCTTCTGGCGTGCCCGAGATATTACTTTTTTAGGCCGGGTTCTCGTCTCCCCAGTTAACTTCCTGTCATAACACACCGGTCGACTTTTTTTCGTCTTTGGTTATGCTCATGCCCATGACATCGAAACATAAGCCAATGTATAGGCTGTTCACGGTAAAATGAGCACTATTGAAAGCCCTGCTTAAGATCTACTTTATGCACGTCGTGTATTCTTCTGCCTTATGTAATATTAACATTGTCGTGTGCCTCATCACTTTATTCATGCGTCGTTCAAGTGAAACTGTGATTTTATTAAAAAAGTAACTATTTTATAAATATGCTCTTTTTTACACTTCGTTAGATTAAAAATATCATAAAACGAAAGAAATAATTTAAGTTATCACTAGGGATAAGAAAATTTCGCGAATTCATTTCGGGACAAGGTTGATGTCAAACACATATATAGCAGAGTCACCTTTGTAATTGTATCACAGTTTATTAGACACACCCTGAATGCCTCTGAGTCAATAGCAGACGTGCAAGGAAACCAGTAACGAATCCCATACTGCCAGGTGTGGAGTAACACTGGCCACTCTCTGGGGCAGCAGTCAATGAACACACAATTGAGGCTCGAGTATACACAGGACTGTGGAGTCTAGCCTACAGGTCACTGAACTCGCGAAATTTTCCTATCGCTAGTTGATCAGAAATGGTTACCTAACACTTTTAATTCGACGTTAAAATATGGAACTATTTTCCATCCATCACTACCAACTTTACTGGGCGCGTGTCACTCAGGACGCCCTTTAAAATGCATCCAGACAGGGTCAGTGACTTTTTTCTAAAGTTGATTTCAAAAGTGCTCACTTTACCGTGAACAGCCTTTAATGAGATAACCTCTATTTTCTACTCCACGAAAGCATTTAAAGAATGTGTTAGAGGGACAAAAGCTGTAGGTTAGCATTTTATAATAATGTGGTGCAGAACTACTAAAAACCAAAACTTGTCGCCCACACGTTTCATAAACAGTATATTGAAGAAAGATGATCAGAATCCACTCCAGATGTTGTTTTTTGTTGAGTTACAGTATCGCGTACTTGGTGAACTACAAAATAGGATGCGAATGAACATGGCGACATACAGAATGGAGGTGAGGGAACTATGGAAAGAGTTCTTTACTGAATTTATTTTTATAGTAATTATCTTCTTATTATGTAATAGTCAGCGTAACTATTGGGTATTTAAGTTTCAAAACCGTGGTAACACCCAAACAAACTCGTAGGATTGAAAGGGGTTACTTTGTGCAGCGACGAGAGGAATCTAAACTGGGGTAAGACCGAAAGAGTCATGTAGAAAGAGTACTCTGCTCAGTAGCCGAGAGCTACTGAGCAGAGAGTAGATGCAGGAAGGCAGCCGCCGAGAGAGGTGGAAAAAAAAAAAAAAAAAGTTATTCTTCATCCACGCATGATAGCAGCGCGCGTGCAGACTGAGAAGGAAGGGAGGAAAAAGAGAGAGAAGTTGAGGGGATATTTTCAAACGGGTAGGACGACGTCTCCACATGACCGGAGCGTGTACTTAGGGATAAAACAACTAAGTGAGCATCTCACATTCACTTTTTCCGAATTTATAATAATCGTTAAATTTTTTTCTTCAAACAACGCATCATCCGCAGGTGCCTATGGCAGTTCGGTAATTTATTACGCTCTTACTATGTATTATTCACCTCTTCTTTCTGAAGATCTACCCCAGTCTGAGTCGCCGAATAACAATTTCCAAAATATCGCTCTAAACGAAGTCGTAATGTTGTGAAAGGTGCTGGACTGCAAGAAAGTTCCTTACGTCCAGATCAAACTAATATAGACAGTTCACGGTTTCTTCACACACATTCTTAATTTATCTTTGAAAACTCATCCCATGTATGTCGTGTTTGGTTGTTTGCTAAAGGAGCTATGTATCACAAGCGTTTTATACTTCTGTTAAGGCAAAGGTATATAATTTTTTTATTAAAATAAAACTTACACCTATATTTTTATTTTTATAAATTATAATAATTTATTTGTGATTAATATGATAAGAACAGTGAGTAAGAACGTGTGTTGGTGTAATTTCCTATATACAATTCTAAGCTTTTGCTTGCCCGAGGCGGAGGGATATCCTGGAAGTAGAACTAAAGCAAGACTTCAGGAAAGTTTGGAAGTAACTGTAAACGGACTGCACCTGAAAACGCGTACCTGACAAAATGCAACGACATCGGCGAAGCAGCGACATAGCCGAGAATTCCTGTGTTTGACACGGAAAGTGTCAGATACAATTCTGTACACGTCATGGACTAAAGATGAGGTAGACCGATCTCGCTGTCTGCGCACAACCAATCTCCGTGTCCCAACATTGAACTGCTTTCCTGCCAACTTATAGCGATAACGGCATGATTTGGATTTTAGGTTCTAACACTGTTCAGTAAACAACAGCTTTTGAGATGTTTTTGTACTTCCTCTAATCAATTTTTAATGCTTTTTGAATACATTAAAACTGGTAAAAATACTTTATTAATGTAACAGTATTGTCATATAAAAATTAAGGTATAAAAAAACACGCTCATCAATGTTGACCATGCGACTTTGACAGTTGTGTTCCTTTGGGGTAGGTCAACGTTGGGTACATGCACAGAAGACGAATAAGCGGTCTACTTCATCTTTAGTCTATGTTTGATACAGCTATTTTTGTACCTGTTTCAAACTGATACATATACCATAAACTAAAGATGAGGCAGGCAGCTTATTCGTCTACTGCGCATGTACCCAACATTGACCTACACCAAAGGAACACAACTGTCAAAGTCACATAGACAACAGATATGAAAATGTTTGTTTATATCTTAAGTTTTAAGTAACAGCCACTATTATACTAAGAAAGTACTTTTACCGGTGGAAATTTAATCAAACTGCATTACAAATTGGCTATAGTAAAAAGCATTTGTTTACTAAAAAGTGGTATAACCTCAAATTCAATCCACGCCATTTTCGCTAGACGTGTAGGCAGAAAAACAGTTCAATGTTGGGACACAGAGATTGGTCGTGCGCAGCCAGCGACATCGGTCTACCTCATCTTTAGTCTACGACTTATACGGAATTGTATCTGATACTTTCCGTATCAAACACAGGAATTTTGGACTACGGTGCTGCTTCGCCGATCTCGGTGCATGCTGTCAGGTACGCGTTAACAGGTACAGTAAGTTCACGGTCGCTTCCAAACTTTTCTTAAGCCTTGCTAGAGTTCTACTTCCAAGATATCCCTCCGCCTCGGGCAAGCAAAGCTTAACCAACCCTAGGAAGTGACACCAAAGAGAGTACGCACCGCATTCGTACGCACTGACTGTAATAATATTTTGCCTGAGAGTTGTTTCTTACATAGGCTATATTTTCACTGTTTTTATTCATATTAATTATAAACGAAATATTATAGTTTATGTGTAAAATATAAGTAAAATTAAATTGAACCGAAAATAAGGTACTTTTACGCTCACGGGATATATAAAACGCGTATGATATATTACATATTTAGAATACAACCAACACGTGATTTTTCAAAGGCTCGAGTAAGAAAGTATGAAGCAACCACGAGTAGACTGTGACCCACCTCTAAGTGACGCCATATTGTCATGGTTGGCGGTACATGCGGCTGTTTGCACGTCTGCAGTGTTAGGTATTCTGTGTCCGCGGCGTGAGAGTGGAGGCACGACTTGGTCCGTCGCGCGACTCGCTACACTTTCCCACGGCGACCTCATTGTGCTGGCAAACGGCACAGCTCCGTGCTACCTGGGTGGTAGCAAGGCCGGCTGTCAAGTCAAACCCGCCAGTGGAACGGCCGTCACACTCACCTGCCACTCGCTCGGGCGCCAAACTGCTTTTCTCACAGCAGTCCCCAGCCCACCTCTCTCCCCATATTGAATGTTTTATTTATTTCTTCCTGTATTCAAATTTAGGAGAATTTATCGAGAAAAAAAATACAATAGAACCTTCGTTAACTACCTTAAAGCCGGTTCACGATAAAGTGAGCACTTTTGAAATCAACTGTAGAAAAGAAAACACTGCCACTACATGCGCGTATTTTAACGGGTACACTGAGTAGCATGCGCTCAGTAAAGTTGGTAATGTTGGATGGGAAGTAGTTCCATATATTTACGTCGAATAAAAAGTGTTAGGTAACTATGTGATAACTTAATTATTTCTTTCGCTTTCTGTTTTTTTTAATGCATCGATGTATAAAAATGAGCATAATTGTAAAATATTTACTTTTATAATAATTCCACAGTTTCACATGAGCGACGCATGACTGAAGATAAGAGGCCCATGACAATGTTAATTTTGCATATGGCGGAAGAATACACAACGTGCATACAAGTAGATCTTAAGCAAGGCCTTCAAAAGTGCCCATTTTACCGCGAACCGTCTATATAGGCTGTTCACGGTAAAGTGACCACTTTTGATGCCCTAGTTACTTTTTCCCTTCGGCTATATTTTATCCTTTATCCGCCTTTTAAAATAAATGTTACCATGTAAGTAATGAACACAGCGTGCACATCGCACTCTGAAATTACAGCCTAAGGCTAAGCTAAAATGTATTTATTGAATTTTTTTCCAACATAGAGGGCTTTCAAAGGTGCTCACTTTGCCGTTAATAGCCTATACCCATCATTACTGACTTAATATACGAACTACTAACGAATATTTATGCAACAATTGATTAATCCATTCACGGTTACTTCACACTTTTCTGAAACCCTGTAAAAGTTCTACTTTCAGGATATTCCTCCGCCTTGTGCAAACTAAGCTTAACTTAGTCTAGAAAATTACGCCAAAGGACATCGCACCGAATTCGTGTGCACTCAGTTGAAATAATATTTTGCATGAGAACTATTTCTTACTAGGCGCTACCAACATACGTGTTTTCATACTGTTTTTTTAATATTTATTATAAATGAAATATTATAAATTATAAAGAATATGTAGCGAAACAACATTTTTAACGCAAAATAAGATACTTTTACTTTAATAGAGGTATAAAACGCTTTTGTGATAAATGACATGTTTAGAAAATAACTATACACGTCAGGCATTGGGTAATTTTTCAAAGGTCTGACTCCAAAAGTGTTAAGAAACCCTGAATAGACTATAAATACTAAACTGTATATATTTAATCATTCCCACGTTTGGATAACAATCAGGGAACACCTAGCAACAATTAAATACAAAAATCAGCAAAGGACTGTGAAATGCAATGCTTCTATAATGAATCATATTCAGTAATGACCCTGACTCTTCTGTTATGACACTAAAACGAATAATTTCCTTACGAGGTTGTGATGCAGCCTCTTACTAGACTATTCAAGTTCACTGAGCACTTCTGATAACCTTTGAAAAATTGTTACTGCTCCGACCTGCGCATATTTTAATGGGCAGCCTGACTAGCGCGCGCTTAGTAACGGTGACAATGGAGAAAAGTAGTTCCATATATTCATGTTGAATTTAAAATGTTTGGTGAACATTTGTGACTCCTGAAATTATTTCGTTTGTTTTCTTTTTGGAATGCATACAATATTGAGAATTAGTAGATTTGTAACATATTTACTTTTCTAATAATTTTACATGAATATGGTAATCAGACCCATGGCAATGTTAATTCTACATATGGTGGAAGAATACACAATGTGTATTCAAGTAGACCTTAAGCAGGACTTTCAAATTCAACTCAGAACTCTGATCATCTTAGACATTTTTTTAATAAATGGAGGCCCGGGATCAACAACAGCTTTTCTCTAATTACTTTAAAGACATCCTCCCGCGTAACACTTTTGCTAAAATTCATAAGTGTTTTCATTCCTTCTGTGATGTAAATAATGGCCAAGTAGAAACCCTATGAACATTAAAAAAATAAAGTGTAAAAATTGACAAATATAAAATTCATACTTGTGTGTACGTATATATACATATATATGTGTGCATATATACACTTTAAAGAATTAAATGGTTTTAATTAAACTAGCATTGTTTTGTGTATTGTAATTGAGCTTAACTCAGCTCATCACGTAAAATTTGACAGGCTGGAATTTTCATTACTGGAATGGAAACGGCGAAAGTGTTGCGAAATTAAAAAAAAAATTCTCGTAGATGTAAGGACTTCAACGAAAAAAAAAAAAAAATTTTTTAGAGTAGACCATAATAATGAACACAAAGTGGGGTTATTTTTAACATGCTGGGGTGACTTTGAACGACTGAAAGTATATGTTTTGATTCCACCTGGCAAAGGAACAGCGAATGGTCTCAGTGTACGCAGGAATTTTAATATTGTCTGGCCACGTTGTGTTTGCTAGTACTTCACCAAATGATGCCGTAGTTCATACAGGGGATGTTCAAAGTCACCCCACAGTGTTCAAAGGAACCCCAGTGCACGGAAGTATTACGTATCATCACCATCGCCCGTGAAAACAGCCGAATGGAAGGACGTGCTCTCAGAGCGGAGCTAAGGAAGTCTCGCGGGCTTTCCTCCGTCGGCCAAATGCTCTTTGGTCAGACGACCGCCGGAGTGACGCACGAAGAGTTATGGCACAAACGGCGCCGCCCGACATCACATCTACATTTTAACGTTTACGTGATTCGAAAAAAAAAAAAAAAAAGAAAAGCGTACTTGTAATTCCTCTGCGTCTCCTTCAAGGTCTCGTCTCGCAAGGACGTGTGGACAGACGCATTCCTGCTCGCCTGGGCGCGCTATCTTGATATGCAGCGAGCAAACACCGCGTCAGTTTGATAAAGTTTGTAAATCTCTGGTACAGGCCGTTCGCGGTAAAGCGAGCACTCCTAGAAGCCCTGCTTGAAATCTACTTTTTTTTCCTCAATTTGTATCCTTTTGCAACATGCGAAATTTGCATTGCCGCGGGCCTGGTGACATCATTCGTACGCCAGTGAAATAAAAAGTGTATATGTTATGCACCTAAATCTGCTACTGATATGGCAGTTCGTACTCTAAAGTGCATAATTAGACAAAATTAATTAGCCAAAAATTCTAACGTTAGACTCGCAGTAGAACGATAACTCTTAGAGCTATTTTACTTGATTCGCTACAAACTTAAGGCTACCGCCTACCTGCAGCTTTCTTCCGCGTTTGAGGCCGTGATGCACAGGGGCGATAAGGGCGAAACTGCCTAGTGCGTCAAGTACACTATCGCCACTAAGTACAAGACTGTGAACTTTAGTTGCAATATTCTTGTCGCATTATGTATACCCATAGGACTGTCACAGGCAACACTGTTGTTTTATTAGTAAAAAGTCTGCAGGAAGGTTCAATGTAGGGCCCTGAGAGTAGTTTTGTATGTATCTGACGCACATATTTTGTAATACAGAGCTTTGAAAAAGCATTTTTTTTAGCCATTTTGGAGTACTCAAAAATTGTGTTTACAATGCGCATGACGTCTTGAAAACACTAAACAGCCCCCGTCTGAAGTGCGTGTTCTTTTCGCGGATCAGCATGTTAGACGCACGTTTAACGATTTCGCAGAAAAACGTGATTTGCTATCACCCTGTAACGCAGTGCAAGTGTCAGCTAGGCAGGAACCTTAAATATAGTTCACACTGCGCATGCGCTGCTGTCTCTCAAGTCTGTTAGCAATGTTGTAAATAAGTTAACTCGTGTGTACGCGTGTGTTTGAAGGGAGCAGGTCGCGCACTTAATAGAGGGATGAAGGCACTCAAAGGAAAAGGCACTCAGATACATGAAAACACTACTTTTAATCAAGTTAAATCGCTTATACAGTAGCCGGTCAAAGTTGCGACTCAATAAAACCAAGACAGGACAGTAAGGTACAATACGAAAGGAGCTTGAATGGCTAGCTGAGTAACACAAGTGCTCTGACTCTTATGGCCTTCACCTATCCTGTTGCCTCAGCCCCAACGGGAGTTATATTTACCCCGGCAATATCGAAGGCGACTGCGAGAAGACTCTCTCCGACGACGGCTGAGGACGGCGTCGATCTCAGACCGCTGGCCTGGTGGTCCTCCTTCAAGGTGTCGCTCTGGCGGGCTGAGGCAAGATGGCCGCGAGCCGCCGTTGTTCCAAGCTCATATAATTGCATCCCAGCCTAATTACTCTCTCCCCCCCCCCCCGGGGGAGATGTTACCTAAACAGCTGGGCCGGCTTGTCGAGGTCGCGCGACCCGCGCGACTGCGTGCTCTCTGCCTGCCCTTTCTGTGGGTGACCGCATCAAACTGTATAATTTCTACTACTAAGTTTTTCTTTTGTTTTTGTGTATTTTACAATACGTCTGGCCACTGAAAACGGTTACATTCAGTTCCAAATATAATTTATTCATGGTTACTTAGTATTTAAGTGAATTCTTTGCGTACTGCCGACATTTTATTTTTTGCGACTGCCCGTAGTATTTGTGTGTGTGTGTGTGTGTGTGTGTGTGTACACATTAAAAAAGTTAACGTTTCGCAGTGAACGTGGCTATCGCAACCATTTGTTTCCTTTTTCCTACGAGGGGCCGCGGTGGCTGAGCGGTTAGCCTGCGCGCCTCCCACCAAGGCGAACCGGGGATTCAACCCCTGGCCGAGTCACTCCCGAATTTTCGCACGTGGATATCGTGCCGGATGATGCCACTGGTTGAAGCGTTTTTTTTTTCTGGGATCTCCCGATTCCGCCGCTCTTTCATTCCGTCGCTTCTCCGTACTCACCTCAATTACCTTCATCGGGTCTCAAGACGTCGCTTAAGAGCCGCCCAAATCTCTTCACTCACACACACTTACTACTTCCTACAGAATAATCTAATGAGGAGGCTTATTTCTGGCAAAACACAAACCATTAAATATAAAAATGATCGCTTACGTGGATGAAATGGATGTTTAAAAAAGAAACATACTATAAATATTCGTAAACATTATTACTAATTTGTATTACATGCAACCAGGGAAATTATTATGATCATCTTGTTTGAGTAAAGTTTTTTTGACGTGCTTTCTGAAGCATGGAAAATGTAAAAATGCTAAAATTTTAATTAATAATCGACTTTCATTAAATTAATTTTAAACTTTTAAATGTGAAAATTCTAGCCAAATATTTTACAGTGTTACAAAAAAATATATATTTATTAATCCTTCACAGGCAACGCAAGTGGTACTTTTCGACAATTACTGTAGCGTGTGTAGAGATATTTAATGAGTTCAGAATTTTGTACAGTGTAGTGTACGGCTCTATTGAATGTCGCTCTTCTGCCCGAAGATACGTTCAGTCCGAGCTGACTGAAACAGCTTCGGTTACACGCGACACTTTGAGCTATGATGTACGCGTGTATTGGTGGTCAAGACCAGATGATACTTGTGTCACTTGTACCCGTCATTATAGGAAATACATTTCTGTTGGTGTCATCTTTCCTACTTAACAACGTTTTATTGGTTCACGTCGCGTTTGGCACGCCCACTCCGCTGAATAAAGCTTATTACTCGCTGGCTTTCAGCAAAACGAGTGCCGAATTGACTGTCTCCCGCCCAGCTGTCGTTTCGTTGAGTTGAGACGGGTTGAGAGCTTTGGGTGGCCCCTAACAACGAGGTCTCGAAAGCATAGGGTGAAATGAAGTGAGAATGGAGCAGCGCCTGAATGCAAGGGCGGGGGAAACGTGAGATCCACGAGAAAACCCGCCAACCAGCGGCATCGTCCTGGGGGTGAATAGGTCGGCGTTCGAACCCAGTTCGTCTTGGTGGAAGGCGAGCAGACCATAGTTTTGTTTTGTGTAACAGGTAATACAATCTATATATTGTCCATCTCAATTGTTATGGAAAAATTATATTCACTGTAATTGCTGGTTTGTTTTAAAGTTATTTAAATATCCTGACAAGCATTAACGAAACAATGAAACTACACCCATGCGAATTTCGTTTTCAGTAGCAGAGCATTTCTACAATCTCTGAACCTCGCGTTGGCCTTCAGCCGTCAGCGGGTACGTGAATCCTCGCAGATAAAGGCTGTTCATGATAAAGGGAGTACTTTTGAAATCAACCTTAGAAAAAGTCACTGTTCCTACCTACGTATGATGGGCGCACTGAGTGAAGTGCGCCGGGCAAAGTTGGTAACAATAAAAGGTAACTAGTTCCGTGTCTAGACGTCGAATTAAAATGGGCTAGGTAATCATTTGTGTTAACCTAAATTATTTCCTTTGCTTTCAGTTTTCTTAATTAACTAAGTGTAAAAATTTGAAGATTCGTAAAATATTTACTTTTTTAAAAAATAATTTCACAGTTTTACTTGACCGACGCATTAATAAAGTGATGAGGGCCATGCCAACGTGCGTACAAGTAGATCTGAAGCAGGGCTTTCAAAAGTGTTAAGGCCGGATCCGAAGTGGCAGATTTTGTTGACAAAATCTGCCACTTCGGAAAAACATGATATGTTGAGAAAAAAACATGACCCGATTTGGTATACAAAAATGGTTACGTATTTGGTAATTTCGTATTTCGTATTTTGTATCTAGTGGATGATAACAAAAATACAAAATGGCGAAATCAGCCTCATGTTCGTTTTGACGTGCAGAACCCACATGCGAATGCGTAATTGAAAATTTTTAAAAATAAATTACAGTTCATAAAATACAGTAGGCATGTTTTAAAAAAGCAATTAAGTGCTGTGCTTTGTTTATATATTTCATAACAAAAATTCTTTGTTGTCGTTATGGCGTAATTAATTTTCTTATTTATCAACATAATGGCAGCATTCCAGTGATGATTGTAGAAAAATTACGTCCGTTTTAAGCATTCAATTTATATAAAATAATTTTCGCTTTAAATGTAAAACTGCGTTGCCGAGAGTGATCGACAAGTGACTGTCGGCAACGTCCGAATTGAATCTTATGAAATGACAAATTACAAAATAACGAATTTGTAGTCATGCGAAATTCGCGTTATCTTTCGGTGACATGATAAAGACTCCACTGCCTTACAGACAAGTAACTACAGTTCGTGGTTTCATTGGCCGCTGCACTATAATCACGTATCTCCTTGAGGTTGGCCACTCCACCACTGAACTTGTGTTATTGGCTCAAGAGTTTTCCGAGACTTCCCTAACATACTTGCCACCTGCGCGTTCAAGTTCAAGAAGCGAGGGAGCGATACGGGCGACACTAACACGCACGCCTAGTGCCTCATCGCTCCTACGCGCAAGGCGTACAGTGTTTCCGTCCTGACGCTTTACTGTGTAAACTAGATCTGTAGCTGTGGGGTTTTATTACACGCGATGAAAGTACACAGATCAAACTACCTGCGTATAATCGTAATTTTCTCTTACCCCTTAAAGAAACTTCATAGGCAAGCTTTAAAATTTGCAATATTTGACCACTTCAACGATTTTTTTCTCTCCATTTATACACTTAATATGATAAAGGTAAAAAGATAACGATTTAGACAATACTTTTTTTTTTTTTCCGACTTCGTATTTACAGAACATTTATTTACCGAGACACGCGTTTAGGCACAAACAACGATTCCACAGAAAACGTTTCAGTACATAGGAGCCTTAAATATAACGCGAATTTTGCGGATCCCTACGAATTTGTCATTTCGGACACGGCATAATTTGACCCGTAGACAGCCGACAGTCTATACAAGCATCCCCGAGCGTCGGCCAGTGTCGGCTAATAATAAACGGCACGGTGTTCCCAGCAGGCTGTCTGGAGACGTGGCTCGACCCCTGAATGACCCAGCTATCTCGACGGCGGCGGCGCTTGTAGCCGTCTCTCTCTGGAGGGCAGCACCGCGCGCTGACCTGCTTCACCCCTTGTTGACGTACACGCGTCGCTTTGAATCATCCAATAGAAAGGTTAATCTCTGCGCTCACGAGGAAGCGGCTGGAAACTAAATTAGAGCATTTGATGCACGTGGGCCTATGTCTGTTCGCTCTGAAGAGTTATATGGGGCCGCACGTTTTTTTTTTTTTTTTTTGTGAAATAGCTGGTTGCGCGAATACGCGTATCTCAGTAAATAAATGTTCTGCAAATACGACTTTTTGTCAGAAAAGATAACAAACAACTATCTATGTCCCTATTATTATACTTTTGTCATAATTAGTATATTTTTGGAGAAAAAATTCGCGAAGATGGCCAAATATCGCATTTTTAAAGCGTGCCTTTGCAGTTTCCTCAAACGGCAAGAGCAAAGTAAAAATATATGGACGTAGTTAAATCTGTGGGCTTTCATCGCGTGTAATTAAAAACCCCAGTGTTTCAGATAAGATTTACACAGTACAGCGTCACGACGGAAACACTGCACGCCTTCCCCTAAGGGCGACGAGGCGCTAGGCGTGCGTGGGAGTGTCGGCCGTATCGCTTCCTCGCTTCTTGACCTTGGACGCGCAGCTTCAACTAACTCTTAAAGAGCCCACGTCTCCCGCCATATTGCATTTTTTTTTATTTACTTCTTCCTGATTAAAATTTAAGAGGATATACTGGAAAATGCGACAATAGAAGGTAGGTAGTTCGGCTCAACGTCTCGTCGACAGCGAGGTCATTAGGGACAGCGCAAGTTTCGCAGGGAAGAGGGATTGGGGAAATCGAAATCAAGATGGCCTGACAGGGAATCGAACCCGGATCCGCCCGAATGCGAGTCCAGCGAGTTACCACTGCGCCTCCTCTCTCTGTGTTATAGTCGAAGCTTAGTTCATTACCTCGCTCATCATTACGGACATAATGCATATTGGAAAAACTAACGCGTATTTATGCAATAATTAACTTGTTACGAAATATTACATATTAAATCTTCCTCGCCTTTTAATGACGAAAAGAGAACACCTACAAATATTAACACCGAAATATTAAATGTAATGATTCAATAATAAAACAATTTCGGCAATGACCCTGACTTCCCTGTTATGACACTAAAACGAATGGTATTTGTATAGGGGGGAATGCAACTATCCATAAATTGTGCCATGTCACATATACTGCACTGTGCTTCAACATCCACCAAAACCAACCACCAACACCAGATATCAGCACCAATCTGTTAAGGCCTGTCTACAATCGCCCGTTCCTGTGGACGTGGGCGTGTCTGAAACTCGGCGTCAAGTGACGTCACATTGACGCAGTCCGAATATGGTCTACAAATGCGTTGACCCAAGTGAGCTTTCAGAATATGACACTAGGGCGCTGTAAATTCGGTACATTATTTATTGTTATGTAGTGGTTTTTAAATTTTATGAATTATTAATTATTTAAAGTTTACTAAATGAGTGATTTGAATATTTATTTATAATATACGCCTTAACGGTTTTATTTTAAATAAGATCGCCAACTGACATCCAAATTATGTTTTTTTAAACCTAAGTTTTAAAAGTGTTAACCTTCATATCAAATAGGCCAGAACGAACAAAGACATCACTACTAAGTTTTTAGCATTTTCTCACGTTTGTTTTGATAAAGCCCGACCTGCACGTCAATTGTTTACATTTAAAACGTAAACATTCCATGAATGCGCGGGGAAGTATTGGAAGAGTTTTTCTTTTTCTCAGCTTAAGACACAGCTTAGGACAAAAGTTAAGTTTTCTAAATGCTTTAACATGGGACTCAGAAGCTTGGGACAACGCCATGACGTCAGAGGGTCACGTGCACCAATCAGCGTATCCTCGTCCTAAGGCACGGGTGACACATGTTTACGATAGCGCGATTGCAGACAGACCTTAATACGTACTTGCTCTGCGGACAGATACAGCGCGCGGGGGAAGAGTGAAGAGATTTGGGCGGCTCGTAACAGCGAGGTCTTGAGAGCCGATGAGGGTGATTGAGGTGAGTAGGGAGCGGCGCCGGAATGCAAGGGCGGGGGAAACGGGAGAGCCCCGAGGAAACCCGCCGCCGACCGACGGCATCGTCCGGCACGATTCCCACATGCGAAAATCCGGCGTGACCCGGTAGGGGATCGAACACGGATCGCCAAGGCGGGGTGGCGAGTAGGCTAACCGCCGCGGGGGAGGTGGCTAGGGTGAACGCAACATGGACGGGGAGGGGGGGAGCAGGCTGTTGGTTTTGACGACGCACCGAGCACCGGATGTTGCCGTGTTACAACCCCCCCTCGCTTCCCTTCATCATCCCTAGCGTCTAGCGTGCGCCTCGCCACATGTGAACACGTGACAGAAAAGGGAACACGACTCTTTGTTCTGCCCATTGCGTGTTTCTTTCTGCACTCGGTTGGTGTCGGTGTCCTTTCCAGTGTCCAGGGAAAATAAAATACATTCTAAATCTGAATCAGTGATTTCTAAGAATAATTATTTTACTGAATCGTCAGTCACTGGCAAGTTATCTACTGGCGAATCAGTGCAATGCACTAAGGTTCAATTGCCAGGTCAGTGCAATTCACTAGGAAAGCAATAGAAATCACTGTTTAGTCAGTGAATATCCATATAAAATGTAAGCTCGCGGCAAGGCTGCTAATTTACTTGCTTCACCGGGCGAGCTTCTCATTTCGTGTCTGATTTGCTTCAAGCCAAATTCTTCATGACTGCCACATACTTGCAAATGGCAATCTTGTAGATGGCAGTCATGCTTGTAGGTTGCCAAGGCGAACTTGCTACAAGCTTGACCTGCGGAGACTAGTTAGCATGATTCAAACGTGATTCGAACTTGTTGACTTGCTCAGCAAGCTTGATTTCGAGTTTACACGCTTGTCACGACAATCACCATTCAAGCTCGACTCAAGCCGATGTTGCTGTTGGGGTACTAGCAGCAGCTAAAAATGAACTGCAGGATTTAACTGCTCTAATTTTAGAGTGCACCTCGTACATTGAGCGCGGTTGTGGACCTCCCGACACGAAATAACTGACCACGTGAATATGTGCAGTGATCTGGGGCAACTTGGTACCAACAGCCTAGTTATTAAATTTCCAATGAAGGCCCGAAGGATTTCTCCACATTACTTCTAAGTATAGTCTGTACACGGAAAAATGAGCACTTTTGAAAGCCCTGCTTAAGATCTGCTTTTATGCGCGTTGTGTATACTTCCGCCTTATGTAAAATTAACATTGCCATGTGTATCATCACTTTATTCATGCCTCGGACAAGTGAAACTGTGGAATTATTAAAAAAAGTAAATATTTAACAAATCTGTCCATTTATACACATCGATGCATTAAAAAAAACATAAATCTAAAGAAATGATTTAAGTTAACACAGATGGTTACCTAACACATTTTATTCGACGTTAAGATATGGAACTTCTTCCCATCCATCGTTACCATATTTAGACCTACTGTGCGCATGTCATTCAGTGCGCCCGTTAAAATACATGCTGGCTGAAGCAGTGACATATTTTTCTAAGGTTGATTTCAAAAGTGCTCACTTTATCGTAAACAGTCCTCCCTTAAGAATTTTCGCTGTTCACGGTAAAGAGAACACTTTTGATGATCTAGGTACTTTTTCCTTTCAGGCATATTTTATCATTAAACCACTTTTTAAAATAAATATTGCCATGTAAGTAATAAACACAGTGTGTATATTCCACCGCAGTCGGGAGTTAACGTCTATGGCTAAAATAAAGAATATATATTGACTATTATTCCAAATGAGAAAGCTTTCAAAACTACTCACTTTACCGTGAATAGCATATACAAGAGGTGAAACAACCTGTTATTGCGCGAGCTCCACTGCACACGCCAGCAAAGTGTTACAAAGTGTTCGGATGTTGTTGGCCAACCAGCCAGCCAATAGGAAACTATTAGCAACGTGCAGTAGCCAATCAGCGAACGCTGCGCACTCTGTAAGATGCGAGTCGAAATGTTTCCTGTCGTACGACAGGACGAGTCTAGAGACTGTAACGAAATGACGCGAGTAACGAGATGTGTTTGGAAGTAACGATTCGGTACTTCGAGTCTCCTGGAAAACCCTTTGCTTAGTAATGAATACATGCGGTTCATTACAGCTCTAATTTGAACTCTAAGCCTGTTACACACGGTTCACTTTCTTGTACAAGAAGTTGTACACCTTTCTTGTTCCAGTCAACTTGCATCGTGTGACTGGCTAACTTGTGTGCAAGTGGCTTGCATGCTAGCTAGAATCATTTAAGCAGGGATCACACGATGCAAGATGAGTGCCAATCTTGCGCGAGATGCCGACCTTGCACGAGAATTTCTTGCACAAGTTCTTGTGCAAGGCACATCTTGCACGAAATGAGGAGATAGAGCAGGTCCTATTTTTCTCGTGCAAGGCGATGCAAGTTGCGATCCTATTGGTCCTTGTATGCTGGTCATGTGACCTGTTGTAGACTTAACCATAGAGTAAAAGAAAACCATAATCTAAGGTGTGCGAAGAGGAATACAGGGAAATAAAACATTGCTTGAAATTAACTTTAAAGGGTGGATTGAAGTTTAGACAGTTCGATGAGAAAAAAATAATAACAGTTATTAATTGGAGGGATAGCTTTGAAACAAATAGCTTGTTGAAGTAAACAACTTCATATTTTGTATCATGATACCGTGGCTGTTTGGTACTCACCAGCGCTAGTGAGACAGTATTCATATTATATATCTACGTATGAACTCGTTTCGCGTGCAATTTAGTTGGCATTCTCCTACGGAATATTTCGTACAAAATCTTGCGCGAATTGCATCTTGCATCGTGTGATCCCTGCTTTAGAGACTGTTCTATATTTCCTTCCACTTTCTTGTGCAAGCAGTTCGTTTAAATTCGCCTTCTATACGTTTCTGTAGTTCCCGTTCACTTATTTATGTTGATATGGTTAATTTGAGAGTAGAAACCAGATTTTAAATCTGTATTAGTGATTTGTTAGGTTTGTAAGATCTTCGTGTGTGTTGTGGTGGAAATGGGCGACTGGCATAATGCAACATTCAAGTGCTATCACTGTGTGTACAGTATGTACTGTACATGGGACTTGGATGCAAGAGGGCGTTCGTCTTCTTGTTCACAGACGTCCGTCTGTATCAAGTTGCTTTGCTCTTCAAGCGACCGTCTTCACCTCTACGTTCGTAAGTAAAGGCTGTTCACGATAAAGTGAGCACTTTTGAAATGAACCTTATAAAAAGTCACTTCCCCTGCCTGCATATATTTTAATGGGTGCACCGAGTGACACTCGTCCAGCAAAGTTGGTAACGATGGTTGAAACGTAGTTCCATAATATATTAACGTTGAGTAAAAAGTGTTAGGTTATTATCTGTGATAACTTAAATGGTTTCTTTTGCTTTCTGTTTTTTATTTTTAATGCATCAAAGTGTAAAACAAGAGAAGATTTGTAAAATATTTCCTTTCCTAATAATTTCACAGTTTCACTTGACCGACGTATTAATAAAGCGATAATGCCCATGTCACTGTTGATTTTAGATAAGGCGGAAATTCACGACGTGCATACAAGTAGAACCTTAGCAGGGCTTTCAAAAGTGCTCATTTCACCGCGAACAGCCTGTGGTTCGACTCTGAGCAGGACGACGGAAACGCCGTACGTCAGTTAAACGCCTTGCAGGTAGGAGCGATATTGGGAACCAGGGTTTGCTGGGAGTACTCGGCTACCCTATAAGAACTATAGCACTGGCCTAAAATATTTTGATGGGTGTGGGAGGGGGAGAGGGTTAGCTTCTCCTTTCTCCTGCATTTCACATGAGACCGCCTGGGTGGTAAAGGGCCCTCACAAGGGCCCAGGCTAACCCCGCTCTGAGCTTCGGCAGTGATTAGAAATGGCGGTGGCGGTAGGAGCGATATGCCACTAGGTGCGTATGTCAGTGTCTACCCTCATCACACGCTTGTTTCAGAGCCTCGAACGCGATGAACAGCTCCAGAGTGACATTCCAAAAAAATTAGTCTTCCCGTAAACTTCACTCTATCGCGTTCTCAAAAACTCTCTCGGCAAACGTTGTATTCTCGCTAGGCGGTGTCTCAGAACTGCAGAGTAATCACTGACGTCTTGCCAGTATAAAATTTTTACACGCGCTATTTCGGCGAGAAACAAACGTTTAACTGGTTAATGGTGATATCTAATTGAATTAAGTGAACCAAAAGAAAATTCGCATGTCCTGTTTACAGAAACTGGCGGCAAATTTCAAATGATGGATAGTAAAATTCACATTTTTTCATTTAAAAGTTAAGTTGTATGAGTTACTGTCTTTTTGGGTGTAATTTTTTATTAGGTTAAGGTTATGGTAAGTATATCTTATCGTGTACATAATTATTCACTATTTTTAAAGGAAATAAGTTCTTTAAAGTATTTACATTGGTAGCTTAAACACGAGATGTTTGAAAACACAACTTGACATTCACATAACGGTCGTTCCAAAGCCATTTTTACTCTAAGCTTTTGGGGGGGGGGGGCACCATGGCTGAGCGGTTAGACTGCTCGCCTCCCACCAAGAAGAACCGGGTTCGTTCCCGGGCCGGTTCACTCCAAATTTTCGCAAGTGGGTATCGTGTCAGACGATACCGTTGGTCGGCGGGTTTTCTCGGAGATCACCCGTTCCCCCGCCCTCTCATTCCGACGCTCGTCCATACTCACCTGACTTCGCCCTCATCGGCTCTGAAGACCCCGATGTTAAGAGCCGACCAAATTTCTTCACTCACCTCATTCACTCACTCTAACTTTTCTCAGCTAAAGGCTGTCCACGATAAAGTAAGCACTTTTGAAATCAAACCTTAGAAAAATGTCACTACCCCCTGGCTGCACATATTTTAACGGGCGCACTGAGTGGCATGCGCTCGGTAAAGTTGGCAACGATGGATATTTGTGATAGTTTAAATTATTTCGTACGCTTTATATTTTTTAAAGGTCTCAGTGTGCAAAAATTAGCAAATTTACAAAATTTTTACATTTCTAATCATTTCACAGTTCCACTTGACCGACGCATGAATCGAGTGATCATACCCATGGCAATGTTAATTTTACGTAAGGTGTAATAATACACAAAGTGCATACAAGTAGATCTTAAGCAGGGCTTTCAAAAGTGCTCATTTATCGTGAACAGCCTACATGTTACTTTACTCTCCTTTCAGAGTAGTGTTTTGAAACTAGGGAAAGGCCAAACAGTTACTTTCGTGTAACGTGTTCCATCGTTCCAGTCCCACCAAGTAACACGTTCCAGGAACATGTTATTTTTGTAACAGGTTACTGTAAAACATTTCTCGCCTGTCCCGACGTTCCGAAATATAACGATTACGTTGTTCAGTATTCCGAGGCTTGGGGTGTTTAACGAAATAGCGTTCGCGCATGCTCAATGACGTTCTGGAAAGGAACTCTTACGCATGCGCACACTCGCAGTTGCCATCCGAAACGTAAGTGAAACTTGTGCGACTGCCGCCAATCCAAACAAAGCAGTCTGTGTTTTTGGTGGGGAAACTGTTGTTTACAGCAATGTAAGTATAAATAAAACTAAAAGGCGTATGTGTGCCCATGTTTAAGATTATATTTGTTCGCAGAAATAAGCTTCTCTGACAGAAATTGTCGGATTTGAAGTTCGATTTGTTTAAATATAGTTGTTATATACGAGGTAAGGTTAGTAACGAAAGTAAACAAAGCTAGACGTTCCAAAAAAAAATAGCTTTTACTCATGCGCAGTAGTCAAACATTGAGGCAATCCAAGACGTTAAAAAAATAATGGTATAAACCACGGCCGTAGAAGACAGGCCTGGACACTAGCTTGGAAAGTTGATGCCCTTATTGACCCATTTAGTTCGTGAACCCAGCTGCAGGGCGCTGCTATAGAAGTAGTGCTGTTGACATGGCTAGCATATGGAGAGGGATTGCAATTTTTTCTTAACATGGGAAAATGACATTCATATCTCTACGGTGTTATCCCTAAGCCAGCAACGCTAACAACACTAGTTTGCTTGCAGCGATTTGTGGCTACTGCATGAACTAAACGTGTGACGTGTAACGTGTCACCAAATTTCGACAGTTTTTTTTATAACCGCTAAACGTTCATCTGTATTCGAAACTCCGCCGTCCAGGTAGGCGGCATCGTTGCTGGAAGGAAAATGATAGTGAGAAGCGTATGAGGATGCAGCCGACGATGGAAAGGAGCCTTGGACGTCAATAGCGATCGTAAAAAGAAAGGGCAATGAAGTTGAATGGCTAACGGCGGTGTTTGGTTGTCGTGTAACGTGGCGCGCATGCATTGATGTGAGCCGCTGGATGACGTCGGTCGATCACCCGCGATGTCCTGTCCTGCACGTCGATTGCTTGTGTTGCTTGTCGACGTGAGGCAGGAGCCGCGAGATATTGTCACTCGGCCAGTTCACAAGCCTCACTGCTGACACTGTTATAGGCTGTTCACGGTAGAGCGAGCACTCTTCAAGGTCCTTCCAACGAGCATTAACCAATAATAAATATACCTCAATACATGTTTAAGTGTTAAATTTCGAGAGTGCTGAAGTGTATACACTGTGTTTATTGGTCACACTGCAAGGTTTATATCAAAAAGCAGCAGGAAGATAGAAACTGGGTGAAAAGTAAAAATTTATGAGGGCCTTAAAAAGTGCTCACTTTACTGTGCGCAGCCTATACCTACACTTCGGAACGTTTCTTTCCGCACTACATTACAGATTTAGATAGACACTTGTATGAAGTACTGTAAACGAGCACACTGCGAAGTATCAGATGCATTTAGTATCGGTTTAACTTTTTGAGGAGAATGCACGTATATACTCGGGGCTACGTTTATAAGGAAATTTCTCTGCTCTTGGAAATAATACTAAAACTTTTATATTTTTACTGTCACGCTGGTCTTCATCGGAATCTGGACAAAAAGTTACAACTACGTAATATTTCAGATACTAAGAATCACACTGTTATGTTTACATTTTTCTCGAATGAACACGATGGACTGTAAAACCTGCCACACCTGTCGGGGTCACATTAACTGGCACAATGTAAACGCACGACTTCATTGGCTGACGGTCAGCTAATAATAAACGTCGCAGAGTGCAGTAAGAGAGTCCGGTGTAGCCGAGGCCAATAAGACGGTGGTAAATGTAATTACAGAGACCAACACAACTGATATGCCTGTAGTGGAGAATATAGGCAGGTCTCTTCAATCGTGTCTCCTGTGGCAGTGCATGTGTGCTGCCCTCAAAAGGTTAACATTCGCCAATATGTTGCGTCTTCTGTTTCACGTGGGCCTGCTTATCTGATAAGTTTGGCAGTGTACTAGTTTACACTACCTGATACAAGTGTGTGTCAGATACAAAGTAGCAGTTTAATACTTTGCGACCCACCTCTACCACGGAGTGCGTAAGAAAAGAGGTGAAATGTTTGCGTCTACAACTAACTCCAACCACAGACGTCAGTAAAATGGCTGAGCGTCGTTCACCAACAAGCCCCTGCTAGAGACTAACTTACCAGAGAGCATGCCGACCAGTAAGGAATATTCCGTAACGTGAAATAGCCAGTGAGACACAAGGCCTGTTTCAACAGCTTCGCGTGGGCCAATGAGCGACCGAGTTAGCTTACGGTAAAGGAACAGCCAAGTCACTTCGCTTGTGTATACTTTCCTGTTCTGTTACAATACTCTACTGATATTTATGGCTGCGAAGGTGGACCAGTTCAACAGCTTCTTGTGTACACTTTCGCATGTATGGATCCACGACACGTGTGGAGGTTTATGCACTCGTCTGGAAACGAATGTTTATGTTCGCACGCGCGAATGTGTGTGTAGGTGTGCATAAGGAAGTGGTGAGAGTGAGAGTTGAGTGTGAGAAGAAGAGGGATAAACAGACAGAGTGTGTGTGTGTGTGTGTTTATTGTTTCTTCCTGTTCAAATTTTTCACAAAATATTTTTACATATACTAGCTGGGTGTAGAAAAATCACCTCGTAAATACGTCTGCCGAGTTCACAAGCAACGAAAATAAAGTTACAAGTTTTACAAGTTTCAAAATGACATTCGTGAAAAACGAAAAACTTCATCCCTTCGTTATTAATCACTTTATTCGTGGCATAGTATTTATTATGAACTGCTCGTGTCTTAAATTTTACGTTTCGTGGAAATTTTATGATGCGACCGGAAATTGGGAAAACCTGAGTTTCATCTACGGTTCAATAAGAAACCAGAAATTTCGCTCATTACGCGGATACGCGCGCCAGATTCAACTGAACTAAGCAGGATTAGTTTGTAAGCAGATAGTCACGTCATAAAGGTTTGGAAACTTCTTGGGGACGAATTAAATTCTTCTTACGTATGGTCAATCCGCGCGTAATAAAATACGTCTGCAGGCTTGAATTTGCTACGTGTGTTGCGGTTTCAGCCTAAAGCGTGTTACAAAATCTACAGATGGCTAACCAATAAGACACGAGGTAAAATAAGTTTTTTTTATATAGTGGCACTGGAACTGTTCCAAATTTGACGGAAGAGGGGTGACAGGTCGACACCCCGAGTTCAAGAAGCCATTAATCGAAGTTTCAAAAGGCTGCTGTAAATTAGCGGGGAAATGGAAAGTGTATTCGGGAATATTCAGTTAAGGGTGCTCCCACTCACAATTTAATATAGTCTAGCCACAGAGTAGATAAGTACACAGAGTCGAAATGGCGTGTCGGCTGCGTACTCACTTTATGATTGGCTGCGCGAGGCACAACACTCTAAAACCGGAACAATTAGAATTGCCCAAAATCCCGCCAATTTAACTGCGGAACTGTAAAATTATACTGATAGTTTCATGTGATCACTGATAAAACAATTATTTCTACAGATTCCTAATGAATTGCACTGGCCCGGTAAAGGCTGTTCACGATAAAGTGAGAACTTTTGAAATCAACCTTTAAAAAAAGTCACTGTTCCTACCTGCCTATATTTTAACGGGCGTCCTGAGTGACATGCGTCCAGTTAAGTTGGTAACGATGGATGGGAAATAATTCCGTATCTTAAGGGGGCCGCTACTGGGCGCTTGAAATGTGTTGCAGTGTGATAAGAAATCCATTTTTTTTACGAAACTATTCCACGCGCGTCCAATGCGCTAATTTACGAAAAGAAATCAATCTTCAGGCGATGACAGAATGTCGCTTTCGTGACACTACGCATGTTATAACCACTATTTCCAAGCTATCCAATATATCTAAAAACAGCGTTTTCAGACTGCCGTATGTCGAAATGTGCTGACCGGATTTAAGTGAAACTCAGATACAATCCTGCATTGAACTTTGCAACAGACTTTTCATCCGTAAAATAAAGAACCGTAGAAAAACTGTTCGACGAAAAGCTTGCACGCTAGTTTAGTGCTTCGCACATAGTGGCGACGCGGCACTTGATGCGCATGCCAGAGTCGCCCTTAGCGTTCGCTCGCTCCTGTACCATGTCGCATCAGGTAGGCGGCCCCCTTAACGTCGAATAACAAATGTTAGGTAACAGTTTCTGATAACATAAATTATTTCTTTCGCTTTCTGATTTTTCATTATTATTTTTATTTTATTTATTTTACATTTATTTTTAAACGCATCGAAGTGTCAAAAAGAGCAGATTTGTTAAATATTTACTTTTCTAACAATTTCACAGTGTCACGTGACCGACGCGTGATTAAAGTGATGCGACCCCTGCCAATGTTAATCTTACATCATTCATACAAGTAGATCTTAAGTAGGACTTTCAAAATTGCTCAGTTTACCGTGAATATCGTGTAGCTATGTTAAGAGGCGGTATAGCTTTGAAGCGCTTCATTCGTCCGAATGAAGGCGAAAACATTTCTAACTTGCGTCCTGAACTTATCTCGATCCAACATAATTCCGTCTGTGGTTGTTATTTCTAGGTACGTAAAGGAAGATTAGAACAATAGAATAAGTGTGAAGAGATAATGACAACCTTGTATCCTTTAGAGAAGGAATGTTCCCATCTTAAGGAAATACAAAAGGATAAAACAATTTTCCGGTGCAGCATAGGTTGTGAGGTTTTGCTACGATTAAGACTGTTGCTGTTACTGCTGTGCAATTGTTGCTGTGCAAGATCGTGTAATTAAAAATATTTGGGGGGGATTTGGGGCAGGGTGGCTTACGTATGTTGTGTCTGACCCTGAAATATGGTTTGGGGATACGATGCACCTCTGTAATCCCGCATCTCCATCCCTGTTCCTGCGCCTTGTATTAATTTAGGAGTTTTGTCATAGTTACAGACAATCTCTTTTGAAAACTACACTGTTAAAAATTCCCGTATATTTACGGAATGTTTTACGGAAATGTACATTGTATATACGGAAAGGCAATCCGTAATGACAAAAAACGGAAGTCCGTAAATACAAAATACCGGAAAGTTTCCGTATTCCCTTTGGCTTCGAGTTACGGGGACGGACAATGCCGATTCTACACGAAGCTTTCTTCGCCACTGTAACAAGAAAATTATCGTTTATGCGGCAGTTAAGGTTATCCACGCGACTATGACCTATTCTTTCAAACATTACAAAATAGCATCAGGTGTCTGTAACATTTGGCAACACTAAAAAAACACTAAATTAAATAGAAACGGAATTTTTGCTTTTGTTTTTAGAATAGAAATATTAACGTTATACCACACTTCTAAAGTGAGAGTTGTAGATGAATGGTTATAGACGTGGACTGACAAATTTTTTGACTCGCTTAAGTACAAAATATTTTAACTTTTTAAATATAATTTTTATACATTGTAGAACACCCACTTAACGAAAATCAAAGACATTTTCACTATCTCTTTTTATTTTAAACGGAAAGTACAGAAAACTAACTTGGAAATTAACGGAGAGGTTCCGTGAAATTTACGGAAAGTCCGTTTCTGAAAATCAGTGTGTCTGTAATTTTACGGAGAGTTTACGAACACTTCTGGATAACCTTTTACCAGCACTTTTCCCTAAAATGAAGTTTTTTTTTTTTTACAGTGTAAACCAATCTTTGCTTGGGATTATATGGGCCTGTGAAGAGGGACCGACTTGTCACAATCGCATTGCTCGTTCGTCACTGCAAATAGTGGAGAGTCTAGCCTAAGATTGGGGTTTTGAGAGCTAATGAGGGTAGCGCCGGAATGCAAGGGCGTGGGAAACGGGAGATCCCCGAGTAAACCCGCCGACCAGCGACATCGTCCGGCACGATTCCCATGTGCGAAAATCCGGGAGTGACTCCGCCGGGATTCGAATCCCTGTTCGCCTTGGTGTGGGGCGAGTGCTCTAGCCATTATGCGAACCGCGCCCCGCCGCTGGAAAGAGACGTTCGTAAGGCAGAATTTACTACAGCCCGTCGCGTCCGTCCGTCATCGGCCCGTCCGTCGTACGTTCGTCATCTCCCAGCCGAGCGATTTACAACCAAACTTCGTACGTCCGTCGTACGTTCATTGTTGCAACATAATAAAAACAAAACTGTTTACAAATAGGAAAAAATTCTCTATACAAAAAATGAAAATTTGATGGTATTGGTTTTCTAAGTACCCAAAATAACTATAGACGTATGTGACGGAAATTAAGCGCTGTAAATTTTTTTAAATAGCATATAAAGCATAATTTTATTATTTTTACTATTGCTACAAAAGGAGCTCGTGTTTCCTAACGTAATTATCATTATTAATCATCAGTAAATGTAACTCAATTTCATTTTACAGTTACATAAACAAACATATGAAAACAAAAGACAGCCAAATCAAAACACTGCATACACTGCACAGCCTTGTAAAGAACTCGGGATGAACGAATAACGAAATGTGCAAGTTTAGAAGGCTGTAATTTCATCCGTTTGTCCGTCAAAAGTTAAAGTTTGGCAAGGTTTTGACGGACGGATAGAATAAATGGCCACCTGTGATTGGCTGTTGGTCACGTGATTAACAGACGGATGACGGACGGACGGACGGGCGTCCTGCCTAAGTATGTGGAGATCATTGGGAGAAATTAGGAGAAAATTAAGACACCCGTCTACCTGGTACGCGATCTGGATTGCAGTGTGTTTGTAATACAGGTTTATGAAACAAACTCTTTCAATTGTGCACACACTATTTGCACACGAAGTAAAATAACACTGCAGATGCAAGGAAATGCCTTACCAGAGGTTACCCAATATTTATTTAAAATCCCTTTTGCTTGATTTGCATACTGAAATATCTTAATTTACACATGTTGTTGATTAACATTTCTCAATAGTAATATTTGCATATGTGATATAAAAACCAATATATTAATTTATTTCAATAGAACGTGAAACGAACAGTTTTTCATAAACAGTACTCAAGTTAGTGCAGAAGTGGGATAAAGAAATAAACCTATGACATATATGCAAGGAAGACACGTTTGTCTTAGAAATTGTTTTTTTTTTTGGAACTTACGAACAATGCGTTGCAGAGTTCTGTTAAAAAGGAATACCTCGGCGTGAAGGAAAGAGAACGTTTGAGAAGGGGAGTCGTTCGAACGAAGCTGGAGAAGTATGACGTCTTCGACGCAGAGCCGATGGGAGGGACAACTGACGTCGCCCCAGGATCTGCAGGAAGCCTGATCGAGTGTCGCAGAGGCGTGGCACTACATTCTACGTCTGGGGGCACGCAGGGTTTGGGAAATTGTATCCTAATTAAATGAGGATATCTCCGCTGCCAGTTCGTCGTAGTCCAGCTGCCGTCTCCGCCATTACGATCGTCCCCAAGTGAGGTATGCGTTAACGTTACTTAATCCTGCTGTCATTTATTTGTCGAGACTTTTCTGTCAACAGTTTTTAATTCATTGAGTTCATTTAATTCAACATCAGAAAACTATACATCCGAAAACTTTTCAAGACTTTTGCATTAATTTGGAACAGTGCCATGAACGGGATGTGCACAACTTCCTACAGAACACACTAATTACAAACACTATTTTGAAGTTCTTCACTATGACAAAAAACGACATTTTCACACTGTTATAGCTGACAATATTGCAAGGGAATTATTGCGAAACAAATAAGTGAACTTCGCATTGAACTTTGTTATGGGTTAATCACGGTAAAGTGAGCACTTTTGAAAGCCCTCTCATTTGGAATAACAGTCAATGGCTGAAAGTAAAAAGTAACTAGGGCCTGAAAAGTGCTCACTTTACTGTGAACAGCCTATACACGCAGTGCTCCGAGAACATTTCACGCCAATTCAGAGGCTTGCGCGCAGGGGCGACGGCGCTAAAGATGTGCGTTGCAGTGTCAGCCTTATCGCTTCCCTGCTTCAAAGGTGAAGAACAGAGGGGGCCGCTGGGGTGAAAGTCATCGTGCAAAGCCAACTATTGTGCAAGAGCCAGCGACGCGCTGAAGAACTGGAGACGCCCTGGGCATCTCCGTCGCGGGGCACTGGCCTGGCGGATATTGGGAAAGAGAACCTGGCAAGGTGGGAGGGTTGAAGGAGGGAGAGAGAATCAGTAAAAAAACTAACTGGAGGGGTCGGGGAATGTTTTATTTACAAGGTTGGCATCCATACTGGGAGGGCGGTGGTGGAGTATATTTAGCTGTCCATAGACGACATGCCGCCCGCTCCAGATGGCTCGCTGGAGGTAAATATATACTCCTGACAGCGGCTTCCCCCCTGCGAGCTGTCACTCCAGTCAGAGCCCGCCCACGTCTTGAGGGTGCACACTGCTCACTCCTTCCCCATAAACTCTCGTCTGCCCTTACTGGTCAGTCACTTCAGCACTACAGCTTGAGTCTGTTCGCGTGAGGGAACTCACTACTCCCTCGCTCTCTATACACACTCGTCTGCCCTCACTCGTCAGTCACTTCAGCATTTCAGTTTGAATCTGTTCGCATGAGGGAACTCACTACTACCTCGCTCTCTATACACCCTCGTCTGTCCTCACTGGTCAGTCACTTCAGCTTGAATCGGTTCTCATGAGGGAACTTACTACTCCCTCTCTCTCTATACACACTCGTCTGCCCTCACTGGTCAGTCTCTTCAGCTTAAATATGTTCTCATGAGGGACTCGTTACTCCCTCGCTCTCAATACACACTCGTCTAACCTCACGGGTCAGTCTCTTCAGCTTGAATCTGTTCTCATGAGGGAACTTATTGCTCCCTTACTCTCTATACACATTCGTCTGCCGTCACTGGTCAGTCACTTCATCATGTTAGCTTGAGTCTGTTCGCAATATCTTAACACTTTTTTTGAAAAAACTATCCTATGTATGACGTTTTCGTTGTTTCCCAAATATGTGACGTATCACATACGTTTTGTTCTTCTGTTACCGCGTTTTCGGAATTCCACCAGTGCGTCCATCGGTGTATACCAGGACGTTCGTAAACTGATGTTTTGGTTGAGTTCAGTTGGATAGAAGTATCCACCGGTTCAGAAGGCCCGAAACGTCGGTGGATCTGGTGGCTGTGCACCGCAACATCAAACGAATTTTCGAACACAACATCGCAAACGCATATGTAAAAAAATAAAGCCCTTGTGAACGGAAAAGTCAAAGAAAGGCAAACTGCCACATTTAATTACAACAGAAAAATTTTGTGCACTGAAATGTGCACAAACACCGCAGAAAGAGGTGGGACTTAACTTGTATTTTATAAAGAAAGAACATCTTTGATATAAAATACGCTAGTACAGTGTTTAATATGGGAATCCTGTACTACGTAATTTTCATTTGTAATAAAAAGCATATAAGGTTAAACAACCTGATGTTCGGAAATTCAACCGGTGTATGCCAGTGCACACCAGAACATTCACCACTGGTGTCTCTATTGGCGAAATTTCGAAAACGCTGTTAACATGAATGTATTTTATTTTTGGTTCAATTAAACTTCTTACGTTCGTTTTATCTATATATTATATTATTTTGTTCGTAATAAATATAAATGGAAACAGTGAGAAAATAGGCGAGTTGGCAATGCCTAACAAGAAATAGTTCTCTTGAAAAGTATTATTAAATTTTGTGTGCGCAAATTCTACGTGTTGTCCCTTTGGTGTAATTTTCTAGATTTGTTAATCTTTATTTGCACGAGACGTAGGAATTGCCTGAAAGTAGAATTTTAGGAGGGCTCAAGAAAAGTAAGGAGTAACCATGAATGGCTTATAGGTTCCGTTTCGTTACACTTGCGATGCGCGAAAATGTTGTTCCGGTGCCTGTCTAGAGGAGCATCTGTGCCATGCTACTTTCAGCTGATCCCGCACATCAACTGCATGTCGTGTGAAGCACGCACGCTTCGTGCGCTGGCGTCACATTGGTGCAAATCGCTGGCGGGAACGCGTGCCTAAGATATATATTGAAAGGTTAAAAGATCTTTAACGGTTCCATTAACTAGTGTTGATGTGTGCCTAGAAGGTGTGTTTGTGTGGTTTTCAGTATTGCTAAGCATCGTTACGTGTACACAACGCGCATTAGAATTTTTAAGTACAGAAAGTAAGTTTAAGTTGTGCCGGAGTTTGTTTACATGCAGTGCAGTCTCCATCTTTATTTTCAACCAATGGCGAAATATACCCACCGTTGTTGTTCCGTTTACTTGTGCACTCAAAAATGTATTTAATAATGGAATAACGTCACAACGGAACAGGACCTCGGATGTCCCTACCCAGTGATTTCGGAATGTTACTGGGTTGGGGGGGGGGGATTATGGATAATCTACCGCCTTTGGTGCTTGAGAAAGCGCCCCTTCCAAAAATTTAGTTTTGAAATATATAACATTAATATTTACACACAAATTGTTTCCTATCCACTTATTTGACACAAAATTCTTACCATACCAGTATAAATATCGCTATTTAAAATTATAATTTATCAAAATTTTTCGTAAATATACACAAAGTATGAATCAGAATCTGCATTGTTTTCTCGTGGCTCAGGGCGCTTTCCAGAATTCCTTCTCCGTGCGGCAGGCGTGCAACTAGAGAGGGAGCTGGACCTTTCACTCGGTATTTCTTATCTCTGGTCGGGAGTCCGTGAAGCGGAAATACCCAGACTGGACACTATCGCTCACATCTCTGGCTGTCTTGTCGCCGTATGATCTCTGGCACTGGGTGCGGGTCCTTGCTCAATGTCCCTCCCTGCTACACTCTCGAGCCACTAGACTCCGTTCTTGGCGAGAAAGTGGGGCGGGTGAATGAAGAGATTTGAGCCGCTCTTAAGGTGGATCAGTCCCCGCCATCTTGGATTTTTGGAATTTTCGTCGTAAATTGCATCACAGATTTTGCATTTTATTTTGGGCTTCGACAAAGCGTAGGCCATTACACTGCACATGTTCTAAAACATGTATTGCTAAACTTTTGTTGCCAGGTCCATTTCTGTAACCGAAAGCAAGAAAAAATCATTCACTTCTTGCCTTTAATCACTAGTGAAAAAATAATAAATTATATAGAAATGTAATATGTTGATTAAGCTTAAGGAGCTATTATTTGTCATGTTGTTCGAAAAATTTCATTAAATGTTCTTAAATGGAACTTATGACAAAAATAGTGAAAATCCAAGATGACGGGGACTGATCCACCTTTGGTCTTGAGAGCCGATGAGGGTGAAGTGCGGCGAGTATGGAGCAACGCCGGAATGAAAGAGCGGAGGAAACGGGAGATTCCCGAGAAAACCCGCCGATCAGCTGCATCGTCCAGCACGATTCCCAGTTGCGAAAATCCGGAGTGAACCGGCTGGGGATGAGAGAGTCGAGTTTCGTGAAACTAGTAATAGCAGGATATTCGTGGGCTATTAAGTCCGCTGGTCAGCAAAAATATTCATTAATTTATATTTATTAATTTATATTTATTAATTTATATTTATTTGAAATTCTGTTCAACTTGTAGACATTCTTGCGAGTAGTATTTGTTCTCATTTGTTTTTGTTTAATGGCATTTCAAATCACAATTTTTGTGTTTTTGGGACAAACAAACTATACTAATTCACATTGAAATAAGGTACCATGTGTTACTTTAAGAACGTATCTAAAAATAACTCTATGAAATGTATTCGCAAACATATTTTTTTATTTGCAGCAGTCTAATTTTTTTTTGTAAAATAAATTTTGGCTAAAGACACTGCCTTTCAGTCACTCGTTGTTAAATTTTGAGGAAATTTTCCATGCATTTTATTTGTAAATACCAAAAATACTAAAAGTGTTATTTTTCGTATGCCATGATGCAGAAATTATACAGCATAGTAAACTGTGACGCGACGAAAGCGCACATATACTTTGAACGTTATTAGTGACGAGTACTTTCGACATCCGCTACACCGGGTCCCATCGTGACTGGTGGTCGGTACATAAACGTGGTTCACACTTGTAATACGCGAATTTAGTCCTCACTGGCTCTACAGCTTTATTAACTCTTCCTGTCTGCGGGTTTCCATCGCAACTAAAAACGGAGTTCTCATATCGGGCGATATTCCGCCATCGTACCATTTTTATGGCTGTAGAGCTCTGAAATTATTTCTGTGGCTGGCGGCAAAATCGGACGGGAGAAAAAAATCATGACAATATTTTGTTTTCCATCTAGCGAAGTGGCGGGGTGGTAAATCTTTTGACTCGCATGCAAACGGGACCTGAGTTCGATTCCCGGTCCGACAATCCTGACTTCAGCTTCTCGCGGTTTATATGCTGAGATGGTTCTTTATTACTTCTCTGAGCAACTTGCCCCGCCTCTAACAACCTCGCTGTGAACGATACACAAGTCCATCCTATCGACCTTGCTGTGTTTTCCATTACTTTGACTAACATGCACATCGACTGTCGCGCAGTCTGCGGCGTCAATAAGTGAACGACCTATCGAATGGAGACGCTATCGCTGTCTTCTGCTGGGGTATAAAAAAACGTTAGGAAAGGGGAATTATTATTTGTTATAAGTTCACCGAGCATTCTGCTAAACGTGTCGAGTAACTGAGGAGTCATGTAACAAATTCTTAAAAAGCACGAAACCTCCAAACAACTTACCGATAAAGGCTGTTGAAAATTACACGGTTCTTAATAAGCATATTCGTTTTTCTTTTCAGTGTAACTTTTATTTGTTTTGAAATAGCAAGTTTTGTTATATGCTACGCAGGATTTTGGCGGCTTACCTTTAATTTATTTGGCAACCCTGACCACAAGCAAGTAGTTCCCATGCTATTCCTCGCGAGGGGGACTCTGATGCCCCGCAGATACCGTCGGCCATCCCAGTTGTGTCTCAGTGAAATAAATGTTATGTTTGATCGAATCGGGAAATATGTTCACCGTCGGATCTTTCCGCATAAAAATTTACCTCGGATAACACGATCTTTGAAGTACACAAGCTTTGGCGGTGAAGAATCACGTTGAAGCCACGTTTCATACATCGTGTTGGAGATTTTTGTTTGTTTTACAAAGTTGTTTCCAAAATAGTTGTATATATTTACTAATATTTTATCTCAACCTCCAGTAGAGATACGAAAACTGAATAACTAATCTGTGGCGACGAAGAATTTTCTAATAAGGTTTTTTAGAAGAGGAATAAGAGAAACCGATCAGTACAAAAATACGGAAATGTGCCATATTTATTCTAAAGGGATTTTCGGAGTGTGTTGAAGACGTATTTAGTTGAATTTGGTGTCAAACCTGCGAGTAGAGGTGATGGGTATCATGTATGTGTTGCCAGTGGTGTAGTCTTTTTAATAACGTTTGTTTCGGCCTCCTGCCTTCAAAATTAGCCCGGCGTAGTTTTAGTTGTCGATCTGAAAGCGCCGAGCTTCCCAACCTTAGCAGAACAAACTTTAACGGAGTCTAGCGAACTGCACCAGAAGGAGACAACACGCCGCATTTCTGAGCTAGTGAAGAGATTTGGGCAGCTCTTAACATCGAGGTCTTGAAAAACCGAAGAGAATGAAACGAGGCGAGTACGGAGCAGCACAGGAATGGAAGGGCGGGGGAAACGTGGATATACCCGAGAAGACCCGGCGACCAGCGGCGTCGCCCCGGCACAATTCCCACATGCGAAAGTCCGGGGGCGACCCCGCTGTGGATCGTACACGATTCGCCTTGGTGGGAGGTAAATAGTCTAACCACTGCACCACCGCGGCCCCCACAGCATTCGTGCGCACTCAGTAATTACATTTTTCATGAGAACTATTTATTAAATACTAGGCATTACCAACCCACTGATTTTCTAGCCGTTTTTATTCGTATTAAGTGTAAATAAAATACTATAATTTATAAATAAAATATAACTTAGTTCAATTTAACCAAGAATAAGAAAATATTTTGTTAATAGAAGTATAAAACACTTATGATTTAGGAAAAAAACGATATTATTTATACATGGGATGATTTATCAAAGGTTTGATTCAAGAATTTTTAAGATGCTACTAATATACTATATCGAATTTTTTTATTACTTTATCTAATTTCGTTACTTCCGGCACGGAAGTAACGTTACACGCGCCAAATTAAGGGCGCACTGAAAATGGAGGGAGTTGCTCAATTTCCGAACTCTTGCCTGCGCAACGGAAATACACGAGCTCTGCTGTCGATACACCGAGCGAGCGCCGCGCGGCTTAAAAATAGAGTAGCTTCTCTCTCTCTCTCTCTCTCTCTCTCTCTCTATCTCTCTCTCTCTCTCTCTCTCTCTCTCTCTCTCTCTCTCTCTCTCTCGAGAATTTTCTACGAACGTGATGATGTGGAACTTCGGAATGAATCTGTTCTGTCGTAGACAACCGTTTCTTAATTAAGCTTGAAGCTGTCTTTTTCTTCTCTCCTCTCTCACCCTCTCTCGCTGTCACGGAGCTGATGGCACAATACTACAGGAGAGACTGAACTAGAAGCTGATAATTGATTCGTGAGGTAAACTTCTATTCTCGACTGGTAGGACTAAGGTTAAACATTTTTTGTCTTGAAGAGAAGCTGTCAGGAACCAGACTGCTTACTTTCAAATGGATCTTGCGTATTTATGAATGTGCCGCTGGGTGTCGTAATTGTTTCATTTTCACAGATGCTACATATTGCGATGCTTAGTTATAATGGGTAGTCTTAGTGAGATACAAGGACAAACCACATAATATTTTTCCTTTACAGGGCTTTGTGGTATCACAGCTGTCCTGCGAGCTGAGCATCAATAATTTATTTCAATTCATTTATCAATAGTAACAAGGATCACACTAACAGTAGGAAATACATACATAACGGAACTATCTACGGTGCCCAAAAACTGCTAGCGCCGTAAACAGAGATATGGGCTGTTCACGGTAAACTGGACACTTGTGACGCCCTGGCTACTTTTTTATTTTAGCCATATTTTATCCTTTAACCACCTTTTAAAATAAATATTACCATGTAAGTAATAAAGATAGTGTCTATATTCCACCGCACTCTGATGTTAACGTCTAAGGCTAAAATTAAATATATTTATTGACTATTATTCCAAATGAGAGGGCTCTCAAAAGTGCTCACTTTACCTTGAATAGCCTATAACTACTTTTTACAAATTTTTATTTAACTTGCCTTGTAAGTTAGTTAGTTTGTCTGTACGTTCGGATGAAATCTTGCAAGTCGATTTTAAACCACTTCCCGTTATCCAATTGAGCTAAAATTTCGCATACATGTGTAGTTCCGATGACAATGTGAAGGTAACACTGAGCTGAGCTGATCTGACGATGGAGCCGGATGGTGGCCATAGGAACTCTACAATTGCATGCAGTAAACGTC
Source organism: Dryococelus australis (assembly GCA_029891345.1). Taxonomy (NCBI): domain Eukaryota; kingdom Metazoa; phylum Arthropoda; class Insecta; order Phasmatodea; family Phasmatidae; genus Dryococelus; species Dryococelus australis. Next base: position 116,627,449 of record CM057000.1, on the reverse strand, counting down.
ATATCAAGTTTGTTTTACAGAATCGAGTAACAGTAAAGTGTATATCAGAAGTGTCACTGCTGTTGCGCGCGTGCCTTTTTTTTTTGTAGCGGCGAATTTTTATGAAAACTATTATTAAAGTTTACTTCTACAGTATGTCCCGTATCGGAATGAAATCGAACTACTGGTCGATCACGATGTATCATGGAGATCTTTCTTAGCAAGGGAAAGCCATATTCGTAATACAAACACATGGTTGGAGACTAAAAAGTGAAAAATTAAATAAATGTAAAAAAAAAACTTTTAAAACCAACCTTTTATTTATAAATGCACTAAAAGGAGAAAAATAATTATAATAATTACACAATTTGTAGAGCTTGTAAGATGTGGTTGAACAGCAGTAATAAACATAAATAGAAATTAATATGTTTGTATCAATTTATATTTTCTATATAAAAGTTTGGCGAATAGTCAAGAGCCTTACGCACGATATGTTCTTCCTATGCTTACGCAAATGTGATATACGTTCTGTATTGTGAATAGTTAAGAGCCTTACCCAAAATATGTGCTTACTACGCTTACGCAAACGAGGTATACGTTCTATATTGCGCCAAGCTTTTATATAATAAATATAAATTGATACAAAAATATTAATTTGTAGTAATGTTTATTACGGCTGTTCGATCACATCTTACAAGTTCTACAAATTATGTAGCTATTATAATTATTTTTTATCTTTGTAGTGCATTTAGCAAGTTAACAAAGGATTTTTTGAAACTTATGTATTACAAAAAAAAAAAAAAAAAAAAAAAAAACTACATACTGTTTATCTCTTTGAAAATATGCTCTCTTAGACATTTTATCGTAAGTAATTTGTAAAGAAAACCTTTTGTTTGAACAGCCTATCTTTAAAATTTACGCACTGGGGCAAAATTTCCTTAACCTAGGATTTCCTATTTAAATTTCGCAGCTTCCAGCGGGTAGGCAGTGCCCTTGAGCCATCCCGTCAGTATAGTCTATTCACGGTAAAATGAGCACTTTTGAAAGACCTCTTATTGGGAATAATAAACAATAAATATATATTATTTTAGCCTTTGACATTAACTTCCGAGTGCGGTGTAATCTGCACACTGTGTTTATTACTTACATGGTAATATTCATTTCGAACAGGCGATTAAAGGATTAAAAATGGCTGAAATAAAAAATAACTAGCTCCTCAAAAGTGCTCACTTTACCGTGAACAGCCTGTATCACCTGCAACTGCGGTTCCTAGGCAGGGCACTCGATCCCGTTATCTTCCTGCCTGACTACCAGTCATTGTATGCTAGTACTGGCAATGGATGAGTACTTCAAATATTCAGTCACGCACCTGATGTATGCACTGTGTTTACTCGCTCAGTTATCGTGAACAGATTCTAATCGGCAGGTTTACGGCCATAGTACCACTGACATTAAAGAAACTGCAGCTGAAATACGTCGAGAATTTTGCAGAATATTGTTCGTCGGTATATTGCTTCTAACGATTCAGCCAAAGGTCGTTCAGAATTATGTCATGCTTACGACATAAATATAGGAGGCTATAAGCACATTTAGTTTTTGAAGTTTCCTTCGTGAAATTTCATTATCGTGACGACATTTTTGTGCCAAAACAAATTATTCTATGTTTATCGTATGTGTTTTAGATTTCAAACACGAGAGACATCTGAATAGTTTGCGAGAGGTAATTTTCTGAGAGTTGTGTCACTTATGCGATTGGTCCAGGGTTTGATGCGCCCAGGATATTACTTAAGTAAGTTACGGATTCGTGTGCATCGGATGAAAAAAGCTTTGTTACAACTGAACGATAGGTGGCTCCATCTTTCGGAAATCGACGACAGCGAAGCTTAGCCTGCTGTCAAACCAACCAGCAGATCTTAAAATTATCCGTCTGTTTTTAAGCAGCCAGTTTATCTGGGCTGTTTCCCACGTTTGAGGTCGAGAAACGCGGGAGCGATAAGGGCGACACTGTTAAGTGCATCAAGTGCACCAGCGCCACTAAGCACATTGCTCTGAACTGGCCTGCAGTCTTCTCGTCTTGTGACCGTATTATTTTATAGCTGGAAAGTCCGTGGCAGGGTTCAATGAAAGCCTTTAGAGTATTTTTGTATGTAAAGGCTGTTCACGATAAAGTGAGCACTTTTGAAACCAACCATTAAAGTCACTGCTCCTACCTGCATATATTTTAACGGGCGCTCTGAGTGACATGCGCCCAGTATAGTTGGTAATGATGGAGGAAAATTAGTTCCATATCTAAACGTCGAATAAAAAGTTTTAGGTAACCATTTGTGATAACTTAAATTATTTGTTTTCTTTTCTTTTTTTAATGCGTAGAAGCGTAAAAATTATCAGATTTGTTAAATATTTACCTTTATAATAATGTCACAGTTTCACTTCACTGACGCATGAATAAAGTGGTGAGGCCCATGGAAATGTTAATTTTACATGAGGCGGAAGAATCTACAACGTGCATACAAGTAGATCTTACGCATGGCTTTCAAAAGTGCTCAGTTTGCTGTGAACTGCCTATATCTGCAATGACACGTGTATTTTGATATGCAGCGGTTTGAAAGAAGCACGTTCCAGATGTGTCAGAGTTCTCTGAAATGGTGTTTCTAACACGCGTGAACAGACCTCGTCTGAAGTGAAGTGTGTATTGTTTTCGTAGATCAATAGCCTGCATTGGACACAAGTTTGAAAACGTGAATTCCAAACACTCTATTCAACCTAAATTATGCGGACATAGAAAATATATAACTGTAGTATAACGTGAAAATCATCACAATTTAGAATTTAAAAAAAAAAACTAGACAAATTGTGTCGTTAAAGTGAACAGGCCATGTAGGTACTAGTGTCGTTTCAAACTGCGTGGCAGACTCGAGTTATATATACAGAGTGTTGCAATATTGCATGTCAATACTTCGGGTAAACATTACTCACATCTGGAGGATGAAAAAATGTAATATGAATATAGGTCCGCAAACGCTTCGTTTCTTCTCTACAGTCCGTAATACATAACGGGCCATACACTGTACGTTATGTATTACGGGCTGTAGTGAATAAATTAAGCATATGTATACTTTAAGATGGCTTAACCTGACCTAACTTCAAAAACGTCACCTTATCGTGTACATAATATATGTTATATATATAATTTATCATGTACACTATAAGGTTAGGTTAGATTAGTTTTTTGAAGTTAGGTCAGGCTAAGCCATCTGAATAACATTGGACATAATTTTTCTTTAACAAATGACATCGTAATTCACAATTAGTATAACATTTTACGTGGATAATAACATATTCTTGTGCAGTATTGTCTTCGTGGCATGTTGGACGTTGGGCTGTGTAGAAGAAACAGAAATTTCTCATTTCCGACGAACGTGAAATTTTTTTTTTTTACAATCACCGCGTGGAAAGATTCAAAATAGCGGGACAAACACAGGAAAAAAAAAAAAAACGGAAATGAAATGTTCTGCAGGAGCCGAGAGTAATTTGCGTATTCCTATTATCGCCTCGCTGTTTATTGATCAGCGTCGACTGCGTATAGGAAGTAAGAGGAGAAATAAGTTGACCTTACCGTTTGTTCTCGACAGGGTGAACAGCTGCTATGCATTATTATAGGCTGTTCAAGGCAGAGTGAGCAGTTTCGAGGTCCTAGTTACTTTTCCTTTTCAGGCACTTGTTATCCTTTAACAGCCTTTTTATATAAATATTGCCATGTAACTCATAAACACAGTGTTTATATTCCACCGCACAGTACATTCACAAGTGCTCACTTTACCGTGGATAGCATATACTGCGTTTAGTATTCTGTCGTTAAATTGGATTTAGCAAGACGTTGGCTTACATAATTACTATATTTAAATATGAGAAATGAATCAGAAACAGTGAAAATTGGTTTCAGATATTATTTTTAGGTACTTCTAGTTCAGTTTCCGGAAGGGGAAGGAGACAAATACAAGGTTTATTTCAATGGCAGCTATATTTATTTCGCACTTAAATTGTAATGTTTTTCTATTTAACTGAGCTTGGTTATGATCGCCCAGTGCCAAACACAGCTGTAATTTAACTGTTTGCTCTTGTAAACACCATTGGAGGGCGTAAATAATAGTTAGGAAATGAAGTAAATACTTAAAATTTGGTCGGGGTAAGCATACATCTGAATTCGGAGCAAAGATGAACTTTAACACACCAATAAACAGAATTTCTTCAATTGCTGCCAGATTAAAAGCGACCTTTTTGTACCACCGACAGAGTTTGGCCTAAGGGAAACTTCCCGCCAGGTGCGCTGTGTTCCAAAAAGCAAATTTTAATTAAAATTTAAGTTACGCGAATAATAAAAGATAAATATTTTACATACATACTTGGTTATTTTATACTAGGAGTTAGCCTGTGTCCGTGATTTCAGTATGGTCACGTGCCTACAATATTTACAATGTTAAAAAATTTAGTTATAATACATAGACTGAAAAAATTTTGATATAGTTCTATCCACTGGGCCACTGCGGCCCCACTTGATATAGTTCCATCCACTAACCCACTGCGGTCCCACTTGGAATCGCTCTATCTACTGGGCCATTGCGGCTCCACTTGGAATCGCTCTAGCCACTTGACCACTGTGGCCCCACTTAGTTAACTCAACATTGAAGCGAGACATTTAGAGTAAACAAAAATTATATTCCATTACCTTCATATCTCTATGCGAATATCTCAATGCATTAATACAAAACTTTCATAGGAAAAAGTAATTAAAAATGAGTTTTTTAGGGTCAAAGGTCATGATTGCGTAATCCGATCTTGCTGAAATTCGAACTTGACCTGTATTTGACCCTGAGGATTCGCTCTGCAAAATTCGAAGAACTTTTGTTGAGTTTCAAGAGGCTTAGAAGTATTAAAGACGTACAGAGAGAGACAGAGATCGTCCTATTATATGATAGGATTTGGCTTATGATTATTACAATTATTATTTTTTTACGTAGAAAATAGAGAAAATCCGTATACATATGACACTAGCACTTATTTAGTGGCGAAATATTTTAGTTGCCAAACTAAAAGCATTGAGCTTCCCAACCTGAGAAGAATTAACCTCACTACGGTCAAGGCGGCGCCATCTTGTCGCCGGTGGCGCGGCAGGCGGCGGCGCGCGGAAACTCTCGCTTGATGGACGACGCGCGCGCGTCACTTGTTAATTACGAGAAACCCGAGCCGCGAGCGAGCGAGCGAGCGGCGACCGAGAGTAGCAGGGATTAAAATGAGCACCAGATGGGAGAGGTGGTGGGACGAATTTGATGGTAGGGGGAGGGGAAAGGAATCATTAGTAGTAGCAACACACGCGAAGCTCTCTCTGGCTGACAAGACGCACCAAGCGTCTGCTGGAAGGGAATGCGATGTTGGAAAAGAACGACGTCTGTTGTATGGGATCACCCGGCTGCTTGCTACTAGCTGCCCAATAGATGCTAAGAAAACTTCGTGTTGTGATTTTCTTGATGTGTGTATCTCTATGACTCTTATATAGTGAAGTGGGTTCTATTCTGTATCTTAGGTTTAGTATGTCGAGAATTCTCTCACCATAAATTTTCATAAACACGTCCGCTTTTTTTCGTAATATTTTTTGACAGGCAAACGGTATCATATCCTTAAAATAAAACACCTTCAAAATAATTAAAAGTCTTTAAAACGCTAAAAACTGCAATGCCTGAGGCTGCAATAAGATATATTCATTAGTGGTTAATGCCTGTTGGGAGGGCCTAAAAAAGCCTATAGTTATAATGGTGTGTGTGTGTGTATGTATATATATATATATATATATATATATATATATATATATATATATATATATATATATAAATTTTGAGGGTGGTGAAATGTATACACTGTGTTTATTCGTCATATTGCAATGTTTATATTAAAAAGCAGCAGGATGATGGAAATTGGACGATAGGAAAAATTTAGAAAGGCCTTATAAAGTGCTCACTTTATCGTGAACAGCCTATAGTGACAATTGGAAAATGTAAAAATTTTTTGAACCAGTATATCTTCGATAACACTCTAAGTAAGTGATCCCTTTATTAATGGATTTCAAGTTTAGACTCAACAAAGTCCTTTGCAGATTAATTACAAGCGTTCTACTTTAGCGTATCAGGATCCTCATTGGCCCAATGAGAGTGGAAAGTATCTTCGTACATGAACGACGGTCTATAACGAAAGAAATCTGTCGGAAATGTGTAGAGTGCGTTAAACCCCAGCACACACGCCAACTTTTCCCGCGATATGCCATCATCTCTAATCATGACACTTGAAAGTGACACGGGCTGCGGTGGCTGAGCGGTTAGGATGCTTACTTCCCACCAAGACGAACCGGGCTCTATCCCCGGCCGGGTCACTCCCGGATTTTCGCAAGTGAGAATCGTGCCGGACGATGTCGCTGGTCTGGGGGTTTTCTTAGGGATCTCACTTTTTCCCCCGCCCTTGCATTCCGGCGCTACTCCATTTTCACCTCATTTCGGCCTAGTTGGTTTTCGAAACCTCCTTGTTAAAGACCCAGCCAAATATCTCAACTCAACTTAAAAGTGACTCTGGAAGATCAAGATAAAGACAACGGACGAGAAAATTGTATTTTCAGGACCACGAACAGACTCGTGCTCGTCATTAACACAATTTCAGTCTGTCTGTTGTCATCATTTTTAATGTCTCTCACTCACGGCTCCAGTCCAATAGTCCAGCCTGCCAGTCGCACTGTTCGCTGCCCCGATGTTCGCAGTCACAGCTTTTCCTCCCACTGATCACTTAACTTACCGCTTGCTACTCTTCTCGCTCGTTCTCTCTAGCTAAAACTCCAGCCATTCATCCACTCGACAACTCCCGTCTCGGAGGCCCGACGTGCTTTTATAGCCGCTGGCCTTGACCTGGAAGGTTCTCCGCACTCCGAGTGTAGCTGAGATAAACGAGGTCAGCGATCCAGAGAATTCTTCAGATATCTCAAAGACACTCGATACCCAAGGTCGGGAGCGGCACGCGCCCTGATAGGCATAACAGTTACGCTTTGACGACATTCCTTTGGGAAAAGCCGCTGCTTCTAAGGTTGCAACTGATAGCGCGCGCACGTCCATAAATCATCTGTGCCTCGGGCGCTTACAGAGCAACCGCCTGTAACAATGTGTTCAGTAGAGAGTCAAATTAGTAATGAAGTTATCAACTGTCTACGGTATAATTTCTAAATTTGCGGTATAGTATACAGTAAATTTTCCATACAGTGTATACATTAAAATCTTTCATTCCGGTTTATAAAGTTCACTAAAAAAAGTTTTTTTTTTTTTGTATTTCGTATTTTATAATTATGCGTCAGTATATAGGCTTACTGTGTTTTATTTAATTATAATATGCAGAGTTTTTTCCTCAAAGGGACCTATATTACATATGCTAAGCTAACCTGGAATCGTGTGTATAGTCAATTCATGGTTTCTTCATACTTTTTTAGTGAGGGAGTGGAGGTATTTGGGCGGCTCTTAACCGCGACGTCTTGAGAGCCGACGTGGGTGATTGAGGTGAGTATGGAGCAGCGCCGGAACGAAAAGCTGGGAGAAAGGGGAGATCCCCGAGAAAACCTGCCAACCAGCCGCATCGACAGGCACAATTGCCCTCCCACATGCGAAAATATGGGACTTTTTTAAAATCATACTTCTGGAAAATCATTCCACGTATTTCGTGTTAAGTTGTTTCCTAATTACGTTACGTGCCACAAGCATTCTATAGACTGTTCATGGTTTTGAAGCCCGAGTTACTTTTTCCTTTCAGTCATTTTTTATCCTTAAAATACCTTTTTTAAATAGATATTGCCATTTAAGTAATAAACAAGGCTAAAATAAATAAAAAAAACACATTTACTGACTTATTCCAAATGAAAGGGCTTTCAAAAGTGCTCACTTTACCGTGAATAGCCTATATACTTGTGTTAACATAAAATAGCATCAAAGTAACTTTGTTTTGCTTAAATTGAAAAAGTATTTGTATTTCATTAATAAATTATATTTCATTTATAATAAGTGAGGAAGAGGTGTGTTGGTGATACCTAATAATTAATAATATTTCTTATGCGAAATAATATTACACTGAGTGCGCACGAATGCGGTGTGTTGTTACTTTGGTGTAATTCTATAGACTCGGTTAATCTTTGTTAGCATGCGGCGGAGGAGTAACCAGGAAGTAAAACTTAAGCAGGGCTTCAGAAAAGTTGGAATAAACCGTGGGCTGACTATAGTTACGTACAGGCTCTCCACAGTAAGGTGAGAACTTTTGATGCCCTAGTTACTTTTTCCTATCAGCCATGTGTAATCCTTTAACCACTTTTTTCAAACACAGATTGCCATGTCAGTAATAAACACAAGAGTGTAAATTCCACCGCACTCGGGAGTTATAAATCTAAAGCTACAATAAAAAATTATTCATTGACCGTTATTCCAAACGAGAGGGCTTTCAAAAGTGCTCTCTTTACCGGGAATAGCGTATAACAGCAAGGAGTGTGGCGCCCAGGTTCGCATGCGTGGGCGGACCCGCACACAGCCGGCCTCCCTGTTAATTAACGCGGGGCTTATCAGCCGGCGTCGGTAATTGCGACTGCGAATGTGAGCTTGCGACCCCCCTCCCTCTCCCCGCCAATCTCCCAGGGGGTGTGCGACCCCGTCGCTCGTTAATTAAACTTCGCGTCGACGTCTCCCCGCCATGTGTGCGGAGCTGCTCACACACAGCCTCGGGCCGCGCGTGTGGGAACGGTATACTGCTCATGCCAGCTTAAGGCTGAAGTAAAGTGGAGCACTGCCCCCGACTGTACAACGTAAAGAACTCGTTAAAAAAAAAATAGTACGGGCACCATCAAAATTGTCAGAAAAGTGCGATTTATGCTGTATATGAAAGAAGAATGTATACATTTTGCAACATTATGAAATATTTTACTAAAATATACTTTTTGAATGCAAGAAAATAATCGATTAGAATAGTCTGCACTCTTAACAAAATTTAGGCAAATTTCCATTCTGGATGCTTCAAAACGCAGAATTGCAAGAAAATCTTCGTCATGAAATATCGTCATAATGTTTACTATGATTGTATGTAAGAGAATTGTGATAAAAATGTAGAGAATAATATTTATAGTTAATTTTATGTGCGTCCATTTGTCACAAACATTTATGGCTGAAACTTACGTAAATAAAGGCATTTTTAGAATAGATGTGATACATTATTACCATAATTTTACTAAATATTATCACAGTAAATAAATACTATGACGATAATTCTTGAAGAATATTTTACTGTAAATTCTGCTTTCCGAAGCGTCCAAAATGGAAATACGCTTAAATTAAAAAAAAAAAAAAATGCGGACTACCGATCGATTCATATTTTTTACATTTGTCAAGCATATTTTAGTAAAATATTTTATAATGTTGCAAAATATTTACATTCTTCTTTCATATACAGCATAAGTCGCACTTTTCTGACAGCTTTTATGGCGTCTGTACTACTTTTTTAAATGATTTCTTCACGTTTTGTAGTCGTGTGCAGTGCTCCATAGGCAGTTGCTTTACTTCAACTTTAACAGTATACATGATTGCTGCAAGACTAGAAAACCTGGAAAGGCCAGGGAGACTGGTGGGGCCGCGGTGGTGTAGTGGTCAGACTACTCGCCTCCCGCCTAGGCGAACCGGGCTCGATTCCCAGGCGGGGCCGCTCCCAGATTTTCGCGCGTGGGAATCATCGTGCCGGACGATGCCTGTGGTCGGCGGGTTTTCTCGGGGATCTCCCGTTTCCCCCGCCATTGTATTCTGGCACTTCACCGTAGTCCGTACTCGCCTCACTTTATCATCATCCCCCAAATAAATCCACTCAGAGTAAAAGGTGACAGATCCTGAAAATTCAATCCTTTAATACGATATAATGTAATATACTTTCTGTGTGGCCGAACACACTAAGTAGCCCAAGGAATCTGTTCGTAAAACTGATAGGCACTGAAAAATAATTTTCTTTATGTAAGAAATATACTCGAAAGTTAACAATATTGTACTTACTGCTATGTGGAATGATGTTCAGATACTGCAAGTTCTGGGAATTTCATTTCAATCATTTTCATAAGTAAGCGTTTTTTTAGGTAGAATTTTTTTTTAATTCAGTGCCGAAAAAGGCTGGAAATTTCTGTATTGTTGGGCGAAAAACCTAGAAAACTCAGGGTGAATTGGATCCTGATATTTTGTAGAAATAACCTTGAGAAACGACTGCCAATGTTCCAATGTTCGATTGCTTTTCTGCCAAAGGCACTGCAATAAACAACGTGGGCAAATTTAATTTGGGATTAGAAGACAAGGTTTATAAACTTCCTCTGGCCTACTGTCATTCTAAGAGGAATTTAGCAACGTTACCACGTCATTGTATAGGAGTACTGAGAAAGCAGAAATGGTAAAGTTTTTTTTCGTGGCAGATCTCGTACATTTTTAAGGAAAGATTAAAATACGCCTTTAAGTTCCCAGCATTATATGCTAGCAGATATATGCACTATCTACCACAAAGTAATTGGGCACATGCCCACAATGTTTGCTCAGTGGTTGTCACCCTGTTAGAATCTCGTAGGGCCACCTCTTGCGGCTATAACAGCAGCCATCCTGTCTGGCATGCTCTATACGAGTGTGTGCAAGACATCCACGGTCGTCGGCATTCCTCTTGCAACCATTCCATGAGTTGAGCAATGGATTTTGGCCGCGCCTGACGAGCCCTCACCCGGCGTTCCAATTCGTCCCAAAGATGTTCTGTAGGGTTGGGGTCGGGGCTCTGGGCGGGCCAGTCCAATCGGCGAACATTGTTGTCGGCGTACCACTGCATAGTAGCCCTTGAAACATGGTACCTGGCATTGTCATCCTGGAAGTAGCACGGGTCCATTCCGTAAAAACGCCACAATGTTGGGAGCATTTCATTATCCAGAATGTTACAATAGGCCTCTGTGTTCATGCTACCACGGACAAACACCAGCGATCCTACGCTGAAGGCCGTGAAACACAAGTCAACTGACTTACTGAATTACCTATCTTCACGGGTGCCGAATAACTTTTTGGTAGATAGTGTTTTTGCAGCCATATGTATTTTACACTCTCTACACGGGTTAAAAACTTCCATTAACTTTTAGAAATTTTACCGAAAAATATTATACAGTACATCTTTGATTCAACTTATATTTAAGTAAATCGAGGTAATTCATTCATATAAAAATGCTGGGTTTGTTGATAATTCAAATTTAAACAAACACGTTCACCACGTGCTCACCATGCGATTTTGACAGTTATATCAGCGGTATTGTGGTTCATATAAACTAGACTAAAGATGAGGTAGACCGATTTTAATCTTCTGTCAAAATCACATGTTAAAACGTTGATGAACATGTACTGTACACAATTGAATCACATAATTATGACCACCTGCTAGTATCCAGAGTAACCGCCCTTCGCAACACGGACACCAGCTAGACGAGCTGGCAGTGACTCAGTCAGGTGCTAATAGGTCTCCAGGGGTATCTGGAGCCATACTGTCTGCAGTGCGTCCCAAAACTGTTGAAGGGTGCGTGGTGGAGGAGACAGGCGGCGAACACGACGATCGAGGTGGTCCCACAGATGTTCAATCGGATTGAGATTGGGGATAGTTTGGAGGCCAGGGAAGAACAGTGAAGTCTTGATCGTGCTCTTCCAGCCACGTGCGGACACTTCTAGCCGTGTGGCCAAGGCGGATTATCGTGCTGGAAGAACCCATCCTCCCGAGGAAAGGCAATTATCATGTACGGGTGGACGTGATCGCAGAGGAAGGATTCATAACCACGTAGGTCAAGAGTACCTTCCACATGGATGATGGGACCTAGAGAATACCACGAGGACATTCCCCAGACCATAACACTGCCCACACCGGCTTGTGTTTGTCCAGCAATGGATGCAGGTTGTCGGTTCTCCGACATTTCTAGCCGGACACGCTGACGTCCTGTGCAGCTGATAATGTGACTCGTCGGACAAGGCTATCCGTCGCCAATCAGCAGCGGTCCAGTCGCCATACTGTAGAGCAAATTCCGGTCGTTTTCGTCGATGCCGCAGTATTAGCATGGGCGGAGTCAACCTCCGTCTACTCCGGAGCCCCATTCGGAGAAGGGTTCGCTGAACTGTTGTGGTAGACACTTGTCTGGATGTCTCCTGGTTCATTTGGAGGGTGAGCTGTTCCACTGCAGCCTGTCGGTTGGCCTTCACGCACCATCATAGTCGGCGTTCACCTCGGACATCACTGGCGCGGGGAGCTCCGCAGTTTCTACGACGGTTATACCCAACGGTGCCATTGTTCGACTCACGACACACCTTTACCACAGAGGAACATGGAACAGTTCACAGACGTCGCTGTTTCCGAAATGCTGCCTCCTTTGGTCAGAAAGACGATAACCATCCCTTAAAGCAAGTTCGTTGGTCGCATTGTACACCCGCTTCACCAGCTCACGTCACTGCAGATAGTACTTCTAGCAGGTGGTCTTAATAATGTGATACGACTGTGCATGTTCCCTTTTCCATTTTTTTTTCAGCAAACTGACACTTTTACACGAAAAAATATATATACTATATGAATATATTCTAGTTATATTAAAATTATATCAGACGAAATGTAGTACAAGCGTTCCAAAGCAGTGTTCCAACCTCAAATCCAAACTAGGTTGTTTTGATAGTGCTATTGTTAATAAGAGCTGTTCAGCACCGTGCAGCTAAAATGCGCACTCCACTTCATATGCCTTCTGTGGTATGAACGTCGGTTGGTTTGAGCGGGAAAGTTTTGTTTTCGTCGCTGTGGCACTCCTGCTATCACACCCCATTTTACTGGAAGGCTGTTCCGCCCATGTCTTATTACATCTTTAAAATATGTGTATTTATTGGTAGGGAACATATTTGTTCGAAGTTTAATCTGAAAAAAAAAGTATTCAACTAACCGTGAATGGACTAATATATAATGGCCACAAGTCATATTCATTCGCTCTTGCTATAGGTTGTTCACGGTAAAGTGAGCACTTTTGAGGCCCAAGTTACTTTTTCCAATTAGCCTTTTCAATACTTCCACTACTTCTTAAAATAAATATTGTCATGCAAGTAATAAACATGGAGTTCTATAATTACACTTAAGTCGAAAGTAAACGTCTAGGCTACAATAAAATATATTTATTAACTATTATAGGCTATGCCTTGTTGTAAACATAGAGGCACAAGTGTTTTTTTTTTTTTTTTTTGCGTTGTATTTCAGTTTGAGTGTAATCTAACATACCAGGTCGTTTACCATCGATATCATTGAATATCCGAACATAGGAGTGAAGAAACCTCGTACAATAAATATTACCAAAAGTAAACTGCGCCCATGTTTGTGGCCTCAGGCGAAGAGTGAGGCAGAGCGCATTCAGACATAAATACGTCGTCGTAGACAGGAAGTGAACAAATTGCTTGTCGAGCAATAACGCCGCTCAAATCGCTGGGGATGTCGGAAACGAACCGCGGGATAGACAGAGAGAGAAAGAGAGCGATAGAGAGAGAGAGAGAGAGAGAGAGAGAGAGAGAAAGAGACAGGAAGGAGCACGATGGGGTGAAAGGGAGGATGTATGGAAAAGTGTTGCAAACTGTTGAAAGCCGTCTTGTTGATGCTGTGTTTATTTAAGGCCACGATCCTCCATTTCTAGAGCTTTTGTGAGAATTATTTTTTTGTACCCAAATGGGAGCCGATATTGTAAAATCCTCTTACAATTTCGTTACAAATTTCTTTTATTATGCAGTCTAATTTTTCCACCACAAAAAAAAAGTGTTTACTTTAATCCAATTAACTAACAAAAATTTTATTTATTTAATAATTAGTTAAAATTATACAGAATTGTGTGCTAAAAAATTAAGACTACATAATAAACACAATTTATAACAAAATTGTAAGAGGATTTTACAATATCGGCTCCCGTTTGGGTACAAAAAATTAATTCTCCCAAAAGCTGTAGAAATGAAGGATCGTGGCCTCAAAAGCGAGATGTCATGTTTCAATGTTGTGCGTCTAGAAACACGGGAAAATCGAGCGCGCGTTATTGTGTGTGAAGGGTGTAGGAGGGGGGGGGGGGGAATTTTTCAAAACACTGTAGCGCTCTGAACGTTTTATGACTGGATTTTGTCTTTTTGACTCGGCTGCCTTGCAGACCAGTCACAAAGGTTCTGTCTCAAGGGAATCAGAATATTCATTGACACGACGAATAACGAACGAGGATTTTCTGACAAGTGCAGAATACGTTGAAACCTAAACAGCTGTCAGCTTACCCGCAATAAACCATTGTTTTTATGTATGCCTTATGTTTAGTGTCCACAATACGTCTAAGGTTCCTTTTGCTTATATATATATATATATATATATCTGTGTGTGTGTGTGTGTGTGTGTGTGTGTGTGAGGTAAAAAATAATTAAAACAACTGAAAATATATCAATTCATCAAATATATAGGTTTCAGTGTTGAGTTCTTCTCTTTAGTAGAACATTCATTACAGCCAGTGATAATATAATTTAGCAGTTTAAATGGTGGTAATACAGCTTCGACGTAAGTTGCACATATAGTCCAAGACCCAGCCAGTATTGGGCTTCGTGTGATTGACGTGGTCCTCAGTTGTGTTTTCGTTAGGGCAAAGGTTAACACATCCGCACGTTTTCCCTTTGTCTAAACCACTAACATTCAGACCAGGAAGTCATTAAATAAGATCGAAACAAAGGGGAACACGCCCACCTAATTAATGAAATTTCGTAAGCAATGACAATAACGGAACATTTCATGATTGTAAACAAAACTAACAAAAAAAAAAAAAAAAAACAACCAAGCAGTAAAAAAAAAAAACCTAAATAGTAATGCGGCTTTCCAAAATCGGATTATTACATTCTGACCTAAGTTAATTTCCCCATGTGTGCCAGCGTTACTATTAATTCACGGTTAGATGAACACGTATATGTTTCTGTCCAAGTGTATTTTCCTGAAAATATTGTAAAAATTAAAACTGTTATGGACTTAATAATTAATTAATGTTCGCCCGTCAGTCATTTATAAGACTCACGTACTGTTAGAAAAAAAATACAACTGGGCCAGTTCTCTCTGACGTACTTAATAAAAAAAATAAAACTAGCGTAAGTGGCCAACATTGCAGACGTTAAATTTTTCAATAAGATGTTGGCACTACTTCTTCTTTGACCTGCTGTATATGTTACTGCAGGTGAACAAGGTAGTGCTACGTCATTGCTATAGGCCATTCGTGGTAAAGTGAGAAAGACCACACGTTTGGATCAATAGTCAATAAATATGTTTTATTTTAGCCTTAGACATTAACTTCTGAGTGAAGTGGTATATACAGATTGTGTTTATTACTTAAATTGCAATATTTATTTAAGAAGGTGTTTAAAGAATAAAAAAAAATGGCTGAAAGGAAAAAGTAACTAGGGCCTCAGAAGTGTTCACTTTACCGTGAACAGCCTATAGGGACACGTGATTTTCACGAAAAATAGTTCCAGGGTGGATAGAAGTCCGCCACCCTACGTGCACACATGCAAACATCCTTTGGTTTTTCGGCAGTGTGAGTAGTGGTTTTTGAATGGGCCAATCAGAATTAGGTTTTCTCTGATACTGGCAGCGGCGATTCGCAGGCAGGCACCTAAAAACGCCTCAAGGCAGTTCACGATAAGGTGAGCGCATTTGAAATTAACTTTCGAAAAATTCGACTGCCCCTACCTACATATATTTTAACGGTAGCACTGAGTGGCACGCGTCCAGTAATGTTGGGAACGACGAAAGGAAAATAGTTCCATATTTTAGCGCTGAATGATAAGTATTAGGCAAACATGTATAAAAACTGAAATTATTCCTCTTGCTTTCCGTTTTTAATGCATTGTGTACGAACTAGCAGATTTGTAAAATATTTACTTTGATAATAATATCACAGTTTCACTAAACCGACGCATTAATAAAGTGATCAGGCCCATGACAATGTTGATTTTACACAATGTTCATACAAGTAGTTCTTAATCGGGGCTTTCAAAAGTGATCAGTTTATTGTGAACGGCCTATAGCAATTAACAGCATTTCCAATCGCGAAAGTTGATCTGAGCTAAAGTGTTTTGTAAAGGAGCAGGGATCTTTTTTTTTTTTTTTTTTTTTTTTACAGCAGTGAAAGGATCAAACCCATCAAAATTCATCTCAGATTGAAAGCGCATGAGTGACTTCTTACGAAGCAAAATAATTTTTACCATGTATTTATGCATTACATAAACAATAAACACTTGTGTTGCACATCAGAGGTCTGTGTGTTAACAGAATTTAATCTTTAATGTTCTCTGTTCAATACATTGTACGATAAAAATATTTCAGTTTTTTATTTGATTCAGCCCCATATAACCATACAGGAGCTCTTTTTCGCGAAAATCGAAAGTTTTTAGCTATAGCATGAGCAACTATCGGGAAGGGATTTTCTCATGGGTTGATTCCGAAAGTGTTTGAATGAACTGCTAGACAGCTGCAGTTCTCGAGTTGCAGGCCGCCCCAAGGATAAACTTTTTTTTTTGCTTTCGCCAAATTTCCACGGCCTTTAATAAACGAGGGAGGGGGGGGGGGAGGTTTTTTTTAAGAGTGCGTGTAGGTGATACAAGTGCAAGGTGGTCCCTTGAAACGCGTTTTGTTCGTGCACGGCAATCGAGCCCGAACAACCAGGATAAAGGAGACACCTGATACACGAACCTGCCAATCGATACCCCTATTGCGGAATTGTAAGGCTTGGGTGGGGCGAGGGCTGTTTTTCAAGGTCGCAAGACCCCCAGAGCTGAGGCGTTAGTGGGAGGGTCTGGCATTTCCGTCCCCCGAAAGCGGCTTCCCTTTTCTCCCCCATCGCCCCTCCATTCGCCGATCTTTCATTCATTTAGTTTCATTTCATTCATGCGCTCGTTCATTTGGGCGCCCCATTGAAGCTGCGGCCGTCGACAGGACGAGTACAGTCTGCTCCAGTGGACGAACTGTACATTCTGGTCTCGTCGCAAATGAACTGGAGGCCAGTTCTTCAGTTCTCCAGTATTCTGGAATACTGTTGTGGCTATAGGGCTGTTCACGTTAAAATGTGCACTTTTGAGAGCCCTGTTTAAGATCTTCTTGTATGGACGTTATGTATTCTTCCGCCTTATGTAAAATTAGCGTGGTCATCGACCCCATCACTAGTCATGCGTCGGTTAAGTGAAACTGTCAAATTATTTGGAAAATGAACTTTTTACAAATCTGCTGATTGTTACACTTCGATGCCTAAAATAAAACGAAAAAATGAAATAAATAATTTAAATTACAACAAATGATTCCGTAACGATTTTTATTCGACGTTTAGATATGGGACTAATTTTCATCCAACGTTACCATCTTTACTGGTCGAATGTCACTCGGTGCGCCCATCAAAATATATACAGGCAGGGAAGTGACTTTTTTCTACGGTTCATTTCTAAAAGGGCTCACGTTATCCTGAACAGACTTTACCTCTAATTTCTGTTCTGTCACGGCCGGAAATTTTTCTGGGCTGGGTGGATAGTGGGGAAATTAATACTGTAGAGTGTATACAAAAAATACATGTCTTGCTCTAGTGCAGTGCAAATAATACATCCAGAACTCATTCAGAAGGGCAGAGGAGACTTTGGACTGAGTGTCCAAATCTAGGTGCAATCTAGGTCCAACTCGTGCAGTCGTGCAGAATGTTACGAGAAAGTAGGGGAAATCGTGGTAACGAGCGTTGAGTAAATGTTTTAGCCTAAATGCAGCAGTGTTTCTAAAAGTCTCCCTTACACCTCGCTGCCAGTGCGTATAACATACTTAGTGCTTTATATTATTGGCAGCAGATACTTAGCAACCTAAAAATGCGTTTTTTCTTAAATACAGGGTTTACTATCATAAACACGCTTTCTTTGCAAAAACTACTCTGTTATAAAAAAGTTATTAACCATATTTGTAACTGTATCAAATAACGTTAATGTTAATTCTTTATAATTTGGCGTAAAGAAGCTTCGTGATTTGAAGATTGGACGCTTTTTTAAGTACTCAATTGACTTTTTTTTAGCTGAATAAAAATGTGATACTATTAGGAGTTATTTTCAGTCTCCACCCAAGCGATATTTTAAAATAATTAATCAGAAATTGTTGTGATGTCAAAAACTTGATGAATCTATGGCAACGACACATATCCTTAATTTATGTCAGGGATTTTACCGTGGTTTTTTTTATAACTAAGCATGGGTTATCTCAGATATAATCCCGAATAAATTCGTTGACTTACGGGATGATGCAAACTAGTTAAAATTCTAACCGGCGTGGTGGACGAGTAAAACATTTTTTTTTTTCAGCCTATTTTTGGGAATAGTGCTACTTTCTGCCGACTGCAGACATTTCGGTTTCCGGCCTACCAGTCGAAAACGAAGACTCTCAGCAATTTGAGTGGACGGCCTATAATTATATACGATTCGGTGTTATGTAATTGTGTATTCATTAGTTAAATACTACTCGTACACATTAGCTGCGATTCGGTGATTGTGAAAGAGAAGGAGGAGGGGGGGGGGATTGATTGTTTTAGTAAATATTTAAAAAACTAAGTAATTTTAAAAATGTTAATGCAAATTTTTCTTACGCATCTTTTGTTAAAGAGCAACTAAGTTAAGAGGCGAAACTCCCTTGCAATGGGCCGAACGGTATTGTAAATGTAAACATGTCACAAATACACTACCAACCTAAGAACTTCAAATGACGCTGAAAACTAACACTTTACAGACAACGTATATGTATTTGTAATTTGAACTAGTCTAAGACACGTTATTCTTATTAACATCATAAATATAAATTCATACCTAAAAATGACCGTAAAAACACCCGGTCGAGCCATTTTCAATATAAAAAAAAAACACGCTTCAGAGAGAAATGAAGGCACAGAAAAAAGGTACACAGAAAAAAGTTTAATGTAGCTGCAACCAAAAAAAAAAAAACTTTTGAGGCATTCGTTTCATCGTTTATGTTATAGTAAAATTAATAATGTTGTGACAAAGTTATTTAATATTACAAAGTCTTATATTCCTGTAATGCAAACATACTGTTGAAGTGTTAATGTTAGCAAAGCCTCTAATTAATGTTGCCGCAACCAAAAGTTCTATTACGCTAAAATTAACAGGAAAAAAAAAATATTGTGTGTTACTGCGACATTAAAGAAATGTCCAACCAACACAAGGTTGCACTAACTTGGCGTTGTAAAAATGGCGGATGGAAATGAACAGCGATAACCTCGTAAAATGAAACCACTGTATTTAAATTTTAAAGCATAGTTTGAAAACTAACTGTAACTTAGACCAGTTTTCAAGCCTTGCATAGCAGTCTGTGTGTGCCAAATATAGACCTACATGTATTTCTAGAGCATAAAGTTTTTCCACGTAGCGAAAGAGAACTGCAATTTTACTTTACATTATATAATACCTACTATATGAAACGTAATTATACATGTGGAGGTAGAGCAGTTTGTAGGGTGTCGGGTTCAGTGAAGTGAATAGCGTCAAGCATTAAGGTAATGGGTTCGATTCCCCTGCCTGCCGCCATTTTTTGTTAGTAATATTTATTTTTGTGGCAAAATGGTAGTAATTTATTTATTTTACACAAATGCGTATTTAAATTTAAAAAAAAACAATACAAGAAAACTTTTAACACAAACACTAACATTATTGCAACACAAAAGTTGTCTTGCCCAACACAACATTTATTTTGCCGCAACATAAACACCACCTTAATGTTATCAGTACAGTAAGGAGGTGATGTCACGAAAGTACTTAATGTTACAGTAACATTAATACGCCTACTGCTGCCGCTACGTCATACTTTTTTTTTTGTGTATACAGACGCGTAATGTTTCTTATATGCTATTCGTAAGCAGACCTCACTAAGTCACGTTGGGCGGATTTTTTAATAAAACGTTTTCTGCTCAAACGGCCACCTTAAAATATTGGATATGGGCTGTCCACTGTTTACTGACACTTTTGAAACCAACGTTTGAAAAATGGCACTGCCCCTACCTCCGTGTATTTTAACGTGCAGGATGACTGGCATGCGCAGTAAGTTGGTATCATCGGAAAGAATGTAGTTCCATGCAATTTTGGATTAAAAGTGAACGCTTTAAATTATTAATTTTACTTCATTTTAATGCACATAAGTGCGACAATTAGCAAATCTCCAGAATATTTACTTTTCTAATAATGTCACATTATCACTAGACTCGCGTACTGATAAAGCGATCAGTCTCGTGGCAATTACACATGGTGTAAGAATACACGACGTGCATACAAGTAGATCTTAAGCAGGGCTTTCAAAAGTGCTCGAGCACCGTGAATAACCTACATAATTTCCCGTCCCTCATCGTTGTGAACCACGCCCCGGTATACTAACAAAACATTTGTATAGGCTGTTCACGATAAAGTGAGCACTTTTTAAGGCCCTCCCAACAGGCATTAACCACTAATAGATGTGTTTTATTGCAGCCTCAGACATTAACTTTTGAGAGTGGTGAAAGTAGACACTGTATTTATTAGTCACGTGAAAATGCTGATATTAAAAAAATTGCTTAAATATAAAAACTGGCTTAAAAGAAGAATACAGAAGGGCCTTAAAAAGTGCTCACTTTACCGTGAACGTTCTGTACATAAATGCCACTTTATATTTACAGAAATGGTCTGCAGTGTTGATGGATACAGCCAACTGCTGGGCCACCAAGTTTTCGGAACGAAAACAGGAAGTTGTACTAGAACTGTTGACATGACTTGGTGGTGTTTTTACAAAATCCTTGCATCCTGTACGGAAAATATTCCGAAAGATTATTTTTTGCTCGGACGCGTTGCACCAGCCATTCTGAACGTTAGTTACTCCCTTCCGTTTCGAAATTGCCGTGGAAAAGTGAGGCATTGAGGAGGGGTAGTGTAGGAAGCGGCGCCTGGGAGAGGGGGGGGGAGGACACTTCCGGTGTATTTCAACCCTCGAACCCTCAGGAAGATGTCATTGACTCCGATCAGAAATAACTTGGGTGTCTTTGTATTTCTTTTATGAAAAGCACTTTGAACATGTCTTGACGAATGCGCCTGTTCCTAGCAGCAACCAATTGGATTTAAGGGGCTCATTAATTCTGATTTACTGTAAGTAGCACGCCGTGAAAATTTAAAAGAGGAAAGAATTTTCAAAGCTTCATACAGAACAGTTGGGTTTAAAATGACGTCATTTGAAATTTGTATTCTCGTTTCTTAACGGAGAATAGCGTAGCCGAATTTCATTGTCGTAAAGTAACTGAACGATAACTTCATTGCCGATTTTTAGTTAGTAACATCACGCGACCTCCCTAAAGCTAGAAGGCTAATTTCATAAAGGACAAACATGGCTAACCTCACTTTCAGAAATTTAAACGTTATGTCGCTTTTTACTACTCCGAATTTTGAGGATGAATCAGTTTTTGCTAATATCTTATAATTAATAAAATTGGGTCATATAAAGCAAATAAAAATTCCTACGAGGGAGTAAAGTTAGTTATTAAATTATATATTTATCCCTTTTAGTTTTAACCCATTCAGTCCCAGCGTACACAGCTGTGTACATTATGCACGTGCAAGTAATTTTTTGTCTGTACTGCACACTGCGAAGCTCAGTGGCCAATGATCTTACCTGTGGGTAGATGATTCGCCAACACTCTTTTTGGTCTATGTCATAGTTGGGTCATATTACTGTGACTAAACATATAGCCTTCACCTCATTGGCTGTGACATCGAAACAAGTGCTGTGACGACTTAGGTACAGCACGCATCATAAAATGTTTTGTTTGTAACATCTGAAACCGTAAATTAAGGTGGGTCTGAAAGCGTCAACACCCGTTCAAATGCAAAATAAATATTTCGCGATGATCGAAGCCACGAAGGCAATGACGCTGCTTGTAACACTATTGATATAGTTATAGTACAATTGTCTGCCTTGTTATAGTTCCCCGGCCTCCTTAGAAGTGGGATAGGGTGCTGTGCAGCCTTGCAGAATCTGCATTTATCAGTTCTTTGCAAGAGCTAGTACGGCAGCATGCCATTTCATATCGGCTTTGGCGTTTTAATTGGCAGCTTGCAGTACTGCGGGTAAACATTCATCGGCATTCGTCTCGTGGAATAAGCGACAAGACGTTAAGATATGCATCTTATAGAATGGAACAGTGACAACTTAAACGACTAAACTAATTTTTTTTATGACAGTGACTTCGAATAGCGCAATTACAGAGGCTGAAATTCCAGTTATATATTTTCAGCTGAAAATAACAGGAACCTAGAACTCCATCACTGTGTGTCAGCAGTATTTACTGTGAACATGCGTGTTTGAAGATATAGGCTAGTCACTGTAAAGTGAGCACATTTGAAAGCCCTCACATTTGGAATAATAGCCAGTAAATACATTTTATTTTAGCCTTTAGTCGTTAACTTCCGAGCGCTGTGGAATATGCATGACAATATTTATGTAAAAAGGTTGTTAAAGGCCAAACAATGGCTTAAGGGAAAAAATAACTAGATCCTCAAAAATGCTCACTTTACCGTGAACAAGCTATAGCGATGGGTATTCGCCCATATGAGCGAAACTTTTTAAACTGATTTCACCTCTTGAAGCTTGTATGTAGTATGCATCGTCTTCAGGGTCATTTCCATCGACTGACTGAGTAATGAGTAAGTGAAAAGATTGATTTGGACGGCTCTTAACAGCGAGGTCTTGAGAGCCGATGAAGGTGATTGAAGTAAATATAGAGCAACGCCGGAATGAAGGGGCGGGGAAAACGGGAGATTCCCTAGAAAACCCTCCGACCAATAGCATCTTCCGGCACGATTCCCACTTGCGAAAGTCCGGTGACCCGGCCGGGGTTCGAACCCGGTTCGCCTTGGTGGGAGGCGAGCGTGCCAATCGCTCAGCCACCGCGGGCCAATTGACTAATAGTAAAGAGTTGCAGTTCAACGAGATAACCTATACCATTCATTTGTTTGCCGTAGTACGTTAAATACAACTGCCAACATTCAAACACAGAATATTTTGGCAGGAAATACACATGACGTCGCCAGCTTGTATTTAATTTCTAATATTTGGACTGGTTTTTTTTTTTTGGGTTATATTACTGGTTGTGCATTTTATTCGCAGTTATTTCACATCACAAATATGTTTGCGAGAATACACGTAATAATCATAGAGTTAAAATACTACTTTATAAAATATTCCATGCGTATGTTCATGAAAATACACGTGGCGCAAACAAACATATATGAGAGCCAAACAGATAAAGAAGGCTGTACTACCAACGTTAAAATAAAAATATCCATATCAAGCACGGTCATTAATACCGACGTATGATCGTCAATCTTCGATTTCAAGTTTTTCGATAAGAATTCGTTTTCCGTATTCGAATTGCAGGGCCCTTTAAGCAAAGTTCCTGCGCCCTGTAGAGCTAACCAGGGCGACACGAGGAAGCGAAACTAAACTTTTCAAAACATCTCTTAATGATAGCATTTTATTTTCAGCAGAGTATATGTATTTGTTCAATGTCTTAGAATTAAGACGAGTTGTTTTGCTGAGAAAAAAAAATGGTTTCGTATAAGTAACAACTGGGTGCTATACAAGAAAGTTCATAGACAATAATATAAAAAACAGCGAAGGTCACCCCTGAATGATAATAGCTTGTCTACAATTTATAGCAAAATACTTTGGCTTTTACTGATTATATTTAAACACACATACAGCCATTTACAATGAACGGCGCGAATAAAAATAGCGAACTCTATCCAGATAAACTCTTACAAACGTTATTGTCAAACTACTGGGGTACTCCCAACTGTTCGCTTTTAATTCCATGGCCGGAAGGGTCTGATAATACTTATCTCAACATGAAGTCCAGGCGCTGCTTCTCAATGAGCCCGCAGCTTACCCTGGCTTATATAGCTGCATAAACATAACTCCCCTCCTCAATCAGGGGCTCAGAACGTTACATTTTAAATTTAGCTAATCAGAGGTCTGAAATGTAAGAAAATAGTCTCTTTGTCTTGTAAATATCGCCACATGCCGCGCTGCGGTGCTTCCGTATGACAACGCTCCAATACGTCACGCCGACACTAGCTCTACTAGGCGGCGGTCTTGGAGTATATCAAAGCATATTGTATGCTAAATCAAAAATACGAATTTCAATTTTGTAAATATATATCATTTATACGCAGTTAATTATAGATACGAAGGTCCTACAACAATTCTTTTCCCTGTATTTGGTTTTGGTTATTGTAGTTCAAAATAAACGCCCAATATTATGCCTGCTCATGTAAATAAATCGCGTTTTTCGTACAGTTTTCTATACATAAATTATAAGTCTTCCACAACGTTTTCCTAAGCAGAAAAAAGTTCGTAACCATTTACGAATTAGCCTAGCTTTGTTTGTTTCCAATCACGTTTTCATGTAACGTATTTGAAAATCTCCAGGAAAACGTTGTTTTTTTTTTTTTTTTTTTTGGCGTAGAATGACGCGCAGACATTACGTCGTGATGACAAAAGAAATACCTTTTTGTTTCTTGTTCGTATCTAGTCGCCAAATTTCGTTTGAATTCGAGCTGTTTTATATACTATGCCTTAAGCTCGTACGCGACCAAGCTGGAAATGGTCAAAAAATAAGCTTTCTCTTGAGCACGCCATCTTCACGAATATCGTCTTATGTGTAGCCTATGAAACGTGGAGCAGAAACAATGTCTCGGGAAATAAGACTGTAATACTTGACTGTGAATACCACCCGTACCCTTAATGAGTGAGTGAAGAGATCTGGGCGGCTCTTAACATCGAGGTCTTGAGAGCCGATGAGGGTGAAGTGAGGCGAGAATAGTGCAGCACTGTGATCGGGGGGCGAGGGAAACGGGAGATCCCCGAGAAAACTCGCCGAACAGCGGCATCGTCCGACACGATTCCCACATGCAAAAATCCGAGAGCGACTCCGCCGGGGATAGAGCCCGGCTCACCCAGGTGGGAGGCTAGTAGCCTAACCACTACACCACGTCAACCGTGTTTCGTACTTACGCACAAAGCAAGCAAGATAAAGAGACGAAGCTCAATGTTATTTTGGTGGGTAGTTATTTTCCTCTATGTTTGGATTATTTGGTAGAATTTTCTGCCAACCGTACAACTCTTAAACATAATTATTTCAATTTTCAGACAGACATTTTAGTTACTAGTAATAACGATTAGGTTAACATATTATACTTAAATGCTGTATTTACAAACGGTAAGATGGAACTAAATGTGTATTTAACAATTGATGGTAGAGAATACATAGGTTGGCTACTCTGTTAACTGCACAATCGTTTATTAAAACGCTAATTGTACATATTTATTTCTATTAAAAAATCATTGTCGCTGAATCAATAACTCTTGTGCCATTTATTCTTATGCAAAGAGTATTTTAAAATTCAATAAAGCTCAATTTTTCCAATTCCTGCAGTTGGTTGCAAACATCCACTCCACATTCTACAGCAACGAACATAACAAAGGAAACAAAACAAGCGAACAATTCAACACTCTGGAGCTGACAGTGCATGCCAACATAAAATTTTTATATTTTATGAATGCTGACGAGAATAATTAAACTTAATGTACTGGTGAGTTAAGTATATTTAAAAATAAAATTACATTGCTTATAAATTATACAGCTTTCTTTATTAAATAACATTATTTTAATTTTCTCAACAGTTGGCGAAGTTATTCTACCTAATAATTTAGTGGCCCACGAAATCCCTATAGAGCTTCGACCCCCTGAACTTACCTACGGCGTTTCTCGGAAGCCCGGTCGCGGGTTTTTTTTATATTTTTTATTTTTTTTTTTCGTCTGCCGGCCACGAGGCAGCCAAGCCTCATCGGCGCGCGTGTCTGTACAAACAACCTTGAATTGCACTTTCGTTCGTCGCGTAAACAACGGAGGGGCGCGCTGTGGGCGAGAAGAAGCCCAGTTTACTTCCGACCACGTTCTTTGTTACAATTTCGTTATACTTGAAGGAGGCATAACCATTTTCTCGGCCCCCTTCCACGCCGCTAAGTGAAAAAAAAAAAAAAATGTATGTTAACGCCAGACGTGATTGGCGTAAGGAAAAAGGGGGGTTGTGTGCGTGTTTATTCAGTGAACTATTAAAGCTTCCCTGCAGGTTTATAAACACGACGAGGATCTCGGTGCCTGAGTGCGCGCGCGCGCGCATCGTCTCGAGGTGACGTCACGGCGCCCCCGTCTTCCGGCTGCAGAACACGTGACGCGACGTCTTCGCGGGGCGTCTTCCGCTTGCACGTGTCCCTATGCTGCAAGGGGGGGGGGGGAGGAGGGGGTCGGGCAAGACAAGCTTGCTTTATTTATTTTTTGCATACTCGCCACTCCCGCGACAGAATGTTGGTCGTTGCCTATCCTTGAAATTGTGCTCCCTCTTTAAACGTGAAGGAGTGAGTAGGCAGACGTGGAATGAGGGGGAGGAGAAGGGGGAAGGGTTTAATCCCTCTGGCGAGTAATGGGAGACAGTAAGTAAAAAATAATTTAAGGATGAGACGGGACTGTGAATATATTCGTTGAGTAATGGAGGTTTTTGGAGCACAGGTTCATAAATCCAGTTTTGTACACACATGACGTAAAAACCCAAAACATAAAAACCTTAACATTGTGAAGTCAGTTTAATTTACTGACGTAGCATATTCGTAAAGCTGAGTTGAGTGTTGAGCTGAGCGATCTGGGCAACGAGGTCTTCTTGAGAGCCGATGTGGACGAAGTAAGGTGCGTATGGAGCAGCGACGGAATGAAAGGGCGGGGGGAAACGGGAGATACCCGAGAAAACCCGTTGTTGTCCGGGACGATTCCCACTTGCGGAAATCCGAGAGTGGCCCCGGCCGGGGGTTGAACCCCCGGATCGCCTCGGTGGGAGTCGAGCAAGCTAACCGCTCTCCTGTTTAATAGTTACGCAGTGAACACGTTCGATAGGTTGCATCTCCGTAACTGGATGCGAACAGAATGGAATCCTAAACTGACAAACGCGCTCATGTAATTATTTATAAAAGTGGCCAACAATTGTTCTTGAGTTTTGTATTAAAAAAAAAAAAAAAAAAAAAAAAAACCAGTTAATCTTGCTTTCACTGTGATATCACAACGTATATGGCTGTTTTACCTGTATTTTTATTTATTTCAACGAATGCAGAAAATCCGGTTGGTCACACGGTTACTTACAACTTTTCTGAAGCCTTGTCAAGTTCTTCTTCCAGGGTATTACTCCGCCTCATGCTAACGAAGCTTAATCAAGTATAGAAAACTACACCAAAGGGACAGCGCACTGCATTCGTGCACACTCACTATATAGGCTATTCACGGTAAAGTGAGCACTTTTTATGGCCCTCCCAACAGACATTGACCACAAATAAATATATTTGATTGCATCCTCAGAAGTTTACACCTGAGTGCGGTGAAATGTATAGACTGTGTTTATTAGCTACATACTAATATTTACATTAAAAAAGTTATGGAAAGATAGAAATTCACTGGAAGTAATAAGTTAGAACGGCCTTATAAAAGTGCTCACTTTACTGTGAACAGTCTATAGTAATATTCTGCGTTGCCAACGCACGTATTTTCTCTCTGTTTTTATTCATATTAATTACAAATCAAATAGTATATCTTACAAAGGAAATATAAGTAGAAGTGTGGAAGGAGTCACTAGTGTTTAACTTAACTTTTTTGGTCTTTTCAGTCCAACCTATTTTCTTCCCCATCACTGCTGCAGGCCAAAGTTTGGATATTGCCGCCAGTGCTCAACTGCACATTTTTAGTCTTTTTAGTGCCACGGGTGTATAAATGAATGTATAAATAGTCTACATATACACTAATAAAAAAACTGTAGAGACTAAAAAGATGAAAATAAATAAACTATCAAAAAACCTTTTAAAACCAACCTTTTATTTATAAATGCACTAAAGAGAGAAAATTTTTTTAAGTTGTTACAGAATTTGTAGAACTTGTAAGATGTGGTCGAACAGCCGTAATAAACCTAATAAAATTAATATGTTTGTATGAAATTACATTTAATACACAAAAGCTTGGCGCAATATAGAACGTATACCTCATTTGCGTAAGCGTAGTAAGCACATATATTGAGTAAGAATCTTAACTATTTATAATATGGAATGTATACCTCATTTGCGTAATAGTAGTAAGCACATATCTTGCGTAAGGCTCTCAACTATTTGTGCCAAGATTTTATATACTAAATATAATTTGATATTAACATATTAATTCGTAGTAAAGTTTAATAGGACTGTTCGACCACATCTTGCAAGTTCTACAAATTCTGTAACTGCTGTAATTATTTTTCTCTTTTAGTGCATTTGTAAATAAAAAGGTTTGTTTAATTTTTTTTTTTTTGCAGTTTATTTATTCACAGGTTTGATTGAAAAACCGTGAAGAAACCACGAATAGACTATAATACGTTAGGCCGCGTCACAAGTACCACCTCGGCATTTCGCATGTGTGCGCGTCTTCTACTCTGTGATCAGAGCGCGTGGCCGTAAGGCGCACGTGCATAAGGGCACGTGTGTGACGTCAGCGGCTTATTTGCTCGCTCGCCCACTGATCGCAATCAGAACCATGTCCCCGGGGCGCCCTGCAGCGCTGATTGCAGTTGCAGCTTGAATCCCCTCCAGAACCCCCCCCCCCCCCACCACCCGGGTCCCCGCGTACCATACAGCGGCAGTTCACCTCACAACTACACGAGCTGCAGCATCGCTAGGTACAGACAACATAGGAATAAGGTTGAAGTGAAGCAACTGTCTATGGAGCTCCGCACCCGACTGTACAACGTGAAGAACTTAAAAAAAAAAATAGTACAGACACTATGAAAATTGTTAGAAAAGAGCGATTTATGATGTATATGAAAAAAGAATGTATATATTTTGCAACATTATAAAATATTTTACTAAAATATACCTTTTAAATGTAAAAAATTATTTGATTAAAATAGTTTCTATTTTTAACTAAATTTACACATATTTCCATTCTGGATGCTTCAGAAAGCAGAATTTGCAAGAAAATTTTCTTCGAGAAAGATCGTCATAACGTTTTCTATGATTGCATGTAAGAAAATTGTAATAATAACGTAGGAAATAATTTTTATAATTGATTTTATGTGCGTCCATTAGTCGGAAACATTTATGGTTGGAACTGGCGTAAATAAAGTTAGAAAATTATTTTGTCGTATCTCTGGAAAAAATTGGCAGATCCCTTACGAATTTGGCTAACAAATAGTACTGCAGCAGGTGGTGTAAACTGGTATGTTTTATGTAGGTCAGGCACCTATTAATATATGGTGGCTATATAAATATTTTAGCTCAGTACATTTTACTAACGAAACAAATTCCAACTTAAATTTGTATGCCAGTAGTACCTATTACACCCATCAAATTTGTCTATGCAGAGACTCATTTCTCTGCCATTTAGTAAGACAGCCCCACCAATAAAAAGTAATGATCTTATCTCATATGTCGGGAAACAATCAACACATTCTCACAAAATTTGGTGATGATGTACTGTGGCAGGCCATAATAATAAATTTATTTTAAAAATGGGACACACTTATTTTCAGAATGGCGGCTATAGAATCATTTTAGTTTAGTAGGCGACATCTACGCAGTCATGTAATCTATTTCAACTTCACTTCGTACATTGGCAGTATACAATAATCGATATTGCTACTACATTACTTATCTGTCCTCCATTTATGAAGATCGCCACGAGAAAATTATGGAGGTTATATGCCATGTCTCGAGAAGTAAGCTACCGACTATCACCAAACGTTGCACTGGAACATTTCAAATACATTTGTGCCGAATTGTGCACACCATATATGATACAGAAGGCCATGTAAACTTTCATGATTTAAATGGGTCAGACAGAGGTGTTCAAAATGGCAATTTCATAAATCATTTAGGTGTGTTTGACGTATATTAAACAATTTAGCCAAATTAAACCAAAATTTGCATGTAGACAGAATACATATATTAGAAGCATCGTATTAATTCCCCTTTTTCTGGCAATTTCCTACGATAGCATCAAATAAAGAAATATAATTTTTGATGTCATCTCAGGGATCAAATAACCTATTTCCATCATATTCTTCACACAAGCAGCACTACGGTAGGTATATATATATATATACGATATATAAATGGGTCAGACAACGATGTTCAAAATAAAGGCCCTGTAAATATTTTAGGTTAGTAAACCCTATTATCCGAAACATCAGACTGATTAAATCCGAAGTTGATGCTCCGAATCCGACCACCGTAATGCAGTGGAATGCACGCTATCTTATGTACAAGGTTTTCTGGGTTCAAGTTCCGGGTAAGGCACGTGAGTATTCGTAATCGTCTCACTATTGCTGCATCCGTTTCTGGTTTCATTTCTAATACTTTCAAAGATAAGTCAATATCTTCGTACCAACTCAGCTTTCAAGAAATTATTTAAAAAATTAATTGTAATCATGTTGAGGAAAGTGGGCTTGCTAGTTATGTTAGTAACTTCTTGTTATAATATTCAGACAGTTGTTTAGACACGCCTTGGGCGACGCCGGGTTTTCTCGGGGATCTCCCGTTTCCCCCATCCTTTCATTCCGGCGCTGCTCCATACTCACCTCAACCACCCACATTGGCTCTCAAGACCTCGATGTTAACGGCCTTGCCTACCAAGCCGGCAGCCGCGAACTTCAAATGGGAAATCAATGTTAAACGAAATTCTTTCCCGTTGCGTAAACTTGAGAGATAACTATTTCAAATAACAAACGTTTTGACGTGACTTTCTCATAGAATATTGCTACATAAAATTATTTTCGAAAAAACTATTTATTCATCTTTCTTTGTTATATGTAATTTCAAAATAACATTTTACAAAAAAAAAAAAAAAAAAATAGATTAAACAAAACTATCGGGAAGTTGTCTTTAACGTAGCAACATCCGTTAAAAAAATTTCACGTAGAATACTTTTGTTTGAAATAGTTATCTTTAAAACTGACGCAATGAGAAGGAATTTCGTGTAACATTGAATTCCCATTTGAAGTTGGTGGCTGCCGACTTAATAGGCAGGACCCAAAACTCTTCACTCAGTGTGCTAACCGAGGTGGATGCCACTTGCTTTTTACAGTCTTGTAGCTCAGTCCCGAATTCATTTACGAGCTGAAATGTTGCAATAATTTATTGGTTTTTACGTAAGATTTACTTGTGCCAAGCGTGCTTCTTGCAACCAGTGATTAGCGTGCTACGCATTAGTTGATAAATGCTGTTCGTGATAAAGTGCGCATTTTTGAAATCAACCTTAGAAAAAACTCACTGCCCCTACCTGCATAGATTTTAATGGGCGCTCTGAGTGACATGCGTCCAGTAAAGTTGGTAAAGATGGAGGGAAATTAGTCCCATATCTAAACGTCGAATAAAAAGCATTACGGAATAATTTGTAATAATTTAAATTATTTATTTCTGTTTTCCTTTATGCATGGAAGTGTGAAAATGAGCAGATTTGTAAAATATTCACTTTTATAATAATTACACAGTTTCACTTGACCGACGCATGAATAATGTAACGGGGCCATGGCAACTCTTAATATTACATACGACGGAAGAATAAACAACGTGCATACGAGTAGATCTTCAACAGAGCTTTCAAAAGTGCCAAGTTTACAGTGAACAGCCTCTATCAGAATTAATCATTCACAAATTAGAAGCACAAACAGAAAATACCGTCCGATTACCTCGATTCCACTGATACCGCGTAGCGTACATGTTCTAGATCAGGACGCAGGGAAGGAATGGTATTAAAAAAAGCAAGTCAGGGTTAGGACACGGAGATTGATGACTGCGCAGCTGGCATACGTACTCTACACGAAGTATTCATTCTACTGTCACGAGCGATCCCAATGTAGGCCGAGGCGAGTCCAGACCCCCCCCCCCCCCCCCCCCTCCAACACCTAACGTTGTCATAAAACTGTCCTGTACATTTTTTTTTTTTAAACTGTGAAATCGCTGATTTTATTACATTTGGTGTTCCTTCCAGTGCCACCTCCCCCCCCCCCCCCCTTTTTTCCAAACATCATCATTGAAATCGCGAAACTCAATATACGCTCCCGCTAAAAGGTAAAGGCCGGGCTACAATTGACATATACCTAACACATTCGCAGTTATAGCGATAAGTATATAACACAAGCACAGTGGCCTTCCTACAATTGATATAGCGATAATAATAATAGTTTGGTTATGTTGCTGCATTTGTACCGAAGAAATTAAGTTCTGTATAGTCGGTATTGGTTTTTTTGAAACAAATAAATCTCTTCAAGTGATCTGAGACTTTTTAAAATTTGAAATTATTTTAATTTTAATTTTTACTTTTAACATTACCTAAAAACGTTATAAAATTTCCGTGGTTGCGATTATCCAGAAATAAACAAGAAAATATCTGCCCGAGGAATGATGTCAAAATTCACACTTTCTTCATTTGTAAATAAGTTTTTCATTTGATATCGTAGCATAAGTATCGGGGCTTCTGATAGGCTGAATATTGACGCACAACGATAGTAATAAGGAAAGTTAAACCGTGTTGAACTTTTCTTGTAACTATAACTGTGCTTATAAGCTATGTGTGATTGTAGCCACTCGAACTGAAAACAAGCAGTTTAACTCTTATGTATATCACTGTGTTGTGTTAGTGATGTGCTTAGAAAGGCTGTTCACGGTACATTGAGCACTTTTGAAATCCCTGCTTAAGATCTACTTGTATGCACGTTATGTATTCTTCCGCCTTATGTCAAATTAACATTGCCACGGGCCTCGTCAATCTATACATGCATCGGTCAAGTGAAACTGTGGAATTATTAGAAAAGTAATTATTTTACAAATCTGCTAATTTTTACCCTTCGATGCATTAAAAAAAACTGAATCAGAAAGAAATTATTTAACTTATCACAAATGGTTACCTGAACACTTTTTATTTGTTGTTAATATTATGGCACTACTTCCCATCCATCGTTACCAACTTTACTGGGCGCATGTCACTTAGTGCGCCCATTAAAATATACGCAGGGACTTTATTCTAAGGTTCAATTCAAAAGTGCTAACTTTATCGTGAACCGTCTTTAGCAATTGTAGCCCGGCCTTAATAGTTATTTTTTAGTCGCTTGCGCCGCGTTCAGGACTTGGCACTGGCAGACCGGGCCGGCGCGTGCCCGCCGACTAAACAAACGAGGAAGCAGCTCGGACCACGTGAGCGACTTGCCAAGAGAGACGTCGAGGGACTGGCGAGCGCGTGCCGGCAGTAAATCTTACCGCCTCTGTCGCTGCGGAGAAACGTCCGCCTTGTGGTGTGTGTGTGTGTGCGTGTGTTCGCAGAACAGGCGCATTCTTTCTCGCTCTCCCTCGTCACGGCGCGCGGTAGCTTCGTCCGGCCGCCGCGAGGGGGCACCACCGGCCGGCGCCCAGCGCCCAGTGCTGCGCCTAGCGCCTGGGGACGGCAACACGCTTAGAGCTTCTTACACAATATAAAATTTTAGCATTTGACTTTACGTTTCCTTTCCTCCGACGAAACCACCAATACACAATGCAATTGTAAAGTCAGAGTTTAGACAATTGAACTTCGGGTCTGCCAGCTTCATAAAAATGTGTATCTTGTTATGTAGATAATTATTATATTATCCAGGAATGCATCTTACGTCCTTATTATAGTATAGGCTTAAAATTTATATTAAAAGTCTATTTCAAAACAAAAAACGAATTTGTTTACTTTATTAAAATATGTAAATTCATATATTTCCTCTTCACATTTTATTTGTTTGCAATTTATTTAATTTAAAATGAGCTTTGTTTAATATACCGAGATTAAAATCACCTATAATAAAATAACGCACTTTCCACATAACCTCTATTAGATTCTCGGCAAAATGACTGCTTGATTTTGACTTTAAATTTCAACTCTTAGACATCATAAAGTCAAGAGCGGTTGACTTTACCTTTAACAGTTCCATTGTGTCAAGCTCCATAAGAAACAACACGTGGATTTCAAAAGTGTTCACTTTATCGTGAACATTCTTTACCAGTGGCGTAAAAGCTAATTTGGGAGAGGAGGCGAGTCTCGATATACGTTGCAATTCCCTAAATTTAGGCAAAGAGGTCCAGAATGAGAGTACTTTAGCGTTCAAACTGTTATTGTTCACCGAGATGCGTGGTTGGCATATTGTATAGTCTATAAGTAAGTACAACGAATGAGTGAAGAGATTTGGGCGGCTCTTAACAGCGAGGTCTTGAGAGCCGATGAGAATGATTGAGGTGAGTATGGAGCAGCGTCGACCAGCGATATCGTCTGGCACGACTCCCAAGCGAAAATCCGGGAGTGACCCGGTCGGGGATTGAACCTGGTTGCCCTTGGTGGGAGGCGAGCAGGCTAACCGCTAAATCACCGCGGCCCCTAACACAGCGAAAATTTTTGAGCACAAATGTTTTCGATGACACTCTGCTTCGTTTATCATTCTATGATTTGATATTCTTTGCAAGAACAGCCACAAACGTTCTTCCTTTTAGAGCATCTGACTTCTTATTGGTCCAGTAAAATGGGATTACGGCTGAGCTCTCGTGAAATTATTTTTAGTTTTCGCTAAATTTTCGCGAAATTCAGAAACCTATATATTATTATTATTTTTTAATTATTTTTTTTCGTGAAACCAAATTGTTACATTCGCACAGTCCTACTCTTACCCTGCACTACAACAATTTCTCGGAAGCACTAGTTACAGTGTGATCAGCAGAACGGTTTTCCATCACAGCGCTCCAGGTTCGATCTCCAGTAACTAGAGACCTGCAAAATTCTCTTTATATACCGGCAGCGTGCTATATGCACAGTCTTCCGTATTCTCGTATCTATGGCATTCGCTCATTCTCTTCTGAAACATGAAGGATGACTCTTATGTCGTGAGTTGATGACGTGCAGTAATGAATGGACACTAGTTACCTATTTGAGTTCATCAGAATTGGAAATTAATTTAAAAAAAAGGTTAAACAAAATCACGGAACGATTGTGTACACAAAGTAATTATAGTGCTGCGAAAATATTTTGTACTAACAGCTTGTCTGATAGATTATGAATAATACCGATAGAGTTAGAAAAGTAATTTCTGAAGTTGTAGGTGAAGAAAAAGAGGCGTGAGGGGTGCACTCTAAATTTGAATCAGTGAGAAACCACTGATTCGCAGTGAAATTAAACTACTCGAATCAGTTTCGCCGCGAAATCGTGAAGATTTAAATTGTATGTTCTTAGTTATCGTTTTTGGTTTAATTGGTACCGTTAGGATTATTAAAACGAATTGTATATAAACAGTTTAAACAGTTAGATAGAGCGCTGTGACGATTACACGAAAACGAAATGAAAGACGTAAACACGGAATGAAAGACCGAGTGTTCATATTACCTCATAAAATGGCGTTTTGAAAGATTAAAAACAATGTAGAGAGTATTTTGTATTGGTTTCATTAGATTATTC
This sequence comes from Dryococelus australis, assembly GCA_029891345.1. Classification (NCBI taxonomy): domain Eukaryota; kingdom Metazoa; phylum Arthropoda; class Insecta; order Phasmatodea; family Phasmatidae; genus Dryococelus; species Dryococelus australis. The sequence goes on along the minus strand of CM057000.1, from coordinate 116,591,769 downwards.
GTTGTTATTTCACTTGCTACACGTTGTTTAGCGGCCGTTTTTAAACCTTGTTCGACGGCCATTTTTACACGCGGTTTAACTGATCCATCAGTAAAAAATAAATCACTGAGTAAACAGTGAAAAAAAATGACTGATGAATCAGCGGAAAAAGTCACTGAATCAGTAGGTGAAGGAAATCCGGCTTTTTCATCACTGATTTATCAGTAAAATTCTCCGAAGTGACTGTTGACTCAGTGAGATACGTTTGACTGATTGAAGTAGTGAAATTCTCACCGATTAAGATTTAGAGCGTGGGGTAGGCGTCGTGAGTCGAAGGAAGGAGCATCGTAGGAGCACATGGAGGCGCGCCACCAGAACGAAGATAAGAAGAGGAAACGGAAGCAGAGAGCGGAAGAGCGTGCGTCGTGGCGAAGTGGACGTGAGGGTGTAGCATCGGTAGTCACTGCCGACAAGGAACTTTGGCAGCGCTCAGGAAGGAACTGACGAGCGCTCGCGGATCACCGAAGAAGAGTCTCTGGCGACAATCCAGGCTACAGGACTTATACGCTGTTCATGGTCAAGTGAGTACTTTTTAAGACCTTCCCAACAGCCATTAACCACTACTAAATATATCTTATTGCAGCTTCAGGTATTGAATTTTGATGGTGGTGAAATGTATGCACTGTATTTATTGGTCACATTGCAATGTCTGTACTAAAAAGCAGCAGGAAGATGGAAATTGGATGTAAGGAAACACTTATAAGGGCCTTAAAAAGTTCTCACGTTACCGTGAACAGCCTATAGAAGAAGGGAAGCCCTAAAAACAACGGAGACCTGCACGACATTTTCATTATTGCAAGTAAGTTAATACCCGTTGGCAAAACAGATTGTCCAGGTAGTGATATGTTGCACAGGTATTGCATTTGAAATCATAAAGAGTTATAATTAAAAGCGTTTCAAAATACCCAAAGATAATGAAGTTGTATACCTAACAGATGCAAACAAATTAATCACTGAACCTTTTGCAGGCGATCAGGCTTTCTTTGACAGCTTGTGAAGGCTGGCTGTTTAGCGCAAAGGTCTTGTCTGCTGGTTGAGTGTAATTTACCATTTTGTATTATTCTGTAATAAAGAAGCCGTTCCAAGTCTACGTGAGTTTCGTCTCGTAGCACAAAGGCACCTACCCAGTACAGTTGTAGCTCAGTCTTCTGTCGGGCAGCCGATTGTGAGCCCATCAACGGTATAGAGTATCTGCTCGTAAGCAGTGACTATAGAAAGATAAACATAACTCAGGGACACGACGTCTTATAAATGCCGATGTTGAGTTTCTGCCCAACTCGCAACTTTGACGAGAAGATCTGACTGAAGTACAGTATGTTACCGTTACGTTTCGATGTGCAATGCACTCTATAAAATCAAGTCAGTGAAATAACGTTCACTGAATGCCATTTGATAAATTACTGCGACAGACGAATCAAACAAATTAACTGAGAACAAGTGATTTATAGAAGTGACATTCTAGACATTCAGTAGGAAATCACGAAAAAAAATCAGTGAAATTCAACCACTATATTAATTAGTTATCTGGCACTAATTCTAATTATCAGTTTCTGAATTCGCATTGCTTTCCCTGATTTGGCTCAATTCTCACTGACTCAAGTTTAGAGCTTATTAATGTACGAGTGTAGTATGAACAGTACAATATCGGGACATCCATGGAATTCCGATTTTATTTTCGGCCCTGAGTAGAATGCTCGTGACAACCAGCAAAGTGCGTAAGTATGATTCCCACATACACCTATCAAGATAATTGGAAAGTACCTGCTGCTAATTTACATGTCAAAAGATTTATACGTTTTAGGTTCGCCAGTAAACCAAGCTGAATTATTGCAACCATTCTAGTACCAAATATCAGAAACTTCTCGTTGTTTCGGTGTGACGCGGCAGTTGGAGTTAATCAAACGTTGTTTCTCCTATCAAATTCATTCATCTGTCATGTGACCTAAAAATCGTTTAACCAACAGGAAGTTGACCCAAAATGGTCTCACTTAAAATTAACTTCAGGCAAAGTCATTTCTCCTAAAGTCATTTGGCCTAAAAACGTGAATTTTTTATCTGTCATGGGAAATGTCTCCACTCATGCAACATACAATTTGCCGATAGGCACTAGACCTAAAATAATTTTGCCAGACGTCTTTTAATCTATAGTCACTTAAGTTAAAGTCGTTTTTACGATATTTAGAATGTGGAGAGTGGCGCTTGAAATACGTTGCAGTGTGTTTGAAATACTCTTTTTTTCTATGAAACTATTAAAATTGTATCCAATGTACGGATCTACGAAAAGGACACACACTTCAGACGAGGGCGGTTTTGAGTGCTATCAAAATGTCACGCTCATTATAAAAATAATTTCAGAGCACTCCAAAATGGTTAAAAACGGCTTTCCCAAAATTCTATATCCTAGAATATACACGTTAGACTAATTAAAAACGACTCAATGGCCGCGGACGCGGTGACCTTTCCTACAGACTTTCCTCCAACAAAACGATAGTATCACCGCTGAAAGCACCATAGGCAAGGGCAGAGCGGGGAGAAAACTGCACGTCAGTCCAGAGCCTTGCACCAAGTGGCGATGGTGCACTTGATGCACTAGGCAATCTCGCCTTTATTGCTGTCGCGCTTCTCGGCCTCGGGCTAGGCAGGCGGGAGTCTTAACTTCGAGGTCTTGAGAACCGATGAGGGTGAGGTGAGAGTGGAGCAGCGCCGGAATTAGGGAGGTGGTGGAAGCGGGAGATCCCCGAGAAAACCCGTCGACCAGCGGCATCGTCCAGCACGATTCCCAAGTGCGAAGGTCAGGGAACGGTCCCGCCAGGAATCGAACACGGTTCGCTTTGGTGGGAGGCGGGTGGTCTGACCACTACACCACCACGGCTCCCGCGGTGTTTAGAAGAAACGACTTTAGGTCTTCCTGACAACTACATTCCCGTGTCTGTGTTGTGCATGTCCTTGGAGCAGGCTCGGGGATAGTGCAGTGCGACTTGGCGGAGACTGTGTAAAGCTGGGCTCATGATATAAAAATTAAGCGTTAAATTTATGCATTTGGATGTGTGGAGTAGAAACGAAAGTGAGCTACCATATGTACTTGTTTTCAATGGAACATCTCTTTAGGCTACGTTGTCGGGGTTTCCTTAAGCGTTAAAAGAAATAGCTATATTTGATATCTTAGGTGAAACATATGACGCGACGACCAATCAAAACAGATGAGTCGGTGTTGTTGGCGGGGAACTGTTATTTACAGTAATGTAAGTAGCGAAACTATTAATAAGGCGTGTGTGTGCACGTGTTTACATTTACAAGCTTGTCTGATAGTAAATGTATGCGTTGAAGTATGATCTGCTTACATATGGTTGTGAAATACGTGGGGGTGGTGAGTTTTCGCGAAAAGATTTCAAGACAAGTTATATTTAAAAACACTGAAGGGTAATTTACCTATCTTAATTGGCTGAATTACTTTTTGACACGTGTTGACTTTATGCACACGAATAACGCAGGAGCCGTGCCGATGTTGCCGAGTTCAGAGTGGCCCGGTCATATACGAAAACGCCTTCTCTTGCAGACACCAACCAATGGCAGTAGACAAACTGCTGTTGGGTGCTTATAGTATTGAAGTCTACCGTGTACTCATATTTTTCCGTGAAAAATCGTTAGCTCTAGGTATACGTTGTTAGGTTAGCAGGCTGTCGCCGGTTCCCATTGGCTGAAATTAAGTATTAAAATGTTAATTGGAAACTGCAAACACGGAGACCGTGTTTCCGTATGCCAGATCGTCGTTTACTGCATAATTTTTCTTTTATCGTAAACCCATCTGAAGGGTTGTTGGAGATGTGCGAGGGACGCAGGTTCATTGTGCCAGTAGGATCATAACTCTGCAGGCGGGGAGAATACGCCGGCTGGCAGGGCAGAGGCGAATACCAACTAGGGAGGTGTCTCCCGGGCTCCAGATGGACCAGCTGCTCATTGTTCCGGCCTCATCGGGGCTCGCTGGCACGTATGCCGGGACGCCCAGCGCGTGCCTGCTATGCCCTCCGTCCTCGCTCAGCATCCACACTTACATCCTGCTAGATGGCTTCCCCACCACGGAGTGTTCAACTAGAGAGTTCTAACTCAAGGCTAGAACGAGAGATCTTCATGCCGGAATCAGATAGCCCCGACCAGCACGACACCGCAAGCATGCCACCACACTTAAAACTAAACAACCAATGAAATACAAGACAGATCTGACGTAAGCCTGACAATTCTGTCGTACGACCAGAACGTGTGGATTAGAAATTATTTCTATTCTTCGTCGTGTCGTGCGGCACGACGCACAGAGTGTACAACCTTGTAAAATGAAATTGTATGATAAGCTTTCACTAAAATGTGAAATACGTAGCTTAAAAGAAAACAAATTATGAAAATTATGGTATTTAACTCTTACAAACAATAATTTCACCTTCGTATGCATTAGCTATAAAACTTTATCACCATCATGTATTCCAAATTTCCCGTCTGCCCGCGAGGCGAATAAATAGACGAGAATGTCGCTTACACAAATCAGTTTATGTGTTACCACCATCAACATTAAAATATGCAAATCAATCACGAGTTTATACAACATCTAAAGAGAGAAACTTCATGATTGTTTATTGTATATTTAAGCTATGTAAATGTGACATAAACTTTGTTTGAATATGTAATGATTATTTTTAATGTCGGAAGTCGTACGACTGTAGAATCTCGGCTTCGATTTATGAGGGTCTGTTTTCCGTTCGCCACCAACGAATCATTACCGAAAATTTTCCATATCCAGGTTCTGCGGTCGTACAACTTCGACATTAAAAATAAATTATTGCATATTATACAAAGGATAAACCACTAAGTACACAAAACATAAATATACAGTAAACAATCGCGTGGTTATATTTACATAGTCTATTGTAATATGTTTGAGTTGCATATTTATGCCCTTCATATGTTTATTCGCGTACGTGTATTTTCCTGAATGTACGCATAAATCTGAAAGTAGTGTTTCACCTTCAGGGTCACAGTTTATACTTGCTCTTAAATGTATGCGTGATATGAAATAACTGTGAACAAGTCGCACACCAATAATACTGCCCAGAAAATGTAGTCCAATGACAATATAAAAGAGAAATCACAGCTGATGAGGTTTATACAATGCCACCAACATAACAAAGTGAGAATGTGTCTTTTACTCTGTGTTCTAAAGTTGGCAGTACCCTAGAACCTACTTCGGCATGAATCGGCAAACAAATGAATATTATGTATCGCTCGTATCTTGATTTACAACTCTCTACTTATATAGGCTATTCACGGTAAATAGAGCACTTTCGAAAATCGTCTCATTTTTAATATTAGTTAGTAAATGTTTTTATTTTAACCTTGGACGTTAATTCCGAGGGCGTTGGAATATAAACACGGCGTTTATTACTTATACACGACAAAATTTATTTTAAAAGATGGGCTAATGGATAAAATATGGTTGAAAGGAAAAAGTAACCAGGGCCTCAATAGTGTTCACTTTATCGTGAACAGCCTCTATGCTCCCTGCTCGCCACTAATAGCAGTCGGCAGGAAAACATCTCACCTGCGATTTGATTACATTGGCTTTAGTACTGCTTTCCGACCGTATACGTGTGTGTGTGTGTGTGTGTGTGTGTGTGTGTGTGTGTGTGTGTGGGAGTGGGATTGGGGGAGGGGAGGGACGCAAATGTATAAATATTCAGAAATTATGTTTTGTTTGTTGTTTCCTGCATATGCCATGTATCACAAGCGTTTTATACTTAAAATAAAATAACTACATTTTTGGTAAAATTAAACTGTCTACAAAATATAATATTTCATATATAATTAACACGAATAAAAACAGAGAGGAAATAAGTGTTTTGGTAATACCTAGTAAGAAACAGTTCTCATGCAAAATATTCTTGAACTGACTGCCCGCAAGTGTAGTGTCTTAACCATTTGGTGTAATTTCCTCGACATAACTAAGCTGTAAACGGACTATAATGTTGTATTTGTGTTATTTGTTCACCATGGCGAATCCGGCACGACGGAAAATAGAAATATTTTTGTCGTTCTGACGGCGCTCGGATTTGCTGGGACAATCTTGCTTCTTATGGCCTGCTGAAAATCTTTTGTAGTGTCGTGGTTGTCGTGTCGTGTCTGTCGTGTCTTGGTGGTGTTAACATGAATTTCGTTATGTTACCTTCTTGTTAACTATGTCGAGTTTCTAAATATAGAATCGTAGCTTTGTTCACATTGGAAATAAAAATGGCTCGTCTTTGATATTAGGTACAATATTTGCTCTGTCTGGGATGTAGAAGAAAAAAAAGGCTGAATTATACATTTTTATATTTGCAATTAAACTTTCATAATAGCAGCTGTTGTAATATTTAAGACATTTGCCTCTATGTGGCAGTACTGCCCTCATCTCTAATCCAAATTGACGTCAAATTTGCCTGTATAGAATATCTTGAATTCCAGAGTTTATTTAATCTCTAATTTGTTTACAATTTACATACACGCGAAAAAAAAAAAATATAATTTCAACATATGGTTCAATCGTGGCATGATACACAGCATACAATCCAGACGAAATTTTGTAGGAATAAAAAACGAATACACAAAAAAAAAAAGAATAGAATCGTCCCTTGAATCTGATTGGCTAACACACTACGTTCCCTTTACGTTAAGTTTGGTCTACTTCTCACGTGGAAAATTTACCTTCGCGTCGCTCTTAATTCAGTGCGAATACACTGTTGCGCTACTTGTACCTGACCATAACTCCAACGCAAAGTTAAGGCGATGAACTCAATGTTAACTTCATATTAATTAACCCGTAGGGCTTCGTTTTCCAGTTGCCTGACCGCGTCTCTTTCCGTTGTTGGAATATCTGGAGGACGTTGGCGATGGAATCGGATATATTTTCCAAGTATATTCCCGGTCTTCCCCCCGCCGATGCAATTCGTCGCCTCGCCACAACATATTCGGAGCAGGGTCACGTGACTCGAATAAGGAAAACTAATACTTACCAAAGAAACACAGAATCGAGGTTATGCAGCCTTAAAACCACGGCATCTAAAAATCTCGCAGAATATCTGAACAAAATATTTACCACCTGCTCATTGCATTAATATAAAACAATAGTTAAATTTTTACTCTTTAGATATTTTAGGAGCTCATTTTTTGCTTACATATTTGAATTCTGATAATGGTAGCCCATCTTTCTTTGTCGATGTGGCTAACACGAGTTAGTATGAATGGGTGAGTGAGTGGGTGGGTGAATGGGTGGGTGAGTGGGTGGGTTGAGTGGGTGAGTGGGTGGGTGAGTGAGCGAATGAGTGAGTGAGCGTGTGTGTGAGTGAGTGAGTGAGTGAGTGAGTAGTATGTAAGTTAGTATGAAATGCGAGTATTTTCACGAATATTCATATAAAACTGTTCATAAAGTAGCGTTCATCTACGTGATTATGACTTGTATTCTCGCAGTTGCATTTCTGTGAGTAAAAAACGCAACCGATTAAACAAACTGAGAAACATACACCAGTCGTTAAATACACTTTTGCGATATACGCAGTCTACCAACATAACAAATGAAAATGTAATAGTTTACTATGTGTTCTAATTCTGGCAGCCCGCAGAACCTAGTTCTGCAAACAAATGAATAAGATTCTGTCGTTTCACTGTTGATTAGCAACTTCCTTATTATGCTCCTTGATTCAGAGGGGATATGAAACGGAAGCCGTCGACCTTGTCCACTCCGTATAGGCGTACAGGCTGGACACCTGCCGTTATACGTCCTGCACTTCAAAGGCGGAATCTACACTAAGGATCGTCTTCTCGTCACGTGCTCACACATCTGTGGAGTTTGGCTGTGCTGTGCTGAAGGTCTTTATAAATATGTTTTTTCCTGTCGTCATGGGCTTCCTGTTCACCCCTGCCGCCACCCTCGAAGTCTGAAGACAAAAAATAATAATATGCTCCCGCGCGTCTCCATTTCTGCCTCCACTTCTCTCCCTCCTCCGAAGATTGAGCAGCCGGGGAAAGGACGACCAAGTTCGCGTGTGATCGGGTGAGTGAGTGAGTGAAGAGATCTGGGCGGCTCGTTTAACATCGAGGTCTTCAGAGCCAATGAGAGGGAAGCGAGGTGAGTAAGGAGCAGCACCAGAATGAAGGGGCGGGGGCAACGGGAGATACCCGAGGAAACCCGCCGACCAACGACATCGTCCGGTACATTTCCCACATGCGAAAGTCCGAGAGCGAACCCCGTCGGGAATCGAGCACGGTTCGCCTAGGTGGGAGGCGAGTAGTCTATCCACCACACCACCGCGGCCCCCCTCGTGTGGTCAGGGGGTCGAAGCTCCGTAGGGATTTCGTGGGCCACTAAACTATAAGGTAGACTGACTGCGCCAACTGTTGAAAAATGCAAATAGTGCTCATTAATAAAGAAAGCTGTAATCTTATAAACAATATAATTTTTATCTAAATATACTTAAGTCACAAGTACATCATTCAGAAAATATATAATTTTGATGTAGGCATGGACTGGCAGCGCCTGAGCGTTGAGTGGTTTTGTTTCAGTTGTTATGTTCGTTGCTGGAGAAGGTGGAGTTGATGTTTGCAATCTATTGCAGGAATTGGAATTTTATTGAGCTGAATTAAATTTTCAACTACTCATTGCCTAAGAATAAATGGTAGAAGAGTTATTGATATCATCGATGTCTTTTTAATGCACGTACAATTAGCATTTTAATAAACGATTGTGCAGTTAACAGAGTAGCTAACCTATGTATTCTGTACTATTAATTGTTAAACACACATTTTGTTCTATGTTACCGTTTGTAAATACAGCTTTTAATTATAACACATTTAGCAAATTGTTGTTAGCAGTAACTAAAACGTCTGTCTGAAAATAGAAATAATTATGTTTAAGAGTTGTATGGTTGGTAGCAAATTCTAAGTAATAGTCCAAACATAAAGGAAAATATGGGCCTACCAAAATAGCATGAGCTCTGCCTCTTTATCTTACCTGCTTTGTGGTCGGGGCCAAAGAAGAGGAGGTACCTGGTTCTCTCCTGGCGTTCATTCCCAGCATTCCGTCATAGAGTAGGCACGAAGACGAAATGGCGTGGGGTTCCTTTGATTTAAACATACTCATTCTTTGATTCGCTACTGCATGCTGTGTAATGTTGGACCTACTAGCTGGGCGTAACTTGAGATTAGGTTACCAGGGACAGATTGGCGAACGGTGTTTCAACATGCTGGCGTGTTCGGCTTTGAGTTTGAGGTTTGAGCAGCTATTTCGCTTCTGTAGGGGGCTGCGGTGGTGGTGTAACGAAAAACACAAGATCACAAATAGTTTCAATTTGGGTTTATTTAGTTTTCCATTTACTCAGATCACACATTTTACCAAATTTTATTAATATTAAAAACATTCAAAAAGGCGACCCTGGCACCCAATGGCCGTCAAATAAAATGATAAAAAAATACCCATTAAAAATATAAATTGACTGAAATGAATCCCAAACAAAGGATTATAAATATATTATGAGTTCACACTCTATACTCATTTGAAAGCAACAACAAAGATGAAATAAAATAGAATCATAATATCTTATTGCCTCTTAATTAAAATAATTAAAGTTACAAAAGGAAAATCTTAATCTCAAGCACTATTACGAACGTTTAATTCATTAAAAGGAAAAGTTGATGCTTAGATAATATTAAACAGCCAAACTTTAAATAGATTAAAAGAATCTTCTGTCAGATGGGGCGCCATAGCCTATCCAAAGCTCATCTGACATAAAAATGACACGTTCACAAAACATTAAAAAAATACAAATTAAAACTTATTTAAGCAATTCAAGCACCGACGATCTCAAATTAATCCACTTGCAGGTGGGTTATTCAAGGCTCTCAAACTAGCACAAGTCGATGCGGTCCTAATTCAACACCAGGAACTTCTCAGGAGACTTGCAGCAAAGATTTTAAAGTTTACTTATGAAAACGATTGAAAGAAAAGGTACTATGGGCGCCACATACTACAAGTTAATCCAAACTTAAATTTTGAAAACACCAAGAAAAACCAAACAGAATTTAGAATGCATATAATATAGCACTCACATAAAACCCTAACTCGAATTACCAGAAAATTTCTACAACATGTCACGAACCCACCTCATCGCGCGACTCGTCGTGCATTGCTGGAGACATTTCAGCTCGCTCAAATACTAGCGAGGTTTAGGCTTTTGAACGGAGTTCATAGTGGACCGACGAGCAGAAATACCAGAGATGTATTCTCACTAAGCTGACCTGAGTAGAAGTGGACGAGCGTTGCTCGAAAGCAAACCTCGTCCAGCCAAAAAAATATAACAACCAATCCCCTGTTGCTCGCGCATGCGCAGAAGGGGTAGTGGTAGCTACGAGGTAGGCGGAAAAACGGGAGGGGAGAGGAAGCCAAGGTAATCGCAGGTGGAGCAGCAGTTCAATGACAATCTCTTTACACCAGATCAGCGCACTATAACGCTGGCGACGCAGCACACATGCTGCGCAGTGTAGTGGTTAGACTACTCGCCTCCCACCATCGCGAACCGGTTTTCGATTCCCGGATTTTCGCACGTGGGAATCGTGTCGGACGGTGCCGTTGTTCGGCGGGTTTTCTCGGGGATCTTCCTTTCCCCCCGCTCTTTCATTCCGTCGCTACTCCATACTCACCTCAGTCACCCTCATCGGCTCTCAAGACCTCGATGTTAAGAGCCGTCCAAATCTCTGCACTCACTCTTTTATTTCGTTTCCAAGTAATCATCATAGCGCTCGGTTTGAAGGTTTAAACTGCATTAGATGTGGTGAAATAATTGCATTCATATGGACTATTTGTTTTAGCATTCTTAATGTTATCAATTAAACAAAACGAAAAGAAAGCAAATTAATATTTAAAGTTACATATTCTCATTTACGACAAATATAATACATACATTTCCCACTTTACTGAGAAATTTGGCTCGATTGGTAAGGTGATTGTGTAGAAGTGGGATTCTGTGGGTTCAAATCCTGGGTGCTGCTAACTTTATCAAATTACGTTAAATTTTACAATATAAACAGTGACTATCGCAATTGTTTGGCTACGGTCAATAAAAACAATATTTAATTTGCCGCACGCAGTTGGCTCTCACTGATTCAATCAGTGAAATATTTTCACTGAAACAACCAGTGATTTTGAACCTATAGGCTATTCACGGTAAAATGAGCACTTTTTAAGGCCCACCTAACAGCCACTAACCACTAATAAATATATTTCATTGCAGTCTCACACGTTAAATTTCGAGAGTGATGAAATGTATACACACTGCGTCTATTAGACACACAGTATTATTTATATTAAAAAAGTGGCAGAAACATAGAAATTGGCCGAAACGAAAAATTTCTCAGGGCCTTAAAAAAAGCGCTCACTTCGCCGTGAAATGCCTATATTCAAAGTGGAGTCATTTTTCACTAATTCGAGTACCGGTAGTTGAATTTCACTGAGAACAAGTGGTTTTCCACTGATTCGAATTTAGAGTGAATGAAGCGGTGACACTTGTCGTAACGTATTTTGATTTATAATAAAAGGACTGCGGTTAACCTGCAGACACGGCAGTACTGTAAACACAAGCCAAATCACAAAAAAAAAAAAAAAATTAAAAAGTGTGCACTGAATAAATATCTGGATGCAAATAAAAATCATTATCAGTTATCAATAACAGTTTTACTTTTATAATACTTTGAAATTTATTTTTCTTTTTAATGACTGACATGCAGCAAAGCGTTATTTCGTAAAGTTAATTCATAAAACTCACTGTATGTGTAAAAAAAAAATTACGTTTTTTTTTGTTTATGAGTAAAAATGATTATATTTGGCAGGACACTTTGCTAAAGGACATTTCACGACTTTATTTGGCTTTCAGCATCCCGCTGAAAAATGGTTTAAAATAAAATAAAAGATTGTTCAGCGAAACTATGGACTAAAGATGTGATCGACCGATCTCGCTGGCTGCGCACAACCATTCTCCATGTACCAACATTGAACTGTTTTTCTGTCAATACGTGAATTGGTTAGAACACTGTGTAGAAAATAAGTGATTTGAGTGTTTGTATATTTCCTTTGACACATTTTGAATGCAGTTAGATTAGATCCAAATCGGTGAAAGTATTTTATTAATATGAAATGTTTGTCTTTTGAAAATAAACATATAAAGAAACATGTTCATCACAGTTGACCAAGCGACATTGAGATAGGTCAATGTTGGGCACATACACAGAGGGCGAATAAACTGTCTAAAGGCTGTTCACGATAAAGTGAGCACTTTTGAAATCAACCTTAAAAAAAGTCACTGCTCCTAAAGTCGTATATTTTAACAGGCGTACTGAATGACATGTGCCCAGTAAAGTTGGTAACGATGGATAGAAAGTAGTTCCATATCTTAACATCGAATAAAAAGTGTTAGGTATCCATCTGTGATAACTTATATTATTTCTTTCGCTTTATGTTTTTTTTTTTAATGCATCGAAGTATAGAAATTACCAGATTTGTAAAATATTTTCCTTCCAATAATTTCACAGTTTCTCCTGTCCTGACCGACGCATGAATAAAGTGACGAGGCCCATGGCAATGCAAATTTTACTTAAGGCGGAAAATACACAATGTGCATACAAGTAGATCTTAAGCAGGGCTTTCAAAAGTGCTAATTTACCTCATCCTTAGTCTACGCGCGAAATGCAGGACGTCTGGCCATCCTACCACTGACACTCGCGGTGAGAGACGCCTGACAGTCATCGTCGTAGGACGCTAGAACCATCTGTCTTTAGAGGATGCAACTTCTTGTGTTCACGTTCAGCTCAGTCTGCCTCTTGGAGATTTTTTTTTTTTCTCGCGTCCAGGTGTTGGCGGTGCCTGCCTGCTGCCAGATGAGAGGAGTCGCAGGCTATTTCGGGAACATGGCGGCGGGGTGGGCAGAGCCGATAGGTCAGTGTCGCGTGAGCCCTGGCCCTCAGCGCCCGCTCATCCCACCGCTTTTCGTCTCGACTGTCGCACGTGTGCACAAACTGGACGCCGCGAGTTTTCCTGTGAAAGTCTTCCTGCCTAATGTTGGATTTACATTGGCGCGACGGGAGTAATGCAACACCCAATCACATACGATGATTTTGTGATGTCAACGCGACAGAAATCTCGAGTGCGACAGACTTCCTGAATATAAATAATTTGCTATTTTTTTTTCGCGTCACGGGCGCGACAATCGTCAATAAACGAGTGTATTTTCTTGTTGTCAGAGTGGTGGTAATGTTAAGTTGGTAACATTTATAGTAATATGCGAAGATATTATCTTATTGGTGTTATCGGAATATTTTTTTCTGTATTTAATTATTTTCAATCTACTTTCTTTAAGCATAGTTGGTTATAGGTACCGCTGTAGTGTGTTTTCTTGAGTGAAATGTAATATTAATCAGCACGTTTTTACCGATTTAAAAAAAAAAAAAAAAAAAAAAAAAAAAAAAAAAAAAAAAAAACTGTGGTTTCAGGAAACGTGCGCAGTGTTAATTCTACTGAACGATTCCGCAAATAAATTATTTAATGCTAGTGACGAACAAACGTGATCTTAGTGAAGTAAACTTGTAAGTATTTTCAGGCATGAGTGGTCAAAATAGTGTTTTTGGTGTCGCGCGGCGTCGGTGTTTTCTTTACAACCACAATTCGCACCAACATCACGTCACACCTGTCGCGCCAATTTAAATCCAGAAGAATAAAATGCGCGGTTCACATGTACGCCGATCACGCAGGACGGAGAGGGAAACAAACGGCCAATCAGAAACTGTCCTCGTTATCCGGCCGAAAAGTAGAGCGCACTATGAAATTTCAGCTCACGGAAAGAGCGGACCTCGCCGAGATGTCCCAAAAGTTTACTGGTTCTTTATGTATCACATGTGATGATGGTATAGTATACACTAGTTCAATGCATGTTTTCGCAACGAAATACGCAAGCGAAACGTCTATTTTATCCAACACTCGAAATGTAGTTCGGAAATGAATCAACGGGTAGTATAAAACAAAATCACGGTCTTGTGAAAGTCATTTTGTAAAGATTCGTACCACAAAGTAATTAGTAAAAGAATAGTAAAAACAAGAACTGCTTGTTATCCGCAATTTAGTTATGATATGGGATATTAAAAAATATGAACACATCAGCGCGGGTGTATAGTTATAGATTGTGAGAACCGAGTTATAGGCTCTGTTATTGAGCGTGGTTTCGCCCTTGCTAAATAATGGCACATATGTATTATTAAAAAAAAAAAAACCGGTTGTAGACAGACTGCAACAAAACGGTACCCCCAGAAAAATCTGCTCACATGTGAACAAGCATCGCAGGTTCTGCCCGCTCTGTCTGTTTGGCTTGATGGCCAATAGTATAATCGCGGTTTCTTCGCACTCTTTGGATCAAACCTTTGAAAAATCACCCAATGTACGGCGTGTTTGTTTTTTTCCTAATAATGTTATTTATCACAAGCGTTTTATACTTCTGTTAAAATAGAACTACCTTATTTTAGGTTGAATTGAAACTGTATATTTATATTTTATCTATAAGGTATAGTATTTTTTATAATTAACATGAACAAAAACATGTATAAAATAGGTGTGTTGGTAATGCCTAGTAATAAATAGTTCCCGTACAAAATATTATTGAACGGAGCGCGCACGAATGCGGTGCGTTATTCCTTTGGTATAATTTTCTAGACACGGTTAAGCTTTGTTTGCATGAGGCGGAAGAATGTCCTCGAGATGGATCTTTAGCAGAGCTTCACAAAAGTTGTAAGTAACAGTGAATTGACTATAAACGTGAATCAAGCCTAAGGCCATTTCACTCGAACAAATATTTAATTATTAAATAATTAAAAAATTATTTGAATTCAATTTATTGAACAAAAAAAATTGCTTCATTTTTGCCCTTCAATGAATTGCATTCAATAAGGTTTGCCACAAGTGTTTATTGGAACCAGTTGAAAATATATCAAAAATAAATTTTTTGAAGTATCTGCTACTCGTGCATCACACAAAAGTAATTGGTTAAACTTCAACAATTTTTTTTTAATTTCATTGAAAATTTAAGTTCAAAAAATATGCGTCCTTGTTTTGTAAAAACTTTAAATGTGAGTACACAACTATATAATTAGGAAATTGCTTCCTTTAATACTGCCAGAAATGCTGTGATAGGCGATTAAAATTTTGGAATCGAGAAAATATAGAACATGTTCAAAACGAAACCTTGAAGGAAAACGAGACATTCAATAAATCGAAAGGGAAAATGGCCGCGATTATGACGTTCATAGGGGAGAGTTTCCTATATCGTACCACTTTTAACATTTGCAACAACAACAACAACAACAACAACAACAACAAGGTTTTACGGATTTGTATCAGAAAGTATGACTATTTATGGGTACATATATGTGGGTTACATTTCAAAATGTAGCGACTGGGAAGAAATAAACAACTTTTAGTAACAGGCTGGTGCGATATAAGAAACTGGTTTCCTAAATCGTACCACCTATGCCCTAAATCGTACCACAACAATATAAATTAAAACAAATTAGAGAACAAACAAGAGAGCATGTAATAACACACAGTATTATTGTAGTAATTAAATACTAATATAGAATTTGATTATTTTTCTATGGTAAATGCAAGAAATATTCAATTATTTACAGGCTACACAAACAAATGTTTCATTTCTGACTTATCACCCGCACGACTCTCATGAACCCAGGATGCGCACACTAAATACTGAACCATATCTTCCACAAATGTATCTTCACATACACAACAATACAATGCGGAATGTGAATGTGCTCTGCTATCTGATATGCCAACTTGCGTACATCGTTAATCGTGACTCCAAAAAGTAGTTCTACCAATTTTAAAATTGTTTTACAAGTTGAGTTTCAATTTTAAGTGGCAAGGTAGTAAACTGCCCAAGCGCCTTCCTGCCGTCGTGACAATTACGTTTTTACAGTCCAAGTGGCGCTTTAGCGTTGGTTTTGGATGCCGTACTCGTGGTAACACTCGTTGAACCCCATGTCCCCATTTCTGTACGCTGCCAGAGCCCTTTTCCTGTCTGATTCACTCTAGGCACCATATTTCCTTTCCGCCATTCTGTAACACACAATTGACACGTGTGTTACTTGTGTTTATCAAAAATTTATTTATTTTATTCAAATACATTGCAAATATAGAACTTCAAATAATACGATATCCCAATTCGTACCGGTATGAATTAGGAACCCCACCCGTGGTACGATTTAGGCAACTGCGCACAACTTCACTCTTTACGTCATTTCTAACCTAAAACAGGTGCCTCGCTACAAAGCGATCAGCCGTCACGTTCAATTTTACTTGCACCACAATGATAACTGCATTAAATACAGTAACACTTACCTTGAAGTGCTGTATTATCTTACATATGGAGTAGAAAAACTACATCAGCAAACACTCAAACAAGATAACTGTAATCAAACGCAACACGTGCTTACACTGACTAGCTATTTTCACGGACTGTTCAATATATCTAGAAGTTCAAGTATTCCCCACGAGAGCGCTCCACTAGTCCTGCTTTATATAAAACCAGTTGTGGTACGATTTAGGTGATGGTACGATTTCGGCGACTTTCCCGTATGTTGTCATATAGCATTCAATGAATTGAATTCAATAAAAATTGCCAGTCATTTTAACAAAAATTGGATCGTGTGAAGGGGCCTTTAAGGGGAAGTATCCCCGCCATCTTTGATTTACGTATATTCTCCCGTAACGTAATTTCTTCAGCCAATATTTGAAAACCAAACTCGTTAAGGCTCAGAGAACAACTCAACGGTAATTTCGAAATCCAATTTTTTTTTTTTTTACATGTTTCGCTTCATATATGTAATGGTAATCAACGATTACCTCATTATTGAATAATTTCAGTCCCACATGGGAAAATACTTATATTAACTGAAACCACATACGTTTCAAAACTTTTGTAAGTAGTCCTCTGTGCACTGCCAAGCTTTGATTTTTAATATTTGGTCATGTAATTCTATTATGAAGATTTGTAACAAAAATCCCATAAAGAAAGGAAACTACACCTTAAATGTGTTCCAAAACTCTTAGGCTCGTTCCACAATGCACGGGTGCATAAGAAAACCGACACGGAACATGTAAACGAAACGAGTGGACGAATTCGAAAGAATTTCACTTATTCTACCATACAGAGGAACGTAACAATCTACAACCTACGAAATCGATTAAAAAAAAAAATTCTCTTCTGTTTCATATTACTGACATAAACTCTAAAACATCTCACACTAATTTTTAAAACATACTGTGTTTGATAATCAATAAATAGTAACTCCTGTTGAACCAGGCATGTTACTGAATTCGAATTTTTGGTAGGATCTCCATTGCTTACAATGACTACGAAAATATTAACCCAATAAATTTTTGCTATTTTTGTATTGTTATTATTCCGCTGTCCTCGTTGTTTGTTTCTCCCTTGTTGTCTAACTGTATAGTTGTCCCTAGTTCCGTATCTAGTGTAACGTGTCTAGGAAACGCGTGCAAAATCGGGCACGTGATTCGTGACCGGAAAAGAGGAAGATTGATATAGGACACCCATAGTCCAGCTTAAATTATAAGGGCTGTAGAAGCTCTCAAAGGCGGAGGGCGACAAGCATATTAGGGGAATATTATGCAAAGTATTTGTATTAGAGGAACACAAATTGGTATACTGATTAATTAAACCAATATCTTGGATAAAAGGGAGTTATGGTACGTCGTACATCCCCATATTGTAAACAACAGGGACTGGCACTTTTTGATTGCATACAGCATTGACACTGTGAGGTTTAATTAATTGTGGGTACCATCGGATCAAACAGGACGCCGTAATTAGCAAATAAGGTCCCTTTGCTGTTACTCTCTAGGACTCACCGTTTCCGGTCAAATCGCAAAATACGTTTTCAGTGGTAGAAATACCATGGCTTGGTTAGTAGGCAACCCTTCGTGCACCCGTAGAAATGAAGCGGGGATTCTCCGTCGTATAAGTATGGCCAGGAACCAACACGCAGTAAACAGATTACTATTAGGAAATATGCTACGACAAAAAGTGACATTGTGCAGCAGAGGGTAGAAATGAAGACTACATTATGTTGGTTGCACTGGCTAACTGTGACTGTATCCGTGGTAAACACGCGTTTGGTGCGTCCAGTGATTATGTCTGATGTACAATGCATTTGGTGTTGCGATACTTTGCGAGTATTGATAATAACTTAATGGGCCCAGTAGCATGACTCTGTACTAATATATGTAAACACATGTAAATTCTGTGACGTAGCAATGCGTCATCGGTACTGAAGGCAATACATGACAACACAACAGAACAGTCACTGCAATCATTCGAGATTATGCAGGTGGCGTATTACAACCAGTTTTACCACAAATGTTCGAAGTTCGCTCCTCCACTGTCAATGCAGTATTAGAGACTGGTGGACGAGTTGGAACACTCCTGGTGTGTCGGGCACTTGATCGCAGGCAGCCATGACCCTCGCTAACAGGTCCTCTTCAGATGCCGCATGTGTCTCGTACACACCCCGCCTTAAGAAATCCGCACAGAATGTCCGGGGAGCGTGGTGGCCAAGCACGAGGCCCACTCCACCCTATCCAGCGAGCGGGATACGCTGTGTTGAGGCGGTCATGCAAAATCCTGGGGAAATGGTACACCTTCGTGTTGTAGCCACATCCGTTCTCTGATGGCGAGCGGAACATCCTCCAGTAACTGTGGTAACCGGAATTGCAGGAAATCATAATATTGAAATCCTGACGCACGGTTCGGCAGCAATAATGGGCCAATAACGTTGTCCCCCACTATGCAAAGGGGTGCATGTGGGTTGGAGTCGTCCCACAAGTGGACATTCCTACTGCTGCAAAAGCCTGTGTGAACGTAGCTTCGTCTGTAAACATTGCAATCGCCAGGAAAGCAGGATCAATTTCACACTGCTGCATGAACAACCGGCAAAATTCTAGCCGAAGAGCGTAATCTTCTGGCCCCATTGCTTCTACCCTACGCACATGGTATGGTTGCATCAGCTGTTCATGGAGGACATACCATACTGTGACATTCGATGCATCCATTCTCTGCGTGATCACGCGTCTGCTCGCCGAAGTGTTGTCCGCTACGTTCTCTAAGACCGCCTCTTCAAACTGCTGAGTGGGGACGGTTCTCGGTCAACCAAGCCCACATCGACGCTGAAACGTGCCTGTTTCCCGTAGTCGTCGTGTCAGGTGTGCGAATGTCTGGTGGTTCGGCTGACGTCGTGCAGAATATCTTTGGCTGTACACACGCGCAGCTACCCTGCCGTTGCCTCTCACTTCACCATACACCGAGACCATGTCAGTCATTCCAGCTAACTTATCGTGCATCATACCACCAACATGTGTTTAACACGGTGTGCAGAACATGTAGTCTACCCCCCAGGCCATGGCCTTGCTACCACTGTACCCTTTGTTTGTGTATTACATGGAAACGGTGGGTCCTAGAGAGTTGCAATTAGGACGCCTTGTTTGCTAATTACGACGTCCTGCTACATCCAATGGTATCCAAAATCAATGTGACCTCACTGTGTATATGTTGCATGCAATCAAAGGGTGCCAACTCCGTATTATTTACATGATGGGGGTGTGTATGACGCACCATACCTACCTTTTATCCAAGATCGTGGTTTATTTAATTCGTATACCAATCTGTGTTTCTCTAACGCAACTACTTTTCATAATATCCCACATAATATGCTTGTCGCCCTACGGCTTTGAGGGCTTCTACAGCCCTTATTATTTGTTTGAGATGGACTATGGGTGTCCTACATCATTCTTCGTCTTTTCCGGTCACGAATAACGTGCCCGCGTTCATACACAAGTTTCCTAAACACGATGTATGTACTTATTCATATTATCACATTCTCATTGCATTTGTGTTTCTCATCCTTATATTGTGTTCTTCGTTTTTTTTTGTAGTGTCTGTAGGCAACGGAGATCCTATCAAAATTAGAATTAAGTTACACCACACCAAGGCCATTGCATTTCAGTAACAACAAGCACGTGTGTTCATTAAAACATAACCCCTAAGTTAATGTGTTCCCTCCTATTTTTTTTTTTTTTAGAGGAGATATGGAGTGCTTTATAGAAGGGGTGTAAGGGATAATATGAGCAAGGGTATAAGTATGGATTTATGGTCGCTAAACGCTATCATCCGGAATTGTTCGCGGGAAGTACTGCTCTGTAAGGTTACCAACAATCCTGGATTTTTACCGTTTTTACATTGACGTAGCGAAAAATTCATTTTGTAATTAGGATTATTACTTATTATCAGAAGAAAATATTACTTGTAATCTATGGTTAGGTGGTAGACAGGGCCATATGATATTAGCTTCGCCGCTGAAACAAATACTATTACAGATTGATTATTCACAGTAAAGTGAGCACTTTTTAAGGCCCTGCTAAATTTTTCCCTTCAATTAATTTCTACCTTTCCGCCACTTTTAAATGTAAACATTGCAATATGACTAATAAACAACACAGTGTATTTCTGAGTCAGCAATTAAATATATTTATTAGGGGTTAGTGATTTTTGGGAGGGCCTTAAAAAGTGCTCACTTTACCGTGAACAGCCAATATTACAAGGAAGATGCTATTGCAAATATACCTTGTTCCTGCTGGCACGGCAGTCGCTCCAGTGAACCAGGAAAAGTACGTGTGATGACTGCAAGGTTGGGGAACCCACACAGCTTACAAGAGAACGGAAACAAGAGAGGTCTACCCGCGGGAAACCCACGTTGTCGCGTCTTCTCCCAACGCCAAGAGTCGCCTCGTAATTTTGTTTCGATAATTGTGACCATAAGCATTAAATTCCGGGAGTCTACGGTTCCTTATCCGATGGCCACATGTGTACGGTATTTTCGGAGGAGATTACGTCAAAGTGCTTCCTCCCCCCCACCTACTTTTATTTTCTAGTTTCACTGCTTCCCATGCTCGTCTCAGTTACATAACAGAGTATGGGCTGTTCGCGGTAAAATGAGCACTTTCGAAACCCGTGCTTAAGATCTATGGCCATGCTCGTGGTGTGTTCTTCCGCCTTATGCAAAAATCATCATTGCCGTGGGCCTGCCTCATCGCTTCCTTCATGCGTCGGTCGAATTGAACTGTAAAATTATTAGAATGGTAAGTATTTTAAAAATACGCTAATTTTTACACTTCGACGCATAAAAAAAGAAACAGAAAGCGGTAGAAATAATTTAAGTTATCACAAATGGTTACCTAAGAATCCATCGTTACCAACTTCACTGGGCGCATGTCACTCAGTGCACCCATATAAAATATATGCAGGCAGGAGCAGTGACATTTTTCTAAGGCTGATTGTAAAAGTGCTCACTTTATCGTGAACAGCCTATAGTTAACTAGATGTAGCGTCGGTTACTGAAGATTGGTTATTGTAAATGGGCTTCAGTTCATTATTAAAGAGCGTCAACTCAAAAGATTCAGAGATCAGTTACTTCATTTCTCTTAAGGTGACGCACCGTTTTTTAAGTAATGCATACATCCATGTAAATTTACATTTCCTATGTTAATTTATTATATTGAATTCAATTGTTTTAATTTTACTTTTTAGCCATAGTTGCCTTGAATCATTCTATCAGCATTGGAGGTCAGTGGAGTCCTATTCCCGTTCCCTGTTGATGCGTCACAGGTCACAGCACATTTTCCAGGACGACTACGAATAGCGGCTAGGACACTCTGTCTCCACTCCAGACATATTGATCCTAATGGCGGCAATGACATGGTTATTCATTTTCGTGGGGCCAGCAATGGTGTAGTTTTTAGACTACTCGCCTCGTGCCAAGGCGAACCGGGTTCGATTCCCAGCGGGGTCACCCCCCCCCCCACCCCCGCGGATTTTCGCATGTGGTAATCTTGCCGGACGATATTTTGCTGGTCAGCGGGTTTTCTCGGGTATCTCCGTTTCCCCCGACCTTGCATTCCTGTAGAGTAATTCCTCCTCAACACATCGATGTTAAAGATAACCGTTGCGAATAAAAAGTAATCTACGTGACATTTCTCAAGTAACACGGACATGTTAAGAAATCTTGGCAATTTTTATAATAGTTTTTCCCGAAATTAAACATTAAAATTAATATTTTACAAAAATGAATAAATAAATTTAAAAAAAACTATAAAATCATTGTTTTACAAAACAAAATAGAATAAATAAATTAAAAAAAATGTAATGAACGTGGCAGTATTCTCCAGGAAAATTGCGTTGAATATTTTTTGTTTGAAATAACTGTCGAAGAAATTTCGTTAACATTGATTCCTCGTTTGACCTTCGTGGTTGGAAATTTGCTAGGCAGAACCCTCAAAGAAGTAGAAAAATAATGATGGTTTACGGGACCACGTTAGTATGACGGGGTTATAACCTATCTAGGCTACCCACATTTTCCATTTCTCAAGCGGAAAATCGTATACAAAACGAAGTGAAATGGCAAACGGCCAGGAGTAAGCCTATCTGTACTTTCTAAGCCGCACAGAATGAACGACCTTTATGATCGTTAGTTTCCAGGCATTTAAAGTTTATTTCAACTTTAATGCTTCATGGCGCACCTTCCACCAAGTCATTTAATTTATGGCAATAATTCCTGCCGGACTTCCTTATTGTGATACGGGTTGTAAATAAAGTTTCCTGGACTAGTAATAACAACAAACACTCAGTGTTAAATCTAAGTTCTTCCTCCCCCCCCCCCCTCCTTCAGCGAGCAAGCTTATCAGTATATGAAACTGAAAAGATGTGACCCATGCATATCACAAGTACCGCCATATGAAATTAAATGTGTTTGCAGATATCAGTCAGTGTTACAGATTAATTGCATTACAGGGCCACGCCTTGAACAGTTTGTATCGGTTGGTTTTACTCACGTGGGGTCATTAACGTTCATGTCTTCACAGACTGGCGACGAGGTTTACGATGTTCGGTGAGGTGCCTGGAAGCCTACTGAGAAACGGGAAAGTAGTTTCTTACATACACGACTACAGGTAGAGACCTGAAAAATTCGCGAGTTCAATGACCTGTAGGCTAGACTCCACAGTTGTGTGTACACTCGAGCCTCAGATGTTTGTTCATTGGCTGCTGCCCCAGAGAGTAGCCAAAGTTACTTCACACCTAGCAGTATGGCAGTCGCTACTTGTTTCCTTGCAAGTCTGCTATTGGCTCAGAGTCGTCCAGGGCATGTCTCATAAACTGTGATCCAGTTACAAAGTCAACTTCAGTGTACACGTGTTTGACGTCTACCTTGTCCTGAAATGAACTCGCGAAATGTTCCTATCCCTATCAGTGACCTGCAGGCTAGTCTTATGTGCAAACATGCTGTTATCAACTGCACAATGGTTGTCTGCTGTCACAGTGAAAGGCGACGATTGGGCCAGCGTTCTCCAGGAGATGTAAAATACCGTGTGGACCAACGGCTGAAGTTATATAAACGCACGTGTTTTGAATTCTAGCTTGTCCCAAAATGAATCCGCGAATTCTTCAGGTCTCCAACTATAGGCTATTCACGGTAAAATGAGGACTTTTGAATGCCCTGCTTAAGATCTACTTGTATGCACATTGTGTATTCTTACGCCTTATGTACGATTATCATTGTCATGGGCCTCGTCATGCGTCGGTGAAGTGAAACTCTGAGAAATTATTAGCAAAGTAAGTATTTTACAAAACTGCTCATTTGAACACTTCGAGGGATAAAAAAAATAAAAAACAGAAAGCGAAAGCAATAATTTAAGTTATTACAAATGGTTACCTAACACTTTATATTCGTTGTTGTTAATATTATGAAACTACTTCCCATCAATCGTTACCAACTTTACTGGGTGCATGTCACTCAGCGCGCCCGTTAAAATATATGCAGGAAGGGGCAGTCCAATAAATTATCCACTTACCTACAAGGCTTTTACAAGAAATGATGTTGTAAATATGGAATACATATATATAAAGATACATATACTTCTTAGTTTCTAGACATATTAGAGTGTGTGCGATTTTTTTATTTCAGGTTTACAAACAGGGGCATGGGAAAGACTTTTATTTTCGTAATGTGTTTCACTGTGTATAACTGAGAAATTAAAAAAAAAGTTTAAATATTTAGTCCGGTTGTAGAATTTGAACGTGAATCGCAATACTGGCGATCAGTAACTCGAAAGACTCACCTACCACACATTTACAAGAAGTATTTTTTAAATATGGATTTTACATGAAAGGGACGAACGCGCTTGGCTTAGTTTCAAGTCGTGTTAGAGCATTTGCTATATTTGCGGTTTATGAACCGATGTTACGAAAATATTAATTTATTTTCGTCATGTGCGTGTTTCACTGTGTATTCAGGTTTTGTCCTGTAGCGGAACCTAAACAGGAATCAACGAATTGGCACTCCATGAGTGGTTCGCACTCATCTACCACTCTTTTACACGAAGTAGTATGGTGAATATGCTATTTTATACGATTCCGTTATTATCTGCATTGTTCGTGACTCAAAATCGAAGCCATAAGAATACGAAGAGCTTCCGTATTTTATATTTACGGAGCTCATTTACGTTATTCGTCATTACGAATACATCTATCCGCTGTTCACGGTAAAATGAGCACTTTTGAAAACCCTTCTTAAGATATATTTTATGCATGTCGTGTATTCTTCCGCCCTATGTAATATTATCGTCACTTCATGCATGCGTCGATACAATAAAAATTACATAAAAGCGAAATAAATAATTTAAGTTATCACGAATGATTACCTAACATTTTTAATTCGACGTTAAGATATGGAACTATTTCCCATCTATCATTGCCAACTTTACTGGGCGCGTGCCACTCAGGACGCCCGTTAAAATGCATGCCGACAGGGGCAGTGAGTTTTTTCTAAGGTTGATTTCAAAAGTGAACAGCCTTTACATCTCCGTAAAAGTTTCCGTAAATCTACAGATATTTATATAGGCTGTTCACGGTAAAGTGAGCACTTTTTAAGGCCCTGCTAAAATTTTCCTTTCAATTAATTTATACTATTCCGCCACTTTCTAATGTAAACAGTGCAATATGACTAATAGTAACAGTGTATACATTTCATCACACTCAATAGTTAACGTTTGAGACTGCAATAAAATATATTTATTAGGGGTTAATGCTTGTTGTGAGGGCCTTAAAAAGTGCTCACTTTACCGCGAACAGCCTATAAGAGTGAGAACCTCGACTTCGGGCGGACTCCGGGTATCTTCGGTAAGGTATTGTTTTTCCTCTACTCGGGTACGAGAGCCTGGCTTTAAGAAGCGCCTCCCAGCGGAGCGGACGTAAGGCAGGAGCAGTGTCTTGGCGGCGGCAGGGCCTGCGTGGTCGCTATCAGGCCGAGGGTCGCCACTTCCTGTTAACCCCTCCCTCTCCCACGGGATCTTCCTGCCTTCACTTCCTCATCGCGCTTCGCCGCTGCGGGCCGTCTGCGATACGCGCGAGTCTTCCGGGGTCTTCGTTGTGGCGCGGGGTGCCTCGTGTGACGTCACAGGTGGGCCAGTGCCCTGCTGCAATCATACACTAGATACGAGGTATAGTCTAATAACAGTTTCTTCACACTTTTTGAACCAAACCTTTGGAAATTCTCGCTATCCATGTGCTTGGTTGTTTCCTAAATATTTAATGTATCAGAAGCGATTTATATTTGTGCTACCATAAAAATACCGCACTGTTGGATAAATAAAACTTTTGCTCATATTTTTTCCTATAAATTATAATATTTAATTAAAAATAAATATGAATAAAAACTAGGAGAAAATAGGTGTTTACATCGAATGCGCACGAATGCAGTATGTAGTTCCTTTAGTGTAATTTTTTGGACTTGGTTAAGCTTTGTTTGCATGGGTGGAGGAATATCCTGGAAATAGAACTTTAGCAGGGCTTCAGAAAAGTTGGTAGTTACCGTGCATGGACTATATATAGACCGTTTACTCGTCTTCTGCGCGTGTACCCAACATCGACCTACCTGAAAGAACCACAGCTGCCAAAGTCACATAGTCAACACTGATGAACCTGTTAGTTCATACAACTATTAATTTTCAAAAGACAAGCACTTATATATGAATATAATACTTTTACCTATTTACCATTACAAATTGGTCAGAGGAAGTATACAAACAACTAAAAGCACTTGTTTACTAAACGATGTTCTAACCTTAAACTAAATCCACGCCGTTTAAAGCTCGTCCTATCAGCAGGAAAGCAGTTCAATGTTGAAGACACGGTGATTGGCTGTGCGCAGCCAGCGAGACCGGTCGACCTCATCTTTAGTCTATGGCTACAACGAGCGGGTGAGCTGCCATGCCGGCGACTGCTGTTGCTGTTCTGAAATGTGATCGGCTCGCGCGACCATGACCATTCCGTGCCTTTGCTTGCCGGCGGAGTTGGTCAACTTTTAACTCTCCCCGACGGTCGGCCAGCAGCACAACGGTAGTGTGCTCGTGTTTGGTTATGTTTATCTGCGTCACAGTCACCGTAAGCTCGTATCTGCGCAGGCGCATTTTTAGTTTCGCAAGCAGTGATTTTTTTTTGGTTTTTCACTTAAAAAAAAAAAAGCGTAGATGTTAAGAGCCACTTTCTCCAAACGTACAGGGAAATTAATGCAAGAAAAAGGAATGTGATACTTAAGCAACAAACCAAAAGCGACGATCGTTCCGCCGTCTGTTGCGGGCGGAAGGAACTACAAACAGAAGGGCAACAGCAACCTCGAGAAAAAAAAAAAAAAAAAAAAAAACACGGTATACCTCATTAAATTAAGCACCGAACAGCAGTTCGTGTATTGCCATTGGTTGCTGTCTGGTCGACAAGGTGTTTTCATATTTGACCTTGCCACTCAGAATTCGGCAAAATCACCATGGCTCCTACGTGATTCGTGTTGTATACAGCTATACTCTGTTTCTCATAAATTCAGTAAATTTTGACAGTTCTCGAAAAGAAGTGCGGCTACCACGTATCCCTCCGCCACAGCTGTTCTGTCGGTGAAGAAAACGATGTTTGTAAACAAACTACGAATCCAATGGCAAGCATTGAAATACGGACAACTTCTGTCCAGTACTATTTCTCTTCCTTATGTAAAATTAACATTGCCGTGGGCCTCATCACTTTATTCATGCGTTGGTCAGGCGAAACTGTAGAATTATTAGAGAAGTAAATGTGTTACAGATCTGTTAATTTTCACAGTTTGATGTGAAAATAATAATAATAATAATAATTTTAGCTATCACAAATGGTTACTCAACCCTTTTTATTTGACGTTAAGATATTGAACTACTTTCCGCTCCACCGCTACCAACTTTACTGGGCGTATGTCACTCAGTGCGCCCGCAACAATATATGCAGGTAGGAGCAGTGACTTTTTTCCAAGGTTGATTTCAAAAGTACTCCCTTTATCGCGAACAACCTTTAAACGATCCTATAGGGTTTAGAAATATAATTTGACTTGGAATCTTTCAGCGAAATTTCGCTGTTCCTAGCAATCGTTATATCGCGAAGTGATCCGTCAACGGCACGGCAGCCAGCCGTAACCTCGACGCTCAGTTGTAGCAGGGCCCTTGGTCGACGAAGCCCGCCAGACAGAAGCGAATCGTTGTTGCGGAGGAGAGCTGTGACAGTCGGCCGAGGGACGGACAGCAGTCGGGGAAGACTCGGCGGCGGACATGCGTCAGCGCGTGACGTGGTCGGCGACGCGATAAGCCGACCTCCTCTCGAGGCGGGAGATGCGCTGGGGCAGACGATGCCGACGTAGGGTCCGAGCACCCCGGGGGACGCCGCCGGATCTCCACGTGACCACGAAGACTTGACCCGTGAGTACGCCTAGTGGGGCTGCATTCAACTGATCACTAGAGCCACGAGTATTTCGCGAATTCTATTCGGAGGCGAGGTAGACTCCAAACACTTGTTCTTTTCTCCTGCTGTTGTGATTGGACGACAGTTCTTCAGACACGTCCCGTTTAACTGCGAGCCAGTAATAAGCAGGAAGCAGTAGTGTGAGTGAGTGTTTTAACAGTCAGTACACAGGCCTCACTTTATCACAGCAACCAATAAGTAGGGACATCCGAATTTCGCGAAAAGATTTCACGACCAATTGTATTCCGTAACACTGTAGATCAGATCCAATTTTGTGGTTGGGCGATCTTACACGTCTTAATTGTAATGAAAGACGTAAAGTATCGGAGTAACTTATTTCTGATTGGCCAGCCAATTAAGAAAATGTCTTCTCACAGACACATGCCGCCAATAAGCAAAAGGAAACTGCTGGTACGCTCGTAAGGTATTGAAATATAGTATCTGTGGAAATCTTTTCGCGAAATTCGGGTGTCTCTACCAATAAGCAAACGATAATGTCTCGAGTGTATGTAGGGCTGTCCAGCCTAGCTTGCTGCCAACTCAATCCGCGAAATACTCGTGGCTCTACTGATGAAATGTTTAACTGATCGTACTACTTTGGATTGGTAGCTTCCCTTGGCCAATACCGATTAACATGTTCTCGATTTCCTGAGTGGCCAATCAGAATAAATGAGCTGTAAACATAGCAGCAGTCTCCTCGATGGGCGTGCTCGTTCAAGTCAGGGCAGGTCATAGCACGGGCGTGCCTCAGTGAAGTGTTGCAAGGTAAGCTGGTGCTTGCTCACTACTGTACATTCTCGGTGCACGCAGCAGGAGCCAGTAGCCGCCGTGCAGTCTAGGGAAACTGAGGCCGTGTCCGAAACGGCAGATTTTTGTCGACAAAATGATCACGTGACCCGATTTTGTATACAAAAAATGTTGACGTTTTTGGTAATTTGGTATTCCGTATTTTGTATCTGGTGGTTGTTAGCAAAAACACAAAACTATATAATCAGCCCCATGTTGGTTTTGACCTTCGAAACATATACGCGAATGCGTTATTAAAATGCCTTTTCTTCTAAACAAATAAATGTTCATTAAATAAACTAGGCATGTTTTGAAAAGTAAGTAAGTTTTGTGCTTTGTTTATATATCGCAACAAAATTTTTTAAAAGCCGTTATTGCATAATTTATTATTTTCTTATTATTAACATATTTGCAGCATTACACTTTGAAAAAAGCATTTGACTGTTAATGTAAAAATGCGTTGCCGCGAGTGTTAAACAAGTGACTGTCGACAACGTCCGAATTGCAACTTACCAAATGACAACTTACAAAATAACGAAATTGTTATTTCGGACACGGCCTTAATGTATCCCGACGACTCACAAGTGAGCAGCAAGGGACCCATCACACGCGTCCTGTGGCGTCAGCTGCCGAACTACGTTTTACTGGTGGAAATGTAAACTAGCAAGCAACAGGGTACAGCACTGAGCTAACGACAGCTTAGCTTGCAACAGTTCACTGGCGTGCCTGGCTGTGTGAAAAGGGTGGGCATTTCTTCCTCCTCCTTAATTAATCCTTTAAAGCCCAAATTAATTACTGATGTCTAAAAAATAAAACGTGTATGTTATCTTTGAGACTGAATTACTAAACACATGTAAATTTTTTCCCTTGATATTAGTTATGAGATTTTTCATGTCACACTGGGCAATTGAAACCCATGAACAAAATCGGTTGAAGTTTCTTACTTTACAAGGAAAAAAAAAAAAAACTGAACGGTATTATAAAAAGTAAAATTCGAACAATGACTGAACTGAGTCACAGCGGGCAGTAGAGGATTAGCATCTTGAATTTTTTTTTTTTTTTTTCAGAAACCAAGCAATATCGTATGTTGATAATACTTTGAGTTGAATTATAATCTAATCTACAATAGTGTTTATCAACCGAAATTCACTATTAATAGGGGAATGCTACTCTGTTTGAAACCAATGTGTCCTCAAACTCTGCGGTCACACAGCCAGAAGTTAATATAACCCTAACTGTACCTCGAACGTGGAATGTGGTTTGTCTGCACCAGAAAATGATTTATGCCTTGCTTATCTGGAAAACATTTTCGCTGGTCTGTTTGGGCCATTTAGTTAGACACAGTGGAGGTGCCACAAACACTAACTTTAACTCTGGTAGCACAGCTGGGGAAAAACAAAGCATGGCATAAACCTCTATAAAACACACGAAAGAAAGCATCAACTGTCGCCCTACAAACGAGATACTGTGCGAAAGAAAAGCTTTCATTATCGCGAACCATTAATAACGGGACATAAATTTTATTTAGGAAATCTGAAAAGCTATTTGGCTCTAAATACTCCCTTATACACATACAATTGTCTTCTATTTCTAAGGTGATTGTGACTGTTTAGAAATCAATTTACAGTGTAAATATCATCATTAAGCCTTTCTGTAAATCATCCTAATGCCAAGCATACTTTCCTCCGTAAGCCTGGCCTCCCTCGTGTGCATTGCGTGTGGCTTCGTTTTCAGGAATAAGTCGAGGCTCACTTGTAAAGGGTTTGTTGTCACATCAGTACGTAAACATCACCTGGTTACATTACGTAGCAGTACGTAAACATCACCTGGTTACATTACGTAGCAGTACGTAAACATCACCTGGTTACATTACGTAGCAGTACGTAAACATCACCTGGTTACATTACGTAGCAGGTAAGATTTTCCATTTTAAACTCATTCGTGTTTACCAGACGGAATTTCCTTTCAGTGATGGACATTAACAGGTTCGTTTTGTATGATATGACCTGCCATAAAATGCAAGATTCCAGGTTATTTTAGCATGTGCACAGTGGTCGGTTGTCATGTCACTGAGATTGCACAGTAATCGTATTCTTTTGTCTAGTTGTTTCAGGTTTGTAATGTACAGCGCTGACCAATTGCAGGTTTTTTGCCACAAATTTTTTACTTCTACCCTTTCCTTTCAGGAAGTTAACTTTTATTTGGATGCGATATTTGTAGTCGTGCGTATGTCTGCAACGGGAGTATGCACGCTCGTATGTTTCTGTTTCATCATTTTAGAAACTTTATAACAAGCGCAGGAATGTCAACTGGATTCTGCACACGAGTATACACGTCACTTATGATTAGAGATGATGGTTTATCGTGAGAAAAGTTGACTGTTCGCTAGGATTCGACATACTGTACACATGTCCGACAGTTTGTTTCCTTATTGATGTGATGCATGTATGAAGCTACTACCCCACTTCACTGGACTAACGAGAATTCTGATACTATAAGGTAGAACGTGTGCGATTGGTCTGCAAGCAACTTCGTCGAGTCAAAACCTTGTTCATCCAACCATGAACAAATTAACTAGTTAGAATGTTATAGAAGACATATTGGCTCGAAAAATGTTCGCGTTTTCCGTTATCTCTACCCACGATTTTATTTTGTTCTTTCACCATTTGAACACACACACACACACACATCGTGTTTACGCACACACAGATCCTAGCCCATCAGTCGCTTCGAAATGCCACGAATGCGTACGTTGTACGTTTGTTTAACTTAATAGTAAGCATATTTCGGTGATGAATGAAAATATTTCATGACCAGTTGCACTGCAAAACACTTTTGTTCCCGTGCACTTTCGTGGCTGGATGATTTAAAATGTCACGTGCCTCAAGTGTCTGACCGCGAATCATGGACGTTCAGTATCGGAGTACTTTATTACGATTGGCCCAGTCAAAAGCGAACATGTTTTCTCACGTAGACACGCGGCCAATAACCAGAGGAAGTTCAGGTTGTGGACGTAGGATATTGAAGTCTAGCATGGCCGTAAATATCTTCGCGAAAAACACCTGGGAGAGGCATGTTAATGTTTAACAGGCATGTGTATGTATAACAGTGTTTCTGGCTTTTTGGATGCCGTTCGCAATCTTTTGGATCTGGACTGCATTCAGCTGTAATAATAATTCTGTGTTTTGAGTAACCACATTTTTTCTTTCTTGAATTTTAATTCGATTTAGCGTGCGATAACTGTTACTGGCATGTTTGTAGATGGCAGTTTCGTTGAAATCTTACATTATCGCTCAGGAATAAGTTTCCTTTTTGTCAACAGATTTTCCTGTGCTGTGACTCGTTCGTGATACGTCATTATCGATAAGAGAATTTTTATTTACTGGTAAGTTTTTAAGAAACGACATTTCACTTGAACTGATGCTATACGTTTTGTTGTCGGAAGTGCTGTTTTTTTTGTGACCATAGGGAATTTTTATCAATACTAGTTTTTTTCAAGACGTGATGTTTTAAATTATAAAATTCTGATTATAGTAAGGAGTCTAATGATTCAAATATAAACAACAAGAAACTTGGCGAGTGTTCATTGCTGGAATGAAGAATCATCACGTGTATTGTGAACCGTAAAGACAGAATATATGGATTCGTGTGTGCGAATAGCGGTTACTGCACAGTTTATAATTATTTCTAAGTTGTAAACTCGCCCTTGAAAGAACAAGGGGCGATGGATGGCGTAAAAACGATTTCACATTTCAGGGATGTCGTAAAGGATGCGTGGACTGGAGGGGGAGCATCGTCTCCCTCACCCATTTTTACTTTGGGGTTCGCCAAAGACTTCACGAGGAACCCCCTTGATCCCCCCTCCCCAAAAGTGTAGATTAAAATTCCTACTTTACGTATAGTTAGAACACCGTGGATCTATAGACACGTGCAAAATTCGCTTTATCTTTTAGTAATATGCTATACTTCACTGGCATGTACCTATCTGAGTGTCACTCACGTTTTCTTTGGCTACTGACAACCATACGATGCTATTTAAAGGCTGTTCGCGATAAAGTGAACATTTTCGCTTTCTGTTTTTTAATGCGTCGAAGTGTACAAATTAGCAGATTTGTAAAGTAATCCTTTTTAGTAATTTTAGAGTTTCAGTTGACCGACGCATGAATAAATCGACGAGGTCCATGGTAACGTTATTTTTACACAAGGTGGGGGAATACACATCGTGTATACATGTTGATCTTAAGCAGGGTTTTCAAAAGTGCTCATTTTACCGTGAACAGCATATGCCTGTATTAAAACTTTACTGGCGATTGGTTACTGAACCCTTGAACTTATAGTATTGGTTAAAATCATCATTGCGACATGACGCACAAGCTCTTGACCAGTTGCAGAAGTCAAACGAATATACATCGTTTGGGAGTTCAGACTGTAGTAAAAAAATAACGCGATTTTTAAGGGTCCACTATCGATCAAGAATAATACAAAATAGTAATTTGTATACTGGTATACGTATTTTAAGTAAAAAAAAAATGTGAGTAGGAAGTAATGTGTGTGTATTTAAATACAGCCACAGTTGGTTTCAAAACAAAGTTTTGGGAGGAGCACATTTTGCAGCACCAGCACCAGGGACACCAATTTCTGTACAAGACCTCTCCCCCCCCCCCCCCAACCCAAGCACATGTTCGCGGATCGCGTCGACCAGACAGAGCGAGCAGAGCGGTTCTCAGTGAATGCGATTTACGTCACCAAAATTTCTTTTGTTATCCGCGTACCCAAAATTACAAACTTGCTTCGGTTTGCGCATCAGCTGCCTGAAAGAGGGCTTTCTTTCCTTCTAAAATCAACTTCGCTATGAGGATGTTGATATTCCGCAATAATATTTCTTCCTTATATAATTTTACGTTTGTGTATTATTTTCCGTTGCCTGCCACACCACACATGATCACAGCTGGGGTCCCGAGAATTTCGCCGGTTCATTTCTAGACACGTTGGAATTCACACACTTGTACGTTCATGTTGCTTCTGTAATTGGTCGAAGTGTTGTTTGACACCTCCTAGAGATAAATGAGCCAATAACAAACATGTAATAAATTGTGCACCCAATCACCGCCTTTTACTACCACAGCAATCAACTAATAAACAGTTGATATCTGTATGAGAGTATATAACACTCTGAAGTCTAGCTTACTGGTAATTGAACTCGCGAATTTCTCTGGTCTCTATTCATAACTAGAGGCCCGGAAATCTCGTGGATTCACTTGTCAACAAGCTAGACTCCACAATAGTTTCTGTACTCGAGTGAGTGAAGACTGAGTGAATATATTTGGGCGGCTCTTAACAACAAGGTCTTGAGAGCCGATGAGGGTGAAATGAGGTGATAATTTTAGCAGCGCTGGAGTGCAAGGGCGGGGGAAACGGGAGGTCCACGATGAAAACCCGCCATCCAGAGGCATCGTCCGACGTGATTCCAATTTGCGAAAATCCAGGAGTGACATGGCCGGGGATTGAATCCGGTTCTCCTTGATGGGCGGAGGCGAGCAGCTTAACCGCTCAGCCACCGTGGCCGCACCAACTGACACGGTTGTCAGCGCCGTTGAGGCATATTGGTGTGGGGCAGCAACTCAAAACTTTCTTATGCTGGCGGGTGTAGGAAGTGCTCCGTGCTGCCTTCTACGAGAGTGACCAAAATAGCCACGACTGTGTTTTCTATCTCTTCTCTCGTTGGTGGGAATGGTAGATTGTTTAGGATTTCGGGTGGTGGTAGGAAAGGAGGAGGAGGGGGGAGGGAGGGGTGCATATATCGAAAGCACTGGTGTCACACTCAGCAGTTATTTTATAGTATAGACTGCTCACGGTAGGATGAGCACTTTTGAAAGCCCCGCTTAAGATCTACTTTTATGCACGTAGTGTATTCTTCCGCCTTATGTAGGATTAACATTGCCATGGGCCTCATCACTTTATTCATGCGTCAGTCAAGTGAAAATATGAAATTATTAGAAAAGTAAACATTTAAAAAATCTGCTCTTTTTTACACTTCGGTACATTAAAAAAAACAGAAAGCGAAAGAAATAATTGACACTATCAGAAATGATTACCTAACACTTTTTATTCGACGTTAAGATACGGAACTACTTTCTCATCCATCGTTACCAACTTTACTGGGCGCATGACACTCAGTGCTCCCGTTAAAATATATGCTGGCAGGGGCAGTGACTTTTTCCTAAGGTTGATTTCAAAAGTGCCCATTTGATCGTGAACAGCCTTTAGACACTTTTTAATTCATTCTAGTTTGTCCCTGAAACTACTCCTTGCTGACGTGACCGGATGCACGTCACGGAAGTGCGTCGCTTACCATGTTTTCCTAGATGCTGTGGACAGGGGAATTATGTAGGTATTAAAAATACAACTCTTATTTCGTTTATGAACTTTCCGTCGTCAGCAGGATGTTATTCGTCAACCTGACGTCAGTAACATCTCCCTACTGCTTTCCAGTGACGACGATTTCTTTCAAGCGTAATTCCGTCACCGGTGGTTGTCAAAGTCCATTTCAACTCGTAAAAAATACGCAGTATTAGTACTACCATATTGATCCCTTTTTCCTGACAACCACCGCATAGCTCGTATTCCGTGTGGAAGTGGTTTGCAACCCTATTCCCATTCAGCTGCCGGCATAAAAGCTGGCCGTTGATAAGCACAATAAGATTAACTCGAAATCCTGAACAGTTGTACAACCTTTCAGCTCCAAGATTACTGTTTTTGTTTCATAACTGATACCCAGAGACGTGAAAGATTCGCGCAATTTTTTTGGTATCATGTTAGACATCACTACCATATACCTATATCCGTGCCGTTCGCGATTTCATTTTCTACTGACAACTATACATTTTTTTTATCTGCGTGACAACTTTACTGGATGTTAGTTACTGAATCCTTCCTTCTTAAACTGTAATGGAAGTTTTCCACCTCATATATCAGTACGGACATTTATGGCCAGGCTAGACTTCAGTATCCTACGTTCACAACTACAACTTTGGTTATTGGCCGCGGGTTCTTGAGGTAAGAAATGTTCTTATTTGACTGGGCCAATCGTAATAAAGTACTCCGACACTGAAAGTCCATGATTCGCGAACAGACACTTGAGGCACGTGACGAAAGTGCAAATGCGCAAAAAAGGTTTTGGAGTAAAACTGATTTGTAAATCTTCTCGCGAAACATACCTGTCCGTATACAGGAGGTTGCAAATATAGGAATACTATACATCATTGGTAACTTCCCTATACATTTGACTGTTTTCTGAGCAAACGTAGGAACGCTACCATGGATGTATACGGTAAAAGAACTTCCCCCCCCCCCCCGGCTCTTTCTTACTATACGTATACACTGGTATGGTATATTTGCGAACTATTTCTTAGAGTGTTCGTTAAAAGTATCCTTTAGACGTGCCACGCAAGTTAATGGCCAGTGGCAGGATTCAGACGGATATATAACATTTTGGAGTTTATCCTGTATTCACAGTTCCCTACTGGCATCAAGTACTGTAGTTAGGCATACGATACAAAGAAAAATGATAAGTTGTTGAACGAGTTGAACGAGTTCTTTAAACCGAATATAACGTCACATTGGAGTCTATTTCACCAAAAGCCGCAAAAGTAAAAAGTTATAATTTTTACACTTCGAGTGCGTTATATATCTACTGAAAATTAGGACACGCTAGAAGTAAGTCTTTTACATTCTCGAACGAATGGCCTTCAGTTCTGTTTGTGTTTCTATTGCAACAGCCTTATTTTTTTTTTCTACTGCCCTTACTCGCAGGAGAATGTTTTTTTTTTCTTGTTTCTAACCTACCCTAATTCGAAGTGTTAGTTGTACGTCCGAGGTAGGGACGGAACTATTACGTCTCAGGGCTGAGCCCCTTACGCCTACAGGGGAGCGAATACATGCAGAGAGGCATGCATTGCGGCAGAGAGGGATTGGGCAGACGTGGCCACCGTTTAGGGCCATCACCACCTCCCTTAGTGTATGTACCTATAGTTAAAACTATAACTAAGAAGATACTGGGAAAAACTGGTATAGGCACCGTAAAAACCCAGTCGACAGAAAATAATTCAAAATTGTTACATGCATTATTAAAAAATGCTACAGGAAACATATGGGTATGGACTATGTTATTTATTAGTAGGAAGAGAAATCTAGTTTGGGGGGGGGGGAGGGGGTCTTATTTTCCTTGGACATGTCTGGAGCTGGACTAACCAGAGTGGAGGGGTGCACTACGCTCTGGTGGGGAGAAATGTGCAACGAGACCTGCCCCCCCCCCCGGCCAAAATTCCCAGTGGGTTTCCTGAAAACTCACAGAAAAATGAAATTAGCTGCCGGCTTGTGTCAGCAGAGCTAACACTAGCCGACGTATATTTATCCTAAAATGAAATTAGCTGCCGGCTTGTGTCAGCAGAGCCAACACTAGCCGGCGTATAATTATCCTAAAATGAAATTAGCTGCCGGCTTGTGTCAGCAGAGCCAACACTAGCCGGCGTATATTTATCCTAAAATGAAATTAGCTGCTGGCTTGTGTCAGCAGAGCCAACACTAGCCGGCGTATATTTATCCTAAAATGGAAGAAGATCGACTGCAAAGGAAAGATGAATTAGATTACTTATTCTAAGTTGCTTATTACGCTCCGGATTTTTGCAAGTGGGAATCGAGCCGAACAATGCCGCTGGCCGGCGGGTTTTTTCGGGGATCTCCCGTTTCCCCCGTCCCTTCATTACGGCACTACCCCGTACCTTACTTTCCCTCATCGGCTCTGATGACCTCGATGTAAAGAGCAACCCAAGTCCCTTCACTCACTAACTCAAGTGACTTTATATTACGCCGGCAGCACTCGATGTGTTAAAAATTCTGTACAAAGGAATCGTATACTATCATATTGACTTGCAAAAAGCTGAGAGTTATAGATACACCTTTCCAATTCTGGCATATTTCGAAACCACGAGCCTTTGTTTTTGCAATATTGATGCGCGCTAATTTTGTATAAATAAACGCATTGTTGTGTGCTTCTTGTTTCTCTTCCAGTTTTATTTCGATTCCGTTGAGTCATGTATGGTGAACATGCCTGTTAATTCCTCAGTAATTTGTAACAACACCCGGTACGTTGAATATGGATGAGATAAGGAAACTGCCTATTAATACAAAGGAGACCGAGGCGCCCCTAATAAACCTCCATATGACGGCAGTCTGGCTAAATTACAAACTAGCTGAGATCTGAGATCGAGCCGACAACTTCAGTCGTGGGAAATCATTAGGCAATATCAAGAGTCGTTACCGACATGTTTGCATATTAAAGTCATGGAAATGTTGTTAATTCACATTAAAAAAAAAAAAAAATTGGGAAACAAGTGTTTTTACCACGAAAAAAGTTTGCTAAATATTAAATCATAGAATTTGTATACTTCACGCGACTGTCGATATAAATTTAGATTTGTTCACTTATTTCTTGTGAATTTATTACTGATCTCGATGAACACACATTCAGGCTGCATAACCAACCTACAGCGTGGCGTATTGGTTATAGCATAGAAATCTGGCTAGCTTAATCTTTTACACTCTAACACTTGTGCGGTACAAAATTCAACATTATTGCATTCTGGCCTACATTCTAATTTCAGTTATCCGTGAGCAGGAACGATTATGCAGACAAGAAAACAGTTCTCTTATGCTAAGGGGATAGAACACATTGTTTTGTGAACGTTAAGTCATTGTAACACACACTTAGGTAAACTGTACGTAATGTGTTTGTAAGTGGGTACTCATGAACAAAACCCTTCTGGCATTTGGTATTACTCGAAACGACCATGTGTTGTATCGATTTCCGAGAGACGGAAATATGTTTACGTTCAAAGTTTCGGAAACAGTGTTGCAATTTGTTGCCTCCAGTGTTCGGATGACTGCACAGATCAGCAAACAGTGTAATCACAAGAACACAGGAGATAAAGGAAATGTCCTGTCTTCTCAAGGGTAAAGATGAACCAGGTCATTGCTGTGTTTTCTGTGGCTTGAAGTTAGATGTATATATGTGTTTGTATGAAACACACCGCTATAAAAAAAATTGGACTAGAAAGATAAATCTACTTTTCGTTTCTTTCTGTCAATCGTTTGTCTGTGCATCGCTCAAAAATTTATTAATAGCGCAACGTAAACTATTATTACTTTCACTCGTAACCTACGAGGGACAGGGAGCTGGCTACCCTATAGCACTCTATAGCTGGCTACCCTCCTGAGACTATTTCCGACAACAAAGGACGATCAAAATGTAGCAACTAATGTAAACACAAATAAAATATAGCAGACTTCTTTCATCGAATGAGTAATCAAAAAGTCAAAGTTATCGTGGTCGTGAATTTTTTATAGTACGGTATAATTTTGATGGAGCAGCATCACATTTCAGTCGTCTAGACACACGATATAATATATATTTATATATAAATAATACTCTCGTGAGTTTGTATAGAGAATGTAATGTTTCTTAAAGTACTGCGTGACACTACAATAACTTAAAACACCAACTGTTAATTTCGTTATCTTTGACTCTCCCAGCTTTTCGACTTGCTTGGAAAGCTAAAATAAAACTGAAGCTTTCATAATGATATTTTTACTATTTTCTCATAACACTTGAAACGTAAACCCTTGTTAAGGTATGAAATGAAAAGTTAACATTACACATTAAATACTTTACTAAGAATATATTTCATACCTATTCTGGCGTTCTGTGCAGGCATTTCCAACGTCGTAAATTTGCAAATTTTAATGTCATTTACAGAATTGTAGGGATAGAAAAAATTCGCCTGTAGGCTAGAATCCACAGTCCTGTGTATACTCGAGCCTCAGCTGTGTGTTCGTTGGTTGCTGCCTAGGCGATAGTGAAATTTCGCAAAAAGGTTTCAAGACAAGATATATTTCAAAACACTGTAGTGTTGTTTACCTATCTTGATTGGCTGAATTACTTTTTGACGCGTGTTAACTGTCTGCACACGAATCACGTAGGAGCCGTACCGATGTTCCCGAATTAGTGGCCAGGTGAAATATGAAAACGCCTTCTCAAGCAGACAACAACCAATGGCAATAGGTAAACTGCTGTTGAGTGCTTAACGTATTGAAGTCTACCGTGTACTCATATTTTTTTTTTTTTTTTTTTTCGCGAAAAATCACTAGCTTTATTGCTGCCCCAGAGAGTGGCCAGTGTTATTTCACACCTGGCAGTATGGCACTCGCTACTTGTTTCCTTGCACGTCGGCTATTGGCTCAGAGTCGTCTAGGGCGTGTCTAATAAACTGCGATCCAATTGCAAAGTCAACTTCAGTGTACACGTGTTTGACGTCTATCTTGTCCTGAAATGAACTCGCGAAATGTTCCTATCCCTAAATTCCTAACAGCATCGATATAAAATTAATCAAAATACATTTTGGTTGTAAAACATTTTACAATTTTTATTTAAATGATATTGGTATGCTATTGTATGGTTAGAACGTGCTACACCGCAAAACAAAATTAACGTTTTATTTACACGTGACATAAGCAAATTACTGTACATACATCAGTATGTAAGAAAATGTATTTTATGGGTATATGCGAATTTACACAAGTGATCTGTGGTGGAATTTAAACCTTACACGTAAGCTTTATTTCAGGGATTTTCATGATGTGTGCTTTATATTGCGTCGGAAATTATATGTCACTGGTATAATTGAATAGCTTTGGGAGTTAACTGGTCATTTAATTTATTTATGGTCTAAATGGAATTGTTATAGGGTTCGTAAGGGAAATATTTTTCTTGTCCTAGGTTCGCGATTAATTTATGCGTGCGTGGCATAGTCCTTAATATCCTAAGTAAATCAACAGTTAAGTTATTGCTCATAGGTAACACTCAAATAAATAATGGTTATACACAATAATACAAAAACGATATTTTGTTAAACAATAAAAATTGATGGAACACAAAGTTATACTGAATTGCTGACAACCTCAATTGAAAAAACAGTCTTGTAGTATTAACGGAATTATACGAAGCGACGTAAATTGGGTCACACAGTTCAAGGACGAGTGGCTTTAGAGCTATAGGCCGTTCACGGTAAAGTGAGCACTTTTAAAGCCCTAGTTACTTTTTTACTCACGGTATTTTAAAAGTTTTTGGATAAACCATTTAAAAATTCAGCCCTGTATGACGTGTTTAGTTGTTTCCTGAAAGAACACACAACACAAGCGTTTCATACTTCGTTTACATTAACGCGTCTTCTATTTTGATTAAATATAACTTCAACTTATAAATTGTTTGTAAATTATAATATATTTAAGTCATTATGAATTTAAAACAAAGAAAATGAAATGGCTGATAAGAAATAATAATGTTAATTATTATTAAATTGAATTTTCTCATTAGATTCTCATTTAAGTTTGTTCGGAACGCACTACTGGAAACATATTCAACTGTTTACAAATATATTTATTTTTCACCATCCGTCGAGCGCAAATATAACAACTCGTTGGTTCCTCCTAGGTTTTTACCTTTCATAATTATTTACATTTTGTTTACATGTGGGGGACACGGTGGCTGAGCGATTAACACGCTCGCCTCCCACCAAGGCGAACCGGGCTCAATACCCGGCCGTGTCACCGGATTTTCGCGAGTGCGAATCGTGCCGGACGATGCCGGCGGTCGGCGGGTCTTCTCGGGGATCTCCCGCCTCCCCCGCCTCTCCACTCCGACGCCGCTCCATATTCACTTCAATCACCCTCATCGGCTCTCAAGACCCCGCCGTTAAAAGCCGCCCAAATCTCTTCACTCACGTTACGCGCGACTAAATGATAGCCCGAAAGAAGTGGAGTGAATATGTTCGTGCGGTAAAAGCACATGGTCCCAAGATATGTTTTCTCGCGTTCGAGGCACCGCAATACGGGACACAATAGCACGCACGCCCAGCGCTCCATCGCTATTACACGCGATGAAAACCAACCCACGGATGTAACTACGACTGTACAGTTTCAGTATCTTCTCCTGCCTCTTGAGGAAACTGTGCACGCATACTCTAAAAATACATTTTAAAAATAAACTCTTTGTAGACTATGCTCGAGTGTAGATCGAGTAAAGCTGTAATTTCAAAGTTATATGTTGTTGAGAACGAAATTCGCATGGATTCGCTGTCTTTAGTAACAACGATATTGCTAACAATAGAATATCTTTATTTTTATAACCACTCGGGGGGACATGTTTGTTTATAAATAGGGCCACCTGTTTTTCGCGAAAAGATTTACGGGAAGGCTAGGCTTCAATACCCTATGTGTACACTTGCAGTCTTAATTTAACTAATGTCATCTTTGTGTGAAGACAGCCTGTTACATGAGTGAGCCAATCCGAATTAAGTTTCTCCGATTACTGACCGTCCGTGATTCGCGCTCAGGCAGATTAGACGCGTAACAATTCGAGTGATCCAATCTAAGATGTGGTTCTGAACTAAAGTGCGCTAGAACACAACTTGTCCTGAAATCTTTTCGCGAAAAACAGGCGACCCTAGTTATAAATCCTTTTATACAATAAAGGACATTTGATTGTGTCAATATCAGCTCGGCTTTCCATTGGTTGATGACAGGCCAATAATGAACGCTGTAAAGTACAGGGTAGTGTCCGGTGTGGTGAGGGCCAATAGGACGATGGCGAGTTCAAACACAGACACCAACAGGACCGGTGTTCTTGCAGTAGTGGATGTAGGCGACTCACTATCTAATTTGTTTTAAGTGCCAGTAAACGTGTAAATCTCAATGAATTAAGGGTCGGCTTCATCTCTTCTGCATAAATAGTCAGTTTTCGTGTCATAATTTCGGGTTCAGAGTAATAACAAAGTACGATTATAGAAAACTTTCATTTTACGAGTTGTTTAATATGTTTGTGCTTAATTTTAATTGTTTATCATCTGATAGTAGGAAAATGCCAGGAACATATTTATACTTTATTAAGTCCCTACCTTTTTGCTAGCAGGAAATTAAACACACAGTGAAAATTAGATACAAAAGTATTGTTACATGCAGACGCCTGATGGGCGTATCTGAGTTCGTAAGGAATGGAGATCTTAATGAAACAAATAAAAGAAACTAAATTAGCTTTATACTTTATTCACTTTGGTATTATTTACAGAATTCAATTATCTGTCTCCAGTTCAGTCCATCTGTTGCCGTCATTTATAATGTATTTCACTCACGTATCTAGTGCAATAGTCCAGAAACTGCCAGCCGTGTCCTTCACTGCTTGTTACTCGCAGTCGCAGACTTCCCTTGTAGCTTGCCACTTTTACTGCTCGTCTTCTATCGCTCGGAACTCAGCCACTCATTCACTCATCAACTCCAACTCAACTCAACTGCTGGCCCGGAGGCCTGACGCAATACTTATAGCGCTGGCCATGACCACCTGGAAGGTTCAACACACCCCGAGTCGCGCTGAGAAAACGAGGCCAGTAATCCAGATAATTCTTCAGACAAACGCAGAAATCAATCACAACCAGGGTCAACAGAATGCGCAGCAAAAGAGATTAAAGTGTCGGCTCGCCTTCTGTAACTGATACGCTGCCACCAACGCTCGCGCTGCCGCCACTATCATATAGCGACTCTCCGTCCTTTTCGCTCATAGACTAAAGGTGAAGTAGACCGAACTCGCTACGCTGCGCACAACCAATTTCCGTGTACCAACATTGAACTGCTTTTCTGCCAACACGTCCAGCGAAAATGGCGTGGTTTGTATTTTAGGTTAGAAAACTGATTCGTATTCAGTTTGATTAAATTAAAATTATTAAAATTATTTTATTCATATAATAGTTCTTGTCATTTTAAAATTAAGATACAAACAAACACTTTCATCACTGTTGACTATGCGATTTTGACAGGTGTGTTCCTTTGGGGGTAGGTCAATGTTGGGTACATGCGAAGAAGCTGTCTACCTCATCTTTAATATATGTTTTCGCTCGCTCGCGCGGCGGGCCAGCGACACCGTAATAGTATTGAACAACAAGTAAAGTGTAAATTTGCGATAGTCAAATATTTCCAGTAATACCTCTGGGACTGAAATTGTGAGACGAAAACGGAGAATGTCTTCATAACAGGTGAGACCGAGCCTTGAGGTTGCCTTCTACTGGAGCTGTCTCCGCGTTTGAGGCAGAGAGGCGCAGGAGCGATAAGGGCGACACTACCTCACGCATCAAGTACGATATCGCCACTAAGCGCAAGGCTCTCAACTGACGTGCGGTGTTCTCGTCGCACTGCGTTTACCTATGGGTAGTGATAATGGAAAATAGCAAACATTTTTTGAGCCAACATATTTTTGATAACACTAAAGCTGGTTTATCATTTTTATGATTGGATGACCAAGGTTTCGACTCGGCTTAAGTTCTCTGCAGGCCAACCACAAACATTCTGCGTTACGGATTCAGAATCATCATTGGCCTAGTTAAGTGAGATAGTACCTTCATACAAACATGACGGCCAGTAAGAAAAGAAAACTGTCGGACATGTGTACAGCACGTTGAATAATAGCAGTCAACTTTTCTAGCGATAAACCATCATCTCTACCTACCTGTAGGCTAGACTCCACAGTCCTGTGTATACTCGAGCCTCAGCTGTGTGTTCATTGACTGCTGCCCCAGAGAGTGGCCAGTGTTA
Organism: Dryococelus australis; assembly: GCA_029891345.1. Taxonomy (NCBI): domain Eukaryota; kingdom Metazoa; phylum Arthropoda; class Insecta; order Phasmatodea; family Phasmatidae; genus Dryococelus; species Dryococelus australis. The sequence continues at coordinate 116,547,250 of CM057000.1, read as the reverse complement.
CTCCACACCTGGCAGTATGGGATTCGCTACTTGTTTCCTTGCAAGTCTGCTATTGACTCAGAGGCATTCAGGGCGTGACTAATAAACTGTGATCAAATTACAAAGGTGACTTCGCTTCATATGTGTTTAACGTCTACTTTGTCCCGAAATGAAGTCGCGTAATTTTCTTATCCCTACCTATGGGACTTTCAGCGGTGGCCTTATTATTTTATCGGTGGAAAGTCTGTAGGAAGATTCAGTGCAGGGGTCTTGAGTAGTATTCTTATATATTTGACGCATATATATTGAGATACAAAAAAAAAGTTTTTAGCCATTTTGGAGTACACAGAAATGGTATTTGTAATGCGTCTTGAAAGCAATCTATAGCCCTCATCTGAAGTGCGTGTTCTTATCGTACATCAGCACATTAGAAGCGCGATGAATAGTTTCGCAGAGAAACATTAATTTCTAAAACTCTGTAACATAGTAGTGGTACTAGCAATTGGTCGGAGAGGTCACGCAATCTGCTAAGTGATTGAGTGAATAGTTATCTCGAGAGCCGATGAGGGTGATTGAGGTGAGTACGGAGAGCCGTTGGAACGAGGGGGGGGGGGGGGAGCGGAGAGATCCCGGAGAAAACCCACCCGACCAGCGGCATCGTCCGGCACGCACGATACCCGCTTGCGAAAATCCTGTGATCCGGCTGGGGATCGAGCCCGGTTCGCCTTGGTGGGCGGTCGCCAGGCTAACCGCTCAGCCGCCGAGGCCCCACGCACTGTGCTCTGCGCACATTTAAAAATAAGCACGTGTAATCAGCCAAATTACGCCCCTTGTCGACGTGTGCAGTAGGCGGCGCCTCATCAGCCCCGCGTCCGGGAGTGTTAACGAGTTCACTTGTCCACGCTGCCGGTGTTCGTCACACGCGGAATGCGAGGCAAAAAGTGCGATTGCCAGCTGCGCAGTGTCTCCCTCTCCCGGCATTGAACTGTCAAAACCCACGTGGCGTAATGACACCCGAATTTCGCGAAAAAATTTCACGACCAGTTGAATTTCATGACACTTTAGCCCTGATCCACTTTCTTGATTGGATGATCTACGTGTTGCGTGGTATGGGTGTGTGCCCGCGAATCAAAGACGCGCAGTATTGCAGTAACCTAATTCTGATTGGGCAGTTAAGTAAGAGAAGATCGTCTCACAAAGGCACGCCGCCAATAAACAAAAGAAACCAGTTTGTCTGCCCGTAGGGTATTGAAGTCGAACATGTGCGGAAATCTTTTCCCGAAATTCAGGTGTCTCTACAAATCGTACTACTCACAAAGACGATGCCCACAAAAACGAGCACTGATACGATACCTTTCTGTTTACAGTACCGACCATAAATATTATACATTTGCAACATACCCTTGGTCGTGGACACGGGGACAGAAAGTGTTAACTTTCCCTCACCCCACATTAATTTTAAGTTTCCAAGCATGCAAACAAGAAAACTTTTGACACGTGATGTACGCAGCGCTTGGTTTTTTTTTTTTTTCTCACGTCCAGTGATGTGTAGGCCGTGTGTTCCGCTGTGCAGGGACAGGTGTTTTTCCACGAAAATATTTCAAGACCAGTTGAACTCCAAAGCACTTTTGTTCATGTTCGCTTTCGTGGTTGGATGATTTTGAACGTCACGCGCCCCAGGTGCATGTCCGCGAATCATGGGTGTGCAGTATCGGAGTACTTTATTACTATTGGCTCAGTCGAATATGAACAGTTCATCCCGCAAGAACTCGCGGCCAATAATCAAAGGAAGTTGTGGTTGTGGACGTAGGATATTGATGTCTAGCTTGGCCAAAAATATTTTCGCTTCGTACTACGACAGATTCCCTACCCGTAGAGCTAGTGATTTTTCGGGGGGGGGGGGGGGGGGGGAAATGTGAATACACGGTATACTTCAACAATATTAACACCCAACAGCAATTTGTATATTGCCGTCATCAGCTGGTGTCTGTTTGAGAAGGCATTTTAATATTTGACCGGCCCACACTACTACGTGTTTTGTGAGCGGGCAGTTGACACGTGTCGAAAAGCAATTCAGCCAATCAAGATAGGAAAACGACCCTACTCTGTTTTGAAACATAACTTGTCGTGAAATCTTTTCCCGAAATCTCACCACCCCTGCGTATACGCCAGGTCGCTGACAGGCAAGTCAAGGAACCAGGTGCTGATTGGCGAAACGGCGTGACGGGCAGTGCCGCCGTTCCGTGGACGTTGTGCAGCTGGGGTCGCTTCACGTCTGTACTCCGAAGTATTCTGTGACCTGGTCGCGACAACATACCACAGGGAGGGTTCAGCAGCCGCGCAGGCAAGGCCACAAAAAAAAAAATACAACTTCGCCGAGAGCCCTTTGTGGACGCACGTGCGAGGCCAGTGTTTAGCTAGCGCCTGCCTGCGATACTCGCGATAAAAGTCGACAGAATGGGGCCACGGATGTTCCTGCCCCGACACTTACACGTGCTAACCGCCGACATTCCCTGACATGGCAGCCGTACACTGGGTTTCTTCGCGTCGTATGCTATTTCTGCTATCTGAGGGCAAGTGAAGATTTTCAAGAGCAGCAATGCATAGGCTATTCATGGTAAAGCGAGCACTTTTGGAACCCCTCTCATCTGAAATAACAGTCGATAAATATATTTTATTCAAGCCTTAGACGTTAACTTGCGAATGTGGTGGAATATATAAATATAAATATATATATATATATATATATATATATATATATATATATATATATATATATATATATATATATATATACACACACACACACACACACTGTGTATATTACATACATAGCAATATTTATTTAGAAAAGTGGTTAAAGGATAAAACTTGGTTGAAAGGAAAAAGTAACTAGGGCGTCGAAAGTGCTCACTTTACCGTGAACAGCTTATAGCAGCAAGAACAGCAGGTGAAGCAGGACGATACGAACGACAACCGGCAGAAATATAACATGTCAGAAATAAATAAATACATTTTACTAGGAAGATGGCGATAATGATTATTCCCCATGTGTAGTCTACATGTAGTAAAAATTCAGGCTACTCAGGATAACTTAACACTTTCAGACCCACCTTAATTTACGGTTTCAAGTGTTGCAAACAAAAATGTTATGATGCGTGCTGTACTTAAGTCGACACACCACTTGTTTCGATGTCACAGCCAATGAGGTGAAGGCTATATGTTTAGTCACAGTAATATGAACCAATTATGACATAGGACAATAAGAGTGTTGGCGAATCATCTACCCACAGGTAATATCATTGGCCACTGAGCTTCGCAGTGTGCAGTACAGACAAAATATTACGTACAGGTGCGTAATGTACACAGCTGTGTACATTGGGACTGAACTTCGAAGATAAATGTGATTTATTTGTTTTCATTCCTAAGCACATATTTCTGTGTTTTTTTTTTTTACAGTAGACTCAAACATATTCTCGCCTAACAATCTGCGTAAAAGCAAATTACTTTCGCGGTCACATTTCCTTAAGATACTGTGACGTTAGTAATTTTAATTAGCCGGTCATTTCTTTATCTTGCTCGTTCTGCCATTTCTGTTGTATCTCGGCGAGCAAGAGCATAAATATCTGCCTATTTTTATGGCAGAAATAGCGATTTAGCTACTGCCACCCGAACAGCGCACGAAAAAATGGGTTTCCGGCCACACAACCGCAAAATTAGCAGAGAAATAACAGAAATAGTGAAAACTAACAGAACAGCGAACCACATGGACAATGTACATTTGTAAAAAAAATAAGCACGCATGCGTTTGCTAATGATAAATACTATCAGATAAGAAAATTACGCGACTTCATTTCGGGACAAAGTAGACGTTAAACACATATGAAGCGGAGTCACCTTTGTATTTGAATCACAGTTTATTAGATTCGCCCTGGATGCCTCTGAGTCAATAGCAGACTTGCAAGGAAACAAGTAGCGAATCCCATACTGCCAGGTGTGTAGTAACACTGGCCACTCTCTGGGGCAGCAGCCAATGAACACACAACTGAGGCTCGAGTATAAACAGGACTGTGGAGTCTAGCCTACAGGTCATTGAACTCGCGAAATTTTCCTATCCCTATCACAGATACACCAAGGCCGTGTTAGAATTGCTGTTATTTTTTGGCTACAAGTTAACTCCAAGATGCTGTATAGTAGGTTGACTTCTGCCAATGGCCGAAATCCAGTGTGGCACGTCTTAAGGACAACTTTAACCAATAGTATAGATTCAAGGGTTCAGTAACTACTCTCCAGTAGAGTTGTCGCATACATATAGGCTATTCACGGTAAAGTGAGCACTTTTGAATACTTTATCATTTGGAATAATAGTCAATAAATATATTTAATTGTAGGTTTAGACGTCAACTTCCAGGTGCGGTGGAATATACACACTGTGTTTATTACTTACATGACTTAAAGGGAAAAGTAACTAGAGCAACAAAAGTGTTCATTTTACCCTAAACAGCCTATAAATGACGTCATATGGTTGCCAGTGAGCGATGAAATCGCTAATTGCACTCATGTAGGCACATGACAATGAAGTATTGCATGTTACAAAAAACGATAATTTCGCACGTTTCTTATTTATGGGGTAGTTAAGATTTTAGTATGTAATGGCATTCACTAAATACTGACTTATAAAAAAAATCTAAGTCACCGTCTCTCCACCAAGTTAGTCTGACCTACAAAATCCTACATGCGTTATTAAATTTATTATGAAGAATTGTGTTTTATCGTGATGAGTGATTCAGATGATTAAAACAATTTATTGAAATTATGTCTACAGTCAACAATTATTCATTGTAAAATATTTCATTGCATGGCTGGTAATTTCCGAATTAAATAACATCCAGGTATTTCGATAGTAATATCAAATAAATACGTTTACATTAGAATATTAAATTTCTTTAAGCACCATGGAAAGTTCTCTCAATACGCGAATTCCCGAAAAATAAACAGAACAGGATTTTAACTAATTAATATTTTTCTACGGGATTTCTTTAAGTAAATATATACTTGAATTGGCAAAAACATAACAGCAATGGTTGATATATTGTATAGTTTCCAAATAAAAAAAGTCTGGCTTTTTTACGAATAGCGACATATATAAACCACTAAATCAATATATTTGTACAAATAATTGTTTTAAAAATATGAAATTTTATAATCCATAACTTAATATCAGATCAAAAACTCTCCCTAATTTTAACAAACGTTCATATTCTTGAAATCGCTGTTAATTTACAAATTACTAACTTTTACCCACGGTTCCGCTCGCGTGTTTATAGGGGATAAATAATGAAGTTTTTGGACACTAAATCTCGTCGTTTTACATAATCGCGGTGCATCTAAATTTTTCATAAGCATTACCAGAACGCGTAATTTTTATTGGAGCTTATGAGGGGGGGGGGGGGGCACACCTGAAAACTCTAGAGAATTCAGGAACTCTCCACGTCTGTGTCTACTGACAAATACTCCGTTATTTATCCTTGTACCCCTTTCAAAATGTTATAGTTAATTCTGTTAATGATGTCATCTTTTGGTGCAAGAATCGCTCTTTGACATAGCCATTGGTTGTCATTTATATTACTTTGTAGATCTGGGTAAACGCTAGCAATCAGTTCCGTATCATTCAGCACCAAATTACAAAAATCCTTTGTTAGTGACACAGCCATCGGCATCAATTTCCAACCGCCCATCTCCAATTTTTAATAGTTTATCCGCATAGTTTCCCGTATCAGCGTCATTGTATATGTGCACTCTCCTATTTGTTGTCAAGCTGAATTTATTGGCATTTGCCCATTAGCTTGACGACTTGACAGGCTATGATTTCATCTCCGAATCAAAAGACTTGATTTACGTTTGCGAGGCATAATAGACTAACAAACAACACAACAAAACTAACAGTTGAAAAAGTAAACAAAAAAATACCACATCCAAATTGAAATGTAGAGCCTTTCTTATATGTCTACCTTCTAGCTTAGTTCAGTGTACTGTTACGTCTGTGTACTTTACCCGAAGGAATGAAATACTTTTACGGGATAAAAAGTAGCCTATGTCACTCTCCGAGACGACTCCAACTATCTTTGTGCAAAAAATCACGCCGATCCGTTGCTTTCGCATTTATATAGTAGTATGAATTTGATTATCATATAGTTTTGGCATATTTACTGATTTTGTGATTTATATCCGTAATTTTTTGCAAAAATTTTGCAATTTTTAGTCGAAAATTATTTATGGTACTATTTATTACTTTAAATTACAGTTACCAGCATGTAAATATTTTGTCAATAAATCTAACCTCATCAAAATATACTACGTGGTTTAATTCTGGTTCTTGGTTTTATGTTTCGGGAGTTAGTTTACTAGGAGAGCGTTTTATAGTCCATGGCCATGAAACGTATTCTCCTGTTAACGTTTCGATGTGTTACGAATGCCGAACAAGTGACAGCTGACAACCAATGAACAGCCGAGCTGATATTGACCCAGTAAAATATCCTTTATTGTATAAAATCATTTATAATTAATTATGTCCCTTTGAGTGACTATAAAACAACTCTATCGTTAGTAATATCATTGTCACTGCGCCGCGGTGCTCTTGTGAGGTCATGTTTAACACTAGCCGAACAAAGACTGCACATTCATGCGAGTTTTGGTCTGAACAATAAAGACATTTTCAAATTAGCTTTGCTCGAGCTACACATCGAGCATAGTCTACGAAGTTTTAAAAGCAGAACTAAAAAATCTGAAACGAAGCACCCTGGTGGGAAAGTTTCATTCTTCATTATGCTGTTCACGGTAAACTGAGCACTTTTGAAATCAACCTTTGAAAAATGTCACTGTCCGTACTTGCATATATTTGAACGTGCACATTTACTGGCTTGCGCCTAGTAAATTTGGCAACGACGGAGTGAAAGTACTGTCATGTCATAACGTCGAATTAAAAGTATTAGGTAATCATTTGTGGACACTGAAATTATTTATTTCACTTTCTGTTTTTTTTTTTTTTTTTTTTTTTGGTACATGTCCGCGTAAGAATTAGAAATTGTGTAGAAATCTTTACTTTTCTATTTATTTCACATTTTCGTTCGACATATGCTGGAGTAATACACAATGTGCATACAAGCAAGAAACATGGAAGCGTAGTTTGATTGTCTGCTTACTGAGTGATCGATCATGTGATCGATTTTCTTGGGAATGTCATTAGTCAACGAGGACACGCGTGTATCGACAGTGATCGCTCAAGGCACAAGTGCTCGACGTTAAAAAATAATTAATGTTTTCTTTTTAGTTCTTCGCTCTAACTCTTTATCTTTATGCCACGCAAGGAGCTTTGTTTAGTAACAACGATTTCCTGATGTTCACATGACTCTTTCCGGCGGAAAAAAAAAAAAAAAACAATCTCCGGTTACGAAAATCCCTTACGCGATAAGAGATAATGGTACCAAAAATATATCACTACGTGCGAACTGACCGAATGGATTAATTTTAATAACGCGTTTCCACGGTGAAATAACTTTTGTTTGCATTTGCATGTGTGTCGCTTTACTTTGCGAAACAGTGACATCGCTGTTGACACATTTCTAAATCGTCGCTGGCACTGCTCGTGACCTTGCATTTGGCATAGTCGCGCCTCTTGTTTGTACACGAGTAAGCAAGCCAGTACTAAACGATTCCGCAACTACAGTACAGATTCACGCACGGGAGTCGTCGATATTTGTAGTGTCGATGCCATGGCAATAACTGAGGTCTGCGAATGAGCTTATAGCTTGGGACGTGAGTTAGCTGTTGGTTGAACTTCAATCCTGTGTACGCTATAGGTGCTTCCGGTTACTCGTTGGCGGCAACCACACTTAGAAACCACATTTGTCGCGCTATTAAAAATATTTACATGAAATTGCTGGCAAATATTTCCCGACTGTCTTCGTAAATTCTCAAACGCTTCATTTAAGGTGGTAGCAACAATACATTACGGGAATAATTGTCATTCTGTACGGAAACTTCATTAAAATTTGTGTAAAGTTATTATTATTATTTTTTTGCTATTTTCCATCATTCAAAGCGTTTATCAAAAAATATATATATATATATTTTTATTTTTTATTGCGGAAGTGATATAGAGAGCACAAACAATTACTGCAAATGATTAGAATTTTCTTTCCACGGCAGAGTTCAGAAAGCGAACGAATTAGTGATGATAAGACTTGCAACTTGCTTTCTGAGCTCCTGTGCCCTCGATCCAGAAGGTGTGACGAAATGTATTTAGAACATGGACAGAAAAACATTCAGCTCGTATTTTTGCAGATTTCTAAAGAGCTTAAAGTGGTGTGGGCGACTTTGATTATCACAAGAACCATAATTTTTTTCTTCTTCTGAACGCAGAGGAACAAACGCTTCATGTTACCTCGCAGACTCTTCTTGGTTGCCGGAGTGAGTTCTGTATTTTCTGCTGGCCGAGACTAGTTCTGTACTTCACTATTACAGGCACGTTCCCGTAAAATAATACGTTTATTTACGGAAATTTGTGAACAGCGTGCGGGAACTGGGTCTCCGTGATACAGCTTTTCCAGTCCTGTTGATTTATTGTTGGCAAAGGTTGGCGCAGGGCGCATCGCATAATACAAGGGTTCTGTTGCATGTCACAAACGTAAAAGTTTTGCACTCTTGTGATCCATCCTTCCCCCCCCCCCCCGGGCTCAGCATATTATAGGCTGTTCACGGAAAAATGAGCACTTTTGAAAGCCCTGATTAAGATCAACTTGCATGCGCGGTATGTATTCATCCTCCTTATGTAAAATTAACATTGCCATGAGCCTCATCATTTTATGCATGCGTCGGTCAAGTGAAACTGTGGAATTATTATAAAAGTAAATAGTTTACAAATATGCTAATTTCTACACATTGAGGCTTTAAAAAAAAAACAGAAAGCATAAGAAATAATTTACATCATCATGGAACGTTACCTAAAACGTTTTATTCGTCTTTAAAACATGGAACTTCTTTCCATACACCGTTACCAACTTCACCGGGTGCATGTCACTCAGTGCGCCCGTTAAAATACATGCAGGCAGGGGCAGAGACATTTTTCTAAGGTTGATTTCAAAAGTGCTCACTTTATCGTGAACGTCCTCTAGTCAACTTTCAATAGATTTGTTGCCTGTAGCGTGATAAGTTCATGGTAGCACAAACTCAAAACTCACAGAAATGTAAGGTCGCTGAAATAGCAAAGTTTCCCGGTGAACTCATCAGTAGGGACATGCAAAATTTGCGTTGTTATTTGGCATCAGGTTGCATTTTACAGTACTGTATGTACCGGAGCCTGCTTCGTTTTCCCATTGGCTGCTGCATAGATGTCAAGCCACGCCCTTTCTAAATGAACCGCACGTGATTAGGGCACACACCTGTTAAGTGTTCAATGATAGGCGCAGCGTTACTCAGGGCGTGTGAGATACAATGACACACTTATTGCAAAGGTACGCGTGTTTAAAGCTTAACGTATCCCCATGTAATAACGCGAATTTCGCAGGTCTGTACTCATCAATTATAGTTTTTAGTTGCATATCTCACCGAATAGATTCACTATCAAAGAGTGGGGGGCTCTCCAGCCTTCTCCCACCCTTTTCCACCATCGCTCTTTGTAGGTTGCTTCCGGCGGTTCAATAAAGCGTTCTGTTGTTACTGGACTGGGGTGATTTTTTTTTATAGACACTTCCGTTGTCCTATACTTTTACTGCATGGGAGCGCAAAGCGAAGAGAAACTGACCTTTCAACTCAGTGCCCCAGATATTTCCTTCTTTGGTCCTTTATGACGCCTATCCACGCTGATTTTCACGTCGTGTTGACCCGAATTTTATTTTTCAAAGTTGGCGTATCAGCTACTGCACGGAAACACGCAACCATCCTGCTTCCTTTACGAAGGCGTCAGTGTATTTCATGTGACCTCCGAAGAATGACGAGCCCTCGAGTGCAGAACAAACTGAACGAGTCATGATCTGTTTGGATTCCAAAACTCATCTTGTTTGTAGTATAAGCGATAGAATTTATAAAGTTAACCATTTCAGTCTCATAAATATCTAGTTTTAGGTGTCTCAAAGAGCAAACTTTTGTCGTAACTATTCTAATATGATTTTAATGCAACATAGGCTCTCAATGCCCCGATTTTAAGAGCCACCCTAATCTCCCCACTTTCCTGTAAAAGATCGATACCTTTTTTTTTTCTTCCCGAAAATAATTTTATATAGCTATATTTTTTGAGCAAGCCACTTCAAAATGGTTTCTGTTTGAAATAGCCATCTTTATAATTAAAGCAATGAGAAGGAATTTCTTTTTACATTGATTCCCCATTTGAAGTTCGTGGTTTCTGGCTTGGTAGGTAGGGCCGTTAAAAGTGGTTCAAGTATGCCATTTCGTACTCTTAAGGCCGGTTTCAAAATTTCTGTTTAAAGTATTGGTTATCTGACCATATGATAAATTTAAACTTTTTTTTTTTTTTTTTTTTTTTTTTTTTTTTTAGTCGCGTACTGTTTCACAAAATATATCTCCCGGTTAAGAAAGTGTTGGTTAGCTAAGTGATGGTTAAGATAAATTCGGCAACATTGCAGTGACGTTTTCGTTTGTGATTGGTTACTGTCAAGAGTCGTCGTCTGCTGTTTATGTTGTTCTGGTCAGAGTTCTGGTTGGACAAAGTTTGTTGTAAAAACATGAAATGAAGCACCGATAATAAACGGCTTTGGCCACGAAATCTTAATTACTCAGATATTGTATTACTTTCTTAGGTTCGAAAGTAGGCTACAGTATTTGTTTTACTGAAAACAAGACAGCTAATATAATGTAAATAAAGGTAGACTTTTGCGTGGTTTGATGTGACATGTGATTCTAATACAAAGAAGTTTTTCTAACCGTTGTCATTTCGTAGTGGTTACATATTAGGTGTTCTTGAGATGTAGAAGTATCACGACTTAAAAAAAAAGCGTGGCATGCTAACAGTAACACACAATTACTCGTTACTAAATAAAGTGCCGAATAATCGCTTCCTTACGTATGTATAATTAATTTTCTCAAATATTACACACATACTTCTAGTATATTTATATTAACACATCACGCAAGCACGAGAATGAAATCACGGCGTTGCAAATACGACAGTGCATGCCTGCCTGAATGTGGAATACTTTGATAAAGGCTGTTCACGATAAAGTGAGCACTTTTGAAATCAACATTAGAAAAAAGTTACTGCCCCTGCCTGCATATATTTTACGGGTGCACTGAGTGACATGCGCCCATGTGAAGTTGGTAATGATAGATGGGAATAGTTCCATAACTTAAGGTGGAATAAAAAGTGTTAGTAACCATTTGTGATAACTTTGATTATTTATTTCGCTTTCTGTTTTTTTTTTTTATTTATCGAAGTGTAGAAATGACCAGATTTGCAACATATTTTCTTTTCTTATAATTCCACAGTTTCACCAGACCGACGCTCGAATAAAGTGACGAGGCAACAGACAATGTTAATTTTTCATAAGGCGAAGGAATACACAACGTGCATACAAGTAGATCTTAAGCAGGGCTTTAAAAAGTGCTCACTTTACCGCGAACAGCCTACAGCAACTTTAGCCTCGTAACGGCTCAATACTACACGAGTGTGAAAAATATTGCGTGATTTGAATTTATAATTATTATGAAAATACTCTACAAGATATAATAGTTCTGAAAAAATCAATACGATCCTATAAAAGTTCCATTTCTTGCCATGAACACTTTCTTGCATCTCTACTTTTTCAACGACTCCAATAATATTGAGCACGTTCCCACAGATAGCACCACGGTTACATGCATTGACATAGTTACTCTCTCTCTTTGCAGTGTCCCATTAGTTACGGAATGCCGCCCAGACGCGAAAAATTTCTCCAATTTACAACAGGGAACAGCTCCCACACCCGAGGGGCTTACCGGATGTGAACCCTGACCTCGCTGCCTAGAAGCCGAAGAAACGACCTTGACTACGAGGGACGCATGGTCTCACGTTAGCGACAAATACACAGTTCGTTATATTTTCCTTCATTTTACGGTAAAGTTTTCTTAAAAATTTCTTTAGAAGTTTACTTAAAAATACGGAGTTTCGTAAGTTTGACAGAACACCTCCTCGAGTTCACGGAAAATATCCGTAAATTTAGTAGTTAGTATTCTGTACTTCCAAATTTAAAAGAGAGATACCGGAAAAGTCTTTCATTATAGTTATGTGGGTGTTTAACTCTGTATGAAAAAGAAATTTAAAAAAGTTAAAATGTTTTATACCTGAATGACTTTTGAACTCGTCAAAAATTGGAAATTCCATTACTATAACCACTCACTTGCGATGTACTTAAGAACGAGCTATAATTGTCGTATATCTACTGTAGTCATATGAGCAACTTTGAAGGCGTGTCAGGAATGTGTCTTGGTTAAGTGAAGGTCAAAGAGGCAGCCAAATAATCTTCATCTGTGAAAATATTCCTACTGGGTAAAATACATGTGGCCTTGAAGCCATTTACAGAAATGTCGCTTACTTGGACTTAAAAAAAAAGCACTTCCAAAATGTTCCATTATGTCAAATTCATGAATGGGGGTGAACTTTGTCTTAGAAACGTACGCACGTCCTCCTTGTAAATCATTTATTGAGTGGTTGCAATCTATGTATTGTGCGCGCGGGTATGCAGATAACAATTATATGATTTTCCCTCGCCAAGTTGATGACTTCAATGTTCCGCTTGTGGTCATCTAGCACCGACAAAACGGGAGACTCCTGTGTGGGCTTTGCATATCGCAGGAAATTATCGAACAACTTCGTAAAATTGTTTGTATGTACCCAATCACTACGGTGGCATGGTTAGACTGAACCAGGTGAAGCGCGTGATAATAATCACCAATAAACATTTTTCTGCTGATGTCAAGGCTCGAACTTGCCGTTTCCAACGGTGTACTGCCACACGAGGAATTTTATTTTGCACGACCAACAAACCTGTTTCGTCTACATTGTAGACACACTTGGCAGGATACTTATGCTCCTCAAACTATTCCCCCAGCAAATTGAAAATATGCACTCACTTCTTCACCGTTGATCACTCTGGATCTGGAAAATGACGCATGTGTTGGCATGCGAATAGACAACGTGCCTTTAGTCGTCTTTGTGAACCCATAGAACCAATATTTCCCCGCTCTGTCGTCTTTCCCAAATGGATGGGCTATGTTACTGCGCACAGATAGCTGAACTGCTAATGCACAAACATCTTTGCGGATAAGGCCATAAAACATGGCTTCCATTTCCACTGAATACTTAACAAGCTCTTGCTCCAACTCAGGAGTAATCAATGGTTTGCGCCCAAGGTTTGTAGAGGCCGTTTTCTTGTCATCTGGCACCTTGTTGTTTAGACGACAGAGCGAAGCCCTTGGTACCTGAAACACTTTTGATGCATTAAGGTATCCCATTTTATTCTCTCTAACAGCAGAGATTGATTTTGCCATTTGATCCTCCTTCCATAGCTTCCTTTCCTTAGTTCGTTCTTCTTTCTTCTTAGACATCACTGAAAACAAAAGAAAAAGCATTTTCACAATGTCATGAAACACAATTTAGAACATTTTATAACATACAGAACTATTTAACAGCATTTTCATATTTATTTTATCCTAAATTCTAGAAATTTTACATTATTAACATGGCACTAATTTATAAAAAAAAAATATGAGAAAAAAAACTAGTTTATAGTTGTATGTTCATTAGTTAAAAAAAAACCTAATAGCCTATGTTTATTCTTAAATTGTAAATCGGGTAATATGGAATACTCAACATTTTGTCTGGTATTATGGAATATTGGGTATTTCTTACTACCCGACTCGGCATGTTTGAAAATACCGTTTCTCCTAACTTTACTACATGAAAAAAATGGAAGTATTCTGTAAACGCATGGCAATAAAATGACGCTTACGCTTTTTCGTACATCATTATTAGTCTACACATAGTTGACCAATTTCAAAGCACTGTTTGGGACCACGTTGGCTGAGCGGTTAGACTGCTCGCCTCCCACCAAGGCGAACCGTGTTCAATCCCCGGCCGGTTCACTCCGGATTTCTACAAGTGGGAATCGTGCTGGACGATGCCGTTTTGGTCGGCGGGTTTTCTCGGGGATGTCCCGTTTCTCCAGCCTTGTCATTTCTGCGCTGCTCCATTCTCACCTCACGTCACCCTCATCGGCTCTCAAGATCCCGATGTTAAGAGCCGCCCAAATCTCTTCACTGACTTCACTCACTCAAAAGACTGTTTAAAAAATTTTTGAAAACACTCGCCTGCACAAAATTTCCAAACGCAAAAAAAACAAATAATTGTTCATACAACAGCGGTTGACGAGCGATGCTCTTGGGACTGAACGCAAGGCACTGCGAAGTAGTTCGACCGTCCTCCAACAGGTCGCAACAGCTGTCGGCTCAGCTGTAAACTATTACATATTACTAAGGTTGCTTCTACTCAGGTTGGGAAGATCAATGATAAATGTTTGGCAACCAACAATTTTCGCCGCTAGGTAAGCGCTAGTGTCGCTTGTGTACCAGATTTTTCTCTGTTTTCCAATTTAAAAAAACTGGATAATTTAAATAAACATAAATCAAATACAAAATAACTTCGTAACGTAATAAAATATATCTCATTTTTTATTCACGTGGATTAAAATCTTAATCAAAAGTGATTTCTTTGGAACACTAGCGCTTACCTAGCGGCAGAAAATTTCCCTTTACCAAACTCTCCCATAAGAAAACTCGTTTTTTTCCTAATATGAATAGAATTAACCTTACTATTACTAGCCTATTCCGCGACACCCAAACTTCCTTTACTGCACACTTCCGGGAAAATACGGAAATTTCTAACAGTGTACCCAACTTATATGTATGTTTTTACACTGAAGTAAATAACATGGCTTTAGCATACGTAAATTCTAAGGCTGCACTTTCATAATTGCCTACTCTTATTGGCTGTCCACGGTAAATTGAGTACTTTTGAAAGTCACTTTTAATTCTCATTGTGTATCTTTCTGCCACATATAAAGTGAACATTGCAAGGGAACGTCATGTGTTAAGAACTAATTTCATTAATTCGTTACTAACTTAATTATAGTCCTACATGCCGTAGAGAGTAATGTATAGTTCCGGTTTTGAACAGTGATTCCCAGATTCACTCTGCATTCTGGAATTTGCACGCGGCATGGACTCAGTAATAGTTTTCTACTCGGCAATAAGATAAATTCCTTTTTGCAATATTTTCCTACAGGCTGTTCACGGTAAAGTGAGCACGTTTGAGGTCCTAGTTATTTTTTCCTTTCACGCATTTTTTTATATCCTTTAACCACCTTTTTAAATGAATATTTCCATGTAAGTAATAAACACAGTGTATATTTCCACCGCTCTCGGCATTTAACGTCTATGGCTAAAATAAAATTGATCTATTGGCAATTTTACAGATTACAGGGCTTTCAAAAGTGCTCACTTTAACGTGAATAACCTGTTTTTCGCGAAAAGATTTCAGTACCAGTTGTGTTCCAACGCACTCGAGTTCAAAACCACTTACATGATTGGATTATTTGAATTGTTACGCGTCTTATCTGTCTGCCTGCGAATCACGGACAGCGAGTATCGAAGAAACCTAGTTTTATTGGCTCACTCATGTAACAGACTGTCTTTACACAAAGACAAGCAACCAATAAGCAAATGGAGACTGCAAGTGTGTACATAGGATATTGGAGTCTAGCCTCTGCGTGAATCTTTTCTCGAAAAACAGGCGATCCTGATCCTACATGTCTACTTTTACTACGCATTTGTGTCATATCAGTACAGGTTATCAGGTTACGTGCAGCAAAATCATTTTATGGTCGCTACGAAATATTGTCTTAAAATGAACGTCGTCGGGTTTTTAATATAGTGTTGACGCAATGACAGTATTTTGCAGTGACACAGATACGTATGTTAGCATTGCAAAAGTGTGCTGTATTTTGAAAGGACAGGCAATTATGCTACTACTGACGGGCAGTTTCACCCACCGAGCGATGCGACGTAGTGGGAAACCACCGTTGCTCGTATTCGGGAGGACCCGGGTTCGATTCCCGGCCCGGCCACCCTGATTTCGGCCTTCTATTGTTTCCCGAGATCACTAGAGGCTAATACTGGAACGGTTCCTTACCACAGGCTACAAGCAGAGTACTTCACCGTTGATGTTTCTATGAGCGAATTGTTCCCGGCTGTGATGGCTGCCGACGTGACTTCAACCCCCAACCCAAACATCTACAATCTCATCTCGGGATATCTGGTTATATTTCGTATACTTTCTAAATAGCAATTTTTTTAAGGCTGTTCACGATGAAGTGAACACTTTAGAAATGAACCTTAGAAAAAAGTTACTGCCCCTGCATGCATATATTTTAATGGGCGCACTGAGTGACATTCTCCCAGTAAAGTTGGTAACGATGAATGGAAAGTAGTTCCGCATTTTAACGTAGAATAATAAAAAGTGCGAGGTAACCGTTTGTGATAACTTAAAATTAATTATTTCTATTTCTGTTTTTTTTTTTTATTTTACACAGTTTCATTTTACCGACACAAGGCGCAGGGATACACAACATGTATACAAGTAGATCTTAAGCAGGGCTTTCAAAAGTGCTCACTTGACCGTGAACAGCCTAATACCAAGACGTTTCATGTAATTTTCTTTTGCCTTGTACGTAAGTAGCAGCTGAGTTGCCACGACGACTCCTCTTCCTGCTGGGTTGTATGTAGTTTCGCTGCGGAGGGCATGTGGGACAAGTGCGACGGGATTTCCCCATCACAGCGTTATCCTCCACTCATTTCCTACCAAAGCAAGCGAGCTGCTCTATTCCACTGTCCTTCAAGCTTCTTACACAATAGCAAACTTAAGCATTTGACTTTAAGTTTCCTTTCCCCTGACGAAAGCATCGATACACAATACAATTGTAATGCCAGAGTTCAGACGATTGGACATCGGTTCTGCGAGCTTCGTAAAAATGTGTATCTTGTTATGAAAATAATTATGATATTATCCAGGAATGTATTTTACGTGCTTTTTTTTTAATAGGCTTAATAATTATTTTAGAAGTTTATTTCAAAACGAAAAACTATATTGTTTACTTTATTAAAACATGTAAATTCATATATTTCCGCTTCACATTGTATTCGTTTGCCATTTATTTAATTTAAGATGAACTTTGTTTTATATACCGAGATTCAAATCGCACTACAATAAAATAACGCACTTTCCACACAACCTCTGTTAGATTCTTGGCAAAATGGCTGCTTGACTTCGACTTTAAATTTCAACTATTCGAAATAGCCAAGTCAAAAGTGCTTGACTTTACCTTTGACAGTTCCGCTGTGCAAAGCTCCATAAGAAACAACATGTTGGAAAGCAAACGTAAAGTCAAAAGGTAAAGTCAAATGTTTAAAGTTTTCAATTGTGTAAGGGCGTTCAGTCGGCGCACTGTTGTTATTCGCTTGATTTTTCATGCGGCAACTGATCCACACGACCCTGGCGTATTCTTGTTATGCTAAGCCCCGTGTGTAATTTAACACACGACTGTGTCACCCCGAAATTATTTGTTATTGTTTCTCTTCCCTTCAATACGTAGCGTGGAAAATGATCGAAATTCTTTTGTGTTGCTTGAACCCCCCCCCCCCCCCACCCTCAAAACGCCAGCAAGTTGATCGGGAAGCGCGGACGAAATCAGCTATAGCAAGGGACCATCCCTAGCATCTAGTGATTTCAGGAAACATTGGAAAGCCGAGTACGAATGGAAAAAGAATCATTTCTTTTTTTTTTTAAATTCCGACCGGAACACTGCATATTTCGCAGTATCTACAAGTAATGTTACGTTAATTTGGTGATGGTGGAAGGACGCGGCAAATTTTAATTGCATGGAAGCAGAAACTAACTAAGCATACAGGCATTTTCCCACATCTTTAGTCTACAATTTATTCTGCCAAAAGTGAAATTCGGTTACTGTGTCTTAAATAAGTTTGGTTAATGTCTATTGTCTCACTTTTGCGACTTTTTTTAAATTATTTCTCAGAGTAAAAAGCAGAGAAAATTGTAATTTCGGCAGACGAATTTGCAAGAAAATCGGGAAAACTCGAACAATCCTCAGATGTTGTGTTTAAACAGGTTTGACCGTTGAACAAAGCGCGATAGAAGAATACTCGTAAAATAATGTTGTAGTTGATGCACATGACCCACTGACGTCGTGACGCGGCCTGAGTCCCAGTAGAAGCTGTGTCCTAATACAAAAGTTGTTTACGTTGGACTTTTATGCCAAACTATGATGTAAAACGATTGACAAAGATCACTACTTCGAATACAATAATGTATACATTGGTTGAAAATTATAACGTGTTACTGTAAATTATTTAAAAACCAGCGTTTGTTAATCAAAAAGAGCTGCAACCAAATAATTATTTTAAACGTCGTCTATTTACGGTGCCCTGGTGGCAGTTAATGAAAACCAGTTTTGGGAGTGCCAATGACGTCAGGATCGTGATACTGTCGCGTGCACGGGCAATGTCCACTAAACAGCGCTGTGATTGGTCAAGTACGTGCACACCATAACGTTGACGACGAATTGACGTGTACGCTAGAAAAAAAGAAAACAAATAGGATACCTGAAATAAAACTTCATTAACGTAAGTGATGCAGGGGAAAAATAATTTGATACAATGCTGCAGTAGAGGGTCAGAACTGTGCGTGGCAGGTATGTGATGGATACATTTTCGTGACGTGCATTTACTGTTTTAGAACCTGCCCTTACACATACATAGAATAACTGTCGCGTAGTTTTCATAGTATATAAGTACTTAGAGACGAAATGACAGTGGCGGTTTCCTTGATGTGTGTGTGTGCCCGTCATCTGATTTATTACATGAAGCTTCACGTATGGACGCACAGCACACAAGGTACCTATCAAAGGAGAAAACTATGCATGTTAATTTTATTTTACGTCGCATATTTTCCGATCCATATAATCAGGATTTGTAAAAACAACCCGTTCAACACTTCGACCACTCGCAACTCATCCGTTACATCGACCACTCGTAACTCATCCGTTACATCGACCACTCGTAACTCATCCGTTACATCGACCACTCGCAACTCATCCGTTACATCGACCACTCGCAACTCATCCGTTATATCGGCCACTCGCAACTCATCCGTTACATCGACCACTCGCAACCCATACGTTACATCGACCACTCGCAACTCATGTTACATCGACCACTCGCAACTCATCTGTTACATCGACCACTCGCAACCCATCCGTTTCATCGATCACTCGCAACCCATCCGTTACATCGACCACTCGCAACTCATCCCTTACATTCGTCAGCAAAATGCAGAAAAATAGACGCATCGCCGGAATAGCAGAATAAATGCACAAAGGCATAAGGAGGTTTGAGCGGCCATTAAGATCTGGGTCTCGAGAGTCGATGAGGGTGAAGAGAGGTGAGCACGGAGCCGCGCCGGAATGCAAGGGCGGGGTAAACGGGAGATCACCGAGAAAACTCACTGACCAGCGGCATTGTCCGGCACTATTCTCCCACATGCGAAAATCCAGGAGTGACCCAGCCGGGGATTGAGCCCGGTTCACCTTGGTTGCAGGCGAGCATCCTAGCCACTTTGCCACCGCGGCCCCTAACGGAATAAAAGCTTGACAATTAATGTACTTTTGCGTGAATTTGCTGAAA
Source organism: Dryococelus australis (assembly GCA_029891345.1). Taxonomy (NCBI): domain Eukaryota; kingdom Metazoa; phylum Arthropoda; class Insecta; order Phasmatodea; family Phasmatidae; genus Dryococelus; species Dryococelus australis. The sequence continues at coordinate 116,527,468 of CM057000.1, read as the reverse complement.
ATGTGACATTTTTCTTTCTAGTCTGGATAAGTGACGAATAGCGACCCGCGAAGTCTGCATTGCTGTATGGTTGTTGTTAGACTAAACGCCAAGATGTGTGTTCGTTGGACTTCTGCCATTGGCACATGTCTCTAGGACACTTTTCACCCATAGTAAAGGCTCGGATAATGCTGTCACACATATCAGTCACGCCGCAGAATAGAGATAACAACACAGAATCGAAATGACGTGGCAGTTCCTTTGACTGGGGCGTACCCATTCGCTGACTGGCTGTGCAAGGCCCTTGTGTCTGATTGGCTATTGCGCACCGCGGGAGATTCCGCTATTGGCTGGGCCGCCGGTTGGCGAGCCCAGATTGGCGAACGGCATTCTGACATGTTGCTCAGGTGTGTATAGGAAAGTGAAGCCTTTGCCGAGAAACAACTCAAATTTTGCAGTTCTCTACTTGCGATACTTGACAGTGCGGAATGTGGGGTTCTTGAGAGGGTAACTTACCCCTTTTTCACTTCTTCGTGCATCTATAAATGTGCCGCAAGAGGGTACGGCGCTGCAGGCGGCGCCCACGGAGAGATGCCGCAGGCCGGCGTCTGAATGGCGGGATGCTGCGCCGCTGGACTAGGCGCCGGCTGGTCGTCGTCTCTACAGCGAGAGGAGATCCATACTCTTCGTCTCGCAGCTCCCCCTCCCCCGACTTTCTCCTACCCTGATCACCCACACTGCACGTCATTCTCTCCATCTCCGCGAGCCATTCCACCCATTCATTAATTCCCTTCTGCGATTATATCGCAGTTTGCTAGAAACGCTCTGAAGGGATAAGTCTTCACACCAGGCCTGCGAGAAAACAAGGACCGAATGACATTGCCGCTGTTTTGTCTTGAGGGGTGTGAGGACTGGCTGTTCTCTAACGTCGAAGCGTGTGGAACTATAGCTGAGTCTAAAGCTTGCATTGGGCTGTGGAGTTTGATCTAAAGGTCATGGAAACCGGAAACTTTTACTATCTCTTTGCCTCAGACAGGACCAGTCAAACTTAGTGTCTGCAGTAATAACTAGGGCCACCTACCAGTTTTTCGCAAAAAGATCCCACAACTAGCTGTACAGCAAAACACATTACTTCGCACATAATCAATTTCGTGGTAGGAGAATGTCAACTCTCACGCGTCTCACGTGTCTGCCAGCCATTCGCAGACGCTTAGTGTCCCGGTTACTTAAGTCTGACTGGCCCAGTGGAATAGAAAACTTCTTCTCACGCAGACACGCGGCCAATGCGATATCCAAAGGAATTTCGAAAGTGTGCACGTACGGAGTTGAATTCTCGCGTCTGCGTAAAACAGGTGACCCTAGTAATAATTACTTGTCATAATATGCAGAAGGTACCCTGGCTGGATTACCCGCTTTCCAAGTTAGTATCCAGGCTCTGATCATCCAACGAGGCCCCTCCATATTGCAGACCAGTGATGTCGTTTTGTTGGTTTGCGCGGTTGTAGTTTGGGGTAGAAGGAGCTATATTGTTTTGCTGGAATATCTCACCTGTCCCAGGGATGGAAATCAACATGTGTGGGTACATATGATCAACAAGGATGGATAGATAACGGAACTGATTTAGAGTGCCTACCAGAGGTACGCGTGAACCCAAACAGCTCCAAATGAACAGTCCCCAAACCATAATGTTGGAGGCATCAGTTTGTATCTTTTCAACAATAATTGCATGCTGTTTGTTTTCTTGAGATCTTTCGCCTGCCACGCCAATTTCAGTCTGCTCGAAAGAGCATAAAACGCGACTCACTGAAAAAGCAACCATCTGTATGTCAGAAAAGCTCCAATTCCGGTACTGTCAGGCAAGCTGAAGTCATTTCCACGATGGAACGTCGTCATTATAGCAGCAGTGACCACCTGCTGCGGAAGCCCACATGTAGGGACAGGTGTTTTTCGCGAAAATATTTATGGCCACGCTGGACTTCAATATTCTACGTCCACAACCACAACTCACTCTGGTTATTGGCCACGGGTTCTTGCGGTAATACATGTTCTTATTTGACTGGGCCAATCGTAATAAAGCACGCCGATACTGAACGTCCATGATTCGCGGGACAGACACTTGAGCCACGTGACATTTTAAATCATCCAACCACGAAAGTGCACATGAACAAAACAGTGTTTTGGAGTACAACTGGTCTTGAAATCTTTTCGCGAAAAACATCCGTCCCTAACAATATGCAGAACCAGATATTTTTCGCGAAAAAAGTATGAGTACACGGTAGACTTCAATACTATAAGTACCCAACAACGCTATGTCTGTTGCCATTGGTTGCTTTCTGCTTGAGGAGGCGTTTTAGTATTTGACCCGGCCACTCAGAATTCGGCAACATCGTCACGGTTTTGTTGTTTCACTGCCTATGTAGCATAAAGAAGTACTGTGAATCATTTCAAGTAACACGCAGATAATTTCGGTGGCGAAGACAAGGGGGGAGGGGATGTTTGTGTTCGAACCTCCCCCGAAATATGGACACATTAAAAAACCAAATAAATACGATTGGTTACCAGTAAAATGAGAAATTAAGCGCAATAAAACCTTAAAAATAAACAAAATAAATTAAGCAAAACAAAAAATATAGGTGTCCAAATATACTTTTGATCTTTAGCTAAATATATATTTATAGACGAAGTTTTATTAATAAAGAAAACCGCCTCCGAAATTAATTTCTGCCTACACTATTGGATAATTGTGTATGCACTTACAAGTTGAAAAGTTCCTGATTTCTTTGTAAGATTGGCTATTGAAATAAGTATTTAATGGATTAATGAATGCAAAAGTGAAATTTTCAACGTTGACATTGCCGTCCATTGCCCTCCAAATATCAGTTCCCAAGCAGGTATAAACAGAAAGTGGATTTGTTTTGTTTTGGTTGTCCAACAGCACGTATACAGAATAGGCAGTTCCTGGTTCCACGACCTTTCCAGTTCACTTTCACAACCAGTTCTCTCCTCACGATGCAGCGAAGTCCACTCCGCGCGATGGCACCTGTTCGAAAGTAGATGTGGCTTTAACTTCCCTGCTTCGAGCCTTATTTATAGAGACAGAGCCGCCGCAGAACGCAAACAACGCGTGACAAAGATTACGCTTGACTAGGATCATGTGTACGTGTGAATGTTGTTCACGATAAAGTGAGCACTTTTGAAATCAACCCAAGAAAATAGTCACTGCCGCGGCCTGCATATATTTTAACAGGCGCACTGAGTGACATGCGCCCAGTAAAGTTGGTGATGGATGGGAAATAGTTCCACATCTTATCGTTAAAAAAAAAAGTGTTATGTTACCATTTGTGTAAACTGAAATTATTCCTTTTCCGCTCTGTTTTTTAATGCGTCTTAAGTGTAAGAATGAGCAGATTTGTAACATATTTACTTTTCCAACAATTCCACAGTTTCACATGACCGACGCATGAACAAAGTGATGAGTCCCGTGGCAGTGTTAATATTACGTAAGGCGGAGGAATACACGACGTGCGTACAAGTAGATATTAGACAGGGCTTTTGAAAGTTCTCATTTTACCGTGAACATCCTATAAGCATATGTGTGTATATACAGCATATATCACCGAGCAACGACAGCAGTGCACATACATAAATATTACCCATGTTCCGTTTGTTTTAAATTCCATTCTTACAAGAACATTCCATTACATAAAGTTTCCTGAATAAATAAAAAAAAAGTTAATTGTCCAAATGTGCATTCTCTCGCATATGAAAATGAAAGTGATTGGGACGTCTTACAGCGCCTACAGTAAGCGTGTCAAGCGGGGCTGTGGACTAATAGAACTGTTGTTAAGTGCAAATTCCGTGGTCAACAACTGGACTGGTGTTCCTCAAATGGTAGACATAGGCGTCCTACTTCCAGTACGTCCCGAATGTCAAATATTTGGGAGGCAGGTAGGCGTAGGGCTTCACGTCTCGTCAACAGCGAGGTCATTGCAGATGGAGCAGGTTGCTCAGAGAACCATAGGAATGGGAAATGAATCGCCGCAAAATTCGCGCTAAACTTTAAACACATTTACCTTTGCAATACTTTTGTCATTGGCAGGTGCAGGTGTATACGCGAAAATATTTATGGCCGTGCTAGACTTCAATATCCTACGTCAACAACCACAACTTCCTTTAGTCATTGGCCGCGCGTGTACGTGAGAATACATCTTCTCTTATTTGACTGGGCCAATCGTAACAAAGTACTGCGATACTGAACGTCCATGATTCGCGGACAGCTACTTGAGGCACGTGACATTTAAAAATCATCCAACCACGAAAATGCATATGAACAGAAGTGTTTCGGAGTACAACTGGTCTTGAAATCATACTTTTTTTTTTCTCGCCCTGGGTAACTCTCTGCCAATGAATGCTTCACATATATGAAACGTTGGCACGAGTATATATAGTACTGTGAATTTTAGCCTGATGGCAAATAATAACGCGAATTTTGCATGTTCCTAGGAGTCTGCCATGACCAAGAACCTTCCCCAGAATTCATCTGGAGTGATTTCGGAAAAACATGGTAAAATCGAAATCAGGTTGGCCGGCCCGGGATTCGAACCCAGGTCCCCCTAATGGGCCCACTGCCACAGAGTAGATAACTACACAGAGATGAAATGACGATGCGTACTCATTTTCTGATTGCATATGCAAGGCTCTGGGAAAACGGGCCTCGCGGCTCGGTAGTCAAACGTAAACATATTATGAAATATCACGCGGGAATGTGAGTATTTTTCTCGAGTACTTTCCTCTTGGGATGTTGCGAGTCGGTGCTGGCGACGCACGGAAGGGGAATTTTGGGCGTGGGGTTGGAGGGGGGTATCCCGACATATGTGTAGCTGGCGGACCGCCCGCGGCCTTCACCATGAGGCAGGTTGAGGTTTCCAAGTGAGTCACGCCGCCCGCGAGACGAGCGCCGCGCCGCATTGTAGCGTGTGCGGAGGATTGTGCCTTCGCCCCCCTCTCGCGGACAAATGGGCCAGTCCCCCTCCTCCGTCTCGACGTGTTGTGCTGTTGTTGACTCAGACCCGTCCCCTCCTCGCTCGCCGCTAGGACGTCGTTCTCTGCTCAGTGCCGAGCGCTGTCTCTTCCGTCGAGCATCTCTGTGTTTTCGTGCGACTCCAGGTGAGTCCCCGGCCGCCTGCCGGCTAGTGTTGTGCGATAATAACTTTTCAGTACCGTTTCATGTCGTTATTAGTGCGATATATCGCTTCCAGAAAATATTGTAAATCTATTGTGTGGAGTGGTTAGATCCCTTCAGTCCTTAACACCTTAACAACGTTTTCTTGAGAGTCGACGAAGGCGAAGAGAAGTGAAAATGGAGCAGATGCGGAATGCGAGAGCGGGAGAAACGGGAGATTTCCGAGAAAACCCGCAAACCAGCTGCATCGACCGGCACGGTTCCCAACTGCCGGTAGTGGGAATATAACCCAGTTCCCCTTGGTGGGAGGCAAGCTCTCTAGCTACTGCGCCACAGTGGCATCTTGAAAATTGATTGTGATACATCGCGAATATAGCATTTATCGATATTGCATACATCATATTTTTATATTGCAAGAATCGGTTGTATTTATATCCCAAATGTTGGTGTAGCAAATATAGGTCATATTCAGTGGTGGATCTGGAGACCCATTAAAGAGGGAGCTACATGAAGGTTGGAACACATTACTGCCCAAAACTCATGGTTACCAGCACACATTATATTTAAATTCTTCAAATACATGCCATGTCTTAGGTCTGGGAATCACAGGCGTTCAGTACTTGACTAACCTAGTTATGATTGTCCCAAACAAATAACACAATATCTTCTACACAGGCACTTGGCCACTAACCAAAGGAATACTACAGGTGTGCTGGTGCGTTAACGCAGTGAACTTTTACATACATAATGGAATATCTTTCATTCATCATAAAATTGATTTGTTAATGTGCTGTAGTGTTGTATGGTCCTAGTAACTAACTAGTGAAACAATGAAAATGTATCTGCATGAGTTTTGTCTTCAAGATCAGAGGAATCTTTTAGCATACTCATGTGTAGTCTTCAATAGGTACCATAATGTTATAAGCAATAACAAGATGCTCCCAGTGTGATAATTGTAGTTTCAGATGTTAATGCAATTTTTTATAATAAGAAATAAGCAATGCTGGATTCTCATGGGGGAATTATTGCACACTGACATGCAGCTAAGTCCATGCTTTTGCGTGTTCAAATCTTCATACTATTACTACAAAATGGCTCACGATTTTACACTTCTTTGAGTTGTTTTGTAAGTTTTATAACTTCAACCTGTCTCATTTCACACCTGGAAGTAGTGTGCTTCCAAGCTCCTAAACCACCATGTGTTTTACGTATTAAGATAACATTCTTTACATGATGTACCACTGATAACAGTGTCAGTGGAAAGGGAGCTACTATCATTTGAGTTTAGGTACATTGCCTTGCCTTTTTGTTTTGATAACATAATGTTATTCTACTTGCTGTCATATAAATTTATCCAAATAATTGACTTTGATGTTGTGCTACGCATAACAAATTAATTATAACTTTTTAAAAATAAGTCTGGAGTTACAAATTCTCTTCTTCCTTGGCCATTAATAAGCATGCGAAGTTGTTTTCAAAGAACTCACTATTTTATCACATGCCATTAGTCCATTATCGAATCAACCTATTTTTATACAGTAGATATTAGTGTGACAGGCCACGACTTTATTTTACTTATAACTACATTTCTCTCACCACCTCTTAATATTGCATCAATTTATTTACCATTATATTAAATTTGCTAAGCTAATGGCTGGTTTCTTTGCAACACTTGAATAATAATGCAGATACTGCATTTCCCTTGTGATCCGCACGTAATTTACAAGAAGATAAAAACCTAACTTAACTGTGAGGCACAGTAGGAAAATGCACTGAAACAATTAGGGACCAAACTGATTTTTCAGCAGATTTTTAAACAGAATGATCTGAAAAAATATTATGGTACTTATGTACGGTATGGTATGTTTTGTCCCTATAAACATTTGAACACACGCATTGAATTTCACAAATGCATACACTTCTATAGTTTCAGACAATGCTGGCTGATATGAGCTTATTTTCAAAAGGATAAAATTTCAAAATGTGTTGATGGTTTGTTGTAACTCATGAACCATTAAACTGGGCTAAACTTCTGTAATACATTAAGAGAACACTCTATCAGCACTTATTTCCTCTTTAGAAGACCCTTATTGAAAATGGCTTCACCTAAAAAAAAAAAAAAGGATTTTAAAACATATTCCATGATTTAACGAATGGATTCAAGCTAAACGAAACCATTTGGCCTATACCTGTTGACCTATTGATATGCTGGCAGTGGTGCCTGTCGCAAGCATGAAATATTCTTATGTACAGCCTAGTTTGTCCATCATTTTGTAAGATGTTGCCTAATTACAAATTAAATATTTTTATACCATCTCAAGTAGGTAGGTACAAAAAATTGCAAGCAATTTGGTGTACAAAATGGTACCTGCTATGGCAGTGACTGAACTTCCTTGAAAATGTGGAGCTTAGTAAATTATAACAATTTGGTTACCTTCATAATTTCAGTGTTACATAAGTACTTTATGCAATTAATTGTTTTTTGATATTTTTGGCGATTTTATTATATTGTCCAAAAAATCAAAGCTTTGTAAAGAATTATACTAAAAAATTCCCTGAAGATACAATTGACAGGTACCTAGCCTAGATATGTAATGATTCCATTATTCCTGAGGTATTAAACATTTGGTAATGTGACATTGTGTAATGCATTTGCAAGAGATAGCTTGACTACTTGGACATTATTATGATGATTTCTTCCCTTGTAATGTTCAACAATGAGACATTGAACTGTATTCCTTACACAAGCTGGTGTCTATGAGCCTATTGTCATGCCTTGTGGGTTGTGTGGTGTGCAGGGGCTCGCATGGCAGACATGGCGGACATCTTGATTGTGTCGAGCCACCAGAGCCAGACCGCAGCGCTGTGGGTCAGCTACTTGACTACCTGCTTCGAGCGCTTCAGCAACCAGTGTCGCAAGTGAGTCCTGCGTGCAGCTGTTACCAGCTTCCTACACAAAACTTTTTTCAAACAGAGTCTGTACTATGAAAAATACATAAATGCATTGTAAAGGAATTTAAAAGTCAGTGAGGCAGCAAGCTCGAGCAATGCTACCAGGGGTACGGCTGATAAGGTGCTGCGACCTCATGTGTATGCGGTTACAACAAACTTCTCAGCTACAGCCGATCAGAGCATGCACATCAGTCGGACGTGCGATGAGCAGGGGCTAATCACTGCACATTCCAAAACCTTTTTAGGCTGTGCAACCTTTATATTTGATACTATATTGGAAATTTATCACTGCAAATGATTCCTCCCATTTTCTACAATTTTCACAAAATTTTCTATAAATTATAATACAATAAATGTAATTACTGCATAGTTAATATATACATGGAAGAAATTATTTGAAAATAATGTGTTTGAACTAACACGTAATAGCATAAATGAAAATGAAGGTGTTTTTCCAAATACTAGGGCTTGCAAATTTCCATTCACCTAGTCATAGCCTGCACACACACACAGATATATGCGTTCTACCCCTCCAACTTGCAAGCTGATTAGAGATTAATCTTCCATAAACTACAGTTGTAGCAACAAATATTTTGTTGTCCGATTTGTTGCGCTTTGGCAATAATAAGTAAAAAAGTAACTGCATTAATAGAGCAGTATTGAAGTTGTGCATAAGAGCAATTCTGTGTGTAGCGTTGGGATCATGTTCACCTAATTACCAAAACTGACTTCAGGTGTTACATTAAGTAAAATCAGCATGATGTGTGAACGAGATTTCAACTGGAAATCCACAGCACTGCATGATGCTAGTTAGTCACATTGTTACGGGAAACTGCACACCTAGGTATGTGTTGATTCACCGTCATTCTTGTTTCATGCACTTGACCTTGTAATGATGTCCTATTGTATGCAAATATGTCTGCATGCCAGACGTTCCCATCATTCTGGCACACTTCTGATAATGGTTTCTACATCCTGCCTGCAGGGTACCTACAGCCATCATCCAACAAAGTCAACAGAATCATAGTATTAGCACGTTAAAATCATAGTTAGGTCATACAATAAATATATTATGGAGTAACACTTTGAGAATAATGGGGTACTTATTTAATTGCCCACATAAATATTTATTGTTATTTTAAACATTGATAAGTGCATCTTTAGTTCACATGTTTTAATTAATTTAATTTGATTTAAGAATAATGATTTAAAGGGTTTTTTGTATTGTAAATTTAAACTTAATTTATGTACTGTAGCATCAAACCACTGCAACAACATTCAAATTCCTGCATTTCATTTAATGATATATAAAATATTATCAGGATAATAATTAATTTTTTCTATAACTAAGTTTATAAAATAGAGCTTCATATGTTTTATTCTTTTTTTTTTTATAATATCTTCATGAAATTACATAATTGGTTTTCTTTTTTGATTTCCTTTTTCATATATTTAGGTCCATTGTTTTCTTTCCAAGTAAATTTATTTTATTTTTCTTTGCCAAAGGTCATAATTCAGAAAGAGAACAATTAAAATGTTTTATTGACAACAGATATACGAGGCAATTGATGGTAGGGACTAGCTACACTAGTATACACAATTCAATAACAGATATACGAGGCAATTGATGGTAGGGACTAGCTACACTAGTATACACAATTCAACAACAGATATACGAGGCAATTGATGGTAGGGACTAGCTACACTAGTATACACAATTCAATAACAGATATACGAGGCAATTGATGGTAGGGACTAGCTACACTAGTATACACAATTCAACAACAGATATACGAGGCAATTGATGGTAGGGACTAGCTACACTAGTATACACAATTCAATAACATGTACCTTCAAGCTCACCACTTTTTTTTTATCACTGCCACTGATTAACAGTTGCAGAGCATTCAGTTTTTGTGATAACTGCATTAACTTTATTATTGCAGAAATTGTTATTTCTCTTCACAGAATCATCTTCAATAATGCACATCAGAAACATTTAGAATTTAATTAAAAGTTTAAACAACTAACTGGTAGTGAAAATATACATATTGTTCTTCACAATAGTTTATCTTTTATCATGACCAGGATACTATTTTCTAACAGAACAAACAATCACAAGATTGACAGCAAACAGCAAATCTGTTTCCAAGAAACAAGTTCTCAACCAATAATATAGATTATAAAAACTTAAGTAATACTTGAAGTGCGTAGCATCATGTCAAATAGGGGCCACCAGAAATAGTGTGTCTCGAGCTTCCAAAATCCCCTGGGCAGCACTGTCTGTTGGCAACAGTCAACAGGCCCCCTGATGTGTATGCGCAGGGTCCTGAGCGTGAGCCTGGAGGAGGTGGTGGGGCCACGGTCAGTGGCACTCGCACTGGAGGAGAAGATGGTGCACGTGAAGCTGCAGATAGTGATAGTGTGCCCGCAGTTCCTGGAGCACATCTTCCAGAACCCGGGGCCGGGCACTGCCCTCGGCAAGCTGCTGCAGCCCGACCGCGTGCTCGCCATGCTGCTGGGCGTCTCCGAGGACCACATCCTCGAGCAGCACCGTGCAGGTACGCTAGCCACTCTCCCTTTCTCTCTCACGGCCAACACACATGCTGACACACTGCATGCATCAGACACGTACCTACATGCATACAAACCACAACCCTTTTGACCATCGATAAACTTAAATTACTTGCTAGGTATCTTGTATAATTCACAAATGCAGGTAATAAGGGTTCCAGGTTTTGCAAATTTCATGGAAATACAGTAAATCCCTTTTAAGAAGTTTTATGTTAATAGATTTTCCAACTTACGAAGCTTTAAAAAATTTGCGCTTGGTCTATTACGGATACACACTTTCACCCTTTTAAGAAGTTTTCCTGCTTAATAAGCACACATTTTTCAATATTTTTCTGAAATGTCTTAAGAGGGTTTCACTGTATTTTTGGATAAGGACAATTTTTTCTTCGCCCTCACTTTATGTTCACCACTGTTGCCTACCATTGTTATTCCCTTGGGAGCACCCATCTTCAGAGTTTTTTAATGGTAAGGTGGCAAGAATCCTAGTGGTTTCACCATGCATGTTTGATAAGTCTGGATAATGGGCATTTTTCATACAATTAAGAGGGACTGCAGATACCCATCACCTTCCTGAAACTTGGAGAAATTGTTTCCATATGAAACTTTCTCAGTCATGTGACCAAGGTAACAACACCCTTGTCTGTGTGCAGAGCTATCTATATTGGTGCGCACATCTTCACACTTCATATTTAATTGTCACCCAGCAGCAAAGTTAGTCAAGTGGGTAAATGGAGTCCACACCATGTAAGGCAGAGGAAGGACTAGTAGTGAATTTTAACCAAATTGAAAACCCATGGTGGGCCAGATGTGTTGTGTCTAGTATATCTATCAGTTTTGATTTGTGCTTATATCTCAGTCTAGTGCTTAAAAATGTCAGTAAGTGTACACAGATTTTAGGTATAGAATGTACTTTTGTTTTTTTGTATGTTTGTATGCTTCCATGATCACCATACAGAGTAAATATACGCAGTGGTACAGGACAAGTCGAGTGACATTGAAAAAATACTAATAAGTTTTTTAAACGTAATATTTCATACAAGTAAATTAGTTATTGCTATATACTCTGCATACAGCTGTTTACAGTAGGTACAGTGATATTCAATGTCAATACATGTGAGTACAGAACATTGATATGTTGATATGTAATGTCAATAGATTCACAAGAAATTTTACAGCAAAAAATAATTTAGTTGCATATAAATGTATAAAATAATTTAATCCAGATATATAAGTTACAATAACAATATAGATTCAAGTAAAATTCAGTTAGTAATAGCGCATATGACAAGGGTTTTTCGAGTAACAAAATCAGTTACATATTAATGTAAAAAATCAAATCAGAATAATTACAATTACAGTGACAAGTGGAGCTAAAGATAATATATCTATGTAATATTTTGTTTACTTTTACAAGAGCATGGTCCCAGGAATCTGGTCCATTTCCTTTAATACTGGGAAAGAAAACTTTTTGATTATAAAATTGATTAAGTAAAAGTATCTTTTTAATGGAGATTTTGTGTTTATTTATAGTGTTCCATGAGTTATTTTTCTTGGTAGGGTAATATACAGTAGATTAATCTTCCAATATGATGAATACTTTTTCAAATTTTGAAGTTGTGTATTGAACTGGCCTGAGCCTGTTGAATCCTCTTGTGTAGTAATTATGAACATTTTTTGATTTTTGTTAACATGTATTATTTTAGTACCTATTCTGAAGGTATATTCGCTGATGAATGTTAATATCTTCAATGATACAAATTTTTTGCGGCAGCTAGAATGCTTTTTGTTCTTAATTGTAATAATATGAAAAGCTCTTTTTTGTAATTTCATCATTCTGTCATTACCAATGGGATTTCCCCAAATTTCAATGTTGTACATCATAATAGAATGGAAATATGCAAAATAGATCATTTTAATAGTACTGCTAGCTACAAGGTCAATCGTATATCTTAGTGCATAACATGCAGAACTTAACTTTTCGTCTACATATTCAATATTAATTTAACATTTATTTAATTAACATTAGTCAGTATCTTCAATTTCAAAATTTTCCAGCAGAAACATTTCAGGACCCCCAGCTTCAGTGCATAATTTCCTGTTAATAAGGTGTCTTACAACATTCATGTAGAACATGGCTTAACTTATTGCTCAAAATTTACTGCATACACTCTTTAGACATTTATAACACACCATGCTTTTTGGAAAAGCGTAATTTCTATTCACTGCCATTTGGTTTCTCATTTGGATGAGACAGCGTGCAGTAGCATGCCATGTTGGTGTACATGACTGAGTGCTCGCGAGAACCAGAAACATTTCATATCAGGATGCTAGACAAAGCTGCAGAATTCTGGGAACAGGTTTGAGGTCATGATGGATTATCGTTGTTAAGCTTGTTATCAGACTACTACTGTTTGCACAGTGTTGTAAGATAGAAGTCAGCATGCTTGGAGATATGTATCATTTTGCAATCTAACCTAGAGCACAGACAGTGGCGTAACTAGGTAGATGGGCAGACAGTCCAAACACACCACAACCATGGGCAGCAAAATGAAAGTCACCTAAAATATTAACTTGATTTCATTTAAAAGATTGACTTTCGGGACCCCTCTTTAATAAATGTCATATGTAACTCCTTTCATATTTGCTTAATTAAATCAATATTGTATTTTTAAAACCAAATAGATACTGTACTTTACCTTTAAACTTCAGAAACACACACTTGCAATCTTTTAGAGTTAACACCACAAGTTTACATGCACTGTTGCACGTGTTGTACCATAAGTTCTCGTGATGTTTCTGTAATATTATTAGTTTTACATGCACCTTTATCTGCACCACTGCAAGTCATGTTTGCTACAACGCGTAACTGCTGTAGTACATATGAAGTTGCTGCAATACATTTGTTGGGTGAGATAAAGCTTACAAAACACTAGCAAAATTTTAAAAAATTTGCTGCTTTAACTGTTTTTCTAGCATCATGTGAAAAATCATTCAGTAATCTAAAACTCTTCAAAAAAGTCTCACATTCAACTATATTAGTAGCCAAATTTTTTAAGTAAAAAATGGGTTTGTATATTCCAATATCATAAAGAACTTAGCAGCATTCAAGACTGAAAAAATTTAACTATCTTTTATTTTAAATTATAATTGAAGATGTCTTATAAGTTATTGCTAGCGACGGGTGTTTTTCGCGAAATTTTTTTTAGACCAGTTGTACTCGAAAACACTTTTGTTCATATGCACTTTCGAAGTTGGAGATGATTTTAAATGTCAGGTGCCTTAAGTGTGCCTCTCATGGATGTTCAGTATCGGAGTACTTTATTACAATTGGCCCACTCTAATAATACTGTGTCTTCTCACACAGACACATGGCCAATAACCAGAGGAAGTTGAGGTTGTGGATGTAGGATATTGAAGTCTAGCATGGCCGTAAATATTTTTCCGAAAAACACCTTTCTCTAGTTATTGCTTATTGTCAGAATTTAAATTTGTATGTATATTACAACCACAATATTTAAGTTGAAATTCATTGTGATAAGTTTGCATAGTGATAAATGTTATTTGCATTTGTGAAGTAAGTTACTGGTAAGCCAGATGTTTGCCAGACACTTATTTTTATTGATCTGTTGTGAAACATGTAGGAAAGCAGTAAAAATATATTGATGAAGAGGAAAGGAAAGGGCTTATATTAAAGACAGATAAAGCTTGGTGGAAAAAAATTGACAGTGTTACAGGAATTTACCACGTAGCACAGAATGTACACTCATACACAAACACTAATCTCACAGGATGCCATGGTGGCTAAGCGATTAGCACGCTTGCCTACTACCAAGGCGAACTGGGTTCAATCCCTGGCCGGGTCACCAGATTTTTGCAAGTGGGAATCATGCCGGACGATGCTGTTGGTTGGCTGGTTATTTTATGGATTTCCCGTTTCCCCCGCCCTTTCATTCCGGTACCGCTCCATATTCACTTCTATCACCCACATCGGATCTCAAGACCTCACTGTTAGGAGCCGCCCAAGTCGCTTCAGTCACTCGCTCACTAATCTCACACACATTGGTAGAGACACATGCCAGTTAAAGGAAGTAACCTACAGTGAAACTTACGTCAGTAGTTCATGGAAACTTGAGAACTCTGAGAACCATGTTCAACATCTTCTCTATCTTCTTTGTGTAGCCATATGTAGAAATTAAAATTGTCATGGGTGTATAGGAGACATGTGTTGAACAAGTCACATTTTGAAACTATTTGAAAAGTAAATATATTGTTGTTATGTGAACTATTCCACTTTTATATAATTGCCGTCTGGGGTGGTCAAGGATGACCTGACTATGTGCCCACTGCAGTTTAGGTGGAAGGTGAACTGTGATTGCCCAGGCTCCAGTTAACCATAGTTAGGTGACACGTTTAATAGTACAAGTTCTGAAGGTGTTGTGGAATGTTCAGCCAGTGTGGTTGGCATGCACAGATGACAGATTTAAGCGTGGAAACACTCCACATTACACAGTGCTGTTAGGGATCACACTACACACCCATAAATTGACAGACTAAGACTTGTAAAGAAAGGAAATGCAAGCATTACAGTTCAACACTGGTTTATTATCTGTAGCTGCCGCATGGTACAACATTTCCCATTACTACACAGTCTTATTAAAAAAATACCACATGCCTTCAACAATAAAAATGCACATTAATGCTGTCAGCCTAGGCTGTGTCCCTTGAAATTATATTAGAAGTCCCATGTGACCATTACTGACCGGGATGCAGCTGGATCAGAAAACTGGAGTTGGCTGGGCCCAGAAGTTTAATACGTGGCTGACTGGAGGCACAGCAGCGGGGTCAAAATAAAACCAACTAAATGAGTCAGTGCAGGTTGAGGAGATCCGTGGAGGCAAAGAAAAGTTTTTGGTATAAAGTAAATAATTAACAGTACTACAAAAACCCGTTGATCTCACAAAAGGCCCCCGAGGGATGCACATCTTTCTCTAACCATGGCTGCTTGACGTCTGACAATATAGCATCTGGAAGGCAACTTCGGGAGGTATCCTTTCAACTATTAGACCTACACAAAACCCTTGCAATACAAATAATGTTGAAACAGTAAAACGAGAATTACTATGCCATAATTATTATGAAAACAAATTGCCCTTCGCTTATGTTGATTATAGTTCTGAAAATTAAAAAATTTTCAAACAGCCTAAGGCCGAGATTATAGTGGATACGTCACGTCACCATCTTGAAGGTTTGGAGAGTGTGTCAGATTTTTCAAGCAGAAACTGAGATAAATGACTGACTGACCCCAAAAATTGCTGAAATTCACGTGTTGTAGTGGGAATTCTCTGGATCCAGTGATACATTTTCTACAGTTGCAGTGTAGCCCATATATTTATCACATGTTGCTTTTATGCTTTTGATTGTAATACTCACTGTACATTCTGCAGAGAAGTATCCTTTGCGTAAAATTTTCCTTGTAAAATATAACCCCTGGATGTTCCTTAGACCTGTGCAACTTTTATTAACTATATTCTGGAATAGACAAGATTTTAAATGGCAAACTTCTCAAGTAATACCTCAAAAATGGAAAGACAAAATTTCTCAAATCATTGAACATGTAATGTAAAAGTCTCACACAAACCATGTTGAGCGAAGAATGTTCAGTACAGATGTGAGTACTGAAGAAAACTGCAGTTGTCTCTCTCTTCACTTATTTTTTTCTTCTGTAAGCCAGACTACGCTGAGCTGGTGGGGCATCGAAACATATATTACTTGTTTATTCTATCACGATAGCATCTTAACCCAAAACAGCCACATTAACGCAGATTTACTTGAGTCACCTTTATTTCAGTCCTCCTGTAAACAAATATAAATCTATAACATTACACAGTGAACGATGATGCAGCAATGCAATGCAGTGAACAATGAATGGTAGGTGCCAGAACTACGCTGATACATTGTTACACATATTATTTCATGAAAATAGCCCTCACACAAATAATGCGATTATAGTATCTTTCTAATAGGTACCTGATGCCCAGGTTGGAATAAGTTTTCTTTTTTACCCTCAATATTTCTGTTGAATTGCAGTCTAAAAGCATATTCAAACTGTATTGTGGATGCAAGGATAATGCCACGCTACCTGCTGACTGACTCGTCGTGTTTGCTGTGTACACAAGGTTGTGGCTAGTGAGGGTTTCTGTTGACGATACTTTTACAATATTTTTATCCATCAATATGTTCAGTGCTGTCCATTTCCCAAACTTTATCTCTTGACATCATTAACTTTATGTAGTTTACTGGCAGTTATTCCACATCCATCTGACTGCACTTACACACAACATAAAAGTGGTATTGTCATGAGTTTTGTGCCACACACTGAACGTATTTGCAGCAGACACACAAAGGGTTTCAGCTGCATATACAGTTGCTTGCATCAATGACCAAAAATGCTGCTAATATAGTTTTAAAAAATGTAACAATCCTCTCCTCAGCTTATTTAATGGTGTCCCTAAATTACCACTTTACATCGACACTTGGGTCATGTCCTTGACACATCAGGACTGTGGACTGGAATATTTGCATTTCTATATTCATTATTTCCCATGTTTCCTGTCAAAATATGATTCTATTTTAAGTATGTGGTACAGAATACCAAATGAGTTTTGTTGAAATTCGAACCACTTTTGTACCTCTAAATGTGAAGAGTTTTTGTGTTAACAGCACTGATGTCATACCAGCAGTGGCGTCGCATACCAGTCAGAGACCAGGATGAGTCATTTGTTGGGGAATTTTTTGAGATAGCAACGAACATGCTGGCAAGGGTGTGTGGACAAATTGTTTCCCATACTGAGAAAGCTATGTTCTCCCTGCTGCCCAAAAAAGTGAAAGAGGTTGGTCTTCTGCAAGCATTTATCGAAACTGAATGTGCGAATGCACGTGCATGCCTATATGAATGTATGGGTTTGTGCACATGTGCATGTCTGCATGTAATGTGTGTGTGTGTTAATAGAATGGGTGCATTCCTTTGCCATGTAAAATCTTCCATTCGTTTGACATTGAATGTGTCCCACCTCATGTCCACTAGCACTGAAGGATCCACTTTCGCAAAGCTGTTAGTGCACACGTTCAAATGTTTGCCGATTCTGCAGTTACCTGTTCGGTAATCATTTCCCATACAACTGATGAGCTGTTTGTAATTTTCATTTGCTGCCCAATAAGTTAGGTGTATGTCTGCAAGCTCACATTTGTTTTACGATGCATGCTGGTGAAGCTGTCTGCGAGGACTGATGCTCACTCCGCTGCCAGCAGTTATCCCTGACCCACCCAGTGCCACCTACTAGCGTTTAAACACAGCATTTCCAGATCCACATTCAATGGCAATAAATGTTTAAACTTTGGCTAGATATCCTGCATATTTTGAGATACCACGCTTTTAAAATGTTGTTTTTAGCTATGTTGGAGTTTTTAAAAATTATGTTTCTAACGTGCATGATATCTTGAAAGCAATTAACAGGCCTTGTCTTTAAGTGTTGTGTTCCTTTTGAAGATAACACATTAGATGTATGTTAATTAGTTTCATAGAAAAACATGTACGTATTTCAAACTCACTGCAACTTAATTCATGCTCCAGGTAAACTGGCCCCTTAACTGATGTGGTTTAGGACACTACTGTAGTTGTAGCATTCATCAAATGATATTAGTTTAGTTTTCTTAGCTGCCTCTTACTCAACCACGACCTTTCTGTGTCACAGGACATCGGATCCCACAGGAGTAAGTTGTAAATTAATTAGAAGTACTATGTTGTTATTAAATGTGTTGGTTTCTCACATCACTGGATGTGCTTATTGTAATAACTACTTTTCAGGGTCAGAACAAAGTCCTCGTGCTGCTTAATGAGCCAACCTCGAAAGATGACAAGCTGAAGGTGTCTGTGGACAAGAATGGTGAACGTCTTGCAGTTGCAGGCGTGAAGAGGAGAAATCCTTACACGCTTCACTTCCAGATGCCACGTAATATAGCCTCTCACACATTTCTCACTTTGCATGCATTGTTTACATCTTCATATTATATCTGCTTTAACTATGTACTTATAATTTCAATATTTTTTTTTTTTTATGTTTACACAAGTAGAAATGTTGTCCGCATGGTTTATTAAAGTTTTATTTGAATCAACTATGGAACAAGAATGGTTTCAGAACTGTTATAGGAGGTTTCTGGAGTACACCGGTTAGCTGTAAAACATGGAGTATATATGGCTGCACGCTGTTTGTCCATGTAGCCTCCCCTTAAGCATCCCCTGGTGGTATACGTGGGCAATCATGGAGGCTTGTTCAGTATTATGTGTACCTATCGAGGGTGTCGGTCAAGATGCCAGTAAAATTTAATGAGGCAGTTGCCACCTCACACAATGGAAAATTATGATATTTTTACTCAGATACCAAACCAATAATTATGTAACAGCACTTAATGTAAGGCAGGGAGGGCTGCGTAAGGGTGCAGCACCTGACAATGGCAGAGATGCTGCCAAACGTATGGAAAATAACATACGCTTCAGTTCTTATGTATTTACTTTCCTATGATAATGCTCATACGAGACACCTGGGTCCAGCAACTACGGCAGCATACTGACTGCTGATGCAGAAAACATAAAAATTAAGTGCTGTAAGCCCCTGGTCATGAACTGACAGGGGTGAAGGGGCTTTACTACCGTTAAAAGTAAATAAGTGAAGTTCCTGTCCAAAACAATATTACTATGGCAAGCTATATGGTAGGTAAACAAAAGAAGTGAAATATTCAGAAGCAGTGTAATGCATGGCTAACCCCATCTCTACTTTCATATTGTGCCTAGTTCCAACTGAGGAACATGACATTATCCCTCACAGATACTTCAGTGGGTTCGTACCAAAACTGCAAACGATGAAACAGCACAATATAAAAGAAAAATACACACAAAATACTGTGAAATCATACAATAATGACAAAAAAACCTTTAAAAGAAAATTTTACAAAAAAAAATTAACACTGAGAAAATACATGGCTTGGCAATGAACAAGAATGTCACACTTAGTAAAACAGGAGCTGTCATGTCTGAGTCTTTCGTGACATAAACAGTAAAACACTATTATTCCTTGGTAAATAAAATGAAACAAGAAATGGAATAAAATTAAATTATGAATTTGGTCGATTCACGTCTGATTCACTGGGTAGGTCCAAGTCTTAGAAGGGAGTAAGAGCATGCATTACCAAAGGGCTAAAAAACAAAGGATTAATTATTGTACCCCATTTTTAGGTGTTAATTCTTACAAAATCACAACATAAAAATTATATGTACCACACTACGCCATACCACTTCAATCAAAACACTGACGGGGCCTGGAAGGCTAAATGAAGTGGGCACACGACGAGTCATCCGCCTGCAGGAACTGCAGAATCCCCATCATTGCCTTCATTTTTCCAGTGGTTTCTTGGCTGGGGAAGATTTTTGATGTGGTCGGCCGGCGGGAACTGTCATGCCCCCAAAAGTTACCCCTTGGGTACATGAAGCCAGGGCAGCTGCTTTATCCCAGTGGTGAAATGGTTGGCCAGCAGGGAATGTTCCCACATGCCGCACTGACTGTAAATACATCAGAGCAGCCACCCGTGAGTTCGGAATGTGGCTATCCCCCCTAGAGAGCACATTGCAGATGCACAGTGGCGGCAGGATGAACTGTCACTGAGGCAGGGGGATGCAGTTCGCATTAAAAAAAAAAATTCCAACAGTAAAAATTATTCTAATGTATACTCTGTCATTCTTATCACAAATCAAATTTAAGTTGTGATTTGTGAGCGGTAGGGGTGGTTGGTTAGGAAAAAACATGCACACTTATGTCCCCCATTCAATATGTTCGTGCCCCCATCTTTTACAATTTCTAAAATTGTGCTCAAACAAGAAGATAAAATTTACATAATTTTGTAATTTCCACATTTAAAAAAAGTTTTACAACTGAAATTACAGTCCATTCTACAGTTTGAATCCTAAATTAATGCATGTGATGACTGACATGAAATGTGAAGGAAGGATACTATGAAATAAACTACAGATGCCTGCAAAAAGTGGATGAGCTAGCGCTATTGCACCAGAGATATGACAATATCATCAATTTTGAAGTTGTGATGTGGCTGTGTTTGCCTTCTTTACAATTTCATCACTTGCGTCACTGTAACAAGGTCAGCTCACAGACAATAAGGAGCTAGTAACTCCTATACAAACTTCAAACATCACTGTCACATTTCATAAAAATAATTCACTTGTCATTAGAGTCACAGTTAATTTAATAATTGATACCAGAATCGTAATTTATTTAAAGGATTGTTATAATTGCAAGATGTTTATTTTTATTTTTAGAAAAATTAATTAATTTCTATTTGTTAGAACTATATTTCTTAACAGATAGCTAGTTTAACATTTTAGAATTATTAATAAACATAATTTTTCTTGTTCTGGAATTTTATTATTTATTGTGTTTCACATAATGTTTTCATGTTAATTCATTATCAGATAGTAGTTGCCCTTTTAACAAATTAATTTTTTTACAGTTACTGACTTATATAAATTATGCAGTCAAGAAAAAGGTTAGGAATTTTGGACAATACTTGTGCAACAAGTAATATTGCAGTATGGTGCATATCATTTGAAATGAAATTTATTAAAAGTTCAGATTTTTCTCATTTTTAGAACATACATGTTACTCTAGTGTTGCAATAAAGTTTTCTTTAGAAATTCGTTTTTCATGAAAATAATGGAAAATTGTTATGGTACTTTTTTCTGGTAGGGAGCTGAAATTTTTTTGGAAAATTGTTACTTTTTAATATGTGTAGTAAATGATGATTTATATAATTTATGGTAATTTATGTGTTGTATAAATAATTTAATTGAATAAAAATGACTGTGAAGTACATGAAGGGCAAACTGCCCTTGCTTTATACGAGTAAACAGAATGGGAAGTGTCTTTCACAATAAATAACTTTCATTTTATCAGTAAGCTAAATGGAAAGTGTCATACATAACAAATAACCTTAATAATAACAAAATATGGCCCACACATCCATTACTTATCCTAAAATCTCTGCTGGAATAGTTGTCTGAAATCAATACTGGTTGTAGATTGGTAAAGAAGTGAAAGTTATTGTAGTAATTGGGTATTCTTAAGAAAGTTATTATAAACATTTGAATTTATTGTGAATTCTCTGCATTTCCACTGGCCAGTGTAGTTTTGCATTATAAAAAACTTTATATATAGTAGTTCATTACAATTATATATTTACAGACCATTACGCAGGTGTTGAAAATCTTGTGTGTTTGTAGACTTGTATAATCAACACATGACATCTATTTAAATCTTATTATATTATAGATGAGCTGTTATTAATGTGACTTCACTATAAACACGTTCAACTGTCATAACGGTAGTTATCTTCTGCAGAACAATTGTATTTCATATCATGTACAAATCCTCAATGTGCTGCCAACCTTGACACATAACATTTCCTAAAACTATTTTACACAACTTTGGTTATTACACGTGTTACAGAACACATATTCTTCTTCATGGCTTTAAAAAATCCCAAAGCACGTGAAAATATTTAGTTTCATCTGTTACCCACGTAGGGGAAGATGAATATAAGTGGTAGTGTTGTTGTTGCCAGAGGAGGGATACCATAACGGTTGGTATGGTTGCTGTCTCAGAGTAACAATAATGTGTGTTTGCAGCATGCTGCATGGAGGTGTCAATGCTGGTCACTGTGTACGTGGAGAAGAATGGGGAGCCGCTTGGCTGTCGACAGGTTAAGTGCGAGAGCAGAATGAGGGAGCTGGATCAGATCCTCAGGTTGCAGGACAATCCTCTCGAGTTCATGTGCCAGGTAACCACACAACCTCCGTAATAGTACATTGCAGCGCACAGCTACGTATCTTGCACTAAACAAATAATGTTATTTGAAGAGCAGGGGTAGATCACTTAGACACTCTTGAGTACAGTGTTAGTTTGAAACAGTGATATGGAAAATATCATGCTTTCAGTTACATTTTTTAAAAGCTTATGCCAAAAAAATGTTATTGCAGATAAAATTAAAAGTATTGGGCTTATCAGCACCTGGCAGTAATGGTACAACAGAGGTTCCAGAGTTACAAAGTATTTATAACTGTCATTTAAACATTTTTGCTAAAATAATTATTTGGATTTGTTACACTTACAGTATTTTTATTATGAAATTTTGTATTATTATTATTATTATTATTTTTTTGTTTTACTGTGTGAATTTTTGCACTAGCAAAGCCTGCTTGTTAGGTTTCATGCTACAGTATTTCTTGTGTTTGAATGCTCGTGATCATTGTTGTCTTTGACACAGGTAATGGTGTTTATAATCTTATTAATTGTGTTTCATTAGCACATAGAGTATTTTATTTAAGATAATTTTGTACACACATGTTGGTGATTTACACACACCAAGCGATGCAAGCGTGCATGTCCATCCAAACACAGCATGTAGCATGTGCCACCTAGAGGTTTTTTGTTGCACACGAGCTTGAACAACATCACATGGAAGGGGGACATCACTGACAATTCCTGGAATTCATTAGACAGAAGGCGATGGAGCAGATAATAACCTGATAAATGTAGTTAATAACAAAAACATTGTCCATGGTGACCACTTTTCGCTTGCACCACTGCTGTCGATGACAGCACACAAGTATCGTTTCTGTTTTTATTATTAACAATACATAGATTTCCTATTATGTTTTAAAAGATACATTGAAATTTGAAATAAAAAATTCACCATCTCAATGCTTAACGTAGTGAAGGAGTTAATATTTTCCAATCAGTTAGTAGGGAGATTTCTGCGCTGTATTCTCAGGTTACCTGCTCCCCCTCTGAAAGATAGTCCAGGCTTGCAGATATGTGGTGCACACTATAATATGTCTCTTCAGTGTAGACCAGTACTCAATAAGTGGTGACAGTTGAAGGATGTGTGTGTGTGTGTTATGTCACAGACTCTGGGGTTCAGCCCACCAGACAGGGAGCATCTCGACAACTTCCTGGTGGGGGCCCTCCAGAGGAACTTGCCACCGCACTTCAACCTCCTGCATGCCCCCACAGCCCAGCCGCACCACCCATCTAGTCATACCTCAAGTACGTCTGCCATCAGCTCCTTCCGTGTCTTGCAACTGTTGTGTACTTTTATGTAGCAGTCACTACTTGCTATTCGGTAGCTCTCGTTATTCTCTGTTTGATGTCATGTCTAGAATACAGTGAAGCCCCTTTGTTACACTTCCCAGTGAACTAGGAAAAAGATTTGTAAAAAAAATAAATAAATAAAGGAAATTTGTGCTGTATGTGCATTAAATACAGGAAAGTCATCAGCAGTTTTAAAAATGAGATTTTACTGTAGTTTACCAGTCAACGTATATGCCATACACAAAGAGAAATGTGATGGTTACCAGGGATGGTCAAAATAATGATGTGCAGTATGTATCTGCATTATAAGACATAATGCGAGTCATTATAGGCAGTACATAATAATGTTCTAAGTGTGTGCATAAATAAGATATCGATATGTACATAAAAGTACCGTCAACAGTACTAAAATGTAGACTGCTAGAAATTGCATTGCATGTGACGTTCTAATGGTTGTGCAGGCAGGTACTTAGTAACAACAATGCTTTCCTTACATTTACTAGTGCTCTTCATCATAGTAGAGAGCAGCAGTGAAGAGTATTAATTTGAGCCTGGTTTCATTTGGCATTGCTGTAATGAAACATCTTGCACTATCTTGTAAGGCACACCGTGCACAAAAAAAATAGCAACAATTATTATTCATCTCATAGCTAAAATACAGCACGCTGATTTCACCGGCCATTAATTTCAATTACATCAGCTATTGTTCTGTTAGTGTAGACAAGCGTTGGTGTTCGTTGAGAATGGTTATCGTGGGTTGTTGGCTGACTCCTCATGTGAGACTACAGTGACTACTGAAATTACTAGAGCTGTGGAGTGAACATTAGTGGGAGAACTCAGCCTTTGTTTCAGGAGAGGGTACAACACTGTCTACAATATTGTTGTAGAAGATAGGGTGGCATAAATAAATAGGAAGTGGTCTCTATAGAAATTCTGCAAAAATGCCACCTCAAAGGAGAAATTACCTTTTTTGGGAAAATTTATTGTCATTAGTCACGCAAGTATTAGTATGCTTTCTTTATGCATAAACAATCTCGTGATGAGCAGCTGAATTACATTTAACTCTAAATTTGTAGTTTTATTTGTTTCTTTAATTAATAGAAACCTCACTGTACGGTGGTCCAAACCTTGTAACCTCACCATCAAACATTTCTGATAAATATTTACTGTTTCCTGCACACTGTTCAATTGCTGTGACAGATACTGACAAATCAACTTCAGTGCCCATTAGCAGTAATGAAACACTGTACATATTTATACTATAGTCTGTTCAGGGTTTCTTCACACTTTTTGAATAAAACATATGAAAAATCACCCATTATAAGACTTGCTTAGTTGTTTCCTAAGTATGTGATGTATCAAAAGCATTTTATATTTGTGTTAACATAAAAATACTTTTGATACATCACGCTTTATTATATGAGTTAAACAAAATGCAGTATAATCTTTGGTTAATTTCATAATTTATTGACATAGAGATAATATGTAAGTATATTTCATTTGTTTCTAAACACTATACGGTATTATAATTTTGTTTGTTAATATTCATTACTTCCTAGAAGATAAAAAGTACTCAATGTTTATTAAACAAAAGCACGAAAGAAAATTATCCTGGTTGTCTCATCTCGTCATCACTGATTGGTGGACAGATGTGATGTGGTCAGACTGCAGCTAATCGGAGGACAGGTAACAACTTAAGCAAGACCAAAGTAAACTTGAACAATTTTTTCTAGCAGAACTATTTACCAACACCATCAATGATGGACACGTGTATTATTAAATAGAAATAGGAAATGTAATTTGAAGAGTAAATCTTATTTTTTAATGTAATTATGAAAAGGATGAAGAAATGATATAATTGCTGCAACAAGAGAATAGCAAACTAGTAATAATTATTGAAGTTTAATTTTTTCAGGAGAACCAAGTAATAACTATATATTTTTTTATGAGAAGACTAGTGGAAAAATAAAATTAGTAAAATAAATTTCTGCTTGTTAATTCCACATAATTACTTCACATTTGATTCTACTGAAATGTAACAATGCTTATATATTTTTTAATTCAACTTTCACTTATATTTTATTTATAAATTATTAGATTTTACTTTTCTAACTAATATAAATAAAAACAGGGAGAAAACAGGTGCGACTGTAATAACTAGTAAGAGATCTGTAGTTATCCATACTGCAAAATATTATTACGCTGAGTGCGCACAAATGCGGTGCACTGTCTCTTTGCTCTAACTTTGTAGAATTCGTTAAGCTTTTCTGCATCAGTTGGAGAAATATACGGGAAGTTGAATTTTAACAGGGCTTCAGGAAAGTTGGAATAACTGCTAATGTCCTATATTGTATGACTTCCGTGTGAGCAGTAACTGAAAGGCTGTGTACGTGTACGTGTGCAGGTCCCGAGGAGTACCCCACGCTGCTGCACTTTGCGGCCAAGTTTGGGCTGGAGAAGCTGGCCTGGCAACTACTTGAGTGTCCGGGGGGCGAGCAAGCATGCAACATTCGCAATGTCTGCGAGTTGACCCCTGCAGAGATCGCAGAGGCAGCCGGCCACACCAAGCTGGCTAATGCCTTGCGGGGATACATGGTAAAAATGTACATTTTCTCACACTTCACTTTACTTATTATTATTAGTCGTATGTGGTACAAAATAGTGCTTATAGGATGTTCAGATTTATTTGAGCGCTTTTGAAATCAACCATAGATAAATGTCACCACTGCCTCTACCTAAATTTGTTTAACAGGCTCACTGATTGTCATTTGCCCAGTAAAATTGGTAATGATATAAGGAAGGCAGTTTATCTTAACTTGGAATTAAAAGTGTCAGGTAATCATTTGTGAATGCTGAAAGTTTTTTGCGTTAAATTTTTTTGATTCAAATAAGTTTAAGAATTATCACATTTGTAAAATACTAAGACAATTTCACAGTTTCACTTGACCAACACATGAATAAAGTGATCAGTCAGGTTAATAGTATTGTTAATTTCACATATGGCATAAGAATACACAATGTGAATACAAGTAGATCTTAAGCAGGGTGTTCAAAAGTGCTCAGTTTACTGTGAACATCTTATAGTACATGCTTTTACTTTGTTGTTGCTTATTATGGGAGCAGTGATAAACTGTGTTGCTGAGATAGGGCTTGCTGTAATATTTATCAAGTTTTGTTTTTGAAAACTGTAAAACAACTTTGTAGATTAGGCATTTTCAATAAAAACTGTCATATCCAGGGATTAAGACTCAAATACCTGCCAAGAGTTTGTCGTACTTTACAAACCATGTACTGTTACAGTATGCAGAAAAGAGTTGAGAGAATATGTCTTTATTCATGAAGACATGAACAAGAAAATATTCTTACTTTTCAGTTTCACCATATATTAACAATTTTGTAAAAAAAAAAAAAAAAAAATAGAAATTCGAGTACTCACAGTGCAGTACTCATCGACAGGCACAACACTCAGGCCTGATAAAGCTGGCTTAGCCAGTGAAACGTTGTGATCGCGCAACCGCATGGAAAATGTGTCGTCCTACTTTGTGTTTGTGTGCCTGTCGATGAGTACTGCACTGTGAGTACTCGAATCTCTATCTTTTTATAAGTTTTGGTACCCTAGCGGCCTACTTTCAACCTTAACACATATTAACAATGTTCCATTATTGGAGAGGAAAACTTAACAGATTTAAAGTAAACAAACACTCTTTTTTATACAAGAACAGTGCTCATGTAAACAGTGTCTGTACTATCAAAATTATATTAGGAAACAAAATGGTGCTAAATGATTAGAATTATAAGGCTTTGGTTTTACATGAATCTAGGACAGTATTTCTGACCTTGATTTAAAATCTGTTATGGAATGTGCACATATTTTAAAACAGTGTACAATATACATTATAAATGTAAGTATTTTCAGCATTAAAAATGTAAAGAGAACACTATGCTGCATTAGAGAACGAACTACTGTTGTGTGAGAAAAACGACTGATAGTTTTTCAGATACTTGGAATGGAATTGTCCAGCCAAAAATTTACGCTCACTTGGTTCAATTGAAATGCCAAATACTTAAAATACCATTGTTGGGACACGTGCTAGAAAGTATGATTCTTTTCCTAAGAATGATTCAATATATGTAGTTTTGTGTTACTTACAGCAATATGTACGTATATGGTGAGTCCATGGCCCTTAGAGTAGACCTAGTTTGATATAATGTAGTTATTTTGTCACAGATGTTTGCACATACCTATGCAGTTTGTTCTCATTATACTAGAACTTTCAGTTTTACCTTAATTTTTGCTTGGGAGTCAAGTGACTCTTCTGCTTGTATATACAGCATGTTGTCTGTTACAGCACTTGGGAGCTTGGGAGGTTATTCTATGTGGAAAATTAGGTAGAAAAGACAGGTATATATGACTTGTGGCATAAAGTTATTGGTTCTCAACAAGGATTCAGTTTAAAATAGGGTAAACTATTAGAGATGAAAGATAAATTATCACAATATATCAGCAAAAAAGATACCGCTGAAAAGATAATGATAAACAATCCACTCAGTCAGACAAAATAGGGGTTGCTACTCTCATGTCACAGTAAATGTTGTGGCCGTAAGTACCCATTTGCAAAAAAGTTGATTACAATGAATGAATCATGCGAGGTCAATGAAGGTTGCCACACGGTATCGACATAGCCCGACATGTGTCCCATTTGCATTTAATGCACGGATGTGCCACTAGGAGGCATACATGTCCCTCCCCATTATTCATTGCTGCAAGATACTGAATGAGGCGTTAGTAACAGTGTGAGCCACACAGTCAAGTTCAGTGAACGTGCAGCATCCCCCACTGGTAAATTGGACAAGCCTATGCCCAGCGGGATGAGTTTGTTAGATGCAGCATTATCTGCTTCCAAGAGGTAGGTTGGACATTTCGGCACATTGCTCTCCACTTGGACTGTTTTGTCTACACTGTGAGTCAGTGTTGGATGCTGCGTGAACAGGAGGGTACACACACTTGTAGAGAGGGCTTGGGTCAACCCTGGTGGACCACAAGCAGGGAAAATTGTTTCATCGTGCAACAGGCTGTAAGTGCTCCACTGGCATCACTGTGCACCATCCAAGGAAGTGTCACAGTAGTTGGAGATATGCTTGTGTCCACCAGTACCATATCCCAGTGGTTAGAGTGGGATCTGTCATCAAAGTATCCCTTATGATGTCTACCATTATGATCTGAGCATCGCTGTGCACATGTGACCTGTGGGGAATGGGCTGTATGGCAGCTTGCAGATTGTCAATGCTTGGTATTCAGCGACGAATCATGGTTCTGTCTGGATACAGATGACCGCCGAGTTCAAGTCTGGAGATGTCCTGGCAAGCGCCATTAGCCACACTTTATTGTAGAATGATACACTGCCCCAACGAGAGGAGTCATGGTGTGGCGTTTCATTTCCTACAATTACCGCATCCCACTGGTGGGAAATGGTATAACCCTGAAGGCACGGTGATGCGTTTAGGAAATTCTGCTATCATCCCAACTGCCATCTCCTAAATTATCAAGTCATATGTTATAAATTTCACAACTGTTAAATTAGAAATGCACTCCAAGCAAATGCCTCCTGAAACCACAGCTGGGTTATTCTTAATAGTCGTAAATTTTTACCTGAATGCTTGTATTTTGCTATTCTTGAAGGTGAACAACACAATTAACAATCACTTTAGGCTACAAAACCAAGTGAGGTAGCACATTGGTAAACCACTCAACATTCAGAAGGACCCAGATTAAATACCGGATTTGACCATCCTGGTCTCAGTTTCCCAGGGTCTTCCGAAATCACTTCAGGTGGATGCTGGGATAATTCCTTAATACAAACCTAGGTCAACATTTCGTCAATTCCTAAATAAATAGTGTTCTCATACCAAGGCCTTGCGCCGTTAAGGGACACTTAAAAACCATCAGTAAACATAAATAGGGCAAAAAGTCATACACATTTTTTTACCTAATTTTTATATGGAATAACCTCTCAACCATATT
This sequence comes from Dryococelus australis, assembly GCA_029891345.1. NCBI lineage: Eukaryota > Metazoa > Arthropoda > Insecta > Phasmatodea > Phasmatidae > Dryococelus > Dryococelus australis. The sequence goes on along the minus strand of CM057000.1, from coordinate 116,497,545 downwards.
AACACACGAGGACATTCTGTATAAGGCAGCAAGGATCCTACAATATTATGAGTGCTTTCTACCTAGAATGAAAAATGAGGCACTTTTGTGAATGTGCCATTTTCAATACTTAACTTAATGGTATGTGTCATTCTCAAACATGATCAGAAATTTTCAAATGTTTTCCTGCTCCAGTGTGCTACTTGTATTCAGTTGTAATGTACGTTGTCATCAGTATTTTGTACCTATGTCTTGTGTGAAGAAATCTTGTACTGCTGCAATAACTTGAGTTTGTTTTGTTCCCACTGGGCAGCAAATGACTGAGCTAACAAGCATGTACAGCTATCTGAAGATAATGAGCGAAGGAAGGCACAACAAGACTGCAGGTCAGTGAATACATCTGCTGTTACAACGTATGCTTGTTGTACGTACAGTTTTCGAGATGGTGGGAGGGTGTGAGTCAGGGTAAATTATGAGGGAGAAGGGAGGAGACTTTGGCCTGTTTACAGAGACATTTAATTTTGGTATTTTTCAGTATTTTACAATCATAAGATGCAACCTACATAGCTTCTCTTTAAATTTAACCTCTTGTAATTGTTTGAGTTTGACACCAGTTCAGCAACATGGTGACGGCACACTGGATCAGCATCCCTCTAGAGACTTGGGAAATGGAAGCTCCTTAACAAGGATTTTTAGGGCTTTATGGGCTGACGTATTTTAACCAGTGGCGTTTATTCCACAGACGCAAGGTAAGCAATGCTTACCCTATACATATTGGAAATGTTTGACCCTTAGTTTTCGCGTTATACATTTAATTTGAAGTTCACCGTTTTCAATTCGAAGAACAGAGTTTTCGTGTAAACATATAGTGCTCCCATCTAGTATTTATTTCCACAAACGGAAGTGACTAGCGATGAATCGAACTCGCAAGCAACAACACGGGAAGGGTACGCAGGCATTCTGTTTGCGTCCTTCAGTCCTACATTTTTCCTCGGAAAGTGGAAGAAAGTATTTGGGAAAACGGGAGTTTTCTTATAATTTGTAATATGCTCTCTAAATAATAGTCAGTTTAGTTATTATTACATTCATTTAGTTTCCGTTTTTATAACAAAAGTTAGATATTATAAAACTGTAAATACATTTGGAGGGTAAGCAAAGTTGAAAGCTACGTTTGTTAGTAGAAATTGAAAATGGAACCACAGCGCGGCTTAGTTATCAACCATTTATTTTATTGTAAAGTGTGTAATGTATCATTTTTAATGGCATATAACTAAATGTTATCTAAAACACTCAAATATGTGGGACTGTTATATTGCTTACCGAGTAAAAAAACTCACTACATGCCACTGATTTTAACCCTGGGGACGTCTGGCCCTGGTTCACCAGAGGGTGTAGCTTGGGCACTGTGGATTATGTTATACCTTTTCTGACCCGCCCGGTGATGAGGCATGGACGAGGGACCAAGTTTGCCAAGCTGTTTACCGCAGGTTTAGGTTATGGGGTGAAATCAAGCCCAGTTTACACTACTCCAGGCGGAACAAGATGTGCAGACCAACACTCGTAATTTTAAGAGAAGGCTCCGTGACAAGAGCTCCTTACCATGCCTTGAATAACACAAGTTAAATTCTATGGAAAGCAGACATGAACTGAGTTAAAGTAGATATTTGTTGAAGCAACGGGCATGGGTGAGGTGGCGAGATAGCGAGAGTTATGGATGCTAACTGATGCAAACATCCAGTAAACTGCCCCGTTTGGAGGGTGTGCAAGGAAATACATACTCTCGAGAGACGTGGCGAGCTAGAGGTGGCTGGAGTGGATGGCATGGATGGAGAAACCTCCCCTGATGCATTGTCAGCGTGCACGTTGAGTGCCTGCTGGCCAGGGCAAAGCAGGCGAGGGGAATACACCCTACTGGAGCACTGTAGTTTTCATATTGCCTGTTATGGTGCACTGGTTCAATTTTTAGTGGTTTTATTGAAAGCATTCAGTCCCCAAGCGTATCTGCGCTCACAATATCATTGCTTCATTCTCTGTCTTTTGATTTCAAGCTATACTAGAAGTACTGTACCAGCTATGTTTAGTAATGAAACTCCCTGAGTGGCCTGAATAGAGAGGCAGTAATTGTGACATTTTTAAAGATAACTATTTCATATTTTATGAATGATTTATTTATAGTCCTTTCACGGTTTCTTTGGATGTTTTGAGAAAACCTTTGAAAAATCGCCCTAGGAGTAATATGTCAACCTGTTTTTTAAATAACTTGTATACCATACTGATTATCTTAAAAAAATTATTATGTTTTTGAAAAAATGATAATTTACTATTGTATTCTTCTATAATGTGTAATATTTATTATGTATTCAATACAAATTAAAAACAGTGACAACCGCTAGTAAAAAATAGTGTACAGTTAAAAATAGGTTTCAACCAAGTTTTTTGGTATGCAATTTATAAACTAAACTTTGCGTATCAAAATATTTAAATATTTAGTTAGGCCCGATGGAAACATATTTTATTGTTACAGTTTAAAATAAGAGCTCAAAATATTGTGCATAGGCCCTAGTGACATGGTGTTTGTTTTCTTGACCGAGGAAGAAACTGTCAGTTGAGCAGAGCATATTGCTCTCTCTCTCTCTCTCTCTCTCTCTCTCTCTCTCTCTTTGTCTCTCTCTCCCTTGGGAATATTCGTATCGCTAGTAGTAGCAGGAAAATTATTCATGTTTTCAATTTTAGCATATTTCATTCTTATCACAGCAAAGTAATATTTAAATTTGTAATTTACAACTGAAAAGAGATTTTAATGTTTGAATACTTGTTTTAATATATTTAGATGTGATGGCGGGAGGGTTATAATTCTGAAGTTGGCGGAAGTAGTGAGTGGCGACATTATGTGGTGTGTGTTGTTGCTGTTGCACAACAAAACGTTAATTTTTCTTGCTCCGAATTACCACATCAAGTTTATACATATTGTGTTTTTTAAACCTACCTAGGCTTGTTACGATGTTGTGATAAATTTGTGTTTCCATAGCAGGAATAAATATACTGTAATGTGTGTTGTGATAGTTGTGTGCGAAAGGGTGTGGCTGCCACTTCCTTCTTCTATGGCATCTGTGTCGTAGTCGTTAAGCTGGCCCAGTGTGCATGTGATTGCAAATATTGGAAGTGCAAAATTTATAAGTTTTAACAGTGAACTGTTTTTATGACAAAGTTAATTATTTTAAAGTCACGTCTATTTATCACAACCTTGTACCTTTGGCCTAGGTATTTGAAACACAGTTGCGTAATGTGCTTATGCTTTTGTCATTTAAATGTTTGCCACAATCCTAACAAAATACTAAGCTCACCCAAATAAATTTAAATAAATAATTAAATAAACCTAAAAAATAGTAAGTAGCAAAGCATATAAATATGAGTGAAATAAAAGATACGGTAGACCTATAATTTGTGTGCATCTTCACCACTGCTATGTACAAAAAATAAGCGACACGAGTTGCGTGCTTGAATTTACTGTGTCTGTTTGTTGGAATGGTTGTTCCTTCAGTTTGATTTTTATTCCAACAGGGTTAAACACAATAGCAGCAATATATTAAATTGTATTCCGTGTGATGTGCTATGTCGTGTATAACAAATATGTTAACAATGTAAAATAACCGTAAGACCTATCGTCAACACAAATATTGTTAAAAAGTCATAAAGCTGAACTAAATATGGTTATAGTCCTTAATTTGCAAACATTCGTACGAAATGGTTTTTGAAATATGATTAAATTCTTTGAACAGCTGTGAACAGTAAACAATGTATTTGCCAGTCATAAAAGTAGAAGTCACATGGCAGTATTTATGCTTACCTGTAGTGGAAGGATAACGTAGTCAGTACCGGTAAACAAAAGTAGAAATGTAGCAGGGCTTCAGAAACAACCGAAGATACCATGCATGGACTATACAGAGTTACATGTTTTATTGGAGAATGTGGGTGTTTCTTGTGTTTTTAGAAATACATGTCTGCAAAATAATTTTGTAGTATTTTTCATTACAGAGTAGACTACTCTGATAACAAGAAAACTGAAAACTCATTTTGCTTGCTTTAAGTTAATGGCGAGTAAACTGACACTAAAGCAGTGGATATCGAAATTTTCTGACAAGATTAGCAGGAGTGGATCTAGACTTTTCGTTTGCTTTGAGTGGGCGGGGAGGAAGGGGGTGGGGTAAGGTTCACTTTTACCATTGTGCTGGTGTAGGTGTAGCATGGGAGGGAAGCAGTTTATTATAATTTTGGGACACTATGTTAAATTGATTACATAAAATCACTATTTAAAACAATTCTGACATTATTTCACTTTAGTTTTAAAACATTCACAGGGTTGTTTCAAGTCAATGCGATTGTTTGGGAGGAGGCCTGGGAGAGGGGTCAGTTCTCCTGTGACCTCCCCCCCCTTCTCAACTCATTCTGGATCCACCGTTGAAGTTAGTTTACAGCTACTTACTTTCATTTCAGTAGTGCTACACATTATAATTTTTATATATGCGTTGGAAGAATAATCAATTTATTGTATTTATTAAAATTGTGAATTATGTGATTATGGTTGGAATAGAAGACATCAAAGGGAGATGAAAGTGATTATTACAGTTTACAGTTGAATATAAACCAAGTGCTAACCAATTGCAAAATAATTAAGGAAGGTTAGTCTGTTGTACTCTATAGGATGGAATGCTCGTTACCATGAACATCCTTTATGTATTTTACATGTAATGTATGAACTTATTTTTGGCAATTTTAATTTATACATTTATATGCAAAGCAGAATGGCTTAGAAATTACTGTATTCCAGCAAACAAGAGTTTGGGAGGGAAAATATGCACAATTTTCCAGGATGCTCAGTACTTTTTAATACTTTTTGTCAAAACTTCTTTAGTGATGTCATAAAATAAAGAAGACAAAATTACACATTAAAACATTTTCACAATAATGAGAGAAAACTCTACTGTTTGGTACTTTCTCTAGTTATCATATATATATATATATATATATATATATATATATATATATATATATATATATATATATATATATATATAAAAATTGAGCTATTTTGAAAGCCCTGCTTAAGTACTACTTTCCTCATCATGTTGTATCCTTCCGCAATATGTAACATTTACACTGCCACGCACCTAATGACTTTATTCATGCATCAGTAAAGTGAAAATGTAAAATAGTTAGTACCCTAAACATGTTAAAAAAATATGATACTCTGTACTTTAAAATTTGTAAAGCAAAAGAACACCGAATTGGTTTGCCAAAAATTTTAACATTATACTCTCAATGCAATTTCAAGTCTTAGAACTACTATTTTAGTGAATTCACTGCTAACTTAACTCAGAGAGTATGTAGCTTATATAAACAATGAAGAAGTTATTTTTTTCAAATGTTGATTTCAAAAGTGTTTGCTTTGTCTTGAACAGATATGTTACATTTAATGTATGGAATTAATTTTGTTTGATGTTGTGAGTTCAGTGGTATACAAAACAGTTTCAAAGGAGATACCCTGCTGGTGTTTCAGTGAAAGACACGAACCGGACTATGTACCAGCAGCCACGGCCACTAAACGAGACATACCAGGTACCTCCGTCCATACCAAGGCCAGTGATGGACAACTACCAAGTCCCGCCAGCGGCACGCCCCTTCATACCCTCCACCACCACCACGCCAGAGGAAGACACCGATGAAGCACTCACCGGCTACATGGAGATGCATCCCTCAGGTGTGTGCTTTCTGGTGTTCTGATTCACTCTGACGCAGGGGCAGAGCCAGGTGGAGGGAAGGAATTGGGAGTTGTAAGCTCCTACAACCAGTAGTTAAAAATTATTTATTAACACATGTGCCATAACCGTTGTTACCAGTGTAATCTCCTTCCCTTCACTTCATTTAGTGTTACGTCCTCCTTGAGCGCATCCCTCTCTCCCCACCTCCGTGAAATTTCTGGCTACATCACTATCCTTACATTATTCCTAAAAGAGTTCTAGACTAAAACAATTGAAGGGTTCAGTTGAATGAGGGCTTTTATAAGAACCACAATTTTTTTTTGCCAATCGCACCTACATGTGAATTTCAAAGGTGTAGTTTCTTTATATATATATATATATATATATATATATATATATATATATATATATATATATATATATATATATATATATATATATATATATAACAGTATTTACTGTAGTGAGAACTGCACATGTAAAATAAAATGGCATAGATAGAGCACATTTTATAATAAATTCCCAATGGTAGAATGAAAAACTAATTTTCCAACGGATATTCAGATGATCCCTTATTCAATTAATCCTTCAATTATGTTAGTTCTGGTAGGCCATGCATGACATACATGTGTACTTCACCTGTGCTCTTTTTCTGTGCATGTGCTGTGCATAATTGTGACAAGTGTCATGCTAACACATTTGTTCTACTTTCTGTGCCTGTACTATGTTCTGTGCTAAATTAATTGTAGCCCAGCCTTAAGAACGGGATATCTGTTGTTTCCGTAGAGTTACAGTAATGGAAAGTTTTCTCTAATACGTTGCAGTTGTGGCAAACCATTCTGGGATGCTGTCCGAGCAGTTGAAACCAAGCCTGAACTTCTTGAACACAGTGGCGACCACCGTCGTGTCCATGCCTCACGCGCCGTGTGCTGCCACTGTAAACAGCACCTCGCCCATCCCACGGTCCCCTTCTCCTTGCCTGGCAACGCAGCATGCTAAGTCAAACAGTCGACACCAGCTCGACCAGATGAGTGTCTGCTCGTCCCGCAGTGATGATGACAGGCAGCTCTCAGGTAAACTCATTTTCAATTCCATTGAGTCATTTTTTGGTTACTATGTTTTTAAATTACCTGTATTTATTATTCTACCTTCTGAAGGAGAGAGTTTGCAGTCTATGTGTCGAGTGTTGTGTCCTTAAAAATGTTTGACACATTTAATAGATTTTCACCAAACTTGGTGCAGTATACATGTGAAAGTTTTTAAGAATATTTTACTTTTATACTTTTTGACATGCCTAGTGCTTATTTTAAAAATTGTAGCCACTGAAATTTTTTTTAACTATGTAAATTCTCTGAGATTATTTGACCTAAGATATGGCAGGAATGGGCAGATAGGATACTGATAACACTATAAAAAGTAGACAATGCACAAATACTCAGAGGGCGGTACTCGTGGATAGATATACACGCACAAATGTCGGATGAACACATTTTCCACATGAAAGAGCTGTCACAACATTTCGTTGGCTGGGCCAGCTTCATCAGGAGGTGAATGGTGGCACACAGCCACATAAACCGAATTACTGAAAATATGTGTTTACCAATAATTATATTACATCTGCCGGGGATTTAAAAGATGTGCTTTAAGGTGAAGTACATTATACTGATATTTTGCTGTATAGGTAATGCATATATAAGTGTTTCCCGAGGGGTGACATTTGTGTAATAACTTTTTGCTTGATCTACTGCAGATACCAAGAAGTCACAGGACCAATTGTCCCAGGGTGGTCAGGACGAACTGCTTGAAATAATCAATGACTTTAAGGACAACGTACTCACGATCTCAGAGGTGGAGAAGCTTGTTGAGAGCTGGCAGAATAGGAATGACGTTCAGCAATCATTCAAGGACAAGCAGGTTAGTATCCCGTACGCAAGTTGCACAAGGAAAATCCAGTGGATACTCAGTAACTGTTTTCATCTATCTGTGTTTATAATCTCCTCCAGACGATGTTCTTTTGAAAGTGTGCATGTTACTCTTGTAATTATTAGCGGTCAGTGTAGGAGTGAAGTGAGAAAATAATGTAATAAATAAATATTTTTTCATTTATTTTTGTGGGATATATATAAAAATATAAATACATGAAAATCAATTCTCAATTAATATATTCTCAAAATGTACTAAAACATTATTATATATACAGTAAACTCCCGATTTACCAGTGGTCGACTGATCAGGTTGCGGCTTAACCGTGGAGTCACCAGTTCAAAGCTACGTAAATATTGAACAGCTGCTGCCAGTCATGCGCCGCTGTTATTAATAATCCATGTGCATGCTGTTAATTACCAGGCTCTAATCGAGTGATGCAGTACTGATTAATTTTAGTATTAAAAGTGTTTGGGTGCTATATTTGCACACATTTTTAACAGTATGATGCAAGACTGTGCCCCATCCTCTAAACCCCCTGCAGTGCGCCACACATATCAGCATGCACAATGCTCTCGTGCAAGTTCAGTGTAGTGCAATGCAAGTGCGGGCAAGGCAGTGTCATAATTCTCTCATTCCCGTACGCTGGAGAAGGAAGGCGAAAGGGTTTTTACCACCGAAGTATCGGGGTATATTAAAAGTCAAATTATGTGTAGTTTCATAATATATGCAGGGGCACGTTTAAAATGCAAGGGATTCCCCTACAGTGTTTTTACTTTTTCTTAATATTTACATGAGTGCTTGTGTTCACCTCATGAAATCACCATTATTTCATCCCACCATCTGATTGTTATTGCAAGTGTTTTGTGTGTTCATTGTACTGTTAAATTTTCAAGATATTTCGTTGCAAGGGTTAAATCATTTCATGCAGGTAATTTGTTGATCATGTAGTACGTGCAAGTAGTTCTGGCGAGCAGCTTGCCACCAAACCACGGCTGCGCATGCCCGCCATGATTTAGTCATTGTCCAGCAGTCCAAGGGATCGGCACGTGTAGTGTCCTGCTCCGGGTTGCTTCACATTTTCGCGCCAATCACTGCAATAGTCTCATTTTAGCGCACCAGAACCTCTTTCTTCTCACACCTGCAGACGCCACCTCTTCTCCCCAGGGTTAGCATTGTCTAGAGAGGCTTCACCTAGGTGTAATTTATTTACTACACACTTGTGTGCTTTAACAGTTTAGCCTATCTGGCGGGCGCGTGGCCAGAGTCCACTTCAGTTTCACCTTGTGGTGTGTTAATGTAAATTGTGCTAGGATAAAATATTCGCTAGTTTCCAACTATGTGTGTTTCATTTCGAACACCGTCTACAAGGCATTTCGGGAACTGGTCCCCTACATCCCGCTACCAAACACGTCTCAAAAATTACCTAAGCATAGCCAGTTTACTTCATTCGGTGCTCATTACAGTTTAAGGCGTGTGGGTCAGCCTTAATAGGCCCACTTCATCCAGACATAAGTACAAGGCACAGGGAGGTCTACCTTCATCAGCACCATTGGGGCAATTTCAAAATTACAACCACTGAAGGAACGGCGTATGTCTGGGCGGTCGGCCGCACGACCCTGAGAGTACCATCAACTTCACCTTAGACACTGCATGCCGAGGGTGTCTGGCGCCTACTCGGGTAACCCTTGCCAACAATCACTTCCTTCACAGCCCCACCACTGGCGTTAAGTGAATACATGTGAAACTTGGCACTACATACTAGGACGGCGGGAAAATTGTCAAGACAGCTTATTTTATTCGTAATAATAAAGTATTTCACAATTAAAACTGGTATCTGCTCATCAAAAATGTGAGATTGTGTAATAGTAGTTTGAACATGTAGACGCTGCATATAAATTAACCGTGGCACTGAGTGCAACTGGATGACAAAATATCACGTTAACATAAATATTATGTATTTGCTGCAAAATGATTCCATCACAAACAATGCATGGCTTTAATGAATAAAAAAATTATAATTTTTGCTTTGGGTGCGAACCAATCTCAGAAAGGCTTGGCCACTGCAAGCTGAATCTAAATTATTAGCAAGCAGAATCACTTCACATGGAAATATGTTATGTTAAAATATTTATTGTAATTGAGGAAAACTTAAAACTATGAAAATTTTATTGCAAATTTCCTTTCACACATGAAAAAGAGTAATTTCATGGGGGCATGGTTTCTGAAGTGAGCCGCATGCACTGGCCAACAGATGGCAGGACCGTCACCTATTTTGCTGCTAAGTAGCAAAAGTATATCAATCACATCCTTTTAGAAGTAAAGTTTTCATCTCGTGCGGGCTCAAAACAACTCAGGTTTGAAATATATTACATCAAATTAATGTAGAAATATTTGAAAAATACTCTGCTATAGATGTGTGGCCTCTTCAATTAATATGAAACATGTGCATGGGAACGTTAGCTGTAAGCACTAGCTATGTTCTATTAGGCTCGTTCTACAATGACAAAGATACGGATACGGATCACGGAAGCTGAGCACTACAACGACACACATGCGGACACTGATAACATACGGATACACATAAGAAAGCTCTGCAATTCCCAACTCGTCTGTGAATCCATGTAGCCAATATGAATTGAGAATTTGGGTTTTTGATATAAGTTTTCATGGCCATTATATTATACATGGCTAAAAGTGCTTGGATATGGCGCAACTATTAACATTTTTATTTTAATAAACTCATGCACATGGTGCAGTAGTATTTATGTAGTGTTAAACACATTAAAAATATACCAAATGAGTTTTTTGTATCATAAAACTTAAATCACGTATTTGCAACAGCTGAGTATTTTGATTTCATAAGTTGCAGAACTGTGTGTTTCTTTGTATTTTAAAATTCATCTCAAGTTGTTCGCTCGTTCCGTTTACATGTTCAGAGTCCATTTTCTTAAGCATTATGCATTGTAGAACGGGCCGTAAGAAGAGACAAATAAAGCTAAACTATTGCATATGGTAATCCCGTTCGTTTAAACTCCTACACATTACTCTAGAACATAGTTTAGTTTGTTACACTAATAATAGCTGTTTTGTAATGATATAAAATAAAATACATAGACATTTTGTCGACAATCTCCTTCCTGCCTGCATATTTCTCTGATGTTTGTTGTGCAAATGTAGGCTGTCAAAATAACCCATGTAAAATTTTCTTGCAACTGTTCATGCATCAGCTGATACAGGATTTTGTGTACATGTTGGCGTTAATATCATTTATGATGCTGCCATACATTGACTGTCAAATAATTGAAATACTTATATGAATATATTATTTGTTTACATAACCTATGTGTAAAGTATGTAGTCCTAAAGTAAATATCCCCCCCCCCCCCCCGCTCCCACGACATCCCTTGCTTTAATTGCGAATATCGGTTATCCATGAACCCTTAGCCAGTCATCACCGTGGAAAATCAGGAGTTTACTGTAATTTTAAAAGTATAAAGAAACATTTTTACAAAATTCAAGATACTCTTTAGTGTATGTGTGTGTACGTGTGTGCATGTGCATGCATGCACATGTGTGTGTGTGTCTATATATACACACACACACACACACACACACACACATACACACACACATATATATATAATATAATATATATATACACACACACACACACACACATTTGTAGTGCTTGTTTCATCATTTATTCAAAATACCCACCCGTGCTACTTTTTGTTTAGTGACTATCTGAGAATTTCTACAATTTCTCATACAAAATTCATTTAACATCAACAGTTGATGTTCAAATTCTTTTTTTTACTTTATATGCAGCCTAAGTTTTGTGGTTTTCTTTCGTAAGTCAATTGTTATAGAATCCTTTAATGGTTTATGTATTACAAATAAAATACACATGTTATTCACATCACATCACAGTTCCTTCCATTAAGTAAATTTGTATTAGCTAAGGTATTATTCTCATTTGTTCTGTCTGTGGAAATAGCATGACTACTGTGGTTCGTAACTTGAAAGAGTAATTAATACATTGTTTTGTGAAGTGTGTGTTGTAAAGAAAAGAACATAACACTTAGAATAAGGTAGTTTAGACAAAAGCACTGTGGTAACATTATATCTGCAAGTGTGAACTCGCTACAATTAGGTCTACAACTGAATTGCTTGGGAATATTCTGCTGGTAGGAATTTTGATCGTGAGGAGATTTTCATCAGTAACTTGGTATAACATTTGGGAAAAAATGAATTATTTTAACAGATTAGGATGTGACTGTTGAGGTCTGAGCTATGGTGCCTTAACGGGTACCTACCTAATATTTTCTTTGGAATTTGGAAATGAAATGAAAGTAATAAAATGTGCCTCAAACATGTGAGCGACCAACCCAAGGTCCTGCTTGCATCCTAGTCATATACATACAATATAGATACCCGATAAAATGAGACCACATTTATTTCAGTTATTTTATTAGTCATGGAAGTTTCAATTTAAAAATGTATTACCCTCTAAATGTTAAGTTGCTGTTTCCATCCTGATATCCTACGTATCTGATATTTCAACAATGTATCAGTGTCGAAATATCAACCTAAATTTTTTTGTTTTGCTCGATACTATAATATGAATTTTTTAATTAGAGTGTAATGTAAAATATGTGAAATTTCTTATTTGTTCGTGTAGCCAAATATTTTAAAAAAGCAAATATGAAAATAAATATTAGGCCTCTTCTTGTACAGTTTATTTGTTTCTTGCTAAATAATTAATCTTGACCTTCATTCTGACCTCTGCGAACAACAGAAAACAGTGAAATACTGAACTGATGTCCTGTTGTGTAGTAAAATTGTGACTTGTGATATAAACCAAAACTTATGGAATATTTGCTTATTTTTAGCCTCGTCATTTATTGAAAGTTACTGTAGGTCCTTGAAAATAAGTACAAATAAGACTCAGATAAATCATGAATGGACTACGACTTTTTTTTAGCTCCAAAGAGTAACAATATAATGGTTCTATAAGTAGTTTAAATCATCATCAGTTGTGGCACCTAAGTAAGGGCTATGCATAACACTTGACTGTGAGACATTTGTTTATAAAATTTTCAGGAGCAGCTGAACCAGATGCGGGAACAATATGAGCGTATACAACAAGCTATGAAGGAAAATATGAAGAAAGCTACGCCCTTTGATCGCATCAGAAAATTATTCAAAGGAAAACCTAAAGGTAAACATTTTATTTTCCTTATTTATTGCTATTTATTTCGAACGTGACAATTCCTTAGTAACACTTTTAACAATTCCTTAGTAACACTTTTAACAATTCCTTAGTAACACTTTTAACAATTCCTTAGTAACACTTTTAACAATTCCTTAGTAACACGTTTAACAATTCCTTAGTAACACGTTTAACAATTCCTTAGTAACACTTTTAGCAATTCCTTAGTAACACTTTTAGCAATTCCTTAGTAACACTTTTAACAATTCCTTAGTAACGCTTTTAACAATTCCTTAGTAACACTTTTAACAATTCCTTAGTAACACTTTTAACAATTTTTAAGTTATTGTACTGGTGTGAGTGGAAATTTTTGTTACTTATTGCAGTGACATGAATTCAAGAATAATTTTTGCAATCTAATATGAGTATGAAGGTATTCTGAACTATTACCTGTTTTAAAAGTTTGTAATTTTATTTTAATTGTCGAAAATTAGGGGTGTGTTTGATCTCAAATTTGGGTAAGTGGTAGATGAATTGAAATATTTATCACTCGTTTTCAAAGATTGCATTGGCAAATGTTGTACTGCGTGAATGCTGACTTCTTGTTTCCAGAAGGAGGTAAGTCTCAAACTTTCTGTGACTGTACCCAAGTTCATTTAAATTTTATTCCTCTCTCTAGCTCCCCCCTTGTATACTCTGCGTTTTATACTTGTGCATTCAGTTATGCAGGTATGTAACACTTCTTTCAAGTGGGCCAAGGTTTAAAATATTTCAATAAAACAAATTCTATTGAAATATTGTTGTTTGTTATTATGTAAAGACTTATAAACTACATACAGTTGGAAAAGAATGAGGCAAGTAATATACAAAAAGTTATATAAATACTTATCACAAACTGAAGTAGTGACAAACCACAGTTCATCAACTCAAGGGAGCGATGCCCCCTGCTGGCTGAAAAGTAGAGGGGCAACTGTCCTCCTTGTCTCCTCATACTCGGCACCTATGTTGTATTGAATTTTATTTCACGAAAAAATTGATACATTAAAACTTATTGTAGTGTTTTTACAAAATATGTGTACATTTGTGCTGTGTATTGCAGATGTGAAGGACTCTTGTGGGGACATCTCGTCGCCATGTCCAGTAGACATGAACAAGGTGGCTGGAGTGGAAGGTGTGCCTTTATGCTTGCGGCCAGTCAGCAGCCTCAGCCTTCAGAGCAGCTGCAGTGAGTAAATCTCCGTGAACAAAACAGTTTGGGTGCACATGTACTCTTATTCTGGCATCCTTTACTAGACCTAAGGAGGGGCAATGTGTATATACCCTGCCCCCCTTAATTGTCACGCCACTGGTGAACGCAGTGCTGTTGTAAAATGTGCCTGGAATGTTTGTCGACAGGTTCGTCGTCGTCGGGCCGCATGAGCACAGTGAGTGGCTGCAGTGGTATCAGTCTGGGTGACAGCGGCACTCATTCAGACACAGAGGAGAGGAAGGTGGGTTTGATGCGAACACTACCAGCTTTACTCTTCATGTTCATCTGCTGCTTATTTTTGCCATTAGTGCGTACACGTTACGCAGCTGAAATACGGGGAGTAAACCGTTTTGACCTTTAAAAAAAAATTGTTTTCGTTACGTGTAAATATGAGGTGTTCACAGAAAATTCCATTATTTTTAGCATCATACTTGTAATATCACCTTCCTCGCTCTCTGTCTTTCATCAGCTCTCAAGATCTCGTTAAAAGCATCGTGAACCTCACCACTCCGCTATATCTCTCTGTCCTCTCTCTTTCACGCTAGAATTAGTTAAACCACATTGCTGTACACAGGATTGATTGATGATATGTATATTAGTGTCAGGGAGGTTACAGACAGGGACAACATGGAAAACAGGGAAAAGTCAGGGAATTTTAAACAGTCAGGGAAAATAGGGAAATGTCAAGAATTTTCTGAGAGATTAGGCAATTTTTGTACATTAAACAAATGTTTTATTATTTTTAATTCTCCTGTGCATAAATGTTAAATGTTCGTGCAGTTGGTTATGCAGCTAATTACAGTTGACTCCCTATCTTCTGTTTTTCGGGGGACTCTCAAAAAATGTTGATACATGCAGGATTCAGTAGATAAAGGTTCTTACATGTACATCAATAAAATACGATTTACGACTTAATTATACTTAATTTTGAGTATAATAAGAGCTGTATGTTACCTGTGAATAAAGTTTATCTAATAAACACAATAAATATGGGAATTTAAAAATAAGGTTTTACTGTATTAGTATTACTGTAAATAATACATTAAATTGCCTCAACGTTGCCTCAACTCATTTAAATAGAGAACATATCATCTCAAAATATTGTATATTATTGATTGTAATCTGACGCTAAATGCAAGCCAAACTAAAACTTTCAAACCCTCTGAAAATGAAAATAATATTACACAGAGTACAAGGCAAATTTTGCATGTCCCGCATGCAATCGATCAGCTGAGAGCGCATGGAGAGATTATTGATCTGGCAGCATGTTCATGGTGGGCGCAACGGCGAAGGGAAAGTGACAGGAGGGGTGAAAGGATGTACCCCTCCCCTCTTAATGTTGGTGACACTTTGCGCATGTGGCAAATGTCTGTCTTTTAAAGTAATTAATTATACTTCACTGCAAAAAACTGTAATTTTGAGACAAACTAATTAATAAGGCAATTAAAAATGTATATCTTCATGTTCTTTAATAATTAATCATTCTAAACCATGTCTCTGATTTTCCCTGTTGTGAGTTACGCTGCACTTGGGCTCGGTACTTACCCATTATTAGATGACAAAAGGTGTTGAATAGGCCCTTACAGCATTGTAAACTAATTTCATGTTTGGTAATACAATTCATTTGATGTCCAAACAATTTTTGGCAACAAGGAGAGGTCAAGACATTCTGGGTAAAATGTCATTTTATCCGCGAAGATGCTGTCGATTGAGTTAAATTAATATTTTGTTTTAAAATCATGTTGATTTTATGCTAGATACTATTAAACACCAAACTTTGTGGGAAAAACAACCTTTAATGACAAAAGAAAACTGCAAATAATAATTCATTGTTGAAATGTATTGTATAACATTTTTAGGTGAAACCATTTGCTCTGAAATATTAATGATGACGTGTGTAACTATTTTGAGCAACAGAAAATGTTGATAAAATTTCAAGGATCACCAGGTGCACTTTACTTGCACTGCGGCCAGGTGTGGCAGAGTGATAGAATGCACTTTTTATTTTGTTAGACGACTTCCTCTCTTGAAGGTATATAAGGGGAGGAAAAAAGTTGAGTGGCTGGGAAAGAAAGAAAGAGGGGCGAGAGAGAGAGGATGCTAGGTTGCCACACTGGTTGCTAGGTAACTACTTCCTCTCCTGTTAGGTGTGTAAGGGAAGGTACAAGCCAGACTCGCACTACGCCGCAGACTTGTTGCTAGATGTTTCCATAAACAACCAGCTTAAAAACTATTGTTGCAGGAAATCTTAGGTGACGGGACCTAAATATCCTTGAATTGATGCGACATCCTATAAACAATACAAACAGGTAGCTTTATCATTATTTATATTGGAGTTTTGCCAGGACCACTGAAAATTAACTGTAGATATGGTTTATCGGTACATGTTGTTTTCGGTATGAGAGTCCACTGTAATTGGATGTTTGGTTTTCTTAGAAAATTAGTGTATTATTGTAATTCTTTTGTCGAATAGGTTCTAGCTACGCATATAAATATAAATAATGTAAAATATCCCAGTAAAACTCTTGGAAGGTGCCATATTTAAAACGTAATATTTTTTATAACAAGACCTTATAAAATTTACTTTTTATGTGTAAGCAGCTTGTTTTGTTTTATATATATATATATATATATAAATGTTACATTCTGTGGTATGTCCTGTACCACACTGCACTCGCTAGTCTTGATCTTGAATGCCAGCTGGTGAGTGCGAGTATCAGTGTTTAGGCATTTAAAATCAGTCTCTGAAAAACACCTTATGGTGCCACAACAGTGATGATTCACAAAATGTGGATATTTTTTTCAGACTTTAATATTAGGTGTGGTTGTACTATTTCTATGTTTTAACTAGATTGTATCCTATGCATTTTATGTATATGTTTTCAAGCATCATTTTTTCAAGCCAGAAAATCTTACTCATATAACAAAAGTTGGTAGGCCCTATGTATAGATTGATAGCGAAATTACTAAAATACAGCAGGTAGTACTTATTTTGAGCCATACTTTTACATCATTTATATCTGTATTCCTCGACTCTTAAAATTTTTTTCTTTGAATTTGCAACTGTCCATTTTTAACATTTTTATCTGTTTGTATACAAGGCTTCAACTATATAAAACTTACAAAAATTTTGCTTTATTACATTGGTATTGGTCAGGAAAAAAAAAGCAAAATCTTGGAAAAGTCAGGGAATTCAGTTTTATGATTTGTGTACTTACCTTGAGTGTACATAATATGTACATAGTTTTGTATGCTGTTGGAGGTTTCATTTTTTAAAGTTCTATGTATTTATAACAGATGAAAATGTGTAAACCTTTAAAGTTTTGCAAATTCTCTATGAGCATATGCCGAGATCTATTTGGGTTAGTGCCCATTTTGTTGCAGTAATGTTCTATATGAGAACTTCAAAATACCAGCAATAGATTTTGCATTGAAGGTCACATTAATAGTAGTGTTTTGGCTGGCATACATTTGATGAAACTGGAAAAAAATAGGAACAGACAAAAAAATGTTTTTCTATTAAAAATACTTTTTTTCACATTTCAGCAAATGCTTACTGTTACGTACGAGGAAGGAAGGTTTGATAAAGGTGGAGGCATTGCAAACTACGAAATACCGCCTGCACCTCGTCCACTCTTCCCTACTCAGCGTCCTCTCCACAAGAGGCTTTCACCTGTACGTTACAGTGCCACCCCTGTGAGATCAGCTAAGCCTCTGTCGCCTTCGCCGCCCGAAGTGCAAACCGAGGTATTACCCCATTCATCATCATGGGAGTGTAGTTTACTGAAAAGAATGTGTACTAACATGTCCAAGGGTCACCACAAACTATTTAATTAAATTTTAACACTTTTATTTACATGCAACTATGTCCTTCACTCTTTGTTCCTTGTGTGCTTTATCATTTACAGTAATTTAACATTTTATAACTTTCTCCACAGTGCTGCAGCTATGTTTAAATAATACTGATCTGATGACATTCTACGATTTCTAAGGAAGTGTTCATTGATCGCAGGCTACAGACGCAATACAATTCTAGCTGTTGTGAACTGTGCCTAAGAATATCTATGTACGTCTCTGAAACATTCTAGTCATATGATAGTAAGTTTTTCTCAGTGGGTATAAAATTGCCCAAATGAAATGGTAGAAACAATTTGGCAGAAAAAGAAGTATCATCTCTTAACTTTCGAAATGTCAGGTTAACTTTTGAAAATGTCACTATTCAGAAGCTTTGTATTGTACAAATTAGTGATTGAAGTAGCGCCTAGATGTAAGTGCAGCTCATGTAAATATTTCTGAAACTATAATATGATCTTAGTTTTGTATTTTGAAATGATGAATGAATTTTTTTGCATTGCCAAATTGTTTGCTGACATAT
This sequence comes from Dryococelus australis, assembly GCA_029891345.1. Taxonomy (NCBI): domain Eukaryota; kingdom Metazoa; phylum Arthropoda; class Insecta; order Phasmatodea; family Phasmatidae; genus Dryococelus; species Dryococelus australis. The sequence continues at coordinate 116,479,045 of CM057000.1, read as the reverse complement.
TTGTAATTTATACTGCATATTATTTTCTTTTAAACTTAGTTTTAGATGACAGTTGAGAATGTTAATTATGCAGTTTTTTTGAGATACACAGTTTAACATGATTATTAAAAAAAATCTGTGTCTAAATCCAATAATAAATGTTCTTAACTCCGTTTAGGTCATGTGAGAACATAATACATAGTCATAGTGATCTCTTCCACTGATAAGGTCAAAATATTGATACATGTACTCTAACACTGTCAACTTCATGGTTCTCAGATTGCCAGTAGGTCTTTATATCTCTTCGCCGCTGCAAGACTTGATGCATTCACAAACTTTGTACCAACCTTTATCGCTCACATCCCAAAATGTCTGCGAGCACAATCACAACTAACAAGTGAGAAGTTGAACCACCATTCTGTACGGGAAGCACAAAGAAAATTTTTCAGCTTTTAAATTAATTTCCATTGTTTTGATTTACATGAAATTTGGAAAACAAGATTTTTTCTTGAAGACAGTTTTTTTTCTACATGTAATTATTTCCTCTTGCACAATATTGCAGACTTGATAGTTTCTTGCATTTTTACTGGGAATGTCTTGCAAATTCTATGGCAAACCATAACGTTCAGGATTTAATATAATTTCACAATATATACATACGTCTACCATTCTTGACTGGTATTAAATTAATTCTGGTATATGACAATGACAGTGTTTGTAACCCGTAGCGACTTCTGTTCTCACAATGTGTTTTATCAAATGTATGTAGTGCTAATGAATGTCTTTTTGTGAATATAAGTGGTTTTTTACAGCATGATTTCTTTGCATGGTATAGGATGAGTGGCAGAGTTTTGCAATTTTGTGGGTGTATTATGTAAATAACTTAAAATATGCTGAAATGTATTTTAAGGCTGTACTGTTTGCTTGTATGTTAAATAAATGATTGTGAAACACTTTGCCTTCTTTATTGCTGTCAACTTCAAACTATTCCTTCTTATTTTCTCTGCATGGCTTTTCTGCAACTACATGAAGAATATAAAATATGGTTTTCCCTGCTGCATGAATGGCATGTTTGTTTCTTTTATTGCTTTTGTTATTATGTTACCTGCAACATAATGAGATGCACATTTTTTGCCAGTGAGGAAAATGTGAGCTGTAAACCATCATTTTCTGGGAAAATTCTAATCTCTTTACCTATGTGTGCGCTAGTGAAGCATGATGATATACATACTGGAAGCTATACAAATAATCTTCAAAGTGTTTTATTGCATGGGAACGACAAACTTTTTAGATACAAATTATTTTCAAATGTTTTGCTGCATGGAAAATGCAATTTTTTTTTAGAAAGAGTGCAACTAAACTATTTCAAGCACAATAAATACTAGCCATTATGCACTAGGATTTTCATGAAAAAATTAAAATTCACCTTACTTATTGAAAGTTTATATTCATAATTGTACTGTATTTAACTTTGCATGATCACATATTATGACAACAAATGTAGTTATTGTATTTGGTTTGAAATCTTATGAATGGCATTCAGCTTCATTCCATGTGCAAGACTGCTCGGTTGGTCTTTTCAGTCTTGTGTAGAAGTGTCAGTGTAATTTATGAGCAATACATCCTTTGTATTTCTGTCTGGCCTAGTTCTACAGTTAGCTTCCTCTGTCAAGTCTTGTAGAATGAAGTTTATGAGTAATTTATTGCCTCTTTATACAAAGCACTTCTTCATTCATAGCTTCCTACGTACAGTACATATATCTTTTCACTCTCTGACAACACCAGATCTGAGACGACTTTAACATTGTACCATATTTACTTGCATAATCTCTGCCATCACATAATACCCACACCCTTGTTTTTAGTCTCTTTAAAATGTTTTGAAAATCTCTACATAATGCCCGACAGCAAGTGATGCAGTCTTGGCCCCCATTGAAAGAAATAATGGACAAAGCGGCTGTCACTGTCTGCAACAGAAGCCGTCGACCTTTGGCAGTTAGTTCTCACTGGCTACAGCATGGGGTTGAATAGCAAGAGGATAAAGTCACTTTGCATAGTATTTGTAAACTCATAGGTCACACAGCATTTTTTTGTGGGGAATCACAATGCGTGTGTTGAAGTAACAAGTTTAGGTAATGGACTGGGTAAGGTACAGTTTGTACACTGCATCATTCAAGTTGCAAGATGTATAGTTCACTGAACAACATGGAAGCAGGGCACTAACACAAATTCGCAGTGAACAAGAGATCTCGTGTGTGGGAGTGGCGGAAGGAGAAGGTGCAGCTGCAATCCACAAGATAAAAGAAGTGTGCATTTTGCAGTCTTAAGGCCGGGAAATTCCTTGAACACAAACGAATAGAAAATTTTCTATGTGTATTACATAACTAAATTTAGTATGTGAATTATGAAACAATGCTTGCACAGATGCGAGGAATTGTCTTGTATTTGATGGACATTCCACAAACTCAATTAACAGCCAGTTATAGATGGGTTACATATTTTATGAGATGGGAAATCTTTTCTTTACGTCACAGAACATCATTCAGTCAGAAGTTGCCAAAAGAATACAGTGAGAAGATACAATAGTTTTAGGGCTTTATTATTAGGTAGAGAAAACCTATGATTACCTTGAGCCACAAATTTGATGAATGACGGCCTGAAGGGCTGGGGCGCATCTACATCATTAGGCTTATAATTTTGTCAGGTCAGGTACACATACTTGGGGGCAGACTCTAGTGTGGTGGAGTCTACAGAATCTGGTGTTTGGCTTTTATTACACCCTTAAACAAGGTTGGATGGTTAGGCCTTGAACAAGGCACGTAGTCTAGCCGAGCAAGATGAGGCCTACAGGCAGCTGGGGTAAGTAGGGTTGCTGCTTTACCTTGCACTCACCTCATCTGCGGCCGACATGCGCTCATGAGCTGATGTCTGGTGTTCGGTCCATTAAGCAAGTGGGTCGTTGGTGTCAGTTTCTGCGTCTGGTGGGTGGCCCTCTCTGGGTCTGCAAGCAGGCGGTTGGCCGGCTGTCGATGTCTGGATGTGGTGACTGGCTATTTCCCTAGGACCAGGGTGTTCCGACTTCATCCGGAGAGTCGAACCAGTGCCCTGCGGACTTGGGATTCGTGGCTCAAGACGGCTGGGCAGAGCTCGGTAGCGGATGAGGCCGGAACAAGGGGCAGGCCCAAGCATACGTATTCGACGACGGAATGAGCAGCTGCAGGGGCTTTCATCAAGGGGCCAAATAGATACTGGGGTGGACTGAAAGGTGAGGCCTTGAGCTCATTCCGTTGGCGTTAAACAGCTGAAGGTTGGTGAGGTTCGATTATTCAGCAACTGTACCTCGCCGAGGACAGCAGCTGTCCTCCGGTCGTCCTACTTATTTCCTCTTCTGTGGGTGAACAACATGTACGGGGAAGGTACATCAGTTCACGTCCACTCTGAGGTGGCAGGAAAGGGTTGCTTAGCAATTGTGTAACTCAGAAGGGGTAGGTCACTCCATGGCAGGCCTGGCACTCCTGGTGGGTCTATATGCAGTGTATGGAGTAGGTTAACTGATCTGACAAATGTGGTCTAGCCGCCTTGTCATGTGTCTTGCCAGTGGCTGTGGCTCTACCGTACATGTGCACCAGGTGCCTTTGCATATCTGGTCTACTGTATGGTTGGCATATTAATATGAAGTGTGGAGATAATTCCAGTCCTTGTTAGGGGACACTGCAGTCCTACTCTAGAGTCGTAAATCTGTTTATAAAGCCATGGTTCCCTGACGCTTCCTTATGGGGTGACACCAGGATGGAGACTAAAAACAGCTCACTAAAGAAAGGACAGGCTATGGTTGGACTGTAAACGACATGTTTTATTCCAGCCAGAATACAACATGGTGAGCTGTACTCTGCTGTGTAGAATAAATGCACTGAATAATCTACAGAATTGAAATTCATAATAAAGAAAGACAGGTGAAGAGGCCTGTCGGCTTGAAGAGTGAGAGCAACAATTACGTATCCATGAAAATAACATGCTAACTGAAACTTGGTTGTTTTGAAGGGACTCATTGAAGATTGGGTGTACAGTGTTGATGGCAATGTCAAAGGGGAGATGGGGGTATCGACTTTTTGGGGCTGCAGCGCGTGCTTGATTCGGCAGGGATTCCTCTCGAGGAGGAAGAAAGAGCACAGAGCCTTAGCATGACTTATGCCAAGGCTAGCTGCTGAGTTAGACTGCTGTTCCTCAACAGTGCATGGCCTTTTATACACCTGGTCAGGGGTGTGTCTTGGGTTTCTTTGGCTGTGATGTGCCTACGGCAGGGTGGCTCCTCCCTTCATGTGTGGTGCAGAACTGGCTGCGATCTCTCGGGGAGGTTGGAAGCTGGCTAGTTTCCTTATAGGCAGGTGGTATCTGCCGCTCGCATAGTAGCAACTCACTTGCATTGCAGGCTGGTATTCCTTCTCACGGGAATTTGCTAGGCGGGGCGACTTGCATGACTATTCCTCTTGACATGTATTTCGCTCTTCCAGTGTCTGACATATCCAATGAGGTAGAATGCTAGCCTTGGTGGCGTCCAGTCGGGGTTCATACCTTGTCTGGGGTGCATGGCGCGCATGTCATGATACCGAGTAGATAAAAAAGAAATAGTGCAAATACGCATCATGCATCAAATTGGTAACATGGACTAATTCCCAGTTTTTTTATATTTCTTAAAATACTATGGTAAATCCAAAAGGAGAATGGAATGTGCCCTTTTTGTCGTTAGTTTTTGCACGTGTTAACAATAGGTCTAGATGAGACCAGTTAGAACCGTAATTGTGTTGTCTTAATACACACACACCACTGAGAATTTATAAAATGTGCACATAACAGCAGGTTCCATTCTCGGCTGTGGCTCCCCAAAATTAAGGTTGGAAGGCCCTACTTAGATCCTCATTTTTGCAGGGGACCCATATATTTTTTTGACATTTTTGTAGGAATTAATAAAAGGAAATATGTAATCTCATAAATCCTTCGAAATTCAAAGTAAAAATTACATGTTGTAGATAACATTTTAGTTTCATGATAATGCATAGTTGTATATCTTTACAAATTTGTACATAGACCAGATGCAATTTGAAATATACAGTATTCACTAAGCAATATTAACAGCATGCTTATTGTGTGGATGGTCACTGAGTTAATAGTCTACAAGTTTGCTACATATAAAGAAAAGTGGGGAGCACAGCTATTTACAAAGATGGTAACTCACATCACAGCTGACACTGAGTTGAGTTCATTTCTATATGCAGGCACCCCTCAAATAAATTTTGCCTAGGGCCTCACAATCCATAGAGCTGCCACTGCTTCTCTGTATCTTTGCACAGTGTTCTTTTGTAAAAATTCTCACTGCCTATTTTCGTCGTGCATGCACAAGGAAGTTGGGACCACTGATGAAACATGAGTGTGGTTGAAGGGGTGTTTTGCTGTAGCCCATGGCTGCAGGTGTATGCCATTGCCAAATTGTCTAAAACGTTACGAGTTATGCCTCCTACTGCTGCTTTATTACACCACACAGTTTTCAGCAGTGTTATTTACTTTGTTACAGAACAATGTTAGGGGATTAAAAATTATGCTTCTGGGGTGTAATGTTATACATAGGATGTCCACCATTTAGTCAGTCAGGGCTATTATGATAAAAAAACTTCTCCATATTTTTAGTTAATGAACTACGTATTTTGGCAAGTATAGGCTGCACTGAATTTTTGTATTCCTGTAAATATAGTTAAATCACAATTCCGTACAAACATAATAAATTCAGACTTAATTTCTCTCCTACAAAACATTTGTGACAGAAAATTTGTATTATGTTGCAATGTTTTCAAATATACATCGTGCAATTACTAGTCCACAGATGGTAACGTGACTACACATTTACATTTTACATGTGCAAGATGAAGGTTATCTTGTTTATGAACGCGAGTGTACAAATAATGGCATGAGAGGAAAGTTTTTTCCCCTCCCCCTCTTTGCCCCTTTCTTTCTTCAAGATAAAACATTAAAATATACTGTATGTTAACAAATTTGTGAACGTGTTTTGGGGAAAAAAATTTTTTTATTGCCAATATCTCGTATATAAGCCACACCTCACAATGTAGTCATTTTTTTTTGTAAAAACGTGTGGCCTATACACACCGAACTACTAGTTTATATGCTTGGGATAAAGCACTGACAAATGCAGCTTTACTGTCTCTCATTCTACTTAAATTAAAAAAAAAAAATAATTCAATGGTTTAAAAAAAATTAAATTAAAATTACCATATTTCGGCGTGTATAGGCCGCACATTTTTACAAAAAAATTACTACAAAAAGTGGGGCGCTGCTTATATACAAGATATTGGCATACCACTTTTTTTCTAAATTCCCCCCCACCCCCCCAAAACATGTTTAGAAATTTGTCAACATACAGTACATTCTAAAGTTCTAACTCTTAAAGGAAGGAAGGGAATCAGAAGGGAAGGAATAAGAAAAAGACACTCACACTTGTGCAGTTAAAATTTTCTGTCACAAAGGTTTTGTAGGGGAGAAATTATGCCGGAATTTACTATGCTTGTATGGAATTATTAAAATTTCACTAAAAGTTTTGTTAAATAAATATAGTTTTCACTGTACAAATACAGTATTATAACAAATGTCATATTTCACGCTCATAGACGCCACTGAGATCATTTTTAGTAAATTTGTATGTAGGTTAAAAAAAATCCCTCTATTCATGTCAGCAGATCTACAAGCACTCAGAGTGTAGAGAATGTAGTGGAAAATTGTAATGCAACCAAAATAGAGATAAGCTTATGTAAAAATAAATAATATTTATGATTATAAACTTTAAATTGGTGGGAAAATAGTTTTTATAACCTCTTTAAATACTGTACTTATCAGAGACATTAATGTATCAGGTGCATTGTAATAAGCAACATTTTTTATGGTGTCAACTTATGTAGGGGTCACTCCCAAATTTTCGCAAATGGGAATCCTGCCGGACAATACTGCTGGTCGAAGGGTTTTCTCAAGAATCTCCTGTTTCCTCCACCTTTGCATTCCAGCTCTGCTTCATTTCCACCTCTTTTCACCCTCATCGGCTCTCAACTCCTCATTGTTGAGAGCTGCCGAAATCTCTCCATGCCACTCAACTGGTGTACACAATGCATGCACTACCTTCTGTAAAAGCATGTACCACTTCCACAACTTCCATACTTTGTGAGCACATTTAAATGGCACAGTTTTACATTTTAGCTATCTGATTTTATAATTCATACAATAAGTATTAAGCGGAAAAAATTAATTTCTTCAATTTCTCAATTTCTCTTACAGTAGCCCAGTTTATGCAGCAGGCAGTATACAGTAAATTAGCCACAATTTTATTCCCAGTGTTAATTTTGTAACACTGGCATATACATGATTATCCTGAACTCCAGGTACAAACTTTGTGAGGTGATTCATTATGGGAAATGCGGTAGGCAATATAATACGACGGCCAATTCAGAAGGCATTGCTATTATTGTTTATCTCCTGAAAATGATTGAACATAGGAAATGTACTATGAACAGATGAAAGTGTACAAGAATGTTTTAAAGGTGACAACACATGTGGTATGGATGCAGGAATGTCCGGCAAGGAACAAAGACAACCATGGCTGTTTGAAATCACTGTATAATTGATTTATTCTCATACACTCTGTGAACATTACCCAAACGTGTATGTATCGTAAATGTACGAAGTGTTAAACATCCTTCAAAGTAGTTTCCTTGGTTGTCATTCGTCAATGTGTGCTACCTCACGTAGAACTGCTGTTGCTATTGGATGCGAAATGAGTGAATCCGTCCAGCCATGAGCACATTCTTTATGTTAGTTGTCGGATGACAGCGGTGCAAAATGGATGCAACCAAAGTCGAACAGAGTGTGTACATCAAGATAGCTGTACACTACAGCCCCAATGCATGCAAATGTCATGTGGGAAGCATTGGGAAATTGCGCTATACCCTATCATACAGTGGCAAGGTGGGTAGAGGCCTTCAAACAGGGAAGAGAGTTAACAGTTGATCTACCTCATAGTGGATAGGCTGTGTCAGCTGACCATGGCGTACGAGTGGCTGTGGTCGATCAGTGCCTAATGGACGACACTCGCTAGACTGTTATGGGATTAGTCCAGCATACAGTTATTCATCCTTCGTATGTGCGCCTGATTCAACAGCAGGACTTAAGTGTATGAATGATTTCTGCCAAGTGTGTGCCACATCACTTAACTGAGGTCGAGAAGTGGACCTGATATGAGACATGTCATATCAATCTGGAACCCGAATTGAAGAGACAGTCCAATGAATGGCATCATCCTGGATCACCATGGAGACACATGGTATGACAAAACCTGCCACCCACAAAGCTGATGATCATTGTGACATGACAGTCAAGGTGTTTTAGGCTGTACTGTAAATGCACAGTACTACCTGTCATTTCTGTAGTACTATCTTCATCATGCAGTTCAAGAGAAATGTCCTTAACTGTTGGACAATGCTATAGTCTTACATGACAATGCCAGACCTCATACAGCAGGTAGCATTACACGTTGTTTACAGCATTGGGGATGGGAGGTGTTGCCACAACTTCCCTATTCACCCGATATTAGTCCATGTGACTATGATCTTATTCCCAATGTGAAGAGGCCATTGCATGGTAAATTATTTGCCAACAAACAAGACATCATCACAGCATTTTGATGAGAGCTAGTGCATGTTGACGATTGACGGATCTCGTGCAGTCAGTGGTATTTCCCGACTGTATCATTGCATGCAACGAACTGGGGACAACCTCAGACACTACTTTAAAGGATGTTAAAAAGTTTGTACATGTACAATATGTACCAGTTCAGATGAGTGTATACAGGATGTATGAGAATAAATCAATTAAATGGTGATTTCAAGCAGCTATGTTTGTCTTTGCTCCTTACCGGACATTCCTGCATCCGTACCCCATGTGGTGTTACCTTTAAAACGTACTTGTGGTACACTTTCAACTGTATATAGTACATTTCCTGTGTGGGATCAATTTTGAGAGATAAACAGTAATTGCCATGATTTCTGAATCAGCCCTCGTACAATGTATGAACTAACATAATTATCAAACAAACATTTAAAAAATGGGAATTAGAAATATTTAACAAAATGTTAGTAACCACATGAGATGAAAAAACAAATTCATTAATAGTGTTAGCTTGATTTGATATCTACTATCTGTGAACATTTTGCAGGTGGTAGCATCATCCAGCATTAGGAAATTAGGGTTGTAACAACCAGCCTGGGAAGACAGGTTGCATACCTGGCTGGCAATTTGTGGCACCCTTTCAAACATTGCATGTTTTCTCAAGAAACATTCACCTGAGAGTGTTATGCCAAGGCAACGTTCTGTGTTCCTTTATTGTAAACATTATTATTACTTTATAACAATGGAAAAACACTCACAGTTACCACATTTTTCTTGCTCATTAACATGGTACCTCTTAATTTGCTAATGATGGGCAGTGTTATTACCCACCTATTTTTCACAGGTGGCATATATCAAATTAGGTTAACACTATTCACAAATCTGTTGTTTTATTCATGTAGTTTCTAATTTTGCAAATAAATAATTTGAGTTCCCAACTTTCAAGGGTTTTACCCTCCTTTAGTAATCACTTCAGCTTGAAGGTCATATTGTTTTCTACCCCTTTTGCATACACAAATCTTCTCACTAAGTCTGTACGTGGAGTACAATACAATCCTGTACAAACAGTGTAGTTGCGAGCATGTTTCAGCTTATATTATTGTCAACCCTAGTGATGTGAGTCTGACAATAACACAGATTGCTTGTGACCTCAGAATCGGCAGCAACTTGTCAACATTCAGGACCGACCCCCACAGCCCATCCCTCGGCCAGATGTTCCAGAGGATGAAGACAGAGACAGCTACATCACAGTCACAGACACAGATGCTGGAAGAGGTCTGACTCATTACATTTTCAGTCTTGATTAATATATATTTAAGAAACCTTCTCTCCAAGTGTGATTCCAAGATGGCACAGTGTCAGCTATGCGTGTAGAGGTTTGCCTATGATAATAGGGGCAGTCTAAGGAAAAAATTGGCTTGTGGCTGTATCTGGGACATGGCTGAGGTTTTACATGAATACATGTATTCTATCGGGTAATATTTATTTTTAGGATATGAGAACAAAATGTAAATAAAATATATACTTGGCTTTATCGCTTAAATCAACAGATCGAGACAAGAGCTTTTGTTTAGTACCAAACTCACGGTCATGCTAGCATCATAGTTGTATACACAATCGAAGGAGACCACATTTATTTCAATCATGTTATTGGTCACGAAGAAATAGGATCAGAGTGGATCACCCTGCAAGCACTACATCACTGTTTCTGCCCTGGTGCCCCATTTGTTGGTCTGATACCTCAAGCCATGCTGTTAATATTATTGTAGGCAAACACAGAGAAATAAATTAGTGTTGTGCAAATGTAGCTCATTTTTTGAATAAATGAAAGTGAAAAAAGGTTTTATTCAATTTCATGAAACTGAAAGGAAAGTAAATTTAATGGAAGTCTTAAATGTTATCAAATTTTTATTTTGTATTGTTAAACACTCATAACCAACTAAATTAAATTGAAAATATGAAATCAAACTGCATATTATTATCAGTGTAACAATATATTCCTTTAAGTACATATGAAAAATTACTTAGTGATAAGAGTGGATTGCATGAGAAATAAATTAATGCTGTAATGAAATCTTTGAAGAACTTCAGAAATAGATTCTGCCAACATTTCAAGTTTGGTTTTATGTAGTTATTATAGTAATAATATTATGAAGGGCACAAATAAGTGGACACACTCACAAAAAATTTCATTGACACTCAATTAAACATATGGTAAGCACTGAAATATTCACTGAACTTGAAATTTTTTTTAATTAGACGTTCAACAAACAGCTTTGCTGCCAAAATCAAAAATAAAATATTTAATTTTTTGCTATTGTTTTGGTATACAGAATATTCGCACAACCATAGCAGGAGTGCATGTAAATTTTGTAGGTGGTCCACCATAGTATGTGATTATACATTGAGATTATACAGAGGGAAAACAAACTATCCCGTAAGTGAAGGCCCATGTCTGATGTATGGACACACCTAAGAACTAAATGATTACTTGTTAAAGCAATCTGATTGTTGCCTACAGCTGATGGATGGTAATTTGTGAGGGATCCTTATTGTATCTTTATTTCAACATCTCTGTTACTAATTATACAAAGGATCTACATATAAGGCATTATGATACTTTTTACTATTTCTAACATGGGTGCCATCCACTGCACTTATAACACCTCCTTTTTCCACTGTACATCCTACCCTGACTCATACAATTCTTTCATTTTTACTCTACGACCACTTCTGGTTACTTAATGTCCTTTACTTTCACCACCCACAGTCTGGAAAGCATTTGAAATTGATGTCTTCTGTGTCAGTATCTACACTACCTTCATTGTTCACCTTGTCCTCTGAGTCTGTAGAGCGTCCTTGGCACTTTCAACACTACCTTGTGTGTTTGATACTGTACATTCTGATGGACCATCAGTTTCCTCTTGGACTGGTACAGTGCTTGTCTGGCCAGTTCCCTTAAAATGTGAGTGTAGTAGATGACTTCTATTACGTCGGATCACCCCTCCCCCGCTGTCTTTCCTCACCCCATAGGACTTTGTGGTTCACTGTGTTTTGCCACGATTACACTTGGTTCCCACATCTTCTCATTTCCTATTTTGGTGACTATCCTGTCACCAACCTGAAATTGAGCTTCAGTTTTCTTGGCAGACCTGTCATGAAAGTGTTTGAACTTATCTTGCCTGGCTTTCAAGGTATCATAGACTCCCTCCTGGATTAAAGGTTGCATCATAGTAGTGGTTATGGGCAATCTAGCTCTAATGCATTGACTGAATAAAGTTTGTGCCAGAGATGCTTGAAGTCCTGTTATGGGAGTGTTATTATATTCTCTTAGTAAATCTCTGTGGTCAGTGCCCTCAGAGTTACTTTTGCGTAGGATCTTTTGGCTGATTCCCACAGCTTTTTCAGCCATGTCATTGCTTCTGTGGTAATGGGGACTGCATGTACTCAGTGCAATTCCATATTTACTGTAAGACTGTTGGCATTCATATGATTTGAATGGTATGTTGTCCGCGATAAGTTCTTTAGGGAATCCATGGATGTTGAAGACGTCCTGCATAGCATTTATGACACAAGTAGAGGATTTTGCATTTAGTGGTCTTATGTCTATTCAGTGAGAATAATAATCAATGAGGCATTCCCAGCCTCTTCAAGGATGTTAGCTCCTACTTTAAGATATGGTAATCTAGGAATGGTATGAGGTATGAGTGGCTCCCTCCAATTCGCCCTTTGGAATTTCTCTCAAGTCCAGCATCTTGAGACATATTGTTCAATGTCAGCTAACATTAGAGGCCAATAAAACAGCTGTCTTGCTCTGGCTTTTGTTTTTTCAACACTGCCATGCCTTCATGTGCTAAATTTAAAACATACAGCTGCAATGCAGTAGGCACTACAATTTTGCTGCCTAGTAACACCATCTTGTCTTCAACATGAAGATTATCTTGGACCTTGTAATATGTCTGACATTCTGGTGGCAACTTGCTGGCAGCTGGCCAACCACCTTGATGCATTTGAGATACACTGGAAAGGATAGGGTCTCGACTGGTTTCTTTCCCAAATATCTGTTTTCTTGCATCACTCATTGGTAAATAAGCACTAAGAGAGTGTACAGTTTCCACAATATCATGATCTTCCTCAGTTTTAGGGAGGGGCATGCGTGACATCTCATCTGCCAGTTGTAAATCTTTGCCTGGTACATAATACATGTGAAGGGTATATTTAAGAAGTTTGTCTTAGGCGTTGAAGTCTAGGGGACCCTATTTTCCCTATGATTTTTTTCATTACTGCTACCAAAGGTTTGTGATCAGTTTGAACATTCACTGGAAGACCATAGATAAAGTCATGAAACTTTGATGTCGCAAAATATATAGCCAGCAGTTCTTTTTTGGATTGGGAGTAGTTCTTTTCACTGTCTGTGAGGCAGCGCGAGGCTGTCGTCACCATCTGCAAGCTGCTTGCCCCTGCACTAGATTTCTGTAGCAAACAGCACCCGAGGCCATGTTGTGATGCATCACACTGCTGGGTAATTCATTTTTTAGGGGCAAACAGCAGTGCTAGCACAGGTGCAGATGAAATTTTCAATTTTAGTGTATCAAAAACTTTTTGATGTGATAGTAACCACTGCCATTCATTTCCCTCTTTGAGCAGTTCATATAACGGTGCTGGCTGTAAGGGTCGCCATTTGGGCATTGCAAATTTTTTTATTTGAGGGGGATTTCAGGTTTGTCAGTGTTGTTGCTCTGTCAGGATCTAACTGCATGCCTTCGGAGAAAAGTCATGGCCCACATATTTAACTTCATTCACTTTGTATTGGAGTTTAACATTGTTTAATTTTACATTTTTAGCTCAAGCCCTTTCTACGACTTGGTGAACTGTTTCATCATGGGCTGCCTCAGTTTCCTCCATGCACAGTAAATCATCAAAGTATATCACTGTGTTGGGTATGTCCGCAAAGTTACTCTCAAATACATACTGAAAGAGTTCAGGTGCAGTGGGTATTCCATAGGGCAATCTAAGATATCAGTAGATGCCAAATGGGCTGGAGAAGCAACATTTGAGGGATGATTCTTCTCCTAACAGGATTTGATGGAAACCTTCCCTTAAGTCAAAAACAGAGAAATATTTTTTTCCTGCTAACTTTTCACTGATGTCACTCAATTTGGGAACCATATGATACTGTCATTTTACAAGTTTATTTAAATCAGTAGGGTCGAGACACACTCTGAGTTTACCATTAGACTTCTCAATAATGACAAGGTTACTGATCCACGCTCGTACATCAACTTCCGTAACTTTTTAGATAACCTTTTTTCCCTCTAGCCTGTCTAGCTCTGCTTTTAGTGGTGCTCGCAAAGCGTGGGGTACCCTCCTGGGGGGCCTACACACTGGTTCTACTGCTACTTGTGTAACAATCTTACCTTCTTGACGAAAGCAGCCCAGGCCACTGAAGACATCCTCATTCTTCAGTATGAAGTTGTCCTTAGCGCTCTCGCAGGCCATGGAGTTGACTCGCTGTACCAGGTTGTGTGTTAGGCAGCCTGATAATCCTAGCAGTGGCACCACCTCAAGATCCACCATCATGAAGTTAACGTAAGCCTCATATCCCTTGGCTCTACACAGCAAAGTAACTTTACCCACCGGAGTAACGACACCATCCAGTGTTTTTAACTTAACACTTATGGGTTGTATCTGAAACTGATGATTGACTTTTTTTAAAAATGATGTGGTAACACACTAACCTGGGCACCTGTGTCTAATTTAACTGTCATGTTAACCTCTTCAATTGTTATTTTTTCTTGCCTTTTAATTTTCTTGTACGTCACACAGCTTCCGGTATCAATTTTTACCTGGCCCCTAACCTTAACAGGATGAAGTGCCACACTGACACTGACACTGTCACAATAGAGACTTTCTTGCGAGCTACGCGATTCAACATGTTCAAACACTTGTGCTTTTCTTACCCTACATGAACTTGCGAAGTGATCGAGGACACCACACTTCACACATTTCTTCCCATATGCACAGCACGCCTTGGGTCCATGAACTGTCTGGCATCATCCACATTTGATTTCACTTCCACTATCACTGGGTTTGACACCCCTTGATTGCTGATCATTGAACACTTTCTTGACCTCACTGACAGTACATGTTTCATTCTCACTATCTCCATTTTTATTGTTTATAATACTTTGCTCACATGCTCGGCACTGGGCCGCTGCCTCTTCCAATGTTAAATTATCTATCCGTAACAAAACTTCTTGAACAGCCTTGTCTCAGACACCATGAAAAATACGATCGTGCAACATCGTATCCTCTGCGGTCTCAGTATATTTCTGGTGGTAATTAGAATTTTTGACCAGCGGGCATAGTGAGGTAATAAAATGGTCAAAACTTTCCCCTTCTCCTTGGCACTGCTTAGTAAAGACATACCGTTCAAAGTCCTTATTACCTCTAGGGTGGACATACCTTTCAATTGCTTCCTTAACTTTGATGTAGTTGTTTCGATTATCTTCAGGAATGGTGAGAGTCTCCAGGATGCGAGACAATGTACAATGTGCTTCCCATAGTATTTTGTAAAAGGGAAATCTTAACCTTGTCAGCAGCATTGTCCTGACCTGCGCTTACTAGGTAGTCTTCAAACTCAGACTCCCAAAACTTCCAGTCCACGTAAGCATTTTTGCTTTGTAAATCCAAGTCAGGTGGCAACTTAACACCTCCACCCATAGCCATTGTGAACGACGATGATCGACGATCATGTTCCCCGCCGTTTCGCAACTTCGGCATTAGTGTCACTGTACCTAAATGCCTGTCACACTTTTACCGATCATGTTCCCCGCCATTTCGCAACTTCGGCATTAGTGTCACTGTACCTAAATGCCTGTCACACTTTTACCGATCATGTTCCCCGCCGTTTCGCAACTTCGGCATTAGTGTCACTGTACCTAAATGCCTGTCACACTTTCACCGCTGGGTACTGACGTTTATCTAGAATCTTATCTTTCCCGACCAACTAATCCCGTTGGCTGCGCCATGTTATATCTTTATTTCATCTCTGTTACTAATCATTAAAAGGATCTACATATAAGGTGCCATGACGCTTTTTACTGTCTCTAACATGGGTGCGAACCACTGCACCTATAACAATCCTAAACTAAATAAATCTGGTATGCCTGTGTCAGAACCAAATTATATACTTGATCTCATGAGCAAGGTTGTATAACACATTGGCCACGAGTCACACATCAGCAAATGAGAGGTTTATATAGTAGAATTACATATGACAGTCACACATGGCAAAGCTGGACGAAAATTGTGAGATAGGTATGTAAACTACAGTATAAGCATTATTGATTATTAGTGTGCATGTTGAGATACCATGTTTAATGTGCACAAATACAGTACCAAATTAATTATAGTTAGGTACCTAGCTCTTACCTTGCAATTAATGTAATATATCTGGGATGAATTTATCTTCAAGAAATAAAGTTAAATTGACAATTCGTTGAATAACTAAATCTTGAATCTTTTTTGGTTGCGTAATTAGGTGTTGGCCATTATCACACTTTTCAACACAACAGACGTACACAGAAATGTGCTATGGAAATAAAGATGTGATTTATTAAGGGGCCTGCATACCTTGAGATGTTTACCACGTTTGATGTTGATAAGTGGGAGAGAGATAAGGGTGATACTCCCTCGTACAACAAGTGTGCCATCAACACTACACACAAGGCTCTGAACTGGCATGCAGTGTTCTTGTCGTGCTGCATGTACCAATAGACTTGAAACAGTGACCTTATCTTCGTATTGGTGGGAAGTCTGTAGCACAGTTTAATATGGGATTGTATTGTAGTTTCACTAGTGTCCAAGTGGTATGTTTTTAAATATGGCAGTCTAAAATAGACATTTTTATAAATTTTGAATGGCTCCACAATAATATTTATAGCGTGTATGATACATTGAAAGTACCATCCCATCCTCGTGTGGAACATGTTTTCTGGTAAACACAGTGGGGACACGTTTAATTGTTTAATTGAAAATCCCGTACTTCAAACATACTGCAACGCCATCTAAGTGCCAGGTAAGCGAGAGCCTTAATACAGTATATAGTATGCACCTTCTATGGGTATTGTACATCCCATACCACCTGCACACTTGTAGCACCCATGCTGCAACATTCACTGAGCAACCCCAAGACATGAATCCTGCAGAGTGGGGTATCTGCAAGTGACTCACAGTTGTTAGGATGTCAGTGGAGGGCAGTACATGCTCAAACTACTAAAGGAATGACAGCAGAGATTATAGCCAAATCATTTCATAATGTTTTCGCTGGCATGAATTACACCTTTATGGTTTAGGTAGTCTCATCAATTCAGACTAGCTGCACCCAAAATGAAAGTCTTATATGTCTTCTTTACATGCATTACACTTATGTCTTCCTTGTCACATTTTGGTAGCAGTATCATTGGTTGGTTGTGTTAGTTACATAAGGCTCATATAATAGTGTAAAAATCAATTAATGAAATGAAAGCATAATATAATATCACGTGTAAATATTTTGCATAATTCTGAGAAGTAAAATTGTACCTGATATAATTTTGCGCAGAAAAAATAGTGCTGAAACTGGAAGAGAGAAGAAGTGCCCAAGGTGAGTGTGACTCAGAGTACTTAGACCTCCAGTCCGACAGTAGCGTCTGCAACGATGTGGCTGTTCCTTCATGTGCGGCTAGTCAAACTACAGCTGTCAAGTCCATCTCGTTTGACGTACCAGCTTCGTGTTGGGCGGATCATCCCTCCTGCAAGGACAATGCTGCAGAAGGGAAAGAGCTGGCAACAAGAGGAGAGACATCCCCTTCTTGCTCCCCTTGCCCGAGAAGTGGATCGCCGAGCCTTCCATCTTACATGAACGTGTATGTTTCTCCTGAAGGGAACAGCAATGCTGCACCTCCCGTGCCTCCCAGACGTAAGCTGCCTTTTGTTTGTATTTCTCTTGCTCTGAGTAAATTTACTGACACCACATACCCCAGTTGACCCCCAAGTCACATAGTTGTAGAGTGTAAATGGTTTATCCTCAGAAAATTGGATATGATAATGTGAGATAATGTGAGAACGTTTGCATTATCATAACTTATAGGTTAATATTTGTACAGTGACACTTTACCTGGAGACTTTCTGTTGACACCTTTCGTTCCACCCCTTTTTTCCCCCTGGAGCTGGGAAGCTGAGAGCTCCTTAAAAAAAGGTTCTTTATTGGGTTCTGGGGTTCAGCTGTCCTTGTGTGGTATCTCTATTATATATATCTCGGACTGGTGAGGCGCTGTCTTATGCACTGGTCTACTGGCCTTGTGGTGGCCATGATGGGGGCATAACCAGCTGAGATAGGAGGGGAAGCTTTATGGACAGAGATTGTGGGGGTAAAGACAAAATGGTGGGTAATGGTAAGAGAGCTATGAAGACGAACTGCAGGGTAATCAAGTTTAGTAGGGGTTTGAGGTGAAAGGGAACTCACAAGTTGACTGACTCCTCTCTTGGAGCAGTATTGATGATAGTGGTGTCCTAGGTGGCAGCAGAGAGACTTGGGGTAGGGGCGCAACAGAGGCGGAGACTGAAAGGGTCAAAGACTGCGCCTGTGGCACATCAACAATATACAATATTTCTTTGTGAAATATTCTCAAGGCATCGTTGTGAAGTGTGATGTTTATTGGAAAAACTGTGACGTCACTGTTGGACAAGGGCTCTAAAGTGCAGGTCAGAGGCACTGGTTCACAACTGACTAAGGGGAATTTGTACTATGTTATGTCGGGCCATAACTCTCCCTCGATAAATAGTAGGGCGAGTAGGCCGTCTACAAGGCACAAAGTCTGGCGTGAGGGTCACTGGCTTACATTGTGTTACAAGAGGCAATGATGTTGCTTTACCTTGGTTGGGTCTCACCTGGGGTATATCATGGATGGTAAAGTGGTTGGTTGCGATGCCCTGGCTGTGGGCAGTGATCAAGATGGGGGGCTGGGTAGGGCAGCTCAGGCCCCCTGGTCTGAGCTGTTCTGTAGTTCTTGATGATGGTTATGGCCTCAAGAATGGGCAGGAGAGGCCCAACTGCACGTGCAAGCCCAAGGTGAGACCTCAACAGTGGGAGGGCGGCTTGAGCTCGGTCTCATGTAAGGAGCTGCTAAGGGCAGATGGCAATGGGTTGCAGAGCAACTGACTAGGTTTGGAGGCAGTAGCTGCATTCTTAGCTCTCCATCTTGTACCTCTTCTATGGGTGAAGGGCATAAGGGAAGATCCTTAGTTCTGTCACACGAAGGAAGAGCAGGCGACGAGTTCTCTGGCCAAAGTGTAACCAGGAGGGTTTAGGCAAACCAGAATCAGTCCTGTCACACCAACTGGCGAAGTTCAATTTGGTGGATGGAGTGGGTTATCTGATCTTGATGTCTAGCCACTTTGTCACATGTGTTCCTAGTTGCTGTGGCTCTACCTTACAATGTTCTAAGTACTGGAGTACTTGGTTCAAGTTACAGGTGGCCACAGACTGTGTTATGTTTGGTAATGTACATGGTCCTGGTTAATGATAGCCCACAGTCCTAGACTAGTTTCGGTATCAGGACGTGGTCTCCTGCTTTTCCTTTGTGGGTTGATGTCTACGAGGTATAGTTAACAATCACCCTAGAATGAGTACACTGGGTTAAGGTATGAACACACTTTTATCCTCAGAGGAATATACATGGTGGCCCTTACTATCCCCTAGCTATCAATTATTGTACTGAAACCGGCAGAAGTAAAATACGTTATCCAGGTGAAGGCGACCAGGGGCAAAATAACCAAGAGCAGATGAGATAAGTAGCTATGACAATAACTGAACCCTAACTAACCTACACTTGTTTGTCCGGAAGGGACTCTGGGTCACTGCCAAAGTGGCAGTGAGTGTAAGGGAGAGAAGACTTCTTCAGGGATCGCTGGACGCTTATCTAGAAAACTACTGGAAGGCGGATGGTCTCTCATGAGGAAAGCAGTAAGCAAAGAGCTCCAGAACACGAGGGAGTGGAGCGAGCTGCAGAGTATTCAACTGTCGTTCTGGGGCTGCATGCCGGTATATATAGTTGGCTGGCGAGGCTCCTTAGGCTACCTTTCGCTGGTCGGGTATTTTCAGATGTGAGCTCCTCCCTTAGCAGCTCTGGCTGCATTCTCTTCGGGGAGAATGGAAGTGGCAATTTCCTTTGTTTGCTGGTTGCATCTCTGCTGCTCTCTTCGGGACAGCATTAGGCTTACTTTGCCAGCTTCTGTTGTACGTGGTTGTGATTATAAGACACATGAAGTCTGATGTAATTGTGTAGATGGGTTTGGCTTCTGTGTCCATAGCTGTCCCTTTCTTAGGAGTGTGCTGGTTGTCTCTGGAAGCAAGTTAACTTGGGGTCAAACCCTACTCAGGGTGACGTGTCGTCACACGTAGATGAGGCAGAGTCGTAAATAAATATTATGCCATTACGCATCACGTGTTAATTGGTATAGATGCGTGTAACACAAGCAGTTTTTTTATTTTGCTACAGATCTACTAGAAACAATATGCATTTGTTTTCTGTCAAATATACCAAAAATTTTTTTAACCATTTAGAAAACTGAGAAAGTTTGTTGAGATTAATCACAAGTGGTTTGTGGTTGGCTCAGAGTTTTACAACTGACCTCTCAAGTCTGCGTCCAGGGGCGAGTCCTAGACCCTTGTAGGCCAGCTGTTTTCGAATGAGCATTCTGACATGAGAAAGGTGTCAGGCAACATTGTGATGTGGGAGATTTTCTTATGCTTTCTTCCAAACTTCATTCCACTGTTACTCCATCTCCAACCTGGTATGTCATCACTTTTTCAAGCTGGTGGTATGATAGCATTTCCTCACTTGGACATGAAAGTTTGTTTACACACTGGAAGCTAGAGAAATTATGAGCTCAACACTGCTATGATAAGTTGTGATTCTTCCCAAAATTTGTTTAAAATGTTGTATCATACTCCTCATACATTTTGCAAATAGCTCACATTTGTTCTCAACTGAAAATTTTATACTGAAACTAACTATACAAACCTTTTGGTAAATAAAAGTTAAAACAATTTCTTAGACTGAAAAGTATTTCGGCGTGTATAGGCCACACTTTTTTTCAACAAAAAAAAAAATGACTACAGATATTGGCATAAAAAAACTTTTTAAATTTTTTTTTCCCCAAAACATGTTTAGAAATTTGGCAACATACAGTTCATTTTAATGTTTTAATTCTTAAAGGCAGGAAGAAATGGAAGGGAAATTATTGTAAAATAATAATAATAAACCACTTGTGCAGTTATTTGTTCACTCGGGTTCATAAACAAAATAATCTTCATCCCACACGTGTAAAATGTAAACATGTTGGAGCTCACTCATAGATGTCATATATGAGAAAATAATTTCTCTACTGTACACGAGAAAGATATCTTACACAGAGTTTGCATGCCCACCATGGCTCTACAAGTGCATATCGATAAGATGCCATTTTGTGTAAAATGTTGCTGTGGTTTTGCTTTCTCAAGTCACGTTACCAACTGTGGAATAGTAATTGCGTGATGTATATTCATAAACATTGCAACACAACACAAATTTTTTCACAAATGTTTTGTAGGGGAGAAATTAGTCGGAATAATTTACTATGTTTGTACGGAATTGTGACTTAACAATATTTACAGGAATACAAAAATTCAGTGCAGCTTATACTTGAAATATTAATTATCCCTTATTTTTCATCAAAAACTTTTGGTGCGGCTTATACACACAAAAATACGATATATACAGTGAAATCTCTTTTTAATTTACATCATAACATTTTATATGTACTTAGTAATTAAAGCACTTTATCCTGGAAGTTTTATTTTTAAACCTTTACAACATGGGCTTTACAAAATTAGTAATTTCAGTAATTAAAATTAATATGTAATTACAAAGAAAAAGTTGTAGAAAGCAAGGGTAAAAGTGTACTTTGTTTTATATGGAAAAGCACAAATTACAGCCTGCAAACACAAAGTAATGCATGGTTTGCAAATAGTAGGTACATGCTGCTTCCTTATTGCTGAAGTTTACGTTGAAAAAATCATACCACTTAAAATTACACTGAAGGTAGTTTATTCAAAATACTTTTATCTTTTCAAATAACTTAATATTTTAGTAAGGAATTCTCTTTATTTTTCGCACAAGAAGTAATTTAAAATTGTCATCACACTCAGTAAAATGCATTGCTCATTATGAATAAACATTTTTGGCGACAAGGGGAAGCAAAGTTTATGCTTCTGGGGTATAATTTTATTCGTAGTATGTCTACCTATTGATATAAATTAATATTTCATGAATTGTATATGTAAACAATATAATGAATGTGCATTCAGCATGATATTTTGTGTTGTATTGGTAAACAAAACCCATTTTTGGTTTAAAAATGGTTAGAAAAATCAATACCTTTACGTAAAGCCTGTGTATGTACATTTTAATCCCATTTGGGATGATATGAGATAAAATAATCTGTTAGCGATGCGATACAGTAATCATCTTACCGATTCCATGTTTTGAGGTCTGGTTGTTCATTCAATATGATGGACTGGCGTGGAATTCAAATTGGCAGTTCAGTAAAATAACGTCATATGTCACACTGCATGTATCCAACATAATCTTAATTGTACTGAAAGTTTACCTAAATTTTGTATGTTAAAGTTAAATAATTTAACATAGTTTACATAAGGTATTTGACTGGAAGTGAAACATCTTACTTTAACGTGAAAGATACGTTAAGTATGTTATAACAGAATTTTACTGTACTGTACTATTATAATTATTTTAGTCCTTTTATGACAATATTTGTGTTGTAAAGTAAAATATTTTATTTCAGATGTGGAAACTAAAGTTATACAATATACTATTTCGTCATAAATGAAAAAGGAAAAAACATAAAATTTAATCATTTATATATTTACTTCATTGTCTAGAGCATGAGTAATGTTAATCTAGATGAAATTACCTTTATTCCAGCTTCGTCAAACAAGAAGCCATGACCGGTGATATCTCGATGCTGTGGCAGAAAACCAGCTAAATGTTCCAGACAGTAGTGCTAGTGAACTGACTGTAAATCGTGTGAATGTGTGAGATGTGAACTTCAGATAGCTGTATGTGAAAAAAGTATGTGTTGTGAAATATTTATTGAGAAATGTACCTGTAATATGTAATAAAATATTGTAGTTTTGTGTATTTTTATAAATGTAAATACTTCATAAATTAAAGTTTGTATGTTTCTGAATAGAAAGAAATGTTCTTTATTGAAGAATTTTTTTTGCACTACAAATTTTAACATTTTTTTCAAAGTCTCTGGTAAAAGCACTGTGTCAGCCTAGATGACCTCAACGAGTTCTTACCTGAAGTACACAAATACTGTATTAATTATGACGCCGTCGGGTGAGACACGAGACGAATGATGACACAAATACTTACTGGTAATTTGGGCGCCAGCGGTGCTTCCCAATCACCGCATTATTGACACTCAGGGTTCTCAGGGATGCTGTGGGTTCTGTGTGTCCGTCTCACTCGTGCGTACTTACAAACACGTAGGCAATACTAAACTTTTCTAAACATCACTTTGAAAATAAGCACTTCATAAAATACATGTGGCTAGGACACTGTCACCACTGAATAAAAGAAGGTAAGTTCACTGCATTTACTCTATTTCTTAGGCAAAACATTACCTCCGGGATCAATTTGGCCCACCTAGTGTGATCTTCACCTAACCGGATACGTAATTGGATTTTGACGTCTTGGTTACGTCTCTCGGTTGGGTTAGCCCTGGATAGTATGTTGGGGTGGTACGGTGTTCTGTTCCCCACCTGGTACAGTATTCTCTCCACTTTCGCCCTACGAAATGTGTACCATTGTCCGTCAACAAAAACCCGGGGTGTCCCCATTTCGGAAAAACTCATTTTGCACCACCTGTGCAAGTGTGTGTGTACGGACGTTACTAACTTGGAATGCATATGTGGCAACAACAAGAAATCTTTTACCAGTTTTTGTATGCAGGTACGGGCCCATGATGTCGATGGCTACTGTTTTGAATGGCTCAGTTAGCAGCCTTAGCTGTTGTGGAGCATCGCAGTCTATTCTCCTCGGCTTCCGGGTGTTAAATGTGATACAGCTCTGTACATGTTTCCTGACATCTCCCTGAATCCCTGGCCAGTGAAAAAATTTCTGGACATTTCTTTGTGTTTGCGCGGATCCCGGGTGTCCATGCTTCAAACTGTCTTGTGCATACTTTAATACAAATTACAGTTTCTCTTTTGGCACATACATCCGCCATCGCGCACAACTACCAGGTAGTTTGGTTTGGATTTCTCTGTCCACTACCCTCCAGTGTTTTGTACCGCGTGGCGTAGTGATGTCGGCATTGCGCAGCATCTGGGGAATTTTCTTGCGCAGTGCGTACCTCTCTTGGAATGTCACATACATTCAATGAAACAAGTTCACTTGGTGGTGTGGCAACAATGTTTTGTACAACATGAGTTTGTGTTTCTGCAGTTGTTATTGCACGGCAAGGTGGTATCGCTACTTCCCACTCCGCGTCGTCAGTTACCGTTAGATTCGGACAAGGATTCCTGGACATGGCGTCCGCAAGCTCGTTTGTTTTCCCCGCCACATATTCTACCTTGAAATCATATTCCTGCAGTAACAACGCCCAGCGGGCAAGTTTGCTCTTCCCGTAATGCATGCCCTCTAATCATACAAGACATCGGTTGTCAGTTTTGAGCGTAAACTGCCTTCCTAGCAAGTACGGCCGGTATTTCTGCAATGCATGTACAATGGCCAAACATTCCTGTTCGTTAACGTGATATTTACGTTCTGTTTCCCTGAACTTCGCTCTACGGTAACTGATTATGTGCTTTTCCCTATTGTTCCCTCCTGATACAACACTGCCCCAATGCCTTCTTGACTGGCATCTGTTTGTACCACAATGGGTAACTCTGGGTTGAACCTAGACAGTGGATTACAGTTCTGAAATGCAAGTTTGATTTATTTAAAGGCTTGATCAGCTTGAGGTGTCCAAACAAATTTACATTTCTCACACAACAAATCACAGAAAAGTTTGGGATAAATTCCCTTAACCAATTAATTAAGTCAAAGAATTTCCTGACTTGTTTACTTGATCTGGGTGTGGGTTTGTTTTGAATTTCCTGTACATGTTGCTGTTCTGGTTCTTGTCCATCCCCCATTACATAGTGTCCCAAAAACTCCATTCTACTCATACCCAACTTACACTTTTCCACTTTGCACGTTAGTTTATTACGTTTGAGCCGTTCAAACACAAGGCTCAAATGGTGTAAGTGCTCTTCCCAGCTGTTAGACCAAACAAGTATATCATCAAAATACTCCATCGCAAAGTCTGCCAATATCCAAACTTTAATTCAAGTAATGTGAATATTGAAGCTGGTCCTAATGTTGACAAAGTGTCTTTCATATTTATGACTGGTGACGGCATGTTTATTGTTATTTTATTGATGGGGTGAAAATCAACAAAGAATCGCCATTCGCCATCTTTTTTTGGAGCGAGGGTGGTACCTGAATTATAGAGACATTGTGTATGTTCAATAACATTATTGTTTAGCATCTCACGTACCTGCTGGTTGATGACGTGGCTAAAGAAAATACATGGGTCTCGTGGCTTGGAGTACACTGGGTCCTCATGTGTTGTGATGATCACATGTTCCGTGATGTCGGTGCACTGCAGCTTCCCCTCAGTGTGGAACACACTGGCATACTGGTCCAGCAGACGTTACTGATGTGTGGCGGGCATCTCGTGCTCGAAGTCAGCAAGCGGCACAGCAGTTATTGTTGTTGGTGGTGTTACTCCCACGCGTAAACAGTCTATAGGCCACGTGTCCTCAAATGCAGACGATTCAGATGCGGTTCTATCACGGCTTGGTTGTCAATAAAGCATGGCAATCCTACCAGAATCACTTCCACGCACAAGTCCGGCACAATGTAAACATCACACTTGGTACGCAGCTCTCGGATCCCTACCATTACGTGCATAACACTTTTTGCTTCTTCCTGTTGGTGTGTGGTAGCAAATTGCAAAATTCATGGTGGCACTCTAGTTGTTATAGCTTGTATCAGTCCTTCGCGTACAAAATTGTGGCTGGCAGCAGTGTCAATAACAGCAGTGACATTTTTCCCTCAAGTTCTACACAGACTTAGAGCTTTTATGGTACTGTCAGTTACTTGGAACACTTTTGCACCTTCATTAGGTGGTTTGATATGACTTGGTTGTAAGATTAGTGCAGTGTGGTTTTGCCAGCCTCCCGACTTAGTTTTCCAACCTGTTGCCTTGGTAACTATTTCTCCTGTTGTTGTGGTGAAAGTTTCTGTGTCCGCGGTTCTGCCTCGCGGGTGTTAACATTGGCGGTGGTCACGTAACATCTGGCAGCACTGTAGGTGTTGACGTGTGAAAGTTCAATCTTGGGGATTGGTATGGCTGTCCCACCCGCACGTCCTGTACATACAAACACGCTTCGCACGTAAACTGTTCAACACTTGCCCTTGTTGCCCTTCTCAGATACAGCCTAATGTCCCATGTTGACAATGTCATAACGATCTCTAATACACCGCGGGTTGCCTGTCCCGTGTATAGCAGCTTACACAAGCCTAACTTGCGTTATATGAGTTCTTCAATTCCTTCGCGCTCCCTCTGCTGTTCGTGATACAGTCACGCTTGTGCCTGTATAGCATTTCCGTCAGTGTCGAACCGACCTAGCAATCTCTCACAAAACTCTTCCCATGTAATTCGATAGTCCCTGACTAAGTTCCACCATATGGCAGCGGTTCCCCCTAACCTGTTGGCAGTTACTTCAGTCCAATCATCTCTATAGACATGATGCCTATGCAATTTTTCCTCACAAACAGCTAGGAATGTACACGGGTTTTCTGAGTCATGCCTCACAAGGGTTGGCAATAATGCATTGCGATTTGGCCCAGTCAAGCCCTGTGGAATGTACGCAACTGCTGGCGGCAGCATCAGTTTCATCTCTGGTGTTATCGGTGGCGCGATCTCAGCATAGTTCGTCTTACGGCACTCGTCACAGTTTATAACACCATCGCGGTAGGTGGTAAACTCCGCAGGCGCTATGCATCATAAATGTGAGTCTTTCCTACAAATTTTTGGCACTGCGCCCACTTGGTTCCCACCCCGTCACATCCGGTGCGCGTGCACAGGCGTTGTTCTGACGGCGTAGAGACGTTGTCAGACGTGCATTGACACAAGGGTTGCTCACATATACTTCCCTCAAACAAGTTAATTTCACTCAATCTCTCACAATGCATGCATCGATCAATCGGCATGTGTAAGTAACTTGCGCTCGCGTTTGCGGGTGTCACGTTGATAAAGGGATGGTGTCCGCCATTTTCTCGTGGTTGACGCAGATGGTACGACACAGATGAACACATTTGGTTCCACTTGGGAACGACAATTGACGCTATCGGGTGAGACACAAGACGAACAATGACACAAATAATTACTGGTAATATGGGCACCCTTGGTGCTTCCCAGTCACCGCACTATTGAGATTCAGGGTTCTCAGGGATGCTGTGAGTTCTGTGTGTCTGTCTCACTCGTGCGTACTTTCAAACACGTAGGCAATACTAAACTTTAACTGAAATCACTTTTAAAATAAGCACTTCATAAAATACATGTGCCTAGGACACTGTCACTACTGAATAAAAGAAGGTAAGTTCATTGTAGACTTGCTTTTATTACTATTGCTCATACAAATCAAAGTGCCAATGAAATTATGATACTCTCAGTCATGACTAGCCAATTCTTCTTGGGTGCTCCCCAGCCCGCAATTTATCTAGCGCACGCCTAGATGGATGACCTCACCACGGTGTATGAAAAAACAATCTTCACAAGGGAAGAGGGCCGTCAGCCGCTAGAGTGGACTAATGGTTTTTACCTGAACACAGGGCATGGTGAATTACAAATGAAACCCTAGATGAAAACATTAACACGTGTGACTACTTGGTATCGCTAACGCAAACTCATCTGGGCTTGCACGCCAGCATGTGGGTAGTGTGGTGATGGCCTGTACACAGAGCCAGCTAGGACGGAAGTAATTGCACCGTACAAAATTACAAAAATTACATAAATACCCTTAAAAGATGATGGGGCATGAGATGAATAGTCACAATAAACACACATGTGTGAAAACAAGTTTATATGGTGCGGATGCTGCTGGATGAAGTTCGTAGCGGACCATGTGGTGCGAGTGGAATTGCAATATTTCTTTGTGAAAATGGTAAATTAAATTCCAACAAATTATTATTCTGATAGAGAAAATTATTCTCTTTACGATTGAAGTGATTACAGGTTTGTAGCATGCCTGATGGTAGAAAAAGCAAACATTAACATGACTGCGTGGTCAAATATAAAAGCGTCAATTTGTTAAAATCACACGAAACCCTGTCAGAATTTAACTTAGAACCCTGAATAAAATATTGCACACATGATATTACATAAATAAGTTCTCAAAATGCAGTGATGGCGTAGACATAGACTTGGCATCGGTTAGTCATGTGGTTGTATGTGATGTTGCAGTAAAATATTCAAACACAAAAAATACCCTCAAATACATATATAAAAACAAATCCCTTAAAATTGCGTGTAGCAATTATATAGAAATTACAATGAAATGCCTTTAGTAGAAGCGGATGGCGCCTGATTCATTTATCGCAGATCGCGTGACCTCTCTGACATATTTCTCCTCCTCCTCGATTACGTTGAAAATGCCACAAGGGCGAAATTAATTAGTTAAGTGGAACCATAATGCTGGGGAAATGTCTGGCAAAACGTACGCAAGTAAAGGTTAATCGGTATACTAAAAATGCTATTGAAATCTACATCAGTGAACAAAAGGTTGTAGTGTGTACGTGATAACGTCTTACTTCGCCAGCTCTCCTCGACAGACTGTCCAGAGGCAAGCGTCGCACGGACCTACCACGGCCGCCTACGGGGTTCACATAAGCGGAAGTGCTATGCACTCTGAGTAAAATACTTTATTATTGAAATAAAAATGGCACAAATAAATTAAATATGTTTCATATTTTTTAATTTTCTTATGAATTTTTCATATTAATTTAGTGTCTCTTTATGACGGCGTTCACGCCGGAATATAAGTGTACTTAATCTCGGCGCCGCTGGCACTTTGAATTTCATAACCAAACATTTTCAAAATAACAACTAACACTTAAAAACATTTTAAGACATTTCAAATCCTGAAAAATAAAAATACAAGACAATACTTATATTGTGAATATTTATGTGAAAGTAAAAAAATATTGGCCTCTTTTTGCATGTGCAGGTACACGTGACACATGCGTGGTGAGCAGTCATGGGCTCTAGTGCCGCTGGCTGTTAGCCAGTGTCAATTATGAAAGCATCTTGACAAAATATCAAGGCGTTTCAGTAAAAAGTTAACTTGTTGCTTCTGTCTATAAAATACAATAGCTTGGTTGTGAAATTATTTATTTTTTAGGTAAATGCTGTTTGACGGATATTGTGGCTAAGCATAATTGTGTAAAAATATATATAATTTTGTGATGCATAGTAATGCCAAGACTCCAATTTTTCAGTCTTATTTCTTATTTAAATATTCTTCTTTTAATTTTTGATTCCAAACATTGATGCTCTGAAATTATTCTTGAAATGAAGCATTTTGGTCAAGTAATAAAACATGAAATGGTTGTAATTAGCCTGCTACTATTTTAAAGTGAAAACTCATCTCAGGGAGGCATTCCATTTGCGGGGTATCCCCGTAGCAATGATAATGAAAATATTTTATTAGATATTCGTAATGAATTTCCTTCAATTTCTTTGCTAAACACATCTATTAAATAATTAAATTATTTATTAGTTATTAATTTGGATTTAACATGACGTAGAATACATTGAATAAAATAAAATACTAAATGCTGTGAAATTATTAACATCCACTATTCATGAATTGTGAACAGGAAAGCTTTAACCCACATAGTGCAATCTGAACATTGGTATTTCAGGCAGGTTACGAACATACTGCACCTGCTTAGAAAATGTTTTCTGTTATAGGCCATTCACTGTAAGGTGCACAAGTACTTTTTAAAGCCCTGCTTAATTTCTATTTACAGACAATTTTGTATCTTTTTGCTGCATGTAATCATAAACATTGTCCCATGCATTATTTTTCAAATATATTGCTTACATTTCACTGCTCAGAATATTATGACGCCGGCTAACAGCCAGCGGTGCTAGAGCCCATGACGGCGCTCACGTGTTATGTGTACCGCACGTACGCAAAGAGGTCGACAATTTTGAACTTTCCCATAAATGTTAATTTCAGGGTAAAATGTGTTATATTGTCTTTACAGTGTTTAATAAGACTTAAAATGTTTTAAAGTGCTTGTACTAATTAATTGTTTGGTTATGAATATTCAAAGTGCCTGTGGCACCGAGATTAAGAACACTTAATATTCTGGCATGAACGCCATCACAAAGAGACATTAAAATAATATTGAAACTCGTAACAAAATTATTGAAATGTAAAACAATGTCTAATTTAATTTGTGCCATTTTATTTTCACTATAAAATATTTCACTCGGCGTGCATAGCACTTCCGCTTATGTGAACCCTGTAGGCGGCCATGATAGGTCCGTGTGACGCTTGTATCTGGACAGTCTGTCGAGGAGGAGAGCTGGCTAGATAAGACACTGTCACGTGCGCACTACAACTTTTGTTCACTGATGTAGGTTTCCATAGTCCATGTAGTTTACCGGTTAATCTTTGCTTGCGTACGTTTATGCCAGACATTTTCCTTAGCATTATGCTCCCGTTTTACTAATTTCTTACGCCCTTGTGGCATTTTTAACTTAATCGAGGAGAAGGAGGAGAAAGATGTCAGAGAGGTCACGCGACCCGCGCATTTTGAATCAGACGCCATATGCCTATCTGTTTATGGCATTTCATTGTAACTTCTGCATAATTGCTACACACGATTTTAAGAGCTTTATTTTTATGTATGTATTTAAGGGTAATTTTTGTGTTTGAATATTTTACGGCAACATCACGTATAACCACGTGGCCGACCAAAGCCAAGACTTTGTAAACACCATTATTGCGTTTTAAGAGCTTATTTATATAACATTGTATGTGCAATAATTTATTTCAGGGTTCTATGTATTTTTCATTCAGAGTTTAATGTGTTTTTAAAGTAAATTAATGCTTTTTGTACTTACCACGTGGTCACAGTAATGTTTGATTTTACCACCATCAGACATGTTACAAGCCTCTAACAACGCGAATCGTAAAGAGAACCATTTGCCAAACACAAATAATATTTTATCTGAATTTAGTTTGCCATTTCCACGCAGAAATATTGCAATTTCACCTGCACCCCGTGGTCTGCTACTAACTTCATCCAGCAGCATCTGCGCCACCTAAGCTTGTTATCACACATGTGTGTGTTTATTGTGAAAATTCATCTCATTTCCCATCTTATTTCATGTCTCATTCAAGGGTCTATGTAATTGTGTAATTAGTGTACGGTGTAATTACTCCCGTCCTAGCCGGCTCTGTGTATAGGCCGTCACCACACTAACCACATGATGGAGGGTGAGCCCCGACGAGTTTGCGTTAGTGATGCCGAGCAATCACTCGTGTTAATATGTATTAAGGGTATTCATTTGTAATTCACCTGTCCTGTCTTCAGGGAAAAACTGTGAAGGCTGTGCTTTCACACACCTCGATGAGTTCATCCATTTAGGCGTGCACTAGATTAATTACGGGTTGGGGAGCACCCAAGCGGAATTGGCTAGTCATGACCGAGATAACCATTTCATTGGCACGTTGATGTGTATAAACAGTATCAATAAAAACAAGTCTACATTGAACTCAATTTTTAAATTCAGTAGTGATAGTGTCCTAGCCATATATGCTTATAACTTGTTTATTTCAGTGATTTTATTAAAAGTTTAGTATTGCCAACGTGTTTGTAAGTACGCACGGGTGAGACGGACACACAGAACTCACAACATCCCTGAGAACCCTGAGTCTCAATAGTGCGGTGATTGGGAAGCAATGCTGGCGCCCAAATTACCAGTAAGTATTTGTGTCATTGTTCGTCTCGTGTCTCACCCGACGGCGTCAATTATAATATGTGGAACGATAGGCCTATTTACTCATGTAAATTGATTTGTCTACATTGGTTTATTATTTTTATACAATGCTGTTTCTCTGTATTCAACTTTCCTCAGACAATCAAAAAAATAAAATACATTTATGTTCAAGCTGTTAGCTAAAATAGTCACAGACATTTATTGTTACGGGGTGGTACGTCATGACCTCGTAGCGAAAAGTGATTGTATGTTTTTAAACCACGCCCCAGAGGTAACTGCAGTAGCCAACGGGCCAGTTACTTTCCCTGCATGATTTTCCCTTGACGAATCCAGTGAGCGTTTTAAATGGCTGGGAGGAAACAATTTCTTACATTCTTCGACCAATGGGAATGAAAGCTGGAGGGCCTCCCCTTAGCTTAAAGGGCATTCAGAATAGAACAAATGCCTGAATGCCAAAAGAACCGCTTGCATCACCTGACCGTATTGCACCATTGCCGTGCGCGTCATGTGACCATACTCCCACCTGGCCATACAGGACATGTTATACACAGCGACATCTGGCGAGAGGAGTATGGAAGAGGTTCCGAGAACAGAAAATCTGCTGGGCAAGCAAAAAGGGCTTATCTGCAGTTGCCACTGTTAGAGACAGCTCAATATTCATTTTGTATAATTCTTCTGTCAACATAGTTTATATTTACAATACTTGAGGACTAGTGTGGTTCAACACATGTCGTTAATGAGTGCTTTAACGTTTTTGTTTTAATAATGTCATGATAAAATCAATGTCATGGCTACTAGTATCTTGATTATTGCAATGATGTAGATAAAAATTTTGTTCGAGGGGGTTAGTCTGATCGCCATCGCACTATTTCCCCAATGTGCTTAAGCGAGAGAGAGAGAGACAAAATGCGGGACCTACAGTTTATCCGTCATTTTAAGATACAAAACATGAAATTAAACGTGTTCAAAAACTGAAAATAACCAAACAATAAATTTAAGAACTAGAGTTGTTGTTGTTGTTGTTGTTGAGTATTTTTTTAAGTTGCATTGTTACAACAACAAATTAAGTCTCTTAGTAAACTATGAAAGATCTTCTGAAATTTCATTTGCAGAAATAGTATTACTGTGTTAAAGTACAACATCCAGATTTGGTGAAAACAGTTTGTTGAAGTGGGGACAAAGAAAGGAGCAATAACTTTAGGCTATAACAGTATTTGTGCATTTCATTAAAATTTTATTCAGAGAGAACTGCAAGTTTCTAAGTTTCTTGGTTCATTTGTTTTAAAGTTTTGATCGTATGTGAATAATTTCATTGAATTTGTTTCTATTCTATGCATATCTTTGTAGTTAAGTTTAAAGTTAAGATTAACAGACAAATAGAAAAAGGGAGGGGGGGATGCAACAGTTGCGATAGGGCAAGAAAGTCAGGGAATCTTTTGTGCTTGGCGGGTCTAGAAAAATATTTAATTAAAATGTCATTTTTTAGGTGTAACTTAACTCTATCTACACTTTACCTGCCCAATTGAGTTCCGCAAGTAAGTCTTGATCCTTTTTAGGTAAGAAAATGATCTTTCGGGTGTATCTGTTGAGACTGGAAGGGTTGCAAGAATTTCTAGGAGGCAGTGAATGTTCGGATATATTTCCTGATTACAAACTCTCATTGCACTTATAGCACAACTAGGTCGTGGATTTAATTTTCTCATTTTGTCCCTCCACATATCCAATTCAGTCATGATATCTGAGATGATGTTTCACAAATCCTCCCCATACTATTCACAGGTATTTCTAAAAAACTGCATTACTTCTGGGTCATCTGCATTTCCTGGAAAATAGAGCTTGAAATCCATACAAAACCGTTTTGTGATTTGTGAATCTGTTCTTAATTAGCATTATAAACAAATCAAGGAAAGGTATATATAGTCTAATTCTGAAGGAGCTTTCTGGGTCTGAATAAGGCTGATTTGGTCAGCTTGTTTGCCTTTTTGAAATTCGAGGTACAGCCACTGGTACACCAGACCCACTGCAAACTTTTCCAACAGCTGTAAAAACATCTTTAAATGTCACGTCGGCATTTTCGTAGAGCTCTTGTACCTATTCAACTATTTTTTCAGCAGTCGGTATGGCCTCTTTCAAACAAATTTCAATCTTTTGCAGTGTTTTGCTTAAAATCCTTCCCAATGAATACACTTTTTCATTGATGAAAAGTGAAATTAAAAATCTACACTGAAGAATAGAGCTTCATTACCCAAAGGCATCCCTTGATGAATCCGCATCGTCCCACTGCAATATCTCTGTCTAAGCTTCAATTACGGGATCCAGAAGTTCAATAAAGTCAGCAACTGTATCGAAACTCTCCATCCATCTGGTTGAACATACACGTTTTAAGCTTTTGGCATGGTAGTTTTTCTCCATTTCTTCAATACATTTTGAGAGTACACCTTTCCTTTTTGGCATATTAAAGAAATTGTGGGCTCTTGATAGGATCCCAATACTGTTCCGGATTGCTTGGATTTCACTGCTTTTTGTTATTGCCAAATTCAGAGTGTGTGCTGAGCAGTGGATGTACAATGCATTGGGCTGTTTTTCTTTTACAATTGATTGGGCCCCTATATATTTTCCAGACATTGAGGATGCCCCATTGTATCCTTGACCTCTTAGGTTTCCAATATCTAACCTTAATTTGTTTAAATTTTCAATAATTGATGTGGCAAGCCCTTTTCCTGTTACGTCATCTATAGGCACAAATTGAAGTAAATATTCCCTCAAAATCATTTCATCAATATCTACATCCATAACAAAAAGAGACATCTGTTCAACACCACTGATATCTGTTGTTTTGTCTGAAAAAATTGAAAAGAATTTTGCTTTTTTTGCTTTATTGACAACTTTCTTGAGCAAGACAGAATTGCACGCCTCAATAATTTTGTTCTGTATTGAAGGGCTGGTATCTTTATTTCTGTCCTTCAGATTCCATTGCCTGTTTTAAGTTGGTATCCCTGAGAGCCCTGTTTCGAATAAACACACAAAAATTACCCTCATTTCTGGAAACCTCTATGTCAATATGAATTTTGCCTGCATCTCTGTGTCCATGCAAAGATAGATCTTGCCTTCCACAGGTAATAATTGTGTCAATTATAGGCACCACGTTAATTCTGTCTGCCAGAATCTTTTTTAATCTGTCTTTATTTATGAACATTTTAATTGATTGGTCAGCAGACCTTGACAAGAGTTCATCAGCATCACGAACACAATTGAAGTGATACTGTGTCTTGGAATGGTGGTCAAATGTATTGACAGTTTTTTCCAATTGTCAATTTTTTTTGCATAAGGAACCAGGGGGCTGTGATGAACCTTTCCCAGCGTCATGTTTTGAAAATACTGTGCAGTATGTACAGTAAGCTCCGTCTTCCTCTTTGGAATAGCACGACCATGTCCACCTACTAAGCCAAGCAAACTGAAATATTAGTTTATTTCCTTTCTCTTCTGATCGTTTTGACACGGCAAATAAATGATTGGGTTCTGGTACCCATACGTTGTTCATAAAATCATGAATCTCATTTTCTTTTAGAACTCTATCGACAAAAAGGGACACATCATATTTAGTTATGTTTTGAATTTCAGTTGAAGGGCTAGAAGCTTGGTGCACATCAGATATAGCTTGTACATGAGAGCCAGAAACTGTAGGCCTGTCATTGTTTCGAACATGTTCTCCAACATTAGAAGAGACATGCTGTGTACTGTCCTCAACAACTTGGCGTTTGCAGGAAAACTGAGATATTGATGATTGTCTTTTTCCAGACTGCATTTTTCCTTCTGAAAAAATGAAAAAGTAGTACCCAATTCACTAGACTCCATCTTTAATGACCAATAAATATAAACATATTCTTTGTCTAGAACAACAGTGTTTTTTTTTAACATAATTTGGTTGCTACTAGTGAAATGTGTGTGTATGTGTGTTTTGCATGATTTTTGTTACCTTAATTTGGTGAAATTTGATCAACATTTGAGCATCAATCGTATACGTCCGCCATGGTCCCTCCATACCTCATATAAGTGAATTTTCCTACAGGATAACAGCAGATGTATAGTCAGCTGACGCCCGCTCTGCAAATTATTTTATTTTTGTCCTATATAACTTCTTTTGAGCGGCTGAATGAAATCCGAGAAAACTTCCACATCTTCACTTCCTCCAAACTTATCTGGCAACAAACGGGAGTTGAAAAAATGTTCAGTTTACCTTAAATACAAAGATAAGCAGTGATGCATAGAGACGCTGCCGGGGGAAACTGTAATCTGAGCCACACTGGACCATATATTGCTGCCGTCAGGTTGTTATCAGAATCTGCTTGATATGGTATCCACAGGTACACAGGGCACTGATTCCCCAATGCACAAACAAGCCGTAAATACTCAGATTAACTCATTACTAAACACTAGTTTAAAAAAATAAAATTAAAATCATAACCCAAGCTTTGTGCAATGTCGCGAGGCACCAGGGCAGTTGAACCAGGGACAAAGCTCGAACGGTCATATACGACCGAGGTCTATGGTCGTTAAAGAGACATAATTTTTTGGAAGACTATACCTGTGCATGATATTACAAAAACAATACAAAATTGACCTAACCCTTACAATAAGCAATAGAGAAAAAGGTAATTACTTCATGGGTGATGACAGAAGAAGCATACCATACTAAACATTCACTAAACATTCACACTTCATAATCGCAACTAAATCCAAACAATGACCACAATGGCTAAAAGGTAACTGGATGTGGCCAAGTTGTTTGTTTTTGTAGTTGTCGTTTGGCATCAGCAGGCTGACCTAACTCGCCGACTGCAGCCGAAAACAGCAGAGCCCTAGCGAAGGTCTGAAATAAGCCGTGAGCAACCGAACCAAAACAATCTCAAAACTCTGGTGATGTTATAAAGAACAATTAATAATAATGCAGTGTGTGAAGTGATGCAGTTTTAAATTATTTTTGTTACTTATTTAATTCAGTTCTTTAAATTTAATTTAGCAGGATTCACACTATTGTTTGCTTTACTCTTATTTGCCATTTTTTTGCATTTTAATTTTTTTGTTCCTTCTTATATTGGTGGGGAAGGGGGGGGGGGTAGTTCAGAACCCCTGAACCCCCCCCCCCTATCAATGCCACTGGATTATTGTATTCATGAATAACAATGTAGGCTACCTTTGTGACACTAAGGCATTTGAAAATGACTGATCTAAATAATTTTAATTGTTTAAAAGCAATAACTGAAAATACAGAACACAGATACAAGTTGGGAAAATACTGGAAGACTTTAGAAACAATAGTATCTCATCAATTAATTTGTAATAATTTTTTTTCCAGTCAGTTCTTGGCAAGCTGCTGTTATGGACTGTTTAAACAGGAACAAAAATAATGTGGCCTGTTTGACTCAAATATTTTCACTATTTTATTTTATTATTTTCAATGAGCAAAATAGTTTGGTAAAATGTTAACACTGGAAATAACAGACCGAAAAGAGTTTTCATATTTAGTTGGCAATTTTCATTTTAAAAAACATGAAAATATGGGAATTTTCTTGGTATTAAATCTATTTATTTATATGCACGTATATTTCTGTAAGTCCCTACAAAATATTATTAAATTTACTTTATATTGTTGTTGATTAACTCAGAGGCAGTTTGAGGCACTTTGTTAACAAACGGCACACTTATACATGACAATTCGGGATGAAGCTGCCAAATTGTCTGCAAGATCTTAGCAACAATGCTCATTGATATGACAAGAGAATATACACGTCAGTTATGATCATTTGACACACAGATACTTGAACACATTTAAGTATGAAAATCTTCTGATATATTATCCCAATACTACATGCATAGTGTGACTCAATTCTGTATCATATTTAGACAGGTTTTTGAAATATTGTGCAATCTGTTGTTATAAGAAGCGATATCAAGTAGCTGAAATTTGGATATATTATATAATATTATATGATATAGGCATGACTGATCTGTTACTGTACTGTCCGGAAAAAATGTTTTTCGTTGTATCTCTGCAATGGGAAATCTGTGTGCCAGATTTTAAAAGTTTTATCACAGAAAACCTCAAATTACCAATTTTTAAATTGTTATTAGGTAAGTTATTTTCTTAAAATACGAGAAAAAATAACATCAATATATTTTATTTTATCAAAAAATTTCTCAATTTCAGCACAGACTTACAAAAAAGTAGGACTACGTCTTCAAACCACTTACTTTAATGAACTGATCTTACATAGATGCTACAATATGGCAACAGAGTGATGCCAATTTTACTCCAGTAAGGCTTCTTATATTTTTCAACATTGTTCTTCTACCTGTATGAG
Source organism: Dryococelus australis (assembly GCA_029891345.1). Classification (NCBI taxonomy): domain Eukaryota; kingdom Metazoa; phylum Arthropoda; class Insecta; order Phasmatodea; family Phasmatidae; genus Dryococelus; species Dryococelus australis. The sequence goes on along the minus strand of CM057000.1, from coordinate 116,440,805 downwards.
TATTGATTTTAGTATTTCAATGAGCTGTGTAAATTATTTTGATAGTTCTTTAAGCGAACATTATTTAATGGTTACAGTTACAAACACATTCTAGACTACCTACTAAGCTGTGATCAGGTGTCACGCATGAACTTACCTTGTCTCCGTTATTATGTAATATAATAACAAGTGGTTTGATAACTGTAATTAAACATTCCAACATTCTGCGAATGCAAATTGTTGGAAAGATGCAAGATGACATTGATGCTCATGCTATACAACTTTGGTGTGTAATCTATACAAATAAATAAAATAGAAGTGTGTGTCTGTGATTTTTTATTTTTCCAATTATAATTATTATTTCATATAGTATACTTGATTACTAAGCTATATCTAATGTTAATTTTTTTCATGTCTATCTGTCTGTCCAATCGGATTTAACTCAAAACCACTGAACGTATTGACATGAAATTTACATAGTCTATAGATAATAACACTCGGACTAACTTAGTCTTTGTTTCATCGAGATATTTCAAATGGTTCCGAAAATATTATAGTGATCAGGGATGTACATATATATTGGATTGAACTTTTCTTAGGATTATTGCATGAAAAACATTGTTAAAGAAAAGTTCTGTCGTTTCTCCTTTATTTTTTGAGCGATTCCAAGTGGGCCCGCAGTGGCTTAGTGGCTAAAGCGATCATAAGTGGGGCCGCAGTGGTTCAGTGGCTAGAGCGATTCGAAGTGGGGCCGTATTGGCTCTGTGGATAGAGCAATTCCAAGTGGGGCCACAGTGGCTTAGAGGATAGAACTATATCAAGTGGGGCCTCAGTGGCCCAATGGCTAGGTATATAGGCAGGGTGTAATTTAATAACACCATTAAACATGAAAGAAGACTTATTACTATTTTAAACATAAAACCTTAGTGAAACAGAGGGATTTATTTTAATTACTTCATAAAACCTAAGCGAAGCGAAATTTGTATTTAAAAACAAGTCCTAAATTTCATGCGAACGAAGTCGCAGGGTCAGCTAGTTAATATTATAAAATGAAACCCAGCCAAAATTCAATTAAAATCTTTTACATGAAGACTAATTTCATTGTGTATAAATATTATATCAATAATAAACTCATCAAGCAACAAAAGTTGCATTCGGGTGTATTATGGGCGCCGTTACTGAAACACACTCGAATTGACTTGAAAATTTATAAATTAAATTATTTTTAATGATTCTTAAGATATTACGGGCCGATGATATTTTTTCAGTTGTAGTCAAATTCTCACTAAATATAAAACACATTCTTTAAAGAAAAGATGTGCAGCACTATATGTAATTTTAATATACAAAGTAATTTTTCTGTTTTGGATTGAAATGTGATTTACAAGCAGGAAACAAGGCCGGCGCGTTCATATAGGCGAACTAGGGTGCCTAGAAGCTGAGGGCGGCAGGATGGTCCACGTAATGTCTAACATTTTTTAAGTTTGGTTTAAAAAATGTATAAAATTCATATAACTGATTGGATAGTTATAAAGGTAATTTAAAGTAAATTATTATTTCTACTGTCTAGTAACACATTTATTGCAATCTATCATTGGTGGCATTTAATAATGCAGGAAAAACCTACCTGGTATGCATTTGAATACTGTGTAAAGCTGAAAAACCGTTGACTCGTGAAGACAACAAAGGCTATTAATGTCACTGAGATGTGTAGTGAGATACAAGTAATTGTAATTATCGATTTTATATCAAATTAATTGAAAGGGTTAATCAAAAAGGGCTAATCATTAACTTGATTTTAATCAGATCGAAAAATTCTTTATCCGATCAAAAATTGAAAGGATTAAATTTATCGAAAGGGTTAACTTTATTGAAAGGGTTAATTTTATTGAAAGGGTTAATTTTTTCTTGATTTTGTACTTCTTTCTTTCTTTTTGGGTGGGGGGACAGGGGTAGAAGGAGCTTTGTACGATGTTGACACTTTTGGAATGTCTTATATAGGTGTAGAGTTGAGTGCAAGAGTGGGCTAAGTCTAATATTTTTAATTGTTTTAATTTTGAGGTGTTTGGAGGGATGTTGGTAATACATAGGCGATTTTACGAATATATTTAACACACGAGAGAATTTCAGAGTGTTTAAACAATTTCTAAGAGTGGCCTAAGTGTAAATGTTATGTTTTTTTGGTGGGATATTGTTCGTAGACGGTAGATAGGCGACTTTGAAAGATGCGATTTACATGTTAAACTATCTGTTTTCCGAATGCAATTAAACATTAGAGAATTTCAGGGTGTTCTCTGCATGAATAAATTTCACACATCGAATCGGAAATTTTCAAACAATTACGAGAATAATAAGTGCAATTACGTGAGTCTTAAACGTAACGCGAGTCTCGAGCTTAGAAATATAATTTACATGAGATAGAATTTTAACTACGTGAATAACATCTGATGTCGACAAGTGCAAACTCACTAAATGAAATCCAGCTAGTCAGTATGAATAAATAAAGATTTCCAAACTCGCATTTAAATCTTAAACAGACACAATAGCGGAATAGAAATACACGTACACTACTTAACACCTCTCGCGCATATCTTGAGTATTTTTAAAACATGCTCGTTTGATGTGGAGTCCTGCATAGCAATTACATCGTCTTATAAGCTTTGCGTGTGGAGAGCCTGATTATATACGTGTAGCGAAGCCGATAGACAAATAAGTTGAAATTTAAGAGAAAAACTCTACATTCATCCTAAAACAGACAGCGAAACGATAATTTTTAAACTAAAGTTTCACTATTTTCAGAATAATTCACTTTTAACACAAATTATATCCGGCGAAGTGTAGGGACACTCGGATGACGTGAAGAAGTACTTAAGCCTGCAAAGCGTAGTCGTACAACACTTTATAGAGGCGCACTACACATTTTGGTGAAATCTGTGAAATTCACATCACTTGGTAACAAAATATGTAATTTGTTAACGCAAACTGTATTTTCGTCTACCGAACACAGAAATCAATGACTTATCACAAACACAGTATATCGATCCGAAAAAAAATTAATTAGCACACAAAAATTTATATTTTCCCGATAAAATACTACGTAAATCGCGGCTGTGACTAGAGATGAAGGTAGGCCAGACTCTTGCAAATTTACGGGAAAATATATTGGTATTATTAAATAAATTGAGTTGAGTTTTATTTAAAAACTATTTTAAATATATTATATTTACCTTCTTCTCCAGACATCATCGTGTTGTATCTTGAACAAGAACTCTTGTAATTTGTGTGTTTGTATGTAAAATGAAATATTTTTAAAATTGTTGCTGGACTGTGTTCGGTGTAGCCATGGATTGTAGGCAAGGAGGGACAGGGAAGCCCCTCAAACCTCTGCGATGGTTTGAGGGGCTTCGGTTTCAATAGATTTTTGATTTTCTCCATAATTTGTTTGTAATTTCCACTCAGCTCTCCAAAGTCTATGCAAGTATTGTAAGTTAAGAAAAGTGCATTTTCTTATTCGTGAAAGCAAACAATAGTTAATCAAATTTAATTACAAGTCATCAGCTTACCAGTACTGATAGACATCTACTCATAGCTTTGTTTTCTCATTTTACATAAGATATTACTGAAAAAAAGGTAGTGACATAAGGTATTAAAAAAAAAGTAAAAAGACACATACTATTGCTTTTTTAACATTTTAATATAAAATATTCTTTTTTAAAAAATTATCCTTAAACCTATGTATTTACAATATCGCACAAAAAAAAGATTGAATTTACAACAAACAATTCATTATTCACAGTAAAAGTTATCAAACAATCACTTTTTACACATACTAAAACACATTTTCTCGTTTATATATAAAAAAAGCTGCAACAACAACTAATTACAACAAGCATTGAATTTACACATTTTTCTCTTTTAAAAAAAAAAAGACATTGTTTTCCATTAAATCAAGTTATTATTTACACATACTGAAACACAATTTGAGATAATTTATGTACAACAAACTATATTCTAAATTACAAACCATTTTTTTTTTTTTAAATAAGTCAATTTTACAAAAACAAGATATTTCATCAATAACATTGTAACAGCAATCAACTTACAAACTAAAAGAGACTTCATCAATAACATTTCATCAACAACATTTTACAAACATTACATCTGGAACTAAACACTACAAATACTGTTACTAAAACTATTACTATTGCTACATTACTGTTAGTATTACTATTGGTACAAAAGTGTTTGATTTATATTACAAGATTTAAAAAATATTTACAAAAACTAAAACACAATTGAAGAGATCTATGTACAACAAACAATTTGCTTTACATAATGTATACAAGAGCAACTGTTGTTTGTCTCTTTCCTACCTATGTACATTTGTTATGAACATTTAACGACACACTGGTTCGTAAAGACGCACAGAAGGGCGTTCTTCTGTCACATCCTCGGTATTGATTTTGACAAACACACACACATGCCAAGTGACTGAGGCAAAACACTCACACACATGCAGTTTCCAATTTTCAATGATGAAGACGTCAATTTGATTTTATTCTTCTTTGACAAGGGAAATTGGATCGAAGAAACTTGTATCAAGAAAGTTGTTATTGAAGTTATGTAATGCCTTACAGGTAGGCAAACAGGGAGCAACAGTATTGAATGGTAATGCAAATTTGTAGTTGGTGTAGTTAGCTGTGATGATGATTCAACAGGTGTTGTAAATATTTATAGTTGGCGTAGTCAGCTGTGATGATGATTCTAGTCAGCTTGCGATGATGATTATAGACAGCTGCGATACTAATTGTAGCCAGCTGCATTGACTGTGCAACGGGAGGTGCGTGTGATGTTGGCAGATGGGTGTCCTCGGTGTTGTGTGGTGTTGGGAGATCTATATATTTATTATGGCGTAGAAATCCTTATATTGAGGGAATTTTTTTTTCAGATATTCGATAGTGGCCCCAAAGTAAGGTTGATATCCCATCTGCCGCAATGTACCGCTTATCATTCATACCTGACAACACTACCTTTGTTATGCGTTCGGTGTAGACTTGATGAACACGCGAATGGAACTGATATTGGGTCCTCATTACAATTGTGCAATTTTCGAGGCAATCTCGATCATCCTCGTGCCTGAGTGATTGAAACATGTTGGGTTTTACACCCTTCGCCTTACGAATACATTGCTCATTCGCAACAAGATATGCATAAAACTTAGGACGTAAACCCACAAAGTGTGTGATTATGCGTCCAGCACATATCTTTCATCACCCTGGTACGGCCTTTGTTTCTGTGAGGGAATCCTTGCGGTTTACCGAGCGCATTGTTGGCTGTATCAAACAGCGCCTTTAAATCTGGGGTTATTACTTTTTATCATCATCACAAGCAACAGAGTATACCAAGGAATTGGTCTCACATTACAGGAGGTGCAAAGCCGGTGGAAGAAATTTTGTACAAATGTACTGATAGTGAAATTCATAGAGTGTTAATTTTGAAAGGTCGAGAATGGCAACATCAGTGTACAAAGATTTGTTGAACGCAACAGAACTCTTTGACATTTCGATGAGGACTAAGTTTTCATTGATGATCTGTCGCGCCTGGAATGTCGGACGTCCTATCAGCTCTGCATCCCCATATATCGTTGCATATCTCGAAACGACTCTGATGTCCCTTTCCCGGCGGACATTCTGTAATGCTTTTCCATAAATTTAATTATTAATCAACTTGAAAAACGATTTTTCGAATGCGTTTGCAGCCTGGGCACGTTTCTCAATGTTAAAGTCCCTGTACGGAGCCATCCATGCCTTCTGCTCAAAGTGCAAAACGCGATGAACAGAGTCAAGTTTGGCTCTGTACATCAAGCACTGTCTCAGCGTTTACCCATGTATAACATATTTTTTCCGCGGCGCGAGGGTTAAAAGAAGTTTATCATGCGAGCCGTTCGGGGGTATGCCATTTGCTGGGGCCAAAGGCAGATCAGATAGTTTATCAGGACACGCCTCTGGAAATGACAGATCCACATCTGCGAGAAAACAAGTGTCACTGTCATTCACAGTGTTTATAACCCACTCGAAATTACCAATCGGAAGTTTGAACCGCATTGTATGACTATACAGCCCGCTGACGTCGAAAAATACCATATATATTTTGATGCCACTCTGGGGCTGTAGTCCTCACCCATGTAAATATTGTTGGCTTCCGCACATCTTTTCGAAACCTTGGTAAAGCCACCCCAAACTCCACGTTCTACAAAATGATACATGTCAGGATCTGTCAACAGCTTTAGCCACATACGTGTCATTGACAATAAAGCGTCCCATGAAATAGACAGATCTGTGACGTACATGGCGGGGTCAAGATTGTGATGAGCCATACATACGGTCCTGAAATTTTCAAAAACATTTGCCAGCAAATAAGGGTCCGCACGTAAGTATTGAATGACATACTGCAGCAAGTTTGTGCAGTTGAGCGCATTCTACGCAGCTTGGGCATAAGTGTAATCCTCATCGCTAATGCCTTCGCCTCTCATCATATAATGAAATCCGTCCTCTCTGGTGGGAGTGACTTGCATATCAGACTGTCTGGCGACTTAACAAAGTCATAAGGAAATACTCCCTTCCTTTTTACCAATTCGCACTGGGTGTTGTCTGGAAACATCAAGCGGGTGATAATCAAATGCGCAGGTAGTAAATTGCCTGCCAAAGTTTCCAGAGAGGCGCTCGCGAATTGGAATGAATCAATAATTCTTAACTTAAAATATTGCGCCTTTCCCTTACAATCTGTCCCATTGGGATGTTTTGTGATACATCTGTATTTTATTATTCTAGGGTCATTCCAATCACTTGAATTTTTCCAGGATTTTCAATTACCATGGTTGCGTCATATAACGTTACATGACATTCAGCCAAGGGCTTTATAAGAAAGTGAGCATCATAATTTTGCAGGTTATGGAAAACAGCGACAAGTTGTCTTTTGGGCAGTCTGAAATTCAAGTTGCATTATTATTTGCGCAGCCTCTGATTTCGCCCGTCAGATGGTCATGGTCGACCACAATATCATCTGTACAGACAGTTCTTTACAAATGTGACAACTTTTCTGAGCCGCCAACCTAGCTTCATCAGCAAGGGTTTTTGGCTTCATCGGAACAATGATGCTGTAAATTCCTGCAACCCACTTTGTAAGTTAAACTAATTTATCAATTAATTTGTACATACAATCAGCACCCACAAACTCGAAATCCTGAGATAAACTTGGATTGTATGAACAAACCAACAAAATGCTACAAGCATATGGAACATGTTGGTTGCTGGTAGTTGTACTACTTATTTCATAATTAGGCAAGCAAGTGGACATGGGTTTCAGGCAACTTTCTAAGTCACAATAGGCAACGAAACCCAATCTCGACTGTTTACTATACTGTTTAAATTTCAAGTACTTGTCGTTCCCAGTGGGGAAAGTACTGCGAACAGCCTTTTGTTGATGGCAAAGAATAGTATTACTGCGAGTTTCTCCTTAGTTCTGAAATATTGATGACAATGATCGCAACCATGTTTCATACACTTCATCTTACTCAGCTGACTACCAACCAGCCATGACAAATTTCTAATGCATACAAAAAGCAAATGAGTAGCATTTCCACTCGCGCGAATCACCAAAATATTCACATGTTTGTCATGGCGTACAGGAGAAATACACATGGGTACTACAACCCCACCCTTTTCGCAAGCTTCGTCAATTATATTGCTATCTTTGTCTACCACAAAGTAGACATTGATAGAAATAGAATTGTTTTCCACGAACTTACGAATACCCTGTATGAATACAGGTGTCGACAGACCTTCGATATTCAAAACCTCGTGAGGTTTTGGATATGAAGAAGAATAACTGACATTTTGTGTGGCTGGAAACAAAGATGCTATGATGGCGTAGTGGAAGCACACTCCCCCCAGATAGTCTACAACGACACAAGCTTTCCTGCTAGCAGTTTAGTGTGCGCAGCACCAACGGTGAACGGCCGATATTGACTCACATGGACGTCCATGCACGTCAACATTTGGAGACTCCAGCCAGAACTATGCACACCAAACACCTCAAGTCTGTTTGTGAGATAAGTAATGATATCCTCATCATAGCTTAAACCCACATCGGATGAATGGAGGACAGGAAGTGCTTTGCTTTGAAAATAAAAAAGTCTCTGTAACGTCTTCTTCCGCCGTGAGGGATTTCAAGTACTTACCCACTACAGAAATGGATAATCTAACTGTCTGGTGTGATGCCGGTAATAAGCTTAATGAAGGGACTTTACACTTCTCAAAGAAACAAAAAAAATCCGCACCAGACTCTAATTGATCAGTACGTATCCGTGTGACATTTAGTCTTCCCACGAACACCGTATTTAAAAGCTGGTACGTCAGATCTGGCAACGCTTCCTTTGAGGCTTGGGAATCAAAAAAGGTATTATTTTTTGACTCCGTTGGCGAAATATCTCTAATCGACTCGAAAGTCGGCTGTGAAACTGTTGGAGCAATTTCCGAATCACAAGAATCTTCTGAGTCCGATAGAAATAAGTCAAGATCACCTTTTCATGATTGGGGGAAGCGGACATGTTTTGACCTTTTGTTTTTGACAGTCTCTCCGTAAGCGAATCCGTGCTCGAATCGCTTAAGTAGAGATCGTCCTCGAAAAGATTAACTCGTGTCCGCTTAGGTGAAGGGACACTGTCTCGACAGCTTGCTTGTCTTTCCGTCTGCAATTCTGGATCGGAATTGCTTACATAAATATTTTCAAGCAAGATGTCAATACAGGATGGCTTACGCTCATCCATTTTGACTCCTAACTAAAAACTTTTTTTAGTTTCCCCGATATAGAAGTTTAAACACCACAATAAATGCACTGAAGTGACCCCTCATTCTGGAAAAAGAAAACGCTCTTAATAACTTACACACACAAAGCCACAATATACAAGTGAAAAAATAATTTTATTATTAACATCCTAGACAAAACACTTTTTTGTGTTTGTTGGGGAAAGACAGAAACGAGAGCTGGGACTAAAAAGGCAGCGAAGCTCGAATACTTTTAAACATGGATGAGAGTCAGGCAGCTAGCAGGCGAGGAGAAACATAATAGATGGGCCGTGCACAGTGAGGGGGAAACGAGGTTAGCATGGAACAAGACAGGCAGGCCGGGTCGCTCCACGTGGGTGGGAGATATGCATAACGTGAGGTGGGTGAGAGAATGAGGAACTCTAGTACACTAAACTGCAGCTCGGATGTGTCACCGTTCGGTCACTCTACCCCTCCCGTGCCCGACCGACAATTCCTACCCGCTCCCTATCCCCTCCAACGCCACATCACTTAGAAGACGGGTGTATCTGCGTCGCGACGAGGGAGGGGAAAAGGAGAAACTGCGCACTTGGCCTCCAACCCCGCCCGACAACTTCCCCTTTACTTCCGCTGACGCGCAAAGCCTGCTGATCGCGCATGCGCGCCAGCGGTAGACTTGGCACTTCCCCTCCAGCCCGACGGTCCAAAGATTTTTCAGTCCGCACCCGATCTCCAGTAATGGAATGACAGTGCTTTGCAATCTGTCTCGCCTCACCTATTTTTCCCAGTTACGCATTTGGAATGCACTGCTTTTGTTTAGAATATAACAGTGACATTTAAACTCACGCTAATGCATTTAATTTTAAGTCCAGTTTAAAAGTTATTTTTTGTGAGAGGAAAAACTTTACATTTTTTAAATCTTACACCATCAAATTTCTACACCGTCAAAAACTTTTAAGTAGTTTTACACCGTCAAAAACTTTAAAGTAATTTTACACCGTCAAAAACTTTTAAGTATTGATACTCCGCCAAATTTTTAAGTAGTTTTTACACCGTTAAAAAATCTTATGGATGTTATAAAATTTTCGAAAATAAGTTTAATAACAAAAGTTTTAGCAAGGGGAATTACTATGTTACACTCAAGACATTATAAAAAATATACTTAAAATTCAAACATTTAATGCTATAAACTAAACATGCAATACTTAAAGCAAATCTGCATACACATTTAATACTCTACAACTATACAATCATGGATTTTAGAAGAAAAATTTACTGACACTTAAAAAATACCTGTAAAAAATATATATATCTCACACTCGTATTTACTCATCAACTTTGAAAAGGAAATGTCTTAAAATTAACTTAGTTACCCAAACCACCCCATCGCATACACATCAAAACATTTCATTCGTTAGAAATACTCAATGCTCATATATTCGTCACCATACATCCTTCTCCAGTCAACTCATACTGATCTAGCTTGGAAGCTGAGGTTATGCACCTCACCCTCAAATTAGGCATGAGCAGCGTAGTTCTTCCCTTGTTTTTAGCTGTTTCATACATAATACCCCATACACGCACAAAACCCGTCCCTTAACATGTCTTATAACTATGTAAACTAATTAAATTTTATATGATTTTTCCCCACACTCACACAATCACACCTAACCAAAATTCTTTTTTTTTCTCAGAGTACTTGGCCGTGCATTCTGGATGCATTTTCACATAGTTTGAGAATATTTAAACTGTGAAGAGAGGCTGTAGGTACATGTTATTGACACAAACCCTATTACATATAGAGCAAGGATGCGTCTACTGGCAGTCTACCTCTCCTCAGCTCTTTCAAATAAAATCAAAAGTACATGGAAAAATTACACCTGGAATTAAAATTTCCATGACTTTTCCCTCGCACTCACACACTCAGAGTCACGCCCATCCTTAAACACCCGCCCTTAAACAACACTAAACTGCCTTAAAAAATACTTAACTTAACAAATATTCTTAAGTGCGAAACAATTTAATTGGTTTTAAAGCAAAAAATCATTCAGTCGTAACGATTTTTTAATGAAATTTCATTCAGCTCTAACGATTTTCAAAGACATTTCATTCGGTTCTAATCATTTTCAAAGTCATTTCATTGATTTGTAACGATTCTAAAGAAAAATAATTCAGCTGTTAACGATCTTTAATGCAATTCATTCAGTCATAACGATTTTGTTCAAAGTTTAATGATTTAATAGAAAGTTGAATGGAATCATATAAATATTCAACGATCTATCACGTAGCAATTAACTCAAAGTTTAAAGAAAATGGAAATTTTTTTTTTAACAAAATACCAAAAATCCTAAAATTCTTTATATTCACTTACTTAAACACTTGTAGCGAAGATGTTGGTTGATGAAAGAGACCCCAAACCCAGGTCAGTAGGACTGAGCGCTACCTGCTCCTTCAGGTAAGCGCCGGGGTAGGTGGCGGACGCTCACAATCCCCTTGACAGCTCCGCGGGACCGGCAGTCCAGCAAGCGGCCTGATGAGGAGGGTTGCTTTCACCGCGGCTGTAGGATCGCAGTCCCTGGAGAACGCCGCGGGAGCCTTGTCCGCCAGGCTTTCACCGTCGAGGCAGAGACGATAGACGGCCGGGTCCCCTCGATCGCACAGCCCCGCAGAGTCGAGCAAGAGACGAGAGGGCAGCTGGTGCCTTTGACCTAGGAAGTGCGGACCGGTTCACCGACTGTCCGCACACTGGAGGGGAGGTATTACCTCCACGGGGTCACACAAGCAAATGACCTCCAGTTGGTGGGATGTGCTATTTATACCCTCACCAGCCTCCCTTCTCGCATAAATTAAAATAAATGCTATTCGCGTGAAATGGATATTAAGTAGACAATTAATACGTTTTAAGACATTTAAAAACCTTTCTAAGCAATTTTAACGCATTAAAAAGGATTTTACGTGATTTTTTAAAATTCAGCGTACATATGCTTTACTTTAGCCTTTATATCTGAATTTAACGTGTATTTGTCAATTTTCAAGGCATTAGGTTTGAATCGCATTCTTATTTAACGATTTCTTACACGGTCAATTGTCATTACAATACAAACTTTTCTGCATTATGAGGTGAAATGAATTTAATGCTACGATGAAACACACTTTTTTACTATACGAATTCCTGGTTTTACTATCATTTATTTGTAATTTTAATTGATTAATCCTTTTAGTTAATATGGTTAATGACTTACAAATCAGCTATTATCATACAAGAACTAGCCTGGAATCGAACCCACAATCTATATATATATATATCAACCCCACACTGAAAGTTATAAACTAGATTACATTAGTACATAATCTAAGCGGGACTCGAATCCAGCTTATATTAATCATGTCTTAGCAGGGAATCGAACCTGCAAACTCTATATATTACCATGCCTAACCCAGGATTCGAACCCAGAGCCTCCTTGCCTAATCTAACAACTCTACGGAACCAGGCGACATTTAAAAACTTAATTTATGCGTTTATAATTTTTTTTTCAGCAGACATATTTTCCTCAAAGTCAAATATATCTTTAATTGATTATAATTTTTTGACGAAGTAATATTCTGTTTGTTATCTGAATCTTTTCTTTACAAGACCCTTTCTTGTTAATGCAACATACTTTTAATAGAAAATTGAAGAATCTCTCTCTCTCTCTCTCTCTCTCTCTCTCTGTTAAAGACAACTTAACTACTTTTACCTCTCTGAGGAGAAAATATTTTTCTTACTAAAACAAGTTCAATTTTAATAAGGAATATGGTAAATAAATTTTACAAAATGAATTCATTTTACATCATATTTATTTACAGACAAAGGTTGATCCAAAATTTAAGTAAAACATTTTAACACAAACAAGTAGGAAAATTTTGCTCCAAACATACACAAATTACACAATTGTTTCAATCATTTTAACACCAACAAATACAGGATGACCCAAAACACTATCAAGCAGAACTTGCTCCAAACATTAGTATGTTAAACAAACAGAAGTGAATTCACAATATATTTACAACATTTTTTAACACTACCAAATACAGCATGTTACACAAATTATTCCAAAAATACAGGTAGATCCAAAAACTTTATGTACTACAATTACACCTTGCTCCGAAACAGCCACAGGGTAACACAGAATATTTTAACACTAACAATTACAATATTTTTTCTTTAAAAACAAATACTTTTATAAACTGTTAGCAACTTCCGTTAACAAACTTTTCCTGCATTTTCTTAAAATTGGATCCATATCCCCTTCTTGACCTCTACTTTCAAGGAGTGAGCGTTTCTTACTCCCTGGTTTTAATCTGTCTGTTTGTACAATAACGTCTTTACAAGTAGGGGCGTGTAAAACAATGCTTTCATCTAAATCAGGATAGGAATTACCATAATGAGAGTATACATCTTCAATACTAGATGGAAGAGGTGTGTTTTCAGTCATATGAAACACTGGGCATTTCTTGTTGCCCCCGCACTGTATGAGTTCATGGCTCTTTTCGTCTCCTATATGAAAGTAAATTACTCTAAAAGGAAAAATATTGTAACAGGTTTCCGTAAATTCTCGCAAAATTCCGTCACCATAGGTCGTAAGTTATATCGGACTTCCCGTGTTTGACACTGACATAATGATTAGCAGGATGAAAATATGTCATGTTACCACTATGACATCCAACACTCGACTGAGAAGATTTAGTAATAAACAATGTATGTATATTAATTCTCTAAATTTGCAAGTTGAAATGTGTTTTAGGGCTAAATTTTATTTTTGAAAATTTTATTGCTCGATGTACGTAACATTTTGATGAATCGCACCCAGTATGAGACGTGTAACCAAACTTGTTTTTGCTATTATGATATAAAGAATGAAGATTATTATCACATTCTTCGAAATACTGATGAGGCAACACAATGTCTGTATTATAAATAAGATGTTTCGAACATTTTTCTCCCTCACAATATGAAGTTAGACTGCATTCGCCCTTAAATTTACGCTTACGATCTACCATATGAGATCTGTACTGGTTTACAAGGCATTCGGAACTGTTACAGTCAGTTAAAGTAGCACCGCAAGTATTTGGTTTACTACGTGCGGACAAAGCTTGAGAGAAATACGTGCATTTGAAACGAATGTCTGACTCACACATTTCCTTTACAGCAAAATGTGAATATAACAAGCTGTAAGTTACAGAATGCAAACCTTCAGTAAAAAAACGTTTACTTGTATATCATTGTACACAATGGGAACATTAGCCACTTAATACGCATATAAATTACACATAGTTGGAAAAAGTAATCCTCCTTGTTCGAAAATAAAGTAATGGATGTCCCCGTCGCAGGTCTACTTCCAACAAACGGTGATTCTTTGGTGAGGTCTGGTGAGCTGGTAGGCTATTACTCCGTATCCCCGTTCCTCTTCTATTTCTCCCTTAAGAGTGGCAATCATCAGATCTTCTAAGGTTGATGGTAAGTCACTGTCGGGGCGAAGATATCTCACAGCACAATCGTTGCATGCTATTCCTCCACCAAAGCAAATGCCGAGACTGTTGTTGAAAATGTAGCACCGGTATTCTATATTGTTACCATCATATGATTAAAAGAACACTCTTCTGTATCCAATCTGTAGGTCCTCGTATACGTCTGTGGACTTGAAGATCCTAGCCATGACTGACGATTTTATACTAGGCACACTCCTTAATATAGTCTGCCAGACTCTCTTGCTTTGAAAAACATTTGCATTCCCACATGCCACAGGGAGAAGTTAATTCTTGGTCACCTATGTACGTATAATGTTTGTTGTTGCATTCTTCTGTTCAAACAACATTCTAAGAGTAATACTCCCTTCGCAACTTATATTTAATTTTACTAAATGATGGATATTTATTGATTTTTTCGCCTTCCATGTCCCATACTAATTCTGATAAACTAATCGGAAAATCAGTGTCAGGTCATAAATTATACACTACACACATGCATCCAATGCGATCTCCAACTTCTTCGAACATACATTCAGGATTTAGTATTGAAAAACTCCAATGTTCATCTCCGTTGCACATCTGTATCTGTAGTGAACTATCTTCATCTTCATTTCGAACCCCACACTCACCTGAATCCTGGAGTAACACTAGGGTACTGAAGTGATGAGTTGAACCTCTTCTCCACCTTAATTGAATCTCTGCTGTACGATTCTTTCTCTTTATATATATATTCTTCCAGTTAAAATAAGTTCTTCAACGACACCTTTTTTTTTTTTTTTAAATCAAATTTACAGACACAAACAATACTGTTCCATACTTCACAGTCCCACATTACACATGGTGCTCTTAAAAGTCTGCTACTGCATTGTATTTGCGTGATGTGTCCATTATTATTATATGTTTCAATCCATGAGGTTGTGGTGGTGTCGTGAAATTCTCTAATAAATTTACATTTGATTTGGTGAAAAACTGGTTCTTTGGTTATTTCTGTACTGCCATTTTTAAAACGTAGGTCCCAAGAAGAACAGGGCTGTTCCCTGTCAGGTTTCATATTAAAAACAGTACAGTATTCTTTTTAATCACACAGTACTCGTTCTGTATACAGGCTTTCTCCAAAACTTTTTGCAAAATTCTAATGTTCATTTCTGTTACACATAGTATATGTGTATATGTTGTCTAGTATATGTTGCCTAGAGACTGGAACCATACTTTCTTGTGTCCTCGAAAAATAGTAGAGTACGTCTTCTCTTGGTCGAATTTCTCAATTTTTTTCGAAATTTTACGCTACCTGAAACAAACCATTTTTTTTTTTTTAATTAATATCTTCATACGTAGATAGGATGTTTTTACAAATATTCTCTCATAGTTTCGCTTTTACATTGCGAGCAGAATGTTTTTTCCTCACAGTGACTTCTATTATAGCGTTTGACTAATGAATTAATACTAGAACAGCCATGGTATCTTCTAATATTTATCACTTCTGCATTTGTTAAAGGTTTTAAAATTTCCTTTTGCCTTGTACCAAGCACATATATGGGATAGTCTTCGAGTAACGAATCGTTTACATATCGAAAACGTTTTATGTAAGCTATGCCACCAGAGTCCCATTTCAGGTTATGTATCTCGTAAGTCTGTTCCCGAAACATAATTTTAAGTTCAGGTTTTAAAATATACCAAGGTCAGGGAGATTTAAATCATAATAATTTGAGTCATTGGCGTCGGTTGCATAAGAAATAGCAAGCTCCTTAATTACAAAGGAGTTGTCTTGGTAGTTTTCGAAATTTTGAGCGTAGCACATCACTTTTACATAATTTGTTTTTTATACGCTATTTACAAAACAGTCTCTCTCTCATAAAAAGTATCTCATAAATATTTTTAGAAGAACACAGCGCTAGCCTCGGAATCTAATTCATCGACTCCTGAATCGTTCATTACTACATCTGGAATGAATCTAGCTTCAAGTAGCTGTTCCAGTCTTCGCGACATACAATCCCTACACGTAAGTTGCAAGTTCCCATCATTAGTAAAGGCAGGCATGCCAGAAGGACAGTTTTCACATGACAAATAGGATACGATATGATCATCAGTTTGTAAATGTTCAGGAACGGATACACTAGTTTTATTTTGTGTGCCGCAAAACAAATTATAAATTATTTCGGCAGCACTCGCAGTTGGGAGCAGTCTAAATTCAATAAGGTTTTCGCCTTCCTATAAGCTAAAATCGCATTGAACGTTTCAACACATTCAGAGTCGCAATTGTCACAGCAGTGACCTTGATGCATTGTACCTGATGAAATCCCTTGTAGATTCTGCATTGATTATGTTCTAGATGGAGCAGTAGACGTCGGGTGTTGTAATGGACGTCTGGAGCTGTAGTAGACATCTGGAGTTGTAGCAATCGTGATGGACGTCTGGAACTGTAGTAGACATTGTAGTGAGCGTCTGTTGTTACAGTGGACGCCTGGCGTTGTTCACATTATCAATTCTTACACTTGACGACGACGCTTCCCGGATGTCTGTATTAGACACCTGACATCGTAATCTATGCTAATGCAATGCACCCACATGCACACGAAGTGACCTTGGAAGAAGCCAAGTTAAGACTGAGAAGAAATTAATTTAGCCCTCCTTACATACTGCAAGGATTCAAAATGGCCTCTATTTTCCGTAAATTGACAGAAATTTAGACCTTTTAGTAAAAAAAGTAAGAATAACATTGAAATCGCTATTTTTCAACTCCGAAAAACATGATTTCCAACTGTATGCATAGTGTTTCGTTAAACTTACGTCGGAATCTGTTAAAATATTAAATAAATTCAAATATATACATTTTATGTTACATGGAATACATCTTTGCTATTGGAACATTTTTGGTTAAACATAAAGAAAGGGAACATATTGGTTAGCACGCTCACCTCCCTGGGAGGGTTACAGCATAAAAACCAATTATTTCGCAATGTATGGATGTCGTGTTAGCTGTTGCCATTGATACAAGGGGTTTTATACGATCTCTCTCTCTCTTTTCCCCTAGTCTCATGCGCTCGCGTGAGACTTAGTGTTTCTCCCCTCATCGGCTCTCAAGACATCGGTGTTAAGAGCCATCTAATTCTCTCCCAATATTTTATTTTTCTCTCCTATACATTGAATCGACAGTGAAAACATTTCTTAACAAGTGAGTACTTGTAGAAAACATTCCTTAACATGTGAATAAAATATGTCTTGTTTGAATACTTGTAAAAAGAACTCTGTTTTAATGAGTAAATAAAATGTCTTGTGTGATTTTACAAATCGTAGTTTGCTTGATTCAAATATACATTGGTTGTTGTTGTTGGATTGATAAATCTAGGGCTTATATTGGGAACTTTATTTCAGAGACTTGTAATTTTTTTTTCGGTGTTCATATACATATAAGGTTGAAGGGACAGTGAGTCGGGCGAAATCTCCCAGGGCATGCATTCAGAGTACTGTGGCTCAAAGCAAGGGAAGAAACATATAAAAAACGTGTTCTTAATACTGTAGCGAGGAGGGTGCGCTGTCTTGAAACTGCTACTGCAGGGACGCCAACTCATGGAAAACAAATACGAAAAACCATTCCCAGATCTGATGCTGGGATGCGTAGACTGATTTTTGCGAGCTACAGGCTCGATCGATAGTGGAGGTGTTCAGAAAAAGTCGTCATTAATAATGGGGGCGTTAGGGGCCATGTCCCTATTGACACGTCTTGGAGGGAGGGGGTGGTTATTGTGGAGTTGGAGCAGGTCTGAAGATGAGGGTGGGAGGTGCAGGGGTGTTTGGATGGGGTCACATACCTCTGAACTCTGGTCAGTTCTGAGGGGTGCAGGGTAGGGTGGGAGAGGGTGACTACAAGCGAGTGGGACCCGATCGGAGCTCAAGTAGGCAGATGACGCCATCTTGAATCAGTTGCGACAATTGAGAATCGAGGACAGACTTGTGAGTGACCCCCAGGATCTCGCAGAGGACGGGTGGTAGGGGGTGGCTGGCATCATGGAATCGGGGTGAAGGGTGCAGGGTAGAGGTGTGGCAGGCAGGTCTCCTCCGATCGGAATGTAACTAATCAGTTGTCGCCATCTTGCCTTAGCGTCGAAAACATTTGACGATCGCCGCCAGCTCGGGGCAACGCGCACTGGTGAGGGGTGGGCAGCGAAGTGACTTCAGCTATCCCACTCGTCGCCATTTTCAGTCGCTCATGTACGCTTGGAGGAGATGGACGTGCTACTTGTCAGCTCCTTCATAAACACTGCACCTCTACACACTTGGCAGCCGACGAGCTTACGATAGGGGGTTACCGCACTGGCGAGCATCGTATCTAACTTCATCTCTAGTGATAGCCGCAATTTACATAATATTTTATTGGGCAAATATAAATATTCGTGTGTTAACACATTTTTTCGGACCAACATACTGTGTTTGTGATAAGTAATTGATTTATGTCTTCGGTAGATAAAAATACAATTTGTGTTAACAACTCGCATTTTTTGTTACCAAGTGACATGAATTTCACAGATAACAGAAATAATTTGTGTGAACAATTGATTATTCTGAAAATAGTGAAACTTTAGTTTAAAAATTATCATTCTGTTGTCCGTTGTAGGACATATCAAATTTCAACTCATTTGTCTATCGGCTTTGCTACACGTATATAATCATGCTCTCCACACACACAGCTTATAAGACGATGTAATTGCTATGCTTGACTCCACATCAAACAGACGTGTTTTAAAAAATACTCAAGGTATGTGCGAGAGGCATTAAGTAGTGTACGTGTATTTCTGTTACACTATTGTGTCTGTTTATAATTTAAATGAGAGTTTGGAAATCTTAATTTATTCATACTGGCTAGCCGGATTTCGTTTAGTGAGTTTGCACTTGTAGACATCAGATGTTATTCACATAGTTAAAATTCTCTCTTATGTAAATTATATTTCTAAGCTCGAGACTCACATTACATTTAAGACTCACCTAATTGCACTTATTATTCACGTAGTTGTTTGAAAATTTCCGATTCGATGCGTGGAATTTATTAATACGTAGAACAGTCGGAAATTCTCTAACATTTAATTACATTCCTAAAACAGACAGTTTAACAAGTAAATCGCATCTTTCAAAGTCGCCTATCTACCATCTACGAACAATATCCCACCAAAAAACATAACATTTACAGTTAGGCCACTCTTATAAATAATTTAAAACACTCTGAAATTCTCTCGTGTGTTAAATATATTCATAAAAAACGCCTATCTACCAACAACATCCCTCCAAACACCTCAAAATTAGAACAATTAGAAAAATTTAGCCTTATCCCACTCTTGCACTCAACTCTATGCCTATATAAGACATTGTAACCCACCACTCTGATCAGTCACCTCCATGAAACCACACCGTCAACATCGTACAGAGCTCCTGCTACCCCCCCCCCCCAATAATGAATGAAAGAAGTACAAAATCTAGAAAAAATTAAGCTATGCAATAAATTTAACCCTTTCAATAAATTAAACCCTTTCAAAAAATTAACCCTTTAAATTTTTGACCAGATTGAGAAATTTTTAATCGGATTAAGATCGGATTTAGAATTTTTTGAACGGATTAAGGATTTACCCTTTTTTGATTAACCCTTTCAGTTAATTTGGTATCAAATCGATGATACGACTAATCAAAATTTGGAATCCTTAGTATCTAGAACCCGTACGCCCTTACTACTCTTACTGTTAATGTACATATTGCAGTAGTATGTACATAGTACATTAGTACATAACATTAGTTTACAAAGTCCTTTTAAGTTGTCATATTCCACAATAGTAGGCTTCCCAACACGGTTTTGGTGTAACGTTTGATGGAGGCATTTCTGGACCGGGGTTCCATATCTGAAATGGATACAGCAACCTTCTACACAATCCCTGAAATTTTGTAACAACACCCTGGATACATCCTGCATATCACTACCTTTCTCTTTGCAGCCATGCACTATTGAAGCAAAGTGGCTCGTGACTCATTGGTGCTCTTAGCTGTGTAATCTAGTTGTGCTTAAGCCCTACTGAAATACCACTCTAAGGAACATCATGTTTGGCTTAAAATTCATGGAGAATTGACTGATTAATTGTAAAGGGCTTGTTAACGTCCCCTAGTGTTGTGTCTGAAGGCTTATCAAGAGAAGACTTACAAACTTACTTATGACCTAGCATAAACTAACACCCGTGCCTTACCTGGGATTCAAACCCAGAACCTCCCGCACCCCAGACCAGCGGCGCACCAAGACCAACCAACTGCGCCACGGGAGATCGGCTTTATGTAGGACTTGGGGTGAATAATGAATAATGCAAAAATTACCAATGAAATTAATCAATTGTAATTTAAGACTTTAGGTGAAGCAGTGTGTCAAACACATCCATTACGAGGTGCCACAGACAGAATTGCAACACAATAGCACCACTCTAATAGCCCCACCTTTAATAATTGCCTAATATAACACGTGAGTTAACAGCGAAATCTCACATAAAATGGTGAATCGCCTACAGTTCATGCCACATGGGCCCACAACTTGCATCCTGTATACTGAATTCATTATTCACCTGAATGACTATTACCAAAATTATCCTTACAAACCAAGCCAAATTAACCCTGAGCGTAGCAGTGTGGCCTTGATCTAATACATTTCACTTTCCCTTTCTTTATCTCATTCTCATAGTTATCTTCCACTGAATTCATTTCACTAAAAAGCATTTTACGCATTATAAGTTTACCAGTTTTCTTTCTCGTAGTTTTGTCTCCAAGTTATTTCTTTTGAGGCATGTCAGTAGATGGACAGAACTTTCTGCTTTATTTCTACCACCTGATGATAATACCTTGAGCTTATTTTCTGCCTTTGGAAATGGACAGACATTCTGCGGTGAAAATGTAGCTGCACCTAATCCTGGGGTTCCTGGTGGTGGAGAAGTTGGCCTCTGTTTTAGAGTGGATGGTTGTGGAATGTTTGTAAGAATTTTGAAGCTTGGGAGTTGACTCACTACTTATCTTTCAATGTGATTATTTGTAAATAAATTCTACTCAGTAACTGATGCTATAGAAAATTATATTTTGTCAAAAGCTTTCCTATTGAAGGACTATATTCCAGAAACTTTAATCCACATTATATATTTTTTGGGAGAGACAGACTCAGGCGATGAGAGGAAACTACTGGTTTTGCGAAAGTGTATCATTGGAAGGAATAAGTGCTTCTCTGCATTCTGTGCAAATAATTTTATACTAATAGCTATTCAATATTTTAGTGCTGAAAAAATTAAATTTTGCAATAAATTTAATTAGTCTACAAATTGATATTAACTTTAAAGCACCCGGAAAAAATTGGCTGAAAACACTGGCAGTTTCTATTCAAACAAAAACATTTTATACATTATATTAGGTCTATTTGTGAAACCTAATCTCAACTGTATAACAATAATATAATGAACAACTTGATCCAGTGTAAAATTCAAGTTAGCAAACAAGTTTCAATTGGATTTAAATGTTAAGCAACTTAATGACATTAAAACACAACAAGGACGGTTGTAACATGATGAGGCCCGGGTAAAATTGCCATAAGCACATCTTTAACACAACACAGTGATATACATAAGATTTAAACTGTTTGTTTTCAGTTAGAGTGGTTACAACTGTGCATAGCGATAAGCGCTTAGTTAAGCACAGTGGTAGTAACATGAAACATTCAACTTGGTTTAACTTTCCTTATTACTATCGCCGTGCATCAATATTAAGCCAATCAAAAGCTCTGACACTTGTACTATGCTATCAAATGAAAAAAAAAATTATAAGTTGACTTCATTCCTAGGGCAGATATTTTCCTTTGTTTATTTCTGGATAACTGCAACCATGGAAGTTCCGTAACGTTTTTAGGTAACATTAATAGTAAAATTTTAATGAAAATAATTTCTCAATTGAAAAAATGTCTAAAATCAATCTAAAATACCGGTATTTATTTTCGACAAAAAACCGCTACCAACTATAGACAACTTAATTTCTTCGGTACTAAATGTAGCAACATAAACAAACTAATATTATAGCATCTGCGAGTTTAGCTCATGCTTACAATTTTATGGGTGTGTGGGGGAGAGGGTTAGCTTCTCTTTACCCACCACAATCAAATGGATTACAACTGGGTGGACAAGAGGCCCCTCCACCCCCAGGGGCTTGTACCGCCCACGCGCTGAGGAGCTTCCACCAGTGATGAGCGGCGGACTAATATTACTATCGTTATATTAGCGAAACCGCCAGCGTGAAGCGACTGGGGATGGCCCAATCTATCTCACTCAGTTTGCCAAAACATTTATACAAATCCCTCTCCCTCCCCCTTTAGGCTCTGGCCAGGAATCTCAATCAAAAGAAAATTAAAGCGTGGGCATTGTTCATTAAATGTTATTTAATTTAACTTTACTTTACCAGTTAAATGCGCAGTCACAAAACACATTTCCTTCAGGCCAGCTAAACAGCACGGTAAAATTGAATATTAACGGGTTTCACAAAATTATTAACAACAACTTGAGTCGTAACGGGCTTCGATTCCAGATGGCCCCGCAAAATTGGTTGCCAACTCAGTACCTACGATTTCGCTGAACGTCGATAAGTCCGTAGCTCCGTAGCAAACCTCCACGCTCGAGCTCAGCTGGTTGAAGACAGCTGACGGAGTCCGGCTGCCTGGATATCCGAAATGAACAGCTCCTTGGTGACTCCAACGTGACAGTCCACAACAACCATAAGGGCCTCGCCGATTTCCGGCAGCGTTTCTCACCAAAGTAGATTTCAGGCATGCCGAACAAACCACTGGTGCCAAAATTAAATTTTATACGGCGGCGACATTTTTAGCAACCAACCTATTTTGCAACACGTTAATATTGCATACATCGAGCTCATCACAACTCGAGCTTAAACTGTGGCCCATTCTGCTAAGCCATTTTCTCGCCGGCACTCACCCGCCGCCACACACATGTTTCTCCGCCGAAGACAGCTGGACGACTCCCCTACCTGCCTCGCGCTGCCACCACGCCAAGTGGCCAGCGCTGGTATCGCGCTCTCAGCTGGCGCTTAACAAAATTAAAACTGCACAAGACGTAATATAAAAACGCACTCTAAAAAAAATATGTAATATAAATATTCACCAAGAATAAATATAAAAAAAATTACTATGGCTGGAACACATAAGAGAATATTTATGACTGGTCAGCCTACAAAAATACCTATACGAACAGCATTGTCAATCATAAAAGTGCCACCAAAATTTAAACTAGAAGGCCTAACCATTTAATTGCTTGTAGCCAGGCCACTGTGTGTGCGTTAATGTATTATTTAAATTTCAATTGTAGCCCGGCCTTTACAAACGTGTCTGAACTCTGTGTTACACTTGAATGTAAGTTTTCGTGGATTTTACACTTTTACAAACTCATCACAGGGAAATTTATACATTATTATTTACAATATTATAATTGTATTGATATTGTTAGTCAAAATTAACACTATTCAATGAAAGAAACAGTGCAAGGGATAAATATTACTTACGTGTATGAAAATTGTCGTCCATGTCTAGCAAAGAAACCACGAACCCTAGTAATAGGAAAGTTGGTGTCCAGTTTCACACTGAAAAGCACATCTAATGACATCTATGGACAATTTTTCGTACCAACCACAAGGCAAATATGTATAGCACCTCTTACAACTAAAAGAAATTACTTTCCACTACTAAATTCTCCCCTACCTCCATCCTATGTTGTAATCCATTGTTTCTAACATAAACTGTTTACATTAAACATCTTCTATATGCTAGAGCTGTCTTATCAGATTACAGCCTACGTTGTGCTACCTCCAGTTAATATTGAACATCAACTGTATGAGGTCTGGAATGCAAACTATTTACGTGCTGACATCACAATGGTGTAAACTGTTGTCAGGAATGTGATGAATTTTAGATGGAGGAACTAAGAGAGCTCTTAAGATGGTCTTAGTGTAGGTGCGTATCTAGAAACTTCAGGGTTGTTACATAAGGTTACATCTATGTTATGTACAGCAACTTTAAATGAAGTGAAGTGAAATTAAGGCGTTTGCTGTTTGTCTACAAAATGCATGATGTATGGCCCATTTTTTGTTTTTGAACACTACAGTATGTAGAAATCAGGGCACATTAACTGTTACGTTCCCCAGTGTAGTTGTGCACGTGTGGTAATGTAAGGTGGGAGATTAATTATACTAAGAAGGTGAAATCCCGACAATCCCTTTGAACTTCGACACTAGCACTTGATGAAAGTGGTGCGATTTAGAATAGAAAAAAAAAAGTAAGTTGGAAAAAAAGGAGGGGGGATTTGAATTCATATTGCTGACTTTTCTCACATATAGGTGTGTAAAACTGTAAACAATATAAACTAAATGCATTCACTTCTTACCAAGTTATAGAAATGTATCATTTCAAAACAAATATAATGTATGGTATCATTTGGGAGTGAGGGACTATAGCAAAATGAGAACCGCACAAACAAGGCTCACTTCAGCGCCAACTTGAACAGAACTAACAATACCATGGCAAATTTCCATAAGACCTTCTTAAGTTGTATGTCATCAACTGCAGCAAGTCGAAAGGCAGAGATTAAAATATACGAATGTTACCAGTCACACTACTATTCACACCCAAGTCTCAATATTTATATAAGTACACCAGTCCAAGCACACCTCTCACATTAAAAAATATAATTTCAATATTTCGGGGGAGGGGGGGGGGAGGGCAAAGAGTCACTGCAGGTTGGGTGACAATTCCCTGTTAAGTGTGGACTTCACCACGTGCACCACACTAGGACCACCTGGGTTGCACCAGTCACCCAAAGCACCATCGCAAAGGGGGCAGAATTGGTTCCGTAATGGAGCACAACATTCCTTCCTCAAGGTTATCCTTCTGCATTAATTTTTCCTTGGGCTGTAACTGGTGGAAGTAGCCAAGATGCCACAGCTTCCGGAAGCATTAATGTATTTGCTGCAGTAAGGCCTAGCAAATGAGTCACTTCATGGGAATGTGGGACATCTTCATTGAGAAGTATTTAAGGGGGGCTCAGAGTCAAACAGCAGCTTATAGCAAATTTCTGCCAGCTCATATGGGTCACTTTATTGAGTACACAGGGGTTGAGAGTTCAAAGTGGCCTTGATCTGAGTCAGTACGGTGTACAACTCTTTGTAAGTGTGCAGCTGTGAGCCAATCTTTATGAGCAAGGGCTTAGTGGATTGATGCTTGCTTCCCAAAATCCACCTAAATGAGGGAAAGAGTGTTGCTTTAACAGCCAAGACACTTTGGGATCAGCCATCTGATCCGCAAATGATTGTACTGTGTTTGCATGGGTCAGGAATTCCTGTGACTCAGATAAGTGATGGCTAGATCCAACAAAATGGTACAACAGTCACTATAAAGATGGGCACAATGTCCTTGTGAGCAACAAACCTATGAAAGGCAGCAAAAAAGGCTCCAGTGGACAAAGGGAATGCAAGTTCTAACAATTGCTTTGGTGGTAAAACAAACAAATATGTATGATTTTTCACTCTAGCCATGGTAATTGATATAGAGCCCAGCTTATTGAAAAGGTTTGGCTTCGGAAACAACTACTGGCAGAATGGCTATTCATCACTGGGGTGAAAGTTTAAGGCTGAGCGGTGAAGCATCTCATACACTTACCGAGTGTGTAACGAATCAATTTCAGGGCTCCAATGATTTAGAACTCTTTCAGGAGCAAGAACTGGAGAGTAGAAGTTTGACTGATGAAACTGAATCTTACCCTGAGAAGACCATATGGATCAACAAAAAAAAGTTAGTTTCAGAACTGAGGGGGTGTGCTACTGAGAGCTAGCTAATCTGTCAATTTCATCGCTAAAGGAAGCTTGCTGAGTTAATCTTATTAGTAGACTACCTTTGGGGCCTTTGGAAACTCTACTGGGGTGAAGGATCTAATAGATTTTGGGTTGGAACGACCATTCTGTCCAAAGCGCATGTGCAAGACGATGATTCGTTGCACATTCTTTAAGCTGTAATACCTTTTCAATAGATCACAGACAGTTCAGCCTTCAACAACTGCATGAAGGGTAACAGTCTTTTGTACATCTCCTGTTATTAATTCCACAGCGAAGAAAGAGGAAGGCCATTTCTCAACCGAATCTAGTAACTACAAGCATCCTGACCATCACAGGATTAGAATGAAATGATGCAAACTGGGACAATTGGCTCCCTGGCATGGTACTGCCGTGGTACGGCAACCATCTTGGATGGTGTCACACCGAAACCTCCTGTTTTGTAATCCTTGTCAGCAACTGTCCATCTAGTTTTTACCCCTCGAAATTTCCCTATTTTCCCTATTCCCGAATTCCTGCTCTATCATTCCACACTGTCTCTTCATGTGCTTGTATTCTGATTCTTTTACTGCATGCTCTGGCATTACGATTTTATTTTCCCAAGCACTCTTATTCCTGTCTCTCTCTGTCCCACACCTGTTCTCTCTCGTCTGCTCTATCCCTTGGTTTTCTCATATTCCTTCTGGTCTCCTTTATTTTATCTCTTGTCTCCCACCCCTTTCCTCTATTTCTAACTTTTTACACTCTCCATCTTTAATTACTGCACCTGCCATCAACCAGCTGCAATAGACGGTTATCTTTAATTTTCGCATCCACCACCAGTGTGTGTTAAGTTCTACTGTTCACAGTTAGAAGCTAGTATCAAGGTGGCCATCTTGTGAGTGTTGGTCGACTCGTTGCTTGCAGGGGCGCGCTAGCATCAGGGAATTTAGTTCAAACGGTGGTCACTAGAAGTGGTGGATTTTTTTAATTTGGTTGTTGTTTCGGAAGCATGGTGGATTATTCCAGCAGCCTTTGGGTTGGCAGTAGAGCATCTTGACCACAAGACTATTGTGACATAATAAAGGACGATGTTTAATATCGAATATGTATAGTTATTACCACACCAGCATTCGGAAAAAAATTTGGACAATCCTCGAGTTTATACTAAAATCACCATTGCATGGGGAGTGTTAGGAGAAGAAATAAAGTAAATACTCGCATCGATCTACGCACTCTTCACATAATAAACTTTGCATCGCGAAAAAAGAGGATGTTTAATGTCGTGTATGTATATATATATATATATATATATATATATATATAGAAAACAGCAGGCACCACAATCACGCACCCACTGTAATATGTGTGAAAGTTACATGTACACACACACACATACACACACAAGAAATTTTGCCCCAAAATCAAGCAAATTTTCACATTTTCAAGAAATATCAATTTTGCAAGCGAGAAATATAAAACGATAAAGTTTACGCCAAAAACAAGCAAATTAAGATAAAAATGAAATGAAAATATGAAAAAAAAAAAAAAAAAAAAAAAAAAAATTGATAGAAATTAAGAGAACTCTAGAGCATGTATAAATTTTCCATTTTAAATTTATTTTAAGCCTCTATATGCTACAAAAACTTTCTTCTCATTTATTAGTGTCAAGGTACTTTTATCTAATATTTTCACACAGCGTTCTGGTAATTAAATTTTATATTACCATTTAGAATACAATTAATTTTTTTTGCCAAAATTAGATTAGTAAATTTGAAAATCTGTGGCAGTAAACGATTAATTTTTTTTCTAGATCTCATAGTTTGGTGAATTCAAACGAACTGTTCTACTTATTAAGTAGAGCGTCCATTTTTGTGTTATTTATAAAGAAACAAATTATTAATTTTTTTTTCATTCCCTTAGTAAATAAATTTTCTTAATAAATAGAATGGAAACTATGCTCGAAATGGAAAATAATACCATATCTAAGCAATGTAAAAAAATGTGGTGAAGTATTAAACATGCAATTTTCTGCATGACATAAACACATAAAAGATAAGCATATTAACACATGGAAAAAATATGCCACAGATTATGCCATAAATCTTCATGATTTAAATAAAGAGGAAGTATTATAAGAATGCGGAAAATACATTTTTAAACTATATCTCAAAAAGTATAGTAAATTACACAACAGAAAAGAAATTCAACACGATGATTATTCAACTAAGACATGCGTAGTATGTAATGAGAATAAATCCATCGATTCATTTCATCCTCATAAAGCAACTATAGACAAACATACAACAAAATGTAAAGAATATTTTAATGAGAAAATATAATGTGAATGTGGAAAATATGTTTGTATTATATATCTCAAAGAGCATAAAAAACTAAATCACACAATACATCAATACATATTCTTAATGAAATTCAAAATCATGATTATCCAACCAAAACATGCTTAGTTTGTAATGAGAATAAATTGATAAAATTATTTTCTATTAATAAAGGCACTAAAGACAGACATTCAACAATATGCAAAAAATGTTTTAATGAGAAATATTATCACAGAAGAAGTTAAATATTTTAAAAATTATTATCAATAAAATTTAAGCACTTTTCCAACTTTATTTCAGTATTTTCATTATATTTTACACTTCATTTCTTTATTTTTTTTAATGTTTCTGAATTTTTATTTTTTATAATTAAACAAATATGGATATGAATTATTCAGTAGCAGTTCTGCACGAAAGGAGAGTGCCCGAGTTGAGAATTATAGGAAGAGAATTAAAGAAAGGAAATTTATTTAAATTACATAAAGATGATCTTATTGCAAGTATTATTCAAAAAAGAGAATATAAATTTAAAGAACATATCGAGAATCTAAATGATTTAACAGTTCTGGAATTAAAACTTAGGTTAAAAGCTTTAACATAACAAATATATATAACTTAAGGAAATATAGTTTAATTACAGCTCTTATACCATTTATTAGAGATGAACAAACGAAGAATAATTTTACAAATCTATCCTTTTCAGGTTATAAAATAATCAGAAAAATAAAAAAGTATTAAAAAAATATTCCCCTTTTCTAATCATATATTTGTACCACCAGAAATAAAAATAACAAAAATTTGCCCTTTTCAATTCCCGAAATTAAAGAAGAAAATAAAAGTTTAGGTCAAATTTTTCCTTTCAAACAAAAAATTTTTAATGGATGTGCAGAAAGAAGACAACGATTTGAAATTCGCCAAATTAGTCGTAATTTTAATGAGGCTTTTAACATTTGGCAAACAAAATTCGGTATTCGTATAAATAATTTAGAAGGAACTCCAATAGAAAAAAAT
Organism: Dryococelus australis; assembly: GCA_029891345.1. Lineage (NCBI taxonomy): Eukaryota > Metazoa > Arthropoda > Insecta > Phasmatodea > Phasmatidae > Dryococelus > Dryococelus australis. The sequence goes on along the minus strand of CM057000.1, from coordinate 116,411,281 downwards.
GAATGCTGCTCGAAATGCTGTTCACACAGTGAAAGCAGTAAGAAAATTAACTGGTTATAAACAAGGTGATCAAATGAGAATATATGCAAATAATCAGAATTTTCACCTCACTATTTCGGCCGCGAGAAATAACAATTTAAACCCCGAAAAATTACTTAATCAAATTGAAAGAGTAATTACATCGAATGAAAATTTTGATATAAATAAAACTACTTTCGATATTGATGTTTATAGAATTCCAAGAGGAAATAAATGCAAAAAATTGTCAATTTAACTAAAGATATCAAAGCAAAACAATGTATTACTAAAATTAAAAATTATGATAATTTATGTGGACCTAGAGTAATAATTACAGCTTTAACATACGAAACCAATGCCATTTTGGATAGAGAATTAACAAAGAATGATCTTATTTACATTAGAAAATGAAGAAAACTATAAGGAGAATTAGCTCGTGAACTTTGTGTAAGAATGGGGAAAAGTTGTGAAATTGGCTTCAGTTTGGAAGATATTATGGTTGCAGAAAATTCTCTAAATGATCAAATTAAATTTGTTTCAGCTGCACATTTCAATTCAATTATACAGCCTGGTTCAAAAAAATCAACAACTATTTATTTGTATTTACACAATGAACATTACGATGTAATTAATAGTATATAATCATTTTTAGGTAGTGTTTATTATTTTAAAATTGTGACAAACTATACAATAATAAAGATCAACATGAGTGTAATAAAAATAATAAAAATATATTACCACAGCATTAAAATGAAGATAGAATTAGAATATATTGCCAAAATGTAATAGATATTGTTTTGGACAAGAATGCTTTACTAATCACGATGTTGTGTGTAAGGCAGTCTATAAGTGTAAAAAGTGTAACAAAATATGTTTGAGAAATAAAAAACACGTGTGGTTATATCAAATGATGGAATTGTAAGGAATTTGTGAAAACTGATGAACATAAATGTTATATTCAAGATAGACGACAAAAAGGGGGTATTTGTATAAAATATTGTACTTGTAATGGCAGAAACAGGAAAAAAGATATGGGTTGTTCTTACACAGAAAAAGACTACTTTTTCTACTATGAAGCCACACAAGATACTGATTTTGATACACCAAACTTTATATCTGTTGAAGACTTTAACGGACACAAAATATCATCTTAGTACAAATGATGAGTTTTGCGAATGGGCAATATCTGAAGAAAATAAAGGACATACATTTATTGCACATAATTCAAAAGGTTACGATTAATATCTTATTTCACAATATTGTGTTAGAAATAGTATAAAACCTCAAACAATATATCAAGGCTCAAAAATTATGCAACTTAAAATATCGAGTCTAAATATCAAAATAATTGAGAGAATAAACTTTATTCAAGGAAGTCTTGCAACATTTCCCATAACTTTTGGCTTAAAAGATCTTAAAAAGAGGATATTTTACACACTTTTTTAATATTCCAGAAAATCAAAATTACATTGGAAAAATACCAGCTACAAAATAATATGGAGTCAACACACTGAAGGACGAACAATAAAAAGACTTTTTAAAGTGGCATGCTGAAAAAACAAAAGAAAATTATTTCTTCGATTTCAAAAAAGAACATGCTGAATATTGTGATTCTGATGTTGATATTTTACGACGTGGATGTCTTAAATTTAGAGAATCATTTCTATAAATAACAAATATAGACCCATTTTGCTACATAAGAATAGCTGTTGATAGAACAAGAGTTCTTAAGGAAAATACTATTGCAGTAGTTAAAGATGATGAAAAAGAAATTATTAGTAAAGAATCAATTTCGTGGTTAAAAACATTTCTAAATGTTCGGCATGCATTAAATGGTGGAGAAGTTACTATTTGTGGAGGAAAATTTGATGGTTATGATGACAAAACTAAAACAATATATCAATATCATGGCTGTTTTTGGCATTGATGTCCTGATTGTAATTCACCAGACTCAATAAATAATTGTAACAATGAAAGTATGGCTGATTTGCTTACTAAAACAAACAATCGAACGACAATTGTAAGACAAATGGTTACAAAGTGAGGGATATGTGGACTTGGAAATGAAAAAAAAATCGATTTTCCATAAAAGTAATTTAGAAAAAACTAAAAATATAATAGCACCATTACAGCCAAGAGATCCATTTTTTGGAGGTAGAACCAATGCTTCAAAATTAAAAGTTTCAGGAAAGAATTTAAGATATATAGATATATGTAGTTTATATCCAACAGTGATGTTTTATGATTATTACCCATTTGGTCATCCTAACCCTAAAAATTACGACAAAAATTGGTTTGGATTGATCAAATGTAAAGTTTTGCCACCATGAAATTTATATCATCCAGTACTTCCAATTAAACAGGAAAAACTATTGTAACATGTGATGCTGTACAGATAACACATACACAAGGCAACCACATTGGACTAGCCACTTCATTCCGTGAAGTGTAACGTGGTGCGCTCTGGAGTAAACACAGTATCACAATAGCTCATATGTTGGAGTGATCACTTTTTATTCTGAAAATGTGTAAAACTTATCATAGGCCAACTCAGTATAATTTATTTTTAATTTATGCACCACATGACAGGATATTAAATAATGTGTGTTGGCAATACTAGTGGCTCAGTAAGCAGATGAAAAGAAATAAATACTGTTCCAAAGAACTCTGTTTGTTGCTAGGCTGTGCTCAGTTTAGGACCCAGTACGTAATATGCATAGAAACTCACCTTAGACAACAAACCTTTGTCATTGGCAAACAATTATTTGCCACACCCCAGCTATGAAACTTAATGTACAAAATGATACACATACTTAAGCACTTGTTTAATTATTTGCAGCTGAAAATGTGTAGAGGAGGGATATGATGAAATGTGCATATTCAGAAGAAGTTTCAGACGTGTGAAATCCAGCTTAAAAATATTTTTTAATGTGCAAATTCAAAATATCTGTTTCAATTTAGCTGGAAAATAATTCAAATAAAATTAAAAATCCCTGAATGGCAATGAGCGAGATAAGAAATAGTGTTCAACTTAAGCTGCCGTTAGGAAGTGGCCATGGGTAATGGTCAAAATTCAACATCCTTATGTGTTACTTAATAAATAGTCTGACTTATGCACTTGAAATTAATGTTGCTATCTCAAAAAAGAAATGTCTTGAAATAAGTTCAGAAAAATGTAACTGTCTTAATACGGTAAAATACTTGACTGCTCTCTCAGGTTGAATTATGGTTAAAGTTTGCTAAAGCTAATTTAGGCGCCTTGTCAACATGGCATCCATAGAATGTTCGATACCCATGGCATAGCGTAACAAAGTTCAAGATGTAATTAAATTTAAAACTTGATTAAAAACAGGTTGTAGACCGAAGACAGGATGGTGTAACTTGTTGAAGGAAGTGGAGGTAGGAAAAATATGTAGATCTTGGGTGCGGTAGTTCTTTACATGGCTCAATGTCTCATGGACGTTACAGGTTTAGCTAACTACCTATACTCCTGAACAGTTGCTTAAAATAAAATATATGCAGAGTGCTAATTCTATCAAACTCGATGCAAAAACACAAATCAAAACTATTGCAAGGTGCTAGAAACTAGAACACCCTAACTCTAATTAAAATTCCTCCGCAATGTCCAATTGCAGGATGAGCATCCTAGCCTTACGTCTAGCGTAGTTGAAGGTTGGTGGCAGAGAGAGCGAACTTTCAAACTGCCCGCACGTCCTAACCCTATGCTGAGCTCTCCAGCAAGTCGGAGTACAGGATTTGAACATTTTAGCCAATCGCAAGGCCTCCTGACTAACAATCTAAAATGATACACTCCGAACGGCCTAAACCCCTATTCCATAGCGTTATGGGTCTCGTATAAGGTAAATAAAAAATATACAAGAAATTTCCTGAAACATTAACAATAAAGTGAGACCAAAAATAATGCACAATACTATGTTATTAATTAAAATACAAACAAAAGAAAACCTAGCTATCTATTTCAATTAAACATTAATTAGTGCCATTGGTACATCTAAGTTTCAATATTCTAACCATATGAAAACTGTAAAATTAAAATAATAAAAATTACAAAAAATCAAACACATGTGAAACGTAGGTAAAATTACAACTATTATGTATGACAGTGTCCAATATTTGAAACAAACATTAATTATTACAAATACTTGCAGACTGTGAAAATGTTGTGTTACACTATTGTTTACTTTATGTTCAAAATGTGTTGTAGAGAAAAAAGGAGAATGTAAACATAGTGATGAAGAAAGAGCAATAAATGGTACATGGACTACATTAGAATTAAATAAAGCTATCGAAAAAGGTTACAAATTACTTAAAATTCATTCAGTTTGGCATTTCAAACAAAAAAGTATTAAGATGTTTAGAGACTACATCAAAAAAATTATGGAAATTGAACTGGAAACTAGTCCTTGGGAAGATGATTATAAATCAAAGGGTGAAGATATTCGTGTTATAAAAAAAGAACAAAATATCGATTTAAACATTAAAAATATTGATCAAAATCCAGGGAAACATGCTGTTGCCAAAATTTGTTTAAATTCACCTTGGGGAAAATTTGCACAAATATAAAATTTGACACAAATAGAATATATTACTAATCCAGCTCTTTGGTACGAATTGTTAATAGATGATAGAATAGAAGTAAATAATGTTTATATGAATGAAAAAATAATTGAAGTATATAAATACAACGATAATTATGTAGAAGATAGCACAGCAACAAATATATTTGTAGCAACTTTTACCACATCACGATTACATTTACATGAAATGTTAGATAAATTAGGCGATAAAGTAGTATATTATGACACAGACAGTGTGGTTTACATTGATAATGGCAAAAATACTGATAAAACAGGCTGCATGCTTAGTGAATGGACAGATGAATTTGAAAAAAAAAGAAAATGATTATGGTATAAATTAGATAAGTACAGTGCCTAAAAGCTATGGTTATGAAACTTTTTTTTTGGGAAAACAAGTTACAAAAATTTAAATATTCACTCTAAATCACGAAAATGCTTTACAATTAAACATTAAATTAATGGGTGAATTTGTACAAAAAACTAAGAAAAATGGGATTATAAAAAAACAATATGAATACAAGAGATAAGATAACAAAAAAATTGGTGAATAAGTTTATGGCAAAATAATTTAATTTTTTAACTATGGGAAATGCATGATTTTGAATGAAAAGATGATATTATAAATACATTACCATAGTGTTATTAAACAAGTAATTCTATATTTTATTTTATTATATATCTATTTTATATTTCGAAAATCTTTAATCTCTAAGACAATGTCAATATCAGCACCATCAAAATCAATCAGTTTACAGTTTCCATCCCTAATTTCTAGAACAACGTGATTAAACCATTTGTTATTTATTATATAAAAATTGGATATGCAGACTTATAACTAATGAAATCTCTATAGCCAAACATAGTTTTTGGTGGAAAACTAGCAATTATATCTGTTTCTAAATGATTAGATTCATCATATTTTATAAATACTCCACAGGCTAAATTACAATGAACATTTATTGTTTTAAATGAATTAAAATTAGGTAACTTAGTGTATACAACAATTTTGTCTTTTTCAATAGTCGTATTTATTTCAAAGCCAAGAATATGAAATAGTCGATTGTCAAATTTAATATCGAACTTAGATTTAATCGTTATTCTATTTTTCACATTGTCTCCCATCAATTCAATATTCTTTGATGAAAATAGATAGAGTGAATTTATAGCTTCTTTTAAAAATTCAACATCATATTGACATCTAGGAATAGTGATCATTCTTATCAACAACAGCACTCAATTTTCAATTGCTGGCATAGTATTATTGTCTATACTCAGTGTTAAAATTTTTTGCATGAAAACTAATTAATACAACTGATTTATCTTTATAAAATATATCATAGTGAAGTTTCTTCTTTAATATAGAACTGTTGTTTGTTAATTTGAATAATTTGTTATCCAGTTATTACAAAAATTATCTAATTAAATAAAAAAAGTTGATTGGGGCATGTGTTTCAATTTCTGCACAAAATACAAAAAAATAAAAATAAAAAGAATGGCGAACTTTTGCCTGATGACATTAGAGCAATAATAGTTTGGCCTAGCAATAGTGCGAAAACCAACCTGATGATTAATTTTATTTATAAGACAAGATGGCTAAATTTTAATAAATTGTATGTTTGCTCAAAAAGTTTAGTCAGCCAAAATATATTCAGTTACAAAATTACTTTGATGTCATATCAAACGGGTTTAATGAAAAAATGGCATACTTTTTTAATAACAATGATGAAATTATCCCCTTAGATCAATGTGGAAATACTTCTTTAGTTATATTTGATGATGTTATTTTAGATGATCTAAATATAATCAGGAAGTACTTTACTATAGGGAGACACAAGAATAGAATTTTTTTTATTTGGCACAAACATATTTGACGATGCCCAAACAACTTGTGAGAGACAACACGAACTTTATAAGTATATTTAGACAAGATGACACGAACCTAAGATATATTTAAAATTATTTTGTCGGTGGAAATATGTCTTATCGGAAATTTAAAGAGATCTCAGCAAAATGTTGGGATGAAGACTATGGTTTTACCACAATAGATATGAGTAGAAACATGAACACTGGTAAGTACAGAAATCAGATCCAACAGTTTTTAACTTACATCTAGATATCTCACTTTCATACATTACCAGTTTTCCTCAACAGATCTTCGATGAGCACTCACCTCAACGGGAAGGAGCTTTACCACAACAGTGCTGTTATCTAGTTGCAGTGTAGCGAACAGTCGGCGGTGCAACTCTTGATAACAGGCTTCCTATTCACCACATCTCACTACATGAGGACTTTAATCCCCGCATTGACCATCTTGTTACGGTGGCTCAGAAAGCCCTGCCCTCAGCTCAGGGGTAGGGTGGCCGACTTGTAGTCAGAGGTTCTCGGGTTCATGCCCCGGTGCCTCCGACGTGGCAGATGCTCAGTTCGATTGTCGCACTGGGAATTCGTCAACAAGTCGGTTTCACTAGAGCTTTGTCAACATCAAAAATGTTACAACAACGTCAAATGAAAGGTAAAAAAAAAGCAGCAAGGTATCTGATTTCAAACTCGAAAGTCGTGGGTTCGAAACCATGGTCGGAGAGGATAATTTTATAGTGTGAATATGAGGTGCCCATATTTGCATTATTAGATTATCACCAAATCATTCAAAATTTGAGCCAAAAAACTTGCTCGTGCCCATATATTCTATACATGAGTATTGATGCAAATGAATGGTGTATTCCTCATATGGTGTAAGGTGCCACATCATATGGGAGAGTACTAGAAATAAAAAAATACTTCCCCACTTCATCACTAGAAAAATAACGATCAGCCTGTGGTGAAATGAGGAAGTTCTCCTATGGAGTTTTGTAGGTGCTAAAAAGGCCACAAAATTGAGTCACTGGCGAAGTATTAGCTTACCTTTAAACTCAAAAAATTAATTTGTCCCTGGTGCAGCATTAAGCTGCTCGCAAACCTTTTGTAGTTTTGAAGAATGTTGATATAAGGAAAATGAAAAAAAAAATCTATGTCTCTAATAATCAGAGCACCAAAGGTTTGGTAGTCTGGAATTAAGTCCTATTTTTTGGTTAGTCCAAGAGTTATAAAAGAAATTTAATGAACTTAGAACCATCCCTAAAATAGGAGCGATTTAAACACACAGCCAAATGCCATATTTAACAATGAATCTGGTCTCGATATAGGGGGTGAATGAACATTTCATCCCTTTAAATATGCAACCTAAATTTGTTTATATTCTGTCAAAATATAAAGCATATTTATCAGAAATAGTTGGGATCAAAAATCCATCCCAACTTGGATATCATAGTGGTAAAGCAATTTATCAAGAGTCGGAAAACACGACCAATCAGTGTTTATAAAAATATATATATGGAAATGTCAACCCTAATCCAGCATTAGGGTCGAAAGGCAATGGAAAAATTCTATTTACATTAAGGAATCTGGTTTATCATGTTAGAGAAAAACACAAAAATATTTATGAAAATATTGGGAGGAACAAATTGTTCCCCCCTTCAAATATGCAATGAAATACAATATTTATCAATAAACTGGTCTATTCTTAAATTTTTTCCTTTAGTTTTTCATTTTCTTATGAAAAAAGAATACTAGTAAAAAAACTTATTACAACTCGTCCATTTCACTTGGGCATAATTTCGCATATAAAAATTGAGTAAATTCTAGACATAAATGACAACACGCTTATTTACTCTGGTAAATAAGTTTTTATGATTATTGACGAGAAATATAATCCTTGGTTTTATGGAAATCAAATAGCCGAAATATTGAGATACGAAAGACCTAGAAAGGCTATTAATGATCACATTAAAGAAAAATGCAAGATTTTATAAGAAATTAGGTAGCACCACAATGGTGCTATCCAAAAAAGCACGTCCAAACAAAATATTTGTTAACAAACTGGCCATACATCAACTAGTAATGAAATAAAAATTGCGAAATGCTTTAGATTTTCAAGATTGTGTTTAAGAAAAATTATTACCATCAATTAGAAAACACTGTGAATATAAGATTAAAAAAGATATAATGCATTTGTACAAAGGTCAAACAGAGCATGTAAAAAACGAACGAAATTAAAGTTAATAATTAAAAAAAATTTAAATAAAATTAAAGATGATCATATGGAAAATTAAAGAGGGACTGTTGATAAGGTTTTCGATGTACTAAATCGCAGAAATGCCGAAATCAGAGAAATGTCTCCTCATGCTGTACCACAAACACAAAATCAAAATTTAAATCGAACTTTTGGTCTTTTAAAATTATTTGATGATGATTGCGAATTTGATTACTATGTCATTATTAGAACTCAAAGAAAATTTGTTCAAAGATAATTATATAGAATTAAAGATAGACATCCAAATTGCGAAGAATGATTGAGATTTGATTATATGACAAATTCTATCAATTTATACCAAAGAATGAAAGAAACACTGAATTGCCATATTGAGTGTTCCCACAACTATTTTAATATTGCCAGAAATAATTATAATCAACAAAAATTGATTAATTATATAAATAATCTTTATAGAATTGAGTGAGAAGTTAATTTTTATTTTTAAATTTACAAAACATCTGTTTTATTAATCCAAGAATGATGAGAGTTATCAAAACCCAACCATTTTACATACATTTTTTCGCCTTTTGTTTTTAAAACTTTTTCAACCAAATATTCATCTGAATAGTTTGTTTTCATAAGTTCGTATTCATAAAAACTGCCTTTTATTTCTTCACCATTGTTATCTTTCAGTTTGTAAGTGGGTACATCATAATTTAAAACCTCAAAAAAATGGTAAATTATTCTGTTGTCCAAATAGTTGTAAAACCCTTTCAAATATTCGTTTACTCTTACTCATTTGGACGATATCGCCAACTTTTTATTTCGGTTTAGTAATCACATTCGCAAAATCTTGTCTTAAATTTTTATAATTTTTTTATTAACTTCAATTGGCTTCATACCAATAGTACTATGTTTTGAATTAGTGTATTCTTTCACTAAATCATCTAATATATTTACCCATTTGTAATTGCCGTTCAAGGCCAATTTCTTCAACATTTTGTTCTTCATTGTACGATTATATCTTTCTACACAGCTGGCTTTAAGTTCACTGAATGTAGAATAGTTATTGATGTTATAATTTTGCATAAGCTCTTTAAATATTTTATTATAACATTCTAAGCCATTGTTGCTTTGAATATTAAGTGTTTTTTTTTATCAATATACATTCTAAGGCACTTGCTACATTCTTGGCTGTTTTGTCTTTAATATGAATAGCAAATGCATATTTTTAAAAAATACCGATAATTGTCATAATGTACTTGTATCCATTGTTTATATGTGATATCCCTTTTAAATTTCTGGTATCCATCTCAACAAGATCGATTTACCATAAATCATCAATTCCATACAAAATTACTTTTCTTCTTGGAAAATTTTTTCGTGCAACTTCATATAATCCATTGATTATTCCTTCTCTTACATTAAGCAATTTTTTTTTTTTTTTTTTAGAAAGTTGATTTATTAGAATTGCATATTGAAAATTTACTTTTCTGAATTAATTGCCTGTTTTTTGTATTTTCATTTTTATATTATTATTTTTGGTGACTTTCTTGCACTTCAAGCACCAAGTGTTCTCCATTTAATAGTTAAAAAAAAAAAAACGAACCTCTTACTGCAGAAAGGCAACTAGTCCAACATTTACACATTTCCTTTTTTGGACGATTATGATTTTTGAGAGAGTCAACAGATCATTTACCACAGGAAGGAAACGTGTCCGCACTATGCAGGCCTGACAACGCCTTCAATCGTCCGTGTACTGCAGATTGGAAACTAGACCAGGACAAGATCCATATCTGCAGTAAACAAAATATTGATGGTGGCACTACAGTGCTGGTTGTCGAACTACGGTCTGATGTTTGACAATTGAGCTCAACCGCTCTGTGTTGTATTTCGTTGCCGGGGTTTGCTCTAATATTACTGTGATTTGTGTTGTAATTTAACAGCTAACCTTAATGTACACATAATGCTTGAAATGTTTAGGAAAAAAGAACACGATTTTATTATCACAACCCTAGGAAGTGAGAAGAGGCTTTCGTATAATTTTTTCTGGCAGTATTTCAATGAAAATTATTCACTTGGTTTCGACCAACTTGTGATGGATGCCTATGTAACATGCGAGGAGCTCAATGTAAAACTCAAAAGCCCTTCCCTCAATGAGAATGCGAAGCGAGTGGCTGTTGCAGAACTTCTTGTGCATAAGAGCAGAGCCAGAAAATTTTACATCTCTCTTGGAAATCACGGCCAAATGTGTGAAGGAGTCTACAAAAATGGTTGGGATCTGTATTGATTTCATGGCCAATGTATCCCTACCTTGCATTCCGGTTCAAGACACCTACTATTTTAGACAACTGTGAATGTTTTCAGTGTGCATAACCTAGCTTCGCGGGAAATTACAGTTTCCATCTACCATGATGGTGAGAGAGGGAAGGGTGGAAATAAAGTGTGTTCGATGTTGAATTGATACATCGAAAATAAAATCGGCAAGGATGTAAAAACTTTATACTTTTTTGGAGACAACTGTGCGGGCCAAAACATAGTTGAGGCAACAGCAGCAGAAGCAATTTTTTCACCAATTGGTGTGTTTTTATCCAACATAATTTCTTTAGCTTCTTTTTGTAAAATTTTATCACCTTCATGTCTAAATTCTAAATATTTATGTTCTCTATAAGCAATATCATGATATTTGCATGTTTCATCTAGTTTATTTATTCCTGTGTCACCTCATTCCAACCTTTCATTAAATTTTGTAAATGGGCCACAGTAAATATAGCCTGGCAAATGCATTTCAGGCAAATTATAATTATTTAATGCCCAATTTATAACGCCTATGCCATGGTGTTCTGAATTCCAAAATGAGCATGGAATTGCATTTAAAACTCTTATAAGATAAGGTATTCCTTTTGTATTATTAACAACATAATCAGAAAATTTATTGTTCAACATATTCATTATACTTACTTTTTCATTATAATAATGATTATTACCAACATTTTCTTCGCCATGAATAATTAACAATCTATTGATTAAATTTCTAACATCATACATCCAGACATATTCTTTTGGTAAATTGCTGTATTTTTTTATACCTTCTCCAAATCTAGGAGTTCTTGGAGAAATCTTTTTTTCTGATGTGTTTGGTGCTCATATTAAATATTGTTTTATATAAGTTTCATAAATCAGGGTTATTATCTTATCATACTTCCAACCTCCATTCGAAGCTACCTTTTTATTAGGATTATATTGTTGGAATGCATCATTGGTTGTTTTAACAATTTCTGCATAATTTTCATAATTCTCATCATCAAATTTATTCTCAAGGGCTTCTTGTGAATTTTCTATTAGCAAATGACAAAATCCTGCTGTTAATTTATATTCTTTATCCTTAACAAATAGTGTATCATTCTCTATTATTACTTTAGTATCACCAATGTAAAAATCTTGCCCAACTTCACGTAAACCAAATTTTTCGTCATTAACATTAATTCTTTAAAAATGTCTGTTCCGAGATTTATAGTAGAATCAGGTGCGCGCTGCATCAAATTTTTCAATGGTACATTGCCCATTTGCTCTTCTACATTAGGGGATTTTGAGAATAATTCTCTTTCGAATGATGTTTCTTCCGGTGTTGGCGGATAATCTTAATGTTTTATTGCTACAGGAACTAATGTATTTATTAAATTTTTATTTTAATCACTAAATTATTCTACCTTTTTTTTCTTCTCCAAATATTGCGTGGTTCGTCAATTAAAGGTAGATCTTCATTCATATTTTCTCATATTCCACTTCATGGGGGTTTTTTTTTTTTTTTTTTTTAATAGTTTTTGTATCTCTCGATGAGTAATTTAACTCGAGAAATGTTCTTCAAAACTTTCATTCGTATATGATTTTTTTTTCTAAATGAGTTATAAAAGTATTGAGCGCTTTGGCAGACAATCTTTTCCCCCAGCCGATCAAACCAGCAGGAATTTAAATGTTTACAATAATAGAATTGAATTTGATATTCTTTAGGAAATGGCTTTTCTTTTCCAAATATAAATAATATATAAATTAAAAAAGGGAGATAAAGTTGGGGATGCGGCAAATTATGTAAAAGAAGACAATATTAATGTTTGTTCGAACTTTTTCCCTTTTCAGTTTTCTAGAGTATAAATAACAAAACATGGAAATATTATTGAAGCTGTTGATAATCCAGGTATAACATCAACAATGATAAATGCTTTATTAAAATCCCCAGGTGAACAAAATTATTTAGAATTTTCTCGTGTTGATAGTACATATCGAGTAAAATCTGTTCATAGTCATAAAACAAATTAAATAACGTATCCTCTTAGATATTTGTTTCGTTCTATTCATTACAACAATGAAATTTATTGGAAAGGTGGTTATAAAATTACTTTTTTTTTTAATTCATCTGATAACAATTGTTCATTTGTTTATGAAACAAAAAATGCATATGGTACAATTCAGAAAAGATATGCTGATCCGGGTAAAATTTAAATTGAAAAACTAGAAATTATGTGGCCTATTGTTGAATATGAATCTAACACGGCAATTGCAATTAAAGAAAAAAATATACAAACATCCTAAAATACCTATTAGTTTTAATTACTGGAAATTTTTAGAAAAAGAATTCCCTGCCGAAACAGCCGTTTTTAACTTTGATATAATATATCTGTTTAGTAATTTACAGTTGACATGCTTTTGTAATCGTTGGGCTTCAAATTAATAGAAAAAAAGTCGTGCTGAACAGTATGTCCACTCTTCTATGTTTGACCATTGTAATGTGAAAAATATTTATGTTAAAAATGGTAGAAATAAAATTTTTCCAAAAGAAAATTGGATTCTATATCTTGAAAATGGTCGTTGTGATAAAATGTTCCTTACAGTGAGTTTAGAAATTGAAAATCAAAACTAGATATTATCTGCAAAAATAATGAACTTTGTTATAAACCAACTGTTATAAACAACTTCGAAGGCAGTATCAATTATAGTTTTTTTTTTTGGGCGAAGACCGTTGTATATTATTGATTGCTTATATATAAAAACAACTGTAGTTAAAGAAAAAAAAACAAATATAAAAATTAGTGTTGATTTTAATAAAAAGGTTGGAGCAAATACAATTTGCAATGTTATTCTGATTGGCCAACGGAATTTAACTTATGATTATTTGAAAGAGAGGATTACTGAAGAAATATAATTCTTTTATTAATAAATGGAAGAATTAACAAAATGTTTCAATATTTAAATACAATATTTTAGGCTTATAGTTGAATAGTCACATTTAAAAGTTTTTCCAAATTTTTAGAAATATAGATGAATTATTTGATGAAATAAAAAATCGTTTTCATAATTCTAAATAAGTTTTTTCTTTCTCTTAATAAATATATTTTCCTTATAAATAAAACTCCCTGTCTTCCCATGCAGCCTGACTAACATTTTAAAAGGTGATAGAGTTTCAAGACCACCTTCCTATAGATTAGATAATGCATCCGAAGACCTCAAAAATATGGTTCCCATATTTCATTCAAATTTACAAAGCTTACAATTATCAATCTTAGATAACATTGACGATAAATATGAACTTCGAGATATTCGCGAAAATCTAGAGCAAATAGAAGAAGTTATTAAAAAAATTAGTAGAACTTCGAATATAAACGGTAAACAATAATAATATAATATTTCATTTGATTTTAGCTTATTGTTGCTTGATTTTGTCTTAAATGTACTTGATTTAGATTACTTGCTTGCAAAATTGACATTTCTTGAAAACGTGAAAATTTTCTTGATTTTGGGATAAAATTGCTCGATTTTGGGTCTAAATGTCGCGTTCACTATTCGTGTGGATAAAAGGCCGGTTTCAAAAATGGTGTTTTTTGGTTGTTTTTGGGCATTTTGGGATTTTTTTTTTTTTTAGCATTTTTGGTGTTTTTTAAGGTATTTTTGATGCTTTTTTGGGTTCTTTGGAGCTATTAAAAAAATACTGCAATCATAACAAATTGAAATTGCTTCATTTTGGGGTAAAATTCGAGGAATTTGGGGCAAAAATTGGATTGTCCTCAAGGTACCCATATACTATTCGCACAAGTATAATTTTAAGTCCTGTTCAGTGTCTTTGGTCTAACCTGAAACTGATTAAACTACATTCAATAATTACGATTATGAGACTAAAATGTCCATTACATAATCAAAATATTTGTTACTCAGGAAACGACTCCCACTTTCCTCCAATACAACAGGTCAGCTCCACTCTTTGCTCTTCAGAAAGTCGCACTCCGCGACATCCACCACTGTATTTGCTGGTCATTGTGCTGTAGCCCTTAGACTCGCTTATATCTTACACTCGGCAGTGGTTGTTCAAGATTGCCAACACGTTTCATTCCCTAACCTACCCTACGTCCGAGGTAGGGATGGGAGATAAGTGCGTCTCAGGGCTGAGGCTCTTACGCCTACAACAGGGGCAGGAATCCTTGCAAGGAGACATGCATCGCGGCAGAGAGGGATTGGTAAGCCATGGCCGCGCTTGGGGCCATGACTACCTCCCTGGGTGTTCCTACAGTTAACCTATAACTACGTAGAAGGAGGGGGGAAAACCAGCATAGACGCCGTGCGAACCCTTTCGACAGGAAATAATTCCATATTATTACATGCATTAATAGAAAATGCTACAGGAGACAGTTATATATATGCTGTTCACGGTAAAGTGAGCACTCTTGAGGACCTCGCTACTTTTTTCCTTTCAGTCATTTTTTTTTTTATCTATTAGCCAGCTTTCAGGTGTTGCAAGCTAAAAATTTTACGATGCGAGCTGTGCTTAAGTCGACACAACACTTGTTTCATTGTCACAGCCAATGAACTGTAGGCTATATGTTTACCAGCCGTTATATGAACCAATTATCACCTAGAATAGGAAGACGGTTTGCGAATCATTACCCACAGGCAATATAACTGTTCATTGGCTTCTCAGTGTGCAGTATATATCAAAATTACCTACACCTGTGTAATGTACTGTACAAAAATGAGTAGGCCTACATTATGCATGAATGGGTTAATTATTATTGCCGTGTAAGTAATAAAGACAGTATGTATACTCCACAGTGACCGGAAGTTAATGCCTAAGGCCAAAATAAAATATTTTTACTGGCTAATACTCCAGATGAAAGGGCTTCCAAAAGGGCTCACTTTACCGTGAATAGCATATATGAACGATGCTCTTTGTTAGCGGCTAGAGAAACACTAGTAGCGAGGGACTGCCGACACGGAGGCTCGCCGCAGATTTTATAGGTGAGATGACCCTGGCCCAGAACCTTCTTCGCCCCTCGAGTCGCTTCGACATCACCACAGTGGCGGATAGGCCAGGGTTGGGAGGTTGGAAACCCCACTGGGGTCCTTGCAGCCAAAGTACCCTTACACCTGCTCGAAAAGAATTACATTAGTTACAGGAAAGTTTAAGAGCCTGCGGGAGTGAAGTCATGAGCCATGGGATAAGAGAGATTCAAAGAATAAAAGAAAAACAACCAGTAAAAAATGGTAAATTTGGCTTTTAATTATAATATTTCCGGAAGCCATTGATAAACTTAAGAAAGGTATTATTAATATTTCAACTCAAACATATTTCCCAGGGGGTGTTCCGTAAGTTCAGCTTTTCTAGCAGCACCTTAGCCCCTCCTGGCATAAAAAAAAATCTCGTGATGCCTTGCTCTACAACTGTTTCCAACCTAGGCCACTACCCATGTGACCAAAACACTCGCAAAATGGCCCAAAAGTCATTTATTGTTCTCGCAGGCAGAAGTGACGTCAGCCTCGCAGGTTTGTAAACAGCACGTGTGGTGATTCCTTCCTCCCCTCTTCAGCGTACCGATGGCGTCTTGGGTAGGGATAACCGCTGAGCCTGCCTGGAGGGGAGTAAAATAGTGTGGAGGTGAGTTGGGTGTAATATACGAGGATACCGGAGTAAAGGTGGATTTAGAATTAAAAACTGAATGATTAGAATTGTACTTCTTAATTATTCGATAACCACTCGCAAAATGAACAATAACAAGATTTGCATTTTATGATTGAATTAGCAACTGTTAAGTCTTGACAATCAGAATCGTAGAAGATGAAAGCAGCCGACATAACCTGGAAATATGGACAATAGTGAAGATTATTTACATATATTTAATTATTTTTGGTTACTGTTTGTGTAAACGTTTTGAAAAACTCGTGATATCTTGTAGAAGGGAAAGCCGGTGGCAACATTGGGTACATACATAAATAAATCTGAAAAAGTTAATTCAAGCGAATTAAATAACCTCTTCCAAGAAATAAAACGTGACCATGAACTGTTCTTTTAATTAAGAGGATGCTGTCTCTGGATTAAAATAATTAGTTGCAAACTATTTCACAATACGATATAACCAAAATCCAAGATATAAATATAGTTCCCCGCCAACAACAAACGTCATTGATCCTTGATTGGCTACTTCGTCTTGACTTGTACTTAAGATATAAAATATAACGATATCTTGAGTCACGCCAAAATCGCACACGACCTGTCAAAACCCGCACACGACAGTCATAAACTGATACGCTTGAACACATTGATTCATATCTTATGCACACGGCACACTTATTTTGTTAAGTCAGTCGTAAACCCACCTTAAAACAGCTTCCTGTACCGCGAACATGAGCCGCACACGCAAGAAAAATGGCGTCGCTCAACAACAACACGTCGGTCAGCGCGTCGAAACTGACCTAAAGGCTGTTCACGGTAAACTGAGCACTTTCGAAAGTCACATTGCTTATTTATTGATATAGGCCGTTCACGGTAAAGTGAGCACTTTTTGAAGCTGTTTCATTAGACATAATAACCAATAAATACATTTCATTGTGGCCTCTGACTTTTGGTTTTGGGTATGGTGAATGTATACACTGTGTTTATTACTCACATGGCAGGATTTACATTAACAAGTGGTAGAAGGATATAAATTTGTTGAAAGGAAAAAGTAACTGGGGCTTCAAAAGTGCTCACTTTATCATGAACGGCCTATACAACACATGTACAGTCAACATTGTCCTGGACCTCATCACTTTATTCATGCTTCGGTCAAGCGAAACTGTAAAATTATTAGTAGGGACAGGTGATTTTCGCGAAAAGATTTCAAGACCAGTTGTGCTCCAAAACACTTTTGTTCATATGCACTTTCGAGGTTGGATGATTTTAAATGTCACGAGGTTCAAGTGTCTGTCCGTGAATCATGGAAAGAGCTAGAAAATATGAGTACACGTTAGACTTCTACATTATAAGCACCCAGCAGCAGTTTGTCTATTGCTATTGGTTTCAGTCTGGTTGAGAAGGCGTTTTCCTATTTGACCGGGCCACTCAGAATTCGGCAACAAGGGCACGGCTCCTACGTGATTCGAGTACAGACGGTTAACACGTGTGCAAAAGTAATTCAGCCAATCAAGATAGGTAAGAGGCCCTACAGAGTTTTGAAACACAACTTGTCCTGAAATCTTTCCGCGAAATTTCACTACCCCTAATCATGGACGTTCAGTATCGGAGTACTTTATTACGATTGGCCCAATCAAATAAGAACAAGTCTTCCCACGTAGACACGCGGCCAATAACCAAAGGAGGTCGTGTGTGTAGACGTACGATATTAAAGTCTAGCGTGGCAATAAATATTTTCGCGAAAAACACCTGTGGCTAATTATTAGAAAAGTAAAAATTATATTAATTTGCTAGATCTTACACTTATATGCATTAAACCAACATAAAGCAAAAAATTATAATTTTAGTACTCACAAAATGTTTACCTAACACTTTTAATTAAACGTTAAAGCACGGAACTACTTATCCTCTGCCGTTACCAACTTTACTGGGAACTTGACAGTCAGTGTGCCTGTTAAAACAAATGCAGGCAGCGGCAGCGACATTTTTCAAAGGCTGATTTCAAAAGTGATAGTTTTATCGTGAACAGCGTACACCAGCCGGCAGTCCCAGACAGCAGGAAACATTTCCCAGAGCCCCAGGCAGCCAATCAGACAACGTGTATGCCCGCGTGAAAGTAACAGCCACGTAATTCCACTTGGGTGTAGGTACTTATAGTCTACTCGTGGTTTCTTCACACTTTTTTTTAACCAAACCTTT
Source organism: Dryococelus australis (assembly GCA_029891345.1). Classification (NCBI taxonomy): domain Eukaryota; kingdom Metazoa; phylum Arthropoda; class Insecta; order Phasmatodea; family Phasmatidae; genus Dryococelus; species Dryococelus australis. The sequence goes on along the minus strand of CM057000.1, from coordinate 116,392,461 downwards.
GAAAAATCACCCCACGTATGAAGTGTTTAGTTATTTCCTAAATATGCCATGTATCACAAGCGTTTTATACCCCCGTTAACATAAAAGTAGGTATTGTATTTTTCGTCAAATTGAAGTTTTACCTATATTTTATTTATAAATCATACTGCATTAGTAATAAATATTAATGAAAACAGTCAGTAAACATGAGTGTTGGTAGCGCTTAGTGAGAAATAGTTCTCGACAAAATATTAATACAACTGAGTGCGCACGAATTCGGTGCGCTGTCCCTTTGGTGTAATTTTCTAGACTTGATTAAGCTTAGGCAGGATTTACAACAGCCCATCACGTCCGTCCGTCATCCGCCCGTCCGTCATACGTACCCAAAACAACCACAGACTTACGTAACGGAAAATAATAGCTGTAAAAAATTTTAAAATAGCATATAAAGCATTATTTTATTTTATTTTATTTTTACTATTGAACAAAAGGAGTTCGTGTTTCCAAACGTAATTATAAATTAATCTTCAGGAAAAATGAAACTTAATTTCAGTTTACAGTCATAAACAAACATATGAAAACAAAAGACAGCCAAAAAAACACTGCAGACACTACACAGCCTTGTAAAGAACTCGGGATGAACGAGTAACAAAGCGTTCAAGTTTAGAAGGCTGTAATTTCACCCGTTCATCCGTCAAAAGTTAAAGATTGCCAAGGTTTTAACGGACGGACGGATGAAATTAATGGCAACCTCTGATTGGCTGTTGGTCACGTGATCGCCGGACGGATGATGGACTGACGGACGGGACGGGTCGTTGTAAATCCTGCCTTAGTTTGCACGAGGCGGAGGAATATCCTGGAAGTATAACTTAGGCAGGGCTTGAGAAAAGCGTGAAGTGGCAGTGGATGCATGATAACTGCGCGAGGCGTAGAGTTAGAGTCGCGCGGCCGTGAGGGAGGGTTTGTGTGGCCGTCGACAGAGGAATGCGGACCCCTGTGAAGGTCAACACGCTTCTGTGCTCCGCCTCACGCTGCGCGGCGACGAGCGCTGCCCGCTGCTGCAAGGCAACAGTTGCAACTCAACTGTACAACGAGAAAACATTATCTTAAGGGGTACACCCCCCCCCCCCCGCATATTGCATTCTTGGGTTTTATACCATGTTCATATTTTTAAAAAGGAAATTCTGAAAGTACGCATTGATAAGAGTGAGTGAGAGGAGAGATTTCTGTGGCTCTTAACATCGAGGTCTTGAGAGCCGATGAGTGTGGAGCAGCGCCGATGAGCAAAGGCGGGGGAAAACGAGAGATCTCTGAGAAGACCCGCCGATCAGCGGTATCGTCTGGCACGATTCCGACAAGCGAAAATCCGGGGGAAGGACGATGACAAAAAATACTTGCTAGTGCATGGTTATATAAAAATAATGCATATTGTAAGCAAAATGGCTTGAAGGTTTAAAAGAACTGGACCTAGAAAATTTTGAAGCGAAGTGGTTGTCCTTCCTACATACAGCGTGTTTAGAAAACGTGTAAAAACTAGGGCACGTGATAATTAGGGCTGTAGAAGTTCCTAAAGCCGGAGGGCGACAAGCATATTACTTGGGATACTAAGCAATATTTGCGTTAAAGGAATACATATCGGTATACGGATTAATTAAACCAGTATCTTGGATAAAAGGGAAGTATGGTCCGTCGTACACATCCCCATCATGTAAATAATAGGGGTTGATACAATTTGATTGCTTGCAACATTTACACCGTGAGGTTAAAGTTATTGTGGATACCATTGAATGAAGCATAACGTCGTAATTAGCAAATAAGCCCTCCTAGTTGCAAATCTCTAGGACCCACCGTTTCCGTATAAAATGCAAACGAAAGGGTACAGTGGTAACAAGGCCATGGCCTGGCAGGTAGGCCACACGTAATGTTTCATTCCGGCAGTTTCATTCGACTGCGGCCCCCTGGAATCCAACAACATCGCCAACACAGCCTCCTCAGCCTTCACAGCAGTAGCAGCCACCCCAGCAAGGCCCTGCCCAGCCGCAAGATGGCTGGACGCAGGCCCTGGGCAGGAAACAACGCACGTCAGCCCAAACTTTTGTGCCTTTATTCGCACAAAACCGCCTTGTTCCAGTTGCCAATGCCTATGGAGCACTGGCATACTACCAGGCATCGGAAGTCGATTTTCCGGATCTTGCAAATCCATACCGCTCAAAATGGCAGCCACGCGATGCTCCTCTTTCATTAAAGGAGAAACAAAATAAAAATACACGAAGGAAAACTTCCCAACAGCCTCAGGAATCGTAACAGCAGCCTCAGCCCTCCCCCCCCCCCCACTTCCCAGCGGCCCCAGCACTCGCAGCCACACTCCCGGCCAATCAGGAGCCAGTTCAACGCCCATTGGGCGGGCAGGTTTCTGCCAGACAGACAAAACTGGTGCGCCCAGTGTCACAGATGGACACAACCCCAGCTGCCTCGGAATCACTTATTATGCAGGTTTTAATTAAGGAGGCAAAGACTAGTCCCGTGAATGATTAATTTCCCGCCTTTAGAGTAGTGCTGGAGGCACTCTGTAACTTATTAATGGTTTGGACTGACCAAACCAAGTCAGGTGAAGAGAAAGGGCGAGCCCTGACTGGGACAGCCCTCTCAATTGTGAAAGGGCAGCAGCAGCAGCCAGATGGTTGTTAATTTGCATTTGCTAAATGCTCTGCCTTTTAGGTTTAATTTAGTCAGTAGTCTAATTTATTGGAATGCTAATGGCATTCGCAGTAAAAAACAGGAGCTGGTAGATTTTATTTCTCGTCATAAAATTTATATGATTGCAATAAACGAAACTCTCTTAGACCTACATCATCGATTTTCTGTTCTCGACTGTAAATGCTATCGAAAAGATCGCGACAGGCACGGCAGGTGTCATGATATTAATTCATAATTCAATACTATGCAATCCCGCGAAAATAATACAACTTGAAAGACTCGAAGCTGTGGGAGTTACCATTAAACTCGGCAATCAACATGTTGCCATTTATTCAGTTTACTGCCCGACAGGTCGCATACATTTGCGCGCAGATCTTGATGAATTAACAAATGCTTATCCAGTCTTATTCGCAGTAGGCGATTTAAATGCAAAACATCCCGCCTGGAACTGCCTCACTGGCACAGCCAATAGCAATACTATGTTTAGACACCCAGAGCACCATAATTATATAATTTATGTCCCTAGTGAACCTACCTTTGACCCACATAATATAAATTATAGGCCAGATATTTTAGATATCGTGCTCAATAAAGGCTTTAATAAGGCCTTATAATTTAATGTACTCCACGAATTGGCTTCGGACCATTATCCTGTCCACTTGTCTTTCAGTGAACTGGAAACAGACAATACACCAATTCGAAAAATTAAAGATTATAAGCATGCGAACTGGCCCGGCTTCAGAGAATATCTAGACGAGGAAATAAATCTCACAGCTCCCATTAGTTCTCCCGACGAATTAGATTCTGTTGTCGAGCTCGTCACAGAGCTAATTCAGACAGTAGTAAATAAGTATCTCCCGGAAAAGATACCGAGGATTAACGCTGATAAGCTCCCTGATAATATTAGGGAACTTATCTCGTGCAAAAATATGATGCGCAGGCTTTATTAGCGAACTAGATCCAGGCGAACTAAAACCCAGATTAACAATCTTAGAGAGCGTATTGATATTGAAATCATTGCCGGGCAGTCCAATGTTTGGAATAATAAATTATCCCGCCTATGTACACAGGATCAAAGCTCGTAGCGCATGACTAAAACGTTCACTAAACAGCGTTCTCAAATCCCGCCTCTTCAAGGCAATGACGGTGTGGCCTATACGCCTCACCAGAAAGCTGAGGCTATGGCAAATCAATTATAATTAGCTTTCCAGCCTAATAACTTTTCAGCTGATCCAGCTTTTGTTTCCAAAATTTGTAGAGACCTCCGAGAGCGCTTGCGACAGTCCACCGTGGCTGAACCAGACCCCACGCACGCTGAGGAGGTCAAGCGTATAATTAAACGTCTGAAACCCCGTAAAGCACCTGGGTTCGACTCCCTCCAGGCTGTAGTTTTCATACAGCTTCCTGACAGCATGTTTGTGGATATAGCCGAGTGCATCAATGTAAGTTTTAATCTTGCCTACTTTCCCACTTCCTGGAAAAGTGCCAATGTAATTAATTTAATTTCCCAAATCGGGCAAATACCCGACTCAACTGCAAAATTACCGCCCCATCAGTTTGCTATCCACGCTCTCTAAGATTCACGAACGAATACTCTTGCACCGATTAAACCACCATATTCGCGCAAATAACTTATTCCCTAATGAGCAATTTGGCTTTAGGAAAAAGCACTCAACAGTGCATCAACTTGTCCGCTTATCGGAACACATAACTAAATCATTCACGGCAGCGGTATTTTTAGATGTGGAGAAGGCCTTTGATAGGCTGTTCCACGCAGGGCTTTTATATAACTTATATCAGGCTGAATTCCCAGACTGTTACATTAAGCTTCTGGCCTCGTACTTGGACCACCGCTCCTTCTCAGTATCCATTGAAGGAGCGCTGTCTACCAAGAAATACATTAGGGCTGGCGTCCCACAGGGTAGCATCCTGAGTCCACTCCTGTACAATCTTTATACACATGATATCCCCCCCCCCTCCAATACCGACTTATTACCGTGGGTGTCTACGCTGATGACACAGACATTTACACCCACTCACGCAAAGCTGAACTGGCAATTCAGCGACTTCAGGCTCTACTCAGTGAGTTTGAAAATTAGTTTCGCCAATGGCGCATTACAATAAATGTAGGTAAGAGCGAGGCTGTAATCTTCACGCGCCGCCGTATTATTCCCCCTAATTTGCAGCTAACCCTCTTTAGTGAAAATATTCCTTTCAAGGATGAAGTTAAGTACCTCGGCCTTAACATGGACAGTAAATTGACATGGCGCCACCATGTGGAGGCTAAGCGTAACCTCGCATATGGCCGCCTGTCTGTCCTGTATCCACTACTAAATCGTAGCTCCGGATTATCAGTAAAAAAAAGGGATACAATTATACCAGTCCTTGGTTAGGCCCATCATCACATACGCTGCACCTGCATGGGCTTATTGTGCTCCCACTCACTTAAATTCTTTACAAGTGGTGCAGAACAAATGCCTCAGATTGGCTGCTCATGTACCACGTTACATTCCAATCAGAAACTTGCATACAGAACTCATACAAGAACTGCTGCGAGATGTAATTCTCAAGCAGGCCCAAACCTTTTATAAATCTCTGAACGAACATGTCAATCCTCTCATCACTGTCATAGGGAACTATGATATCGATGAGACCCAAAGATATATGCGACCCAAGTCGCTTCTAGCCCACAGGCCCCCTTAGCCCTGCGTAATGCATTGCCAATGCAATAACACAATGCATTGCCAATCAATATAGACCCTACGCAGCCTTTTATATATTAACAGTAGTTTAACCTGAGCAGCCCCGAAGGGACAGCGCAGCCTAACTTAATCAGCCAGTTGCTAGTATGCTTATCCCTGCGCTGCAGATGATTCCAAGGCCGCCTCTGCCGAGAGGTAGAGGTTTGTAGCGTCGTGTGGTTCGGGTTCGATGCTTCAATTGGTGAGAGACCTCCCCGTAATTATAGGTATTTTCTCCCCCCCCCCCCCCCTATTTAGCGAGGCTCAGTGTACTTACAGCATACGGCCGTAGATATGGCTACAGAGACTGGCCGCTGTGAGGTAGCACAACATTATTTTAGATATATATGTCCCCAAGGACATATGCTACTATAGGCTATGTTTAGGATATTATTATAGGTCAATTAGGCTAGCTTAAAATGTCTTTTCATCCACAGGCCCTTGCCGTATTTTAATGTTCTAGTAAAAACCGGCAGCTCACTTACTCTCCTTTAGTTTTCAGGTTCATAGAAGAGATCTGGGGGAAGAGGGCCAATAGCCTCACTTCTCCCACCAGAGAGGCGCCCAAACACCTCTCTGGTTACTGCCGGCATCAAGTTAAGAATAAACAAATCTCCCGCCCCCTCTTTACTAGTCTTTCCAACTCTATTAACTAACTGTCTCCTGCAGCATTATATTTAATTTAATTTAATTCATGCAATAATTTTTTAATTTCTACTTCTCTGTCGCAAGGGTATTTACGTCTCTCTTGACGGTTTTTCCCTTGCTCTTTTCTTAGTTAAGACTAGCTCTAAGTACACTTAGGGAGGTAGTCATGGCCCCAAAGTGCAGGCCATGGCTGCCCAATCCCTCTTTGCCGCGATGCATGTCTCCTTGCATGATTACTTCTTTCCTAGTAAGCGTAAGGGGTTATCTCTGAGAAGCAATAAAATCCCGTCCTACCTTCGGGCCTCAACTTCACATAAAACTTAGAATAAAGTAGTTTAGATAAAAAAAAAAAAGTGGTATGATGCACGATGCTACACGCCGTGCTGGACGATGACGTTGGTTGGCGGGTTTTCTCGGGGATCTCCCGTTTCCTCGCCCTTTCATTACGGCACTGCTCCATATTTACCTCAATCACCCTCATCGGCTCTCAAGACATCGCTGTTACGAGCCACAAAAATCTCTTCACTCATTCGCAGTGGGTTCACTCCCCACTCGAGTTTTTTCTTATTAACCGCCAATCACGGACGTTCAGTGTCGGAGTAACCTAGTTATAATTGTCCCAGCCAGGTAATAAACTGCATTCTCACAAAGGCAAGCGGCCAGTAACCAAAGGAATGTTACAATTGCGCAGTCAGTATTTTGAGGTCTATAGCAAATTCGCAGTTTCTTCGCACTTTTTGAATCAAACCCTTGAAAAAACACTCCAAGTATGACATGTTTGGTTGTTTCCTAAATATATCATACATCACAAAAAGTATCTTATTTTAGGTTATATTAAAATTTTACTTCCTTTTAATTTATAAATTATAATATTTAATTTATAACTAATATTAATAAAAACAGGGATAAAATAGACGTGTTGGTAATGCTTAGTAATAAATAGTTCTTATGCAAAACTTTATTACACTGAGAATGTGCACGAATACGGTGCATTGCCCCTTTGGTGTAATTTGCTAGACTCTATAAAGCTTTGTTTGCATGAGGAGGAGGAAGTGTTATATTCTACTGGGCGAGTCAGTCTTAAGATACCCCGTCACTGAACGTCTGTGGATGGCTGTCAGACACGTAAGACGCGCGAAAGTCGACATCGTCCAACCACAAAATTGATTATGAAGTAATGAATTTTGCAGTACAACTAAAGGCTGTTCACGATAAAGTGAACACTTTTGAAATCAACCTTAGAAAAAAGTCACTGTCCTTTACCTGCGTATATTTCAACTGGCGCACTGAGTGACATACACCCAGTAAAGTTGGTAACGATGGATGGGAAGTAGTTCCGCATCTTAACCTCGAATAAAAAGTGTTAGGTAACTATTTCTTATAACTAGGGACATGCAAAATTCGCGTTATTATTTGGCACCAGGCTGAACGTCACAGTACTGTATGCACTAAAGCCAACATAGTTGCCCCATTCGCTGCTTTATAAATGTGAATTCACTCTCTGTCTGACTGAACTGCACGTGATTGGGGGGACACGATTGTGAAGTGTTCATTTATTGGCGCAGGTTTTACCAGAGCGTGTCACAAGAGGTATGGGCCAATAAAAAATGTGTTGCAGAGGCACATGTGTTTGAAGTTTAACGTGTCCCCAAACAATAACGCGAATTTTGCAGGTCTCTACTTATAACTTAAATTACTTATTTCGTTTTTTTATGAGTCGAAGAGTAAAACATTTACTTTTCTAATAATTTCATGGTTTCACTTGACCTAGGCATGAATAAGGTTATGAGGCTCATGACAATGTTAATCTTACATAACGCGGAAGAATACACAATGTACATGCAAGTAGATCTTAACCAGGGCTTTCAGAAGTGCTCATTTTATCGTGAATAGCCTATAGTCCTGAAATATTTTCGCGAAAAACCGGTGGCCCAACCTATATCTACGGATAGGAAAATTTCGCGAGTTCAATGACCCGTAGGCTAGACTCCACATTCCTGTGTATACTCTAGCCTCAGCTGTGTGTTCATTGGCTTCTGCCCCAGAGAGTGGCCAGTGTTACTCCACACCTGGCAGTATGGCATTCGCTACTTGTTTCCTTCCATTGACTCAGAGACATCCAGGGCGTGTCTAATAAATAGAGACACCCAGATTTCGCGAAAGATTTCCGCACATAATAGATTTCACTACCTTACGAGCGTACCAGCAGTTTCATTTTGCTTATTTGCGGTATGTGTCTGTGGGAAGACATTTTCTTAATTGTTTTGCCAATCAGAATTAAGTTACTCCGATACAGTACGTCTGTCATTCGTAGGCAGACAATTAAGACGTGTGACATCTATATCACCCAGTCAGAAAAGTGGATCTGAACTAAAGTGTTACGGAACGCAATTGGTAGTGAAAACTTTTCAGGAAATTCGGGTGTCCCTACTAACAAACTGTGATACAACTACACAAGTGGCTTCACTGTGTATGTGTTTGACGTCTATCTTGTCCCGAAACGAACTCGCGAAATTTTCCTATCCACACCTATAGCTTGTGCGTATATCTTTTCGCGGGAAACAGGCGTCCCTATGTACAGGGCACTGGAATACCGTATAATTAGAGACCTGCGAAATTCGCGTAATTTTTTTACGCCAAGCTAAACTTCACAGAAATGTATATACTCGAGCCGGCGTCGTTTCGCCATTGGCTGTTGCCTTGACGTTAAGTCACTCCCTTTCTGAGTGAACTGCATGTGATTGGGGCTCGCGGTTATGGAGAGTTCATTTATTGGCGCAGAGTTATCAGGGGCGTGTCAAATAAAGACTGGTCCAATGATAAACGTATTGCAAAGGAAAAGTGTTTTAAGTTTAACATATCTTTAAATAATAACGCGAATTTTGCATATGTCCACAGATAATTAGAGCCGCGAGTATTTCGCGGATTGAGTTGGCAGCAAGCTAGGCTGGGTAGCCATCTATATACTCGAGACATTATCGTTTGCTTATTGGTTGCTGTGATCAAGTGAGGACTCTGTACAGGACTGTTAAACACTCACTCACACTACTGCTTCCTGCTTATTACTGGCTCACAGTTAAATGGGGCGTGTCTAAAGAACTGTCGTCCAATAAAAACTGTAGGAGAAAAAGAACATATGTTTGGAGTATACCTCGTCTCCGAATGAATTTGAGAAATACTCGTGGCTCTACATATAATACAGCGCATTCCGCAGGTGTGTGGTTTGTAGTAAAGCTCGTGTACGGGCTGGTGGCGGAGGTACGCTGGTATGCAGACGTTGTTCCGGGAGGCCGCACCGGGAACAGGCACACGCATGTTTGTCCAGCAGAGAAAGCCGTGCCATGACGCACGTACTTGAGGAGACGCTGGGCGCGGCGCCCTGCCAACGCACGACGCAGAGTCACGCGCCTGTCTGAGCCCAGGCGTCTCCGCCAGCAGTCTGCTCTCTGCACATGCACCTTTCCACTGAAATTCACAAGTCTGAAACTCGGTTCACAGTTTGAAAGCACGACCAGTTGTATTTCATAATACTTTAGCTCAGATCCTCTTTCTTAATTCAATGATTTACGTGATACGCGTCCTAGGTAGAGAGATGGAGATTTCGCGGATTCATTTTGGAACAAGTTAGAAATTTAAAAAAACCCGTGTGTTTAGTTAACTTTAGCCATTGGCCCATCTGGTGTTTGATACCTCCTGGAGAACGCTGGCCCAATCGTCGCCTTCCACTGTGACAACGGGCAATCAATGCGCGGTTTACAGCCTCATATTTGTATATAAGACTGTAGAGTCTGTCCTGCAGGTCATTGAACGCGCGAATTTTTCAGGTCTCTAGTCCTAGGTGTTTGCCCGGGAATAACAGACGTACAGAATCGGAGTAACCTAATTCTTATTGGCTAGCCAAGTAAGAAAATGTCTTCTCCCAAAGATAGGTCACCGATAAGTAAAAGAAAACTTTTGGTTTGGCAAAGGGTATTGAAATATATCATGTGTGGAAATATTTCCGCGAAATTTAGGTTTCCTACATGTTCTGCAGACATAATGACACTACAACACGCCAGGCGGGAGACTGGTTGGGAGCTTCACTCCCTCGCCGATAACATCCACACTTAGATTTATTAAGGTAGCAACACTGCAGCCCGCCGCCGGCTCAATGATTTGACCCAAGTTTATCGGGCTGCAACTAGATTTGCAAACCCACTTAACTTGATATGGGAGCTAAGGTTCCTGGTCTCGCGACAGCGCGGCCTTCCGGAGGCACATGAGAGATCGGAAAGCATAACAGTAACCACAGCGCATTGGTCGTGTGCACAAGAATTGGCAGTCATATTTTCGAACATATTGATTCATAACAGGTCGTGTGTATAAGAGTTCCTGACATAATGCGCAAAGGAAATGGTTAGATTTCATTTATTGTGCGGGCGCATGGGGCAACAGCCAATCAGAGCAAAGTATAGATTTTTTTTACACGAAGTTGTTTACATCTTACGATAGCAAAAATGGTAAATATTTAATATCGCTTGGCCAAAAGTAATACATAAATATTTAATTCTAACTTAATTTCGCACAAGAATTCTGATCACATGAATGTTTTGCTGTTATGAAGTGAAGAGATTTGGGCGGCTCTTAACAGCGAGGTGTTGAGAGCCGATGAGGGTGATTGAGGCGAATGAGGAACAGTGCCGGAATGAAGGGGTGGGGGAACGGGAGATCCCAGAAAAAAAAACCGCCAACAAGCTGCATCTCCCGGCACGATTCCCGCATGTGAAAGTCCGGTGACCAGGCCGGGGATTGAGCCCGGTTCACCTTGGTGGGAGGCGAGTAGTATAACCACTACACCACCGCGATCCCTCTACTGTTATGTCCTACACTCTGTGCCCAAGTTTATTTTTTATTGTGAACCAATCCAAAAGGTCTGCTTACGATGAAAAACGTGCTCATATCAAAATCAAACAAGGTATTTTTTTTAACGAAACGGTTCATGGCCATCGCTTACGTGTCATGTAGGAATAAACTTGACGTTTTGACGTGTAGGAACCAGCGATATTTTATTTCATTTCGTGTACGTAAGACCTTCAGCCAATATAATTTTATTGAAGGAGAAAAGAAGAATAAGAATTTTTTTTCATTTAATACAGACTATCTTGTGTCTAAGAGAAAACTAACGTATTTAACTGTATTTTAATTTTGCATTGTATTATCATGTGTGTTATATTATTGACAAATCCCAAGCAGTCCCTGGCAGAATACGGATGCAAATGAAATGAAATGTTATTTGCTAATAAATCACTATTTAACTAAAATCAAGTCAGTTCTAGTCGTGTGTGATTGGTTGAACATAAGACTAGTACAGTGATTATAAACCAAAGATGTTTATAAACGTTCTATGCATGCACACGTTTATAATATCGTGAATCGACCGTTACAAGAGGCGCGTCAGTTAGCTTTTTCTAAATAATTTTAACTTGTTCAGTCACAAATATTTAGTGACTGCAGACTAAACTCCAAAATGCTGTATCTTCGTTCGACTTCTGTCATTTACCAGCAGCGTGTATGGCACGTTTCAAAGACGTGTGTAGCCAATAGTACAGGATCAAGGGGCCAGTAACCAATCTCCAGTAAAGTCCCCACACAGGTAAATGACGTATAGTTGACAGTAGCCAATGAAATTGCTAAATGCACTCAAGTAGGTGCGTAACAGTGAAGTCTGACATGTTAACAAAAATAACGCGAATTCCGCATGTCTCTAAGAATAGATTTTCAAGCTCAAGAAGGGGCCACGGTGGCGTAGTGGTTAGAGAACTTGTCTCCCACCAAGGTGAACCGGTATCAATTCACGAATTTTCGCCCGTGGAAATCGTGCCGGACGACGTCGTTAGTCGGCGGGTTTTCTCGGGGATCTCCCGTATCCTACGTCCTTGCATTCTGGCGCTGCTTCGTATTTATCTCATTCACCCTCATCGGCTCTCCAGACCTCGATGTTAAGAGCCACCCAAATCTCTTCACTCACCCACTGCACTCAGGATTTCACGCGCCAATGAGCTAGCTATATGTAGGTTTGGCTATAGTGATATGAACCGACCACAACGTAGGCCAGTAACACCGTTTACGAATCAATAACCGACAGGGAAGATTATTGACCACTGGACCTCGTAATATACGGTACCAACGAAAAATGAAGTCCTTGTGCGTTAGATATACAACTGAAATTGAAAAGAGGAAATTGACGTTCAGTGCTAACGCTTGCACTACAAACTACTTGTATGACAAGCATTTTAAACGAAAACTATGTTCATGATAAATACCGTAAGCACAGGTTTTCTGGGATTAGAGACATTTAGGACAAACTCAGTAAGTGGACATGTAAAGAGGAAATTAATTTTTAGGGCAAACATATACAGAACAAACGACTTTAGAGAAAACTACTGTCGAAAAATTACTTTTCGGGCAAATGCTGGAGCTGGACCTGAAAAGAAGAAGTGAAATTTACGGCAAACGACGGACTCCCTTCGTATTTCGCAGATCACGCCCACCACACAGAACAAGCCGAAATGATTGCGCTGAAAGTGATTGATGCGTTACCATTATTTATGCATTATCTGCATACCCAGAATTCCAAGCGTTGTTTGATGTGTCCCGTCAGCCGCCCAGAGAAGTGTTTGTGTTCCTTTTGAAGTAATCTGTTCCGTGAAGGTGTTGAGATTTCCCGCCGATGTCCCCCAGTATAGGCTTCTCCCCCTCCCCTCATTCTTCCTAAGGAGTTTGTGAACCCACCTTGAGAATTTGCTGTTGATCTTGGTTTAGGACAAAAAAATACAAACACTTATTCACCCGGCATCCATGCTTAGTTTATGGACAGGCCTACCCGTTAGGGTAAGTTATTACGTTGAAAATCAACAAGAGAAAGGCCTGTTTGATTTTACAGTGTAGTAACGTGTTATTAAGGTCATTTAATTCACGAAATTTCAAATAAAATCGGTTTTAAATGTTAAAGCCACAAAATACGCAAAAATTCAATTTCTTGGACACGCTGTTCACACGTGCATTTGTAGTAATGATGATTACGTCGGACCACAAACTCTTAGTGGACAACAAACCAGCAGTGCTCATTTAAGGTGGGATGCTTGTAGTTTTGAAGTCTACCTTGCATTCATATGCAAAATCACTATTTCTACTTATATTAATTACATTCTCGCACTTGAGAAGCTGGCAGGATTGGGCAGGTTCAGGAAAGTGATATAAACAATAGCGAACCAACTTCCAGCTTCTGGGAAGCCACAAATGAAATCCGGGTGTGTCGTTTCTCACCTAACTTTGTAAAGTAAAAATAACATTTAAATTAATGACTGAGAAGGTGACACTATATAGATGTGTATGTCTCACTTGAAAACAAAACTTGTAAGGAAGGAAAGCGAACATCACAACATCTTAAGCCAAAATGTGCCATTCAAGAACAACTACCAGTAATTTTTCCATCACATAAACCTATTATGTATAGTAGATGTTGTCACTATACAAATATATTCATCCCTAGACATTGCGGAGGCATTTGGTGGATTTTCCAACGTAATTGGCAAATTCGCTTCACATATAAATCCTTAAGAAATAGTTCGTAAATGCGTATACGCGCATTGAGAAGGCGCGAGTGCTAGGCGTTTTGCCATTAATCCATATCAGATTTGTCATGTATTTGTAAGAAAATAGCCAAAGCGTAATATATTTGCCAACGTTGTAAATCGCAAGTATCTACTTTTCTGTATATGCAATAGATATAAAGTAAAATTTCTATGCTACGTTTAGGTTACGGACTTCCATTATGGTTTAGGAAATTGGCTAAAATTATAGTACACGATTTATGTGACTTTACGTAAATAATGAATTGCAAAACAATACTTTGTGTGTCCTTCAAGCACTATAAATAATACAGTCTACGTAAACATTTGAATAAATTTAAAGAACTGATCTACAAATCACGGAAGAAAAAGCTATAAAATTATACAACTACTATAATTCGTTCTGTAGCGAAGTGTTTGTAAATGATGATAGCAATTAGCTCCAATTTATAAAGTTAGTGGTAGGTTTAAAAAGGTCTGACCAGATTATTTGCAAATGTGAACATTCATAAAAGCAGTTGGCACGGATAGTTGTTTATCGATAGCCAGATAGCTACTTGAAGAAGGCCTAGATATTACTTGTAGCTATCAGTTGGTCCTCACATTGCATAATCATGCACCTGAAGAATTAAAATAGTTTTCTGCACCACAAATCTATGTTAAAACTATAATTTCTGCTCAGACTGGCATTGTGTTGAGTAAACATAAATCTCATCCTATACAACAGTAGTAACTAACATGATACACACTGAGTAAAATTTCCATTTCTACTTTTTCTTGTTGTCTTTTGAAGTTGTTTCTTTGGGATTATTTGTACCAGTATTAAATCTAGTGAAATACAACTACCACGTATGGTCATTATACTAATTGTCACATCAATTATAAATAAATTCTTCGCCTGTTTTGTGTTCCAGTCAAGGCAAATGGACAAATTGCTCTAAACAATCAACAAAATTAATACTAGTACTGGGATCTTATTCTAAGTTATTCGTTAACATTTCGTATTCGTTAAGTTTCTTAATCTCTCGAAACAAATAAAAAACTTCGAGAAAGGCAGTTATATTTCGTTACAGCCCTCCGATAATTCAGTAATGTTCGGGTTTTTCGTTAGCGAACGCAAAATGGCAACACTACGCAGATGAACTTTAACTGAATTATGAGAGTTTGTTTATAAATTATGAATACTTAAGCTTGCAAACACTAATAAACCAAAGCAGTAAAGCCATAAAAATATTTGGTTTGCATTTGGTGGACTCTAAACGTTGGTATCTATTAAATAATGTATTCTAGGAAAAAGGTATATTTCGTTCAAGTGTGTCAAATTTGGTATCGACACCCTACTATTTTCTTACTCGGCAGGACGTGTGATATATATATAATATACACATAAATATGCTGTAATGTCGTTTGCACAGAGTAAAATGGACTCGCATGTACACCGATAAAAGAGAGAAGACAGGACTTTGGTTGTCATCTTCCTTAATTACCATTTTGCTGATTGGTTGCAAGCCATTTACGAACACGTTGTAACGATTGTTACTTTTAACACCCTGATTATAAAATTAGCGATGGACAACAATCTAGACGCTGTCATGTTTCTAGCTGATGTATTCATTCCAATAGGGTATGGATTTTCACTCAATTATTTTCAAGAGAGATATATATATATATATATATATATATATATATATATATATATATATATATATATATATATATATATATATATATATATATATATATATATATCAGAAAAAAATATTTTTAAGGCACCTATTAACATTTCGGTTTTATTTGTGAACAATGTAAGCAGCAGTGTAGGCTGGCTATTGTGAGGATATTTATTTATTAATTACAGTTGTTTATAATATACTAGAAAACATAAACACTGATTTATTCAAAATTTCTTTTGAGCAATGTAGTTTGTAAATAAACCGATAGATAGCGTTAAACTGTAAATAATTTTTGGGTGTGTACAACAAAATTACATTCTCTTGAAAATAATTTATATATGTATGGTTCTGTAATGCATGAAGGCACATTTATTCCCAATTATCTTCTGTCACAATCACAAATCTACAACCTGTACCACTCACCAAGTTTTCGTAATAAAACTCGTTTCGAGTTTCATATCGAACATAGTGACGTCAAACGAACACTATAATGCGCTTAGAATAGTTCTTTTCGTTAGGAGACGAAAATTCGTGTAATAACGAATATTTTTATCAACAGGAAACGAAAAGAATAACTTAGAATAAGCCCCCTGGACTCAGGTGATTTTATTACCGCCATAAATTCCGTGTAACAAGCCTAATAGCCTACGAGATGTTCCAGCTGACCGTATGTTAAATTACTTCAAACAAAATAGGTGTTCTTTTGACTTCATCGCGACGTTAACGGCCACTTAGCTGATTAGTTGAGCGCACTTGCAAATTTGTTATATGATCATAAAAAATGGTATAACGGTTCCTATGCAGTCTGTTTCTCTGTCTAGTGCTAGTAATGCCGATCTCAGGATGGAGGAACTAGAATGGGAAAGAAAAACATAAATCACCCCCTCCCACCGCATTCCCTCAATCACCCAAGGCTCTCAAGACAACCGCAGGACGGGGAAACCTGGACAGCAACCGATGACGACCGAGGCAGATGCCACCTGTATGAGAGGTGGGAAACCGACGATGGGTACTTCCTGAGGTCAAGGAAGAGAGAGAGAGAGTGAGATGTGAACTGTACATGTGTGAGAGTAAATGAGACCGTTTCGACAACGCCTCTTTGCGCTCGGGGGCGAGGTGGCGGGGAATGTTTCTGGTTGCCGGGGCATTCCCCGAAACTAAGTCGGTGTACACCCGAACGCACTGGGCCGAGAAAGTTGCTAACGGGGATAGCGCCATGCTTAAATTGTACGTGAAAGAAGGAAATGCCCGGCCACGTTAGTTAGCGTATGTTTGTGTAGTTTAGTGTCGTTTTTCGTTTTATATTTTCGGACCAGCATGGAGGTTTAAAAATTGCAAAGTTCCCGGTGGCCCCACGAACATCTGAAGAGCCGATTTAGCTTTTTCTTGCGGGAGTTAACGTAAACTAAGAGAGTAGAGCTCCAGGTATGACCTTTTAATAGGTATCGGTCACCTGGAGGGGAGGTTTAGAGAGACCAGTGCCGGTTCCACTGGAACTATGTCTACTACTATTGAAATTGAAATAAAAATGTTGATTAAATCTTATGGACAATCTACAGGAATCATTCAAAAACATTATTGAAAATATGTTACTTGTAGTCAAAATGTAATGTTCGTAATAGGCAGGGACATGCAATATTCGCGCTATTATTTGCCCTCAGCGTAAAATTCACAGCACTGAATATACTCGTGCCGACGTCGTTTCTCCATTGTCAGCAGCATATCTGCGAAGCCACGCCCATTCTTACTGAACTGCACGTGATTGCGTCGCACGATTGTGAAGTATTCATTTACAGGCGCGGAATTAACCAAGGTGTTTAAAATAAAGTGTGCTCCAATGATCAACGTATTGCAAAGGCGCGGTACATTTTGTTTAAGTTTAATATTTCCTTAAATAATAACGCGAAATTTGCAGCTTTCTAGTAATAGCACGTATGTAAATAATGGAACATAAAACAATTTCAAATATTGCCCTCTGCCCAAGCGATATCCGGCGCTATTGATTTCTGATGCCTAGGACGCTGGGAAGAAGAAATGCAAACATATTGTGAGGAGACTAGTTTAAATGCATTTAAAAAAACTAAATATGACAACTACAAACGCAAGAAAATAATTCTGGTAACTTACAGAAACAATTCAGGGAAGAGGTTGGAAGCCGAGTGTGTTCGAGTTTAAGGCTGGTCAAGAGTTAACGATTTTTTAAATATTTAATTTATTTTTGTTTGAAAATAGGTTTATGTTTTCAATAGTAAATTGAAAAATTACCAAATCATTCTCAGAAATAACATTTACAATATTATTACTGTAAATGTGAAAATTTCCACTTAAAACTTTGATCTATACAAATTAATATATATATATACCCACATAATTTTTTAACACTAAGTTTGATTTCAACTATTGTGCTTTTTTAAATCACAGGAGTGGCGTGTTACAATTTCTTTGAAATCTGATAACTTGTCGACTGGCGATACAGTTTTAACTTCTGATCTATTACAGCCTACATCAAAAGTTAAAACTGGTATACGAGCGTAACATATTTTTTTTAAAAAAAAAAAAAAAAAAAAAAAAAAAAAAAAAAAAAAAAAAAAAAAAAAAAAAAAAAAAAAAAAAAAATATTACCTGGAAAACTATTGCTGTAACCTGACACATTAATTTTGTTCAATTTTGATATATTTTTCGGTTAAAAACATAATTTTAAAAATTCTGTAGTGTTCTACGTTCGTTTTTGAAGTGTAATTATTTTTTCACAGTTGCCATACCGTTTCCAGTGCGTTATTTCGTACCACAACGAAAAAATAAGTAATATATAGATCCACCTGTTGTTCGCGAAAAAATTTCAGGACTTCTTGTACTACAAAACACTAGAGCTCAGATCCACTTTCGTGAGTGGATGATTTTAACTGTCGCGCATTCCAGGTGACTGCCCGCGAATCACAGACTCTCAGTGACGGAGTTACCTAATTCTGATTGGCCCATTCAGATCAGGAACTACCTCCCGACAAAGACACGTTGCCAATAATTAGGGATAAGAAAATTTCGCGACTTCATTTCGGGACAAAGTAGACGTTAAACACATATACAGCGGAGTCACCTTTGTAATTTGTTCACCGTTTATTTGACACGCCCTGGATGCCTCTGAGACAATAGCAGACTTGCAAGGAAATAATTAGCGAATCCCATACTGCCAGGTGTGGAGTAACACTGGCTACTCTCTGGGGCAGCAGTCAATGAACACACAGTTGAGGCTCGAGTATACACAGGACTGTGGAGTCTAGCCCACAGGTCACTGAACTCGCGAAATTTTCCTATCCCTAACAATAACCAAAGGAAAACTGCAAGCATGTCATAGGACATTGGAGTGTAACCTACGCGTAAATCTTTCCGCGAAAAAACAGATGTCACTAGTAATATGCTTAAAGTGTAAATAATAATGTTCTACGCTGGAATGCCTCGGAAAGCCGAGTGTTTCCCCGGGTATTCCAAAAAATGCGGTTGGCTATGGTTATGTTCACGTACGGCTAGCACGTGGGGTTGACAGACACACCGCCGGAGGTCGCCAGCAGCGAGAACCGTTAACACAAAGCACGCGGACTTTATAAGGCGGCACGATAACGGCCGCTGTTTCGTCGCGTGCGTGGCTTGCATACGTGAATACCGGGTAGTCGGTTTGTGTTCTCGTCGCTAGCCCAGTGTTCTGCACCCGTACCCTGTCAAGTAGACCGAGGCCGTGTCCGAAATGGAACATTCCGTGTTTTGTAATGTGTCTATTCGTAAGTTTCAATTCGGACCTTGTCGACAGTCAATTGTTTAGCGCTTGCGGCCACGCATTTTTACATTAACGATTAAAATTATTATTATCCGAATTTAATGCTTAAAACGGATGTGATATTTCATTATCACCACTGGGATGCTGCGAATGTGTTAATAAATAATTAAATAATTATTTATTCCGAAGTATATTAACAGAGCGCAACACTTACTTGCTTTTTCAAAATATGTAGGTACAGTGTATTTTAAAAAACTCTTATTAGTTTAAAAAAATGTTTTAATTACGTATTTGCGTCTATATTTTGAATATCAAAACCATCATCGCGCTAATTGTGTCATTTTGTATTTTTGCTAATATCCGTTAGATACATATTACGAAATACCAAATTACCAAGTACATCACCCTTTTTGTGTACAAAATTGAGTCACGTTTTCATTTTGTCAACACAATCTGCCATTTTGGACACGACCTGAGGCATCCATCAGCTTATCACCCACATATTATCTAAAGATCATGTGAGGGATTGTAAGTTAAAGGCTGTTCACGGTAAACTGAGTAATTTTGACAACCCTGTTTAAGATCTACATGTATGCACACTGTGTTGTTCTAACACATGTGAAATTAACATTCTCACGGCTTTTATCACTCATGCTTCGGTCAAGTGAAATTTTGGAATTGCTGGAAAAGTAAATATTTTAAAGATTTCCTCATTTTTATGCACTTAAACAGAAAGGAAAAGAAATTTCCGCATTTTCAAGTGTAAACCAAAAACTTTTAATTTAACGTTATATCGCGGAACTTCTTCCCCTCCGTCAGTGGGCCCGTTCAAATATCTGCAGGTAGGGGAAGTGACATTTTTCAAAGTTGTATTTCAAAATTCCTCATTTTAACCGTGAAATGCCTTCAGGCAGCGTTACGCAGGAATAATTAATTATTTGCTTTCCAGTATGTTTCACTACAAACAGTCAGCGGTTTTTTTTAAATAACTTCTTCTATAACAGCACTGCAGAGATACGAATTTAAGGATACCTACTTACATAAAGTCAAATTACCCAAATAGTCTACCACGTAAATGTTCAAAGCTAAGCAAAATTGTTTAAATAATAATTTAAGCGCTAAAATATTACGATGAAATATTAGTTAATATTATTCATATCCAAAAATCACAATTATTTACTGTGCAAATGACTTCACTTTATCACTAAAAGATACTGTTTTTCTTCTAAATAACTCAATTGGGCTTATACACTCATGGGTAATATTTGCTAAGCGTAAGATCTATATTAGTTATCAAGCTTAAAATTAGTATACCAGATGATTTAAAGTTTTCCGATTTTGTGAGCTACTGCAAATTTCAAAATTATGAAATAGGTAGGCCTAAACATATTTAGTAAAAAATCAGGCCTCAATTAAAATGTTGCCAACAAAATTGGAAAGTTCAGAAGCCGCATCATGTACGCAAATTTGTTAGCTCTTACAAGCAGTTATCGGCGGAATGATCTCTGCGATGCCATAGAGGTGAGGCTATATAATCCCAATCAGTTAGAAATAACGTTTCGGATTAGTTTTATCCCCATGCGTATACTATGAATTTGTCGAATGAAAACAGATACAAATACTTTACCCTCGTCAAAATTTCGACTTGATAATCGTTCTAGAAACGATATATGTAGGGATAGGGAAATTACGCGAATTAATTTCGGGGCAAGATAGACGTCAAACACATATACAGTGAATTCACATTTTCAATTGGATCAGAGATCAGAGATTATTATACACGCCCTGGACGGCTCTGAGCCAATAGCAGACTTGCAAGGAAACAAGTAGTGAATCCCTTACTGGCAGGTGTGATGTAACACTGAGGCAGCAGCCAATGGACAAACATATGAGGCCCTTAGTGTTCACAGGGCTGTGGAGTCTAGCTTACAGGTCATTGAGCTCGCGAAATTTTCCTATCCCTAGATATAGGGAAGGGAGAACGAACTGTTAGTAAACGGCCTGGAAATGTTGATATCAATAAGGAACTGCTGTAGTGTTATTCATTTAGCTTTTTTCTCTACGATATCAGTTGCATTTACCAATAAAGGCAGAACCAGTCCCGCTCGACACTAACTCTTTGGTATTATTTAGGTTTTCTTGTGTGTAAACCTGATATGTAATTTGTATGTGCAATCAACGCATTTTTGCTGCACAGTTTAGTTTGATCCTTACTCGTTTCCTTAACGCTTGCACTATGTTCAAATACTACAATACGCATCCGTCAGTGCAACACGGGTTCCTACTATAATCTTCATGGTAAATAGGCGGAACTTTGAAAAATTCCATTGTGCGCTGTCATGTACGCTTTATGAATTACACGTTTACTTCAAAACACTGATGCACTTGTTTGTAATCTCTGCACGCCTCCACACAAACAGATCACAGATCGCGCTACGTATACTTTTACTGTATTACAGAATACTTAACAATACAGATGTGAAACGGCTGCTTAAATCGTGAACTCCAGCCGCGTACGCCAGCAAAATTGCGTCACTTGCCAACATGTCAAAACACCCACTGTAAAAAATTTTCTGGTTAAACTTCCTAAACTGCAATGAAAGTTTTTAACGTATACATTGTATGTAAATAATACTACATGTCAGAATGCAAATATAAGAATGTTGAGAGTAGTATAAAAAGAGCGGTTCTGGTGCACCTGGCGTAGGGCGGAGGACTGGAGGACTGCAATTAGCATGTTAAAATCCCGAGAATTTCCCTTTTTTCCCCTTTTTCTCGTACAAAATGGTCGATTTCGCTTACAAAAACGTCATCTTTTCCCTTTCCCCTCCAAAATTTTCCGAATTTCCCGCCTTCCGCCGGCGGCCATGTTGGTAGCCAGTGCCAGCCGCCATTTTGTGCCCTAATTAGCATAATCCGGCGGATGACCCCTCAGGATGGCAAATTACTCATGTGGGCTCTCACCAAAGGACTGCCATCATGGATCCCGAGCACCACTGACCAACAATATGGCAGTCGCAGGAGGATGTCGCCCATTTTGGTGGCCAGTGAGTTTGCCCTTTGTGGCGGAGGTTTGCCCAATATAGTTGAATCGACCGTAACTTCTCTCAAATTCGGAGCTTCTCAAATTCCTATCATTCCCGGTGGCCATCTTGGTATCGACGACGTATGTTTACCCAGGACAATTGGCGACCAGCTGAGGATGTCGACCATTTTGGTGGCCAGTGCCGGCGATGGCGGTGGGGTATTAAGGCGTGGCGAACGATCGGATCTCGTGTAACACTGCCTCCTCCTGAAGTCTGTCTTTGTGTGTGCATAACACTTGAAAGAATAGGTGGCTATAATTTCCTAACCGTTTTAAGGTATAGTGGTCAAATTCATAACATAGGTATCAGCCCCGACTAGGAGAAGGGTCGCGGGGTCAAATATACCCGATGTCAACGTATATGCTAGTGTGCTGTAATTTCCGAACCGTTTAAGTTATAGTTGTCAAATTCATAACAATTCATAACATAGGCATTGCCCCATACAAGGAAAAGGACCGAAGGATCAAAATCGACCTAAGCTGGCTTGTAAGCATAGTTGGCTCTAACTTCCGAACTATACTAGATAAAATGACCAAAATCGTAACATGGGCATCCCTCTAGACAATAAAAGGACCGAAGGGTCATCATCGACCTAGGCATTCTTATAGGCATAGGTGGGTGTACTTTGCAAACCAGATGAGATACAACCACCAAAATCGGATCATATGCATAATCCGAGACGAGGAAAAGGACAGAAGGGTCGAAATTAACCTATGCTCGCTTATAAGCATAGTTGACTGTAACTTCCGAATTGTATGTGATACAACTAGCAAACAAATCGTAACATAGGCATCACTCTCGACAAGGAAAAGTACTGAAGTGTCTAAACAGCTATTTTTTGTACCGTTCTGCATAAACATGAAATTAGAACCAGCTGCGAGGTAGCGAATGTGCGTTTTCCGTAGAGACCACCTCCCCTTGACAACGTACGTACTTGTATGCTATTGAAAGGAAATAATGTGTGTACCGAGCATATAGTAATAAACCTGAAATATCATTATTTTCTTTTGCAAATATACAAATACCATCAAATACTAAACGACTCTATAATGTAAAGTGATTGTAGACAGAAATTCTTTCTAGCTCACTAATTACCCTGAAACACATATTATGACAGGAAAACGAAGAATGTCTGCATAGGGCACTCTCAACAGGTGGGTAATTAGCAAGCGACATGTCAGTAGGCACATGGTTCGTGAATCATAAAGAAGATGACACACCGTATCATTGTCTTCCCTTGCATGCACAAACGAGACGGAACACAAATGGAGCAAGTGTCCTATTTAGGTAAACGCGTTGATTGCCGCACCGATCCCCCGGTGGTCGTTATCGATTAGCGGTTAGGAGCTCGCTCTAATAGGTAACCGACTACACCTCAAATCGTCAGTCATTTTTAATGGTTTATCTGGTTATTTTTACTCCGAATGCACGGACGCGGATACTCTGCAGTCGGCTTGCTCGGTGGAGCAGAAATGTCAAGGCGGGTGGAAGACGTAAACCGAGAGTTGTAGCGGCCGTGGCTCGTAAGTACTCGGTATTGGAGCTGGATGGATCAATTGAACAGTAGTGCTTGAGGGAAGTTCTGTGCGCCTGCTGGCTGGGCGCGCGTCGCAATGTGGCCAACATCGCAGTGTACGTATCATGCACGCAGCCTCAACAGCTCGTGTCACGACCTGCGCAGGTACTTACCTCTCCCTAGACCGTTAGTATATGTAAAGGCTTTTATATGTACGCGGAAAAGTACATGCTTTATTTCTGCAATGATGAGATGTGAAATTCCTACCGCAGCATAGGCCTCCCACCAAAGCCTTAGTTTAGAACTTGTAAACATTTTTTATCGTTCCTAAACAACATATTTTCATTATTGTAACATAGTGTGTACATACAAACATGGACGTAAGTATTCGTACAGTACATGCACGTAGCTGCAGCGGTTCGTGCCACAACCTGCGCAGGTACCTACCTATCCCTAGACAGTCTATGTAAAGGCATTTATACGTATGCGGAAAATTACAAGTCCTATTTCTACAATGATAAGTTGTGAAATTTCTACCGCAGGATAGGCCTCGCGTCAAAGCTGTAGTTTTGAACTTGCAAATAATGCACATACAGACACGGACGTAAGTATTCGAACAGTAAAACATGTTACAGTAAGCAAAGTATAACCTGAGTAATATTTCGAGTGCATACTCTATTCCCCTCGAGTAACATGTATGAGATATCCCGTAATACCACAGATCAACCACACGTATAAGACCATATTTGAGTGTGAAAATGAATAATGTTTACCTCATAACGTTCAATTCGTCCCAGACAGAAGTATTCGTTTTTTAATGTGCAAATATCATCATAGAAGGCCTTGTCTAAATGCAACCTGTGTGTGTTTTGCACTGTTCTGCCGAGTACATGTTGTTTACATATGGGTTAAGTATTCTTGTTTCAGTCGTGTCACTTAGACCTGCAAACACGTTGTAAATGTAATGGTGGTTGTAAGCAAGTCTTATCTATGAATGCCTTTGTGAGGGAAACACTGAACAACAATTTTCAGTAAAAAGAACTGTAAAAAGAAAAATGTGTTTATTGAAGATTCGGGTAAAGCTGGGTATTTTTCTGAAGGTAGCAGGTACATACAAACACATATCGCAATCTTTACATTAGAGTATGTCGGCTCCTTTTAAGTTATTTAACATGCACCAAACATTTGCATCATATAATTGTTTGAAAACAAATTGTACAGTGCGTGAAATATGAATAAATTACTAATTACTTTGGTTATTTTAATCCAACTAATTGATTCTGATATTATTATTGCCTCTCTTGAAGCTTGCAAAGCCGGTAGTTTTTTTCTTTGTTGTCACGCTATGTACTCTTACAATCGACCGTTAGTTTTATATGAGTCGTCATAGTACAAGAAATGAGAAAAAACAATACGGCATGATATGCAATTAAACCACATATGTATGTTCATTCGAAATAAGTGTCACCAGAGGTGCGAAAAAACAGCTTAGACACCATCACCACCACCAACACCACCTAAAGAAAATATACACTCACCAGTGCACGATTACAGCGACGCTGATGGGTGGCTGGAGGTGGAGGCAGATGACGATGCTACAGTGACTGGTGCCTGGCACAGATCAGTCATCTTCGTCGTTAATGACAATGATGGTGGCAACATCGTCCTCACCATCACCGCAGTCAACGTCATCATCACCCTCACGGTCATCGTCGTCGGTATCGCCACCAACACTGTCGCCATCGTCCTCATCACCACCGTCATCTTCGTTATCATCAACGCCATTGTAGTCAACCCCACCGTCGATGTCAGCGTCATCGTAGTCCACAGCCGCATCGTCTTGGGGGTGCCCGAGGAGGAGGCGATCCATGCGATCAATTATACTGTGGAGGAACAATGTCAGCTCCTCGTCGACTGCCCCAGCACGCGTCTGCCGAGCACAAGCATTAAGGCGCTCATCCCACATAGCATCGACCGCTATGTAGATACATACAGTTGTACAGTTGTAGGTGCAACTCTGCATTATTCCGGACCATAATTTTGTTGCCTTCATTCAAGTGCCCCAAGACCCCACACAGCAGCAGTAGGTCTTGTTCGGCGAGCGGAACATTGGCATCGCCAACGTTAGGATCGTCGGGTCAGCCACAATGCCACCAGCAGCGGCAGCAGCATCGCCTCCAGCTGCTGCTGCTGCACCAGGTTTTCTCAGGGTACCACCCGGTAATGCGATTGGATGCAATTGATCCTGAGATAATACCCAACTGACACAGAAAGCAGTAACTTGAGTGTGTCCCAGTAAGACAACTCAAGCATGCTTTGGATGCAGAGTCAGCACTACTCTGCGAAAGGAGAAACCGGATCTCAGAGACTGCAGTACCGTGTGCTGTCCCCCCTTAATGTGGGCGAGGGGTGGCAACGAGTGAAGGCTACTAGTAAGCCAGTAGTAAGATACCTACTGTGTGTTGCCATAAGTCCTTTACCGGAAAGCAGGCAGCAGAGGAAAGGGTAAAGACGGTACCAGGTGGGGCAGTGGTTTTCGATCACTAGCCCCAGCCAGAGGCAAAAGCCTCAGATGTTAGAATCCTCAAAACATTAACCAGTAATAATGGCAGCAAAAGAAGGTTTTCCGGCTCGGAAGGACTCCTGGTTCCTCGTGTTCCAGGAGCCTCCAGCCAAGCCATTCAAAGGGCCAGCCACAGAGCGCAAGGATTTCATACAGGCCTTGATGCCGGCAAAGAACATGGAACTGGCAAAGCCTCAGTACTATGTACAGAGACTTAGTGATGAAGACACCAGCTGGTCCCAGGTCCTGACACCAACAAAAGAGGAACTTGTCTGGTGCAGAAAAATGTATCCTTTGGTTTGGAACCAGGATACAAAATTGGTGGAGAAATAGATAACTGAAAGTTTCTCAAAAAGGGAACGCATGATAGCGGAACTCATGGCGGCTGCTGAGAGCAAAAGCAGCATGCCAACAAAGGATCCCACCTCTCAGACCAGGACTGAAAAGGAGGAAGAGAAGGGAGAACAACCCCAAGGTTCGGAGGTGAGAGGGCCACCCCCGGACCAGCAAGTGGGACAGACCATGACAGCTGAACAAACGCAGGGTGAGGCATCAAACGCAATGGAAGAGGTTATTGAGAATGCCACAGATGAGAGGAGAAATGTTAACAAAGAGTAGGCTAACTTCCTCCTCCCAAGGGTAATGAGACTAAAGGCACTTTTTGACCTACAGCTAGTGAGAAGCGTACATCTGGAAGGGGAAAATAAGGCACTAAATAGCCTGGTGCAAAGACCAACAATAGCAGCAGCTGGAACAATGCCTCGCCCCCTGGCGAAACCTCAGTCCTTTGCTGAGATCATCATGGAGTCGAAAGAAAAGAAGGTACCCCAATAAGCCTAGTCGCAGGAGGTGAGGAGTAGGCGCCAGGCTACTGTGAAAAAGGCGGTACTCATCTACCCAATGAAAAGGGGGGGGGAGGAAGCCGCAGGATTCACGAGAAAAACTGAAGTTTATCATTACAGTTGTGGAAAAACTGCACATTAAAAATGTGCGGCAGGTCACAAAGGGTAGGATTCTTCTAGAAGCTGAGGTCGAGAAAACTCTCCTTAAGCTTAAGAACCAGCAAAGGATGGAATAACTGGGAATAAGGGTAGCGGACCCAAAAAGAAGAGGCCCCAAGGTCATCATTTTTGATGTACCAAGGGACTACGATAATACTGAGTTTATGGACACGTTAAGTGTTCAAAACTTCCTTGAGTGTCAGATCTCAAACGAGGAGATGCGGAAGAACACTATGCTATGATGCGCTTCTGCACAGGACCCAGAGACAAGATCAATCGAGTCCTGGAAGTAACCCCGCCCTTGCGAAAAATGCTGGTGGACTGTGGTACTGTGTTTATAGGCTTTCAAAGGTGCAAAGTCAGGGACTATATCGTGCCCACACGGTGTTACAGGTGTCAAGGTTACGGACATATAAAGGAAAAGTGCAAAAGAGAATTGGTCTCTACCCATTGTGCAGAAAAGGGACACAAGTTATCTGAATGTAAGGCCAAGGAAATCCAGGTCAAGTGCGTAAAATGCACCAAGTATAAGAGAAGGGACATGAATCATAAGATTGGAACATATGACTGTGAGGTCCATCAGAGAATGCTACTGCTGGAGCTCGACAGAACCTAGTATGACTAGTA
Source organism: Dryococelus australis (assembly GCA_029891345.1). NCBI lineage: Eukaryota > Metazoa > Arthropoda > Insecta > Phasmatodea > Phasmatidae > Dryococelus > Dryococelus australis. The sequence continues at coordinate 116,364,551 of CM057000.1, read as the reverse complement.
GACTCGCGCTGCTACGGTTGGGGAAGATCAATATGCAAAGCGGTGCAGATCCGACAATGGAGCTGCACATGATAGTGAAAGAGCAACAACTGGACATGGTACTGATGCAAGAGCCATATCTGCTCAGAGGAAGAATACTAAGTCTCCAAGGTGGCTTTGCTCTGTTTGGGGAAAATCCAATGGCGGGAATATGGGCATGTAACACATAGATGAACTATATTCCAATGGAAGCTCTCTCGAACAAGCACTATGCATGTGTGAAGTTTGAGATGGGGAGAAGAAGTGTGATGATTGTGTCGTCATACTTCCAATCTCAGGATCTGATAGAAAAACATCAGTCAGTGGGAGAACATACTGATGAGAGAGAACATCATCATTGGCGCTGACATCAATGCCAAGTCGGAATTATGGAATTCCCCATGGACGGACGACCGAGGAGAGGAGATGATAAAGTATCTGATGGAGAAAAACTTGCAGGTTGTGAACAGACCAGGACACATGGCGAACTATGTATCACCTGCCCATGATACAGAATCGTATCTGGATGTAACCATAGCAACGGCACAGGCTGCCGGAAGTATTGGGGACTGGAGAGTTTCAGACAAGGTAGAATCTGATGATATAATTATCCTGTTCACCATTCAAATGAATGGGGAAAGAACCAACAGACCAGAATGTCCCCGATACGTGACTGCTAAAGCAGACTGGCCACTGTTTGACAGAGTATTACTCCATGGTTTAAGGTAATATCATGGTATGAAACCACAGTTGTCACTGGACCTGAAGGCTCAGAGGATGGGGGAAATGGTGATGGCAGTCTGTGAACAGGCAATCCCCAAAACTCAGAGGAAGTTGCCTCATCATCCCTGGTGGGATAATGAGCTAGAAGCCCACAGGAAAGAGGTTAAATACCCCAGGAAATGGTTTAAAAGAACTTACCATCCAGCTGAAAGACAACAGGCTGTGGGGCAGGACAATATCGCCAGGGCTAAGTACCAGAGAATGCTCCACAAAATAAGACAGAAAGGTTGGAGAGAGCTAGTCATGGATAGGGGAAACCAAGACCCGTAGTTTGCTCTATCGGATGGTGACAGGTAAAGTGAGAAGCTCAGAGGAGATGCTAGCTCTTGAGGCTGATGGACGTATTCTGCCATCATCCGAAGAGATCACGAGGCATATGTTAGAAACACTATTGCCTAATGGGGAGACCAAGTATCACGAGAGAATTAGGGCAGAACAGCTAAGGCCCATGGAGTCGGAAGAAAAAGCACCTTTTTCCGTAGAGGAATTGGATAAAATAGTCAAGAGAACTAAGCTCAAGAAAGCCCCAGGACTGGCTGAGATGACTGAGGAAATGCTCCTTCGGGCATATCCTAGGATACAACAGGACTTACTTGACCTGTTTAATGACTGCTTACAGGAAGGTACTTTCAATTCACAGTGGAAGAAAGGCCTCCTTATAGTTATCTATAAGGGGGGTGGGAAAAAACCGAGAAAGGCGAAGTCATACAGGCCGATCACCTTACTGCTGGTATTGGGGAAGATAATGGTGCTCCTAATAAACCGAAGGCTGATGGAGTACCTGGATGTGGAATCCATCCTAAGCAGTATGGCTTCATGAAGGGTAAAAGCACAGAAATGGCAGTCATAGACATGGTTGATCAGGTGCGAAACTATGATCAGACATATGTCTTGGCGATGACCCTGGATACATCGGGAGCTTTTGACAATGCGTGGTGGCCCCAGATCCTGTGGCGACTATGGTTGTTTGATTGCCCCAAGACAGGTAGAAAGTGCATAATGGACATGGGAACACATTGAGAGGAGTAGGGGCTGACCAAGGGCTTCCACAAGGCTTAGTCCTTGGTCCGATCTTGTGGAACGTGGTCTTTGAGGGACTGCTGTGGTTAGACTTCCTTCAAGGCTGTGTTGTGTATGGATACGCGGATGTGATGGGTTACTCCATGTCCCGGCCTGGCCCAGGAAGGAACTGGAAGAAAAGATGGACCAAGCCCTGAGAAAGGTAGATAGCTGGGCTGAGAAGTTAAAAATTGACTTCTCAGTCGAGAAAATCAACGTCATTGTGCTTAAGGGGAACCTTAAGCAGAATCCTGTGATCGGATTCCAGGGCAGAGTCATCAAGATGGTGACAGAAATAAGGTATTTGGGGGTGATTTTACAAAGTCGACTTGTGTTCCATGCACATGCACACTATGCAGTGAATAAGGGCATCATTATGTTCCATAGACTCAGAGCGGTGGCTCCTATGAACTGGGGTCTCGGCTACCGGTTGTTGAAGCTCGTGTACAGGTCAGTGTTCATGCCCATTCTCACATACGAGTGTGAGGTTTGGTTCCAGGAGGCGGAGAGGATCCATGGGAAAAGGAAAATAAACAGTGCACAGAGAGCAGAACTGTTGGGAATATCCAAGTCCTATAGAACAGCTTCTAATGAGGCTCTCCAAGTAGTAGCTGGTGAAATCCCTTTTGACCTGCTAGTGGTACAAAAAGGAGAAATTCCAGAAGGAAAAGGCGTGAAGTAATTCCCCCCGAGGAACTGAAGGCAAGGAAAGAGGCAACATTAAGCACCTGGCAGGCCAGATGGGATGGAAGCAAAAAGGGAAGACTAACACACAATATCTTTCCGAGTGTCTAGGGGAGATTGCGGCTGGAGAAGTGGGCCATTACTCGGCACAGTTTCTTTCCAGGTACGGAAACTTCAGGGCGAAGCTGTTCTCCCTGGAACTGGTGGAAGACCCCTGTGTGTGTGGTGTGTGGGGTGGAAGACACCTGCGCCGATGCGCTAGAGTGCCCCAAGATAGAAAATGTGCAACTAGAATTCGAGGGGAAACAAGGACCGCTCCACCTCGGGGACATGCTCCAGGACAGAGACATGGCCAAATAAGTACTAAGGCACCTCATAAAAGTGGGGAAGAGAAGGGAAGTGTTCGATGTCTGATGGACAAGTCGCCAGCTGAGTGAGGACCTGGACAGTTCAGAGGAGGAGGTTGGGAACAATGATGCGAACCATGATGGGTGAACACATCTTCCCGACCAAAATACTGGAAGAATGTGTGGGTGGCCCTCAAAACCCCCATTCACAAGGAGACCTAGTAATGGCACATGGGAACCAAGGTGGCAGGTCCAGTGAACCCCCTGCAGGAAAGAAGCAAAAAGGCAAAAGGGGACGGAGTTGTCCAAGTCTAGGTCGATAACAAGAGTTGTCCATCTAGAACGATACCGAACACATGGCCAGGACAGGGAGGAAGAAGTGGTAGATGGATGGCCATGTACGTGGAATCCTGTGGTGTTTGTCCAGGAGGTATTTGCTCGTGTTAGCAATAGCATGAGCAAGTTGAAGCATGACAACAGAGGAATAATAGTCTGGGCCATGAACCGAGCCAGAGAGGTATGGACAACGGGAGTGCCAATGGAGGAGGTTCAGACCAATCAGACACGGGAAGCCGAGGTTGAGTGGGAAGTCTTCCTCCATAAACAGCTTATCAGTAAAACCGAAGTTACTCCAGTTGGGATGAGAACTGTAGAGATAGACTGGATGGACGATAAAAATATGCTTGATGTATCTGCGCAGGCAGACCCGGAAGACCCACAGTGGCTGTATAATGAAACCATATTGGGTGCGATGTTAACGAGGCTTGAGGATACGGTCACCTTGACGGCCCTAGTCCTGGTCGTAAGGAACATGGCGGGGGGGGGACAGGATACTGTTCCCTAAGATGGAGACAGTGGACAGGCTCGCCATCGCCCAGGCGGGCCTGCCCACGAAACCAGAGGAAATTATAACACTCTTGAAAGAGTGTTACTGGCGAAGAGGGGAAAGATTCGTGGAATCTGAGATCCTTAAGGATGCCATCCCCACATACGGGAGGCGTACCTTCGACTACAGTAAGCCCTTCTGTGGGTACACTCTGGTCAGGTATTAGTCCTTCAATCCCGATTGGTAAAATAACATAAGAACTAGAATTCGTCACACCTGAAGTGACTCACTTCCCCTTGGGGGGGGGGTTGGGCAAGGGGTTGTGCGTGAAGAGGGGGGACCGAATAAGGTGCTAACAAGTCCTTATAGAAGGTCAGAATGGAAGAACCAGCAATGGAAGAAAGCTGTGAATTACCCTCCCATCGCGCCATCAACCGCCCAACCAGTAATACCGGATAAGACAATTTACTCGGATGAGACACAAACCCTGGATACGACAACCCCGAAATGACTGACAAGAGCAATGCTCTGAATCCTGATAGGACAAAGCGTGAAGCACATGTATGAGCTTTTATGTTTCAGGACCAATGAATGGAGGACCTTTGGACTAGTGATTGATAATGTATGAGTGTGTGAATGTATGAGTGCCAAAACAGAGTGAGCAGTTGGTTCGACAAAAGCACTTTGCACTCGGGGGCGAGGTGGTGGGGGATGTTTCTGGCTACCGGGCATCACCCAAAACTAAGTCCAACACTGCCCGAGTGCACTGGGCCAAGAAGGTAGATAAGGGATATATCCTCATGATTAAATTTCACCAGGAAGGACGAGCACAGTCGCGAGTTGTTAGTGTATCTGTGAGTAGTTAGTGTAGTTTTCTTTTCACTTTCGGACAGCATAGCAGTGTCAAAATTGCAAAGTTCCCAGTGGATTCTGACGATCAAAAGAGCCGATTTAACTTTTTGTTTGTGGGGGCTAAAGTAACTTGGCTAGAAAGTAGTGCTCCAGATATGACCTTTTAATAGGTATCGATCACCTGGAGAGGAGGTTTGAAGAGGCCAGCGCCGGTTCCACCAGGAACTTTGCTGCTGCACCGACGTCGGCGAGAGCCCCCACATGTGGGACCACCTACCATGGTGCCACGACCACAATGGGGCACGACACAGCACGTCGTGGTGCAAGTGGCAGTGGTGACCGCGCTCTAGAACCAGTGACCGGGAAGAGGTTTTGGTGAGTCGAGGTTGACAACCGGTGAGTCCAGGTGAGGACATCTCCGTGTGGTGGTGTCCCATCGGACAATGTACCAGCCTCGGCAGCAGCCAAGGCTGCTAGTAGGGCGTCCTCGTCTGCCACCCCCTCCTCGTGGATGCCGGCCGCGGCCGCATAACATCGTCGTCCGCGATCTGCCATCGTACACTACGGAATAAAGCACAGGGCTGGTGAACAATGGCATAAAAAGGAACAGCCCCCTCCCCAACGAAAAAAAAAATCAGCCAATACACCTGTCTGGCGACGTAGGTAGGTAGTCGGTGCCCCCCTCCCCCCTTTTCTCTTCGAAGTGATAATCTATGTGGTTTATAGCTTCCAACCCCAGCCCCTAGGGGTGGACCGAGGGGGACACTGTGTGATTTGTAGCTTCCTACCCCAGAACATGCCATGAAAAGAAGGTACGAGGTACGAGGTATACCATCAACACGTGGAAGGCACCATGATTGGACCTCCGAACTCTGACACGTACACAGTCTTCCGGTTTCATACTTAGCTACCCCCAATATGTCCGGTTGAATACAGAGTGCATGCTGACATTCCTGCAGACATTCGTCGACCCCACTACCCATGAAGTAGAGACTAGTATGGCAGTCATACTCTGGCTCCGACCTGAGCTCATGTACCGACCCTTTTGAAATTACAGACAGACATACTCTGTCTCCGACCTACACTCATGTACCGACCCTTTGCAATTACATACACTGATACTCCATCTTCGACCTGCATTCAAGTACCAACCCTTTGCAATTACATACACTGATACTCCGTCGTCGACCTGCACTCATGTACCAACCGAACCATTGCAATTACAAGCAGTCATACTCTGCCCGAACCTTCAATGTAAGTACAATGCAGTCGACCCTTCGTGAAACATTCATGTATGCACTTAGACAGTTTCCGTCCATCTTTACCTGTTCAGCCGTTTCACTATGATAACCCCGATGTTGTGTTTACCCAGGTCCCTACCACACAGCTGCTTGCTCTCCCCAGGTGCCCACTAGAGTGTATGAAAAAAATGCAACAACATGATACCCAATTTAGACATGTATGCCTATGCATGTTCATTCGAATTAATTGCAGTGGGAAGTTCGGATTTAAAAAATCATGTTCACCGCAGGACACATGCGTCTCACCTACTGTTTGTTATTTTATTTTGTTTGAAAAAATATGTACACCACAGGACGCGTGCGTCTCTGTCCGTAGCCACCCCCCTCCACAACGTGATGATAAAGGTAAATGTCCCGTCTCTCTCTATATTCGTGACCACCGCAGCACCTTAGGATCTACTTGCATATTCATTCACTGTCTGCCGACGTAACCCGGTCGGATGAAAAGATTTTACTAAAAAAAATCGCGTACACCGCAGGACACATGCATCTCTGTCCGTAGTCACCCCCCCCCCCCTTCCAATGCGATAAAACTAAACGGCCCGTCTCTCTCTCTATCCCCATTCGTGACCCGTGGCACACCTTGTGCATCATACGATCGACTTGCATATTCATTCATCTTATGTAAATCTTAACATTGTAATGATGTGCACAGCATCATTCTCACATCATTCTATTGAAATGTGGAATTTACTAGGAAAGCAAGAGAAATAATGGACATATTTCCTTACATCTTCCCATCGTAACACTTCAACGTAGTGAAAACATGGGAGGAATAATTTAGGTTATCACAAATGGTTACCTAACACCCATTCACCATCGTGAATGCAGAAGTACTTTCCACCCATAGTTTCCAAGATTACTAGCCACATGTCACTCCGTGACCTGTTAACATTGCCTGCATGCACTGTGCATATTCCGTTGTTGTATGTACACTTACATTGCAATGTGGAGTATAACGTTATGCGATCAGTGGTCATGTGAACATATTAGGAATGGTTACCTAACACTTGTTATTGCATAACCCGTCATTGCATATATATCATTACAATGCAGCTCAACACGTTATTCGAGCAGTGATGATGTGAAACTGTGAGATTATTAGGAAAGTAACTATTATATAAATCTACACATCGGTGTATTACTTTAAGCTATCTCAAATGGTTACCTAAAATGTGTAATTCAACGTTATGATATGGAACTACTTTCCACCCACAAATTAGTCACATGTTGGTATTGAGAAACAGTAAAAAATATTAGGAAGGTAAATATGATATGCACTCCTATAGTCTGGTCGTGGTAAAGTGAGCAGTTAAATGAGAGGTGTGCACACTTTACTGTGGAGAACATATACTGGAAATAACGACTCACCGGCCCACGATGTTGACCACTTCTACGCTGATGTGAGATGAGGTGTAGATGGTCTCATGGTCTGTGCCAGACACGTCGCGTCCATCGCAGATCGCACTTGCCCGCACCCTAGCATTGTGCTCCCCGATGAGCGCCAATTGGTATTGAAACAATGACCTTTCGAGTGCGCGTCGCTCCGCACTACAGTGGGGCTGAAGCACGGCGGCCTGCCGGGCCTCGCGAAGTAGCTGCCCATTGACTGCACATGCCTATCGCACCACCTGGCGTCGGCGATGCGCGCATCGACGAAGTCTGCGAGGTTTGCCACGTCACGGTCTGCGACACCCTCAACGACACCTCCATCCTCCTCCCCCACCAGGAGCACCACGGACGTGGGCGTCGAGGAGGAGGAGGCGGCAGGTGACGTCGGGAGCACAGACAGCGTCCCCACGTCGGCTGTGGGGCAGGACACAGCTGACCGGGGGTCGCGTGGCGATCTAGAGCGCATTCGTGGACCTGGCACACTCTGCCGAGGACGTCGGACAATAGGTCGAACTATTTCATCCGCTTCAGAATCACGGTCGGAAGGTGGCGGTGGCGGTAGGGCTACAAACAGACCCGCAGTGACGGCGTGGCGTTCGTCGGCAGACAGAGGGTGTGCTGGCCCGGCCTCTGCTTCCTCCACACGCACGTTGTTGTGATCGGACATCGTGAGCGATCTAATATATATATATATATATATATATATATATATATATATATATATATATATATATATATAATATATATATCACTGGCATATAGAGGATGTGATCCCACTGACGTATAGGGGATGTCTCTCTCTCTCTCTCTCTCTCTCTATATATATATATATATATATATAATGTGCGAGCGAGCAATGCTACAAGAATCTATTATCTCCGCCGGGCTACCTCCTCAATATTCATTTGCCTCGTGCGTCTAGGCCGCAGTACAACAAAAAAACAGTGGATCCTGTGTTGAGCGAGCGATGCTGCAAGAATTAATTATCACCGCCGGGCTACCTCCCCAATAGTCATCTGCCTCGCACGTCTAGGCCTCAGTACAACAACAAAATAACAACGGGTCCTGTGGCGAGCGAGCGATGCTACAAGAATCTATTATCACCGCCGGGCTACCTTCCCAATATTCATCTACCTCTCACATCTAGGCCACAGTACAGCAAAAACAGCGGGTCCTGTGAATAACGAAGGGGGCGGTGGGAAATGACCTCTCAAGTTGAAACGGTCATGGTCATAACTACTACTACAATTGGGACCTGCATAAACGTGTTGGTCGGTCGTATCGTAAGCAGAGGCGCCCACGACGTTTGTTTGTGTGTGTGTGTGTGTGTGTGTGTGTGTGTGTGTGTGTGTGTGTGTGTGTGTGTGTTGGACCAGTGTTGTAAGAATGATGAGTGTTTTAAAAATGCTTTATAACTACAAGGTCGCACTGTGGAATGTTGGTTGTGCTAGCTGGTTGCTTATGCTCTCCTTTGCAAGTCGGTTGTGCATTCTCATGTCTACCTTTCGTGAGATCATCTCTACATTGTGTTATAAATGCTACCTTGCTGCAAGATTGTTAGAGACGCAAGCTGTCTCTCTCTTTTTAAAAAGTAGTCTACATGATGGCCTGGCTGTTATTCACATGATATTAAATTATAATTGATATGCATTTAGTAAACGGGTATACACGTATTCACCCTCGTCGGGGCTAGGGGGACAGAATGTGATACTATAAATGTAAATAGCATCTTTAGGGTTGTGGTATAAATATCCTTGACATATGTTTTAACTTGGTCACTGCAATAACTCATCCATTAGAAAACTTGGTGTCGATGACAGTTAAAGCAAGGTTTTTAAATCATAGTTAGCTTCAATGAGAATTTCTGAAATAGTTGTCAGAATGGCAAATGTATAGGACATTAGGTTAACATTAAAAGTTTTTTTTTTTAACATAGAATAATATTTGAATTTTGTTTTTCGAAGCATATTTATGAAAAGTGTGAATGAAGTAAATTCAAGGGTTTTAATTAATTGTTTAATGTTATTATTTTTAAATGTGTTATTATTATGTAATAATTAGAAGAGATTTAATTTTGCAAAGGATTTTTTTATAATGATACATTTTAATTAAATATATGTGTAAGATTATTTTATCATAAATGTGAATACGAGTGTTGTGTTGTCTTCCCAGTCGAAGTTGTCATTTCCACTCTCCTCAAGTCCGCTGTTCTCTCTTCCAGAGCTGACAATAGACTGATGGAGGACTGCGTGGGTGCGGATAGGTAGTTCTTTCTTGTTCGATGACCTTTGATAGCTGGCTAGAGAGGCGATGAATGCGGCACCGGAGTTGTAGACACACTGAGATAGGTAATGCGAAGGCGTATTGTTTACGTGTCTGTTGTGTAGTGCATTCGATATTTACAATATGTTAGTTATATAAGTTGTGCATAATATCAAACATATGTAAGTTGTAAGTTAGCTTTGGTTATGGTAAGATGTGTACCTAGGGTGAAAATAATGATGTTTCTTATTCAATACATAAGTACTACATATTTATAAGTGTCCTTTATGGAATATGAGACAATGAGTAAATTCGCAATACTCATTCATTGTGTTTCATCAGTCGATGGGTAGTTTGTTTCAGCTCATTACATGCATACTACTTGCATTTGGATAATCATTAAGCTAATAATCTCGATATGTTACTCAATAAACGATTAAAAAAATATAATTACTCCGTATAGTTGTTGAATCAGCACCTAAATACGCTCTCTAGTCAGTCGTTACTTGTTACTGGAATGCAAAATGTTACTCTTGATGGGTGATGAAGCAAGTTCTCAAGTCTACCGGTGTAAGCCTATAATGCATCCCTATCCTAACATCTTCAACACAATTCATTTTTAATGTTTCTCAAAATGTAATTTAGTTGTATTATACATCAAAAAATTAACCTACACAGATAAGAATTAATCACGACATTCTTGGACGCGTGCGAGAACTTGTCAGTCATTCACAGCACAGTCTTCCTAGAATACATATAAAATATTAAAAGGTCCTTGGACATGTTAGGGGTTAGGATTTGCATCGACTTGCATTGTATAATGTTGTTATGCATCTGGCTGGGTTCCATTATATCTCCTCTGGGTAAAAAGCATCAATGTATGCAATCCAGGTAATTCGTTAGCTGACTGAGTTAGGGATCGGACGTGGATATGCAGGTGTGCATGCAGTTGGTGTTCACACAATCTGCAGATTAAACAAGTGTGTGGATATTCATTGCTGATTATGCAAGTATTTAGGCCAGTCATTCGTGTGAGAATAAAGAGTCATGCAGGTTTGGTGTGGCTATGTAACATAGCTTGTGTCTGCTATCGACCAACATGAGAAGTGTGATAATGACTTTGTGTTTATCGGCCTCTAATATTTATAAGCTTTCAATATTGCTCGCTAGGTAAACTTTCTTTGCATAGCAGTTTTGGGTTATATCAGTTTTGAATATGCATATGGCTTATGGGTTATTTTAACAAATAGCTGCCTTTACATACATATATTTATTATCATTTTTACTAAAATAAAAATAGTTTTGATACATCATTTAAGGTTTGTTTTTACTGGGATTTTTTCGTATACATGAAGTTGACATATTAGATTCTTAAAATTTTGAAGGGAACATCATCATCGTCTGTGTCCATAAACATTGCAGACAGACAGGGCGGGACTGCTGCTGTTGAAATCACTGGAGGATGAGTCACTGGAGGTGGAGTCACTACTAGCATAACTGCTGCTGGAGTACATAGGCTGTAGTTGTTGGTGTATAAACAAACATATGTGTTATTAATATAGTCCAGCTTGAATTGATATGAATGTGTTTGGGGAAAATATAGCTTCTCGAAGCAGTTTTTGCCTATATACGGAGCACAAAATTGATGCACATGGCATATACATTGTCGGTAAAAAATCAAGTATGTTTTTCTTACTACTTCTATAATTATGTTTAACATCGCATGGTTATATGTAGTTCATGTCCTTGGTATAAGATAGTGCTTACTTCGGAGCACAGAGATTAATAGTGTGATTACTACCTTCGCACATGAAGCTGGATACTAGCCTGGAGGTTTCGTATGGTGAAAATTCATTCCAGTGTAGATGTAAATGTACGTTCTCAGTACACATTTCAAAGTATATCGAGCTGTTACTATTATCCCACTAATTTTTAAAAGTAATACCATACTACTGAACACAATGTAGGCCTTCACGCACGTAGTCGCAGCAAGTGCTGGGGTTGTATATTATGTATGGTGCCGACTCGGTGCTAGTAGGATCTGGCCACATTAACTCTTCTTCTTCATCAACCTCGCTGTCTACAGAAAATGGTTCGTCACCATCGTATCAAGGGTCCATGAATGCTGCCCGGAGCAGGTTTCCTGGCATATGTCTGCTGCATAGTCTGTTATGTATATGCAATTCTGGTAAGTGCAATAAGCTTACAAGTTGATTGCCAGTACGGACTTGGTTGCTGTCATTTTGCATACAATTGCAATGTATATTGTGTTGGTCTGTTCTAATCCAAGTCCCTATATGCAAAAGTATAGATTTGTTTTCACACACATCTACAAACATATGTGCTAGTCCACTATAAGCTGCTGGAGCTCTACCAGAAAAATCATTTCAATGTCGCCGCGAACGGGGGGGCTACGAATACTAGGGAGTATTGTTTTGTTTTGAGTGGTGATCAGCCACTTTGCTAATAAGTTGCCTAGCTTATGAGTAGGGCCACAAGGACTAGGTATGGCCTACGAGAGACAGCTAGCATTGACTACCATAAAAAACTAATATAGAGTTGTAAACATGGACCGGAGTGAAATGGGAGAGCACACAGTGCAGCAGGGCATGGAGGAAAGCCTGGGCACTAAACATGGGCTACGAGCAAACGATGAAGTCAGTTCAGTATCGAGTGTGGAATAATTTCAAGCTGCTTCTACGGAGCCTATAAATACCGACAGCCAGTTTCCCTCATGGATGAACATGATTATGCAGCAGATGCGACAAATTAAATCTGAGATTCAAGTGAGTAGAACTGACTTGCGGCTGATGCAAGCTAGTATCGCAAGTAAAAATGGATCGCAGCAGATAACTGATACAGTTCAGCAAGTGCAAACTTCCCTCAGAGAATAAGTGCTGAATTAGGTGCGGGAGGAGGTATCGAAGGCTACTGACAAACTACGGGAGACAGTAGAACTGAATAACCACCGCCTTGTCAAACAGTATGGTTAGTCGAACAGACCTGGAACAAGTAGCTCAAGTACAGAGCGAACACGAGCAAATAGAGGCTAGTGACTTAAGAAGCCGAGTGAGCAAAGTGAGTGTTTCTGTGGGACACCTGCAGCTAAGAGGCGAAACAAGTGCAGAGCAGTTCAGGGCTCCTTCAGTACCAGCCCTATTACGACCCCTACCAAGCATTCTGCCAAGCCCGCTTATAAAAACAGCTGTTGTAGCCACCAGTAACTTTATCGGAACATTGCTGCATCACCCGTCAAATCTCTGGATAGAGCAAGTTCCACATTTTGAAAGACGAATGGGAGAAAACCTTATCAACTTCTTGCACAGGTTAGAAGAGTATGCAAGTAGAAAGATAAAGTCGCTTGGCAACATGCTGCGAATATTCTGCCATGATAAGCAGCATAGCTCGTGTGACAAGCTGTCGTTGATTCAGTATGTTTTAATAACTCAGTGCACGAGTCTACGAATTTTACCCCTACAGAAATTTTAACTGGTCAGCGATCCTGTGTCTTCAAACCCCCTGAGACAATTGAGGGTACGCAGTTGAGCGAGCAAGAGATACGAGACGAGCTACAAAATTTGATAAAGCAGAGGTTAAAGTTAGCTGCAGAGAGGCGAAGTCGTTATTATAAAACATCCAAGATGAAAGTATTGGAAGTTGGGATGTTGGCTTTAGTCCACGTTGCAAACATCAGCAAGTTGTGGGACCATATGTGTGCAAAAATACAGCCGTTATATTATGTAATTGCAAAGAGAAACAGTAAAAATTGCTACGAGCTGAATGATCCTGTAACCGGAAAGCTGTCTGGAAGTCACGATGTTTGTCAGTCGAAGCCATATTATGCACCGATTAGAACTGATGTGTAATCTTGACATGTGACTAATGAAGCATAGGGAGAACTAGTATTAGTGTACTGGATGTTCCAGTCAGCTGACTACTGTGTTTTATTGCCTGGGCAGAAGAGTGAGAAATGTATTTTAATATGGCTGCATTGCGATATTATTGCTGCATATTTAGAGCAGGAGCCTGAGGACCAGCCTAAATTTATGCAAAGATTAATGCCGCATCAAGTTTTTTTTTTTTTTTTTTTCGCGCTACCAGCGTATTTACTTCTGTTCCAGAGGATTAGAATGCTATTAGTCTGCTGCCAGGAATTTTGGAAGTTAAACAGTTCGCTCTCAGTAAAAGTTAAGTGTTGGACAAGGGCCTAAAGGTGCAAAAGCGAGCCCCACGATCTAATTTCAGGCAATATGAGGGGCTCGCCTATTACTTGTAGGCTATCATTCCATCTTGTATTTCCATGCTCTAGCATTCCATCTTGTATTTTCACAAAAAAAAATGTAAACCAAAATTTTGATGTCACGCTTTTGCTGTGTCACACATCCCTTCCTGGTTACCAGCTGGTCAGTGGCCACCGCTTCCTTGTGTACGCACGGGTCGCATTTCACGGTCGGCTCGCTTTGTTGAAAAACTCGTGTGTCCTTGTAGGTTAATGCCGCTTCTGCGATGCACGGAGTGTCATGTGTCACGGGCGCAACAATTTGTGTGTTTCTTGTCTTGGCCTTGTAGGTGTTTTCAGAATTCCTTGTAATGCGCCCTGACCTGATTTCTGGGTCGTGGAATATGATGCTAGATGCCCTGCCTGCATTGTTTCCGTGCACATCTCTGGTTTTACTTCCTCTCATTTGAGGTTGCTGTGGGTGTTGTATCTTTGTCCGTTGTGCACTTAAGGAGCCTGTCTGCCTGTATTATGTGTAATGAAATTGCACCTTTCTTTTTTACTTATCATAGGGGTGGTGTTGAAAGTTTGGCGATTACGGTATTTTCGCTTTTGTGGTGTGTAAGCTGTTTGTGGTACAAAAGGCCGACGATTTTATTGTGACGTAGGGTGTCGGAATTTTTGTTGAGTGTGCGTTTGATTATGGTAGTGACTGCGTTTTCTGTTCTCTATCGTCATGTTCGGGATTTTCTCCTTCAACTTGACCACTTCTGCTCATAAGGAGTGTGTGTCCGACAGTTTTTGGTGATCCGATATTGTCTGATTATACCTGAATAGACCAAGTTTAGCTCTTTGAATATTTGTGGTTATTTCCTCAATGGTGTCATTTTCCAGAGCGAAAATTTTATCTGCTATGGAGGGTAGCAGGGAGTGCCACACAATACCTATGAACTCGCTATCAGTTACATTGGGATTGTATTTGTGGCGATAGTACATGAGTGTTTCAATACGTTTCTGTGTGCTCTCGTGTAGTTTATGTCTAGTTGTAAACAAAAGTTGTTTTAAGTACTCTTCAGTTGCGGGTGTGGAGAATGTGGATTTAGTTTGTTCACAATACCTTGCGACATGATCTCGCCCACATGTGTGCGTGTATAGTTATCTAATGTATGCTTAGCTGATCCTTTTAGATAGTACTTTAATTTTTTTTCCTTTGTCTTCTTCAGTCCAGTTATTGTTTTCAGCTGCCTGATTTAAAAACTGTTTAATGAAATCTACCTATTTTTCTTTGTCGTCACTTGAAAACTTGGGTATCTGCATGGGTTGTTGTACAATTATGTTCATGGGTAGGACTTTCGCCATGTTGTGTAATTGTGTTGTATTTTCGAGAGGTGATGCTAAGGGTGAATTTTCATAAAAGTTCTCTGTTGTGTCAGCTTTAATGTGTACTGTTGTAAGGTAATCTAACGCGTGTAATTCAATGTTTTGGTATGAGGGCGGTGGTGTTGTCGGCAGAAGGCCATTGTTTGTGATTTTAGTAATGAGGCTACGTGTAATGCGTGTGAAAGTGGTATTAAATTTTTCAATTAATTCGGGGTTATCCAGTAAAAGTTTCTCTGCGGACTCAATTAAACTTTTGAAATTTTTTCTACGGTGTTATTGTTTCCTGCTGCTAGCTTCTTTTGAGTATCAGATAAATCGATTGTTGCATGTTTTATTAGACTACGTTCTGTGTTTAAAAACGACGTGGTAGTTTTATCTGTCATAAAGTGTGGTGGACTGTGTATCAGTGGGACGTGAGGCCTTAATAACCAACATGCACACACGTAAGCTGGCTTAAATAATTATTTCCACACAGCGATCACACAAAGCACTAGCAGACTGTACTTCAAAACCCAGCCAAATACCAGGAGGTAAATAATAATATTGCTAAATACATAGCAAACAATTGGCCTGAGATTGAAACCTTAGTTAAGGAGGATCTCCAAAGGATGGACAAATCACGTGTTGCTAAAATTATCGTAAATGAGGAACATCTCCCCTTGCAAGCAATCACAAAAATTAATACCACACTATATTACGTTAACATTGAAATCATAATGCAAAACCACGTTACTACAATCAAAACCTCTTGCATTTACACATGTTTACATTGCCAAATTATCACCACACACAACAACCAGACAGCTCACTACCAACCTGTATACATACACGAGCAGGAATATATCAAGATGGACGACGACTCACACTTATTGTTAGCGCCACTTACTGAAAACATAACGTCCCCCTTTTTCGCCGAACGACCCTCACATTCAGCAGTTAAAATTAGCACTCACTGAACCATATAGAGCCGTGGCTAAATACCGGTACTTAGCCAGACTATACGCCATTTACAGAAATGGGAAGATACATATGAAACAACGTACACTCACTGGGGAAAAGAAACTTACACTTGTCCCACAATACTATATTCTGGAAATCATCATCGACCACCATGATGCACTACTAGGGGGTGGCCATTTCGGGCAATCAGAAATGCATATTACTGGGACAGCATGAACAAGGATGTAAAAGAGTATATTAAAAACTATCCTGTTTACCAGAGTGTTAAAGCTTCAAATCAGAAACCGATTGGACAAATGACCCCTATACCGCCCCATCCCCTTTTCATCATTCGTGGGGTCTAGATGCTAAAGGGCCCTTGCAATCCTCAGCTTCTGGAAATAAGTACGTTTTAGCTACGACAGAATTTTTCACTCGTTATGAGGTGGCCCGTCCTGTAAAATCAAATGATGCAATCACTTGCATGAACTTCATAAAATATGTCACTTTACAAATTGTTTGTCCCAAATATAACCTGACTGACAGGGGAACATCCTTCAATAACGAAATGATGGCAGAACTATTTAGAAAATTACAGATAAAAAAGCTACAGATGACTGCCTATAATCCAGCATGTAATGGTTTAACAGAGCATGTAAATAAAATTTTATCGCAGCATTTGAACTCTTGTACGAGTGAAGACCCCACCCACTGGGATGATTATGTTTCTTACATTTTATTCAATTACAACACCACCATCAACCAAAGTACAAAGTTCACTCCCTTCTTTCTTCTTCACGGGGTCGAAGCCATACAGCTGTCACATGTGATTAGCCACCGTACTCCCCTCGAGCCAACGATTGGTGTGAGCACTTAAAGCAAACACATGAGCAAGCTCACATAAACCTTATCACTTTGCAGCAGAAGGAATTGTTTGATGCTTAATATTGCCCTAATGAACTATAGATTGGCAAATTTGTTTGGATTAAAAATTACGAGAGGCAAAAAGCCCCTTCTTTCAAATATCAGGGCTTGTACAGAATTCACGACATACTTGGCTCTTCCACAATAGCGGTGGAAATACGAAAGCGGCATCACAGTAAAATTGATACTGTCAGTACTCGTAATATAAAACCTGCTAGTATTAGGAACGAATGTATACCTTTATGTTACAGGAGTAGTGACTTAATCCGTTTCCGGAATGTGCCTTGCCACATTCCACGGAGTTCTACTTGTGCTGGGAATTTCCTTCAGTGCAACAGCAGAACAGTTTTATAAGACACACCCCGGTGTCTACTTCGCGGAGCTGATGCCGCAGCTACAGTACGAGGAGACTGTCTCACTTTTATTCACGTTGCTGTTGCAACAACCCAGGACGCCAACAAACGCAGAAGAATGGTTCCACAGTACCTGTTTCGTCAGAAACTCTATGGTTTCCGGGAAAGCAGAACAATTGCATTAAATCTTGAAAGAAACGCCTGTAAACATTGTTGAACAGTTAATGTCTGAAATATCAGTTCCCAAAATAAATAAAGGATCCCTCACCTTCCATGGCGATGTCGCAACATGGTGTTGTGTCGTCTTAACCACTCGTCATTTAAAAGCTTTTTTATCAAATGAGAAAATGCTGGCCTTGCAGCTTAATGAAATTCAGTCTTATGTAAGATCCTCAATCAGTAATCTCAATCTAACCAGTCACAGTGTGTCTGAAATTAAGAATCAAGTAGAGGTCAAAATTAATTCTATTTCGCGCAATTTTCAGTCATTGGCAGATAATTTTAACAAACAGCAACATGAAGTAAAAATGTCACAAATTCAAAGCCAAATGATGGTAAGTATAGTCTTAGAGTTACTTGACAACATCATTAATTAAATGCTACTAAATACATATTTGCACATGTGCCAAAACAATATTTTACCATTGCAAGCAATACCATGCTCGACCCTAACTAAAGAACTATTAAAGCTAGAAAACAAAATTTATCAATTGGACCTCAAATTGAGTATTCCTGTTCAAAATATAGTTATGTACTACTCTGTTCTTATAAAAGAATGCACATTCTCACCATCCCAAATAATGATTAAGTTACAAGTTCCTCTTCAGAAAGTTAAGTATAGGTGGCAGTTTTTCCACGCCACACAAGTCTCATACATATTCAAGAATGGCACTTGTACTATTGACTTGCCAAGCTAAATAATTGCAGTTGATATGAAAACTCAGGTAACCAGGCTAGTAGTTGATGGACCGTACCAGGAAAAGGGTATATATTTAATCTCTAAACACACGGTAGAGAATAATCAAGTCAGCTGCCTAAAAGCAGCGATTAAATTGCATAGTGTCGACCGGTTGTATACTTTTTGTAAATTCACTTGTGTCCAGGGCAACAAATTACAAGTTACTGCAATTCAGCCACATCATCATATTATAACTAATGCGCCCGGCACATTAGCTCTAAGATGTTGTAATATGACGCTCAGTCAAGCCATTCCTAGTCTCGACATTGGGTCAATTGAATTAAAGGTGCCATGTGGGTGCGAAGTAATGGCAAGGAAGTTGACTATGATCGAGGCTACACAAGTTTGTGATATTAAAAGTCTAGTCGCAGCAGTGGCTCATACGATTCTACCAACTCTCTGGCTTACAAGTACTCATTTTGAAGCCACTTAATAAATGGCAAATGAAAGGATTTCTTTTTATTTAATTAATGTGATGCTAAATGATAATTGGAAGATATTACATGCCAATCTACCAATGGTAGAATATGTGCCAACCCAGGTTAATAGTTTTCACAAGCCAGTCTTTTCAATAATGTTTCAAGAGCATTTCAATTATGTGGAACAATGGTGGCTCGCGGCCATCTTTGATCCAGCCACCCCAGCGACACCTACGAGAGAGGACCACCAGGCCAGTGGTCTCAGATCGACGCCCGCCTGCAGCCGCCGTCGAGGAGGTCTTCCCGTACGCGATTACACTTCTACCCACGGTAAATGTAAGTCCTGTTAGGGGGCTCAAGTTTCCTGAGACTTAGGGATGGGCGCTGGTGTATTTGGACTCCTCCAAAGTCAGAGCACTAAATTAAGTCTTAAGCTAGCTTCTCTAGCTCTTGCCACTTTAATCTCTATTGTACGCATTTTGGTATTAATGAGTAACGCCTTTGGGCGAGTATTCTATTAGAGTTTGTTGTGGATAAAAGTAATGTTTCATATAACCGAGTGCTCTTTCCTCTAGCTACCATCATTCTCCTTTTAAGTGCATGACCTGCTCCCTTCAGGACAGGCCACAGCACTAGTGATGAACTTCGGACGTCCTAGTGATGAAACTCGCAGAGTTTGGGCGAGTGAAGAAGGAAAAAAATGTGCACACCACTGACCCAAGCATTGAGAACGGATACATGCTGAGAACGATAACACGCTTAGCTGGAGGCAAATGCGCTTACACAACACGACGGACGCACGCAGGTCATGTTGCAGTGCAGTGACTGTTTTTGTCCTATACAGCATTGTAGATGTGCTGCAGAGTGGTGGTACACTCATTTTTCACCGCCATACGTAACTGCAAAGCGACGAGGACCCGACACACATCAGTGGTGCACGAATGGTCTCGACGTACTGAAACAGCGAGGGTACATGTGCTTCGAATCTGGCCACAGCAAGACCCGAGCATTTCCAAATGAGGACCTGGAAGCAGCCGAAGTAGCGCACAGCTGTCTTTTGCTGTGCAAAATTTTTGCCTGCGTGAGAGATGTCACTTAGTATTGTGGCGTGATCCCTTTACAGACCGAATAAATGTAAGAAAAGGGGATGGTATGCAGAAAATAAATTATTGAGACTGTCTCGACCTGCAGCTCGTTGTGATTTCTTGTTCCTATGTTTTTCTTTCAGATACCTGAGCACAGTAATATGACCTTAAGCCTTATATTAAATATTACCCCTAATCTTGAAGTGTTAATATTGCATGTGTTTTAATTGTTAATGTTATTGTGCTTTATTTGTCATAATGATGTACGCAGAGTACTTGGATTTTAGCATGAAAATTTCATTGTTGACATTCTTGTTTGGTCACATTGTAATATTTTATTAATCTTTTTCACATTTTTCAGTTGTTTTCCTAACATTTTCCGCCATAAAATGTCGTCATTCAAAGGTATTATATGTAACATCCTTAAAATGTACGTCCTTTGCTCATATGATTAACATGTATACTGACACGACAGAGGTGATGGGATACCCATCTAATAATGTCTAGGGCCCCCTCTAGCCCGAAAAAATGCAGTAATTTGACGTTTCATGGACTCCACAAGTGGATGGAAGACCTCTGGAGAGATGTTAAGCCATGCTGTCTGAATAGCTGCCCAAAGTTCTATTCTATAAATAGTATCAATACTGTGTCCCGTAGTGTAGTAGTTCATTCTTACGCCATGCGCTGGTGGCTTTCACTGTTATCATGTTAATAAACAAAAGTGATAAACTATTAAGAGAGTGCTCTCAAATAATAAGTTTATGCTGCATTACTAATAAGTGTTCAAGAAACGTTAAAATGTGATCAGTTTTATGGAAAATTCACAAACGTTTTTCGGCGACAAAAAAATCATATAAGGTTTTTTTGGGTTGGAGGGGGGGGGGGTATTAATTTCAAAGTTAGCTATGCCAGGTGTTGACTGCTTCTATGTAGATTTGCGCTCTCCTATGTCCTTTATTACAGTGAATTTATATTAATTTCTAATTATTATGATATTTGTGATGTGTGTTCATGTACACAATAGGTTCGCATAAGAGTGGGGCTTCTGTACAAGATGTTCAATATTGAAAGTGTAAACTAGTGACTTTCACCTGGTTCTTTCACACACTAACACATAAATACTTACTACAGAATTTTCCTACACTTGGTTTACACCTCACACTACGCGATTTTGTATATTGTGGTTGGCAGTTATATGTTTCACTTAAACGAAGAATCTATTAAAGTTCAACCCTGTGTCACATGTACCCTAACGAGCGTGGATGTGAATAACATATGTAGCTTTGTCAGGGACTGGTGTTAATGAAGTGAGCCAGTATAAATATGTGTTTACAGAGATCGCTGTAACATACTGTTGAGAGTGAGACTGGCAACAAGCTGTTTATAATTTTTGATTTTAATCAATGGAAGAACCCAGCCAACTAATCTACTTAAGGTAACCGCCTCACAACACATAAACAAATAGCAGTATTTAATAACACAGAGGTGTCAGATCTGCAAGTGCACATTCATAAGTGAATACCACCGCCTATGTGCAAAAGACAAGAAAGACATTTGTAACAACCATAAATTTTTGTAATTTTACAACTGATAGCCCCAAACAGATACGTTGTATCTCTGTATGAAATAATATCAAATTTTGCTGATTCGCTGTTGTCTTTAAAAAATATATTTATTATTTATATTATTATTCAGTTTTTCAAACGGCCTTCCAGTAACTGAGTTAAATATATTATTATGAAAATAAGTTAACTTATGTGCAGGCAAAATTAATTCGTTTCGTATTTGTCAAAATGAAAAAGTAAGTAAAGTAAATTTTACAATAGGACTTAGTACCAAAGTTTATAGAGATACTTCAAAATCCTATTGCTTGTTACACTTCACACAATTCTCATATATCTGTTAGAATAAGTGCTACAGAAATTAAGTTCGCAACTGCAATAAACATTTAACAAGCATAGAGTTTACATGATCTTCAAATAGATACGAGTGTAAACATCAGTGTATAGACAGTCACAGCTCTTGAAACAACAGTAGTGCCAATGAAAGAGTCAAAACTTAACAACAGTACATCACGCTGGCTGCTCTTTACATGGTTTGACTGAGCTACTTACTTGATATCTGTGTAGAGATTAGTTACGGATGATATAAAAATAATAAATTATCACTAACAGTCCGAACACTACGTGTTAATGGACTTGAGCATAATTCACTGTCGTTTTGGCAACAATACAGATACCCTTGAATTAATTCAAAATGCAAAATAAACCAAAGTAAAATATGTATATCATCAAAACAAGATATTGTGGATACAGCCAGAAATAAGGTTCGTCTGTAGTTCTCAAACCTTAACATGTCTCTGAAAGGGATATGATAATATTGATTTTTCCTGCTTTAAATAAAAGTAAATGTTATTATTCTCTTATAAAATAATACCTTCAAAAACACATGACATCCAGATTTTAATCCTAGTAATATCCGTACACCAGTTTTTATTATAATTTTGACCACACCGAGGACAAGGTTGCAATAATTAAATTAGTGTGTTCGAATCATACGCTACATGTTTGCTTGCAGTAATAAAATGTATAATGTTAGAAATTAACAAATTAATGCATTTTCATTTTTTTATTTAAATATACGATATTACGATCCATAAAAACATAAATAATGCTTTGGAAACTGAATAATTCAAAGGACCATCTTCCGAACACAATTTGGTTAATTCACTGCTCGATTCCTTATAAAAGTATAATGCTCCCGTACAAGTATGATTGTTTTAAATTATAGGAATAATCTCTAACCCTGGAGGTGTACCGCACCAGTCTGCTGGGGTTACATAAGCAAGTGAAATTGCACATGCGATTACAGATGCACTTCCCCTCCACCCCCTGTGTTAAGTCCCCCTCCTCCCTGTGGGACTACCGGAGATGTGAGGAACTCTCTGGTGGGTGTCATGGACTAGCTGATTGACAGTAGGGGTCTTGCAGCGACCAGTACTGTTTTGGTGGGTGTCACGGGCTGGCTGATTGACAGTAGGGGTCTTGCAGCGACCAGTACTGTTTTGGTGGGTGTCACGGGCTGGCTGATTGACAGTAGGGGTCTTGCAGCGACCAGTAATGTTTTGGTGTGTGACACGGGCTGGCTGATTGCAACGGTCAGTACTTTTTTTGGAGGTGTCATGGGCTGGCTGATTGACAGTAGGGGTCTTGCAGCGACCAGTAATGTTTTGGTGTGTGACACGGGCTGGCTGATTGCAGCAGTCAGTACTTTTTTTGGAGGTGTCATGGGCTGGCTGATTGACAGTAGGTGTCTTGCAGCGACCAGTAATGTTTTGGTGTGTGACACGGACTGGCTGATTGACAGTAGGGGTCTTGCAGCGGTCAGTACTTTTTTTGGAGGTGTCATGGGCTGGCTGATTGACAGTAGGGGTCTTGCAGCGACCAGTAATGTTTTGGTGTGTGACACGGGCTGGCTGATTGCAGCGGTCAGTACTTTTTTTGGAGGTGTCATGGGCCGGCTGATTGACAGTAGGTGTCTTGCAGGGACCTGTACTGTTTGAGGTAGTGTACTTAGATTTTATTTTCATAGTGAGAGTAAGTAAACATGTGATCTCGTCGCCAGCTGGATGACAAGTGAGGATGATGGAAGGGCACATGCGGTTGCAATAGGGATGGGTCATGTAATTAGAATATTTAATCGCACAATCAATAAGTATGCACTTGCATAAATTGCGATGAATAATTAGTAATGCATTAATATTTAATCATGCATTTGCATTATTTCAAATTGCAATGAACAATTAATTTTTATTGAGAGAGAACATTGCGTAAGTATATTCTAGATCGGAATCAGTTATTTTTTACTGATTGTCAGGTGAAACTGCTCCATCCGGAATCATTAGAAAAAGAAAACTGCTAATTTCTTCAGTTAAATGAAATCTACTAATACAAACAGTAGAAATCAATTAATTATAGTCGATTAATTAAAAACACAAGGATTAAAAACCGCGCATTATGGTTTGAAATAAATTAAATACAATTATTTTGTCGCAAAACAAGATTATTATATGTACTAGTAAATTTGGGAAGTGGTTGGTATCGAACCGCCACACCAAAACGCAACACATTCTCTTGTTTCTTTTGGCTGCCGTTCTACCAACTCTGCTGCTTTATCACTGAGATAAACGGTCCCGCATTAGCGTAGTAAGATAAACTTACAATGGCAAAAGGCTGTAAGTTTCGCAATGTGAAAGTAAAGCACGAAAGTCATTCTAAGTTAAGTTTAGTTGAGATTGTGTTCTTTAAAATAGAAATATAGTGGTTTTAATGGTGTCGTCGGTGTTTTCTATGTATCTGCCATTTTACAATGCAACGAAATTTTACAGAATGAAACTGTTATTTTGAAGATACAGATTGACTAGTAATGACTGTGTTTGTCGTTTCCTCATTATTTGATTTGTTAACTTGCAGACCACGAAACTTTTGTTGGTGTAAATCCACCTTTCATATTGAATCACCGCACTATCGAGTCAGTAAAATTATCAGTGATCTATCTGTCACAAAAAATAACAGTTTAAAGCTGTGGTATCTCGTTGCATTGTAAAATGGTGGATACTAGTTAACATCGATAACCGCGTACATTGAAACTACTATATTTAACTTTTAAAGCACAGAATCCGAACTAAATTATATATAGACTGACTTTCGAATTTTGCAAAGACATGTACTTCCATTAACCAATTATAAATAACTAGTTTGTTACTGCTTGAATTAGTAGATTTCTTTTAACTGATGAATTAGTGATATTTTTTCGACAGATTCCGGATGGAGCAGTTTCAATTGACAATCAGTAAAAAATAACTGATTCCGATTTAGAATGTACAAAGTCTAATTACAAGTCTTCTCCCCAAGACAGCTCGCTGTCAACTAACCTGAGTTTTAATAATATCTAATACTAATACCTCCACTGCCGCCATCTGCCATATTACTTTGTGTTATATATAAGGTGGGAAAATATTTTTAAATGCTCAGTATAATTTTGGAAGGGGACGAGTTCGGAGCTGCATGTTCAGTGTGATACAACCTGTGTATATCACTTCGTATTATTCATTATTGAAATTAACACTATATATATTAATCAATTATTATAAAAGTGTCATGTCGGGTCTAAAACGAGTCTGCACCATATGTGAGACGCGTGCAGCATTACACAACAAGTGAGTGGGTGAATACTTATAATGAATAATTTGATTATATTATCAGATTATGAATCCAACAGTTAAGCAATTACACCATGTACTTATTATGCAAAATTATTTATGTAATAGTGAAAGTAAAATAATAATAACAAAACAACTAATAACAAATACGCACTTGAATAATGACATTCTTACATATATCAAGAGAGTACGTATTTAACCCCACGCCTTTATAATGGAATCTCGACACACACAGATACACAGTTACAGCATGCCAGTCGCTGAAAACCCTTATGGGTCCGAACACGTTCAAAGCAGACAATATGGTTATTGTCCTCACAACCGGCTTGCATCTCCAGGGATGCCTGCTCAAGACGTGAAGCCAGGAAGTTCGAAATACAGCCGATGGGGCAGCACCACATCGCAGGGATCACTCTGGCACTCTTATTCTCTCTCTCTCTATCCGCAGGCTTGTCGAGGAAAACCTCTCAGGTCTAGCCAAAAATACGATCATGTTAAAAATGCCTGGCGATCTTAACTATCATAATTACTTTTTTTAAAATAATTACTTTATTTCACTTACGATTTACCTTATATGAAAAATGTGTTCATCATTTTTTTGTATATTTTCTCAAATATAGTGTTAGTACACTCAAAAATTATCGGAGAGCACATTATGGCTTACTTTAGAAAAATACAACAATGCTAACCGCCATATTAGAATGCATTAATATATTTATTGTGTAATTTGTATTTAAAAAAATATTAATATAAGTTTTAAACCAAACAGATTCAGTTCACACATAGCAACTGGTGTTACTCAGAGTTATCACTTGAAAACAAAATGTGATGCAAGAATACTTTACTCAGTGTTAATACTATTTCATATAAAAAATTATTCAGTTTATTTAATAGTGTGAAATTAGACCTCAAGCGAAACCAGTTGAGGGTAATTAGATATTTTATTCACGCTACAAATAAATAATCGAGAATATTTGCATTACGAATAACTACACACAACTAGTATTTGCATATTAAGATGAATCGCGTATCCATAGGCAGATGAAACACCTACCAAAACCCAGAAAATAATCAGATATAACTTAAACCTACCTTAACCTACCAAAGGAAGGCAAAAAAATCATAAATAACCTAACGTAATCTAACCTACCATAGTCTAGTTAAAAATTATACTTATCCTAAGCACACCTAATGAGGAGATGAATTGCGAATACAAAGGCCTGCTTTTGACCTCGATGGTCATGGAGCCGAGACCTACATTATCGCTGACTGGTTGTCGCCCAGTGCAGGCTTTCCGGTTCTGCGATTAATTATGAAGATATAACTTCATGGTGATGTGATCAAGGAACTAGCATCTAAAGCCTGCCTACCTGACTGTGTTTGATGTTTCAACGCCATCATGCGATTGGTCAGATGAAATCACGTGGCAACCCGGTGATTGGCTTGTCGGTGTCGGAACAATGTATTAATGGTGCAATACAATTGTTTTAAAGTCTATATGATGTCATAGGCCTTGCATACTCATATATTATAAGCAGTAAGAATGTCAACTGAGAGGTTAGTTTTTTTTTTGGCAACGGCTGCCATGAAAGTTACGTCGTCTCGGCCATCTTCTACGCCAGGTATTCCATTGCTAGTTACGTTAAAGGGGAGTGGATATTGCCCACTAATGGTTTCTCATCATAGATTTCTTTTTCGAGTGAGATGTCTGCTGTGCTAGTGCCATCGAATTCTTCAGCTGTGATGGCTACATCACTAGCAGCATATACTTCCACCAGTGCAGCACGATCATCTACAGATGCAACAGTATCGACGACTTCAGCTGTTATGTCTACGAAATCTTCAATGGAGACATCGAACTTTTCGGCTGAGGTACCTAGAACATCATTCCGGCATTTCCTACTTCTTTAGCTTCAGCAACTACATCTCCAACAGGTCTGTCTGCGTCTTTTGCCTGAACCACCTCGTCATCAGTGCCGCTTGCAATGCTCGGTGACATGAGTGCTTTAATTGTGCCAAAAAATCCTTGTTGCATGACATATTTGTGTGATAAGTGCGGTAAGCATATCAGCCGTAGCGAGCATTTACTTAGACATGCAGAGACCTATAAAAGGTGAAGTGCATTTCTCATCAGTACCTCGGTACCAGGTTTGCTGCAAGCAGGTCTCTTGTGGCTTTGGTACATGTCCTCAAAAGTGTACTTACCTACATAACCTGCCCTGCACAGTGTGTTGGAGTAATAAATGTCACTATATTTTCTCACAAGGATAACACGAGTGTGAATAGCGAGATGAATAAAAGACTATAACCTTCAACAAAGTTGCATGTATTGAGATGCATATATATATATATATATATATATATATATATATATATATATATATATAAATTTCTGGGGGGTATGAACATCTGTAATACATCAATTGAACAAAAAAAAATGCCTGTGAATAAAATTGCGTTTTATTTCAGGTTTGTTTCTTAATTTTCCAGGATATATTTAACATTTAAAATGTCCGGGAAAATCTTTAGTTAAAAAGTATTGCATAATGTACCATTTTACTATAAGTACAAATATATATAATAATTTTTTCTCCATTTTTGTTTTCAAGGTCATCTTAGGTTATGGGGTCAAGGTCAATGATAATGGGTCATGATTCATGGGTCGAAGGGTCAAAAGCTCCAAAGAGCCAAAAGGCCAAAAGTGTCAAAGGGCTAGAGGGTCTAAGAGTCAAAGAGTGAAAGGGTCAAAGGTCCTCCTCCTCCACCTCCACTTCACGTGATGTGTCAGTGCCTTCACATGATTGGTCAGATAAAACAATGATATACATGCATGACATGTGTACTTAGGATAAGTGAAATTTTTAACTGGACTATGGTAGGTTAGGTTATGTTAGGTTATTTCTGATTTTTCTGGCCTTTGGTAGGTTAGGTTATTTTAAGTTTTTTTTTTTTTTTTCGTTTCTTTGGTAGGTTAGGTTATTTCTGATTTTTTTCTGGCCTTTGGTAGGTTATAAGATAGATTTGGATTTTGAGCTTTAGTAGGTTAAGTTATGTTAGTTTGACAGGTGGTAAGAGTGTTTGTGTTGCGGGTTGATTTGGACTATAAATTTGGTTGTTACACATGGGTTATCATTGATGGTATGGTTGGTAATGTTGAGTGATATGTTTTTCAGTATATCTATATTGCGATTGTTCGTGTGGGTCGAATGGTGTCGACAGTATGTGTGTGTCGGTGAGTCCTGTAATACTAAGGCATGCTTGGGTTATAGTGTTTGGTTGGATGGTTAGTGTATTTTTTATGGTGTCAATTGCCATGGTGAATAGTATGAGAAGAAGTTAATTGTGTTACTGGTATGGACTATTGTATGTTATGTTTTGTACAGGGCGAGTCGTTTAAAAGAGGCCCCATGGACTGTATTTCCTCATTCCCTCGCTCCGTTACACACATGCCCCACAGAGCCTCTTTTAAACGACTCACCATGTATGATCTGTGTGGACGAATGGTAAATGTATGCTAGTATTAAAGTAGGTGGTATGGTTGGTAGGTATAAGTGGCGTTGTCTAGTAGAACAAGTAGAATGGGTGTTAGGTTATGGACTGGCCTCAGCTCTATAGTTGTTTGGTACACTTGAGTTATGCTGGATATTGTGCTTGGTGTATTGGGTGGTGTGGTTGAATAGATTTTTATTTTGGTTATAGACAATGGGATGGTGGGTGGTCTGGTATTACTTGGGTTATAATGGGTGGTTGGTATGGTGGAATAGTGACCAGTATATATTTGGCTGGTGTCGACTAGTAGAGCATAAAGTATGAGCAGTAAGTCAATTCTTGTTAAGGTCAACGGTTGAGGTATGCTTGAGTTATAGTAAGATGTATAAACGATGAGTATACGGGTTTTCCGATTTCTTAAATAGTTTTTTTGTCAAATATTTTTTAATAATAATACTTTTTAGAATTATATTGGAATTGATGGGATTTTCTAATCTTTTCTTGATTCTTCTTTATTGGGCGGTAGGAAGGGGGTAGTCGACATTTTTCGTGATGGTTAGGAGCCTGATGGGTGAATTAATACACCATCGCCACTTGGAGATGAAAACATATTAAATTCAATATGGTGGTCGACCGAACGCGAGAGACAGCCTCAAGTAATGTATAAACAAATGACAAACGAAAAAAAAAAAAAACAATACTATAGAATGAGTATTGGCTATGAAGGTCGAACCAAATAATATATTTTCTAAAGTGATTTTTTTGGGTAAAAAGAAACGATTTTTCGGATAAAAAAAAGCGATTTTTAGGTAAAATGATTGGTTTTGAAAGAAAAAGAATGTCCGGCTTAATCAGAGCCGCGAGCTGGTACCTGGCTCCTGGCTCCTGCGAAATGAGGGAACATTGCCCTACTACTATCCGTACGTCAATCTTGATAATATGATGTGCAAATCTGATGATTGCAAATGTGTTAGTACTAGTCCAGTCCTTCCTTCAATTTACGTAACTTGCGAAACAAAAAAAAAAAGTAAAAAGAAGCCGGAAATTAAAAATTAACTTCTAATGGAAGTATTAAATATGGCACTATTTCCTTTAATTCTCTGCCAACTGTCAAGGTCAGTTACTAGAGTCAGTTTCTTACGTTTCGTACAAAATAGAAAGTGTTTCCTACAAGGAAATGATTACCTGAGTTTTAAATACCAGCGTGTACAACTAGCTCGGGGCGTTGCACAACCAACCTAACTTGATGTTGTTTGACGTTTAGACAGTCATGCTTCCTCTTCTTATGGAAGATCTAAATGCTCGCTAATAATAAGAGCTACTATGAACAAACGAGGTCTGTAGATATATGAATATATTGTAAAGGTACTCCAACTGAAGCCGATGTTACGACTCAATACGGACACCACAGGGCTGCGTCAGAACCGGGTAGCAAAGCAGTGTTAAGAGAGGCACTGTGCGTCAGAGCCGCCACACTGGGGGGTATCTAGGTCAGCGGCCTGAATATAAAGCCACGCACTTAACAGTTGCGATAGCTCTCGACCGCCAATCACCACGAGAAGTGACTAGCAGATCAGTGGTAATTGAGTACCCCGGAGAGAGTGTGAGAAGAGGCGTAGTGGCTTGAGGATTTAATTTTTATATTTACTAGACTGATTGGGTTAAAGTCAAGAAAATTAACAAATAACTATGGAGTATATTTCGTAGCTGCTTAACAGATACAGTTCTGATAACTCTCTATTTTATTGTGAGCTGAATTACTTAGTAAACCAGAGCTAGAATAATTGCGTGCGTCTTATAAATTTCTATGCTACAACTCATTAGTATTGCCCAGCAAGATCTTTTAATACATTTATCTTGTCGAAAAGGGGTCGTTAAACCGTGAATACTGTTAATTTATTCGTTCACCACTCTTCGCGTGATTAAATGTTCACTTGCTTATGAAAATGTACCGCAGTGGTGGCAACAATGGCTGTGTTCTGCGACAATGCGAATAGCATATATAAAGACGAAACTGTTGAAGAAACTTTAAGTGAAGAAGTGAACGGCGAGTAAGTGTTTCTGTTTGTTGAATTTTCTCCTGAACTTGCATCTTGCTTGGAGAGATTAAATATATATATGCATAGAAACAATGAAAATTACTATAGCTAATACAAGTATGTCAGACCATACATAGCTGCAAAAATAATTTACTATTTATGTACATTACTCTTACTGATCGAAGAAAATTGCTCCCATTTATATTAAAACTTAACTCTCTGCTACTTATATTATGCTGTGTCACAAAAATTGTTTGAAAACTGTGAACCTGCTCTTAAATAAATATTTTTCATCTCTGGTGGCGAATACAAAAAACTTTCCTTTGTACAAAATTTTGTGTTTAATTCAGTTCAATTCAGTTTCTCCTCCACATAAACACTGTGTGTGGCACTCTGTTGTTAATGCAGGTGGCTGAGTTTGAGTGAGTTGAGATGTTTGGGCGCCTCTTAACAACTAGGTATTGAGAGCCGATGATGTGTAAATGAGGTGAGAATGGAGCAGCGCTGGAATTCACGGTCAGGGGAAAAGGGAGATCCCCGAGAAAACCCACCGATCAGCAGTATCGTCTGGCACGATTCCCACTTGCGAAAATCGGGGAGTTACTAGGCCGGGGATTGAACCCGATTCGCCTTGATGGGAGGCGAGCAGGCTAACCGCTCAGCCACCATGGCCATACTGTGTTTGAGATTTGTGGGAAAGATTAACCGAGCCCTGCTTACTACTCATCTCCCCACACGTTCACCTAACTGTAAAAAAAACAGTAAGCAGCTTTGAGATACCAACAACCAGCAGGATCTCGTCGAAGTGCTGAATTCTTTGTGCAGTGTGTCCTGGTTTCAAGCCAGTGCTAGGAGAATGTTTGGCGACGCGCACAGTAGTGGCAGGACACGACTGTCAACATGCATTTCGACCACATGTTATCGCATGGCAGCCCGGCTGTACGACTTCAGGAGCAGACGATGATCCTTGAGCTGCTCTTGCCTGCACTCTGTGTACTAGAGCATCGTGTCACACTCTGTACTCTCTCCGGCTCCCGGGCTGACCGCATATCTTCAAGAAAAGCTCCGCCAAACTAATGCAAGTCGCATTTACCTCTAATGGCGACGTCAGTTTTGGCCCGGGTCGCCAGGGGGTAATGTGGGTTGTGAGGGGTTGTCGGCTGTTGAGAGGACGTCACAAGGATTTCTGAGGGGGGTGGTGTAGCTGCCTGCCACCCCAATCCACCCTCGCCACAGCCATCTAAAGCCATTTACCTGACCAACACTCTCTAACCCCCAACCAGACACCGCCTTGAAGGGTCTCCAGGCTTGTTGTGAGGCCTTCAGTCCCTTGCACTATACTCGCTCCCAAGATAGTTGATAGACTCCTGTGGTGCATCCGACTAGAAGTCATGGCCTAGGAATTGATGAGAAGGTAGGGTTGCTTGAGAAGGGTGGAGGGGGGCTCCAGGTCGTACTTCAGGGCTGGTGACACGTCGATCTCCAAATAAGGGAAGCTACTCTGGCTGACAGGTATCCACGTCACTCCGTCCTGCGCACTGGGCACCCCTGTCTCCGCGAAGCTTGTCCACAATCCTCCCATAAGCCTCGCCAGCTTGGCGGCGTCAGACGTCTCCCCCTCGATTTTGCCGCCGTATACGACGTACACGGACTCTGCGCCGTGCAAGGCGTCGCCGTAGTTGTAGGTGCTGTTGGAGTACTTGACATGGGCGTGCGTCGTCCGGACGATACCCAGGACGAACAGGAGGTCCGTCTGGAGGTTGATCCAGTTCTCGCGGGTCGCGTACGAGATGGCCTCGTCGCCGAAGTAGTGATTCTTCACCTTTTGCGCGACCTCCTTGGACTTTTGGGAACCTTTGGTGAGTCCCAGGTCAACAGGGACTATTCGCTCTAGGTCGTTGTTGATGTCCTGCCAGTAGGACGGCTGGGACATGGAAGTTTCGGTGGCGAAGGAAGCCCCTTCGCGCTTGTTCGCGCCGGTCATGTACGGAACATTGTTGAAGAGTCCATGCTGCTCGATGTAGGCTGGTTCGTGCAAGAGGAACGGCTTCTCTCCGCTCCTCTGCAACTCCAGCGAAGGCACGAAGGGAACTGAGATCAGTCCCGTGGACTCATCTGCAGTTAGGACCTTGTTGATGGCACTCTTCAGTTCGTTGGCGGATGCGGCCCTCAAGTTCTGGACACATGCAGCGGCACTGTGGGCTTCCTTACCCAGGATGTAGCTGAGCCGGTAGGCGCGGTCGTTGGTGTTCTTGACAAATGCCCAAGGGTTCATAGCAGAACCACTCTCGGAAATTGCTCTAAGGAACAGACCTGAGTAAAGAGAAAATAATTAGTACATTTGGTTACAAACACATCGTTGTGGTGCCACACTGTGAGGTTAACCAGAATGAATGATTATTTGAGACACAATTCGGTCGCAAATATTGTGGTGTTCTATTATTGTGATGAGCAGTAGAAAGACAGACTTCTGCTGTTTTTAAAATGTATGTGCTCTAAGTTCTTGTATTGTGTGTTATCAATCGTGCCTTACAAACGATTGCAAAGTTTGTTAGCGGTTGATCACAATATTTCCGGGTTTGTTTCTCATTGATACATTTAGCCCTGGATTGAATTTTAGAAGCTGATATCATATCAAGTAAGAAACGATCGCCTCATTATGTATTATGAATTTTAATAATGTGTTCATTATCTATTTTCCTTGTGCGATTATCGCTTCGCTGGGTTTTTTTGGTTCATGATCATAAATTACAGAAATGTCTACAAGCATTTGCATATCTTTTTATAGTTCAAAGCAACCCTGATGTGTGTGTGTGTGTCTATATACACATATATTATTGTGACTTCAAAGACTGCACAATAACATATACACTAAATGCCTGTATTTTTACTAGCTTGGTTAACTGACGTTAAACCACCAAAATATAAAAATTAAATAAACCACCAATCCTTAAAATTTCAAATCATTTCATCATAATATACGTATTGTAGTTTTTATCCACGGCATACGACCAAGTTAGAAAGACTAAATATTTCTGATTTTATTGCCTACAATTCCAATATAATTGCCTTCGCAAAAACAACCGCTGAAATGAACACAGTTAAGTTCGTTAACACGCCTTCACTTAAATGTTAGCAATGCGATATATATATATATATATATATATATATATATAAAACTGCAGCCTGAAAGGTTACACGCCTCAAGAGAAGGCAACATGTCTTGTAAACAAAGGTGTATTTTCTAGTTATGTGTGACTTTTCGATTAAACGGACTTATTGGGACTGTTGTCGGTGGATTTTATGCCATAAACATTAATTAGCCCATACAATAATTCACAGTAGTGGGATGTCTCGTTGGCTTGGCTAGTAAGTTACAAATATTTTGGCGGGAAATATAGTGAGTGGTTTTAGATATATAGATGATCATTTACAAAGAATAAGATATATTTTGAAAAATTGATTATAAATTATAAACAAAAGTGACAGATGGGTTAAAATATCGGATTATTCATGATAACCGTATATCAGCCATAATAAAACACCGAGGATCGTGCTCTTCGTTAAAGCTCTGTCCAAGACATTGCCGAGTATTAAGACACATACTTGCGAGTGTATCCACATCGTATTGCTGAGGCTATTCAAGCTACTCAAGCTATTATGTACTGTGCAATTTGCCCTGACAATCAAGCTGTTAGGTAGGATCCGAGACACATTTGTGTGATGTAAGAAGCGTAAAATTCCTACGATTTTCTAAAGAAACTTTGTACCTTTAGAGAGTGGCGAGAGAACATGGAAGTGGACACTGGCACCACCCGCGCTTTCACCGAAGATGGTAACGTTGTTTGGGTTTCCTCCGAACTTGGCGATGTTCTTCTGGATCCATCGCAGGGCCGCAGTCTGATCCTTCAACCCAGCGTTCCCAGGAGCATCTGTGTCGTCAACTCTCAGGAATCCTGCACGTGTAATAAGTGTCATGAAGTTTCAGTTGCTGCTGCTAATGTGAACAACTTAACGTGTATGACCACTGCACGATATAAATTACGTTATAGTTGCCTGAAGCTGTAAACTGACTTATCCTAAGTTTTAACTAGCTTGTCATCTTCTATGTAACAAAATGTTATAATATTTGTGCAATCAGACGAAAGAATATATTTTGAAGTTTTTCTTAAATAGAAGTGTTAAAAAGAACGTTTTGTTAATGTTGTTATGATGGGCGCTTTCGCCATCGAGCTGGCCCGTGCTAACTGTGGTGGGAATTATAAATTATTTAAGGAATCTAAAAGCCGCAGCCAGCGTGCTGCCGAAATTGTTTTGAGCTTGCGCCAAAACAGTGAACTGTCAAGGAGTCGGTGGCATTGGAAGTGGTGAAAATATGAGCGGGGAAGCTGGATCAAGTAGTGGAAACAAGCCACCGATGGAGACTTGATAATGGCATGATGACGAGAGAAAGAGGTCTGCCTGTCCGTCTGTACCCAGCAAGATGCAAGGCTGTCCTACGGCCAAGTGCTTCATCACTCCGAGATGTAGCCGGCAACGTTCACCAAAAAGGTACGAAAGTCTTCACACCTTGTATAAAAGCTGCTCTTCTCATTTATCCGTACAACTCAGTGTAAATCTTTACAGCTTACTTTGAGCAAATGTATTACTCTTTGAAAGCACTTTATTACTAATAGTTAAACATCTGTAGCTTACCCCGCTTGCTAGTGTGACCATGGTAATCAAAGTAACTCCTCCCTTCCAATTTACCAATCTTTCTATTCTAGAGATTTAAAACGCCCTTTCAAAAGAGATTATTCCTCCCCACACTCTGTTCTTGCAGAACTGTATTTCTACTTCATAAATTACATACAAACACAGGGCAAAATGTTTTGTTGAATCAAACAAGATTGGTTCGGTGCAAACAAATTATTTGTTTGCATAGGGCTAATTAAATATTTTGTTGCTGAAACAAAATTATTTTGTTGTTCTTATTTGGTTGCTACAAACTGGAAGATTTGTTTGGTTCAACTAAAGATTTGTTTGGCTAAGCGTACATTAAACAGTTTGGGCCGATGTAAACATATTTTACAAGTTCGACCGAGTGTCGAACCTAGATTACTTCCGCCCACGTGTTACGCCTTAGCAGTCTCAGCTAATGTGACAATTAATAAAGACGGAAATCTTTTAAATCGGTATATTACAAATATTGGGCAACATGTGCAAACAAATATTTCATGTTTTACAGCTTAACTTGTCAGTTTCTTGTTGCACTTTTTTTCAATGTCTTTATGCTATTGTTAAGCATCAATAGATGTACTAATGAACATGGTTACTATCTCAATTGTCACAAGAAATACGAACAAATTCTCGAGCTGTATTTTCGAACGGAGACAGTCAAATGAGTGACCAAACAATTATATACAGTTGATTCGACAAAATATTTTTTTCACAGTCTAATATTTTTTGGCCCAACATAGAGATTTTGTTTATTCAAACATATATTTTGTTAGACGAACAAAAGTAATCTTGTTTCTTTTACAATTTTGTTTGCTCAACAATATATTTTGTTAGGGCAACTTCCAATACATTTCTGTCGAGGGGTTTTTACATTACCTAATCCGATCCACCACCCCCTCCCCTACTCTTTTTTATTTAGTTTAGAATAGCATGAGAGGTAACCACAGCCCCAATTGCATCCATGTTTGCCCAATCCCAATAAAGCAACAAGCACGTTCCCTTGGTAGTTAGAACGTTCCCTGCATTCTTAGGTGTATGGGGCTCAGCCCCGACACGCTCTTAGGTCCTATCCCTATCCAGAAACACCCACTCTCCTATTAGTTTTAACGTAGGTTAGAAAAACCCACAAATTATTAATAACAACAAGAGTAGTAGGGTAGAGTACGTTCATGAGAAGGATTCAGGATGGGGCTCAGGGCTCTCGAGGGAGCCGGCTGACCGCCATTTTGGAATTTTTCATTTTTTCCCAAAAAAATCCTGTTTTTCGTATAAAACCACATGTTTTTCTCAAAAACTCATATTTTTTAAACCCAGAAAAGCCTCAAAATTTCCCTTTCCCCTTAAAAAATTTCCCTTTATCACCAGTTGCATATAAGGACTCCCCATAAAAATCAATTTTCAGCCGAAGCAGGTGACCGGGATCAGTGACCCAGAAAACCTTGGGTTTCATGGGGTCATTCAGATCTCATGACCTTGAAACACAAAAAACCCAAACAATTATTATAAAAAATTACTTTAAAAATCCAAAAGTTCAAAATTTATTATAATAAAAAATTAATAAATAATTAAATATTCTAGTCCCCGGTGACAATTTCCCCTTAACAATTTCAGGTTCCCAACCATCACGAAAAATGTTTACCATCCCCTTCCCTCGGCCCAATCAAGAAAAATTTAAAAATTTAAAGAATGTTTTTTTTTCTTTAATTTAAATATAAATACATAATTAATTTTTTTTATAAACGTTAGTATTGGGCGTTAACCCATTAAGGAACGAAATTTTTTTTTTTCGAAATTTCTTTTCAAATTTACGTAATTAAGCTAATAGCCATTTATATGTCTTCCCCTGTTGTAATTTTTCTGATTCCACTCACAGTTTACAAAATAATGGCTGGGCATCAAAATGGCCCTTGGGAGTGAAGCAGCCATGTATTACCCGAAGAGCAAAAGTCACACTTTTTCAATTTGAAATCTTGTCATAAGATTGTTGGTAGTCTGTAAGATAATGTAATTTGCTTTTGCGACAACCCTCGTCTAAATACTTAATTTTAAGAACACTATAAGAATTTTATGCTATTATTTTTGAATATTTTGCTAATTGAAATAACATTAAAGGTAGATAAAGTCACTTTATTGGACTTATAATATGTATAAAAATATTCAAATACTTTTGCAGTCTAATATAAATAAAAAAAAAACATTTCTCGATAAACATAACATAAATACAAGTTTATAACTTCAAGTTAGCCCATACAGTTCGAATACAAACAGGATTTTACTTACTTGTTGTGGAAGTCTTCTAAACAGTGAATGCGCATGGGTACATTATATTTCCTACAGGCTACTGGAGTTTTATTTCTTCAGCAATGTGCACATGTGCGACAACGGTTGCCAGTGGAAGTGATGTAACCACCATTTGATGTTCGTACTGGCCTGGAGGCTCTGTCGCAATATCGCATTGGGCCTGAACACAATGCTGCATGTCCATACTTCCCTAACAATACCCTAACACATTGCCGCCGAAAACACAGCTGATCTAGTTCCTTGCTTCTGGCAAGCATCCATGCATTAGTCACACACATCAAACAACCAAAATGCAATTGGTATGTACCATTTTTTCCCACGGATACCAATGATGTAATTGGAAATTTTATTGTCGAGCAAATCGACCCCTCCCATTATTAACTTGTTATATTTGTGAATGGTATTTGGCTGTCTGACTTGCAATGATTTCTTTTCCTTGAAGCTGTACCGGTTATCATACTGAACTGACTGAACTCCATGTTCATTAGATAGTGTGTACACCATATTGTTGTCCCTCCATGCCACAGTTGAAATCCCCTTATTTTCCTCAGTATACACTTCATAAGATCACCTTTCACGTTTCTGCATTACCTTCTTGTCTGCAATAGGACACTTCCCCATTCTGTTCATTCTAGTTGTTCCTGTTCCCTTCATGCCCTTCTCAGATGAGCTGATTAGCTTAATGCTGGTAAAAAAAAATTCAGAGTAGAAGGAGAACTGAATCCCTGGGAACAATTTCATTAGAGAGTCACAAAAAGTTAGAACTACTGACTCTCCAAGGCCTTGGTCACCAGGCCTCGTACCATTGGGATTTTCACCTTTATATAAGTCTGCAGCAATGCAATATCCAGAGTTCTGTGCCATAATTCAAGCCTTGAAGCCAAACCGTACAGGTTTCAATCGCAAATATTGTTTGCACCCATGTCTACCGAAATAAGGGATCATAGCCTCATAAATAGAAATATTCTTACAATCAGGAGCATTTGCAATTAATTTCTTACTGAGCAAATCTAGTAGGGGTCTGATTTTACCCATCTTATCCCTGTCATCAAGTTCCTCATTGTTGCAAAATGTAAGAATTTTGTGATTTCTTCAAATCTATTTCTACACATTGCATTTGGAACACGGATGTTTCGCACATTGTCTGCAATTTCCCAAAACTTTTTTTACGTGGAAGAATGACATATTCACTGAGGTAAAGAATGCCAACGAAAACATAACTTTCTTCAATAGACAAAGAATAGCTCAGATTATTGTTCTAGGTGGCATATATACAGAATATTTCACTATTTCACCCATTATTTCATTCGTCAAAAAAGTGAAAAGAAAATCCAAATGATGATATTCCGATGACAGATGTGCAGCATCAAAATGAGTCATAAGTGGTATAGCTGACACTGTTGGGGCTGCAGGTATGTCTCCCTTACTCCGCCTGAAATTACACTGTGCCATATGAGATATTACTCTTCTCCTTTCTGGAGATTCTTGACCTTACTTGTCATCTGGCTCGTTGGCATCTGACTGCATAGGTGAATATTCTGTTTCGTTGTCATCTGCAGTATGAATTTCAGCCATGGCGCTAAGTTGTTTAGGTGGTAGAACATCAGAGTTGTTGTAGCTTTCGTCTCCAGAATCATCATCGGATGCTTCATTATCCAGGTGGAAGATTGTGACATCAGCAGACCCGGGGCCAGTGATCAACTTTTCAACGTCAGGAAGATTTTCAAAGTAGTCCAGAGTTTCTGCGAGGGAAAGTAACTTCCGCCTGAAAGAAACAAAAGCAAAAATATGAAAATAAAATATAAGCTCTTGTTATATAACTTGTTTTTATTCATATAAAAAAAAAGAATAATATCCTTCCCTTTAGAATAAAATAGAAACAAATTAGGTAAAAAATAATACAATTTCTTGAAATTTTTTTTTTCGCCGTCATAGGCATATGCACATCAGAGAAATTAACCAGGGGTTTATAAACCCTTAAAATTTACGTTACTGGTCTGGGTAGCAAAATGTGAGAGTTATTTTCGAGATACAGTATTTATATCAGTATCAGCGTACATGTCTGATCTCGGCGCTAAGGGACATTTTAAAACCTATGCTGTACTTAGCATGCCACAAAAGCAATATTGATGTAAATATCATGAAAATATTTGTTCACTTGCACTCCTAGTAATCTATTCTTAATTTAAGAATAAATACATTTCAGAATAATTACAATTACATAACCAATACTTACTCTTTCCGTGGGCGTGTGTTGGCTTGGAAGACATCTTTTATACAAAGTATTTCCATCAGGTGAACAGAAATAGCACAGGTGCACAAAATGCTGCAACTAGCAGTGCCAACCTTTCTCACGCACGACAGAGCACGGCAGATCGTTGGTAATCGATACAAAAATTGCTGCAATTTTTTTTAAAGAAGAGG
This sequence comes from Dryococelus australis, assembly GCA_029891345.1. Classification (NCBI taxonomy): domain Eukaryota; kingdom Metazoa; phylum Arthropoda; class Insecta; order Phasmatodea; family Phasmatidae; genus Dryococelus; species Dryococelus australis. The sequence continues at coordinate 116,324,557 of CM057000.1, read as the reverse complement.
GCCTCAAATGCCCATTGGTACTTAATGGGTTTTAAATATCACCAGGCTTGTCCATTCAAGATGCATACGGTCCTGATGTCATATCGATTATGCAGCCCTATCTGCTGCTCGTCACCTCTTCCCGCGCTGCTCACAAGTCTACGAGCATGAATCGACATGCTCCCGATGCACTCGGCTGACCAGCCTTGTCAAACAGAACATACATATAGGAATCGATGCTTTTATAGATAAGTAAAATTATTTATTTTTAATACATTATTTGAAAACTGCCGAAATCTTTGAAAAATACAGAAAAAAATGTATATGTTTTATGTAAAACCGGTTAAGAAATTTTAAATTATGTAAATTTCACACTTTGCCATGAGAGCTGGTAACATTTAAAAACAAGAAAAAAATTATGGAGACACAGGATCCGACCGCATTCCCTCTTGAAAAGAAGTCAAGTATGCTAACCACTCACTTACAGAGTGACGATAGACAGCAATTCTTAAATGTTTGTAGTAGCTACCAAACCAAACAGATGCCATTCTTTCGTATTAATGTATATATATATATTATCAGTTAATGCGTGTATAGGTTATGAATACTATATTTTAGAGCAGTTTTTGCTTAATTTTCTTCCAGGTAAGCAACGTATTATAAGTTCTCATAATTTTGTCAGTCGGTGGCCTGGACCATGTGTGCCCAAGCTTTAAATAATTACGAAGACGTCCCCATTTTTTCGTAAGTCAGAACGTAAACATGCAAATATGTACAAGCATTAAAGTAAGAAAATATAATTTGAGGTTGCAAGTTAGTATCCTCTCTTCAAAATTAAATACTACACAATGTCACTTTCTGCAAATTATTCACTATCTCGAACGTTTTGTGGGCATAACAAGGGCACTCGGATTTAATTAAATATATGTTTATGTGACTAAACCAAGCACCATCGCATTGCCTAAGTAGTAGGGGCGGGGGTGTTTCACTTCACTTTTAATTAATCGGATTATCAATTCTATATCAAATTTATATTAAATTGATTGATCGGATTAGTCCTTAATTCGATCTTAATCCTAACAAACGAATTTTGTGTTTAATCTTAATCTGATAAAATTTGATTTTGATTAAATTAATTTAATTGAAGTAATAATTATTTTGTGTGAATTGATAAGTCTATAGTATGGTGTAAGAGTGTGTAAAGGGTCTTAAATAATTTATTTTATTTTTGGGAAGGTCCTCACCCTTGGAGTTTGGTGTTGCATGAGATGTGATATGTTGGGGAAGGGGTGTATATAGATAGTGTGTAATATTAATTTTTATTATGTTATTGAGTATTTCGTTTTACAGGCAACTGAGGGATATGACAGGTGCAGCTATATCTGATTATAGAATGAAGTTGTGGGGAGTTAGTAAATAATGATAATTTTGTTGAAAAAATCAATTGAGTTAGAAGAGAGGTGAATATGATTTAAGTCCAAAATGAGATTTACTAACCTGTCGTGTATGCTTGGAATATAATTCATGACAAACAGAAGACATTAAGTGACAGAAATGAAAATAATACAATTTATGGCCAAATACACAATGACTGTATATTAATTTGATTAGAACAAACACAACTAGAGCCTATGTGACTATCACAAATCGATAAAAAAATATTTTTATGTTGCATGTACTAGATGAAACAACAAACATTAAAAAAAAAATATGAACAACCATTTCCCTACAAAATAAATTACACATCCAATACTAAGTAATCATAAACGAATTACAGAACCAAATTCCTGGTGTCATTAATAAAGCATGTAACAAGTTATACCTATAACAAAGTCAAAAAACAATATCCCTACAAATAAATGACACGAAACAAGTGCTAACTCACTAAAAGAATTTCAAAACCCATTTCCACGTCAATAACGGCCCAGACATTCTGGTGTTATTAAAAATAAAATATATGAATGTAATTACACTAATTGAATTAAACTAAACCAATCCTCCAACACAATAACAACGAATTAAAAACACAACTGTTTATATTTAGAATATACACTTACCTTAAACGTTTTTAATATAATACATGTCTGTTCGGTTGGGAGGTTAATGTAGGAATGAGTCCAGTGTAGAATTTGTGGCGAATTTTTAAGCTGGATTAAGTGTTGGTAGCAAACAGAGTGTGCTTGGGCCCGACATCAACTAAGGTTATGGCAGAAATAAGAGAAACTCATCGACATTAAAATAATTAAAATTGTACAAAGAAATAACGTGGAGTCACACAGAAATGCTTTCCTCAGTGCCACATTTTAAATTATTAATATATGATTTCACTTCCCTGGGAAAAATAAATTTTTAAAAACAAAGAACTCAATTGCATTATTTAACAACACATCCACAAAACTAGTTTAAGCTGCGAATAAATGTCCCTATTGTAAGAAGATTTATTAAAAATAATTCACTTTTAACAAGCAATGAAACTTCCATTGAAGCTTAGCGAGACACACATTGCATGGAAGATGGAGACATTTCTGTATAATTACGACATAGGTTGACATAAAAACGGAATTCGCTCACAGGTTTACCAAAAAAAATTGCACATAATTAGTGAGAAAATGAAAAGATAATCACAACCTAACCGAATGACATGAATGAAAATTTGCATGCTGTTCTTTGAAAAACTAAAACATAATTTAAAATCAATAAAAATGTATATTTAAAATAATAATAGACATATGTTACAGGTCTTAATGTAATCACAACTAATGCAGTATATCGATCCAAATAATTTAAACCCAAATTCAGTTCAAGTCTCGCGAGACCAGCTTCGGAAATTCACCACACTTCTTAACACAAAGCGGTCGAAATCCTATGAACTCTCGTAGATCAGCATCAGAAACATTCTTGATACTCACTTTTTCCGAAATGAGTATATTATTTTTAAAAAAATATTATATTAACATGCATAAATAATATAGTGGCTCCTATTGCATTAAATGTTACAAAGGATAGGAGCGAGGTCTGAACCCCGGTGGCCAGATAGTTGAAGAAAGTGCCTAGTGAGCATCATGGTTAGCTGCCACAACCAGGCGGATCCGAAGTCCGCTGATTGGGTGAGGTTGACCTGCACCGCGACATGCCGCCAGGTTACCGACCACAAGCAGTGAAGTGTCAGGTCCTAACAGCCGACACCGGTGGTGGTGTGTGAAGCGAACAGGGTTTGATGAATAACTAAGATGTTCTCTCCTGACCGCAGACTAGTGGGGCGGTTGGGAGATACTGCAATGTACCCCTTCCTCCTTTACCCAACCCACAAAGCACGTCTTTGTCCACCACAAGCCCTGCCTACTTAAGTCCCCTTTGTCCACGAACTTGGATGCTAGTGGCAATAACCTCGGTTCTTTGTCACAGGAGTATAGACCACCCTGTTAGAATATCTTGAAGCGGCCAGCCTGTCTCACTACAGACCACATCCTATCTGTAGGAAGCCTATAGGCTTCACACAAACCAACATCAGACACATTTGCTTTCTGAATAAACACTAAATTTACTGTTTTACACAATAAATGCATATATTCAGAAAAGGTCTTTTCTAGGGGTTTTTAATATACCATGAATATCACCTGTGTTTGTTAATACCCATTAATTATATTTTACATGTGTATTTAAACTCTATATAATATCAGCAGAATTATTTATTTCACCTTGTTTTCTGTTAAGGTGCAAAATCGCATGCTCTGGTGCGATCCACAACAGCCTTTACTGTGTTGAATAGTAACGATTTTGCTGTTATATACAATATTCACACAAACTGATTTTGCAGCGAAACAGTATTGCTTGCTGATATGGAATGCCGTTAGACAAAATGATTCGTTAGTTGTTGGGAACACACTTATAAAACCTACTGAATGAAAAATTACTTATTGTGTTCACACCCAAATATATCTGCTCACTGAAAACATATCAACTAACCAGGAAATTAATGTTTTTAATGTTAATATGCATTTTTAAAAACATATGTGTTAAAAGATTACACCCATTAAATAATATGTGTTCTTCACACAAAAATGTGTAAAAGTTAAACTCTTGTTTGATAAAGTAATACATTATATTTAATTTTTGAGAAAATATTGACTCACTCACTCATTTCTCTAAGAAATGTTTTTATAAAATTCCACATCAACAAACTGTTTGGAGGGAAATAGTAATAAAAAAAAATAGTTTGAAATACATTCTTAATATATCCCTTTTTACAACAACCACAAACATTCTTTATTTATTAAACAGGCATTCAAGCATTATAATTTACATGTTTTATAACATATTTGGTTAGGGTGCAGTAAGACGTTGCTCCCACATCTAGGGAACAATGTTGATAACATTTAGTTCATGTTACAGGCATGCGAACTCATTACGCTCAGATCTATGAGCAGTTTTTATTCACAGCGGATTCCAGATGACGTGTTGGCTTGCTGGCTGTTAGACTTTCAGATTCGTTATTTTAAGCTACTATCTGTCAGTTTCACTCTTGATACAGCTGGCATTTTAACTGACTTGTAGATGGTATTTTGACATCTAACTAGCTCATTGGCAGTATTTAAGGTGGCAGGGTTGAATTTATTGTGGTATTGAGTGTAGTATTACTGAGAGAATTTAGACAGGGGTTTTATAATACCCCACAGGGTAAAGTTGATACGCCATCCAACTGAATGAAGTGCTCCAATACAAGAAGTGCAAAGCTAGTGGAGGAAATTTGACATACATATCATACTGGGTTCCATGAAATAGGAAATTTACATATTTCCAAGCGTATTAAAACCTTGTACCAAAAATAAAATATTTGTGCATTGGAGTGAGTGAAAAGATTTTGGTGGCTCTCGAAACCAAGGACTTGAGAGTCAATCAGGGCAAAGTGGTGCATGTCATGGAAGAACATCGAATGTCATGCATTCTTATTGCCAATAAACTAGGATTAATTAATGTACTTGTCACCAGTGGTGAGTGCCTTACATTGTGAGATATGAACATCCATTGGTGATATCAGTTGTAAAGTCCACCTGCTCCCAAAAGCACTAAATTAAAGTCTGGTAGTTAGGTAAGGCTTAATTGCTTCACCATAAATTACACCAACATTGACAAATACAGGATGAGAGGGATTTGCTCTGAAAATAGAAAGAAAGTTTCCATAGTGTCTTCCTCTGCTGTGGGGGATTTCAAGTACTTACATGCTATGGTAACAAATTCTGATAGGCCAGGGTGATGTAGTTAAATATATAAGAGGAACTCTGCATCTTGTAAAAAATATTTCAAAATCAGCATCAGTGTTAATCCTGTCATTAACTATTCATGCATCAGATATTCGACCAGTGGATGCACTAGCCAGTATCTCGTATCTGAGGTTGGATGATAAACTCTTCACTGAAAGAGACGAATTGGAAATCGAATTACTTTTCAGCCCTGAATTAATATATCGATGTTTTGGAGCATATTCAGTAGGTGGAGCAGGAAATGCTAAATGTGGCACAAACTGTGATGCTGTTTGTGGAGCATGTGGAGAATGTGCAGCTGTGGAGCATCTGGTGCAGATTGTGGAGCATGTGGAACATGTGGTGCACATTGTGGTGCATGTGGAATATGTGGTGCACATTGTGGATAATGTGGAGCCTGTGTAGCATATGGTGCCTGTGTAGCATGTGGAGCCTGTGTAGCATGTAGAGCCTGTGATGCATATTGTGTAGCATGTGGAGCATATGGAGCATGTGGAGCCTTTGGATAATGCAGAACATGGGGAGCCTGTGGTGCATATTGTGGAGCATGTGGATATTGCATTTAATCAGTGTTGCAGGTTTTACAATGTCTCTTTAAAGCATCACTCTGAGAAAACAGTTTCTGGCAGAAAATACACTGAAATGGTTTTCATGAATTTTTCATCCCACAGATACTTTTTTTCATTTTGTCATAAGGTCCACAAATATGTAAATGCTTTATCACAGAAGTGACACAGCGGAGGCATCATTGCTTCCATGCTGTTACAAGTTTAGAATGAAACTGAAAGTTGCACACCTTTTATAGGCAGTTATCTGTAATTCTAGGAAGTGCAAAACAAAATCAATAGGTGAATTCTAGGTATTGTAAATTCGAGTAGATTATTCATTTTAAACACAATACAACTGAATTATATTATGTAGGTTTACAGATATTAATTTATTAAATCAATTTAAAATTAGTAATGTTTAATTTAATCATTATCCTGCACACAAACATTTATGTGCAAACACACCTAGATTTGATTGTTAATTAAATAAAGTTGATGTAAAATTACATTTTTTTAAATCATCTTGTCAAAATTATTTATTTGCGAATATTACAATGCATGCATTCATAAAGCCAGTAAAGCACTAAAGAATTTTCAAAACCATTAATTTTGATAATATTTTTCATACAGAATAATTTTGAAGAGTAGGTGTTTGCAAAAAAAAAAACATTTTTACATCATATCTTTTACATTCTCTCCTTGCCAATACTTGTAGCCTTCTAATCTGTTTAATTGTTAACATTTTTCATGTAATGTGGTGCATGTAATATTATACATTATGTTAAATCAGGAAAAGTTTCATAAAAGTGTGAATACACTACTTCAATGCTTGCTGGTAGACTTGCATTCGGACACATGTTGTATACAGGACTGGACAAGATATTAAATAATTACATTTTTCACTCTCTAAGGGACATTTAATATTTTTGAAATTAAACAGTTAATTTCAAATCTCTCCAAAATAATGTATTATTCCATTAGGCAAACAAGAGTAATTCACACCTGTGTTTCCAGGGATGACAAAGGCGAAAATTCCAGTTGGGTAGAAGAAAGACATGTTTACAGTAGGAATGTCACAAATATACTAAAAACATTTCTTTCCTAAACAAGCACAAGCAAGTGATTTCATTGTCATTTTGATTCATCTTTATGAAAATATTGACTTAAATAAAACCAAATATGTTGTATACTAAATTTCACTAATTAGTTTGCAATGTTCTCTCAACCCAAGTAATGCAATATTACTTGTATAATATCTACTGAAGACTTGGGAGGAAATCATCATCTACTTCACCTCAGTCAGTCATCAATGACAAGTTAGCTTTAATTTAGAGTTTTCCTCTGCAGAGAAGATTGTCGATTTATATCCACGTGTTTTTACATAATTATTTGAATGATGGACAATTTTATTCTTTTTACTTATCTGTTACTTTCCCATTCCATATTTGGGAGTTAGATATTTCCAGCTGAACAGCTATTTGAAGCTGAATACAGTTGTATGTTATTCCATATCAGTAATAGTCAATTATTTAATGATAAATTTTTCTGGCTATTGAAATCCCTGCACATTTCAAAACATCTCATTGGAATTGTGATTTGTCGTCCATTGACTCAAGTCATTATCTTTGCCAGCTTATCTCTTATACTATAGCTAGCCAATCTATTGTGAACTATTAAAGCTAAAGCTTGCATATTTTCGTGAATCAATTACATTATTGCTAAGATTGTCATTCTGTTTGCATACATCAAAAACAAACAATGCTCGTCTAGTTTTGAAATGTTTCAGGTTCTAGTATCAGTGAGCTAATTTTGTTATAATAAGTTTCCTGAAACTTTGAGTACATATTGTAGCAAATAGGAATTCACCATTAACAAAGTTCATATTTAAATATGTATAGGGATAGGATTGACTGTTTAGATAGTTTAATATTTTCCATATACAATTATCGAATAGCAATCTATCTGATTTTAAATTGTTTCGTTTGCTTGTTTGAATACAAATAACAAAATATCTCAGCTTTTTGGATGTAAAACTGGATTACACACCACATTATTTTTGTGATGTTGGTAGTATTGTAAAAGCCCCCAGGCACTACAATCTGAATGAAATATCTAGATTATTCCCTTTTCTGATATATTGTAAAATATTTACTCATTCACGAGTGTTAATTTCAATATGTGGCATTAGCCATTCGATGCTGTTTTATTCCAATGTTTCGCCTTCCTTGTTATTAGCCATATTGTATAAAGCATTCAAATGTTTATTACCAAATAGAATAATTAATTCTTGTTTAGCCTTTAATATGACACGTTTATAGTCTTCAGCGAGGCCAAGTACTAAACTTGATGGTATAACAATTTCGTATTTTCTGACCAGGTTTATTTGTAGTGAATAATCAATAGAATTGCTACACCCAGCCATAAGCCCTATATAAAGACAGTTTACACTTTGCAAGAGATAGTTCTTTATCGTAGAAGTAATTCCAACATCTTGTGCTTGATCAATTTCCATACCATTGAGCAGATATGCAATTCTGTCGATTAAATGAAGTATTGTGTTTTTTACTATTTTTCTAATTACTGGATGACTTGGATCTGCTGTATTTTTAATTGTTCCTCTTAACTCTAAACTTTATTTCGACAGTAGTGTGTAAATATCGTGATTTAGTAAAGAAATCCTTATTTCCGATGGAAACGTTTACAGAACTGCCCAGAATGGTTCATATACATGTATTTCCATATGGGTGATTGCATCTTCATAACTGATTAGTTCTTCAACATTAAGTACGTCTTCAATTTATATTAACCATATATCCTCATGCCTTTAAAAATGATTTGTCGCCTTGTGTTAACTTTACAGGTAACTTAATTGTAGTCAGCATTATATGGTTGCATTTACGCCTCTCTATAGTTACTTTCTTCGAAATATGTTCCTTAGAATCAAAGTTCTTAAAAGAACTACCTATTTTATGTCCACATTGACTACTATACACAATACCAATTATGATTGCAATGCACACGGAATGCAAGTGTATATTTAGCTTCTTAAAATGTAAACAAATGGTAATTTATTCATTTCTAAATTTAATAAGTTTACTGTCTTGATCAAAAAGGTTAACAACGATTTCATCAACACGATTTACTTTTACTGGAAGATATATCAAAGTATTTGGTTTTTCAATTATTTTATATCCTGGAGCCACTGCACACGTGAATTCATGTAATGTATTTGTCAGTTTTTCATACAAATATGAACTGCCTACAATATTAACTTTTATACGACATATATTTACAAACAATATATAAACCTGTTTTGATCATTCATGCAATTCATTTATGGGATACACCCTCTGTATCACACCGGTATCACAATCTTGTAGGTTCTTTCACCAATGTTAACCATAATGTATTTGCTGTGCATATCAATGTTTGGTATGCTGTTGGAAGTAACAAATTATATTAGACTTATTTGCCATTCCCTTTTAACTCCAAAGCTGGGAAATATACCACATGCAATGTGATGAATTACACTCAATATGAACATAATTGACATATTACTAATATGTTTTACTGATGCAGTTACTTATATATCCTATTTATAGTCAAAAAAGGTAAATGTAAATGTCCCCAATTGATTGTATTTGGTAATTGTTCATTTTTTAATTTTAACTTATTTGCTTTTTTTTAAAAATAATTACGTATTTCAATTGGAGGACGTAAATCACTGAAACTGTCGTAATACAATGATTGATTTATGTTTTTAATTAATCCAACTAAATGCATTCCTTTGTTTTGTATCGAATCTAAATTAACAATCATATATGCACGAATGTTTGGTTTTTTTGGTTAATTGTCTCTTATGTACATACTTCGGAAATAGGGGATATAACGTTTCTTTACTAATACAATAATTTCTTTGTTTGTTAATGCACATTTTGGAAGACTATTTAGGACTTTCTGTGTTTTTTTTCCACATTTGAAGTTTTTTCTTCTTTACCCAACTTTATATGGTTTCAGATACATTACTTTAACACTTGATTTAACAGCTCTACTGATTGCCGAAACTCCTCCAAGGAGTGATCCAAAAGCTGTTAATGCTGGAAAAGGGAAAGGTATTATCACTTCTTTCTATATTTTTATTTAGTCTTGCCTTTTACACCGATACCTCACTTCACTTTTGCCCTCATTACTTTATCCACAACCCAAGCACAAAACATTTCATCTGTTGATGTAATTGGATTCTTTCTTATATTTGCTGCTGCATTGGCTAGAATAACATCTGCTATATGTCTTTGCCTCAAAATGTTTGTTCAATAGTTAACTATATTGTGTTTTTTGCAAGTGTTATACAAAGAGATTATTCCTTGATGGTTCCATGCCAAATGTTTTACCAGTTTAGTTCCAGGCACACAATAATTATATTTTGGTAAATGCAATTTTAATGGTAATTAATTAATATATGTATTCAATACATAGCATCCTTTTTTATATGTTTACTATGAGCCATTGTTTCCAACTGAATGCGAACTTATATATAGACCTGCATTTATAGTTTATACGTTAGTATGTTATGTTACATAATACTGTCTATTTGTGCAGAAATGAAGGTTATAAAACAAAATGTACATCTTCTGGGAATTTTAAATACAAAAGAAAACGTAATTGTTCAGAAACATGGAATTATTTTACCACCAAATATACGGTCTATAATAAGCAGTCCTCCTTAATGTGGAAAAACTTGTGTTATTATGTCGATGTTGGAGCATCCGAATGGACTTAAGTTTGAAAATGTATATGTGTTTTCTAAAACAATACAAGAGAAATATCAATGATTAGTGGCCATTTTGTCGTCAATTGAGGGAATGCGATATTTCTCTTTTACTAATAAAGAAGATGTGCCTCCAAATGAAGCACTATCAATACCGTTTTTATGTTTGATTATTTTTGGTGCGAACTGCAGGGTGAAATATGAAAATGTTGTAGTTTTGGTAGACATTCAAATGTTGATTGTTTATATCTATCACAAAGTTACTCATGTATTCCAAAACCTAATTTGCATAATAATGCAAATATGGTAATTGTGTTTAAAATGGACAATATGAATCTACAATATATTTACAATGATCATGTTTTGGCAGTATGACATTTACAAAATTTAAATATGTGTTTTTACTATTGGAAAAACCATTAGGATTTTCCTGATGATTATACCAATGGTTCCCATTTATAAAGACAGATAGAGATCTGGATTAAAAATTTTTTTTACTTCCCGACCAAGAATAATGAGTATTTCAAAGTTTGGACATAGTGGTATAAAACATAGTAATTACAATACCTGTTTAACCAAAAATCGCTATGAGAATAGTGATTTGAACGGATATATATTACATAATGTGGGTATTGCAGTGAAAGATACTGAGGCAGTAAATAATTGTTATGTGGAAGAATTAAACACTACCGCATTGAACATAATGGCAGAGTAATGAACTTAAAATAGAAGATCATATAAATGGATTACCTATAGACTTCAATGGTGTGTTAAAAACCCTTTTTGCAACACATTGTAATTAATGATTTTCAAAACCATTATGAAATTAAATTAGATATTAAGTAAAATCGATAAGATTGAAAGACACTAACTATTCGATCTAGTGCAACAGTTAGTCGACCTACTACACCAGTTATAAAACCAACAACTTAATTTATATATATATATAGTTGAAAGTTAATGCGACATAATCAAACTATGTCTGACTCTGCTTTGGAGTTATATAATGTTATATCTGCTGTAAAAGAGAAGTATTTACAAGCTAAGCAAGCCCATGTGGAACAGGATGTTTTAAATGAAGAACCATTTAAACCTGTCATGTGTAGAATGGATACATTACGTTCTGTGTTGAATATGACTAATGAAGCACCATTGGAAATTAAATTGTAAGAATAACATTTATAGAAGCAGAAAAGAAAAAACTTTTATCATTTGACACACCATTATTCAGATTTAAAACATTCTAAACCTATGTGCGATACATTTGGTGTCTATCGACATGGAAAAATATGGTTTCTGGGAGATTCGGTGATTACATTTTTACCTGAGAATATAATTAAAATAGGTGATTATGTAAGTGATATGAGTGAATAATTGTTTGAATTATTATTATTAAATGTTTCAAATGGATATTCCAACACTGATTTGGATAAATTTAAAGAACTTGTTAGTCGTACAATTGTGAATAATCGTTCAGGAGATGAAAACCACCTGAAACTATATTTATTAAGCGATATTGCTGGAAGTGGAATATATAAAGACGAAGTTGGTGATAGGATTTCTCCTGAATGTTGGAATAATCCTAATGAATTGGTTGACAGATTAAAACTTCTCATTGCTTCGAGATAGTCTGGGAATAATTCACATATAAACAAAATTGTTTCTATTATTGAAGAGCTGATGGAAGATGGTTATATTACTAATGAACTTCAGTAAGATTGCTCAAAAAATTTATGCCCCTGCAAGGATAAGGTTTCCTAGAACAAGAGTTATTACTCTTGGTTTAAATGATCTTTTTCAAGCCAATTTGCATGAAATGACAGTTCTTTCGAAATATAGTAAGGAATACAAATATTTTTGAACTCTAATAGACATTTATTCAAAATATGGTTGGAGTATACCTGTCAAGAACAAGACTGGGAAACTTGGTTAGCGATGCACTGAAGATAGTTTTACAAGAAATAACACCAAATTTGCTCGAAACCGAAGAAGGAACCAAGTTTTTTTTTCTGAACCGTTCGAGAAACTAATGGCTGAATATTCTATTAATCATTATGTAACATATGCAGAGCTTAAAACCAGTGTTACAGAATGATTCAACAAATCGATCAAACAGCTAATATACAAGCATTTCACATCGAAGAGGACTTGCAAACAATTGGGTGGACATTTTGCCTGAAATACTTAAATTTTATAATTCCAGATATCATTGAACTATCAAGATGGCACCCAAAAGGTTTACAGGCATTAGATTGATGAAAAGCATATATAATTATTTTTTAATTTAATAATGTATTTGGAGAGAGAAAACAAAAGTTCAAAGTTGAGCAGTATGTACAGTTGTCTAAGCTGAAAGTGTTCTTTCAGAAAAAATATATGGTGAATTGGTCTTACAAAATATTTAAAATTATTTCAGTTAGACAGTTATTTCCCAGAGTTCATTACCTCGAAACCTATGATGGAGAACCTATAAAAGGCAGATTTCATGAATATGAATTGCAAAAAGTTAGTTCTCCAAATGAATATTTAGTTGACAAAATCATTAAAAGGAAAAAAGATAGGTCCCTCATTCGATGGAGAGATTTCTCAAAAGCACACAATTCATTGGTGAAGAATCAAGATCTTTAAAGATTGTAATACAATGTGTGTTAAATATGATACTAAATTTAAAAAACTGAAACATATTTGATTTGTTTTTTCATTTAATAAACTTACTGATATCATTTGATGCCTGATTGTATAATTATTGTGTAACCAATCTGCTTGTTGATTGGATTACCATTTCATTGGATTATCATTTAAGCGGTAATCCATTATAATAGTATTCCATTATGTCTAATTCCTTTTATTTGTGATGTAATTTGTTGTGTTTGATTTGTAATTCAATCCGTGAATGTGATAGATTTGTTTAATTGTTAATTTGTTTGATTTTTAATTCAATTTGTTGAATTTGATTCCTTTTTAAATGTGATGTAATTCGCTGTATTTTATTTGTAATTCACTTCATATTTCGTGTTTTTTAATTGACATAATTGATTGCTTTTAATGTTATATTTCTTGGAATTTGGGTAAATTTCATGGAATTTGAGATGTAATTTCATCTTAATGTTAATTAGTTTGTTTTTTTTAATCCGATTTATTATATTTATTGGAAATTGGGTAATGTTTCCCAGAATTTGTTTTCCAGTAGGAAGATTTTTTTACAGATCTTAACATGTTGATTCAAGTTATCCGCTCATCTAAAACAATTTTTGCAGTTAAAAATGTTCCGAGATGCATTCTTCAAACATTTACTCTTGTCATGTCTACGAACGTGTTAGTTGAAAGCTAGTCTCTTAAGTAATCTCTTTTGGAGATGGGATTGTCTTAACGGTGTTTGAAATATGTTCTGATTTAAGAGTATGTATGTAATACCAATTTTGTTTTGCCAGTAAATTTCCTTTGACAATTCGTTATGTTGCTGCATAAGTTATTTGTAAGCATGCTATTTGTTTTGGGTAGCTCTTTATGATGTAAGTAATTTTTGACAATCAGAATTTAGTGTCATTCTTATAGACTATTTGAATATAAAATGGTTGCCATTTTCCTTTATATTTGCTTAAAATATGGTCTTTTAGGAAAATTTGTTGAAATATCATTAAATTTTGCTTTGATAGAAGTCATTTCAGCCTAGATTCGTACTATTTCATTAATATCATGTCGAAATGTAGTATTTTAAAATAAAATAAGTTTATATTTGATCATATATACACATTTCTGGTATATTTGATAGATGTGTAACCAAACAACTTGCATGGGAACTTAATTTACACGTACATGAAACTTTAGTTCGAACTTAAATTTGAGAGAGCTCTACACACAAAATCCATCATTTCTCTGCTAAACACACATATTTGAAAGTTTGAATATGTCCGTTTTCCATAGTTAAAACACTTTTTTTTATGTATCACAAATCTAATGGTACGTGTTTGCAACGTTCTTTCAATATTTAAAACATAAATTATATATAAAAAGTCTTTGAATCGTGTAAGATTTATTTGGAGAAAATATATCTTGTGTGAAGTTATTCGTAGTTTCCTAGATCTCTTTCCTAGAATTAGACTTCTGTGGGATTTTTTAATTAATTAGTCTACAGAAAATGGGATATAATTTTTTGCGGATTAAAATTCATTTCATAGAATATCTGGTATTAATGAAAATTCAGACTAAATGTTAGTGCTAAGGAAATAATTTTCCAGTGGGAATTGCTAAATATTCATTCGCTGGAAGAAAATGGTTGAATCATTTGGGGCTTGCGAAGTACGAAAAAATTTCCGAACATCCCTTGGCACAAAGGCTTGGGGGGTGATAACTTGCTCCAGGCTTGGTTTGTCAGGGCGAAGGAGCAAGAGGGAAATAACTGCTCCTCTTACGTACGCACACAGCCTGACAGGATAATGTGTTTCTTCTCGACCAGTGCTATATTTAGTTTCTCGATCGAACATATTGGTACTTTCATATCCTATCCTTTGTAACATTTAATGCGATAGGAGTCACAATATTATTTACACGTGTTAATATAATAATTGCGTTTTTAATAACCATTTCATCTCGGAAAAAGTCAGTGTCAAGTACGTATCTATGAGAGTTCATAGTATTTCAACTGCTTTGTGTTAAGAAGTGTGATGAATTTCCGAAGCTGGTTTTTTGTTTTTGTTAAAATTATTCAGATGGTTATAATGTGTTTGTTGCGATTTCGTTACGAGATGTAACATACATCTATTATTTTTTAAACATAAGTTATTATTGATTATAATTAATTTTTTTGTTTTTGTAGGAACTGAATGCAAATTTTCTTTCAAGTCGTTCAGTTAGACCGTGATAATCTCACTAATTATGTGCGATTATTTTTTTGGCAAACCTGTGAGCGAATTTTGTTTCTAAGTTAACCTATGGCATAATTATACCCAAATATCTTCATCTTCCACACAATGTGAGTCTCGTTATGCTTCAAAGGAAGTTTTATTATATTGCATTATTTATAACACCAGGATATCTTTGCCATTATTGACATGGAAATAGGTTCTGTAATTCGTTTAGTGAGTAAGCACTTGTTTCGTGTCATTTATTTCGCAGGGAAATAGTTTGTTGGCTTCGTTGTAGGTATAACTCATTGCATGATTTCTTTATGACACCAGGAATTTGGTTCTGTAATTCGTTTGCGATTACCTAGTATTGTATTTGTGAAATTTATTTTGTAGAAAAATAGTTATTCATATTTTTTTTAAAAGTTCATTGTTTCATCTAGTACGTGCATCATAAACATAATTTTTTTATCGATTTGTGACAGTCACATAGGCCCTAGTTGTGTTCGATTTAATTACAGTATGGTTGAATTGAAATTTTTTTGGTTATAGGAGATGGAGGTTTGGTATGACTTGGGTTATATTTTTGGTTGATATAGTGACCAGTATATATTTTTATGGTGTAGACCAGTAGAGCAGAAATTCTGTGTGAGCTGAATTGTTGGTATGCTTGAGTTATAGCAAGATATATGAACAATGAGCATATTTCATCTGGTGTTGGTTTGTAGAGCAGATGGCTTTCATGTGGCTGATATGGTACCTGTGTGTGGGCGCGCATATATATACATATATTTATATAAGCTGCAGGCGGATAAAATGAGGAATCTTAGGTTGACTGTGGCAGTCGTGAAACTTTGTTGTGAAGAATAATAAATGGCCAAGGGTTCTGGTTAGAGGCTTGCTAGCATAGACTGTCTTGATCTGTGTATAAGTAGATTATAATAACTTTGTGAAAAGTGAGCATGCCATAAATGGTGTGGAAAATTTAAGAATTCAGTGTTTATGTTTTTGATCTGAAGTATGTAAATGTTTATATTATTTCAATGGAAAATATCTTTAATTTCTCGCTGGTGTATTATCCTTCCTACTTCCTCTGATATCGAGGATATGATGGTGCTTGGGTTAGTCACATAAACATATAATTAATAAAATCCGAGTATCATTGTTATGCACACAAAACATTCGAGATAATTAATAATTTGCAGATTCTTACATTGTTTAGTATTTAGTCTTGAAGAGAGGAGACTCGAATTGTACTTGCAAACTATAGTTATATTCGCCTACCTTAATGATTGTACATATTTTCTTGTTTGCGAGACGACTTGCGAAAAAATGTGGACTGCTACATAATTATTAAAAAGAATATATAAAACCAATCAATGTGGCCATAGGTACACATTATTCAGACCACCGACTGAAAAAGAATGAGCTCTTATAATATATTGCTTGCCTTGAAATAAATTAAACAATAACTGCTTTAAAATATAGTATTCATAAGCTATATATGATTTACTGAAGAAATTGCATCCCTTTGTTTTCGTGGCTACTATAAACATTTAATTAATGCTGTCCATCGTCACTCTGTAGGTGAGTGGTTGGCATACTTGACTTCTTTTCAAGAGGTCATTGGGTCAGATCAAGTGTCTCCATTACACTTTTTTTCTTTTTAAATGTTACCATCTATGATGGCAAAGTGTAAAATTTACATTATTTAAATTTTTTTAACCGATGTAACTTTAAAAATACATTTCTCGATATTTTTTCTGTATTTTTCAAATATTTCGGCAGTTTTTAAATGATCAATTTAAATAAAATAATTATACTTATTTAAAAATTGGTCGATTCCTAGATGTAAGATTGATTGGGAAGGCTGGTCAGCCGAGTGCCTCGCGAGCATGTCGATACATGCTCAAAGACTGGCAACCAGTGTAGGAAGAGGTGACGGGTAGCAGATAAGGGGATACTTCTTAAATCCAAAATGGTTGTCCTGGCATTGGGTTACATAATCGATATGACCTCACAATCGTATGCAACTTAAAAACGCGAGTCCGGTGATATATAATACTTAACAATTATGTCCGAATTTTTTAAATTGTTTTTTTATTTAAATTTAAAAAAATGATTATATTTTTTAATTTTTTATGATTTTTTAAATTGGGCCATGGGAAGGGGCTGGTCAAAGTTTTTTGTGATGGTTAGGGACCTGAAGTTGTTAAGGGAAATTGGTTGCCAGTGACAGTATCTTTTAGCTAATTTTTTCTTATTTTTTAAATAAATTGTTTGGGGTTTTTAGCATTTTTTTTGTGATTTTTAAAATAATTTTTAATAATATTTTTTTAAATTTTTGTGGTCAAAGTCAGAAGTTTGGGATGACCCCAAAATGACCCCATGGTTTTATGGGTCACTGATCCCAGTCACCTGCTCCAGTTGAAAATGCACTTTTCTGGGGAGTCCTTTTTTGCAGCTGGGGAAAAGAGGGAAAAAATTTTTAAGGAACAAGGTAAAATTTTGAGGCTTCTTTTGGGTTAATACATGCGTTTTTTAAAAAGAAAAGTAAGTGATTTTATACAAAAAACGGGAAAAGTTTAGGGATTAAGTGGAAAATTCAAAAATTGTGGTGGACTGGCTCCCTCGAGAGATCCGAGCCCCATCCTGAATCTTTGCCATGAACATTCTTTACCCTATTATTAACATGAACACTGAAAAAGAGACATGCTACTCAGAAACAGAGAATAGCCTCAAGCAAACTGACCGAACACAATGAGGCGATAGTTCATTTCCACCACAACCATTCCTCGGTCTATCAACTGCCCTGGCCGCAGGTTGCCCGAGCCACTCACGAACGCCCCGCCATGGATGGACACCATCACTGGGAGGAGCGAGGCCTCACTTCTGCCAGTTGGTAACTATAATACAGAAACACTGTCATTACAGTATTCTAACAAAACTTCTCATTATATTTTAACCTAAAACATAATTATAAGTAACATTTTAAAGATTTGTGATATATGAGTGGATGCAAAAAGTAAAAACCATTTTATGGAACCCGCATGCCAACTTTACTGTTAGAATACACTAAGGTTTAAAAAATTTCATCTAACATTCTTGCAGTTTCAGATGAGCTGTACAAGTTTTGACGGTGTCTGGCTTGGAGTTGAAAGTGAAAACCTATCTTCTATTACCCCCAATAATACCAATGATACCTGCAGATTCCGGGTCATGGGTCGTAAGTGCACTGTTAAAAGATTGTAGATCCGCAGAATTTTGATGTTTCTTTTTTAATCAGCTGACTGTATACTATTATCCGTATTTCATCAGACACTTCAATTTAATGTTATGATGTGTTTACTCCAGCTTGTGTGCTTAACTTTGCTGCATCCATCATACTTTGTTAGGGGGGAGAATTGAATAATCACAATACCAAATACAAATATTGCTATTCGAATCCTTTCCTATCCTCGAAGCAAAAGAGTGAAGTCCGTAATCCTAAGATCTAATATAGATGGGGACAACGAGCTTCTGAGTCTAAATCATGATTTTGCAATGCACATAGACAGAACAAATTCACTGTATCAATTACTTGTACCTTTGACTTCGCATGGTCCTATACTAGAGAAGATATCATCAGCTCCATTGGCTCCTAGCTGATACAGTAACTAGGCCCTCGTTTTATTGCATGTTTATTATCGTATCTTAGTATTCCATTGGGTACCAAATAAATCTTGGGTCAACTGCAAAATTGACACAAACATACTTGTTTATCTTTCAGTAAATGGTCAAATAATTCATCCCAGCCTCATTAACCAGTGTTAATAAACCCAATACATTAATTAATATTTTTGAAGGTAACACTTGGCATGGACACTTCCTGCATTAGACATTAACATATTATTACTAAAAACGATTTTCTACTGCATTTAGGCAATAAGTGCTCTAAAGATTCTTAAAATCAAGATGAGGGAGATATGATGTGATAGTTTTCCTGACAACCCCAAACAAGGAATCATTCAGAAGGATGGTGTCTTACCTGGGGAGTGAAGACATTCACAAACAGACAGTCCTCGGAGCCTCCACTCCACTGCTGACACATTGACCCGAAATTGCTGGCATCTCGCTCTCCGGACCACGACACTGGGTCCTGAGGAGCCTGCAACAAACGAAGATACATCCGTGATTGTCTGAGTACCTGACTCCTCCAATGCAACCATCACGTTTTGGAGGAAGGAGTGAAGATGTCTGTGGAGAGAATAGTGATATACAGAAAATAATATAAGGTATTAAAGTAGATTAAACAAATTAATTACACATTTACTTAAAGGTTTCTCCCAAGGTCACGGTAATGAAACTGATGATAGTACATTGATCTCTAGCATGTATTTATAAAATGTGTACAAGTTCTTCCCTATTGGTCAGCGGATATATAATTAATAAGTCTTTTTTTTTACAGAGAATGCGACATAAAATTAACATATAAAGTTAATAGTTTGCATTATGTTATGGTGTGGCTTTGCTTACTGAAGAGATTTTCAAATAACGTTACAAAAACTTGTTTTTATAGTAGCCATAAATCATCTGCGATGTGTAAAATTACACAATTGTGTGTTTTAATTCTTTCCCTGTTTCCAATGTTCCACGGATGTGTCTTGCCTGTAAGGTTGGCAGTAGGCCGCTTTTTAGGCAGCTTGCAAACAGTGTCATTTTGATCACTTACCGCAAAGCGGAGATTCCCTAGAGGTGGCTTGGCATAAGGAATACCCAAGAACTGGTAGAACACATTACCTCCACCAGTTCAAGCGGCTGCTCCTCGTACAGTACCCTGTGGTATGTGCACCATCGGCTGTGGAACAACAACCTACAGTTACAGTTTGTTTACAAGCATAAACCATAGACACAGAGTATAAGACATGGCAGTACAACATTTGCAAGAACTGAAATCTTGTGCCATTCACAATTGACTACTTGCATAATATATTTCGCCAATGAAATTTTCCGACAAGTCTGACGTCAGTTGCATGTTTGAAAAAAAAAAAGTTTAAATGTTATGCTGTCTTTATACACATAAAATTGATTTCATATTCAGGATTATTTTTTATTAATTTAAGTTACTTCCTTTTCCTTAAAATCGTTGCCTTTGCGGTCATAAATATGAGGATAACCTTTAAACATCTCTGCTATACACTGTCGTTTATACACTGTTCAAAAGAATTAGCGGAACATGTTTTTGAAAATATGCAATTCAGCATAGAAAAATAATTGACCATAACTTATTGTACCACATATGTTTTTAATGTTTACATATAAATATTGCAGAAAATCATCATTGGATTCTCATTAATTTTAAACAATACAAACAGAAATGTCCAAACAGTGTAGAAAACAAAGTGGGAACAATCGCCCATCCAGTCATCCAGTGTGGTTTTCATCAGAGTTCGAGGGCTTTAGTAAGGTTTATGCACTCCGTGAGCATTTATGATTCTGACACCCATGTGGCATGCTCTGTGCAAGTCGATGGAGAACCCCCAGCTGTATACATTCCCATTGTTCAATGAGAGTCTGTAAGAGTTCTTGAGGAGTCTGTGGTGCAACAGGACGACCACTAACACGTATGTCAAGCATATCCCAAACATGCTCGATGGGGCTCAGGTCGGGACTCACAATTCACAATTCCATCACTTGAATTCCAGCTGTCGCAAGTCATCCCTGGTGATGCCCATTACATGTGGCCTAGCATTATCGTGCATGCAAAGGAATTCAGGGCCAATGCCTTACATAGCAGCCACCACATGGCCAAACAGGATTTGCTCAATTTACTACCTGGTAGTATGTCATCCTCATACAAGATCCATACAGCCATCGACGCTAATGCATCCCCACACCAACACAGAATCTCGCCCGAATCTGTCGACTTGTTGAACATTTGGCATGTACTGAACAAAACGGCATCTCCACACACACATGCCTATCACCTGGCATCAGGGGAAATCGTGATGCGACTTTGAATAACACATCTCTCCAGTGGTGAAATTGCCAGTTGACATGGTTATGGTCGAACTGAAGGCGATCTGCTCGATGTTGTCGCATTAAGCTGGCCACTCAAACGGGACATCTGGGCAGTGAGGTCCTTTCCGGTAACTTATTACTTGAAGTGTGATCGGAAACAGAGATTACAGTGGCTCTTCGGAGGTATTGTTACAGTTCTTTGGAAGTGACCACATGGCGTTCAATGCAGATATGGCCAGATATCGGTCGTCATGTGGAGTTCTAATGTGTTGACGACGTTGTCCAACCCACCTGGCGAACTCACCTGTCTTGTCGTAGCAATTGAACAACCGATGATTGACATGCGGGAAGACATTGAGGTCCTTGGCAACATGATGAAAGGTCCACCCTTCCTGGATCAGTGTGAACACTCTTGCGACTTGTACGGCATCAATGTCACATCGCATGTGCTCGGGTGTATACAATATCCCCAAAAGGCCACTTCAATCCGGTATACCACGATACGACATACTGGCACACCGCAATGAACTTTGTTTTGTGGAGTCACCTGACCTTAAACTGCAGGGCAGTAGAGCGACCAGGGGTTACTCGATATAATTTATGGTGGCATTGGCACCACTGCAACTGATCTTCCCCTCCTCCTTTCCCATGGAGGTGTGCTGTATCAGTCTGACAGGTTACCCCTTACCCCTACCACCCTAGAGGTGTGCTGTAAATGTCTGATGGGTTCCCCATCCCCTCCTCACTCTCCCTTCATACAGTAGACACAGCTGGATGGGTCCGGCGATGTAATTTATACAAAATGGTGGTGATGCAGTTTCACTTACCTTACCCCCAATCCCTGCACTACCCCGATATACTTGCACATGAAATTGTAATTGCATGTGAAATTGCAGATACACTTCCCCCACCCCCTTCCCCCTGTGGGACTGTCGGAGATGTGTGTATCGGTATTGAGGGGTTTCATTGGCTGGCTGGCTGCCAGAGTGGGGAGCTTTGATTACCGGTGGCCAGGGCTGGTATTGTGTTAGGGAGGGTACTTAGATTTAAATTTCATAAGGAGAGTAAGCACATATGTTCTCCCTTTGACTGGTGAAGGCAGGATGGGGAGGTTGGTAGGGGGAAATACTTTTAGGTGTTTTCTCGTTGGCAGCTGGATGGCAAGTGAGGAGGATGAAAGTCCACATGCAGTTGCATAAGGCAGTAGAGTGACTATTTGCATTTAATAATTAGATTATTTAATTATAATATTTAATTGCCATTTTATCCCAATTACTTATTACAAACATTGAATATTTAATTGTGCACTTGCATTAATACATACCATACTGAATAATTATAAGTACCAAGAGAGTAAATATAGCGATTACAAAGTCTTATTACACATCTTCTGTCTAAGACAGCTCACTCTCAAATGACCTGAGTTTGATAGAATAAAGGGTTTTTAACCCATGCCACCATTATGGGTTGTGTTCCTGCACACACGCTAGTGCTGCTTGCTCGCTCCTCCGCTGTCTCGTTCCTCTGCCGTCAGCGAGTCGCCTATTGACACGACTAACATTGTTCTTATTCAAATATTATACAAACCTGTAATTACTTAAATTTATTCTCACTATGTCAATAAAATTATTCAGATATGAAAACTTCACCCCAAAGTGTGTAAGTGTTTGACATGCTTATTCATTAACCCTCTGATGATTATTTTTTTCATTCCAACACAATTGAAAAAATTTTATTTTAAAATAGGAGTGTTTGTGGAATCAAAGTGTAAAATAAACTAGTGCAACCACCTGCTAGTTTTTTTTTCATCACATTTTTTTATGTCTTCTCCCACATTGTGTAAATGGCAGTCACTCTTTTCTCGACTGTCTGACGCATAAGTTACGACTATTGTTTGGTATTCTGCTCCATCAAATCATATAAATATTATTTAATAATTCTCTGTACATGTTTGGAAGGAGACGAGTTTGGAGGTACATATTCAGTGTGATGCATCCTTCATATAGAACTTTCCATTATTAATTACTGAAATTAACATAAACTATATCAATCAATTACTATAACAGCATCGTGTCGGGTCTACATCGTGTCCATGTGCTGCAAGACCCGCATACAGCATTTTCACAACAAGTGAGTGGCGACTCTACAATCTTCAAGACAGGTCTGCGAGCCGTCTGTGCGATATTAACCAAGGAAGCGAAGCAGTCTGACAACAGTACAATGTTATTATTTCCTATTTACTTTGTGATGATTTGGTATGCATGTTTACTGATAATGTCAACCAGACCCAAATAATATGCGATTGCATCTTGCATAAAATGGAACAAATATTACAGCATATTCAAGGCTATAACATGTCTGTTAATGTATCTGAAGCAGGTTATAATGGGCCAGATAATGCATATGAAGCAACAACTAAAATATTATAATTTATGCTATAAAATACATTAAAATTTACTGCGAGTGCGAAAACATTATAAAACTAAGTGTAATATTTTAGAAACATTCTAAGTAATATTCTTGTTCGCATAACATTTTTTGTATTTTTCAGTTAGACTATGCATATTGTAAAAATATTCACGTTAAATTATATTTTAGCAAATTCATTTTATGTCAAATGTAAGCGAAAAAATATTAGTATGTGTACATAATTCAACACCATATATATTTTTAAATAAAAGAAATACCGAAATATGCCTTCTCCGTCAATATCTCCCTCCGACACTGTGTGCTCAAACAAATTCTCCGACTCCATGGTGGAGGCGAGGCGACGATGGTTTCCTAATCTCCAGTGGGCTCCATCTCAGTGATGTATCCAAAGCCTCAAACTCCTGAAGGTCATGTCGCACAAGTGAATAGTTGACAACTTCCTCCGTTTTGTGGCCAGCGGTGGAGTCGGCGTGTACCGTCTCGGGGGTGATGGTGTCTCCCATGGTGAAAACATCTCGTGATGCCGGCAGAGCAAAATCCGAGGAGTGGCCAGGTAGCTCGTGTGGGCTGCCATACTTTGCTGCAATAGAGTTCTCCGACTTTCTCGTACCTGGATTTATTGGGTTCACATCCTCGCCGAAAACATACTTCTTACATTCGAAGTGCAAATCAAATGGTTCCTCACGAATAGGCGATGGTAACTTATTATTCGCCTCTCTTTCCTCCGTTTACAGTATCTATTCTTCTATCAACTATGTAGAAACATCGAAATAATCGTTAATATCTATGCACTCCATACTGTAAGAAAACACTCGTACTTGAAATTTAAAAACCAAATAGGATGGGGAAGTCTGTAAGTTCTATTTATATATTAAACATCTTTCAAAAACATTTTACCTGCTAGGTAAGTGGAACAAACAAACCATTTAGCTGTGCGTATGTCTTTATAATGTAGAATAGAGTTTCTCTTTTTAGGATTTGGCGACACATGAGCATTAAATTAACATTTTGTAGCAAAGAGTAGTGGCCATCCACAGAATTACATGTTACTTATTTCTCACCCAAATAAAGGCATTATTTACGATTCGGCGACCCACAGAAATGTTCTTTCAGCAGAGGCAGTGCGTAGTTGCCTGAAAATCATAGCACACAATGGCTATCCCCAATTACTTATGTTTTGCTAACCTCAGAAATTTGCTTTTAGCAGAGGTGGGACATAATTGCTTGTCGAGAAAAAAACCCTTTTTATGGTTTCTTAAGCCACAAAAATGTTGCTTATAACAGAGGGGCGGGACATAGTTGCCTGCCAATCAAAGTACACATTATCTATGTCCCGCTGAATCGGAAATGTGTTTGTAGTAGTGAAAGTGGAGGCAACCACACCCAGTCAACTACTTGGCAACCACACTACCTTAAAATCTTAATGGCCTTGTTAGTCACCCAACTAGCCTGAGATCGTGGAAACTAATGACCTATGCTTCTCTCCTTTTATGATTTTATCAATGAAGTACTTATTTGGTGAAGTAACTATCTGCTATTCATGTTCATGGAACCCACGAGTGATTGGTTCACCATTGTCACTTTCGAGATGATAAACACAGGGATATTAGTGCCTGATAGAAATAATTTTAAAGATTTCATGACCAGTTGACAGTGTACTTTTTTCAAAGATGCCTTTAGCTTCGAAGATATGAATGTATTGGAAATTTTGAATGTTGGTTTATTTTTATCAACAATTACATATTTCTATATACCGAGTTTAATGAATCATTATTTTTCACATCAACAGACACTATTTTTAATTGTTCTATGGTACCGAGATTTATAAGCTTCATAATATCAGGTAAACTATCTATCCATTTGTATGTTCCTCATGAAGTGAAATGTTAGAAAAAAAATAAATGTATTAAACTCTTCTTAAAATGTTCAGCCACAGTACACTTAATTTCAGAATAAGTTATTAAATGGTTACTTGCATAGGTTCTCATAAATTATTTAAAATTTTGCTCCTTGGTCTGTGTTGTGGTAAGAGCCACTACATCGCTGTCATTTTGAATAAATCACATCACCGGACCATCCAGCTGCCTCTATTTTATGGGGTGAGTGTGGGGTGGGGATGGAGAACCTGACATACTGGTACGGCACACCTTCGGAGGGATGAGGGCCACAGTGGCTGAGCCATTAGCACATTCGGCTCTCACCAAGGCGAACAGGGTTAAATCCCTGGCCAGGTCACGAGATTTTCGCAAGTGGGAATCGTGCTGGACGATGCCATTGGTTGGCTGGTTTTCTCGGGGATTTCCCATTTCCCCGCCATTTCATTCCAGCACCACTCCATATTCTCTTCAATCACCCTCATTGGCTATCAAGACCTTGCTGTTAAGAGCCGCCCAAATCTCTTCACTCACCCCAAGGGGGTGGGAGGGAAGGGAGAACTCGTTAGACTGATAAAGTTCACCTCCAGGGGGATGGGGGAAGGAAAAGTGCATATGCAGTGCTGCCAATGACACAATTTTGAATAAACTATATTCAGGAACCACTACTCACTCTACTCATGGCTAAGCCTATAGATGACATATGACACTACTGTGGTTTATGCTGAGTAGCAAAAGTCTCAAGCTATGAGATTTTACCACTGATGTCACCTGTATCCAAATAGAGGTGACACAAAAGATGTGTAAAACATGTTCCGCTAATTCTTTTGAACATTGTATTTTATTTAGATTTGTATCTTACGAGCTTTCTTAATTTATGCAACGTAACTGTTCCTCCATTTTAAATAAAAAACTTCGTCGAAAATTATATATTCTTCCTTTGTGTACTATGTCAGGACCACTCATAAAAACATGTTTATACACTGTTGTAAGTTAATAGGTTCGAAAACATAGTGGCTACTTCTTCTGCACACATCCTATAGTCTATGGTCACTGTTTTGCTTTCAATTGTAAACCTAACATTTTCCAACATTATCTTTAGCAAAACAGGATGTGTTCCTGGAAGATGGCGCTGAACTCCATTAATGAGATTTAACCCCCGAACAAAATTAATACATCATGAACATGGTTGCCAAAAGCGCTCAAAATTTGTCTTATACATGTAAGCACATTAACAATGTTTTACTACACTTTAGAGAGAAGATCTCTATAAATATTCCCATAAATTATTGCTCTGAAATGTCCATTTGGTCAACTTATATGAATTTAAATTTTTCTGAAATTTGTAATTATTTTGGCTACTAGAGAGAATGTTATATTTATGTACTACAAATACTGAATTTCTTTAAAGACTTAGCAATTATTCCGCAAAAATATTCTCATAGGTCAGTCTCCTTATCGTTCGTTTTATTTTTGAATTATAGATTCTGACCTATCGTTCAGAACATACTGTGTAGGTCACTATAAAATTATTGAAGCAAACTTGTATAACATGATAAGAATTCGTGATACGCATATTGTTATGTCAGAGTAATAAGTAATAAAGATTCTGAATTATACATGATTTTGTGACAGACAATATTAAGACCTCCTAACATACAACAGGTAAGCTCTAATGGCTAAACTTTTATTGGAGGACTGGTCTCCATGGACATCCAAATCTATTACCAAAAGCTGCGTTTGTTCACACATGAAATTATTGTTGTAAAGTGTAAGAAGTGGAACTAACTTTTTTGTTTTAAGGCATGCGAACTAAACCCTACTTAACTACATTTACATTTAACATTTACTGTGCCTACATGCAATAAAGTGGTGTTAGGTTCAGTCGTCTCGGTTCCGAATCTACCTAGTGCAACTGAGAACCAATTATGGCATTTAGCCACAAATGGCAAAATGTAAATAGAAACAGGTGAGATTCGAGTCATCAGCATAAATTTCGATTTTTGATGAAATGAAAATATTATGCATATTTTCAAAAACCTTTCTTAAAATACAGACTGCAGCCTATTATTTTGCAACCGAAGCCTTTAGAAATTAACATAATAACAATTATTCAATTTCACAAATGAATCAAAAATAAATTAGGCTGCATTATTGTCCGGGTCATTAAGAAAATCTGAAAGTAATATTAGTAATTTCAATTCAAAACGTCACACCTAATTAAGGCAAATTTTTCTGTATTATTTTTGAAATCATAGCTCTGATTTTTAATTTATTGTTATATAGCATTTTATAAATGAACACCCAAAAATTATAAAATAGTGAAACACTTGACTTTTGAGCGAAGTAAATAATATTTTCATAACAGAAATACCAGCCAAACTATTATACGATCGTAACATCTCTACGTCTTGTAAAAATCTTTTTATGTTAGCACTATAATGGAAAGTGCATAAGGTATCATAAATAGTAAACCAATAGCCCAAGACCATTTAATATAATAAACTTTATCAGTATCATACTAACTTGCCTCTACTGATGATCTACAGTGTTTCATACCAAAATTATAATAATTATTGTAAAATATAACAGTTATGTGATCGTCTAAACGAAACATTAATTAACTACAGCGATTGGTGCCACGAATAAAAAGTTATTACTTGAAGCAAACCGACGTTTTTACGAGAAGATGCATAATCCTAATGTTGTAATCTGGTTACTAAACATAATTTAATTATGTTTACCATTTAATGAAAGTGACAAATATTTCGTAATCAACAATATGCCTTTATTACCCATTTAATTTTAATAATCACCTATAGTGAGACAAGGGACAAAACAACATGCGCAGATCCCTTTATAAGCCAGCACATACATGATGAGCACTTGAGTTAGTGGAGGGGAATAGTCAGTAAGCAGATGATGACACTTGGTTATCGGTCCGGTACGGTTGTCTGGCGGACTGTGTTACCTTGTACGACTTACCTCCATGGCATCTACGCCACAATTTAAGTTCGGTACAACACTGCGGGGCATGGGGGAAGTGCGGTTCGAAATCCCACTGGGGTTTTGAGGATCCCCTTTGAAATAACAATGAACCCCATGGAACCCCGAATTATACTTATACAGAAATTCCTAGTTTACTGTAACTTTTGGACCATATCTTAAAATAACAGTTCGTTCAGTTTATTCTTTTATTTCACTAATTAACTACTGAACATATTATTTTAAACTATGCATTCGGGTTGAGGAAAGTATCCCAAGACATTGTAGGGTATGTATATACTGTGAGTTTACTACCATGGAAAGTTAAAAAATTTACCTGTCTATCAAAACAATCACAAAAGAGGGGGTAGCTACGACTATACAATGCACAGGTTTATTATTTTTAATTAAGAGTAATGCCTCTTTAAATTTATTTGGCAAGGCTAATATAATACTTACTTTTAATGCATAGGTTCATTTAAAAATAATAATTTCAGTAATATTAGCTAACTAGCTTAAATATTTTTGGACTACAATATTTTCAAAACAATTTTATAAATATATTGTTAATCAATAACAATATGTTTTAAAGCGGCTATATACCCGGTATTTGAAATCTGTTGTAGCATATTTGAGAAATGTGTTTTATGACGAAACCATTAAACATGCCCACAGTAAGTTTACTTACGAGAAGTAAAAAACATTTTCATGCCCTCCAAAATAGTTAAAAACTGTTTCTTTCAGACTGCTGTATCTCACAATATGCGATTCTGATACATGGACTACTACGGCAGAGGCATGCATTGGATTTTGCTACAGAGTGGCGTCCAACAAAATTATAGGGTCACCGCTTAAATTTCTGAAGTTCTACAATCACAACAAAAACACTTCGCTAGGTAAGGAGCAAATGAATAGAGGCGTTAATGTTTAACTTATGCCAGTCGGCAATTATTGGTTTAAAGGAAATAAACAATGGTCTAACATTAATAATATTTCTTAATCAATATCATTAATTTGCATCCTAAAATATCAATTTAATACACATTAAATTAAAGCTCGGCCACCAAGACCTTCCCTTTCTAATGGCCGTGAACATACAAACCGTGGTGCTGTGGTAAAAAGGAAACTCTTTAAAAGATGAACCCTTAACGTATAACTATGCTTTCTATGCCCTTATTGCAGAGAAAAGCTCATGAAATCGTATACAATGATGTAGCGCAGTTCAGTAAACCAAAAAGTCAATTAAGTTTATATACAGCGGCTTTGAAGCAACAATTGCCGCAACAGGAAATTCAGAATCAATGGTCAAACGAATTTAGCAGAGGTTAAAACGTAAACAGCACAACCATTATGACTTAATTTATCAATGCCTAAATGTAAGAAAATGGCACAATAAATTAATTGAAGCATATGATTTTACACGTGGTGCTGTGCGGAGAAAAATGCACGAGTTTTACAAGACGAGAAAAACATTATACTATTATTCCAAGTTTTACAGTTTATGATCATATTTGCCTATTATTTGTTGTAGCAAACATTTTAAGAGCGGCTTAAATCTGTTTAACATTTTTAAAAATTTTCTTAAGGATTTTTCTAGTTTAGTGGGTTAATAAATCCTAGAGTACCATCTCATCACTTTTGCTTTTGTTAAATCGTCATATGGTAAGTGGGGTCAGGGCTCGAGGTAGGTATGGAGGACAATGTGTTATGGGAGAACAAGGATATAAGGGGCTCCAGGCTCGCTCTCTCATCCTAGTGTAAGACACTTGCCCCCAATCGCTGCTGGAGACAGCCATTCACTTCTCATTCACGCCCACCTTCTCCGACATACTTGATTCCTATTAGATCTCCACTGTAGCCAAAGAGAGGTTACTGCCGTTAAATTTTGACGAAATTGCTGAAGCCCCACTGTGTCAGACAGACCCAGATATTCTACGTACTTCTGCAGATTCCTGCATTTTTAGTCCTAGGATTACAGTCCCCATTGTTTCTGAACATTATTTTAATAACAGTCGTTGACCGCATTCCTGTCTTACATGGCCTCGCTTCTTGTGTTGTAATCCTAAGAGTATGAATTTGTATGTGGATCACTGCTACCACTACAAATAGAAGCTGTTGAATCCCAC
The DNA here is from genome assembly GCA_029891345.1 of Dryococelus australis. NCBI lineage: Eukaryota > Metazoa > Arthropoda > Insecta > Phasmatodea > Phasmatidae > Dryococelus > Dryococelus australis. Next base: position 116,293,742 of record CM057000.1, on the reverse strand, counting down.
AATTGATGAGGAGATACTGAATAATGTGGAAGGTTATATTGTGTGGTGTACAGGTACATGCCAGCGAATGGATGGTGGACTCTTTGAACATCTGATTTGAATCGCACCCGTTCAACAAAATGTTTTGGACCCAAATAATGGTCAGCTAGTTCGGCTCTTATGCTTCTACTTGGCTTATGTGTATAATGTGTACTGTTATTATATGATGTATGACATGTGCAACTTGACACTGCACAAATTACTGCATCACAACGCTACTGTGTAGCTTATGCGGCGCCCCAGACGATCACATGCTAGATTCATGTGGGGCCACTGAGGTTTGCCATAGTACAAAATGACCCATATATTTTCTTCCCAATTTTTGCTCCTTTACGCAGCAATAATAATATCTAATATTATAATCCGCCACTTTTACTCTGTGTATTTAGTAAACAATTCATAGAATTTACAATGTTTATGGATGACAATAATTCAAATAGGAACTAATTTGAGTATAATAAGTATCGACAAGTGTTTTCGCGACAAAAATTGTGGTCATGCAAGACTTCAAATTCTACGTCCACAACCACAACATCCTTTGGTTACTGGCCAGGTATCTTCGTGAAGGACATGTTTTTATTCGACAGAGCCAATTGTAATAAAGTACTCCAATACTGAAGGCCATGATTCACGGACAGATATTTGAGGCATGTGTGGTTTAAAGTCGTCTAACCACGAAAGTGCATATGAACGAAAGTGTTTTGGAGTACAACTGGTTTTTAAATCTTTTGCAAAAAAAAAAAAAAAAACACCTCTCCCTAATAATAAGCAATAGAGAACAACCAACCATCGCAGCAAGACACCAGCAAATAACATTCACCCAGAGCAGCGCGGCCAGTCAAGAAACGCCCGATTGTGATTGACTTCAACAGAAAACTTAGTAGTTTCGCCACTGTTCTCAATCTACTTGTAGCATTATCTCAGTCTGTGAAGTATGTGAAGAAGGAAGCATGCTACAGATCCCGAAATGTCCCAACTATTGCTGTCGAAGTAAGTGTATTGTGTTCGTCTGAGATTGTTTCGTAGTTTCGTTCAATTTCGTTTCATAAACAAATATTCGTCCGTCTGTGTTGTCTTGGTTATGTCCTTTGGACTATACTATCGAGTTTATTACAGCCGTCAAATGTGCTCGCAATATTTTTGGGTGTCTGGTTACGATATTTTAGAATATGCATCAGATTAAGTTTCTGATCTTAAATTTAAACTTTAAAAAATACATTTCTAATCTGCTTAGCAAAGATGTTTGAAATCAGTGTCGTTCATTTTCACTGCGACTAGCTCAATCAGATGTGAACCCCCCGAGGTATGGTGACTTACCTGTTGGCCTCTGGCCGTTGCCAGGACGACGATGAGTCCTGAGAAGAGAAGCGACCAACACGCCATTCTGCCTGGAAATGACTCTTCCAAAATGGTCTCCCGCCTTTATAATGCCTGACATCGAGTGAAGGTCACCTCAGAGTGATAAATCACGTACCTGGGGCCACTTGAGGAGTATTGTTGGGACTTTGCGCTCAGGTCAGGGAAGGCCTCTCGCTTTCTCTGGGCGAGGCAGTTGCGCTCTGGTAACGGTGAAGCTTCAGGTCTTGCAGTCTGCAACCAATTGTGTTCTTTGCACATGTAAAGTGTTCACAAAATCTAAAATATCATCTAGAATAATAATTCAGAGTTTTCTCCTTGTCCCTTTCACGGACAGCCCTTTTAAAATTTAATAATTTTGCAGATTTATGTTATTATTTTGCAAGACAGAAACATTACAAGATATGCTCAAGAAGTCTTCATGACTGGGAAAGATTTATTCCTCGCTACAGAGGCAATATTTTGGACATGTGTACCACGTGCCCAAAATAGTAAAAATAGTTCCTGGAGTTTATTTATTTCATTTTCCGGCAGGACTATATATGATTAGAAATATTTACACATTCACGTAGTATGATGTTGCTTGTATTTTATTGTATAAGTATTTAGTGTTTATCTTCCCTCCAAATTTCAACGTCTACACATTTTGTACGAAGTCACATGCCAGGTGTTGAACACGCAGTTTAGTATGCTATCTACAACCGTTCGTTCCTTCCCCTACTCGAATTACTCTAAGGTAAAACTACTTTGGTTCTATTGGAAGTCTCTTCAGTGTATTACGTCAGAAATTTAGAAAGGGTGGAATGTGGAGAAAAACATATTTTGGATGATTTTCGTACGTTTAATTCTGTACAAGTTGAGGTTGGTTGGAATCATATTTAGTTTTAGTTTATTTTTAATTAATTGGTGGATGTTACAGCAAAATATAGGATGGATACAACAGAACCATTTGGACAAACTGAGTAACAAACAACTGGTTACGAACTCGTAGAAAAATTCTGAGTCGCATTGGTATTGGATATCGATCGCCTTTGACTCATCTTTGTTATAGGCTGTTCACGGTAAAGTGAGCACTTTTGAAAGCCCTCTCATTTGGAAAAATAGTCAATAAATCTATTTTATTTTAGTCTTAGGCCATAACTTCCGAGTGCGGTGGAATATACACACTGCTTTTATTACTCACATGGCTATATTTATTTTAAAATGTGTTTGAAAGCTAAAAAATGAGAGAAATAAAAAAAGTAACCAGGGCCTCAAAAGTGCTCTCTTTACCATGAACAGCATATACATGAGCTCTACCATTTTTTTTAAATCACTCTGATAGAGAGCAAAGTGAAGGGAACTTATCAACCGAAAGTCAAGTAGTTGTTTGCTTTATTATTGCATGCAGTTTCACAATAAACTGTTAAACACGCTGAACTTATCATTTTTTATCAGCACAGCTTGAATAATACGCGCTTTTGGGCATTGTGGGCTTTCTCAGAAATCAAAAGCAATGTTTACTCGTTTCCTTCTATCATCGAAGGCGTTATCTCAGAGAAATCGATATAAAATCACATCTGGATGTGTTATTTACTTATGGACTACTTTTAAGAATTTATCGTACAATTATGGGGAGGGGGGGTGGCTGGTAGAAGGGTGACATCATAATAATGGTTATTCTAGTGATCGAAATGAGTATAAAACCAGCAGCGTGGATTTACATTGGAAAACTGTTATGGCAGATGTTTCCAGTCCCTTATTCAGAACTACCCTCGTGTAAGATGGTGCAAAATCAAGAAATAGCCTATATTTACTCCATTCTGGTGAAAAGACTCGGGTTTGATTCTCCAGCAGGGTATGGAATTCATGATGGTAACCATAACCTTTTAACGTCTCTAGCTTGTCATGCTTAAGGGCAATTTTTGATTTCAGACTACAATATTTTCTTTCATAAATAGGTTCGTCTTTGTTATAACTACTGCCTAAGACATGACTCCACGTAAAGTATTGAAAAACATATTCTAAATATTAACGTTGATTATCCTTACTACAATATAAATGCGAAAGTGTGTTTGTGTGTTTGTTTGTCCTTCTTTCACGACAAAATGGAGCGACGGATCGACGTAATTTTTTACACAGATATAGTTGGAGGGCGGAGAGTGACATAGGCTACTTTTACTCCAGGGAAATATCTCAATCCTTCATTAAAAAAAAAAATTCATTCATTAAGGAAAATTGTTATTGTAATTTTACAGCATACGCATTGTTGAAAAAAACCGTTTCATCATTCTCCTTTCTTTTTTGTCTGTGGGCTGTTTTCAAATCCTTCCCAAGAGCCGTAGTGGCCCATTGGCTAGAGCTATTCCAAGTGGGGCAGTAATGGCTTAGTGGATAGAAATATATCAAGGGGGGCCGCAGTAGTTCAGTGGCTAGATTGATCCCGTAGGGTGGCCACAGTAGCTCAGCGGGTAGAGAACCCAATAGTGGGACCGCAGTAGCTCATTAGGTAGAGAACCAAATTGTGGGGCCGCAAAAGCTTAGTGGGCGAGAACCCAATAGTGGGGCTGCAGTAGCTCAGTGGGTACAGAACCCAATAGTGGGGCCGAAGTAACTCAGTTGCTAGAGAACCCAATTTAAAAAAGTGGCTAGATGAAATTCGAAGTCCTAAATATCCCGCTAACATAAAACATGTGCGAAGTGTTGGCAGGGTGTAATTGAATAACTCAATTAACCCTGAAAGAAGAAATATTAGGATTTTAAACATTAAACCTTAATGAAACTATAGTGGGCTTTATTATCATAACTTTACAAAAATATCATGCGAACGAAGTCACATGGGTCAGCTAGTAATCATATAAATCAAATATCCCAACGACAGCTATTCTAGAGAAACTAGATTGTAATGCGGATTACTGTTACGTAATATTGAAATAGTTTGTTATTGGATAGGAATTTTAAGTTAATGACATTTTAAATATTGTCGTAAAGATAATTTAAAATTCCTAAATTTTCAAGTCACGTCTGTCTAGTAATGAAGAGATGCTGATTTATTGTGCTAGTATTAACTAATTTTCGTTTACTGCTTCAGTAATACATAGAGCAGGTAGGCATCCCTGTAACACCGAGTCTCACCCCTAGTTGCTATAAGTCAGCAACAAAGAATTTTCCGTTTAGTGTTTGTTCGCCTGTTATTGGAGTCTTCGAGTTTTGTGCATTATTGCTGGATTTTTAAAGGTAAGTTGGATAAGCTATTTCAAGTATGCGGTGTGTCGTGTGTAATTTATTACACACCACCAACTATAGTCTATCTGTAGCCCTTCAGTTTCCGATCACACGATTTGTCGCTCATCGAACATTTGTGAGGCCTGTTGTGATACTGTCTTTCTATATGTCAACGTGTTTGTAATTTGGAGCACAATTTGTAGAAACTGCGGGGTAAATGTGGCGTAGGATGACATTCGACATTTATTTAATTCTATGCATGATCTATTGACTCATGTATTGAGGCAGGAGGCGGTCAGACGTGGCCTTCTGTGCCTCATTTGAGTAAATATTTTCGTCATGCAGTGATATTGTTTTGCCTTCGCCATCACATATGCTAAATTTCGCTTGAACTCACTGACTCCTTCTTGGTACCCAGATTGTTATGGTTACGAATGCAGCCAGGCAGCATTTAAGAAGTTATATACTATGTGGTTACACGCTAGTCTCGCGTTGTCTAGTTTCAGGTTTCTATTTTACGTGGCAGGTGGGCGTCATCCACTACTCGAGCTATAATTTGCCGTCGGGTAGGACAGCCGGCTCCTCTAATGCATGCCGACTCTGCTGAGGGCTCAGCAAAGTGCAGATTTACGTCTAGGCCTACGCGCACAAGTCCAATAAAATTTCGTCACGATGCATTGGTTAAAACGCTTATGGGAGCATATGTAATGCAGAGAGGTTTCCGTGAGTCATCGCTTTACAGAACTACTACTTCATTGTCCTTATAACATCGCAAGGAAACAAATGCACTGACAACTACAGAAGTCGCACATGATACTCTTTGGATGTGCAGAAACACACTTAGCAAGCCACACTGTGTGAACTCTGAAATCAGTGAGAAGGAAGCCGAAAGGAAATTATTTCAGGCTGCGGCGATTCACCTGGTAGAATGAAAAAGACACGATCGAGGTGGTGTTAAATTTGTTTTGTGTGAAAATGCTTTTGTCAGTGCAAAAATCAAGACTTGATAGTGACTTTCATAAAATGAACTATTTAAAACCAGCGTAACCTGCCAGCCTTTCACAAAAAAAAAAAATCACGCGGATATTTAAGCACTTGTTAGCTTCAGGGAGTGTCAGAAGATACTTTTCAATGGGTTTATTTAATTGATTGCAAGTCGTCATAGGTTTGTTCATATTCCCGCAAGAATTTATATCGAAGGTGTTCCTGATAATTTTTCTGCGTCCTTAATTTTTATTTCAATTCTTCATACAGGCACTTCGACGACTGAAATAATTTATCTGGATGTCGGTGAATGCACGTCATGCCCAAACCCAGGCGATATAAAAAAATCAGTACAGGCCATCCACACCTTCCTTCTGTCTGGCTCCGCGACCTCGCACAACTCGTTAGCCGCTCGGGGTACCGAGGATTCTTTTCACCGTCGGGCCAACCAGAGAGGCAGAACCTTCAAGCCCCGCCTACATAATCAGCGACGCAGCCACAGTACGAACAAATCAGTTGTTTCCAAAAACCTATTCGTCTGCATCATCTTCACGGGGGGCTCATTCTAATTTCGTAGTTTACATTGCATGAGAAACTAAAACATTATAAAACTAACACTATGAAAGGTAAAGGCTGTTCAAGATAAAGTAAGAACTTTTGAAATCAGCCTTAGAAAAAATTCACTGCCCCTGCCAGCAAATATTTTAACTGGTGAACTGAGTGACAAGGCATGCATCCAGTAAAGTTGGCAACGAAGAGTGGAAAATAGTTCCATATCTTAACGTCGAATAAAAAGTGTCACGTAACCATTTTAATGTATCGAAGTGTATAAATAAGCAGATTTGAAAATATTTACGCTTGTAATAATTTCACAGTTTCACTTGACCGACGCATGAATAAAGTGATGAGGTCGATGGCAATGTTAATTTTACATAACGAGGAAGACTACACAACGTGCATACAAGTAGATCTTAAGAAGGGCATTCAAAAGTGCTCATTTTACCGTGAACAGCTTGTAGGTAGATGGAGGCTTAACGTCTCGTCGACAACGAGGACATTAGAGACGCATCAAGTTGCTCAGGAACGAGGAAGGAGTCTACCACAGTCTGCAGTAAGGATGGTTCCTGGAGAGTGATCCTGGGAAACCATGGAAAACAGAAATCAGGATGGCCGGACCAGGATTCTAACCCACGTCCTCCCGAATGCGAGTCAAAAGTTTAACCAGACACCCGATAATGTTGCGAGCACATTTGACCGCTGTAATAAACTCGATAGTATAGTCCAAAGGACATAACCAAGACAACACAGACGGACGAATATTTGTTTATGAAACGAAATTGAACGAAACTACGAAACAATCTCAGACGAACACAATACACTTACTTCGACAGCAATAGTTGGGACATTTCGGGATCTGTAGCATGCTTCCTTCTTCACATACTTCACAGACTGAGATAATGCTACAAGTAGATTGAGAACAGTGGCGAAACTACTGGGTTTTCTGTTGAAGTCAATCACAATCGGGCGTTTCTTAACTGGCTGCGCTGCTCTGGGTGAATGTTATTTGCTGGTGTCTTGCTGTGATGGTTGGTTGTTCTATATTGCTTATTATTAGGGAGAGGTGTTTTTTTTTTTTTGCAAAAGATTTAAAAACCAGTTGTACTCCAAAACACTTTCGTTCATATGCACTTTCGTGGTTAGACGACTTTAAACCACACATGCCTCAAATATCTGTCCGTGAATCATGGCCTTCAGTATTGGAGTACTTTATTACAATTGGCTCTGTCGAATAAAAACATGTCCTTCACGAAGATACCTGGCCAGTAACCAAAGGATGTTGTGGTTGTGGACGTAGAATTTGAAGTCTTGCTGACCATAATTTTTGTCGCGAAAACACTCGTCAATACTTATTATACTCCTTAAATTGAACACAGCTATAAAATTCACTCGGGACTCGCCCGAAACTGTTCACATGTGCAGTGATTTTATTACGAGGCTGGTGGCCTTTAATACTTCATGCTTTAGACCGTTTGGTTCCGAATGGCTAAAAGACGTAACGATTCATTTCTAGCAAGTCTGTTACAAGTAGGCACACCTGATATCCACGAGAAAAGTTATACTCAGGTAGTCTATATTGTCCTACACGTGTACTTGCAATTTTCCTTTTGCCATTGGCTGTGTGTATTTGTGAGAATACAGTGTGGTGGGCTATTTGACTGAACCTATCAGAATTATGCTTTTCTGGTACTTAACATCTGTTATTCGTAGGCAGGCACCTCAGACGTGTAGTAAGTCTATTCCTCCCTGAAAGTGGACCTGCGCTGAAGTGTTTTGAAGCACGACTTAGACAGAAAACTTTTTCGTGAAATTAGGGTGTCTATTAGTTGTATGTCTGAAATGTTCAGTTAGATAATGTTCTTCACTTCATTCTACTGACATGTAAGGCTACTGTAATTACACTTCAAATATAATTTGTGATTTTTTTCTCTCCCAATTATGCAAACTTTAGAATGGACCCTACCCTAAAGACTGCAACTGTACAAAAACAGGCCATATCTTGAACGAACCTTAACATAATATCAGTCAACATTGAACTTTAATTGCATTAATCGAAAATTATACCTAATTGTTCGCTCGTGAGCTTTTGGCCTATATTACAATTTTAACAATCATAACTTACGTGTCGGAAATTATGTTAATAAAACTGAGAAGAATGAGAGGACATTTAAAGCATTCCTTAGACGAATTTTTCAATAAAAACCACTACATTAGGAAATAATTTTAAATTGTATGTATGAAGTAAGCTGTTTATATCAGGCAATCACTAAGTACAGAGTTTTAAGAAATCTTAGACTTTAATAACAACTTGGAGAGAACATGGCAGTTTGACGATCATAAGATTTTGAATATCTAATTAAGCAGAGTGATTTGATATCCTAGTTTGTATTTTTAAAATTACATGTACTCATAGCTCTATCATATTTTGCTTTCAAAGTAGTGCTTTAAAGATTTCCTGCGAATCGAAGGAAATACTTAAGTTAAGCAAATTTGCCACAGGGGTGGTTTAAGATGAAGAAAATATTGGTGCAACGTGACGCATTTAGATCCACATAATAATATATTTCATAATGTATGTTCTATGTTTGTTACATAAATTCCTGGATAGAAATGTCACAACTCACGGATATTAAACGTGTATTGTGCTTACACACGAACGCATTAATAATCGCACACAAGTTGTGCACCTCCTTAATGGTTGGAGTAATTCTTATGCCAACCTTCACTACATGAATTGCACTGAATCCAGTCTTCTTCGGTAGGTTCCACGTATTTTACAATGCGTACAAGACGCCTTATATCAGTGCCCGGCTTTGAAATGCCTCCATGTTGAAATCGATAAATTTGCTATGCCACTTTATTCTTATGTTCCAGTTGATTTGCTTCCTTGTGTTTTTGTCTTTATTTAGGGCTAACATTGTTTTTGTTAAGAGCTCGTTGTTACGAACGCAGATATTCAGGGTACTTTCCTGCTTGATAAAGTCGTCCGAGGTCTTGGAAATAGTTTCAAAACATTCACTGAATTTTTCTTGTTGCAGTTAATCGGGCTCTCATAGTTTCTTTCACATTTAGTGTGTAATTTATGTAACATACAGTTTATTTTCTCGACTAATCTTATTGTATTTAATGGCACTCGATGTAGCCTCTGGAATACGGCGCGCAGTTGCAGCAGCAATGCAGGACATACCCGCTTCCTTCACAGTATACAAAGCAGCAGCCATGTGTCCCTCATCACAGGCTCTGGTTCTTCAGTCTGTTTTCGTTTCTCGGCATTACTTATAATGTCAAAATCTTACTAATTTAACCATTGCTAAACACCTCTATCGGGCATGAAAATATTTCTATCCCCAAACAATAACTTTGCACCTTTATATGATGCTCTTGTTTGCTTGGCTAATGCAATGTGGCAAGGTGGGGAATAATGGTCAATTTACCCTCATCATCTTCCCTAGAGTGGTTTCTTCCAATCACAATAACTTTAAATTATTAAAGAATCAGTTCAGAGTGTTGTAACACTTCAATATTGCAACTGTTATGATAATACTTTTAATGTTCTTGATTTAATATAAATTTAACAAATATTTCATGTGTGAAATGTTCTGCATATATTTAGAATGTAAGAGTGTTTATTTTTATTTTTGTACTGTTATGCAGGGTGTAGAATTGTCACATATATTCATGAGTTTTGTCTATGCCAGGGAAAGTGTTTCGTTAATTTTATAGTTGTTATTATGTTCTCGTTAAATCACGCTATACCACTCGGGTAAAAACCAAATTTTTTTTGGAACAATCAGTAAAATAGAGCCTTACAAAATTCATTCTAAAATTGACCTTCTCGAAGGAATGATGTGGGTCACCAAGGGCTCAGGGATTACTCAAGATTTATGTCTGCAAAAGTGTCTAACAGGAATAATTTGAAATAACTAAGAATTAAAAGAAGAAAAGTTAAATAAGATTTGATAAACTGACCGTTCGGAGAAAATAACTGTACAAAAAATAACGAACCCGAAGATTATTGTTCCGTCAGTGAAGTTCGGCTAAGATATACGACAGGACGACGCAACTTGAGCGACAGCTTCGAGAGGCATCAGTTCCAGGACCAGTTGACGTCTCCAGCACAAATCCAGAGAATAGTTCGCCATCCAGAATTCGAGGGAGCATACGCCTACCTGGTCGCCGTCCAGCATCCCAGTCCGGGGTTCGACGCCAGGAGGTCCTGGTAACAGAACGACACCGGAACGTCTACCATGTGCTGATTTGCTACTCCAGGAGGACCGCAGGATGCGGAACTGCAGAATTACCATACAATGTCATCATCAGATAAGTCTTGGCATGCATGAACAGTCAAATAATTGTTGACACCACTTTTTTATTTTTAATGCTCAATTAGTCCTGGTGTATTTTGGCAAATATTCAACTGTAGTACTACCGACTGGTATAGTAATGGTTTAAACTTTAATAGTAATTAAGGATAAGTTCATTAATTTCAGCGTTTTAGAGGTGAAAAGAGTAATTTCATGGTATGATATAATTTGGAGATTTGGTCTCACAATGATAATAACTGATATGTTCATTGATTCTGAATTTTACTAAATATGTATTTAACGTAACATAAATCGAACACTGAGCTTATTTAATAACCCGTTCTAGTATTAATTGACATATGAAATTTTAAGGTGTTTTCAGATAAACTCATAATTGTTTTGTGGTTCTCTTTTGGAATCTTTGGAACAGAAATTCTATTCCCCATAGCCGAGGCATACTTACACATATTTTATCCCACTCATTTCACTTGTTTGCATACTCAAACTTTCTAATAATTGTATATAGGTGGTTCACAAAAAAATTAGCACTTTTGAAAGCCCTGCTTAACATCTACTTGTATACACACCGTGTATCCCTCCACCTTATGTAAAATTAATATTGTCATGGGCCTCATCTCTTCATTCATGCGTCGGTAAAGTGACATTGTGAGCTAATTAGAAAAGTAAATGGATTACAAATATGCTCATTTTTACCCTTCGCTGTATTAAAAACAAAACAGAAAGCGAAAGAAATAATTTTAATTTATCACAAATGTTAACCTAAGACTTTTTATTTGACGTTAAGGAATGGAACTACTAACCATCCATCGTTACCAACTTTACTGTACAAATGTCACTACGTTCGCCCGTAAAAAAATATACATGGAGGGGCAGTTACCTTTTTGTAAAGTTCATTTCTAAAATGCTCACTTTATAGTGAACAGCCTTTAGCAGTCATAATTGTTACATAATTAATTTTTGGCGCCCCAACTAAGGGCCACGAAGTTAAATCCACCATTGCCAGAACGAAAATCAATGCAGAGTAGTATTGCAATGCAAATTATTCAGTTGAACCAGGCCGTGATTGGGCAAATTACACAAATCCAGCATGACGTAGAAGCGGTAAATCAAAAATTGGAACATACATCCGATGGGATGCGCGATGAAAATGCGACGAACCGAACAGAATTGGAGGCGGTAGTAGAGAAACGTGAACAACGTCTCACAACTTTCGAACAGAATTCTAGCAAATTAGAAGAACGCATTTCGTCACAACTAGATTCGTCTGGACACCAGGAAGCTAAATTAAACCATGTTGGAAAGCGAATACAGCTGGTAACAGACAAGTTGGATGATGTCATGTCTGTAGGTGAACTGAGACTAGGTAACATCAATTGGTGTTCCTAGATAACAGTGACAATGAATTATTGAATTCTGACCGTCTCGACAGGCCGGAGTACGATCGTGCCACTAACAACACACCCGCTATGTTCTTGAAGAATGCCCTGATGCACCACCCAAGGAAGATGTGGGCGGACCAGATGCATACTTTTGAAGGCAAGTCCGGCGAAAACCCTGTTAGTTTAATTAACAAATTTGACGAGTGTTTCAACCTATTCAGCCTGACGGACAAGGACAAATTGCTATTCCATTAGCCTTTGCTTAAACTCAACACAATCCTATCGAGGTGGTAAGTACTTTAACCGAGGCACATACGGTAAAATTGGTCGATACAATGGCAGGCGTAAACCTTACGACGAGAACAACAGCGACAGGGGAGAAGGAATCGTCAAGAAATGAAGACAGTGGGATCCTCTAGGCACTGACAGGTCAACGATCAGAAATATTCGACATATCTTAACTACTGTCACCCCCAGAACTGAAGAAAAGGAGAAATTAATATATATCCCTCGGTACAGTTAATAACTTACTAAGTAAATTGTTTTTGCACTTTGCAATAACATTGCCTAGCACCAAGATGGGTATCCAACAAGCACCACCATTAGTTGAAAAAATATTTTGCACTTTGTTTTCAAACAGGCAGCACACACTATCGTTATCGGAGGAAGGAATCGGACATGGCCTATGTTAAGGAAACATCCTAAGTGTATTCCTGAAGTGCTTTCAAGAAACCACGGAAAAAAACTCTAATCAGGATGTATAGACTGAGAACTGATCCTATATCCTCCCGAATGCACATACAGTGTTTTATCATGGCAGCGTGTTGTTATGTTTCATAGAAGTAGGAATGTCACCCCACCGATGCTGGGTCATACATACATGTGTATACATTTCGCCTTGCAAACATTTATGTGGATATCATTTCAGGTCTCACTACCATCAAATTCTGCTACTGAGACATTGGATACCTAAGAGTGTAAATGGAAAAATTCGGCATGAACTGCTCAACATTATCAAACTTTATTAATTGCGCAAATAGAGCTGGCAGCTGGTAAGCCGTTGTGGGTCAGGTATATGTGCCGTTTTTCGCAGAAACCAATACCAGATTAAGAATGCTGTTAACTTTGAAAAAACATGACCTTTTTGTCCAGATGCACCAATTCCCTCACTATGGACTACGTGGATAATCATTCGCATGCTTGTATGTTTTTTAAAACAGATATTCTCTTTAGGAGTTTTCACAAGGCTTATGATTTCTGCTGGTGTTGTATCAAGGCCCATTTTTGGCAACAAGCTATATGTTAAGCGTTGCTGGCAATATGGTCATGACAATGAGTTTATGAACTGGTGAAACATATTTTTCCTCCCATTCTTCGGATTTAACACTTACGACTTTTTTCCTTGCGAATAATGATATATCTGGCAATGACTCGTGATGTCAAAGTACTCTTGGTGGATAGAGAAACCAGATCTTTTTCAAACTTATTGGCATATTAAGACATGCAAAACTGTGCAGCTGAAGTAGGATAGGCATGGTGTAATTTTCCCTTAGGATGTTTATTGGTCATAGATACTGTAAAATACATAATTATGGTTGTGATAATTAACGGTGTACAGTTCTGTTGAAGTTTAGTGCCTATGTTATTAATTTGGCAAATATATCTTATGTGGTTTTGATATTATATCCACCTATGATTATAAGTAGACATAGGGTATACTTGACCCTACAAACCTCCTCGTAGTCATGGGTGATGACTATGTTAAGAATTTAGCAACTAAATCTTATGTGGTTCGGAAATTACAGTCAACTATGCTTATAAGTAGACATGGGGTATACCTGGCCCTGCAACACTTCTTATTGTCGGCCTGTGTTATGAATGTGATAATTACATCTTATGGGATTCGAAAATTACAGTCAACTATGCTTATATGTTAGGTGTGGTATGTAAGACGATGCTGGTATTCGGTACTGCATTACGGTGCTAGGTCCACAGATCCTGAAAGGAATGAAAGAGCATGAGACTCGGGACCCACCAGGACACTAGGTGTAAGGGTCCTAACACAGTGGCATCGGATTGACAGAGCTGGAGGTTGGGATTCAAGATGGCCACCGCAGGTATGAAGGAAAATAATAATTTGGGGGGGGGGGAATGGGAAATTTTTCCCGCATGGCATCATCAAAGATGGTGGTCGCCTAGTTCCCTTGTCCGCAGCTCCAAGCCCCTCTTAGAATGCCTGTTTGTATACTACTACATGCGAAGCTTTACTTGAAGATATGCATAAAAATGCAGTACATAGTGGTTAGTACATTAGAAATATAATTATATGCTGCTTTCTAATGTCCTCGTTACTTTCACTGAGGCCAAATCGGTTGAACAATTTCTGAAAAATGCTATATAAGCATTATATTTGAGGTAACACTGTATTCCAAAATGGTTACCATTATATACTTACCTATTGGTAACGGCAAACATCTCTGCATGCGAATCCAATCTTATTCCTTTGCCTGCGGCTCAGCACGGTCCGGTCTCTAGCTGAGCGGTAAGATTATGTCCCGGCTGTATTTACGCGGACATTGAAACATTCGGTATTTTGTCTTGAGTAACAGCAAATGCAAAACCGGACACCGAGACTTTTTGCTGGCGGCAACAGGTAGCAGTGCTCTTGTGGCAGTGTGTGCTGGAGGATTTCTTTACCTTCTGCGTGTATTGTTCGATATAATACAATTGCTTTTCTATTATTGAGTGCAATTTTTCAGTTCAAATATTAAACAGTATCCAATTAAATTAACGTTATACAAAAGTAACAACGATGGGGATGGAATTCACTATGTGGTTTGATGCATCAACATATTACTTGTTCCTTTTCCACATTTTTATAATATCTTTCTTCATTATAATTTGGGTGAGTGGAGGAAATAAATATTTGATCAGAAGGTTTATGGCGCGGCGTACGAAATATCTCAACGGGAATGCATTACTCAATACTACAATTGTTTACAAAATTTGCAAACATTGAGAGGCTTGGGACAGCATAATACTCAGCCAACTTGAGCAGCCAAATTTTGCAGCATAGTAGTTTTACTTCTAAAAAAAATCCAAAACATGCAAATAATAACACACAAAGTCGTACATAGCTGCCATCTATCTAGTCAGTAAATAAGGCCACTAAATATTAATTAAACAATCGGCGCATGTTGCAGATGTAATTATTGTATGCGCACATCAAGAATGTTTCTCTTGCAACTAGCTGCTGTCTGCATGAAAAGCCACGTCCTATCTAACCGGGCCAATTTCTACCCTGCCAGATCAAATCCTTACGTAGGTTTTGTATTATTTACTGTAGCCGGCAGACGTCTGTGCATGACTGAGCGGGCGGAGCGTGTTAAAAGAAACAATAAGGGAGGCGAGGAGTTGGAAGAGATGCGCATGTAGGTCTGGCCGTACTATCGGATATTGTACTATTGGCTATTCCACAAACATCAGTTACGGCGGACTCAGATATATGTAAACTATATAGGACGAATGATGTTCGCAGAGATAAAGGAAATTCATCCTCAGTGTTAAAAATTACACTTGACAATTTTATTTATTTAAAACAGCATATAAATATCATACAACTGGAATACTACTTAGTTTTTAACACTCGGTGCAATTCCACGTGAATTAATGTATACGCACAGTTTATCAATGTATAACAAAACAGTAATTTCAGGCCAGTGCTTTTTTATTGAAACTATAGAAAATGTTTTATATCTTTATTTTCACAAAGTCGCGAAAATGAGTGTTTTTACTTATAGTGGACTGGCCCGTACTATAAAGAATGCATACACACCGTGTTTATAAAACAAGAAATAAAATAATAAAATTACAATCTACAGCATAATGTTCATTTACTTTACAAATTCCGCCCAATTAATATGTGTGTAAGCTTTCTTGCCGTGCTAAATGGTAGTTTATGTGAAATCGCGGTCTACATACGCCTAGGTGTTCTCATAAAAAGCTCACGAAAATCGCAGTAAACATTTCGAGTTTATATAAAAAGGTGTTAAGTATCTTGTCGGTTTATGTATTTTTTCTGGAATTCCGATTCGATTGACGTGCAAACTTAATGCCACCTGTAAATATGTTTATCCAAATAATGCTGGCTTCAGCAGACCGTGTAACCAATATAAAAATATTTCTGTAGCATTTATGATACAGTTATTTGTACTAACTTAACAGACCGTAATATACATTTGTCTATAATTTATGCCAGTAAATGTTATTTCAAATGCAATTATCATTAAGAGAAAATATTTTCTCGATATCGAAACAAAGATTGTGCTAATGTGTAATCCAATTTGAAATTCATTAAAAACTAAAACATTAACAGTTTATATGCCTGTCAAATTATTACACAAACAGATTCGAAACAAACGATATCGTCAGGCTATTGTAATAAGTAAATTAGTTTGTTGATGTTGAAGTCAAGGCCACGCGTATTTATTCACGAAGTTATAGTTCCGATTTCTAGTTGGAACGTATTTATTTAAATATAATATGAAAGATAATAATCTTTGTATTATATTTGTGGTATAAATAAATATATGTTTGGAAGTATGTTATATGTTAATTTAGATGTTCTATTTACAAATGTGACTGAAATACAAGCTTGACTGTAATGTTAAATATGTATATATTGCAAGTCCACTTAGTAGGTTAGTTAATTTATTACAAGAAAAGGCATGTATTCTTTTAGTTGCTGGTTTTCAATGTTATACTTGTAAATGTAGCATGAAATTCACACACAATTCCAGATTTACAGCACTAATGATTTTAGTTCCGTGGCAACTTTTTTCTCATATTTTTCCTATTGGAAGTGACATTTCCCATGAAAGGTTGACTCTACGGACGAGCATAAATCCCACCCTTGCTCTACCCGGGAATCAAAACCGGAACTACTCACGCTCAACACTTAACCGACAGCGCCACAGAGGGGCAGCCAGTAGGTCAACCAGAACACTGTCAGTGGTTATAATAACTTATTTTAAGTGAACAAAAAGCAGCTTATTTCATTGGAGATAATTTATAAGTTACAATTTAAGGAATATTTTGTTTCGTGCTGCAGCTAGCGCCGAATCCACTGCACCGCGCCAAAATGGAGACCCGCCTCGCCCTCCCCTCATCATGGAACGATATGCGCTCGTGGCTGTCTGATCCTCTTCTGAGAATCCCGCGAATGCCGACAGTGGCGAGACTTGCTGGCGTCACAGACCTCCTCTCGCCTGTTAGAGTTTCCGATACGTTTAGCGACGATGCGAGAATGTTCTGGTGAGACTGGCTGGTGCCTCAGCCTTCTGCGACGTATCACGCGAGTTGGGAAGATTCTAGGTGGCGGCCTAAGACACTATATATACTGCCGCAACCCAGCGGCCGGCAGTCTTTGACGGAGGCCGCCTGGCGAGTGTGCGAGTGCGAAAAATGGTGTGGACGACGACTGGAGATTGCGGGACGACGGCGAGTGAGGTGTTCGTGGTTTGAATGGACGAGAGGGTTTGATACCGACAAGTGAAGCCTACTGTGCGTGAGGGCGCTTGGAGGACTCTAGAACATTACGACTGGCGGGACATGGACTGAACTGAGATGGGACTGAATGGAAGTGTAATACTGATTTTATTGTAAATATTTGAACTGTCAAATATGGAAACATAAATTATCAAATAATTGAATAGGTTGAGACACGGTCTTTTGGGACTGATCTTTAATTATTTTATTTAATTGATTTCTTTGTCATAATTATAAATTTTATTAATTGGTGTCAATTGTGAATAGTAGGTGATTTCAATTTATTGTGAGGATTTGTGTTTAGATAACTTTATTAATTACTTGTTCCACATTGTACCTAAAGTCACTGCCACATTGGTTGGTATTCGCTTGCATATATTTGCGCTAAATTAAATGCAGAAACTGCAGACAAAGTTTTTTATAGTTTAGCTTAACCTTCATACATTACTCTTTTCTTTGGAAAAGAAATTAATATTTATCCTTTTTCTCAGTTCTATTTTGTGTTATTGTATAGCAGTTGTACTAAATATTATTTTATCATTTAATATAACATTATTATATTAATTATAAATGTTTTAAATTTATTGTACATTATTAAAATTAATTTATTCGCTGCTCCGTATTGTGATTGATGATGTCGACAAATGATACAATTCAAGAATTCTATGTCATCAAAAATATCGTGCCAACAACTGTGGATATGTTACGAAATTACATTCGGCACTGACTAGATAGATGGCAGCTATGTACGACATTGTGTGTTAATATTTGCATGTTTTGGATTTTTTTAGAAGTAAAACTGCTATGCTGTAAAATGTGTTCAAGTTGTCTTAGTATTATGCTGTCTCAAGCCTCTCAATGTTTGCAAATTTTGTAAACAAATGTTATCTTGAATAATGCATTCCCTTTGAGATATTTCGTACGGCGTGCAGTAAACCCTCAGATCAAATATTTATATCCTCCACTCACCCCTTTTTAAAGGTGAAAGATATTATGAAAATGTGGGAAAGGAACAAGTAATCTGTTGATGCATCAAACTACAGAAAGTATTCCACCTCCATTGTTGTTACTTTTATATAAAGTGATTTTAATTCGATACTATTTAACATTTGAACAGAAAAATTGCACTCAATAAGAAAAAAGCAATTGTATTATATCGAACAATACACGCAGATGGTAAAGAAATCCTTCAGCATACACAGTCAAAAGAGCACTGATAATTGTTGTCGCCAGTAAAAAGTCTCGGTATCCGGTTTTGCATTTGCTGTTACTCAAGACAAAATTCCGAATGTTGCCGGGATGCAATCTTGTCGCTCAGCTAGACACCGGACCATGCTGAGCCGCAGTCTAGGGAATAAGATTGGACTCGCGTGCACAGACCTTTGCCGGTACCAGTAGATAAGTATATATTTGTAGCCATTTTGGAAGACAGTGCTACCTGAAATATAATGCTTATATTGTATTTCTCGGAAATTTTTCAAACAATTTGGCGTCAGTGAAAGTAATGAGAACGTTAAAAAGCTGTATATAAGTATATTTCTAATGTAGTAACCACTATGTACTGCATTTTGATGCATATCTTCAAGTAAAGCTTTGCATGTAGTAGTATACAAATGGGCAATCTAATAGGGGCTTGGAGCTGCGGGCAAGGGAACTAGGCAACCACCATCTTTGATGATGCCATACGGGAAAAATAACCCATTTTCCCCCAAAAAGTTTTCTATTTTCCTTCATACCTATGGTGGCCATCTTGAATCCCAACCTCTAGCTCTGTCAATCCGATGCCACTGTGTTGGGACGCTTACACCTAGTGTCCTGGTGGGTGCCGTGTCTCATGCTCTTTCATTCCTTTCAGGATCTGTGGACCTAGTACCGTAATGCAGTACCGAATACCAGCATCGTCTTACATTCTCACTGGACATAACATATAAGCATCGTTGACTGTAATTTTCGAACCCCATAAGATATAATTATCACATTCATAACACAGGCCGCACACCCAATGATGAGAAGGGTCGCAGAGCCAAGTATACCCCATGTCTACTTATAAGCATAGTTGACTGTAATTTCCGAACCACATAAGATTTAGTTGCTAAATTCTTAACATAGTCATCACCCATGACTAAGAGGAGGTTTGTAGGGTCAAGTATACCCTATGTCTACTTATAATCATAGGTGGATGTAATATCAAAACCACATAAGATATATTTGCCAAATTAATAACATAGGCATTAAACTTCAACAGAACTGTTCACCGTTAATATTCACAACCATAATTATGTATTTTACAGTATCTATGACCAATAAACATCCTAAGGAAAATTACACCATGCCTATCCTACTTCAGCTGCACAGTTTTGCATGTCTTAATATGCCAATAAGTTTGAAAAAGATCTGGTTTCTCTATCCACCAAGAGTACTTTGACATTACGAGTCATTGCCAGATACATCATTATTCGCAAGGAAAAAAGTCGTAAGTGTTAAATCCGAAGAATGGGAGGAAAAATATGTTTCACCAGTTCATTAACTCATTGTCATCACCATATGCCAGCAATGCTTAACATACAGTTTGTTGCCAAAAATGGGCCTTGATGCAATGCCAGTAGAAATCATCAGCCTTATGAAAATTCCTAAAGAGAAATATCTGCTTAAAAAAATATCAAAGCAGGCGAATGATTTTCCATGTAGTCCATAGCGAGGGAATTGGTGCATCGAGACAAAAAGGTCACATTTTTTCAAGCTCACAGCATTTTAAATCTGTTATTGGTTTCTTTGAATGATGGCTCATATCCCAGACCTACGACGGCTTACCAGTTGCTAGTTGTATTTGTGCAATTGAGGGAAGTTTGATAATGTTGAGCAGTTCATGCCGAATTTTTCGGTTTACACATTTAGGTATCCATGTCTCAGTATCAGAATTCGATGGTAGTGAAACCAGAAATGACATCAACATAAATGTTTGCGAGGCGAAATGTATACATATGTATTGTATGAACCAGCATCTGTGGGGTAACATTCGTGATTCTATGAAATATAACGAGACGCTGCCATGATAAAACACTGTATGTGCATTCGGGAGGACCCAGGTTCAGTTCTAGGTTCATACATCCTGATTTGAGTTTTTTTCCATGGTTTCTTGAAATCACTCCAGGAATACACTTAGATGGTTACTTAACTTAGGTCATGTTCGATTCCTTCCTCCGATACTGATTGTGTGTGATGCCTGGTTGAAAACAAAGTGCTAAATGCGAGTCCAGTGAGTTACTACTGCGCCACCTCGCATGGTGAGTGAGGGTGGAGGGGATCAGTCGTCTGCTGAACATGGTGCTTGTGGACTTCCGGAACTGTGTTTTAATAGTTTTAAAGTAATGTTTTTATAATTCCTAAATAAATAGAGGTAGAAATAATATTTTACAAGATTTTGTACATATTTTGGATTTTTTTTAAAATGATTTATATTGTTTGAGATGTTTTTGAAATATTTTATAATTACTGCGTTTTCAAAGTCAATGTTCACCTGGAAGAGGTCAAAGGTCTTGGTCAATGTTAATAATCAAGGTCAAGGTCAGCTACATGTAAAATGGCAACCAGGCGACCAGAATGGCAGAGTATCAATATCTCTTATGATCCGATCCCCTTACCCCTTGTGCAGGCTTCCCCAAATAATTCTACTTACTGGAATGCTTTAAAGGTAATCAGTAAGTACACATAACGCTTAGTACACTGCCGTACTTTCGAAATTCATCACGAAGGACGCAACGTATTGACCCGGCATTTGGAGACTGCGGCATTGGGAGACTCCGTAGCATAGGGTAGAACAATTACGTAATTAGTTGTTCGCCAAGTGGCACCACGCTGTGAAGCAGTATACAAGTAGAGGTCGGGAGCAACTGGAATGTAGTGGCTGTATGTTTCGCTGCTGTTTGTGTGCACAAACGAATCGGTATGTAGGTTCGGAGAACACGGCGACCTCACAAACATGTTTCCGCTTTTGACTGCGGAAGAATCTTAACCTATTAATAGTTTGGTTAATCATAATGTGATATTGGTCCTCGGATTGAAAGAGGTGTAACTACAGCGAAGCAGATATGAGAAAAGTGGTAGAGGAAGGACGGGCTGAGCGATGTGCAGGAAAACATAACGGCCCCGTCACACCAACAAACGCCAGGGCAGACATCTGGACCGCATGACGATTACAGACCATACAGTCACATCAAGCACTGTCGCTCGGGATGTCAGGTGTCTGGTACATCATTCTCACGCACAGTTGTCGCAGTCTAGACCATCGACGCCTCATGTCCAGGGTAGCATTACTACGGCTGCCACTGGATGCTCACATACTGTAGGTGCCTGCGGCTGCAATGGTGAGTGAAACGTCGGACATGGACTGATGAATGGCTTGCCGTAGTCTTCACCAGCGTGTTCCGCTTCTACCTGTAGCATGACTATGGTCGCATTAACCTCTTGCAGGACCGTGGTGCACGCCTGATCGAGTCCTACATAATGCATAATCATACCGACCTGGCACCTGGAATAATGACATAGTGACATTGTATTCCAGTCCCGATCGTGCCTAGTCCACATCGCTGGTACGCAGAACAGCAACCGTTACATTGCGGAGGTGTTGGAACCTGTTGTCGTCCCTTACCTCAGGACCAACTTGGGGACATGTGCGAATAGGATAATGCGCGATCTCATGTGGCACACATCGTCCTACGGCTGCTGGATGACCAACATATAACATTGCTTTCCTGGCCTGCGTGTTCACCGGATCTCTTGTTAATCGAAAAAGTGTGATCCATGGTCAAACGATGACTGCGCTATGGCAGGATTTCCGCCACTACATCGGATGAACTTTGGGCACACATCGAAGCCACGTGGGTGTAGCGGCGGTTAATTCTATCTGAGAGGGGTGGGAAGTGGGGCACAAAGTACTGATTTCCTACAATCTATAAGTAGTTTCGTGCTGCAAGTATAAACATGTCACCCGTGTATGATGGCTATTCTTGTGCAGTATATCCGGTTGTGATGCCTCATGACCTTCATGGTATTGCAAGTTTAGTGTCCAGTGGTGTATTAAAGCATCGAGCCCTTTAATGATAGCATGTTAGAGTAATATTGTCGCAGATATAGATAATTGTATTCCATAGAATAAAACCAGTTGAGAGATGGTTTCGGAATCAACAAGGCATGTCATATTTGCGTTGACCTCCTTGGTCACCAGATCTGAATAATATGATAGAACATTTTTAGCCATAACTGAAACGCATTATGGAAGACAATCAACATAACACAACAAAACATACACATGATGTACTATGGGAGGACATGTTTCATGAACAGGAGTAGTTGGAATGCAGTTTGGATTTCATGTTAAGAACCAGTAGCTAGAATGTTGTGTAGGACGGAATACACTGCACAGGAAAGTATTGTAGAATATGGCTGTGTATTACAATATTAATTTAAAGATCTGTTTTAAAATTTGATGCTAATAAATATTAACGACCATTTATTGCAACAGAGAAATTACTCCTCAAAATAAAATACTATAAGAAGTAATTTTAAATGTATTACTTTATCTATGGAATTGATTTACTGGGTTTAGTCTTATAATACTTATGTGTTGGGTTGATTTCACGAATATACTATACGTGATGAAATTATCAGTTGTAAAACTATATTAACATCATGAAATAAATACCGTTTTAAGAAGTCGTCACTGAATGTATCTTCATAGAATTTATCGATTTCATTGCGTAGTGACAAATTGAGAATTTAGTTGGGTACTGCCTTGACGTTTTGTCTTTTTACTTTCGAGACAAATAACTTTACTCAATGCTGCAACTACGATCCAGGAAAACTATTCTTTAGCAGCTACATTTATACACTGCCCACGATTAACGTAGTACAATGTTGAAAGCCCTTCCCACTTTATTGTGTCTTTCGCCTCATGCAACATTGGTGTTACTATAGGTCAAGTGACTTGTATACATATGTATGTTTATCATGATTTTGAGTAAGTATGTTTATCAAGCAACACTGTTAAGTTATTTGCAAAATTAACGTGTTTCTACGCTGCCACTTTTTGTTCAGTGGTAGGCCTGCACAAATTATAGGAATCGATTTTCAGTGGCCATTGGTTTGGAACATGACTATTATAATGCGATCGCGAAACAAAGAACCCGTTTGCGTGAGTAGCGGCTAGCGTTACAGCAGTCCCTCAGCAGGCGCACATATTAAACTATATGCGGTTACGGGCACTGTCTATTTGCAAAAGCGCGCAAGTTACACCGAACAACCAGTAAACGTGAAACCCCACTAAACAGTAGAACTAGGTGGCAATTGTCATATTAACAACCTTCTGCTTGCCCATTTAGACTATACATAGTCACTAGATATCCGTATGGAGTGACAACTACAAGATTGTTGAAGGTCACACACTTCCTAGCGATCGTGGTATAATTACACTAGAAAACCTTTGAAGTGTGATTTTAAATATGTTTCAAAACTACATTCTTATAGCCATTACGTTGAAAAATGGTAGTGTTGCCGTAATATTTATTTAGGTCAGTAAAACTAAAACAGAAATAATATTGTTGCGTTTGAAGGAATATCTGAAAATGCCTTCATAGTTATAGTTATCGCTGTGTTGTAAATTACTTTGCATATAACATATTGTGCGAACTGTAGAAATAATGAACACAGTAACATAGTGTGTAATAATATATTCATTATAACAAATATTTTGGCTCTGAACAAAACGCGGATGCAAGACAAGTAAATAATAAGAGTGATAATTACTCTTAGGCACTTTAAAATATCCAGTTAACGCTTGAATATTTCTGTTTTATATCGCAAATGAACAACTTTCAGGCCACTGCTTACAATCAATGTGGACCGTTTCCTATTTATTTTAATGATGCCAGAATGCTGCTACAAAAGTCCATGTTACCAAGTCAGATGTCTCACAGAGGTTGTGCGTTAGTCATTCTGTGTTGTCTGTTCACTCGATTAGATCGTTTTGGGGGTGAGCTCTTTTTCGCTTATTATTATATGGGTGTAGAACTAACTGCAGTGAGTATACCGTCGACTGAGATATACATAGTTTATGGAGATCAGCTGTTGTCTTCGTACGTGGTGTTTGTATTGGGTTAAGGTGTTATCGAGAAGCTACAGCTCTCGATGTTGCGAGAATGCCGATTGTGTCGAGAGCTCGTCCTGCGTACTGCTGAATACCGATAATTGTCAAGAGCAGTTAAATCAGTACGGTAATTGATCATACACACCACGATATTTCGCAGGCTAGTGCAACTACTGTACGTCCACTGCGAATAAGCATATATTGTCTAAATCACCTCAAGATTGGACTATGCGTCTTTCTTCTGCCAGTTCATCACAAACACAGAGTTGGTTGTGACAATACAAAAAAAACATATTCATAATTATTCTACACAAAACCGACATACACTCTCATTGTAAAATTTAGGAATTTAATAAATATAGAAAGTGAAAGCCTCAAGCGTAATATCCAAAACAGAGTAAATGTTGCCATAGGTCGACAGAACATATGTTTTTATGTTATATTTGGTACGTGCAAATTAGCTATATAAGTGTTTGAATTGTTTTATTTATGTTATTTTACACGCTATTGAAATTTGAATATTAATTTTCACACATTTCTCATATGTACTGGTAACATTTTTAAATCACGTAATTTATGATTTATGTAAACCACCAGTCCACTTAATGTCTATATTCAATGATAATTTCCGTGCAGTGTTCTTAGTTTTGACACATTGTTATTTCAATATTGTCATATTATGTTTATGTGTTTATTTTTGTTCTCAGAAATTACTTCAAGATTTTCAAAGCTTAACTATTTACTTTATTCTCTTATTAGAAAGATTTTTAACCACATTTATCACATCTTTGGTCCTAATTCGACTCTGGGCATGCGTACCTTCTACGTCACAGGCATATACAACCGTTTTAATACACGTCATCGTGTAGTGATGTCTCACCACAGACAGTCGGTTAGGGAGAGAGTCGTAGGCCTTGTTGAGGCGGATAGGTTTTTCCGCCGCTGAAGCAGGCCGACGTTACGGTGTTCCAGAGAGCACTACGAGTCGATGGGTACAACAGTTCCGGGACATGGTTGGCGTGACAATCGCGGAGGAACGGGTTCATGGAGGGTGTTGACTGCAGCCGAGGGCAATAGTCTGATTACCCAGGCGCAGTTGACTCCTTACAGGAGCGCCATTCAGCTGAAACGTGCCACGCACTTTACTGGCAGCTCGAGTACCATGCTTAGGCGATTGACGGCGGCGGGACTGAAATCCCGGCGCGCTTCAAGGAAGCAAAGGCTCACCGATGAGCACAGGATTTATAGACTAGCGTTTACCGAGGATAACGATGACCGTGACTGGTCAGATGTATTCTCCGACGAGTGTGTGTTTTCCTCGGCTAATGATCGGCTAATGGTTGTCTTCTGAGCTCGTGGGACCCGGCACAATCCGGAATGTGTGGCCGAGTGCGCGCCATATGGTCATGCATCCGTTGCGTGTTGGGGATGGATGAGTGCACGCAGAATAGGCGTGTTGCACAGAATGGAAGATCGAGGTCCGAATACACGCGGCCTCAATGCCGGGCAGTATTTACCTTTTCTAGAGAACATTATGATTCCCTCGGTGTGACTTTCGTATCCCGATAGTGTGCTACGCTTCCAGTAGGATACAGTCTCCGATACACCCTTCTCAGAGGGTTCAAGAATGGTTCGCAAGTTAAGACCAACTAGAACTCGTAGATTGGACCACCTTACAGTTCCGACTTGAATCCAATTGAGAATGTCTGGTCGGAGACGAAGCGCGTGGTGGCGGAAAACTTGCCTGGTCCACAGCCAGCAAATAAAGATGCTCTCTGGGAGCTAGTAGCGGATGCCTGGGATGAAGCAGCTAGTAGCCAACGCTGTGCTACTTCTCTGGTCGTCTCTCCACTACGACGACTGCGGCAAGTGGTTGAGAATGAGGGATGCTGGTCCTCTTATTGAGGTTGTACCATCGGCCCTTTTCAGGGCCAAATAAACACTCGCGTAAAAACGTGACACAAAAAACCAATGGCACACCGCGTGGCTTAATGACCACATTGAGATACAAATGAAAGGTGCGAGGTGGTTTCGAACCCGAAACAGCGGACGTCAAAACCATACACGCGAGACCACCTTTGTTTGTTACATGTGTTTTTACATGGATGCAAACATATGCTAAGAAATAAAATACATTCTGTGATACTGTAACATTTTATATTACAACGAAACAAAATAACATAATCAATAGGAATGAAATTCAAGGTCGAACTCCAGAAACCTAATGGTATTCTATTTCTAACATGACAGTGAGCGCAAGCACACTGCGAAATGGATCGTCTAGAACACACCCCATACGCCATACAATACCCAATCACTCTCACCTGACCCGAATCCTACTGAGAATCTTCTAGAGGAATTGGAGAGAAGAATTAGAAAAAAAAACATTTTTTCCCACAAAACACAAACGAGGTGTTTCTACCAAATTATAATAGCACTGGGCCAGATATTACTAGAAAATTGGTTAATTTAGAGCTAAATAGACTGATGCACGTTGTTCGCAATAAGGGAAGTTAACAAATAACTGTATAATGAACAATGATTAACACTTTTCTGATGTGTGTCCAACGTTAATAAGAACTGGAGACAGTTGATGTAGTCTTATGCAGTGATACCGTAGCTTATGTTGTTTTTTTTGTGTGTCATATTGTACCTCACAAAGTAACATTAAAAATGGCTGATTACCTATTTTCTACAATTAGGCTAAGCTTGCTAAGCTTATCTACGAATGTTACGAATTGCTATTTACCACTGTCCTTATACTTCTGCCCGTGAACGCATGTACGCGACGTTTAAGTTGTTTTTGTTTTCAGACTGAAAACATTCATGTCAGTGATATGTAGATCTGTGTCTATTAAGTAAGTCTGATGTCCGTATTCTCTACTGGCGTAAAAATTGTTCAGATTGTATAATAATTAAAGTAAGGTCAAATTGCGAATGTAACTAAATCATTCTTGTGTTTGAAGAATACCACGGAAAGCATTTTCAAATAGAACAGGCCCTAAAATGTTTACACAGTGACGATCACAAATATTCATACATCCTATTCCTTTCACGACTTCTGTACAATAAGCAATTATGTTAACACACGTATGCGTCCAGCTGTATTTTGCATTCCATTTAATCAAATACAACAAATAAACAACATTACTTATAAAAGAAACAAAGTAATATGTTACACAAACGTAAATAATTGCACGTTTTCCGAATCAGAAATGTTCATACACCTTTGTACGAAGAACAAATATTTTCGTATATCAACATAAACAAAATTAATTCTCCATTTAATATTTAGCATGCCCTCCTTTTTGTTTCAGAACGCTTCTCAAACGCGCTGGCATTGACTTTACTACCGTTTGTATGACACTAGGAGGGATATTGTTCCACTCATGAAGGATTTTCTCCTTTAAGTTCCGAGTGCTTGAAATATGATGTTTTCGTAGCTTTATTTCTAAGTATGCCCAAATATGTTCTATTGAATTTAAGTTTGAGGATTGGGGTGCAGTTTCTATTACACGAGGACAATTATATAGCAGCCATATTCGTGTTGCACAGGATTTACGCTTAGTACCATTATCCTGGTAAAATGTGCATTACTATATCAAGTTGTATGGCAATAGGTCGCAAATTATGTTTAAACTGGTCAATATAGTTTTATTGATCCAATAGTCAATATATAAACATCAGTTCATCTGCACCACAAGCACTAATGCACCGTCACACCGTAACTGAACCCCATCCATGCTTAACGGTAGGACGATAATTTTGGGAATCTATCTCTTTATTCGATTTTCTCCACACTTAGCGGACTGTCATGACCGAAACCCTTCAATTTACTCTCATCTGAGAATATTACGTCAGCCCAGTAATCGTTCTGTAAATATACCTTGGTGAAGTTAAGTCTCTTCTTATAATTACATTTGCCTATGTACGATTACTTCTGTGGTGTTCTTGCATTATAGTCACTATTGCTGAATACTCTTCTCACTGTCATAGGTTACAGTGACTTTGAAAGTATTTCGTAAGTCTCTTGCAATAGCGCATGGACTAGTAAAACAGCTCTGACGGATTTGTTTCGCAATATAACTTTCTTCTCTACGCGAAAGTATGCACAGTCGCTTTGACGGGAAGTACTACGGGAGTCATTAGAGCATATGAAAATATTTGTTACTTGTAACGGTTCGTATGAATTCGTTGGGGTTTAATAACTTTGTAATGATATTATTTTATGTTTTTGTATGTATGTATGGACTCAACGTGTTTCTCAAACCTACAATTTACACTTTGTTTTATTCACTTTGATTTTTGCTAGCACACCTTTCCTGCAAAATGTTTGAAGTAAGATGCAGAACATCGTGATGTTTGTAAATCATTGATCGGCATTGTACGTCTTTTCTACCTCCTACATCACACGCACAGGGATAGAATACATTCAGTTTAACTGCACAAACCTACTTGCTAAGAGCATTTCTTTTGTAAGTTGGCGTGTATCTGTCTATGCCGTGAATGCCTGCATTTTATAGGATATTCATGGTAAATTGAGCACTTTGAAAGACCTTTCATTTGGAATAATTGTTAATAAATATACATTACTCTAGCCTTGGGCATAAACTTCAGAGTGCGGTATAATATTTACACTGCGGTTATTACTTACATTGCCATAATTAATTAAAAAGGTGGTTAAATAATAAAAAAAATGGCTCAAAGATAAAAGTACGTAGAGCCTCAAAAGTTCTCATTTTACGGTGAACAGCCACTTAGCAGATAGTGTAAGTATTTGTCGGCATGCTTGCAACAAAAAAAGACAATACTTAAACAGATTTCCCGATTTATTTACGACGCAAAAACGAGCCACATCAAATTCAATGTATTTTCGCCGTGGTTATGACAGATATTAACTTGATCTCTTTTTCCGCATGGTCAGAGGCAATTAAACACCTTGCCATTCGCCACGCGCCTCGCAGCGTGAAGTAATGGGTTGTCATAAGTTCCTGAACATTGACTCACACTGATTTGTACACCTGGCAACCCTGCGAGGTTCTCGCTCTCTGTACACTCTCCCTCTTCTATCGTAGTGTACGCTAACCACGTTTATGGCGTCAGTTCAGCTGCAGTGGCACTTTGATCTGCGACGGACCCACGTAGACAGGGAGGCTGCTCTAACATCCTGGTCAACTTAGCCTGCGCCATCTAACGGCTGTATACGCACTGGTACCTGCCTTGAGCTCTGTACACGTCGCTGCGTGTACTGTCCGTAATCATGACGATACATACTGTATGTTTCTTTACGTAGTCTGTATGATTTACGTTAGAGAGTCGCATTCCTGACGTCGTACACTCCACACAAAACTAAACAATCATAAAGTGTGACGTGTAAATTTATCGTGAATATAAGCAAAATGACGATTGGAACATGATTACATAATAAAGTATCCCCACGCCAGAGATCAGTTAGTATTTGTTGTACTGGGTGCGAAGCAAGAAGATGACTTACTACTGCATGTTTTAGAGAAGGCAACAAAACATTTTGCAGCGTGATTCCAGTAGAGGTTTTTTTATGTGGCGTTACCTAAATTAAATCTCAGGTGGAAGCAAACGTTCGTCCGCCAGACTTATTAAATTCATTGTTTTATTCTGCGTTAGTATATGTAGCATGGAGTCAAATTGAACGTTTTTGTTTAAACGGTAGCCTACGTTATTGCAACGCTGAACCAACATAATCCTAGGTACATATCATAAAGCTTTATTATTTAAGGAAAAACGAAAATAATGACATCCACAAAGAATTCTGCGAAACTAGGAAAATATGCAAGGAAACCTAACAGGGTACGCCACTAGTTGTACGAAACACTTTCTGAATCCATTTAAACATTAACAACAACAACCAAAAGGAAGAAAAAAAAAAGGAAACTTTGTACAAAGCTGATAATATTTAAACCGTTTATTTATATTTTCTGATGATACATTTATTTGCGGTCGTTTATTTCGAAAATTAATGTAGCTTCTAACAGTTGTTTAATAATTCGAAATAAATGATAATTCCTCCGTAATTTCTTGACTAACTTGAAACATTCAATTCACTTTCACTTGCATTCAATGTTAAGCTACTTCTCTTGCAAAAATGAGCTTATATAATCATGCAAAAGTCTGTCTGTGATGTTCTGTATGTCCCCTCATAATAACATTCGATCCTGTGAAACCCATTTCACCAAATTCGGTGCACAAATTGAACTTAGTAAAGACATCTGATTTTTACAATGTTCTGCAAAGCCGTTTGCTTGATTTCAAAAGGGTTGTTATTTTAATACAGTAGGGCGCCATTTCATATCTGGGGAATTATTTTACCAGGTAAAACCAAATCGTGTATTTTCACAGTTAATCTTGTACGTCTTTAATCTAGGAAGGTACGTTCTTATTGGTTCGCCATTGCGAAAACAATCAGCTTTTAACATCATATCTCAGAAATTTCACAATAGATTCCTGCCACATTTTGCAGGCAAGTAGTACCATTTAGACTTATAGTAGGCCGTGGTACCATATACAACTAAGATTAATGTGGCACTTATTGTATTTTCACAAAGGCACCATACAAATATTTGTTTTTAAATTGTGTGTGTGTCTGTGTGTGTGTATATATATATATATATATATATATATATATATATATATATATATATATATATATATATATATATATATATATATAGACTACATTTAATATGAAGAAAGTATCTACTAAAGGCATTACTGTGTGTGTATATATATATATGTATATATATATATATATATATATATATATATATATATATATATATATATATATATATACACGAGTAAATAATCATGTTCATTTATCATTTTGTAATATAGCGCACACATGAAAAAATAAAATTTTTGTATCGTAACACGGACGGACAACAATCTACCCATTCCTACCAAAGTTGACAAACAAGCAGTATGCTGAAATAAATTAATATGTTCAGGCATTTAGTTTTAATTGGTGGCAATACAGACATTTTGATAACTATTCTGTATCTATGAAATGATGTCACCAATTTCAAACAATCATTGTTTATTGTATCTAATACTGTGTATGCCATGATAACATATGTGATTTAAATGTGTAAGAAACTTCATTTTGACATGGTGACTATATAAATATTTTAGGTTCGTCTGGTATACAGTATGTAGCATACTGTTTGACCAATTTCAACCAAACGTGGTGTGTTGAACGTATCAACTACAAGTATTAAACATGCTGGTACATTGTTTCTTTAGTCTGCAATATTGTAAGGTACCGCTACAACAAGAAAATATATTGTGTCAAATGTCGGGAAACAATAAACCTGTTCCTACCTAATTTGGCAAACGCTGACCATATTAACTTATATGTTTTACGTGAGTCGGTCACTTATTTTTAACATGGCGACGAACTGAATGTTTTGATTACTATTCTATAACCACAGAGCCGTGTAACAAAGGAACGAAAAAAAAAAAAAAAAAATTGGGGGCGGGGGTCATACACTTTTAAAATATTGCGCATGTACTAGTGAACGTTATCGGAAATTTGGAAATTTGATACAAATAACACAGCATGTTGTAAATAAACAATCGAACGAAATGAGACTTTATCAGTGCTCTAAACAAAACCAGTTATATATTTCAAAATATGTGGAAGAAATAGTTTCTGAACCTATATTGGTAAGTTAAATGTGGTTTAACATAAAATAATACAGGTATTATCAAAGCAATTCAGCTTACCTTTCTTTTTATCATTGATAAATTGGGTACTCATATGCGCATATGTACTGACTCTAAGGGTTTAATTGTGTGCATATTCTCACTCATTAAAATATCGACTCAATGAATCAAAACATTATTTTGTAGAACGATTTATTCTCTTCATTTATGCTCTATATAATTTCCCACGCAGAAAAATATATGATAGCTGTTTGTTAAAAACTAGATTAAATATTTTGATCGGCAGCCAGTTTGCAATTAAATATATTGTAAAACTAAGAGGCTCGAGGGCATTTCGCCTGTTTTCTGACAGCGGTCACAGTTCAAGTGCCAGATAAAAAAATTTATACGCTAGTTCACTTACTGGTCCAAAATGTGCATATTTTCTTAGCTTAATACGATAACTTTTACAAAGCACAGCCCTCTAGGAAATTGGAGAGCGGGGGTTGAAGGAACTGTCTGTGGCCTTCTACGATACTGTAGCCCAAACATAATGATGTGAGAGGCAGGGTTTGTTTCGCTGCTGCATGCATTTCCGACCTGAAATGTCACCTCCTCGCTTGCTTAACACAGCAGTTATACCCAGGTGAAATATGTATATTTGACTACCATGGCTATAATAGGCAATCCCACAAACATTTTTAAGCTTTCGTGCGCTGTAAGTGAACTTAAAACATTTTAAACATGCATATCAGCCCAAAATTTCAAATAGGTTTGCTTGCACTATCTGCGTTCAAACATTTCACATAAAATGGCATTACAACATTTGGCATAGAGGTATTCAAGGAAGCAAGATTATTTGCCTTTCTTGCTGACTTAACAAAGCACAAAAATACAAGTTAAATAACTTGAATACGGAGTCTCGAGTTTATCTTGTCGCTGTCACAATAGGATAGGAAAAGTTATTCTTCTGGGAATACCAGCTCGCCAAAAAAAGGGATGTGTATTTTTAAAGTTTTTAATCTCTTGTAGGTTTTTCGTGCTGTGGTGTTGTAACTATCAGACTACTCGCCTCGCACCACGACAAACCGGGGTCACATCGGGATTTTCATGTGTACGAAACATGGCGGGCGTTGCTGATGGCCAGTGGGTAGTGACGGGGTACTCCCGATACTCAGTTTTCTGTCGCTGCTCCATCTCTACCTCTCTTCGCCACTATCAGCTCTGAAGACCTTAATTGTTAAGCGGCGTTTATGTCTCTCTCATGTCACTGGTGTTAGCTTACAGCTGTTTTTCACCTACATACAGTATTTCATATCTACATTGATCGTTTAAAGAATTACATACATTTTTCATCACTGTTCTCAGTTAATGTTAATTTTGTGGCAACGAATATCATGTATTACTTTCAGTTGCCACTTAGGTAAGTCGTGAAATACGAGTTCTATACGTGCCTTCAAATTTCCCTATCATGTTTCAACTTATAGACTGAATTATGATTATGTTCAGAACCATGCGTCTTTGTGGGAAAACCTTTTTTCTTATGAAATTTGCAAATACTCAGCTTCAGTTAATCTTGTGGTCTGTAACACAGAGGTTACAGTTCCCTTGTCAATGTTAATACTTCCAGCCCCACAATTAAATGTTTGGTGAGCAAATAAAAACAATTAACAAACATGCAAAAGAGAAAACATATGACATGAATAATTATATAGAAAATAATATAATGTATTTGCAGTGTATTACATTTAGTCGAACTATGTTTTTGTTAATCTGATCGATAAGTGTAACTACGAATAATACATTATTAAAAACAATCTCAGCATGCTTGAACCATAACCTTGCTTTCCAAAGATATTTGTTACCGAACAAAAAATGAAGTCAATTATTTCGTTAGCGGTAATTTGTTTGAATAAATAAGCCAAGCAGATTTTTTTTTTTTAAACAAGGCGTGCCTAGTGCCGAGACAAAACGAACAGGCAGTCATTTGGTTTCCTCATTCAACTGCTTCATAGTCCGCCTGGCTGTGTGCGTTTGGTTGCCACTGATTGCAGCTCGCACTACTGCTCGCGCCAGACATCGTGCCGCTGTTGAGCTCCCTCGTCCTTCAGTAATGCGATGCACACGGACGGGCGCTGCAACGGGTAGAAAATACTAACTGCTCAATCATCTATACTCGTTACTAAAAGCATTTTCAAAGGTTTCCTTGCCTCCCACCAAAGCGAACCGGGTTCAATCCCCGGCCAGGTCACCGGATTTTCACAAGTGGGAATCGTGCTGGACGATGTCGTTGGTTGGCGAGTTTTCTCGGGTATCTCCGTTCCCGTTCCCCCCCCCCCCCCCCCTTCGTTACGGCGCCGCTCCATACTCACCTCAATCGCCCTCATCGGCTCTCAAGACCTCACTGTTAAGAGCCACCCAAATCTCTTCACTCACTCCAAGGTTTCCGTTTGATGATTTCACCCTAAAGCCTGGTTCAGCTCACATTCACACCGATCACGCCAAACGAAGCCGTCCAAATGTAAATAGATATTCGGCATTGCCGTTTTACAGAATGGGCGAAAGCTCAGTTTATGAATATAGGATTACGACGCAAATGCACGACAAGAAAATAAAATCCAACTATACATATTTACTTTATTGTTTGGTAATAAGAAAATGTAGCAAATATTTTATGAAATAGGCTTAATTTTAAAGTTGTTTCAGAAGTACGTTTTGAAGGAAAGACTGCACACTTGTTCAGTACCTTTCACATAGAGACGATGATGCATGTGATGCGCGTGGCGGGATCGTCCTCAGCGTCTCGCCCGTCTGGACAAAACACGTCCTCGTAGGCGGAATGCTTAGTGAAGGAGTGAAGAGATTTGGGCGGCTCTTAACACCGAGGTCTTGAGAGCCCTTGAGGGTAAAGCGAGATGAGTATGGAGCAGCGCTGGAATGCAGGAGTGGGGGAAATGGGAGATCAATGAGAAACCCACCGACCAGCGGCATCGTCCTGCACGATTCCCACAAGCGAAAACCCGGAGGTGACCTCATCGGGAATCGAACCCGGTTCTCCATGGTGGGAGGAGAGATGTCTAACCACTACACCACCGCGGCCGCAGGAATGCTTAACGTTCACTATCGGATTACAGTTGTTATGTCTTACACACGAAATGACGTCGTAACAACAAATTTGTTCATACATGCTAAAGCCAAGTGTTTTTACGTGTGTTAATATTAGCGCTACGCTTCAAACGGTTTTGTCTGCCTAACAGCGCTTACATTAAAGCATATTTTATTAAAAGGAATAAAAACAATGTAACTGAAGAAACCAGATTAAAAGAACAGCCGAAGACAGGACTTTTCTAGGTCATGAACTGAACATAGTGCAGGTAAACTATCTCTAATATTTAGGGGCGGAAAATATTTCGAAATGAGACGACACTGCACGCCCAGTTGCACGTTTATTTGCACGAGAATGACTGAAAGCTTTCCAAATGACCTAAATGTTTGGCCTAGGTACGAAGCAGACATGTATATGCTCGCTCGACCAGGTCCGCGTCAGCGTTCAAGAAGCACGCTACTGTCTGCGCCAGACGTTGTGGCACTTGTCTGAACGTTGGTGCGGGGGTTTGTTGGGGAGAGGTGGAACAACTACGTACGTGGCTCTGGCTTTGTAGTATCCGACCTAGAAACATTACCCCATCGCATGCAGTTTAACTGCAGATTTAGTTTTAAATAGATGTCAGTGAATATTTAAGAATATATAAAACGGCTATTTATAGAAGAGAAATGGAAGAATCAAAAAAGGATGAGTAGGTGTTATGACCGCGAGGCTAAATAGGTATGAGTGTTAAGACATACCGATCAACAAAGTAGATGACAGGGTTGCTAACAATTCTGGCATCAGTAACAGGTTTATCCAAAGAATAATGTAAGCTTGTGGTATGGTAGTTCATATATATTGCCTAGTTCGAATATCACGAGTGATACATATGAATGTGGCAGCTATAAATTCACCATATAAAAATTGCAGGCAACTGTGCCAACCAGAAGACATAAGGTATCATGGCCAAATCGCCTTGTTCGAGGTCACAAGTTTTACCTAAGACATAAATTTGGCAGTGGTAACTTCAGTGGATTGAAAATTGCATACAACTGTACATACACGAATTCTAAAGCATGTATTTTTCTCGAATTTTTGTTTTCAAGTTCATTCAAGGTTATGGGACCAAGATCAGGGTTGTCTGTATCTAAAACGATAATAGTAGTTTGTAAAGAAATATGCTTGCTAAGTTTTATGTACCTTTTCTCTATTTTTTTGTTTTTAAAGTCATTCAACGTGATGGGGTTACTGTTCAGATCACCTGCATCTAATAGGTTGACTTTTATGTATTTTTCTCGCGTTTTTGTTTTCAAGGTCATTCAAAGTCATAAGGTCAAGGTTAATTTCACCTACATCTAATATGGTCATAGTAGTTAAGAATGTAATATGGTTGTTAACTTTCATGTATTTCTTGTCGAGATTTTGTTTTCAAGGTCATTCAATGTAATGGGGTCAAGGACGAGGTTACCTGCATCTAATATGGTGACCGTAGTGTGTAATGTATTATGCTTGCTGGCTTTTATGGATTATATTAAGAGTGTTTTTTCCAAGTTCATTCAAAATCATGGGGTTAAGGTCAACATAGTCTGCATCTATTATGGTGGTAGTTGTTAGTATTGTAGTGTGCTTGAAGACTTTAATTTTTTTTATCGAGATTTGGTTTTCCAGATCATTCAAGGTCATGGGGTTCATGACAATGGTACCTACATAAATTATGGCAGTGGTAGTTTTTAATTAATTATGTTTTTTTTTTTACTTTTATGTATTTTTTCTCGAGTTTTGGTTTTCAAGGTCATGTGTTTGAGGTCATGGTTACCTGCATCCAATATGGGGTATACGTGATAGCCACCACGATCCCGGTCGCCTACCTATATGGTGGTCGCCTACCAAGATGGTGGCTGCCTACCAAGATGGCGGTCGCCTACCAACATGGTGGCCATCTATCAAGATGGTCGCCCCTTGCACCTGCCAAGATGGTGGATGTGTATGGGTGAGGGGTGGACCTTCCTGTACGACATTTTGGAACTCTGGCTCGGTAACTTTTCATTTGACTGCATGTCATATTACTAATATTTCAAACGTACCTCCACTCTCTCAACCCTTTACGTCACTATAACCTCTACGATTTTGGCAGGCATGAGGTCAAAGTGCGGGGAATTCAAAGTCAGATGTTGGTAGATGTGTTATAAAGAAAATCCAATTCTCTATCTATATTTGTGTTATTTCTTACAGGCACTGAATACGGTCATCCAACGGTTAAATTTCCGGTTTTTGGTCAACCAATTTGGACTCAAACTTAGAAACTGCAATACCTTATCCCGCAAGGAAGGTAATTCATAAAGAAACATTCATTTTGTAAATATTTATATGCGTGAATGTTTCAAGTGTAAGACAGTCCAAGATAACGCAATTATCAAATTGGTATATATTTTGCTTATTTTGTAGTCGCTACAACACACACATGAAACATGCAAGCAATTTTATTTATACTTCAGTTCATGTATAAATGAAATTAAAAACTGAGTTACGACTTAATACGTAATCTTTATTGACATTTGGGTGCATACATCCATATATAAAATGCGACAGGCATCAAGAAGTGCTCACATTAATGCGAATAGTTTCCTTCGAAATATATCTAGTAGCTCGTTGCATGTATTCTATATGATATTATGTTTTAAAAGGTGAATATTTTGAGTATTTTTAAATAACCGTAAATCTTTCAAGTGACAATTTTCACTCCCGCAGATAATATTGTAGTAAATTCGTGTTATAACACTTTAATAATCAATATATATTTACTGCAATCCAAATTTGGTCACCGTAATCCAAATTTGGTTAAGACATGTCGGTGCATGTAAATAGGCCTTTACTTTATGAACGGAACAAAGCATGAACAGGAAAACTGGGAGGATTATTTTGAGGACAAGCTAAACTTTACACACTTATGGACCTAATCTACCTTTGCATTGGATTACAGTTAACAAGGCTCATTCAGGAATGTGCGAAGTAAATACGAAACTGGCAAGGAAAGACGTTTATGGATCACGTGCTGTATGTTTTAGAGTAATATTGGCCACCACTTATTGGAGAAACTAACAGTGAATAAACAGTAGTTGATCGGGTATTCATTGGACAGTGAAGTCTAGACCACTGTCGTTTTGTGGTCTCTGATTATCATACACATGAAAACATTATTCCAGATTATGTATTATTTAATGTTTTTAGTGATTATCACTTTATGTTTTCAAAGATGTTGTGTGTGTTGGCAAGGGGAATTATAACGTAATACCTCCTTTCATATTTACAATTATGCATGATTTGGAAGTAATTCTTTCCAGTGGTTCACTGTGGCCTGTTTCATATTTATTATTTACTATTTGTTTATCAGATCTGATACAGGCAAGTCCATAATTGAGAAGGTTTCACCACTAATTTACTTTTACTGCATTTCATATAATGTGTTGGAATATATTCGTACAAAACTGAGCTCACAGAACTATTATTCGAGTTTTGTATATTTTTTCCTCCAAAGCCACGTGTTGCTGCAGATCTTAGCCACGCCCACTCCGCGGCACGTACCTCGACTTGGGAGGGTGCAGCTAGCCGAACATACCCGAAGGGGACCTAGAAATATTTTCTGCTACACGAGATCGCTCATTTTTTCTGACGAGAAGTGAACAATTAGCATTTTAATAAACGATTGTGCAGTTAACAGAGTAGCCAAACTATGTATTCTCTACCGCTAATTGTTAAAGACACATTTAGTTCCGTGTTACCGTTTGTAAATACAGGATTTAATTATAACATTTTTACCAAATTGTTATTAGCAGTAACTAAAACGTCTGTCTGAAAATTGATATAAATATGTTTAAGAGCTGTACGGTTGGCAGCAAATTTTACCTAATAGCCCAAAAATAGAATAAAATAAGGGTCCATCAAAGTAGTATGGCACTTCCGTCTCTTTACCTTACTTGCTTTGTGATATCTGTATTGTTTTGTGCTCTGTGACTGGGTTAAGTACTCGGAAGTTAGGCGTAGAGCACTTTGGTGGGGGAAGTGTGTGGTTAAGGTAGGCGAGGGGGGAAGGGGGAGCAGGCCGAAGTAGCAACAACTCGCAGTATGATAGGTGTGTTCGCGTGGTTTGCTATTCTGCTAGTTTATTGCTATTTCTGGGAGTTGCTGTTCGTGTTACCGGAAGCACTTTTTTTTTTTGTATACTATTCGGTTAACGGTTGCAATTGCTATTCGTGCTATAAAAAGCAGCTCTTTCTGCTCTTGCTCGCCGAGGTACGGCAGAAATATAAAAACGAGCAAGGTGGAATAAAATGGCCGTCTAAATAAAATGTAAACGTTGAAGTGTCTTGCGAATGACGATTACAAATAGTAATTTGTTTATACGCAGGTTGATGAAGAGAATATGTTTGGGTATCCTGTAAGAAGCGCAGAGAGAAATAAAAATAACTAGACGCCTTCATCCTCGAAAGTAAGTTATCTTGAGTGGTCAGAATTTTTAATATACGTAAATTAAGCAGAGACAATAATGATTATCAACTTTTTTAAAAATAAAATTTCTTTTATATATTTTTGGCATTTAATTTACTGCTGTTAGTCGTTCGTGTCGTCCTGCCGAGATTAACTTGCTTTTTTTTTTTTTTTTTTTTTGCTACTTTTCGGCTGGTGATAAATATCACCTGCTCACAGATAGTAGAAAAAGCATACGACGCGAACAAAACGATGGTAGGCGAGTATTTCGCACACTTCGCGGCAGGGAGATGGCGAGACCGCGTGCAGGTGTAGCTAGCTAACTGTACCTGCGCGGTCTGGGCAGCGCGCGGCGGGCCAATCAGGAGGCGAGAATTGGGAAGGGGGGGCCCATGACGAGGCGCGAGAAAACGGGACCGCAGCGCCGCGCGACGTCGCGGGCCGACGCAATTCGCCGCTCGCCAGGGACTGTTACCGTTAGCCGCAAGCCGATGACAGTGAAGGAATAGGTGAATCCTCCACTGCCGACGGCGTCTCTCGTGGTGCTGCGAGCAAGGTCCCCTCCGCCCTGCGCTGGCAACCGCTTTAAGAACTACGCTCGAGTGTAGCTCGAGCAAAAATACTGTGGAAACTTCTTTGCTATTGGAAAAGAAAACGAGCATTTTCACGCAGTCGTTGTACTGCCTGTGTTCAACAGGATCTTACAACTCTGCATGCTGAGTAATAATAACTTTCCTGGCTACACAAATATTTTTGTTACATCTCCGCAAGAGGACAGGTGTGATTGTAAAACATCTTACACAAATAAAGACATTTGATTGGGACAAAATCAACTCAGCACCTTAGTAATTGACAACCAGCCAATAATGAACACTGTAGAGCACAGTAAGTGTTCCATATTGTCCTGTTTACCTATAGAACGGTAGCGAGTGGGAACACAGAGGCTAATTGATAATACCACTATCTTGGTAGTTTTGTAGATGTCTGCTGACCTCAAAGTGTTAAGCCTAGAGATAATGGAAAATCGCGAAATTTTTTGAACCAACATATCTTCTATAACATTCCAACTAGTTTATGCTTTCATGATTGGATGAACAATGTTCTGACTCGGCTAAGTTGTTTGCAGACCAATCACAAACTTTCTGCCTTATAGTTAGAGCCACGAGTATTTCGCGAATTCATTTGGATGCTAGATAGACTCCAAACACTTGTTATTTTCTCCTTGTGTTGTGATTGGACGACAGTTGTTTAAACTCGCCCCGTTCAACCGTGAGCCAGTAACAAGCAGGAGGCAGCAGAGTGAGTGAGTATTTGACAGTCCTGTACAGAGGCCTCACTTGATGAGAACAACCAATAAGGAAACGATAATGTCTCGAGTGTATTGAGGACTGTCCAGTCTAGCTGCTGCCAACTCAATCTGCGAAATGCTCGGGGCTCTACTTATAGTATCAGAATCCT
This sequence comes from Dryococelus australis, assembly GCA_029891345.1. Lineage (NCBI taxonomy): Eukaryota > Metazoa > Arthropoda > Insecta > Phasmatodea > Phasmatidae > Dryococelus > Dryococelus australis. Next base: position 116,252,498 of record CM057000.1, on the reverse strand, counting down.
CATTGGCCTAGTGAAATTGGGCAGTTGCTTCATACATGCATGACAACCAACAAGGAAAGAAAACTGTCGGACATGTGTACAGTATGTTGAATCCTAGCAAACAGTCAACTTTTCCCGCGATAAGCCGCCATCTCTACTTAAACCCTGCTAAAGTTCTACTTCGAGGATATTCGTCAGCCTCATATAAACGAAGTTTAGAAAATTACACCAGAGGGCCAATGCACAGCACTAGTACGCACTCGTTGTGATCATGTTTTGCATTAGCAGTATTTCTTACTAAAGGCTGTTCGCGATAAAGTGAACACTTCTGAAATGAACCTTAGAAAAATATCACTGCTCCTGCGTGGCATATATTTCAACGGGCTCACTGAGTTACATGCGAACAGTAAAGTTGGTAACGATGAAGGGAAAGTAGTTCCATAACTTTACGTTAAATAAAAAGTGTTAGGTAACCATTTTAGACAACTCAAATTAGTTCTTTCTCTTTCTGTTTCTTTTTTTTTAATGCGCCAAAGAGTAAAAATGAGCAGACTGCAAAATATTTACTTTTCTGATGATTTCACAGTTTCACTTGACAGACGTATGGATAAAGTGATGAGGCCTATGGCAGTGTTAATTTTACAATAGGCGGAGGAATACACGACGTGCTTAGGAGTAGATCCTAAGCAGAACTTTCAAAAGTGATGATTTTACCGTGAACAGCCTATAGGCATTACAAAACACGCCCATTATTTTCTCTCTCTTTATCCTATAAGTTATAAATAAGATATTACAATTTATAAATAAAATGTAACCAAAAACAAGCGCCCTTTATATCAACACAAGTATAAAACGCTTGTGATACATGACAAATTTAACCGTTTCAGACCCACTTTAATGAACGGTTTCAGGTGTTGCAAACAAAAAAAAAATTGTGATGCGTGCTGTACTTTAGTCGACACAGCACTTATTTTGCTATCACAACTAATGAGTTGTAGACTCTACATTCGGCTACAGTTATGCGAACAAATTTTGGACCTACACCAATAAGACTGTTTGCGAATCATTTCCAATAACTAAGATCATTGGCCATTGAGCTACGCAGTGTGCAGTGCAGACAAAAAATTACATACACGTGGGTAATGTACTCAACTGTGTACACTGGATCTGAATGGGTTAGAAAGCAAACAAACACGTCATATATGGGATGTTTTTATGAGACGTTTGTTTAAAAAAAAAAAATTGCGAAGAAACCGCGAATAAACTAGCATTGTCCGGCACGATTCTCACATGAGAAAATCAGGGGGCAACCTCGCCGGGAATCGAACCCGGCTCGTTTTGGGGGGGGGGAGGGGGTAGGCGAGATGGCCTAACAACGACAACATAAGTAGAGTTTAGTAAACTCAAAAAGTCAGCAAAGACGTAAATATGGATCGTTTGCTGGAAAAACAAACCGGACTTCATGAGAATTATGTAATTTTTTATTTGTCCAGGTCCATGCACAGACATTTCTTTGACTTGTTGATTCAGAACTTGTTCTCTACGGTACAGAGCGGCCACATCTCCTCGGGCTCTCTGAACGTACAGTCTGTAACCGCAAGGAGACATAGCAAGTTCGCGTTATTTCCTGGCACCAGGCTGGACTCCAACGTTCTGTGTGCACATTCAACTACTGCCATTGGGGAACAATAAACGTTGCGCGCTTCGAAGGAGTTTCGAACCACTAATAAAGGTTCCACATCGGAGTTAAAAATCGCCTCTAAGAGGTCACTCAATAAAATTACTTCGCTCCGCCAACGAACTCGCGGATTGTTCACAAGCAGGTAATTAACAGTGAAGCTTAGCATGTCACCAAATAATAACGCGAATTTTGTAGGTCTCTACTTATAACCGAATAGGACTAAAAGGCTATGCACAATGCAAGTGTGGTGATTCGAACTTTAATTATCAGCTGCATCGTTGGATAAGAAGGACCAGGCGTTTTAACTTACTGAGTCCTTTTGTAGTTAGGCAGGATTTACAACGACCCATCGCGTCCTCCCGTCATCAGTCCGTCAGTCACGTGACCAACAACCAATCAGAGGTGGCCATTAATTATATCCGTCCGTCCATCAAAACCCTGGCAAGCTTTAACTTTTGACGGCGAACGGATGAAATTACAGCCTTCTAAACTTTCACGATTTGTTACTCGTTCATCCCGAGTTCTTTACAAGGCTGTGTGGTGTGTGCAGTGTTTTGTTTTGGCTGTCTTTTGTTTTCATATGTTTGTTTATGTAACTGTAAAATTAAATTGAGTTACATTTTTCCTGAAGGTTAATTTATATTTACGTTTTAAAACACGAACTCCTTTTGTGCAGTAGTAAAAATAATAAAAGTATGCTTTATATGGTATTAAAATTTTTTTTTACAGCGATTAATTCCCGTTACGTACGTGTATGGATTTTTGGGCACTTAGTATCACAATACCGCCAAAATTTTTCACTTTTTAATGGAGAATTTTTTCCTATTTGTAAACAGTTTTGTTTTTATTATGTTGCAGCAATGAACGTTCGACGGACGTACGAAGTTTGGTTGTAAATCGCTCGGCTGGGAGACGGACGCACGTATGACGGACGGGTGGATGACGAACGGACGCGACGGGCTGTTGTAAATTCTGCCTTAGGCATAAGCAATATTTATATATATATATATTCGTGATGCCTACTACGAATGTGTGTGCTCGCACAGAGAAGGCTGTTTAAGCATAATTGATACAACATTTATGTGTTGGTATAACAATGTTGTCGATTGGCACAAAGATTGGATGCAGACACGCCATATTCGCAAGAAAAAGCAGCTGTACTCGCGGGGCCCCTCTAGTATGGGCAAAACCACATGCTGCAATAGGATTCTGCATGGGGCGCGAGTTTTCTATCCCGATGTTGGGAAATTCGCCTTCCAAGACTTATACGAGCGCTATTGTGATGTGATAGTGTTTGAGGATTGCACACGAGTATCACTGTGATACGGTGCAGAGTATTGCATTCACAATATTCGGATTTGGCCGCTTGTAGAATGTGTCAGAGTGGGCTTCTAAGATAATAATAATAATAAATTACATAAAAATAAAGTCTCAAGCCCGTGTTTGGTTACTGCTACCTGTTTGAGGAATGCTTGAGTCAAGGGCACACAATTTTGCCGGAGCCTATTATTCCTGAAGGCTGTTCAGTTTTTCCTGGCCATTGCTATACAAGATAACCAATTCTAAATGATGAAGTTAATTCCACCTGTTGGGATTTTTTTACCTTACTAGCCAGTCTCGTTAACAAAACAAGACAAGTCTGTGAAATAGCACCCTTAATTTTTCTATCCGTGAAATAACGTATCATTTACTAATGCTTTTATATCGTACTGATCGAATTTGCGGCAAGAGCTACACAGTATTATAGGCTGTTCACGGTAAAGTGAGCACAATTTAAGGCCCTTATAAATTTCTTCTTTCACCCAGTTTATGCCTTCCTGCTGCTTTTTAACATGAACATTGCAATGTGATCAATAAACACAGTGTATACATTTAACCACTCTCAAAATTTAACGCCTTAGGCTGGATTGAGACATATTTATTTGTGGTTAATGTCTGTTGGGAGGGACTTTACTGTGAATAGCCTATACTTTAAAATACACCAGATAGATAGCAAAGAAAAAAAATCTTGTATCATCGAAATAAAATACTTCTTGCTCTCCCCATCTGCCCCCCCCCCCCTCCCTTCTTGCAGGGACCAAGTCCAATCAGGAATCTCACTCAAACCATGAGGTTTCAGGTTCCAAATAATGGTCAGCAATGCGTAAGTAGTCAGTTAAGGTACGTTTAGTATATAAGGCGTTCCATGATTTGTCAACATCTTGAGATGGGAGCGGGGAAAAGCAAATATTATAAACTAATAAATTATGTTTCCCTGCCCTAGCGGTAAAACTGCCTTCTTGGTGGAGAAGGCGATGAGCTGATAATAGTTTACAGAGTAATACTAAACGATTTGAGTATAAAAATATATCGCAGGTTATCTTGGTGGGTGTGACTATTCTCTAGGTTTCTGGGCGTGTCCGCGTCCAAGTTTTCTTTCGTCCAATATTCGCGCAGTCATTACAACAGATATTGTCAGTGAGAACTGTCTAAATAGTCATGGTTGATGATAGCAGCTGCGATGACAGACGAAACGTTGGCAGAAGAATAACGTTCTTCGCGGCTCAAGCCCGGAAGCCTAGAAATAAAAAAAATTTGAACATTATTTACCGACGCGAATACGTCTTTTTAAAATCAGGTCGACACACGGGGTTCCAGGACGGAGAAGGCGATGCAACATTTGCAGTGTGATTAATTCCGACACTAACTTCGTGACTATTAACACGATTGAAATAAGTTCATATTGAAATAATAGCGCAAAATATAAATGTTAAATAACCCCCTTTTATATAGTGTTCATTACGTAGGGGAACTCTTATCGATAACTTGCATTGCCCCTCTAGCCCCGTTAAGGTATGACGATGAACCATAAATCATACCATAACACCTTAAAGGGGCCATGGGCGTAGCTAAATAATGAGTCATGATTAGGTAGAGCAAAAAATAATAACATGGGGTTTGTTGAACATAAGGATTATACAATAACTATTACCGCACTATTGATCGGGGGAGCTTAAATACTATAAGTTTTGTTACCTCGCATCACCACTATTACAAACTAATTGGAAAGTCCCCATCTTGTTCATGTTACCGGAGGCTGATTCTAGGAGGCGGTTAACGACGGCCGGACATACCCATCTCCATGTATTCTTGGTCCACTGACCCGATGACAAAAGACGCAGTGCCCAGGATTACGTTCGCCTATACAGGGCCCGTTGTTTAATATTTTCGGCCCCCTTTACTGGTCGGTGGTGGATGTTTCTGTGGTTTGCGATCTCATAACTAATTTCAGCAATCACGGCACGTGTCCTGGATAAATATGTGAAGATGTGATCACGCAGGCCGCTCAGCTAAGGCGTGATCACTACCCATAACAGTAGTGTCGTTCATGCGGGTGAGAACTTTTGAATTCAACCTTATAAAAAAGTCACTGCCCCTACCTGCATATATTTTAAGGGGCGCCCTGAGTGACATACGCCTAGTTAAGTTGGTAACGATGTATGGGAATTAGTTCCGTATCTTAACGTCGAATAAAAATTGTTAGGCAACCATTTCTGATAACTTAAATTATTTCTTTCCTTTTCTGTTTTTTTTAATGAATCGAAGTATAAAAATGATCAGTTTTGTTCAATATTTACTTTCCTAATAATTTCACAGTTTCACTTGACCAGCGCATGAATGAATTTATGAGGCCATGACAATGTTAATCTTACGCAAGGCGCAAGAATACACAACGTGCATACAGCAGGACTTTCAAAAATGCTCATTTTACCGTGAATAGCCTATATACGATTACGATGCTTGCATGACCTCGAGTTGGTACCGCTCATGCGCGACTTAGGGGGGGGGGGGGTCCGCGGTGACTGGCGGCGATTTTGGGCGTGGGCGAAAACTTCCGTGTAGTACACCCCGCGCTGATTCTGGGGCCAAACGAAATATCTCTTCGAGATCTGTCCATTTAAGCCATAAAAGCCAAGTGTTAGTTTCGTTAGTTTCATTTCATTCCCGTGCCCAAAAGAAAGTATTATAGTCTATTCGCGGTTTCTTCACACTTTTTGAATCAAACCTTTGAAAATTCACCCCAAGTATGACATGTTTAATTATTTTCTAAATGCGCCATGTATCACAACCGTTTTATATCTCTGTTAACAGAAAAGAATCTTATTTTTCATTAAATTGAAGTTCCACCTATATTTATGTATATATTATAATATTTAATTTATAATAAATATTAATGAAATAAGAAGTAATGATGAAATATATCGCAACATAGAAAACATAACAGAAACAATACGGAAGAGACGAATGCTATTTTTTGGACATTCATATAGAATGGATGGCACCAGGTTAAAACCAAACGGATCTTCAAATATCTTTGGAACAAGAAATCAACAACAACTAGGATTCAGGAAGTTAAGAAAGGTTTCGAAAGAAACAATATAAGTGAAGAAGAAGCAACAGAGAGAGAAATTTTTAAGAAAAAAGTGTTTAAAAATGGGATTTCAAGGCAGGAAGGAAAAGAAAACAGGCTCGAAATGGTCTGAGGAGAGGAAAAAGATACATAGTGAGAAGATGAAGGACTACTGGAGGAAGAAGAAGGAACAACAAAGGGCGAAGCATTGAAATCGGTTCGTGGTCCCTAGAAGACCCTAACAGAAAACGAAGAAGTAATATTAATATAACAGTGAGAAAACATGTTTGTTGGTAGCGCCTAGTAGGTAATAGTTTTCACGCAAGATATTATTACAACGGAGTGCGCACGAGTGTAATTTAGTAGACTAAGTTTAGCATAGTTTGCACGAGGTGGAGGAATATCCTGGATGTAAACCTTTAGCAGTGCTTCAGAAAAGTGTGAGTTAACCGTGAATAGATTATAGAAGATAACCCAGGCGTAGAGACCTGAGAAATTCGCGAGCTCAACATCCTCCAGGATAGACTCCACGGTCTTGTGTGCAATCGTGCAAATGTCATTTTCCCATTGGTTGGTTTGCCGCCACAGCAGAGGGCGATGATCGGGCGTGCATTTTCTTGTATGTTTCTCATTGGCCTAGGATTCCCCAGGAGGTGTCATATAACGCGTGGACCAATGGCAAAGGTGACACAAAAGTAAGATTTTTTCCAATTCTAGCTTGTTCCATAGTTTAAATGCGCGAATTTTTCAGGTCTCTACCCAGGCGTATCCACATAATGCCCACGGCCTTACCCCGCACACAGCCACATCCTGATAATTAAAATTGATAATGTTGCTGTGACGGGGCTGAGGTTGTGTGTGCGGCCACACCACGTGCATCCCAGTACGGACGAAACGGGTTCGATTCCCGCTGAATTCACTCCCGACTTTCGCATGTGGTAAAGATGGAGAGGCGTGCGCCTCCGGAATGTATTTCCCTCCCTGCTCCATCCTTACTGCTCATCGTTCACATTGACGATAAATACGTCCATTGCTACAGTCGATTCGCAGTTTATTCACACTTTTTAAATTAAACCTTTGAAAAAATCCCCCCCCCCCCTCCTCACCATGTATGACGTGCTTGGTTGTTTCCTAAATACTGCATGACTTTTATCACAACCGTTTTACACTACTGTTAACATAGAAATATGATATTAAGTGTTAAATGGAAGTTATATTTTATCTATAAATTACTATATTGTATTTATAACTAACATAAATAAAACCCGGTAGAAAATAGGTGCGTTGATAATTCTTAGTAAAACGTATTTCTCATACAAAGTACTATTTAAGTTAATGCGAACTAAATTCGGCGCGTTGTCCTTTTGGTGTAATTTTTTTTAGTCTTAATTAAGGTGGGTTTACAATAAAAATATTTAGCGTTATATTATGCGTTATTTCGTGTACAGAAGAGCAGAACGTATGTTATCTTATGTATTGAATCCCAATTAAACAGAGAGGTTGGTGTTATTATATTTACAAAAAATGAAAATATAGCAAATATTAAAAAAGGCGTGTGTGTGCATATGTTTACGATTGCATCTATTCACAAAAATAAGCTTCTTTGGTAGAAAATGTCGCCTTTGGAGTATTATCAGCTTTAATGTGGTTGTGATATACGAGGTCGCCGGTTTCCATTGGCTAGAATTAAGAACCATACTCTATAATCAAGAACGGAAGTTTATGCAGCAAAAAAAAAAACGCTGTTTTTGGAGGTTTGTGGGCAAACGGAAAGGAGGGGAGGGAAACCGTCCCCCCCATCCTTCCTCTTTGAAACCCACCCCCCTCCACAAAGTGCCCCCTCCCTGTCCAATCCTGGGAGGAGTTAGCAGAACAAGGGAGGTATGTTTTCCATTTTGTTGGATTGGGGTCGGCCTGGAAGGCGCATTTTTTTAACCGATTTCCTTCAAATTTGGGGGAGGGGGGACTTTCCGTGCCCCGCCCTCTCCACCATTGACAGTTAGGCCCTTCGTAAGCCTAAGAACTAAGTCTTAAGTCTTATGTCTTAAGTTTTATGTCTTAAGTCTTACGTCTTAAGTATTAAGTCATACTTTCACCGTAATTGCTATTGCATGTCGGGATGTGTGAGCCAGCGCCGATAGGTGCGAGCGATCATATGTCGATGTTCCCAGACGACATTGCACCATAAATACTAATTCGTACGGTTACCTGATTCATCTTCGGTGGTTCAGATCGCTGTTTCCGCTGGCTCGACCTCTGGTTAAAACATTAATTGGAAACTGCAAACACAGAAGACGTGTTTCAGCATGCCGGATGAGTACTTACGGCATAATTACTAACGCATAATTTTTTTATTGTAAACGCAGCTTTAATTTTTGTTTTCATGAGGCGGGTTGAAGGAATTTTGCACGTAAGTGGCCTAAAAGCGTGGGAGCGCTAGGGACGACCGAGACATGAGCATCAACTCTCTCATCGCCTCTATGTCCAAAGTACTGAACTGGCGTGCAGTCCTGCCGTCGATAACGCGCCCCTGTGAGACTTTCAGCGCAGACCCTACCGTTTTGTGGCGTACTAATAAAAATAAAGGTTCGATGCACGTCCCTATTCCTTTTTAAATTGTTTTGTACCGGAATGCCCATGCCTAAAAAACGACCGTGGAAACACCCGTTTGAGCCATTTTCACTATCACAAAAACACGAGAGAGGTAGGAGCTGGAAAACGTATACAGACGCGTACATTTTCTTAAATGCTGTTCGTAAGCAGACATCACTCAGAAATGTTGGACGGCTTTTTTAATAAAACGTTTTCTGCTGGCGTTCTACGCACCGTTCGGCGGCCTACCCAGACGGCCCCTGAAGATGGCTGCAGGCAAGCTGGAAGTAACTATGAACGTAGTTTAGGCGCCGACCTTTGGCACGTGTAATGCCGGAATCACACAGCCCCGACGCGCACGACATGACGGCCAACAGCCAATCAAATAGGCTACAAGACAGATCGTCATAAGCCCGACCGATTCTGTCGTCCGAAAAGCAGTTTTGGATTAGAAATTATTTCTACTCTTCGTCGTGTCATGCGGCAAGACACACCGAATTTACAACCTTGCAAGATGAAATTGTATTGCAGGATTTCCCTACAACGGTAAATACGCAGCTTAAGAGAAAAATAAATTGAAAATTACTGTATCTAACTCTTAAAGACAATAATTTTACCTTTGTATGCATTATCGATACCAATCAGTCACCATTGCGTATTACAATTTTCCCTCTTGTTCCCCGCCTTTGAAACTAGCGTAGGCTATCAGCGCCTTCTAAATAGTTAGGTTAAATGCCGAGAGCGTGGTGTCGGTCGTGCTGTAAGTTCAAGTAGTCACGTTGAAATGTGTCGTGGTTGCGTTTATGGTCGTGTCGTGCTGTGTTGGTCGGGGTTATGTGATCCCGGCATAAGTAGGTGGAGCCGACGCGGCGACGCTGTGCGGGCGAAAGTCACGGAGAAGAGAAGGACCGCTCCCCCAGTGACCAAGTTTTTTTCTCCTCCCGTGAGCACAGAGGCCTACTTGCTTGGACAAGGGCCTGTACGCGCTCTCCCTTCCGTAATCACCGCGCCGGGGTCACCAACCACACACACACACACACACACACACACACACACACACCTAGCTGCGTCTCCTTGTTGCTTGCTCCTCGCGGACCTAACCGTGCAACAACACCACACCACACATTCTCTCTCCCGCGCTCTTCACACTTGACCACACTCACCACCCCCTTCCACCAAGGTGGCGTTCCAAAACTTACTTTGAGAGTAAACTTATCTCTTTGTCTGTCCAAAAACACTTCGAGTATAGGCTGTTCACGGTAGAGTGAGCACTTTTGAAAGCCCTGCTTACAATCTACTTATATACACTTTGTGTATTCTTCCGCCTTATGTAAAATTAACATTGCCATGGGCCTCATTACTTTATTCATGCGTCGGTCTAGTAAAACTGAAATTATTAAAAAAGTAAATATTTTTCCAGTCTGCTTATTTTCACACCAAGACGCAAAAAACAAATGCGAAAGAAATAATCTAAGTTAACACAAAGGGTTACCCAACACTTTTTTTTCGACTTTTAGATATGGAACTATTTTCCATCCATCGTTACCAACCTTACTGGGCTAATGTCACTCGGTGCACCCGTTAAAATATATGCAGGCAGGGGGCATTGACATTTTTCTAAGGTTGATTTCAAAATTGCTCACTTTAACGTGAACAGCCTTTAAATGTTTTACTTCCTCTTGGTATTGTCCCAAAAATGCAGAGTAGGGACCCAAAAATCGCGCAGATATATTCAGCAACAAGTTAGACTCCACAGTCCTTTGTGAACTTGAGACTCAGTTAGTTGTTCATTGGCTGTTTCTCCAGTTTAATCACTGACCAGGTCCTTGTTTTCCGTACAGGATCGTTATTGGCCAAAAGTCGCCAGGGGCGTTTCTAACAAACTGTGGTCCAGTAGAAGCGTAACTTTGTGGTACGTGCGACTACAGTTTAACATGTCCTTAAATTAGCTCGCGCATATCTCGGATCTCTAGTAATTACTCTGATGTGAGCATCTTGCCAGAGTAACACTTTCAAACGCACAATTTCAGCGAGCAACGAAAAAAAAAAAAAAAAAAAAAAAAATTGACATTCTGATTATAGTCTCAGACGGGAAAATTACAAATGACAAGTGATAAAATTCGTCTTTTTATTTAAAAATTAACATGTATAAAGGTTGCGTTTTTGGAAGTAATGGTACGCGCTGCAGCTCGCACCGAACTCGAGCTCCCGTTAAGCGCGGTCCTGCTCTGTGGGGGAGGGGGTGACCCACCTCGATCCTCCTCCCCTCTGCTGGAGAAGCCGGCAAGTGTAGAGGACGCACAAGAGTAATCTGCGAATCAGGACCCTCGGCGCAACGCGGCATTTAGAGAAATTTCTGGGCGATGGCCTACGACCCTTTAAATATTGTAGCGGTCCAACAGCCAGCAGTATTGGTAGAAGCTTTCTGGTTGAGTGCGGTAACCGGCACATCGGTGAAGAGAACAGACGATGACGGGAGATTACTAGGCGGTGGTGGAAGAACGTTCTGCTTTATAGTATCAGAAACCTCATCGGACAAGTAAAAAGTGGTAATACCTATCTTCATACGTGCATGACAGCCTATAAGAAAATAAAACTGCCGGACATGCGCGCAGTATGTCGAATCTTAGCAAACAACAAACTTTTCCCGCGATAAATCACCATCTCTACGTATGAGGTATACCTATTTTTTTCTTCTTTGCGTGTTCCTTCTCTACGTAAGGCATTCTTTTTGGACGTCATACGTCATCTTTCCTCGGCGACGCTATCCGGTTTACTAAGTGAGCGCGAGTGGTGATGGTGGACGTAGTCATCCGGGACAGCTTCTCTGAATGTAACACGACAATCCTCGTACACTTTCTCGTCGAGTCAGAACGCCCACGAGAAACCCAGGGCCATCAGCAGGGTGACGCACACTGTACTACCGGAAATTCGACAGTGCACTGATCCATGTACACCGGACATTCAGGAGGGGCCGCAGTGGTGCAGTGGTTAGACTACTCGCCCGCCCTCACCTAGGCGAACAGGGCTCGATTCTCGGCGGTGTTCGCTCCCGGATTCGCGCATGCGGGAATCGTGCCGGACGAGGTCGCTGGGTCCGCGGGTTTTCTCGGGTATCTCCCGTTTCCCCCACCTTTGCATTCCGGCACTGCTCCGTACTCACCTCGTTCCACCCTCGTCGTCTGTCAAGACCTCGATGTTAAAAGAGCCGCCCAGTTCTCTCCATTCTGAACATTCAGGAACTAAAACCCGGTTCACACACGCCGATCACGCCGACAAGACAGGGCGGAAAACTGGAACAACCACAAAGAAACCGTCCTCTCTTCCCGCGCAAGCCACGCCAAAATGTTAAGCTCGTGACGATATATCTGCTCGCGAGAACTGCAGATTTCGCGCTCGCGAGAACTGCAGACTTCGTTGTTATTTACCAGTAATCAGTTTGTTCACATATTTTAGAGCACTAATTGTTTGGAATGTCAGTATGTATTGGTATAACCGCAAATAATAGTTATAAAATGTGTATTCGTAGTAAATTACGTGAAAATAATAGTTTATTTTATTCAAAACTCAGATTATATAAATGTCGTTTCTAAATTAACCGATAGATAGCACTGAAGTGTAAAGTCTTTTTGTAAATATAAAATATCACTTATTTTAAAATCTCGGTATTGCAAATAACGAGCGAAACAGTATGGTCGTAAACATTCTTCAACCGAACAGCAAAACGGTAACGCAGAATCTTTCCTCTCCACTAATAAAGAACGATATCCAACCTACTTTCTCCCGTAGCATTTATATTTAATGCATGCAATAATTTTGAATTCTTTCCTGTCGGCTGGGTTTTTTAAGGTGCCTAAGCCGGTTTGTCCTTTTCTGATTTTAATTATAGGTTAACTATAGGTAGGGATAGGAAAAATTCGCGAATTCATTTCGGGACAAGATAGACGTCAAACATATATGGTGAAGTCATCTTCCCAATTGGATCACAGTTTATTAGACCCGCCTTGCACGCCCCTGAGCCAATAGCAGACCTGCAAGGAAACACCTTGCACATCACATAACTGCCAGGTGTGGGGCAACAGCCCCACGCAGCTGAGGCTCCAGTATGCAGAGGACTGAGGAGTATAGCCTACAGGTAATTGACTCGCGAAATTTTCCTACCCCTAACTATAGGTACACTCAGGGAGATAGTCATGGCCCCAATCGCTGGCCATGGCTGCACAATCCCTCTCTGCCGCGATGCATGTCTCCTTGCATGATTTCTCTTCTTTGTAGGTGTAAGGGGCTCGCCTTGAAACGCATTTAGCTCCCGTCCTACCTGCTGGATACACTAAACACTAAGTAATATGGTAGTTAGAAAAAATCGGTAACCCAGAAAAATCTGCTTACATGTGAACAACCATAGGCTGTGTCCGTTCTGTCTGTTTAGCGTGATTGGCATGTAATGCTAAACAAGCTTCATGCTTGGTCTACTTTGGTTGAATCAATGTATCAACCGCTTCAACCTGCCCACAAGGTAAGCGGATCTGGCTGATGTGCACAGCAGCATCAACAGATGAATGGTCGAGCATGACCTCCCACTTATGTAAATTAATAATAAACTTGTGAACGGTAGAAGAAGAAAGAAGCGCAAATGGGCAAGTTTAAGTGAAACGGCACAATATTTTTCTTGAACTGTGCACAAATACTGCAGATAAATGAGAGACTTGACTTGAATTTTAAAAAGGAAAGAGCACGTTTATTAGATAATGCAATAGCACAGTGTTTAATATGGTTTCCCTGTGCCGTAGTTATTGCACATGTGTAGGGTTATTTTGTTGTTTTCGTAATAAAAAAATATGAACAACCTAATGTACGGAAATTTTCTCAATCGATGTATGTACATAATTAATTAAAATTACTTTTATATTTACTCATTTATATACCTATACATAGTAATTCACAAAATAAATTGAAAATAATGTTATTTTTACACATTTATGTACCTTTACCTATACATAATAATTTACAAAATATATTGAAAATAATTATACATTAACATATTGATATACTTATACATATACCTATACATAATTATGTATAAGATAATTTCAATTTATATGTTTATACATCTATATCTTATATATACATGATTATTTATAATGTGGGGTTGGGGCATAAGTCATGGCAACTATAAAATGTTGTGACGAACTGCTATCGGTGCACGCAATGGTCCGTGTCGCGGGGAAGACAGGCGGTCCCAGTGCACGTTGACAATGTCAAATGGGGCAGGGTTGGCCTGTACGAGCGCAGAGAGCAACATGAAATCAGTTGTCCGGTGATCGCCATGCCAGGTGGATGTAACCCGTGTTGAGCAGCGCTCGTATATCAAAATAGCCGTTCTGCGTGGGAGAACTGCCAGAGAATGTCACAGGGAGTTGGTAGCAGCTGTTCGGAATAATGCCCTGCCATACCGGACAGTCGCGAGGTGGGTAGGAGCGTTTCAGCGAAGACGTTTACAATTGTTGGTGTGTTCTTTATTGTCCATACGCGTAGTGATTACCTTGTCATGTCATGTGTTTAATTCACATTATCCACACGCGCTGGTATTCTCACACTAGATACATAGTTGCCATGATTTATGCCACAACCTTTGTATATAAAATTGGTTTTAAGTAAAATTTTTCTTGGGGAATGAGTATGTGGGTTTTCTCAGAGTGCTGCCACACCGCCAAAATGAATTACAAATACGTAGGGCTGCATCATCGCATTGTCTTAGACACACAGCATGACGTCCTGGATCCTGTTATTTCGAGCATGGTTTTTTCTTCATCCCTAAAAATAACTGCGTGTATGCGATATTTAAAACGAAATAACTTATTACTTTGCCCTGTAGGCATAAGTGAATTATTCTCGCAAAGAGATGTGCACGTGTGACTCGGCTGGCCTGCCACCCTGGAGCCTGACGCGCCTCTAGACTAATGTACGTACCATCCCTTCGATTCGTTGAGACCTGCGCAGTGCCTACGCTGTTGGCCGACCACCTGGCTGTGCCTTACAGATTATCGAGATGTTAGTTGATCACACAATGTCGGGCGGGCTGGACGTGTACCACCGCTAGTGTTGCGGATTAAGGATGTGCAGCACTATCGACTCTCTTGCATGACTAATGGTTTTAATGTATGTTGTTTCACGGCAAGCAAAGGACCACAGCCTTTACAAGTCACGTAATGGGCACCGCACTTGTTGCATTGTAGGCTTTTTTGAAGTTGGTCCTTGTGAACATTCGTTCTTTTTCATGTCACCGAGCATTCTAGCTTATAATAAAATTCACGATGCTATAGCAACACTGGCATAACTGTTATCGACTGTGGTAAGAAGTACGAACGGATATTTTTTGTATATTATATCTCGCTATATTATACTCTAAGATGTACTTGTGTATATGCCAATCCTTAATTATCTGTTAAGTGACTAATTTCTCATTTACAGGATGGTTTCATATCTTTTACATTCGGTCCCCCCAACCCTCATGTTAGGCTGACAGTGTTTATTTGTAATAAAGCGCACATGTTTTAATTTACCCATAACTGTGTACATACATACAGTACATCTTGTTATAGGTGCAATTATATAATCCTTTATTTGTTCAATGTATGGCTGGTTGTTAAGGGTTATCAATGCTAACGAGGCCTTGGACTGCTGGTCTTGTGCTGGGCTAATGGTGTTTATTTCTATTACTATATATATATTTTACTTTTACCAGCGACTATGTGCATCATGCATGCAGTGCATTTGTATATACCTTGATTTTTTTCCCACATATCGTTGGGTGTTGTGTGTTACCCATGCTAACCTTTATTTATATACATATTTTCTCATTTTATATATACAGTTTGGATGTCGGTGGACAAAGGAAGGCTATCAGTCGCTAAGGGGATCCAAGATAACAGACACTCATGGTAGCAAACGATGGGGGTGGTGGTGGGTGATTGTCGTGTATGTGCAGACTGATGTGTATTTCAGACCCTACACTCTTACATACATCGGTAACTTTGAAATGCACTTTATGTATACCTTTATTTTCTTTAGATCTATGGCCGGTTGTCATATGTTCTCGAATTTAAAATGTTTAGAAATAGTGTCCAACTATGCTAATAATAGTTCTTAAGGCCTACTTGTCCTTATCTCCTAGATTACAGTCTGAAGTGATGCCTGTGATATGAATTTGTCGTCTGTTCTTTTAGCAGATAGGCAATGATAGGAATTAATGCTTATAGGAAGGCTTAAGGGATAATTAACCTCACATTATTTTAAAGCAAAGTCCATAAAGATATCGTACCGGATTACTGAGCTATTAAGAAGTCTTCGAAAACATATATGACCCGTTTTCACTCACTAATGGATATATATATAAAAAAAAAGACTTTAATGTTTAGGTAATGTTTAGGTATTTGTATGGATAGTCTTTTGAAGCAAAGGGAATAACAATATCTTATCGCGATAATGCGTTATTAAAAATTCCTCGAAAACACATTTGGGAGTTGAATTAAAAAAAAAAAATCTTGAAAATACCTTCTAAAGCTAAGCGCATAAAGCATCGGGTTAATTAATACACAATTTTTACCACTTTTGACCATCTTAGTGGTCGAATTTGGAGAAAAATCCTTTCCTAATGGATGCTTGCACTCTATGGGGAAGCCATCCCCGAACTTTCATGGTTTTGCAGCCAGCGATTTGTGCTGTGCGTTGATTAGTGAGTGAGTGAGTAAGTAAGTGAGTCAGAAAGACAGGACACTTCATCTTATACATAGATAATGTCTCAGGTATTCTGGCAGAAAAATACGTCAGAGGGATGTTCCATTACAACCACACAGGAAATCATTTTGGAATGTGACAAACGAAATCTCACAGTGTACTAAACAACGTTGACCATATTTATGTAAATTTCATTGTGAAGTTGTCTGTTACTTTCCAAGAACTCATGGCGAGTGACTTCATCTATGGAGAATTCCTTAGTGGTATTATTTGACTTTGACACAAATAAATTTTATATTACTTTCATTTTTTTTTGTTCGCTTAATGTTTTGAAACTGTAAATTACAGACCTGAATAATTGAGAGGGATATTTTATGCATTTTCTTTATTGTTATCATGGTGTTCCTGGTCCACAAACTTTATAACTGTTTGAAGTAACAGAAGTGCACAATTTTAGCATTGCATATAAAACTACTATTGTCCTTTGAATGATTCTCGGAAGGGAGGTTGACTGCTGAAAACAGTTAACTTTGTCTAGTTTTCGTTGTCTGTATGTTTTGAGTGATCTCTGAAATACATCCACGATCGGCAATTGCATGCGAAAAAAATTACTTTTTATTCAATACTGCTTATGTTGTGTAACCAGTTTTTTTTTCTTCAAATTAGTGCTACACATAATTTTTTTTTATTACGACAGCACGAACATTGAGTTTCTCACCTTTTCGAAGCCTCGTTATGGATGAATAATGAAGAAGAGTCAATTGTAGTTAGTCAAGTATACAAAAAAAATGGCAAAATGGCTCTTAACATTCGCGTCAGGCGCTCATAAAACAAGGGAAAAGTTTGTGGAAGCATGTCATGATTGAAATTAGAAAATACATGGAAATAGCTGCGTGAGGCGGCAGTTTACTTCCCCCCTTCTCTTTGGACGGACGAGCGTTCTTTCGTGGGCGGAGTGGAGTGTCTTCGACGCTGAAGTTCTTTGAGAGGAGTGTGTCTTGCAGGTGAGCGAGAGGCCGATAAGGACGGGAATAGCTCGCATGTACGTCGCGCCATACTCGCCCCTATGCTCGCTGACCTGCGGGTTCGTGTCTTGCCCGCTCGCTGCAGTCTCCGACTCCCCACCGCTAGAGACAGCGCTCAGTCTGTTCGAGGTGCCGCCGCGGGAGGTCGGCGAGAGCAGGCGGCCGCGCGTCTCTTTTTGTCAAACAGAACGCCAAGACCGTGTGAGAGTGCGTGGATTGTACGAAGAAGCATATTGCAACATTTATCGGCGAACGCATATCGCTGACTTCAGACTCGAGGAAAATAAGAAACAAGCTGTGTCTATGTGCGGACGCGCGAGGCATTGCTGATATTATTGAAAGGCAAGTACACCTTACAGCTTTATTGTGGGAGATGAAGTACAGTGATTATATAATGTTAAAAACCGTGTTCGGAATAGTGGTTTTTTGTTCATTTAAAGGTCACCTGATTCGAGTTAACTGACTAAAACCATGACATATTTCGTATTTTAATATTTAATTTTTGGTATGTAAATACTGAAAAACTAAATTGCAAAGTCGCAATCATCGTTGAACAAGTGACATCCGCTGGCATCCAAATTGAACGCTACTAAAAGTCTAGCACTGTCAAGATTAATCCGTCATGTTTCTTATGTCTAGTTGTTACACAACTCTACTCTAAAACTACAAAACAAAACAAAAATAGCGATAACCGTAATGTAGTGTCGGATGTTACGTTTCTCTTAAAAAAAAAAAAAAAAAAAAAAAAAAAAATTGATTCAATGTATGAAATAGACATAAGGTCACGAACGTACTCATGTTCGTAACATGAAAACTAAGCTGGGGCGTTCTTAGTAAGAAAATTCTTGTTTGGTAGGTCACAGTAATGCAGATATTTTATTGCTCTGCACATTCTGCCACCCAATACCAAACATTTTCCATCCCATGACGTGTTTATGATTGCGGTTAACCCTGAATACAAGGCAGTCGAGTGCGCGTTGTAGCTGGCATACGGCATTGCTTTCAAGGCAACCTACTCTACAGCGAGCTGCGAACAACTGGAGAGTCGCGGACATGCGAGTTACAACAATAATTAGAGCATGCAGTCTTTGCCAGTAATTAAAGGAAGCACGGATGCAGCGAGGCTGGACTAATTTAGCTTGGTAGTCCTGACCGTACCAAAAAATTACTTGGGCCCACGGATAGCCACGGTGCGTGTAAAAAATTGTACTGTGTCAGTAATAATACGAGATTTAAAAAAAAATTAGTGAACTAATGTAACACTGTTATATTTATAATGTAATATTTAAAAATATATAAATTTAAAATGTCACTAACAATAATTAAATACTAATAACTAATCCATATGTACACTTAAGCCTGACCCGTCAATATAGGTGATCAATATATACTGGCTGTTTGAACATCCAACATCGAATTTAATGACAGTTAAATTAGTCTATATAACCTTTTATATAGGTACTATTCACACACGATTATCCAATTTATGTTTGCTAATATACTAAACCAAACCTTGCGTATTCTTAAAAACAACAGCCACATCCTTGACGTGCAATGGACTCGAACACGTAATGTAAACTTCTGGTAATATCAGGTTCACCACCCAGGTCCGCAAGGGGGGGGGGGGGGGGTGGGGAAACTAGCTTGTTAGTACAATGTAAGTCAGTATACCTGTTTGTAAGTACATTTTGGTGTAGGTCTTGGTGTAAAAGTTTTATACACGTGTAATAAACTGCAACTACTATTCACTATGTTATTTTCGTAATGCAGTATGTTCCGTTTGAGATTATCAAAAGATGATTAGTTGAAAATGCCAAACCAACGGATTATTACTTTCAACCCTCTTAATAACCGAAGTGTCGGCGTCAACGCCACGACAAACAAATTTTCAATTTAAGATTACTAATTTTTCATTTTAATTAAAATATTTCAAGTTTTAGAACTCAATGTGACATCTCAAACTAATCACCCGATAAATTACGTTCTATTTAAAGACTAATAAATGTAAATATCGGAAGTACAATATCAATACTCTCCTTGCTCTTAAAACCAAAATTTCTCTCTGTCTCTGTTGGCAAGATTATGACAGTCAGTGAGTGGCAACTTGACCTATACGAACCAAACAACGTGCCATTTACAAAATCATGTATCAGCTGATGCACGAATGAACAAATTTTAATATTACGTTGGCTGTTTTGAGTGCACTCCCGACGCACATCAGACAAGCAGAAAATACGCGGAAAAGAAACAGTTACTAGATTAATTCATATATTTTATTTTACATGGTCACAAAACAGTGGTTGTTAGTTTAACAAACTTCGTGCTAAAGTAGTAATGTATAGGTGTTCAAAATGAAATGCACATTAAAATGATCCGTAGTCAAACGAAACACGACTTCAAACCTTCTGAATTTCTTCTCACATCGTATCCTACTCTGCATCTATGTCTTCTATACATGCTTGATATTAATTCCAGAAGCCTACATAAATATGGCAGGGTATTGTTGAATTATATTTTTTAATAATTTGACGAAATATATTTCAAACTCGTGTCGTTTCGAGTCAGTAATGGGAGTAAAGTCAACTTTAAAAAAGACTGTATCAAGAGGCAGGCCAAAGTGCTGCCACCTGGCGGGTAAAGCTTGGTTCACAACCATCTGTCGCTTCCGTCAGTCAGCCATCCGTTGGATTTTTCGTCCGTCAATTGAAAGCGTCTCACAGCAGTCCGTCGATCCGTTGGGCCAGAAAATTTGCAGTGTTACCACCCAACAACACTATCTTTCTCGTTCACAAACAAATATTTTTAATGAACATAATAAATATATTATCTTTCCCTAACGTAATTTATCAGCATTTCCTCGGAAATCTACAATTCATCTTTAGTTCAATTAAAAGGTGAAACGTAAATACGTAAAAAAACTTCACTGTCTTGTGTATTTAAAAAGAAATTTTCAGACAAAAAACAAGTGACTGCTTTCCGACGGCCATGTTCAAGAAATGAGGCGATGGCCCGTCCGTCCGTCGAAGGTTAAAAGTTTGAGATATTTGATGGGTTATCGGATAGAAAAAGAACTTGCTCTGCGAATGTTTTAAGGTCACGTGACCGACGGACGGATGGGCGACTGACGGATGAAACGTATGGTTGTAAGTCCAGCTAAGGCGCTCGGCTCACAACACGCCATGGCACGGCACGCCATCTGTCAGCTATCTCCCGAAGAGAAAAAAATAGCTTCCTTGTGTAAAATTACATATTTACGAACTGATGAGAATGGTTTTATTTTTCCGCGAGCTCTGTGAAATTTTTAGATTTTACAGTTATTTTGATTACAAGTAATTTCTATTGGGCCGGTAATCGTTACGTCTACGTCCATTAAATGCAAGCCATTTCCTTGTTGTTTTTGTTGTTACTATACTGTATTAATAAAACGAAGAAAGTGGGACGCGCATGGGTAGTTTTTAAGCAATTCTTGCGTTATTCCACGCCGTATATTTCCAACTCGAACTTTTTAGTATCAGTAATAGCAGATTTACTGGCTTTCAATAGTCGTCGGCGAATGAGTTTGTGGTTAAGCAAGTTCCGCGAATTACTTTTATTTCCAGTCTTAACATATTGGCTGTAACGTCCAAATTGTGATAAATACTACAATTATCGTCTCGCAAATGCTAACCCAAATTCGCTATCTCGGATAAATTAAAAAAAAAGAGTGAGTAAATGTTTAATTTTTTTGCAAATTTCTAAATTTTTTCTTTTATAACCTAGTTTACGAATTTTTTTAGACAGATGCCAGTCTATAATTACCTTTAAATCTGTTTAGCATTACACTATAATGGTAATTTGATTAGCCGGGTATGTGTTAATGAAATATACAGCCTCCATTTGACGCACCAGCTGATGGCGAAAGGATACGTAAACGAAAAGTAAACATTAGGCGCTACTTTCGTCGAACTGTCAAAATCTTGCCAAGAGAGTACGCGAGTTTTGGTAAGCGTTTGCATCGTCTGTCAAAATGGCCACTGGAGATTCAGCACGGAGTGAATGGAGTCGCCTTAAGTACATACGTGTGTAAACATCTACTGGTAATTTTTTTTTCAAGTCGCAAAACAAGGGAAAAATTTTTCCGAAAGAAGACCACCTTGAGGATTTCTGTTTAAGTGGTGTAACCGGTATCACGTTAACTTCTGCGCGTTAAGCTTGTAAGATGTATTTACGGCTCGGAGTTCGTTAAAACTAAGCTGCGCAGTTGAAGAACAGACTCGTTACACACTTAATTTCCTCCTCATTACGCACGTGATCAAACTCAGTTCAAATGGTGGCGAATGTATTTTATTCTGTAAATGAGTATCTAAGGATTTAATTTTCATTTGTAGTAAGATATATGACATCACGTTTACACACATCCTCACACACACACGCTGCACACTGGCATCCTATATATACTGGGTGATTCGCTATTAGACAGACAAACTTCGGGAGGTTATTCTTCATGAAAAAATAAAAGGAAAACATACATGACACCTTATACATAGATCGAATACTAAGGGAGGTATGAGCCCTTAAAAAACGAGGTTTTAAACCGTATTTGTGCAAAATATCGGTACCGAAGTAAAATACAATGACAACTCTCAGAACATTATTATATGTTATCGGGACCTTCGAAGTAAGAGCCGATATTTTGCACAAATACGGCTTTAAATCATGTAATTTTAAGGGCTCATACCTTCCTTAATATTCGGTTTTGGTATAAAGTGTCACATATGTTTTCCTTTTACTTTTTCATGAAGAATCACCTCCCGAAGTTTGTCGGTCTAATAGAGAATCATTATATATATATATATATATATATATATATATATATATATATATATATATATATATATATATATATCTCCACAGTCTGGAGACTTTTGTGCTCGTGCAGCAGGATTTATGAAAACAACTTTTTTAATTAATAAAATAAATTAATGAACAAGTGCGCCAGCAATAACCTCCGGTAAAATCTTGAGTGGAATATGTGAGATTCCGTAACATTTGATTCATACGCCATTCTCTACGTAGCGTAGAACCTTTTAGGGCACGATTTCGTGAATTTTTCATTGTGGCTGTACCTTACGAGCAGCAGCCGAGGTAATGATGGGAACATCAGACGCGAATCTGCTATGTAGAACTACGCGGCCAACTCGGCTGGGTATTTGCCTCAAGTTCAAGCGCGTGGTTGCAGCTAGACAGGCACAAGCGCTCCAAGCCAGCGCACGTTGCTCGTAACAAACTTTACTAGGCGGCTGCTCGTCAGTGTGGCAGCTGGATTATATTCGTACCGGCATAATGTATGTTTTATTAATGGTGCTAATGATTTTGAGGTAAGCTAATAAATACATTTAGTTAGAAATCGGCGGCAATAGAATAGTACTGTACGACCTGTACGTAAATTCAAGAACCGGTTTCGTAGTGTTCGTTTAAAGTATAGAGTATCTAACAACATGATGCATACAGGCCTCAATACATTTTTAAAATTTTGTTAGTATCTTACAGTTTATGAATACAATTTCTGATCACAAAAGTTACGGTTGACTCAGTGCAATCAAAGAAAATCTGTCGACACGTAGTACATTTTTGACTTACTATTTGGCTCCTTACGGTTGTCGTCTACGTTTATGAAATGCAGTTAGGCAAAGTTTGTTGATAAACATGGAAGGACGCAGTGGTAACAAATAGTTTTGCATAGGAAATTTTGTTAGTTCAGAAATGTAATAAATTATTTCCTTGTTAGAATAATGTTTGCGTCTTATGGTGACGAAGAAAAAAAAGGGGGGGGGGGGGGAGAAGAGTGAGTGAAGAAATTTGGGTGGCCCTCTTAAAAGCGTGGTCTTATGAAAGTCAAGGGAAGAAAGAGGAATGACTGATATTTTAAATCCAACTTCATATGAGTGGCTTATTTAGTAGGTGTTTCTAAATTACGGCGATTTTAGAATTAGGCCAAAAAGTTTATCACAGTGTTTTTAGCAACATTAGTAGAATCAAAAACGTAATTTTCCCTAGATATTTCCGTTTATAATAGGACCATTTACTCTTTATAATCACCCTAAATTGTATTTGGTTTCAGGGTTACCAAATCATGCTTTCAAACAACAGGGTTAATCGGGATTTAATGAGAGTTCGTGTAGTATTTTGTAGATTCGATTTCTAATTATCTAACTTCATTGGGATTTGGCGAGTTAACAAATGATGCGCCGTGAGATAATATCTTGTAATACTACAAGCAGAATGTAACCTACTTCCAAGCCATTGTAAACTGTTATTTTATTATTAAAAGTTATTGTTGTAAGTACTCCTAGATAATTTACTTTAAGAAGTTAAGCAGTACTATCCTGATCATCATCAAATAACCAAATTAAATTAACTGTAAACGAAAAATTGTTGAAATACGCGAACATAACCTCGTAATTTTTTATTATCTCAACAATCGGAACACTTTCTTGTTTTTAATAGGAACATTTTTACGGAAGAATTGCTATTTTGTAAATTTTTAACCGTAAGTTGAGAAACATCGAATTTTAAGCAACACTTATTATTTGCTGAGATCTTAAGCAAAATAAAACCAGACATTTTGGTACCGGCCCTTAATAAGTGTTTTCTTAAACCTTGAGGTAATATATTACGATACTTGTTATCAAACTTACAACTGTTGTAATGATCTGAGACACAAATTCTGATAAACCACAGCCCTATTTCAAAATAAGTGCAATATGCATTCCCATACTGTACCTATATTTTAAAGGTTGAACTAATATGGCGGTGATCGGGTGATTTCGTTTTGTTGATAAATGTATAGGCCTATTCGATATTGTATTACGTTACCTACAAAAAAATAGATCCCAAACTGCCATTTAAGTTTTTGAAACCCTATTCAGACTCAGTGTAACAATTGTGCACCTAACACTGCAAGGGTCAGACTGTGTGCCAATCGACACATTTTGTTAACAAAATGGTCATGTAACCCGATTTTGTCAACAAAATCAACTAAGTATTTTTTCAATTTGCGTTTTGCATTTTGTCAACCTTGAAGCTGACAAATTATAAAAAAATATAAAACAGTTAATCACTGCCATATTAGTTTCGCCTGTTTGAAAAATTTAAATACACATACAAACGAGGTTGTTGAAATAAACAAATTAATGTGTATCGTACTCGCAATAATTATTTCACAAAGCAAGTAAGCCTAGGTGGAATATTCTTGAAATGGCATTTTATAACTACATAATTTTTGTTTAACAACAATATTATGCTATGATTGTTTTAGTTGGTACATTTAACATATGAAACAGTACTCTACCAACTTTCATGAATATCAACTGTTTGTTTTAAGACTTTTCGGTGTTTCAATATCGGAATCACGATGAAAAAATAATAGTAACGTGACATGCTAGTCAGCTGAATGTCGTGGTGTTCCGACTTAAACCTTACAAAATGCTAAACACAAATGAGATAAATCCAAACTGATAACGAATTGGAACACGTCCACAATGCTCTGTCATCTTCCCTGCGGGTAACTGATTCGTAAACGTACCACTTCTCTAGCTTATGATCGGTTCATATCACCGTAGCGAAACACTAGGCCTACGGTTATGAGTAGGGATATGAAAATCTCACGAGTAGGCTAGACCTGTAGGCTAGACTCCTCAGTCCCGTGTATAATCGAGCGTCAGTTGTGTGTTCATTGGCTGCTGCCCCAGAGAGTGGCCAGTGTTACTACACACCTGGCAGTATGGGATTCGCTACTTCCTTGCAAATCTGCTATTAGCTCAGAGGCATCCAGGGCCTTTCTAATATACTGTGATACAATGTCTAATATACTGTGATACAATTACAAAGGTGACTTCGCTATATATGTGTTGGAAGTCTACTTTGTCCCGAAATTAATTCACGAAATTTTTTTATTCCTAGCTATGAGCTGTGGCAACGAAACAAGTGCTCTCGGCGTAAGAACAACATGCATATAAAAATTTCTCTGTTTGCGACACTTGAAATCACAACTTAAAAGTAAGTCTGAAAGATTTAACATGTGAAATCGGGTTACTTGAACTTTTATAGCTACACAGACTTGTAGCCTGTTCGCGGTTCCTTCACACTTTTAGAATCAAACCTTTGAAAAAATCATCCTGGCTACGAAGTGTTTAGTTATTTGTCGAATATACCATGTACCTATAGGGAAACCTAAAAGATCTCAGCACATGTTAGATTTTAATAGGCTACTGGTGTGTCAGTAGTTTTGTTATACTTATTGGCGGCGTATCATCGTGAGAAGACATTTTCTTAATATTAATTGAATAACTCCAATAGTGTAGATCTGTGATTCGCTGGCATACTTCTAAGACATGTTATATGGGAACCGTCCAATCACGAAAGTGGATTTTAGCTAACGTGTTATGAAATACAATCCGTCTTGAAATCCTTTCGTGAAAATCGAGTGTCCCTGGCCACGAATCAAAACCGTTTTATACCTCTGTTAACAACACTTCTTATCTTTAGTTAATTTGGAAATTTACCTATATTTTATTTATAAATTATAATACATCATTCCTAATAAATATGAATATAAAACAGTTAGAAAACATGTGTGTTGGTAGCGCCTAGTAAGAAATAGTTTCATGCAAAATGCTATTACGATTAGGTGCTTACGAATTCGGTGCGATGTCCTTTGGTGGAATTTTATAGACATTATTAAGCTTAGTTTGCTCGATGCGGAGGGGTATCCTGGTGGTAGATCTTTAGCAGGGCTTCAGAAAAGTGTGAAGTAACCGTAAATGGATTATAATGTAAACAGCTAGTGGCTGCTGATCACTGTAGTCGCATTTAATGTAACGCACATTGAGTTGTTCAAGCACGAGGTGTAGTGAAACTGAACTGGTGGATACGCGTTTTCTAACCATCTGCAGGCCATAAAGAATTGTGATAAACTGAGCACTTTTGAAAACCCTGCTTAAGATCCAATTCTATGCACGTTGTGTATTCTTCCGCCTTATGCAAAGCTAACATTGCCATGGTCCTAGCCACTTTATTCATGCGTCCGTCAAGTGAAACTGTGAAACTATTAGACAAGTAAATATTTTACAAATCTCTTCATTTTTACACTTCGATGTATTAAAAATAACAGGAAGAGCAAGAAATAATTTAATTCATCACAAATGGTTACCTGACACTTTTAATTTGACGTTAAGTTATGGAAAAACTTTCCCGTCCATCGTTACCAACTTGACTGGGCGCATGCCACTCAGTGCGCCCGAGAAATATATGGAGGTAGGAGCAGTGGAATTTTTCTATGGTTGATTTCAAAAGTGCTCGCTTTATCGTGAATAGCCTCACACAATTTTTTCTTTTTTTTACTCCTGTTATCCTGTATGATTTTGCTTTTCATGTTACTATCACTAAGTATTTAGAAAAGTTTCAGTTTGCACCTGGCTAACTTGAAAATGTTGCCCGAGTTGCCTGCACTACCTTGAAACTGCCGTGTTGATAATAAAGTGAAGGAAGAAAAGGTGGCGGGGGAGAAGGCTTGTGTATTAAAAATATTTACCGAGGTTTTACTCGTGTTTGTCGAGCTGTAGTAAACTATAAAGCAGGAGTCACAATACCCCGACGAAACCGGACAGACAACCACGACACGATGAAATCTGAGTAGTAGCCAATTAAAAGCAAGGTCACTGTGTCATCAGCCCGACAAAATAGCAGCCCCGACAGTCCGACAAAAGTAGATTCTGTTTCTGCTTTCCATCTTGTCGGGACTTTTCGAGGCGCCCAAAAAAATGTAAAGATGACATTAGAAAACTAAATCTTGTGCGTATTTCCCTACTGTAGTAAATAACAAACTAACTTGCGGCCAAAATATTGGTCCAGTTTGTTTCTAAATACTTTTTATCTCGCGTATAAATTCAAATTTGTCAAAAGCAAAACAATCATTTATGCTATCGCAAATTTTAAGAACTAAATATTGGATATTATAAGGATAACTTGCCGTTCTAGAATTTACCGATAGCCAACTAATATACTTGTCGGGCAGATTTCGTCGGCGTATTGTGAACGCTGAATAACATTTAATATGAAATTCCGTCGAGCTTGGACGTCATATCTGTCGTGACGTGTTCGTCGGGCTATTTTGACTCCAGCTTAAGTACCGATTCGGTTCGAGAACGGCGTCAGTGGCGCAAACAACTTAAAAAAAAAAAAAAAAGAAAATGCAGATGTGAAACAGTTGCTTATACCGCCAACTCCAGCAGCAGAGGGGCCGCGGTGGTGTAGTCGTCACACTACTCACCTCTCACCTAAGTGGACCTGGGTTCGATTCCCGGCGGGGACACCGCCCCCCCCCCCGCGGTGTCCACGCCGTCGTCCGGCGGTCGTGCCGGACGATGCCGCTGGTCGACGGGTTTTCTCGGCGATCTCTCGTCTCCCCCCATCCGGCGCTGCTCCATGCTCACCTCGCCTCACCCTCAGCCGTTCTCAAGACCTTGATCAGATCTCTCAACTCCAGCCGCACGCGTCACAGCGTTCGCCAATCAGCGCCTTGTAATCTACTTGCCGGCCGGCGGCCCAGCCATGCAGTAACCAATCAGACACAATGCCTGTTCCCTGAATCCCGCGCAGCCAATCAGAGAATGGCTACGTGCACGTCGAAGGAACCACTCCATGCCATTTCATTTTTGTGTGTTTATCCATGGGCGTGCGGAGGGTTAGGTAATAAGCGGTGCCAACCGCAAAACGGAGACTCGATTTTACGAGATCAAAAATACAAAGTAAGAATATATTTAAACATATTTGACACAAATATTATAAGCGAAGTATATTATATCTAATTTTAATTTATGGTCGTTTCGAACACGCAGGCTGTAAAGTAAAAATACGAAATTAGCAATATCTTTTCTTATTTTACTGTTGACATGACGCAATAGCGGCGTAGTTGCACAGCCCTTGCGAACGCCTATGTGTGGATACATGCAAAATTCACACGTTCTTCCGGTGACATTATAGACTCCACTGCCTTATAAACAAGTAACTACAGTTCGTGATTTCATTGGCCCCCTGCATTGTAATCAACGTCACGTATCTCCTTATAAGAGATTGGCCACTCCACCACTGAACTTGTATTATGCTCAAGAGTTTTCCGAGGTTTCCCAAACATGCTATTGGTCAATGGCTGAAGTTGGTCTAACGCATAATAAGTTGCAGTTCAGTCTGTCTCAAATAATAACGGGAATTTTGCAGGTCTCTGCCTACGTGTAGAAACGTGCAAGATTCGCGTTATCTTTCGGTGAGAGGATTTCTCCACTGCCTTATAAACAAGTAACTTTAATCAACGTCGCTTACCTGCTTGCTCAACTTAAAAGAGATGGCCACTCCCCCGCTGAACTAACATTACTGGCTAAAGAGCTCTCCGAGGCATGTCAGACACATTTCCGGCCAACGACTGAAGCCGATCAAATCCGTAGTAACTTGCAGTTCAGTCTGTCCTTAAATAACAACGCGAATTGTGCAGGTCTCTACCTATGTGTTTATGTACTGTTGTGTGTGAGTGGTTGGGCGGGGCTCGCCACAGGTCCCGCAGAGTTTCGGGTAGAGAATTGCGTAAGCCCGACAGAGACACGGGGTCGTGTCACGACGAGGGCCGTGCCAGACGTGGCCCGCCCCCAGGCCGCCGTTACTCAGCGAGCTGGACTCCAGCGCAGCGGGGCGCGGCGGCGGCGGCTGAGCTTTCACGTCGTATCGCAGAGTGTGTCTCACGACACACATGGCGAGGCAGTGCAACTGCCATACTATACTTAAGCCGATATTACACGATACCTGCAGTCGTACTTGGTTCTTGTACAAGCTTCTTAAGGCTGTTCACGATAAAGTGAGCACTTTTGAAATCAACCTTAGAAAAAACTCACCGCTCCTGTCTGCATATATTTTAACGGGTGCACTGAATGACATGCACCCAGTAAAGTTGGTAATGAGGAATGGGAATTAGTTCCATATCTTAACGTCAAATAAATTGTGTTAGGTAACAATTTGCGCAAACTGAAATCATTCCTTTTCTTATCTGTATTTTTTTTATGCGTCTAAGCACAAGAATGAATAGTTTTGTAACATATTTACTGTTCTTATAATTCTACAGTTTCACTTTGGGTGCGGGAGGCTATGGGTTCGAATCCCAGGTAAGGCATGGGTGTTAATTTAAGGTAGGTTATAAGTTAGCCTGTAAGCCGTCCACTGTTAAGCTTTCAAGCATAAAACCGGAGGACGTTAAAAAGCCCTTCACAATACAATACAACACAGTTTCACCTGACTGACGCATGAATAAAGTGATGAGACCCATGACAATATTAATTTTACATAAGGCGAAGGAATACACAACGTGCGTACAAGTAGATCTTAAGGCAGGGCTTTCAAAAGTGCTCATTTTACCGTTGAACAGCCTATGCAAGCCCTGGTGCACGATCCGGTATACAAGCCGCTATATGAGCCGCCATGGAAGATTCATATTACACGACAGCAGTTCGCGTACTAGCATTTGGCACCCTCGGTGGGTGCGCAGTGTTGTGGTTCATAATAAATATGAACTCCATTCGTAGAACTGCTACCAGTCAGTAACTTGCGTATACCTATGAAAAAAACTAGCTATCACATCTTAATAGTACTACATTACTGTTCGCCTTTTACATAAATTGATTGCTTACTAGTATAGTTTAATTCATTTTCTTGAAAATGACTTGAAGTTACTAGAATACGAGCGTGTTATTCTTAATTTTCGACGAAAATTACCGACTGGTTGCAAAATATAGTTTTTTCTTTACGTACCGGGATGTTATCAGCATGCAAAATTTAACGATAAAAAACGCCACCAATTTTAATAATGTACAAGTTCGCACGCGAAGGTTTTGATTTTATATACAATATATAAGCTAACTAGTTCAAATTAATATTTTCATAGAGTAGGTAATGTTTTAAGTATTTAGAACGGTTTTAAAAGGTAATTAAAAGTTGCCATAGCCAATATTATTTGTCGTTGTTGTATTTTAAAGTTATTTGAAAGAGTTTCAAACTCACGAATGTATAATCAAGATGGAGGCGTCCTTTTCGATTTCATCACATGGTTTCAAGCAGTAGCCACGGGGAGCGCCCTACGCTCTGAAACTGTGATGTGATTGGCCAGGTACGAAAGCCGGTGTGGAACCTGCCACGAAAAAGAGGACGTGTCAAATTACCAAACCTGGTACGAAATCTGGCCGTACAAGGCGAGAAATGCCATGACGTATACCGGCCGCTATGGCGGACCTTGCACAAGCTTTTACGAAATCTGGTATCGTGTAATATCGCCTTTAGGATGGACTCACAATCATAGGCTAGAGATGAGGTAGACCGATCCCACTGACTGCGCACAACCAGCCTCCGTGTCCCAACATTGAACTGCTATTCTGCGAACGATGATCATAAACGACGTGAATAGAATTTGAGGTCATAACACTCTTTTGCAAACAAGCACTTTGAGATGTTTGCAAACTTCCGCTGACCAATTCGTAATGCAGCTTGATTAAATACAAATAGGTAAAAGTATTTTATTCATATAAAATTTGTTGTCTTTTGAAAACTAAGCCATAATCAAACACGTTCATCGCTGTCGACCATGCGTGACTTTAACATGTGTGATGATGTGGGGTAGGTCAATGGTAGATACACCCGCAGAAGACGAAGAATCGTTCTATCTCATTTTTAGTCTACACTCACAATAGTCCGTCCGTCCGGTGGTCACGTGATTTTCAACCAATCTGAGAGCAACTTATTTTTTTCTATCCGTCCGCCAAATATTTTCCGAACTTTAACTTTCGACGGACGGACGGATGTGCCACCGCCTTCTGGCGACATTACCTAGACGGGGATACGCAATTTGGAATAAAATGCAAGCGGGTAAATCTGCTTTTATGTAGCTTTGGTGATAACCTTTCAGCTTGCTGACATTACTTAAAGGTATACCCCTTCATTGCTCAAAATATTTCGATTGTATAGTTTTTGCATCGTGGCATGTCAGAATCGCAATTTTAGTTTCTTAATAGGCATTACCAACACCAATTTTCTTTGTTTTTTTCCATACATATTACAAATTAAATGTTATAACTTACAGGTATAATACAAATGAAATTTCAATTGAACCAAAAAATAATCTACAAGACAAGAATAAAACGCTTGTGACGCGTGACAAATTTAGGAAACAACCAAACACGTCAAACATGGGGTGATTTTTCATGAGAGGTGTGGTTGGGAAAGTGTGAGGATGCCTGGAATGAACTATAGCGGGCCGACAGACGTCGTTGGGGTGGCAGCGAGCGGCCAGCACGTGCCTCGATCCATACGTACTTCCGGCGCCGCCGTGCGCCCATCTTTGTCCACCAGGAAGTTCGCTAACCCCGCGTCGCTAACGGCACTTGCGTCGAACCCCGCGCCCCCTTCGCCGAGGCGCACGTCATTGCCGAGATTGGTGTAGCAAGACGTCGCGTTTCTTGAATTAAGGCATATTTATTATAAATGTAATGTTATAATTTATAAACAGAATATAGGTAAAACTTCGTTTAAACGAAAAAAAAAGCTACTTTTATGTTAACAGAGGTATAAAACAATTGTAATGCATGGTGTCGGGCAAGGGTCCTAAATTGTGCTGTGAATAAACCATGGAAACACATTCGTTGCGAAGTTCAAATTTTGTTAATCATTAAATATTTGTCCGTTTTAATGATTGATACAACAAGGTGAGAGATATTGATCAGTCCCGTGACAGATGAACTTTTCCAGTCATCACAGAAGCCCCAATATATTTGAACGGTGGTTACATAAAAATTAAGGTGTTTTATTTAACAGTGTTCTGTGTTATTTAGGGAGGATTGGGAAACCAACTAGGCGCGTCTCCAAATGGAAGACGTGGAATTTAAGTACATATATAAGCTTACATTCTGACAACGCCTTTGTGAAGTTTACGGTTGTGTAAGGGAAATCCAGGTGTGATGTTGAGGTAATATATTACTCTAGCGTTCGCATGTCGAACCGTTATGGAACTTGTGAATCTTAGGTAATGAATATTTTATATTCCGGATAGGTAAGGCTCAACCTCCATCATCTATTTTTCTGTCCCCGGGTTAGCATCCTAACGAATTTCCACGTCCCCGAAGAGAGCTTTAGGCCGCCTGCTGCATTAGGCGTCGGCGATAAATAAATGCACCTACATATCTGCGTTAGAGTCCCAATTCCCTTGTTTCAACAAAATATTGGTGGTGGCAGCATTACCTTTCCATTACCATCAATCGGAGATTGGTGAAACTTCCTTAACTACCGACTATACTCTGTCGCTACTGGTCCTCAGCTGGCAGCGGCACGGCAATGGCGTATTTAGATAATAACCAAACACATCTAACATACGGTGATTTTTCAAAGGTTTAATTCCAAAAGTGTGAAGAAACCGCGAATAGACTATAGTCCGTTTGGACCCGTCGCCAAGTAGTTTCCAAGAACAGCTGTCGTCCCTCCTTATCTTCCTTTTCGGGAAGGTCAAATACCAGTTGACGAGGGATTAGCAGCGGGATGGTGAATGGTCTGAAGTGTCACTCGCCATTGAGATATACTTCGTCAATGTACGAGCAGCCTATTCCCTAGTACTGATTTGAACGTCGCAAGCAGTGCGGTGAAAGACCATTTATCGACCACACATTGATTGGTTTATTGAATCCTTAAAGCCGCAGTTAAGGCATAGTCGCCTTAACTTACACTCGACCCATAACATAATACACTTTCACTTGCTATAAATTGAAACATTAAAATTATGTATTAAAACTTGTAAGTATGTAACTTAAAACTAAACAAACCAAAGTTACAATTTAATTACTCTCTCGCTCATTCACATACACACTCATTTATCATTAACATATGCACGCATGCACAACACAACTTCACGAAATGCCCTTCAGTAAGATCAAACCACAGACTACTTAAGATTACGGAGGTGAACTAGAGTCATACACGCCAGTAAAATTTCATTTCCCAGCAAAATGGCGGAACGCTGTTTTCAGGCGTTTCAGGGCCTGGCAATAAACTCGCCCGCCAGCGGCCCGGCCAATAGGTAACCTCTCTAAAGCACGCAGTTGCCAGTTAAAGACGAGGCCCGTTCCCAGAGCCAATCGAAGGACGGGTGCGGCTACATCAAAGGAACCACCACGCCATTTCGTGTCTGCGTACGTTATCTATTCTGTGATCAAACACTGTTTACCCTGGGGACGAAGTAGCACGTGACCTTTCCCTCTGATGCAGGCGTACTCCCTCGTGTAATGGTTCCGCGGCACTGTGAGAAAGGAATGCTCGTGTCTGATTGGCTGTGGCCAGCTGTGAAGGAAGATTCCCCACTGATCTGTCCGCCGACTTGCCAGTCATCCTGCCGGTGCTGAACGGCGAATGACTAGGGCCGCTTGTTTTTCGCGAACAAATTCTCCAAATCAGTAGAGTTAATATCCACTATCGTGATTGGATGATTTTAACTGTCGCGCATTCTAGGTGACTGCCCGCGAATCACTGACATCCAGTGTCGGAGTTACCTAATTCTGATTGGCCCTGTCAGATAAGGAACTGTCTGCCGACAAAGACGCGTGGCAAATAACCAAAGTAAAACTGCACGTATGCCATAGAACATTGGAGTCTAGCGTACGCGTAAATCTTTTAGCAAAAAAACAGGTGGCCCCTAGGCATTAACAACACACATGTTTTCTCACAATTTTTATATGTATAATTTATGAATAAGCATTATAATTTATAAATAAATCACATATAAAATTCCGACATGTTGGTGGCAAGTAACGCCTGTTCACGGTAAAGTGAGCACTTTTGATGTCAACCTCAGAAAAAAGTCACTGGCCCTGCCTGCATATATTTTAAAGGGTGCACTGCGTGACATGCGGCCAGTGAAGTTGGTAACCAAAAATGGAAAGTAGTTCTATATCTTAACGTCGAATAACAAGTGTTAGGTAACCCTTTGTAATAACTTAAATTATTTCTTTCCCTTTCTGCTTTTTTAATGCATAGAAGTGTAAAAACGAGCAAATTTTTAAAATATCCACTTTCTTAATAATTTTAGTTTCGATTGACCGACGCATGAATAAAGTGCTGAGGCCCGTGGCAATGTTAGTGTTGCATAAGGCGGAAGAATACACTACGTGCGTACTAGTAGATCTTAAGCAGGGCTTTGAAAAGTGCTAATTTTATCGTGAAGAACCTATAAGCCATTATGGTGGCGTCTGCGGCTGGAGTTCGCGAAATAAGCGGCTATTTCACCTCTGTATTCTCAGCGACTCTGTGACATCCGCATGTGGGAGGTCTCCTGCAGGAAATGCACTCAACTGCACTTATAATGAGCTTTGAGCGCTAACCGTAAATACTTCCTTGCCGCATATCAAAGGAAAAAGAAATAATAACTAGCGCATGGTTCGGCATCTTGTTAAGTGGTCACGGGAAATAGCCTGCTAATTACGACACTCGACTTCCACCGTTAGCTGCCCGCCCCGTTGAATGTTAAGTCAACTAGCTGAGTAACTAACTGTGTCCACGTGCTCTCGTCTACTTGCCCTTGATCCTTTCGTGTGTGATGACCCCATTCCTTGTTCCCTTGCTGAAGAAATGTTTGTCTGTGAATTTAGACACTCTTGTTCGTGTCCACTTAGATTTATTATCTATATATTTTCATTTGTCTTTATTGCAGTGCCAAGTGATTCCCGCGGCCTTGTAAAGTTGTAAACTCCACAAGAATGGAATAGTTTAAATGGCTGAGCATCGGAAAGCAACCAAGGCTTCGAGAAGGCATTTGTCGAATACCCTTGACTAAAGTGGACATTCTAGAGCGTATAAGTGCCGCTGGCTGCCAATTTGGTTAGCGGCAAAATGAGACAATGACCTTGATGCATTTTTACAGGGCCACGAAGACAAGTGGGGCCGTGGTGGTTGAGAGGTCAGACTGCTCACCTCCCACCAAGGCGAACCGGGTTTAATCCCCGGCCGGCTCACCCGGATTTTCGCAAGTGGGAATCGTACAGGACGATGTCGCTGGTCATTGGGTTTTCTCGGGGTTCTCCCGTTTGCCCCGCTCTTTCATTAGGCAGTACTCCATCTCATTTCACCCTCATCGGCTCTCAAGACCTCGTTAAGAGTCGCCGAAATCTCTCAACTCAACGAAGCCAAATAAGCACCCTTAGACGGTGAATTTGAATATAGCTTTGGCGAGCAAATGTGTTACTAGTAGTAGTGGTTCTGGTAATTTGAAGATTCCACTCGAACATGTTAGTGCTTAATTTCTGCACTCGTGGTATGAAATAACATATAAATTAATGCACATCGTAATTGTTGACCTTGTTTCTTTGTTATCTTCATCACTCCGTCCATGAAAGTTCATATTTCCGTCAAAACTTTGTTGTGAACAACAATAAACTCGACTGTTGGGAAACGGAACTTAAAAATGGGCTCAGGTTATTGTTTGGCCACGTCTTTGGACAGATATTCTGGCGATTCATAAGCCAATATAAGTGATATGAACTGGAAACAAAATCAAATTTGGTCTATTTGTCAGTTTTACCGTAAATTATCATACTAAACTTCAAGCTACTCATGTCTAGAGCTGCGGAATTCTCTATAAAATCAGTAAATATGTATTCTTGGCCAATGAATTATACAGTTGGATTCCAGCAAAGCAGTTATCTCTATTTCGCAAACATATTTCAGGGCTCCGAAGCACCGACCACTGCTTCAGTTTTAGAGTTCGGGTGTAGTTATATAAAGCCAGTTTTTGGGAGTCTTTCCCCAAGTGTTAAGTTACCAGATGGACACAGTATAAATCCATAGTGTGATATTTAAGGCTTCGCAAATAATTTCTCGTAGCTCTCTCGCGCGGCGAGTTTCGCAGTGGATGCATCTCGGTTAATGATATGGAGCTTGGTAACTTCTAAGCAATATCAATGAATAATAGCACATCAAAATAGCTACGTGGTGTAGAGAACTGTGCGAAATTATGCAAAATTTCCAATAATGGACCGCACATGCGTTTCTTTGCTTTTAAGTTGAAATGCAAAGACTTGAATTAAAGTGAGATGACAGAAGGAGGGTACCGCAATGAGTCGACTGTGTGTGTATATCTGAGTTTCTAAGAGAGGCGACTGGAGGACATTGCCATGAAAAGGCCGCTGGAGTATTTCTCGGTTTCAAAGTACTGTAACTGAAGTTAGCTGACTATTTCCAGAATACGTTTTGCACAACCTCTCTAATACCCGTGAACATTCTACAAATTGTTATGATCGTATGGGAGAGTCTTAACGTAACAAACCTGCTTGAAAGCGGCCTCACACCTTCACATTAAACCAGGACTCTAGAAATCACATCAAGGTGTTGCGAAAACGCCGGCAGCAAAAACCACCCTCCACCAGCAGCGATTAAGGACAGCTTACAAAATAGCGCGCCGATATAGGCCAGCACGAGACAGGGCGCGTAGTCTCTCCACGTCCGATCAGCGTCCAGGGAAGACCAAGATTGGGTGTTGGTAGCCGCTGTAGCACAACGGCCCCCGGGAAACATGTTTAAGGTGGGGACAGTCCAGTTCAGTTTAACAGAATGCGGTGTGAGTAATCATAATGATGTAATTTAAAGTAATATAATTTAATATAAGCTTCCCCGAGTGTTTAATAGTACACTTCCATGTTACTGTATGTGCCGGGGCTGTGGTGGTAGGGGTCGCCCGTCGGGAAGGACCTGTCCCTGGCTCCTGGCACTTGGTGTGGTGGACTGGTGATCCGTCAGATAGATCCCAGAAAGCCATACGGAGTGCTAGGAATAGCTCACCTTTCTCTCTAAGAGAGAAATGGTAGAGGTATAACTGAGTAGATATCGTATTAGATCTATAAAAAAAAAACGGGCTCCAGACTAACAGCCGTCTTCCCACACTCATAACATCCAAGTTTGGAACCCCTTAGAAATCTCCTGGCCCAAAAGAAACGATACATCATTTTAAACTAAATTGTAAATCCATTTCATTAATTTCATTAAGTAGTAATAATTTCAGTTTCAATACAGTAGAAAGAAAAATTAATTTTTAAATATCAAAATTACACTTCCTATTAAATTAAAACCTCCTCCCCCTTTAAAATATCAATAAAATTTTAATTCGTTTTTGGTTTTTCTTTGTTTAGCAGAGTTCGTGGCTTTTAATTGGGATAAGTGTGGGAGAGGGGGATTAAAATTATGTCCGAAGATCCCTCTTTCGGCTACTACCTAATAGAAGAATTGAGTTATGTTAGACAGGAAGTCCATTAATTTTATTTTGATATATTTTAATATACATAACAAAGATCAGTAATGGCAAATAACCGGGTATTGATGCTATTTAAGTTTGTTCTTTTCTGTATGTGCCTCATACCTAAATAAACCCCTTCACAGTAATGCTCTACCATCTCATCTAGTCAGTCAGCTACGCCCACAAAACCTTATCATCTATGGAGTTGACTAAATAAGCCAACTTCATAACATTCGGTGTAGGCACCTTAAGGGCCCCCACCTCTCCGCAGCATGCGAATTCCCTCCCGTCGTCATAACAAAATGAAGTAAAGCAAAGCAAAATATGTTAATGTTGTCCGGTTAGAGACGATAAGACCACAGACTGAAACAGCCGCTTTATATCTCAAACTCCAGCCGCACACTCCGGCAATATGGCGCCACTAGTCAGCTCTGCGTACATTTTTACTTTATGATAAGACGATAAGAGATGACAAGTGCATTGCCACGAATGGGCTGTAGAGTCCATTGACGGTTACTTCCAATTTTTCTAGAGCCCTGCTAAAATTCCTCTTCCAGGATATTACTTCGCCTCGTGTAAACAAAGTCTAGAAAATTACATCAAAGGGACAACGCATCGAATTCGTGCGCACTCAGTGTAATAATATTTTGAATAAGAACCAAC
Organism: Dryococelus australis; assembly: GCA_029891345.1. Lineage (NCBI taxonomy): Eukaryota > Metazoa > Arthropoda > Insecta > Phasmatodea > Phasmatidae > Dryococelus > Dryococelus australis. The sequence continues at coordinate 116,214,096 of CM057000.1, read as the reverse complement.
GCACCAGTTTTCCCACTTTCTTAATTCATATTAATTATAAATAAAGTATTATAAATTATTGATAAAATGTAAGTAAAAGTTCGATGGTACCAACAATAAGGCACTGTTACGTTTACAGATGTATAAAACTCTTGTGATTCAAAACGGGCGAAGAAACCGCGAATAGACTATACGAGTGTTTGTGGTTTGAGATGTAAGGAGCAGAAGTCGTTTAGAGCGGGCGGGAGAAGGGGCTGAGACACAAGGCCTGCTCGGCTAACATTGCCGCCATGTGTTGGCGAAGCAGCGCAGTGGCGATGGAATGTCCGCGCGGTGATTCAGCGCCCGTGGGTGCGTCGCGACCTTGCACGATCACCGGCAGTCATAACTGTACCACGCCTCCGGCCCGTCGTTGCCGCTCCGGGCAGCACCGGCTTCCGCCCACCGGAACTCTCCGGCACCCGCCCTTCCCGTTCACCAACTTGCGTCTACCTGCGTCGGAGCCGCGGTGACTGAGTGGTTACCCTGCTCGCCTCCCACCCTTGGCGAATCGGGTTCAATCCCCGGTCGGGTCACTCGCTCCCTGATTTCGCATGTGGGAATCGTGCCGGACGATACAGATGGTCGGCGGGTTTCCTCGGGGTTCTCCCGTTTCCCCCTCCCTTTCATTCCAGTGCTGCTCCATACATAAATCACCCTTGCTGTTAAGAGCCACCCACATCTCTTCACTCTATCTGCGTACGTAGGGTTTGTTTCCCGCCACCACTTTCTTATAGCTATGGGTAGGGGTAGTGAAATTTCACAAGATTTCAGCACAAGTTATATTTCAAAACTCTTAGGGCCTTTTATTTATATTGATTGGCTGAATTACTTTTTGACACGTGTCAACTGTCTGCACACGAATCACGTAGGAGCCGTGCCGTTGTTGCCGAATTCTGAGTGGCCCGGTCCAATATGAAAACGCCTTCTCAAGCAGACAGCAACCAATGGCAATACACAGACTGCTGCTGGATGCTTATAGTATTGAAGTCTAACGTGTACTCATATTTTTTTCGCGAAAAATCAACCCATTGACGATTACTCCATTACTTTTAGAAGCCCTGCTAAAGTTCAACTCCCAGGATATTCCTCTTCTTTATGCAAACGAAGCTTAACCAAGTCTAGAACATTTCCGAAGAGAGTATGGAGTAGACTGATCTCGCTGGTCTCGCAGGGCAGTACCAGTCTCCGTGTCCCAACACTGCACTGCAGTTCTGCCAACACGACGAGCATACACGAGGTGGAAAGGATTTGAGATCGCAACACTCTTTTGTAAACAAGTGCTTTGAAGTGTTTGTACCCTATACTTCCTCTAACCACATCGTAATGCAGTATGATTAAATCTGAATTAGTATAAGTATTTTATTTATACGAATATGCTCGTCTTTTGAAAAATAAGATACAAACACGTCAATTACTGTTGACCATGTGACTTTAACAGTTGTATTGGCGTATGTATGGGTAGATCAGTATTGAATATATGCGTAGAAGACAAAAATTGGTCATTAGAAAATTACACCAAAGCGACAACGCACGTAATTCGTGCTCACGCAGTGTAATACATTTTTGCATAAAAACTATTTCTTACTAGGCATTACCAAGACGGCTATAGTCTCTCTGATTTATTTCATGTTTAGATTAATATAAACGAAATGGTATAATTTATATATAAATATAACTTAAATTTTAATTTAAACAAAATTAAGGTACTTTTCGTTAACACATTTATATAACACAAATTAATACAATTAAACACGTCACACATAAGGCGATTTATCAAAGGTTTGATTGAAAAGAAATGTGAAGCAACCTCGAATATTTGCATGTATAGTTTTCACCTAGCACATTTCATCTTCATCTAAGTGCTGTAGCGACATCTCACAAGCCAAGGGAAGGGTTCTGGCATTCTGAAGTTAACCTGTGACATCCAGAATACGTTTTTACATCGCCTCTTTAATACCAGTCAACATTTTACAAGTAAAGAATACTGCCAACTGAAAATATTTCGGTAGAAACGCGTGTATAAATATTATGTTAACACCCCTCATTTTTCAAGTTGCTACGCACATTCATAAACACTAACTTATGTCAACTTACTTATCTGGATCTCCGTGGACTGAAATTTGCGATATCGTGCTTATAAGGCAATGTAAACTATGCAGAATAATAATTTAAATTTTCAATGTATGCACGGCATACATCCACACAATAGTCTAGCTCTTGCCACACTTGCATCAACATGGGCCTACCGCTGCGACGATCCGCTCACTTAGGTCTGCGATATTACGCGGCAACGGTGGGTCGTATACCCTGTCTTCGATATAACCCCACAAAAAAAAGGTCGCACAGTGTGAGGTCCGGTGATCTTGGGGGCCACTGCATTAGGTGTTGAGTTCGTGGTGTGAGATTCCAAAACAAAGAACGATTTCTCAACACGTGTAGCAGCCATTGCACAACTCTAAGGAATGTCAGCTGAACATCACGTGGGCGTCACTGTGAGCGACGCCTAGCGGCAGGACTGTTAACTTCCGGCGTAACACAACATACACACACAAACTGTTTGTGTTCCTCGTTCGTTCCGCACTGTTGTCATTAATGTACGTTACTTTGTTTAGTTTCAATAAATCTCTGTAATTCCTCAAATCTTTATGAAACACGGGGTACGTACGTGGGCTGGCAGGGAGACCTTTCGCTGACATTTAAGAATGTTCACTCGGTGAAGCCCCCACGGGCAGTACACCGCCAAGCATGACGGCGGTAGCGGATGTGGAGCAAGCCACAGAGAAGGATGTAGCAACGGTAACAGCGACAAAAACTGATCAGCTCGTGGCGTGATTTTCGTGCGCTACCGTTCACCATAAAGCAGTGGCCACGCTGAATGCTAAACTAAGTTCTGTTATGAAGTTATCGAGCAGGCCTTAGCTGAACGGCCATCAAACATTGAACTAGGATGCGAGCGTGATTGCAATAACACATTGCGAAAGACAGTTGCAGAAACCCCCTCCACCGGCCAGTAAACGGGGCCGAAAATATTAAACAACGCTCCCGGCATAGGCCAACGTAACACTGGGAACGGTGTATTTTGTCATCGGGGCAGCGGACCAAGAATACATGGAGATGGGTATGTCCGGCCGTCGTTAACCGCCTCCTAGAATCAGCCTCCGGCAACATGAACAAGATGGGGACTTTCCTATTAGATTGTAATAGTAGTGATGAGCGGTAATAAAACTTATTGCAATTAATTAGCATCTTGGTATTCCATTTAAGCTCCCCCTATCAATAGTCACGTAAATAGTTATTGTATAATCCTTATGTTCAACAAACCCCTTATTATTCTGTCGTGCTTTACCTAATCATGATTCATTATTTAGCTACATCCATAGCTCCCTTTATGTATGAATTGACTTAAAAACTAATTCTTAACAGTTCGCTGTTTACTACATCCGCTATAGTGAACTATGTTCGCTGCACTGGATGGGCACGCTGAAAGTTACAGGTATATAGTGGCGGAACAAAATAAACAGTATCCAATATGACATGGCGAGCGAAGACACCTGTGGGCAGATATAGTACGCATACCCGTCCACGACGATGTTTTCAAAATATTCCACGACGCGTCCATCGTGATGGGCATAGGGTGCGTAGCGTCAACATTTGTGTGTTACCAGATTTTTTTTAAAAAGGGCAAGTTTTTTACTTGTATCGCGAATATAGTGAACATCTGTGCGTAGCGCTCAGTGTGGCCTTGTCTACCACTTTTTTTTTTTTATTAACGCGCCATTGACCGTGAAGAGGTTGGAAGGAGCAATTATCAAACACTCCCTCCTAGAATTTCGTTGCACGAATGGCAGGTAATGTACGGTCTCACCACGAAACAAAGCTTTTGACAGACAGTGAGCTAGAAAAAATAGGGCTATCGTGTACTAAAGTACGGTGACTGAAGACGTGATTCTTCGCTCGGTTTCAGGAAGAACACCTAGACATGGAGTACCACTTACCTGAAATATGTGTTTTTAAGTTTCAGTGCCAGGCAATAATGTTTCAGTTATTAAAGCCTGACTAGTATAGACGGAACTGATGACTTCAGAAATAAGTAAGTAAAGTCTGTTCACGATAAAGTGAGCTCTTTCGAAACTTTTGAAACTTCTCCTACGTAGATATATTTTAACGGGCGCGCCGAATGACATTCGCCGAGCAAAGACGGTAACGGTGGATGGAAAGTAGTTCAATATCTTAACGTCGAATAAAAGAGGTTATGTAACCATTTGTGATAGCTTACATTACTTCTTTCGCTTTCTGTTTTTTTTTTTTAATACATCGAAGTGAAAAAATGAGCAGATTTGTAAAGTATTTACTTTCCTAATATTTTCACAGTTTCTGTTGATCGACGCATGAATAAAGTGACGAGGCCCATGGCAATGTTAATTTTATTTAAGGCGGAAGAATACACAACATACATACAAGTAGATCATAGGCAGGGCATTGAAACTTGCTCATTTTACTGTGGACAGCCTATATAATGTTATTTATATAGACCTACGCTGATAATGGAAATGTTAAATTCACATAATATAGCTCATGAAGTTTGACAACATTTTCAGTGTTATTGTAGACTACTGCTATAACAATTTTTATGGATTTTAGATTAATGGATTCATTTCTTGATACGTTAAAAAATGTCCGCCTCATATATAACAAAATCATGCAGCAGTTAATAAACAATGAGACGTCCCACAAGCTACACTTCATTCAGCAGAACCTGCAGTGCTTTATCCGTTGAACGTGTGCAGTATCGTTCTTGTGTTTCCAGAAATTATTCAAGTTCATAGGCTGAAACAGTTGCCCATGCTACGAACTCGAGCCTCATACGCCATCAAAACGTTGGGGACACTGTTCGCCAGTCAGCACCTGGTAAACCTAATTGCTAGACGGCAGTCCAACCATTAAAGGAATCTTTCGCAGTATGCAGTAGCCAGTCAGACGCGAGGCTGATTCCCAGAGCCTCGAACAGCCAATCAGCGAACGCGTACTCTCACATCGAAGGAACCGCCGCGCCATTTGGTCTCTGTGTGCGTATCTATAGCCTATTCGCGGCTTGGTTCTTCCCACAAATATGCGATGTATCATAACCGCTCGATACTTGTGCTAACGTACGAGTATTGTTACGGGCTGCAGCTGGCGCCGGCCGGGTGACACACCTCGTCCCCCCCTCCCCCGGGGTAGCCAGGGAATGATTGACAGCGACGAGACCTGGCTGGCGTCATAGCAAGTCCTCCACCCCACCTCCCCCTGCTGAAGGAACCGGCAAATGTAGAGGAGGCGCAAGAATATTCTGGGAAATAGGACACACTCGACGTAACGCGGGATTTACAGAAATTTCTGGGTGATGGCCTACGATGCTATGAATACTGCAGCGGTACAGCTGCCGGCAGTCTTTGTAGAAGCCTCAGGGTTGAGTGCGGTAACCAAGACATCGGTGAAGAGGATGGATGACAACGGGAGATTACGAGGCAGCGGCGGACAAGGTGTTTGTGGTATGAATGGACAAGAGGGCGTGAAATCCGACGAGTGAAGGCTACTGTGCGTGAGGGCGCTCAGAGAACTCTAGAACACTGCGGACTGGCGGGACATGGGCTAAACTGAGTTGGGACTGAATGAACCTGGAATACGAATTTTATTGTAAATATAGGAACTGTCAAATATGAACACATAATTTATCAAAAAACTGAATAGGTTTTGATACACTGTTTGTTGGGACTGATTCTAAATTTAAATAAATACAATAATTTGTTTGAAGTAATTGTAAATTGCATTTATTTAAGTCATTAATTGAAAAGAGAAAGTGACATAAATTTATTGTGAGATGTTAAATCGATACTATTTAGTTTGTAGTTGTAAATAAAATTAGGACATTATAACTAACACTTTTATTTAATTAATGCCGCCATCTCTTAACGAACTTGGTTTATCTTACTGACTCAGAGAACGAAATTGTACCAGTATCTTATTATTTGTTAAATTTAACACTTACTTATATTTTATCCATAAATTATAGTTCATTATATATTTAATATGAATCAAAACGTGACTAAGTTAAACTTTATTTACATGAGGTGGAAGAATATCCTGAAAGTATATGTTTAGCAGGGTCTCATAAACGTGTGAATTGGCCGCGAATGGACTATACACTGTGTGGTGCTGCCGAGTATAGCTTGCCTCGCCCACCTCATCGCCCAGTCGCCGCACGTAGCTGTGAGTTACTCGCCCGTGCGGGCAGAACGCATTCAAGTCTCCGGGTCGCACTGCTGCCATGTGCCGCCACATAACGGGGCCTGGACGACCGACTACGTGGCACGGGGTCGCGACTCGCGACCTTTCCTTCTTTTCATTCGCCTTCCTACCCGCCCCCTCCCTAGCGGCCCGGCCGGCCGTAACTGTGGGACACCGTTAAACCAAGCGCCAGTGGGCGTTTCGCGATAACACGGCGGTTACCAACGGAAAGCGCGTGTTCGCGTGGCCCACCAACCTAGTTTTGTTTCTGGGCCAAATGTCGGAGAAATACGCGTATCAACGCATACGGTGATTACTACAGGTGGTTTAAGGGTCTTTCTAAAAGTGGACCATCCCAACCTGTGTCTTAGGACAATGACGCGCTGATTGGTGCACGTGACCCTCTGACGTCTTGGCGATGTCCCAAGCTGCCGTGTCCCAAGTCTAATCATTCGGAAAACTGAACTTTTGTCCAAAGTTGTGTCCTAAATGGATAGAAAAAGAAGAAGCCTTCAAATACTATTGCGCGCATTTGTGAAATGTTTACGTTATAAACGTAAACAATGGATTTACAAGGTGGGCTTTCTCAAAACAAATATGATGAAATTGTAGCCCTCGTTCGGTCTGGATAGTTCTATTTGAAGACCAAAACTTTTAAAACGTAAGTTTAAAAATTAAACTTGAACGTCAGTTGAACTTATTTAAAATAAACCCGTTAAGGCGTTTACTATAAATAAATATTCAAATCAACCATTTCGCAAACTATAATAAACCATAATACTGCAAATTTTAACATCACTACGCAACAACAAATAATATGCCAAATTTAGTGCGATCTAGTGTCAGATCTGAAAGCTCACTTCGGACAACGCATTTGTAGCGGACACGTCGACGTCCACAGGAACGGCCGATTGTATACACGGCCTAATAGGTTTCCGTTACAAGAAATAAATGCAAAAAAAGACCAAACCCCAACTACAAAAAGCACTGTTTTTTTTTTTTTTTTTTTTTTTTCAACACTGTCTAACTTATAAAGAAATCTTGTATTCATTATGATCAAACTTTTACGACCAAGTGAAGATCGCTGATCAACCGATCCACATTGAATCGCATGGGGCTCGTTGCGTTAACTTAGACTTGTCATTATACTGAAGTAAAGAATGTGCAGTATAAGTAGTGTATTCACGTTGAATTAAACGCGACATAATGTCAACCTTTTCATGCGAGAAATTGTCCCAACTCCACCACAAGGCAAAGGTAACGTAGTTAAAGGCAATCAATTTCGAGGGATAATTATTTATTTCATTTTCTGTATTTATTTTTATTCGTAACAACTTCTGTATGAAATACCGTACTGTGTTACTCCGCAATTGCAATAGAAGTTTGGATTTGTATATTTCTTTGTGTGTATTTGGATGATAAACGCGAATTAACTATTTGAAAATATTCTGAAAATAAAGAATATCTTTGTGTGAAAATGGTAGTAAAATTTAGGTGAAAGATAAGGTTTTTATTATTAGCACGTAAATGAAGATGTTTTAAATATTATAACAACTGTTTGTGTACACTTTTTATTTTTCGGTAATATACATGTAGTTATACACACTAGGATTGTTCAGATCCCAGCTACAGCATATTTAGAAGCACTAAATTATAACTTCTCAGAGACGAGCCATTTCTGAGTCCCAGATGAGCTCAGCTACGATTTTATCAACAAAATTTGACTCAAAGATAAAGCGAAGTCAACATAACAAACAGCACATGAACTTCACTGTGAATCTGTCTTTGGGGAAGCGTGTAGAGTTAAAGCTGCGTTTATCCTTTCAAAGTTACGCTGGCCCAGGGGTGAATTCACAACATGGAATTTGACGAGGAACTGTGTTGTGTATATTCATTCATATTTACCGCGATAAACAATCTGAAAATACAAAAATAATTACTATCTAGGTATGCAATGGGATAGAGCCACATGAAGAATAAAGCATATTTGTAGGCGTAGGTTTGCAATAACTATAGTCGCGCCGACCTAAGGACGGAGTTGGCTTCGCCTACCGAAGTGAAAGACAGACAGAACTTGCAAATCACCAACCACAGGTAGCTGGCAGGCGGGCAGACATATCTACGGGGATAAATTCAGCCTTGTACTTAAAATACAATTCTCGAATTACGCCGTTACACAAAGCTCAGTATGACACCAACCAAGACAGACGTATATCTCCCCAGCCAACATAACCTCAAATTCCGTCCCACCCTCATCCATTAGTCGCAAGAGCTCCACCACACAAGTCTTCTACGAAAAAAAAAAAAAAAAAAGAATTAGCACAAGCTTCTTCCAAAAATGGCATTTATGTCACTCTTGCACCAAGGACACACACATGCTGCCCACACACCCTCCCTCCCCAAGTCAGTTGCCTGACGTCTGAGGATACACATCGATGTTGCTCCGCCAATATCACCCTTATGACACTTAAACCTTTCAACAACAATTACCAATAAAAAAATTACGAGATTATCACTTTTGTAAGAGAAATTCTTGGGAGGAGAGATATCCCCCTTTTCCCTCCTTTTGTACCCGCCACTGCAGAGAGAGAGAGAGAGAGAGAGAGAGAGAGAGAGAGAGAGATGTTGTGTGACGTGGTTCCGCCGGGAATCTTCGTACCGCGAAGGTAAACAATCAAGAGAGACGCGCGCTGAGGGCTGAGCAAGTTCAAGATCCGGGGTCCGGCCATTGTGTGTAGAGACCGGAACAGCGACGGGACGAGCCGCTGGAAAGTGATTTCCAAACCTCGGCGGAACCGGAAGCTGTAGAGGAGCGTCGCACATTAGCGCTGCAAAGCGTAATTGCCCAACGAGAAGATACTGGAGCTCCCTAGTGGGTAATTACTTCCTGGTGTACTCCGGCAGAGCTGTTAGTATGTGTATGAGAGCAAAGAGAAGCACTAGTGTATCTGACACTGACCTTTTATCTGTGATAATAAAAGACAACCAGGCGTTACCGAGGATAATCGTGGGTCATGAAGTTCCAACGAATATTTTTATTTACATTGTTTTACTTTCAACACTCGACACAGGGTACCACATAAAAGAACTTAGGCGTATTTTGTAAAAGTCGTTCCTGCCTGTGACAGAGCTGACTAATACTTAAGGATTGTGGCAGAACGTCAAGGTCTCTATTGTGACTCCTTAGAAGGGCCCGGGCTGAGCTTTTGTGCAAGTCTTCCCCCGTCATCCTTGGATAGTACTAACGTTTCATTTGTATATTGCAGATTATTCTCTCGTGTATAGCTGCCACAATGAGGTTCCTGTGATGCATATGTTATTGGCTTTCGCTATAGAACACTAATGTTTGTAACCACGTTTGAATTTTTATATCTTAAAGAAGAACATGTCTTCGGGTGATCAAGTCATCGGCCAGTTTCTGAATAATCCAAAATGGATTAACGCTTAAATTAAGATTTAAAATAGGCTATTTATTAATTTATTTTTAAATATTTGAATACGCAAATTCTAGCAAGATATTTGACAGTGTTTCAAAATATAAGCGTTCTTCTTTCATATTCATCATAAATCATACTTTCCTGACAATCTTGGCAGTGTGTGTACATTTTTCAATGGATTGTGCACATGGAACAACAGGGCGCAGCTCCGTAGAAAGACCTTAAGTCTTTAAGAGCTACAGAAGTAATATTACGGCGTCTGAATTTAAATTGTGTTTTACGGAATTTACCGCTACATGATGGCATCGGGATGTTTTGAAGACACAGGAGAAGTATTACTTTATCAGCAGTTTTATAAGGTTTTCTGCAACGTCAGCAACACTGAAAGTGTCAATTACTCAATGTACAGGACAAATAGTATATTTTGTATAAGAACTATTTATTACTAGACATTACCATCATGCCTACACTGTAAAGAATTTCTGGTAAACTTCCTTAACTGTAATGGAAGTTTTTAACCTATACACTGTATGGTAATAATAGTCTACCACACATCAAGCTGCAGAAACAGGATTGTTTGGCAGCGCTACTATACAAAGTTGGGAACTTTACTATGCATTTACATATGCAAATGTAGGAACGGTACAATGAATGTATAGGGGAAAACTTTACAATTCCTGCTTTCTCAATAAGCGTATACACTGGTATGGTAAACTTCCGAATAATTTCTTAGAGTGTATTTTCTTCCTGCTGTTATTAATACAAATTACAAATGAATATTATTGATGGACAAAATATAAGTAAAAGTTTAATACAGTAAAAAAATACATGGCATCTGATCCATGACGTATTTAGGAAACGACCAAACACGTCATACGTGGGGTGATTTTTAAAGATTTGATCCAAAAAGTGTGAAGAAACCTCAAATAGACTATAGTCTCGGCCTCGAATGTTATTACACCTGTAATACGCGAGGGTACTCTCTTATTGGAAGTTATTTTCTGCCATGTAGTATACAGTGACGTTATCATTAGAGTCACTTTGTTGTGCACCATCAAGGTAGGAAACACGTTTTCCACCAAACTATTCAATGTGTGTCCAATGTACCGATCTATGAAAAGAACACACAATTCAGACGAAGATTGCTAAGTGCCTTCAAGACATCACGCAAGTTACAAACTCCATTCCGGAGCACTCCAGTATGGCTTTAAGAAAAATCAAAACGCTCTGTCTTAAAATATACTCGTCAGATACTTCCAAAAGTATGCTAAGGCCCTGTAGTGAACCTTGCCACGGATTTTCTTCCAATGAAATGATAGGGTCACCGCTGAAAGTCCTGTAGGTAGACTCAGCACGACGAGAACACTGCACAGCTAGTCGAGAGCCTTGCACTTAGTGGAGATGGCGCGCTTGATGCGGATGGCAGTGTCGCCCTTATAGTCCGCGTGCCTCTCAGACTCGAAGGTAGACTGTCGCGTGCGGTGTGGAGAGGTGTCGGAGGCAGTTCAGGAAATGGGCTGTGAAGGCGGTACGGCGGGGCAAACCAACGCCAGCGGTCCATTGTTCCAGCGCAGAAGTGGCTTCGTGTCGCAACCCCGGGTCTCACACCGCGGCAGGAACTTTCCCAATGATGCGGGCCCGAGATGTGCTCGCAGTCTACACGTACTCCGGCGCTCCCCGTGACGCAACGGTTGCGCGGCATTTGGCCGAACTAGCGAAGTGAAGAAGTGAAGAGATTTGGAAGGATCTTAACATCAAGGTCTTGAGAGCCGATGAGGGTGATTGAGGTGAGTATGGGGCAGCGCCGGAATGAAAGGGTGGGAGAAACGGGAGATCCCCGAGAAAACTTGTCGACCAACGGCATCGTCCGGCACGATTCCCATATGCGAAAATCCGGAGTGGCCCGGCCGGGGATTGAACCCGGATCGCCTTGTTGGGAAGCGAGCAGGTTAACCGCTCAGCCACCACGGCCCCCGTAATATACGTATTTTAGTCAATATGTCTGTGCGTGCCAGCCTACATTCGGGGCGCCAGTCAGCCCACTAACTTATGGGCTGTGGTGGATATTCGCCAAGTTTATAGGGGCCGCGGTGGTGTAGCGGTTAGACTATGATATGCATTATATTGGCAGAGTGTCGGTCAGTAATGGACGTTATTCAGTGCAGCAAGCGTGTCCAGTGTTACGTGAACCAGTAGGGCAGCTTTAAATGGGAACACAAAGATCAAAAGAACTGACGGTCACGCAGTTGTGAATAGAGGCGACTCACTTCCAGCATGTCTCAATTGTCAGAAAATCTGTACCGCACTCAAACTGTTAAGCATCCATATGTGAAAAACCACTCGTAATACCGCGAGCTCGAGTCACACACACCACCTAAATGGCGTCAGTAGTTTGAGCGTGGGCTTCCTGGCATCTAGTTTATTCAAAATGGCAGCACTCCATTCACGACATGCCAGTAAAACATGTCTTTACATCTCCGGAAGTCCCACATGGGAGAGGGGGGTGACACAACACAGGTAGGAGGGGATGAGGAAGTGCAGGTACATCGCCGCCATTTCGAATTTATTAGATACCCTGAAGCCAACGCTCACACTACTGGCATCACTTGCCGGCAAAATGTAGGAACGCTGACCGCCAATCAGCGCCTGCCAATCTACTCGTCATCCGGCGGCCCAGCCAATAGGAAACTTTACGCAGCACGCAGTGGCTAGTCTGATACGAGAATAGTCATTCTCAGAACATCACTCAGCCAATCAGCGAATGGGTAGGCCCACATCGAAGTAACCGCCATTCCTTCTCCTCTCTGGCCGTGTTCCAGTTAGTACTTTTTTTGATGAAGTGGTCACGTGACCCGATTTCGTTAGCAAAATCAATATAGTATTTGTGTATTTTCCGTTTCGCCTTCTGTCGACTTCAAAACTGCAGTACATATACAGGCAAAGTTATTGAAATAAATTAATGCGTACCCTACTCACAATAATTATTTCACAGAGAAAGTTGCTGAAATATTCTCGAAATAGGTATGGCATAATTTTTGTTTAGTATCAATTTGGTACCATTGTTGTTTTATTTCTTATATTTTAATACTGGAACGTGCCTCTTTAGGGAATAATCACTGTTCTTTTTTAGGACTTAATGGAGTTTTAATTTTGGAATCACGAACAAAAAATAATGTACCACGACATTCAAGTACAGTCGAATGTCGTGTTCCGACTTGAACCTTACAAAATGATAGTTATAGATATTAATTAACACATTCAGACCCAGTGTACACACTTGTGTCCATTACGAACGTGTAATTAATTTATGGTCTGACTGCACACTGCGAAGCTCAATAACCAATGATCTTACCCCTGGGAAAATTATTTGCGAACCGTCTTATTAGTCTATGTCATAATTGGCTCATATAACTGCAGCCGAACTTATAGCCGGCAGCTCATTGGCTGTGACAACGAAACAAGTATTATGTCTCCATAAGTATAGCACGCATGATACATTTTTTTTGTTTGCTTCACCTGAAACCATAAATTAAATTGGGTCTGAAAGGGTTGAAAGAAAAAGACTCGCAAGAGGAATCGGAACATGCGTGCTAGTGTACTGCGCGTTGATGCCGAGGACGTGACGTGGCTGTGCTGTAAGAACAAGGGACAGGTTCGAGATCGTTGGGACGTAAGTGCACGTTGCGGCCGCCACTCGACATGTGTTGCGTGGAACAATGTGGTACGCAGTCTTGAAAGCGAGTCCCTGGGAAGGCGGCGGCGGCGGCGTGGGAGGTTCGCACGGACTGCTATCAGCGGCTCTCCTCCGGGCGAACTGGTGCACCCATCGCATCCGCCGCGGCGCTAAGATTTGCATTGGTCACCTCGTTCCGCGACTCCCTCCTGCTTCGTCTCGGTAACCTGCGCAGGCTAAGTGCGCGCCGCAACTGATTCGAACGCTCCAACTACCACCAACTTCATACATTAAAAAATTAGCTTGGTCATAGGCTCTGTTCGCTGTAAAGTGAGCACTTTTCGGGCCCTGGTTACTTACTCATTTCAGCCATTTTTACCTATTACCCACCTTTTTTTAGATAAACATTACCATGTAAGTAATGAACAGTGTGTGTATATTCCAACGCACTCGGGCGTTAACGTCTAAGGCTAAAGTGAAATATACCTATGGACAAGTATTTCAAATGAGAGAGCTTTCAAAAGTGCTCACTTTAGCGTGATTAGCTTATAGGTAGGTAGATACGTAGGACTTACGTACAGTAGAGTGGCCTTCGATGGTGAACTGCACCCGGTTATGCAATATGCAAAGCTTATTTAAAAAAAGTAGAACACATACTTGCAAATGGTCATAAATAAACTATTTATGTCCCGGGTGCTCACAATGAAACGAATTGCAGAATGGAAGGGGGGTCCACAACTCAGCCTGCACCATTAATTTCTTGGGTGGAAGAAAGGTGTTTGGGGAGGGGGGGGGGGAATAAAAAATTTAAAAAATCATTAATTAATAAAAATAAACAGATACTTTAGTACATATTTTATTAATATTTTATTTATAGTCAATAAAGTTACATATTGATCTGCCTTAGTCAAAATGAATGTTATATAATCAGTTCATACAAAATATAACAGTAAAAATATTAAATGTGTGGTACGATTGTGTCCTGATTTATTAGAGCTTAGGAAGTTGGTGAGTTTGATGGGGGAACTGGTGTATGTGAAACAGTTTTGTTTTTGTGTCAACACACCTATTTATGTTGTATATCAAAGAAGAATGCGTATGTTTTGTAACACTAAAGTTTTCTCTAGAATAAACCCATGTAAATGTTTGTTATAAAATCGGTTATTAAAAATAGAGCTTTAATAAAAAATATAAGTGTATTTCAATTTCGTATACTTAAGAAAGCTCATGTTGCAATAAAAACTTCTTCAAGTAGGGCAGCCATTATAATTACTATTGATGCATGTAAGAATATATTGGTACTCTCGTTATCAAATGCTTACCTAATGTACAATAATTTTGGTTTTAAAATAAATAACGTTCGTATTTTAAATGGATGTGCATGAAATAAATTATCAGAAATACTGTAAACTAAATTAAATTATTTTTATTGCATACAACTATGTTAATAAATATGACTCTTCTCCGGTGAATAAGATAATGGCAAGGGGAAGGGGGCAAATTTGCAATGAAAAAGTATTTTTATAAGGCATCCAGATTGGAAACAGGCACTAATTTTATTAAAAATAAACTCTTGTTTGATTTTTCAAAAATTCCAGTAAAATATATTAAATTGTTACAAAATATATTTATTAGTTTTTCATATGCAACATAAGTAGTACTTTTCTGGTAATTTTGGTGGTGTGTGGTCTGCTTTTTAATGAGATCTGTTTGTACAGCCAGCTGCAGTGCTCTATTGAAATACACTGCACTTCTATATTAAGACGCCCGTCTACCTAGAGCTTTTTTTCCCGTGTTTGAAGCCGAGAGGAGAGGGAGCGTTAAAGGCGACTCTGCCACGCTCATCAAGTCCCCCATCGCCGCTAAGCGCAAGGCTCTGAACTGGCGTGCAGTGTTCTCGTCGTGCTGCGTGTACCTATGGGACTTTCAGCGGCGACCCTATTATTTTATTGGTGGAAAGTGTGTAGGAAGGTTCAATGCATGCACCTTGACTAGTTTTGTAAGGATGTGACACGTACACTTCGAGATACAGAGCTTTGAAAAAGCCGTTTTTAGCCATTTTGGCGTGCTCTGAAATGGTGTTTCTAACTAACACGAGGTCTTGAAAACACTCAACAGCCCTCGTCTGAAATGTGTGTTCTTTTCGTAGGTCAGTACACTGGATGCACATTTAATAGTTTCGTAGGAAAACGTGTATTTCGAACACTCTGCAGAGCACTTCAAGCTCCAGGTAGACGGGCGCCTTAAGGTGGTCAGTCCCCGCCATCTTGGATTTTCACTATTTTAGTCATAAGATCCATTTAAGAACATATAATGAAATTTTTTGCACGACATGACATGAATAATAGCTCCTGAAGCTTAATTAACATATTACATTTCTATATAATTTATTATATTTTCACTAATGATTGAAGGCAAGAAATTAATAATTTTTCTTGCTTACGGTTACAGAAAGGGACTTGGCAACAATAGTATATTAATACATGTTTTAGAACATGTGCTATGTAATGCCCTACGCTTTGTCGAAGCCCAAAATAAAATGAAAAATCTGTGATGCAATTTATGACGAAAATTCCGAAAATACAAGATGACGGGTACTGATCCACCTTAAGTGCAGTAGCGCAGCATATATCCTTACCTCGTGCGTAAAGATCGTCTTAAGCAATTAAAGAACAGTCGCCCTGGAAGCGTTGAAATATTGTCTTGGCTGGCTCATGATTTGCGCTCTAGCGTGGGGACCAGACACACAGGCAGCTCTAGCGAGAGGCGAGCGTGTCGCTCTCAAGGACAACATGTATCGGCTGCAAGCAAGCACATGGCGCGTAACGAATCGCACATTTTTGTTCTTGTTTCTGGAAGATGAAGGATACTTTCTCGCGGACTGAATAGAAGTATTGTCCGTGTGGCCCAGTGGCGGGCAATCATTCTCAGAGGGTAGAAGCAAGAATGGTGTGAAACGTCACATCCAAACTTAAGGAGCATCTAGCCTACATAATCTCCTGTTAAGTGCTCTTACATAAGCGTTTCTGTTATGATTGCAGCTTCTCCTGTACAAGTTTATCCTGAATGACACGTACAAACCTTGTTATGGGCATGATTATAGAGGTAACAAGCCCTTGAACATTGTCCGCAAAATGCCAGAAACCACGTGAGATGAAATGACACATTCGTGTATAATTTTAGTGTTTGTTCCGTGTATATAGCTGTGGGAATGCAGAATAACACCATTACACTCAGTATCGTTTTACTCCTCCTTTATTTTTTCCTGAAAGGAAACTGTTCTACAACCAAACACATAAGATAACCGCCATTTTCCCAACAACAACAAACATAGACAACAGTCTGAATCAACCACATGATCATTCAGGCACACAAGCTTTAGAAAGCATTTGAGTTTGTTAGATTATTCCAGTTCGACAAAGAATAATGAGAAATCAAAACAACAGAACACTACTTGTGGTATTCTGGTGTTGGCCATAATGATTACAATTTTCAAAGATTACAAACAATAACACACTACATAGGATCACACCAGTTTGCCAGATTTTATATCTGCTGTCTGTGAACATTTTAGCGAGTAATAACATCGCCCATCATTAGCAAACTGTGGTTGTTCACGGTAAAATGAACACTTTTGAAAGCCCTGCCTAAGATCTACTTTTATGCATGCTGTGTATTCTTCCACCTTATGTCAAATTATCATCTCAATAGGCTTCATCACTTTATTTATGCGTCGGTCAAGTGAGACTGTGAAATTATTAGAAAAGTAAATATTTTACAAATCAGGTCATTTTTACACTACCATGCATTTAAATAAAATATAAAGGAAAATGAATCATTTAAGTAATCACAAATGGTTACCCAAAACTTTTTACTCAAGATTAAGATAAGGAACTACTTTTCATCAATTGTTATCAACTTAACTGAATGCATGTTCCTTAGGACGCCCGTTAAAAAAAATGCAAGCAGGGACAGTGACTTTTTTCTAGGGTGATTTGAAAAGTGCTCACTTTAACCTTTAACCAATAAAAGTGTGTTACCCGTTTGTGTTTATCGATTGTTGTGAAGTAATAATGATGTGTACGTTTATGGAACACAAAAAGATTGCTTTAGTGTTACACTCAGGCGAACGGTTCTCGAGAAAATATGAGACGTTTGAAATGGTGTCGAAGATTGCCTGCCGGGTATGCAACCCTCGAGACAGGCCGGGTATGCAACCCTCGTGACAGGCCGGGTATGCAACCCTCGTGACAGGCCGGGTATGCAACTCTCGTGACAGGCCGGTAGTTACAATCCCAATTTCTTAACGGCCGGCGATGTTGTTACCCACTAAAGGTTTACAGATGGAAGATACCAAATCAGCCTTTCACTATGCACGCAGTTTTAATCACTTCAGGTCACACGACGAATTATGGTTTCTACCTCATTTTCCAAACGGAAACATCTCACAAAGTTTTTATCATTATTCCACGATAATACTGTATAATGGGACGTTTAGGCTGTTCGTGATAAAGTGAGCACTTTTGAAATCAACCTTAGAAAAAGTGACTACCCCTACCTGCAAATATTTTAACGGGCGCCCTAAGTGTCATGCGCCCAGTAAAGTTGGTTATGATGGATGGGCAGTAGTTTCGTATCTTTACGTCAAATTTTAAGAGTTAGGTAACCATTTCTGATCATTTAAATTATTTCTATCGCTTTCTGTTTTTTTAATGCATCGAAGTGTAAAAACGAGCAGATTTGTAAAATGTTAGTTTTTCTAATAATTTTACAATTTCACTTGACCGACACATGAATAAAGTGATGAGGCCCATGACAATGTTAATCTTACATGAGGCGGAAGAATACACAACGTGCATACAAGTAGATCTTAAGCAGGGTTTTCAGAAGTGCCAATTTTATCGTGAACAGCTTGGTACTATGCCACTGCGTACGCTTTTTGGAGGCACAGGTGGTTGGTTCACTGATGCTGTGGCTCCGGTGGCTCACAGCAATTCTGGAACTGGAACATGGTTCGCGAATAGCCCGCTGGGAACGGAATTCTTTACGTGCGCGTGAAGGCGAAACTGCCCTTATGAAAGCCGGAAGCGGTGAGCTCTGCTGTACGTCGCGAAACTGAGTAACACGAGTCTCGCTGACAAAGTAATACGACCACGACTCGGAAAATGCAAAATTGAGCTGAGGCCATCACTGGGAAAAAGCGTGTTCCACAGTCTTTCAAATGTAATCAGCCATAAATATAATTTCCAGTAATGAAAGCTAAGTAACGATGTTTTGATAAACGCAAGTCCTGCATTTACCCGTGAGATAACGAACCCTAAAGTAAACGTACTGTTCAAGCCAGTGTCCTTTTTTTTTTGGGGTGTTATCCGTAAGGTTGCGTGAGTTCATTGGAAACTTCATCGTAAATGTACAGAGGTTCTCGCAATCATGAATCTCGCCAAAGTAAATTCTCCATTAGCAATTGTAGATAAACACGTCCAGTAAATTACTTAACAATATATTTTCACTTGTACTGATACGATTTTAACAGAAAAGGAAACACAAATATTTCGAATTATTTCATTGACCGTAAGTATCAAAATACACTTGCTATTTTGCAGCGTGACTGTTATTGTAAGCACAGGGACGCAGATAATTTTTCTTTCTGGAGAGGAGGATTCACTTGAAATATAGATTTCAGGAGCCTTAAATACTGACATAAATGTTAACTACTAAATATACAGGCTACGTTTTACTAAAAATGAATTTAGAGTCCAAGATATGCCATGTTAGCAAGTTAAATGTTGTGCTAAAAATCCTTATTTCGATTTAGTAAAATCAGACAGAACCAAGTTAAATAGCATATAGAAAGTAATAAAGTAACAATTTATAAAATGAAATAATAAATGTGTAAGGCCACAAAAATAAATTTCTTCTTTTTTGCAAGATTGTCAAAAACTTCCAGTGGGTTGACTTGTTCTGAACGATGGATTGACGGTAACGCTAAACCATTCAGTATTGCCTGCAAACATATAGAGATTGGTTGGAACACTGATACGTAGGGACAGGCAGGTGTTTTTCGCGAAAATATTTATGGCCATACTAGACTTCAATATCCTACTGCCAAAGCCACAACTTTCTTTGATTATTAGTAGAGCCACTGTTTTTCGCGAAAATATTTACGCATAGGCTAGACTCCAAGGTCCTATGTCATATGCGCAGTTTGCGTTTGGTTATTGGCCACGCGTCTTTGTCGGGATATAGTTCCTTACCTGACCGGGCCAATCAGAATTAGGTAACTCCGGCACTGAGTGTCTGTGATTCGCGGGCAGGCACCTGGAATGCGCAACAGTTACAATTATCAAATCACTAAAGTGGATCTGAGTTCTAGTGTTTTGGAGTGCAAGAAGTCCTGGAATCTTTTTGCGTAAAACAGGTGGACCTAGTTATTAGCCACGTGTCTACGTGAGAAGACATGTTCTTATTTGACTGGGCCAGTCGTAATAAAATACCTCAGTACTAAACATCCATGATTCTCTGGCAGACACTTGAGGCATGTGACATTTAAAATCATCCAACCACGAAAGTGCAATGTGAACTAAAGTGTTTTGGAGTATGTACAACTGGTATTGAAATATTTTTGCGAAAAACACCTGTTATTAGTGATATGTCAATGTAAGTTATTTCGATAAAAAATTATATATTTATATATACACACACACCGAAAGTATTTTTAATGAATGATTATTTTTATTTGCCTGTCCTGTTGTATTCCGCAAGTACATTTTGATCCTTTTCAGAGTGGAAAATTATCGCTCTGGTGTTGCAGTAGAAACGAGTAGTGTTGCCAAAATCTTCAGAAGAGTGCTAATGTTTGGATATATGTCTTTATTACAAACGCTGAGACCACTGATGGCACATGAAGGTCTTGGATTTTCCTTGATACATTTTCTTCTCCACAACTGCAGTTCAGTCACATCATCTTCAACACCACTCTCCAAACCACTTATATAAAATTTTACTGAAGACTTAATCTCATCCAGTTCTTCACTTTTTAGTTCCATACTATTGTTTTCACCTGGGAAAAAGAAGGAAACCCCAGATAACACTTCCTTGCTATCAGAAAACTTCAAATTCAACTCTGAAATGAAGCAGTATAAAAATGATATGTAGATTGCTACTCTGAAATATTCTTCAGGGCTACTACTCACATAGTTTGTCCTGTTTTTTTTTTAGGATTCCTGCCAAACGAGGCACTAAAATTTTAATGTCTTGCTCTTGACAAATCTCAACTTATTTTTTCAAAAGTAGTTTTAAAGGTATCTATAGCAGCAAACTCTCAAAACTTCTAGCAAAGTGTGCGTCTTTGAAGGATTTTATTTAGGACTTGGTTAAGTTCAGGGACCTTAGCTATCACCAACAAAGATGTAACGAAATCGCTTTGTCAAATAGAGCACATCAAATAACTGGCATTTTTATATGTGTCTGATCAATTTCTTGGCTACCCTGATATAATAATCGTTGTCTCTATCAATGGTTCAAAAAGTTCTAAGAAGTTTGTAACCACACCATATCTTTCAGCCCACCGGGTAGCGCAAAATCTTTTCAAAGTTTTTGCTGTTGGTGGCACATCACAATTTGCAATACAGTTTACAAGCACTGCTTTCCTTTTCGGGTACACAGACATATCATTCCTAAACAGTTCCTAATAGTTTGCACTTCACAAGACTTGGAAACTGCTAAATTGAAAGCATGATCTGAGCAGCGAACGTAAAGTGCTGTACGATGAGACACTCTGACTGCAGCTTGTGCTCCTTGAAATTTTCCTGACATAGATGAGATTCCTTCGTAATCTTGTCCCCTTTAAACACTGAATTTATATTCCAAGTTTTTGAGTATTAAATAAACTAGGCCTCTTCCAGTTAAGTCAGTAACAAGGATGAACTGCAGAAAATCATCTCTAAGCCTGAAATCTCCAGTATCAGATTCCACATACCAAATGCAAAGAGGTACCTGTTCTATCCCACTGATATCTGCAGTCTCAACGAATAACACAGAAAAACACTTTGATTTGTAGACTTTGGTAAAAAGTTTGTAGAGAATTACTTCATTGCCTGATTGAATTATTTCATTCTATATGGCGGGGCTTGTAAATTTATCCAGTTTCCCAGGACCTTCTAAAGCTACATTTAACTCTGCACCTACATTTGCACGCTATCTCATTGTTAGCAACACTAACTGTTGCTTGTGTTAAAAATAAAAAGTAAAGAGAAATATGAATTTAAATTTGAAATATCAATAGTCTAGTTATATCCGTGGAAATTTGTTTCGGCCTTTTTTTAGACCGCGAAAAGAATAAATTTCTTTGCAGAAGTTATAGCAAATGACCAGGGAAACAAGAGACGTTTTATTTGTCAATAATCCAGACGACTCGGAGATTAGAAAAAACACTGACTACATGCTAGACTAATGATGGAAACAATAACGCCACTGCAGAATAAATTAAGGTGTTTATGCACACTGTCATCATATTCCATTTTACTCTGTAAAGAGATTTACTAATAAAAAATCTGCGATCATGTAAGCGTGTCAGGTTAGTCGTTCCCCAGATGTTTAACATACCAGTATTGCCAACTTTGGAGAATAGAAGTGTCCGTAGAAAAGAAATAACTTTCGGATCTCTTGCAAGTGGGCTGCATAAGAAATTTTATTTCGAATTCATGGCGTATAAATTACGAACTATTAATGGCGGTTGTTCCTGACAGATTCCACTCTTGATCGAGGCCAAGCAGTTTGTCTGTACTGGAGGTTGGCAAACATGGCTCGTGGTAATTTAAGGCAATGGCGGGCGTGGGTTGGTGGAACTGGAATCTTGCCTCACATTTGATATGCCACGATCCCGATCGCTTGTCCGAACAAGCGAGAGAAAGTTCTCTTTGCAGCCCGCAGCTGCAGCACATTGTTTCGTCGATTGTTTGTATCGCTAGATCACTGCGGCAAATATTCATTATATAGCACACAACACACGTACAAGAAGTCACCACATGCACCTACAAAAATAGCACATGTACAGAAATCGGCACTGCACTAAGAAAAAGGTTTTGTTGAATAAAGCCTAGTTTGTTTAAAGCAGCGTGACCAATTGTTTGTATACGGGCAGTTAATTTTTTTTTTTGTTGGAACCAAATTATTTTGTTGTTCTTATTTGTTTGCATAAAACTTGTAAGATTTGATTGGTACAACTTAAAGTTTGTTTGTCTCTAGTAGAGTAAAAGTTTCGATTATCATTAAAAAAATGTTCAGGCACGGAATTTAATTACATACTCTTTCTAATAGAGAACATCTACGTAGATAAATATTTTCCCAAGTTTTACAGCTTTACTTATTTGTTTCCTATTGAACTTGTTTCATTGGAATAATTGGCACGATTGAAAAGCACCAGTAAATACTATAACAAACACTATTGCCGTCATAATTGACTTACAAAATATAAACAAACTTTCAAGCTGTAAATTCGAACGTAGGTAGTGAAATTATGCGATTACTCTACAGCAAACCAAATGAATGCCAGTATTGAACCAAGCTGATTTTTTTTTGCGCCCACAAATTCTATAATAAACATTTCAGATTGTTCCAGCTTACCAGATGCTTTTTTCAATCCAAACAAAACATTAATTTGACTATACTTTATAAGTAATAATGTTTACGGTAACCAAACCTATCAGTTGAACGTAATTACAAAATAGCTGTGTGTACTATATAAATATTGACGTGGTTGTGGTAACCATATATGAGTTCAGCCCAAAAAAATTATTTTAAAATGATTTTTCTGGTTCAAGAGAACGAATATATATGTTTGGGGCATGAGCAGATTAGAGTGCAGAAAACATTCTTCAGCGTATACAAGTACTTTCGAAGTAGATTTGTTTTGTATCTGCAACTAAGTTTGTCTCAGTGTGCGGATAACACTTATTGTGAACGAATGGATGCAGATTTCTCTGCAGGATATGAATATTCGTTCAGTTCGTACGCTTCATGCAGTGTGTAATGAACACTTGGACATGTGCGCTTCTTGCAGCAAGACGTTCTTTCCCTGCAGCACCGACTCGAGTAATCCGGCTCTTCAATCTTCAACAGCGGCCCGTAATTTTACGTACGGAGCCATTCTTCGTTACGTAGCTGGGAAACTGGTTTGTCGAAGGGAGAGCGGGGAAATAATTTTCTTATCGCCTACGTTCTATCGTGTAACACAAATTATAGTGATTTTTAATTGTTCCCCGCATAATGACTCTAAGGAAAAAGTACAGAAATTAAAATTCCATTAAAAAAATATATACATTTAAAAAATTACACCATTTTTTATGGCGGTAGAGTACTGTACAGACCGTTCGGAAACTCACTGTACAAACTCCAGGCATAGTTTTTTTTGGACCAATAGTAACACAACAGCTCTGTACAGTTATGTCCGGAAAAGTATTTATATATCGAAGATAATTGTGTTGAATGTTGCGGTGTAAGACGCCTTATCATACAAGTATGATAAGTTGCATACGTCGCAGGAGCGCGACATTAAATTATTTCATGCGCTGTATCGCGCATTAACTTCCTATGCGACTTATCCACACGCTTGAACGCACAGCTTTGTACTCTAGGCATTGTACGCCACAACCTTGAATGCAATTATTTGATATAAAAATACGTTCCCGTATAAAAGTGTACAGGGCTGGTCACCCTCTGACAAAAATAATAGCCAAAATAACTTGAAAGTCATGTGTTCAAACAATACATAATGTGACGTTTTATTACATTATATTATCATTACAATTTATTCGAAAGAAGTGCACGGAGCAGCCCTGGAATGCATGGTCGTGGGAAATGGGAGATTCTCGAGAAAACGCTCCGACCCGTGGCATCGTCCAGTAGGCCAACGGTTCCCACATAACAAAAATTCGGGGGCGACCCCTCCGGAATTGAACCAGGTTCGCCTTGGTGGGAGGCGAGCAGGCTAACCGCTCAGCCCCCATGGTCCTATCTTTTCCCTTGGGGTATGGTAGGGAATCCTAATATTAATTTGTAATTTTAATAAAAAATATTTGTTAATTTGTATTACAATGTAATGTTACGTCCACTAGCAAAAAAAAAAAAGTAGTTTAGATGGTAAGAATATATATATATATATTAATTTTGAATGTATTTTAAAACTAACGCAGTTATCACAAACTCCAAAATACTCAGGCCCCTTGAGCTCTGTATTATCACTGTCATTTAGTAATTAGTAGCGCAGCGAAATAGTAGCAGGGAAAATTCCACCGGCCTGACATTGGACTGCTTTTCTGCCAATATGACTGTCATAAACGACGTGGATTGGATTTGAATTTAGAGCACTGCTTACGCAAACAAATGCTTTGAGAAGTTTGCATACCTACGATTATCAGATTTTTATTCATATAAAAGAGCTTTTAAAAAAATGGCATAAACAATCACGTTTATCACTGCCGACCACTTGACTTTGACTATCAGAGCGTTTACAGTAGCATTTCAATCTGGATTGAACCTTGAGTGGACTGAAGAATCCAGATTGAAATGTTAGTATAAACACATTTGGACTGGACTGAAGTAGGAGTGGAGTGAGATAATCCAGTCCAGTTGTCGAGGTGGACTTGAATGTCAAATCCGGACTGAAATTAGAGCAAAGAAGAAGTGGCCGCCATATTGACTCGTTAGTTAGCAAAATAAGTATTCTTTGTAAGTCAAGCGAAAAAATAAATGACTATGAAGGAACCTAGAAATATGTGGACGGAGGAATATGTGGAATTCTTATTTTATATTATGTTGGAAATATATATCTTACTTTTACTGGATTTTAGTAATTCGTTTGTTTTATAGTTCTGCCAGTCACCAATAGACTGCTTCAATCCCGTTTCAATCCGCATTCAGTCTTGTTTACACTTACGTCCACATTCGAAATTTTACCTTAACGGCTTACTTTCGATACGAGTTCACTCCGAGTTCGCTACGAGTCGATTCCAATCCGAGTTCGGTCCAGTACGAAATTTTACTCTGAAAGCACTATTTTGTATTGGTGTGGGGGTAGGTCAGTGTTGGGCGCGTGCGCAGGCGACGGAAATCGACGTACGTCGTCTCGAGACCCGACAAACGTGAAGCCGACAGCTAAGACCTCCCGCCTGCGCCAGGTCGCGTCTCCCCCCTGGTGCAAAGTGTCGCTTCTGGCAGTGCAGCAAGAGGGTCGCGGGCGCTGGCGCCCCGGTAGATAAGCCGGCCGGCAGTAGGCTGAGGCTGCTTCGCCGTTAGCGAACGGCACCGCAGATAACCCCGAACTGCTGTCTGCCGGAAACATGTCGTGTCTCCGGTGAGCACAAGTGCCGCTGGCGTCGAGCAGCGCAAGAGGAAAGAGGCGCTATTCAACAGCCACAGCCACAGCCAGAGAAACTTGTCTCATTGTCCAAGTGGGGTAAATTGTGACCAACTTGCCTCACTGTCCGTTTCATTTAAGTGCGGCAAATTTGGACCAACGTACACAGTATAAGCAGTTCACATTAAGATGACCACTTATGACAACCCTGCTTAAAATCTACTTGTATGCAGATTGTGTGTTATTTCGTTTTATGTGAAACTTTGTTCGTGCGTCAGTCAGGTGAAAATGTGGAATTATTATAAATATGTCACCAATCTGGTATTTGAAACTCTTAGAGCATTAAAAAATCAGAAAGCGAAATAAATATTTTTAAGTTATCACAAATTGTTACAGAACACTTTTTATTCGACGTTAAGATATGGAACTACTTTCACTCCATCGTTACCAACTTCACTGGACGGATGCCACTCGGTGCGCCCGTTAAAATATATACAGGTAGAAGCAGTGACTTTTTTCTAAGGTTGATTTAAAAAATGATGACTTTATCGTGAACAGCCTTTGCCAAACACTAATAAGTTATCTCTTTTGCGAATTATTTTACACTCTAAAATCCCGAATCAGTGATATCCCCCGGTATTATAACTGAAGGCTTATCAGAGGGCGGCTTACAAACTAACTTATGACCTAATTTAAACTAACACCTATGCATTGCCTGGGATTCGAACCCAGAGCCTCCCGCACCCTGGATGGGCGGCTCATCAACCGACTGCGCCACGGGAGCTGATGAGTTGTTACGACATTTATGTTGTTATGTTGGCGATCTTTATGATGCCTATGTACGAGAATAGAACTCAGAGCTATAAGTCGTAATTTATAACCTCATTTACATTTACAAAATTTTCGCTTTAAATTACGTATTTATAGTAATATACAATCGTTTTTGGTGTTTTAACGAATCGGTTTTTAAAAACGTCAGCAAATATGACGGGGCGTGAGCATATACCGTCAGTGACACGTCTCCTGCCTTGTGAATGCCATTGTGCCGTGCTCCCTTCCGCCATGTTTACCTTGTAGTGTTGTAGAAGTAGTTTATCGGCAGTTAATTTGTTTCGTACTTGCTTTCATTACGTGCCTCGGTGCGTGTTCTTGAGTGAAATGTAATATAATCGGCACATGTCAATCGCATCTTTGTTCGCCGTTTTCTGTTTACCGCCGTGAAGCCAGAAAATTGTGCGCAGTGGACTCATAGCATTTGTTTTCAAGCCTTGTTTTCTTCTGTGACAGGAAAGCTGTGGCAGAAGGATACGCTGTGACTGCACTACTTTTTTTTATAACTGTCAAAATTCACCCCACTAGAATAAAATGGACAACATTCTTACCGGAGCAGATTCAACAGCACTGCCAACGTTAGAGCGTAGAGTAAAATACTAATTTCCTTTTTGTTTTGCTGGCAGACAAAACGCACGAGGTGCCAGCATATGCTTAATTTGATCATAGGACTGACTTACTGACTGGTTCGTTTATTAGTAGTTATTTAATACTATAAATGCATTTGAGAGATTATAAATCATAAGCATGCAGCTGACGCACTACTTTTCATAAAAAATTTCATGTGAATATTCTAGGCTACACTGCGCACAGAATATCTGAGGGTTCGGGTCACGTCACAAGGCTACGAAAGGCGAAATTTGAGGGTCGAGGAAGGTTAGGAGCTATGAACAGTAGTATAAAGGCTGTTCGTGATGCATTGAGCACTTTTGAATAGCCCTTGTTAAGATCTACTTACATACATGTAGTGTATGCTTCCACCGTATGCACAATTAACATTGCCATGGATCTGGTTACTTCATTCATTCGTTGGTCAAGTGAAACTGTGGGATTATTCACATCTCCTTGCACTTATATCCGTTAGGGAAAAACATAAAGCAAAATAAGTCATTTCAGTACTCGCAAATGTTAGCCTAACTCTTTTAATCCTACGTTAAGACATGAAAAAGCGTTCTCTTCGTCGTTACCAACTTTACTGGGTGCATACCTTTCAGTCTGCCCGTTAATATGTATGCACTGTTCACGACTATTAGAGCGATTTTGAAACCAACCTATGAAAAATGTACTGCTTTATCTGCTGTCCTTGTTCAAGGGTGGTCCCTACTGTTACCAAACTTTCACACACCCTTCGCGCCGCGCAGTGTAAAAATACACGTGGCACAAACATATGTGAAAAGTGAAAACCACGTGGACAAAGAAGGCCACTATTAGAATTAAAATTCATAAATCAAGTGCGTGATGCTGTAATATGTAACGAGATAAACTGCACGATTGATTATTGTGAATTTACGTGGAATGCAGGTGATAAGTATTTTGTTTTAATGCGTGTTTTATATATATATATATATATATATATATATATATATATATATATATATATATATATAACGAAGTTGTATGATTGTTGAACCTCAACCTCGGGATTCTTCGGCGAGGATTCGTTTCGCTGTCCGAATCATGGGCAAACCACGGTTCCGTCGTTTCTGCCGCGGTGTCCTGTCTTCCGAATAACAAGTAGCAAAGAATGTGACACAAACTCACTGAGGTTCGCCGCCGAATATTGGCCAACTCACGCTACTGCATGTCTGTAATAGGGCTGCGACTTGAAAGATGCAATACGTACTACTGTTGGCATTTAGACAAAGAAAGACATCGCATGTGTCTGAAGTGGAGAGTGCAACCTAATTAATATCCCCCAAGAAACTTCGCGTCTCTTGAAATAATCCAGGACATATTCGCTGTTATTGTTTGTTGGTACACAGAGTTCGGTAGAAACAGAAGGTTAGTAATGTCACTGCAAAACTAAAATAAACGTTTATACTGCGTAAAAACTTTATCTGAAGAGTAATCATGATAACCAAGACTTGTGAGAATAATACCAACAAAATATGTCGAAATTGGACGCAGATCTTTATATTTGAGCGCGCAGTATTGGTCGTTTGGTGAGAAAGCAAAGGATTGCACGAAATAATAATCAGTGAGCATGGGAATCTTCTTGCCGCATTTTTGAGACGTCTGCTTCTCAATTCGGTCGACAAAGCTGTGCGGCGGGTCTCCGGTCTGATAATTGACGCAAAAGTCCAGTGAAAGTTGTGCTCAAGGACCCCGCGAAGATGTCCGCCATCCCGCTTCCCCGACTCGCGCAAACTGGGGCGAACATCGGCACGAAACGCCGGAGGAAGCGGGAGCCTCGTGAACCAAACCGCCGACAACTTCCACACGTCCCTCGCGCGCAAGCGACGACGATCTGGGCACAGAGTACACAAGAATACAGAAGTGATGCGGCCAGCAATATAATGGAACGTCGTTCACCAGCCCCTGGAGACTGACTTGTCAGTAGGGATGTTGATATCGGGAAAATATATCGATATTACTTATATTGGTTATTTATAAATATCGTTTCATGAAACGATATACCGAAAGAAAAATTCCGATTTTCGGTACATCGCTATATATGTTATATATTAAAGGACTTGACAAATGTAAAACTTCTTGGAATAGTTCATATTGAGGACACGAGGCATTGCATAAAAATGTGGCGCCTTTTTCTGGTGCATGTTGCCGAATTAACATAGCAATTTTTTAATTTAATTATTGTATCCGAAACAATGAAAGTAAAAAATAGCATTAAAAAAAAATTTCCGGCACTTGGAAAAATATATTGATTTCGACAAAATGTTGAAATATATCGATATATTATTTATATGATATCGTAATTACGAAATATCGATATTTTTGGACATTCCTACTAGCCAGACGGCTTCCCGACCAGCAGACAATATTCCATAACGTGCAATGGCCAATCAGACCCAAGGCCTGTTTCCACAACATCGTGCGACCAGTGAGCTACCGAGTTAGCTTACATTAAAGGAACCGTGACGCCACTTCGCTCTTCTGTATACTTACTTTTCTGTGATCTGGGCGGCACGAGCCCAGTGTTGCCTGTATGTACCTACGGCTCGCAAGGAGGGTATTTTTAGTTCATGTAATTTATAGGCTGTTCACGGTGGAGTAGGCCTTCTTTGAACAATTTCATGGAATTCGCGTCATGCAAACGGTTCGGGCTCAGCACGTCAAGTTGATCAGCAATTGTAAGTGAAGCTAAAAGTACAACTGAGTGTAAGTTGACTGCGTGTCAAAATCTCCAGTGCGTTAATTCGATATCTATGCCATATCAGTACCTAATAGTAAAGTGTTCTTATCTCCTAGGCTTAAGCTTCTTTTGCAGCATCCATCACTTATTAATATTGCTGCCTTGCCTTCCCTATCTCTATGTCGAATATTATATTTATTCTAGGTCAGTTTTTTTTTTATACAGGCCGGTCACACTTTTCCTTCTCCTGAAAATCTGTACAATACATACAGCTCCCATTTAGGTTCCTGGATAGACTTTCTATCAAAACATTATGTAAAATGTAGTCCTATTTAGATCAGTGCCGTTGAAATGTTGTTTTATATAATTATACGTTACTGTTCTCCTGTGTTTGGAGCATACAGTTTTGTCGTACAGGCTTCCCGAATTTTATTTTGCAATTGCTGCATTTACGTATTTTAAAATGAGAAGTTAGAATCGATTTCGATAAAGCTTTCTATTTTTGCCCCCCCCCCCCCCCCCCTCCCTGGCTCCTCCCCAGGGCCATTCATTTACACACTCTCTATTTATCCCTAGCTGACACAGAAACGATAAACGATAGTAAAGAGACCTCCATCTTACAAATACTCCAGAATACAGATGTTGTCTTCACGCTGCGTTTTTTTACTACGTGTCTGCCACTGCTTTGATGGCGCGCTTTCCACAGCAGAGGTTCGATCTAACACAGAAAAAAAAAACACAAGAAGAAAATCCAAGCACATAAATAAAGCTAGCTTGTTGAACTGTTGGTAACATAATGACCTGCGTGTTGCACTACCAGTGTCCTGAATGCAGCTCGGTATGACATCCAGTGTTAGTAGCGTTGCCGCACTTCATGTGACATATCAAACACCGGACTGCGAATCTGAAGACGCTAGCTTCCAGAGCCGAGCCCGATATCTGCCACATAGCATTTACGTTCTGCACCATATGCGTGGACGCGAGGGTGCTTCACATATTTCGACCCTTCTAGCCCTTAATATTACGTCGCTAGTTCTCTTTTGGATACAAGGTTGCTCTGCAAGCAGAGTTCTCTACTGTAGTAACAGGCACATAGGGGACACGTAGGGGACCTTTCTCACTGGACGGTGTGTTATGCTGTGTATAGTGTAGACCATTCAAGCCACCTTATATGGAACGTCCCAGATAGAGGGCGCTGTGACTGTAGGAGACATCATTCGCTGCTGAGAGCTGAGACTATGCATGTTCCCCTCATAAACCACTGCTGCCAGTAACACAAGGCACAGATATATTTCTATCGGTCCCGATGTAAGACAAAGCGTCGTCATCAATACCGTTCCGAACAAAATATTTGTTTTTTGCAACGCTTAAAATTATGCAATTATTTTTGAATGAAAGGATTAATTTTTAACTATGGCATTTGAAAATCTTCAAGTTTTTTAGCTCTCCCACCCGCCAATTTTTCTCAATTCTTTTGAGCACCCCCATTATTTTTTACAAGTAGACGCCTTTGTTCGGAACACTGTGATTTTACCGGTAATTTGCCCCTGTGAAATGCGTTCATGTCATTCGTTGAGGCACGTTTACGAAAACATCAGGTTACGTACGTACATCACTTTGGCTTACAGGATTACGATAACTTCACGTGTGCGTAAAATGGGGTATTTTTGGGTGGTATATTATGATGCTTCACGTAAGCACGCAACTTCTGTGTGCTGTATAAAAATGTTTGGGGATAATTTTAGTCGCTTTTCAGACTGAAAACTGTGAAAATTCAAGTAATACAGACGTAATTGCGTTTTAATATAGATATGGCAAGAACAGGCTGCGAAAGTACGGCGTTCGTGGCTTATGGAAACTGTGGAAGATGTAAACACGTTTTTCATGTACCTGGAATAAATCGTATGAAAAAAAAGTAATTAATAAACTGCGGTAATATAAAGCTCCCTACATATTTTCGAAATAAAAATAATAAACCTAGTTTATCTCCTATTACTCTTACGTCCTCATTCCCGGTAGAAATTTATATGTATGCGGTACACGAATTAAAAATGTAAGCAGACAGCACCGCGAAAATATAAACAAACCCATGGAAATAAAGATTTTTAGGGGTAGTAAAATTTCGCGAAAAGATTTCAGGACAAGTTATATTTCAAAACACTGTAGGTTCGTGTACCTAACTTGATTAGTTGAATTACGTATTAACTGTATGGACACGAATCATGTAGGGGCCGTGCTGATGTTGCCGAATTCTGAGTGGCCAGGTCAAATAAGAATACGCCTTCTCAAGCAGACAGTAACCATTGGCAATAAAAATACCGTGTACTAAAATTTTATCGCGAAAATTTACTAGCTCTAAAGATTTCACAACATCGTCCGTATTGCGATAGGCCAGCGAGATCACGTGGTGCAGCCAGTATCACGCAAAAGCTAGATAAAGACGATCTTTTCCATCACGTGAACTTTACGACAAACGGTCGTAATAGGTCTCCTTGAAACACATTAGCCAAGGTGTAACTGGCTTATGTGAACATGTTACTCGTTATGTGTTACGTGAACGTTACCTGGCTGCGTAATTTGTTTGAAACCATTTCGATAAAGCCGCGAAGAAAAAAAAGTGCAACAACATTAATCTCATCGTAGATTAAAAACGGTAAAAAGGTATGCAAAATTGTCATTATTTTTTTGCAATAATAGTTATAACGGAAATAACTGTGTTTGACCTCGCCATTTACTTATTATTTTCGCTGCATGCACATTTTAATTACTGACTTTAGCAGAGTATACGCGCAGTAGTGCGTGAAAGATCAGATGGCATCCTTGAAAACACAAAGAAAGGAAAGTTCCCATGACGGCTGGACTTATAAGCGCGGAAAGTGAATAACGTGTGAGTGTAGATATCTTGGGGTGATCTTAACAGCGAGGTCATGAGAGCCGATGAGGGTGACTGAGGCGAGTATGGAGCAGCGTCGGGAGATCCCCGAGGAAATCCGCCAACCAGCGGCATAGTCCGACACGATTCCCACATGTGAAAGTCTACGGAAGTGTCCCGGCCGGTGATTTAACCCGTCTTCTTGGGGGGGTCAAGAGGGTAAACCGTTCAGCCATCGCGGCCCCGAAGCTGAAGAAGGCCTGGATGTCGATAAGTAGGGATAGGAAAAATTCGCGAGTTCAATGGCATGTAGGCTAGACTCCACAGTAATGCGTATACTCGAACCTAAGATGTTTGTTCATTGGCTGCTCCCTCATAGAGTAGCCAGTGTTACTTTTCACCTGGCAGTATGGCACTCGCTACTTGTTTCCTTGCAAGTATGCTATTGGCTCAGGGTCGTCCAGGGCGTGTCTAATAAACTGCGATTCAATTGCAAAGTCAACCTCATAGTACAAGTGTTTGACGTCTAACTTGTCCTGAAATGAACTCTCGGAATGTTACTATCCCTATCGATTAAGGCGCCTTTGTCGACAGGGAGGGCGGCAGGCTCCCCGGCCTGTACCCCGTGACCTGGATAAGGCAGGCAGGCAGCGTCATGTAACTGTACAGGAGCGCGGGGCCCCCCTAGCCCAGGCCGCCGCATAGCGGTGGGCCGCAATGGAATGTTGTCCGGTGTTACAACTGCCGCTGTAAGGCCCGGGCCGCCTCGCCAGCCCGTAGTCCAGTCCAGTTTCGGCGCAGCCACAACCGCCTGCCTTCATTACCGGAGCTGACCTCACGCACTTACCCGTCCCTCAGCCGTGGCTCCTAGCTACTACTGCGCCTGTGCTTCTCGTAACACACGTCCCATGTGCCTGCAGACAGCCGTCGCCCAGGCTACTGCGCATGCACTTCTCGAAATATCCGCCCCATGTGCCTGCGGACAGCCGTCGCCCAGGCTACTGCTGCGCATGCACTTCTCGAAATATCCGTCCCATGTGCCTGCGGACAGCCGTCGCCCAGGCTACTGCTGCGCATGCACTTCTCGAAATGTCCGTCCCATGAGCCTGCAGACAGCCGTCGCCCAGGCTACTGCGCATGCACTTCTCGAAATGTCCGTCCCATGTGCCTGCAGACAGCCGTCCCCCAGGCTACTGCGCATGCACTTCTCGAAATGTCCGTCCCATGAGCCTGCAGACAGCCGTCGCCCAGGCTACTGCGCATGAACTTCTCGAAATGCCCGCCCTATGAGCCAGCATCCAACTACCACTTTCAATACGAATTTTTAAATTATTTGGCACGCATATTTTTGAAGGCATTTTACATATTTTAATTTTCTGACAACTTTAAAATTCTCTCCAACGGTAGGTAGGTAGCTAGGTAAGTGGGCTGAACGTCTCGTCGACAGCGAAGTCATTAGAGACGGTTCTCTCCAAAGAGCACAGAAAACTTTTATTACATCCTACAAAGCCAAAGGGAAAAGAAATGCGTGAACAGGCAATGTTAAAACGTTCTCCTTACAAGCTTTTCATGAGTCATTTGACACATATATTTAATTTTCTTTCTGCTGGTCCTGATGCCGTAAAATTGTAGATTTAAGTGCAGGGCAAATTTTGCCTTTATAAAGGGTTGTCTGAACACAATACTGTCAAAAATGATCTTGGCAGGCGACAAGCTACCCGAACATAATTATCGGCATCGGTGCATTATATATTCGTAACTTATGTCCCGAGGTACACTTATCATTTCCAGGCAACACTAAAGATGCCTTCATTCTTGATTGATGACTCGTATCTGCAGTTTAACTATTGGCAGCCCAATGCTATCAATGCTGACTTTACATTCAAATGTTATAAGTTTGCAGAGTATGTATTGGGTAAACTTATAAATGACTATATAAAAGGCCTCTCTTGCTGTAAATAAAATTCAATTTCACCTGCATTTATCAATGATCGTAAGTTATTCAATTGCAATTAACACAGGGGTTTTACTCGACCAAGCTGTATAATCGAGAGCACTTTTTCTCCTCTATTGCTAGAATTCTCTTTGAGATGTTTACTCGAAAAAGCGCTTCGATTTTCAAAAAGCAAGAGGTAACCGCAAGAGCAAGAGATAAAGACTGATCACGATAAAGTCAGCACTTTTGAATTCAACCTTAGAGTAAATTCAGTGCCCCCACCCCCTCCCACATGAATATACTTATTTTAACGGGCTCACTGAGTGACATGCGCCCAGTAAAGTTGGTAACGATGAATGGGAAGTAGTTCTGTATCTTAACGTCGAATATAAAGTGCAAGGCAACAATTTATAACAATTTAAATTATTTATTTCTCTTTTTGTGTTTTTTTAATGCATCGAAGTGTAAAAATAAGCACATTAGTTAAATATTTACTTTTATAATATTTTCACAGTTTCATTTGACCGACGCATGAATAAAGTGAGGAGGCCTATGCCAATGTTAATCTTACATAAGGCGGAAGAATACACAACGTGCATACAAGTATATATTAAGCAGGGCTTTCAAAAGTGCTGATTTTACCGTGAATAGTCTACAACAGTATTGTGTGCTGTGTAGGTGGCTGCATAAACAATGGTTATTAATTGTTAAAAATACAGTCAAGGCAAGTGTTAACGAATATACGTTATAAGTTCTGTTTTAATTGTTATTATGTCATTACGGATTAAGAAAAATAATAACATTGTTAAAAGATATATGTGTACTATTCATTTAATTATCGAATCTTGTGAAATGATGTCTGGTGATTGAATTACCAAGGCCCACTTATAGTTATTGAAATGGCAAACGTGTTAGATGTTTACTTTCCTAATATTCCCACAGTTTCACGTGACCAACGCACGAATAAAGCAACCATCGTTGCCAGCTTAACTGGTCGCACGTTACTCAGGGCGCCTGTAAAAATAAGTGCAGGTGGGAGCAGTGATATTTTTCAAAGGTTGATTTCAAAAGTGCTACTTTATTGTGAACAGCCTGTAACGTGATTTCGATAAAATACGTTCGTCTACAAAATATTGAGAAAACTTGATCTCAGTGACCCTCTCTATTTAAACAGGTGGGACGGGCATTCATTTCTATTGATTAAGGGGGCCGCCTACTAGGCGCTAGAAATGTGTTGCAGTGTGTTGGGAAATCCGTTTTTTTTTTTGACCAAACTATACCACCTGCGCCCAATGTACTAATTTACGAAAAGAAAATAAACTCCAGGCGATGACGGAATGTCGCTTTCGTGACACTACGCATATTATATCAACTATTTCCAAGCCCTCCCGCATAGCTAAATATTGCCCTTTTAGATTGCCGTATGTCAAAATGTGCTCATCGGATCTACGTGAAACACGGATTCAATCCTGCATTGAACTTTGCCTTAGACTTTCCATCAGTAAAATGATGTAGTCGAAGCTTAAAGTCCCATAGAAAAAACGGTTCGGCGAAAAACTTGCACGCTAGTTTAGTGCTTCGCGCATAGTGGCGATGAGGCACTTGATGCGCGTGACATTGTCGCCCTTGATGTTCTCTCGCTCCTGTGCCATGTCGTGTCAGGTAGGCGGCCCCCTTAAGGGTCCTCTTCGGTAGCTCTTTGGGCTAAAGCGGTGGAAAGCGAAAGCGGGAAGAAGAAAACGCAACTAATAAGCGGAGAACAGGAGCGTTTCCAGAATCCAGGAGCGGCGACAATTTCCACTGGAAATGTTGAACTAGTCGTCAGTGTCCCGCGCTTGTCTCTCCCGATTAGCCGCGTGCGCGCTGCAGGTTTCCTGAAACTGCCTGCTATTCTCGTGTCGAGCATGCCTGCACGCAGTCCCCAGACAAAGCCTCTTGTGCGTGCGCAACGCAACGCGAGGCGAACAACGACATTCCGTGGAACGTCGTCAGGGATGGGTTTCAGTGATGGGGCAAACAGATCATTTTGCAACATTGATTAATCGATTATTCATATTTACTTTGATCGATTAATCGATTATCGATTGATAGGGCCAGTGATCTTTCGCGTAATACTCGGAGCAATTAGTAGACTTCAATACTATATATACACATTTCAGCTGTTGCCGTTCCTCTCCAGTGGCTGCTGATGTCGTTTCCGCATTTAACCAAGCCATTCAGGAAACTCCGACACTGAACCTTCTTGATTCGTGCGCAAACAATTAACACGAACCATATCATGTTTCAGCCAGTCAAAAAAGCTGGGCGACCCTACAGAGCTTTGAACTGCATCTTGTCTCGAAATATTTTCACCCAATATCACTGCTTCTATCAATTGATTATTCGACGAGATTATTCACTATTACTTTTTGTAGGGTTTTAGATACAAAGTTCAACACGAACGAGCACCCGGTACGTTCATTCACACATCTGTTGTTGAATGCTTACTGTTATACAGAAATAATAAGTAATCACCATGGCAAACTTAAAAACATAAGCTACATATTAATAACAAATTTTACATACCCTGGAGAAGTGCAATGACACTTTTTTTTAAAAGAAATTATAATGTCAAAAACACTAGAAAAATATTTAAAGAGAGAAATAAATTAAACATGTTATGAAAAAATTAATTAAGTTACTGTTTTAAGTGCACAAGAAATATTAGAACTCACAAGTATAACTGTCTTCATTCCAATGTTGTTTTTCAAAAATTAACTTTGGAGTGACGATTATTTTTTATAATCGATTATGGTTTCGATTATCAAAGTCAACATTGATTACTAAAGATTATTTAAATATAATCGATTATCAACATAGATTATCACCATCACTAGTCCCGTGCGAAATATGCGACCGCTCAGGCAGGCTTCGCGTCCGTCATGCGTCCGTAAATCACGTAACCAAAAGTCAATCAGAGGTGGCCATTAATTCTATCCGTCCGTCTGTCAAAACCTTGGCAAGCTTTAACTTTTGAGGCACGATCGTATGAAATTACAGCCTTCTAAACTAGCACGTTTTGCTCCTTGTTCATCCCGAGTTCTTTACAAGGCTGTGTAGTGTGTGAAGTGTTTGGTTTTGGCTGTCTTGTTTTCATGTGTTTGTTAATGTATCTGTAAAAAGAAATTAAGTTACATTTTGCCTGAAGATTAATTGATAATTACGTTTGGAAACACGAACTCCTTTTGTGCAATAGAAAAAGTAATAAAATCACGCTTTATATGCAATTAGAATTTTTTTACATCGACTAATTTCCGTTGCGTATGTGTATGCGTGTTTTCGGTACTTAGAAACCCAACACCGCCAAAAATTTTCACGTTTCATGTAGAATGTTTTCCTACTTGTAAACATTTTCGTTTTTATTAGTTTGCAGCAATGAACTTACGATGGACGTACGAAGTTTGGTTGTAAATCGCTCGGCTGGAAGACTGACGAATGTATGACGGTCTATTGTAAATCCTGCCTTACGCAGCATCTAACGTCTTTTCAGACCCACTTTAATTTATGGTTTCAGCTGTTTGCAAAATAAAAAATTTATGATGCGTACTGTACTTACGTCGACACAACACTTTTTCCGTTGTCACAGACAATACGCTGTGGGATATATGTTTGGGTACAGTTATATGAACTAATTATGACGTAGACTAGTAAGACGGTGTGCGAATCATCTACCCACAGGGAAGATCATTGGTTATTGAGCTTCGCAGTGTGCAGTACATGACAAAAATCGCATACACGTGCGTAATGTACACATTGTGTACGTACACTGGATCTGAATGGGTTAATAAGTTGGATACTGAAAAATTACTTATGTTATAACTGTACCAAATACTGTTCAACTAGTACATACTGTATGTGATGCCAATTTCCTCGAATAAAAATCCTTTTAAGTTGCATATTTTTTGAACAATTTGATTTAAAATCCAAAATTACAATGTGAACTGATGCCGTGGGCTACTGCTTCACATTCACCACATAACACTGTATGCATTAAAATTTTTTTTTTAAATCATGCAAAAAAAAAATATTTATAATTTTTACGTCGCTTCCAACTTTACTGGGTGCTTGCTCCTCAGTGTGTCCATTAACATACATAAGCCCCTACAGATAAGGTCAGTGTTATTTTTCAAAGGTTGATTTCAAAAGTGCTTAACTCTTCGAGGGTTATACACGTATATACTATGGGCTACGTTTATAAAGAAATTTCTTTCGAAAAAAAAAAAAAAAAAAAAAAAACTTTTATATTTTTACTGTTATGCAGGGTTTTATCGGAAATTAAACAAAACCAGTCGAGATTTCAAATAGTAAGAGTCAAACTGTTAATATTACATTTTTCTCGAATGATCACGATGCTCTGTTAAAACCTGTCACATCTGTCGCGACACATTAATTGGCACAATGTAAACGCGCGACTTCATCGGCTGACGGCCAGCCAATAATAAGCGTTGCTGTAAGAGTGTCCGGTGTAGTGAAGACCAATAAGACGATGGTACGTGGAATTACAGAGACCAATGCAACTGATTGGCTGTAGTGGAGAATATAGGCAGCTCACTTCAATCTTGTCTCCAGTCACAATAAATGTGTGCCGTCCTCAAAGGGTTAAATAATATTGAATATTCTATATCAACCCCGCTTAATAAACCTAACTTTGGATACTAGGTGCCTAGCTATTTTACAATATAAATTAGGCTAAACTAACATACATACCTACTAGTTGAATGAGTATGTTTATATACTTAGAATAGTGAATGCCGATTCACGGTGAAGCTAACATGGCGCTCTTTATCTTACTTTTGCTTTAACTCTGTGTCAATTTTGTTCTCTATAAAATGGTTGCCCTGTTTACATTGGATTTAAGAAACGGCCGTCTTCAAAAAGTTTTAATTCAGTGCTACCGAATGCTGTTAGCATTCGGATAGAAAAACGGATAGAAAAAATTCGCGAGTTCAATGACCTGTAGGCTAAACTCCACAGTTGTGTGTACACTCGAGCCTCAGATGTTTGTTCATTGGCTGCTGCCTCATAGAGTAGACAGTGTTACTTCACACCTAGCAGTATGGCAGTCGCTACTTGTTTCCTTGCAAGTCTGCTATTGGCTCAGAGTCGTCCAGGGCATGTCTCGTAAACTGTGATCCAGTTACAAAGTCAACTTCAGTGTACACTTGTTTGACATCTACCTTGTCCTGAAATGAACTCGCGAAATGTTCCTATTCCCTACTTATCTGGGATCTGGAAAAGGATGGCGTGCACAAGTGCATATTTACAAGTAAATTTACATACATACGAGCAGATGTTATCATATTATGAAATTTGTCTCTATGCTGCAATAATGATCTCACCTCTTATGCAAATTAACACCAATTTGCACTCATTGATTTTCTTTCATTAAAGTTCTTTATTTATTTTTCAAATCGTTAGTTTTTTTATCCAACTATATTAAAATCTGAGAGTCTGTTACAATCGACACGATATACAATTCAAACCCAAATCCAAATCAGAAGGAATAAACTTTAATCCAGAAAACAAAAGAAAATAATAGTCCCATAATTCTGGTTGGCTGACGCTACGTCGTCTTTACGTTATACTGAATT
Organism: Dryococelus australis; assembly: GCA_029891345.1. Taxonomy (NCBI): domain Eukaryota; kingdom Metazoa; phylum Arthropoda; class Insecta; order Phasmatodea; family Phasmatidae; genus Dryococelus; species Dryococelus australis. The sequence goes on along the minus strand of CM057000.1, from coordinate 116,173,761 downwards.
TGATTCAACATTTCGCATGAGGAAGTGCAACTTTACCTCGCTCGTAATTCAATGGCTATACATTTCTGCACTATCTATATCTGAACATAACGGTAACAATGCAAAGTTGAGGCAACGAGCTCCATTTTAATTTCAATATAAATAGGTCTTGACACTTCGTGGGCGGCACAAATATACTGGCACTGAAGACAAGCTTGAAGTGAGCTGCCTATATTATCTTCTACAGCAACATCAGTTTTATTGGTAGCTGTATTTCCACTTAGTACAATCCTATTGGCCCTGGCTACACCGGACGCGTTTATTGTACTCTTGAGACGTTTTAGTGGCCGTACGTCGGGTAATGAAGTCGCTCTTTGCCTGTGTACCAATTAATGTGTAGTGGCAGATGCAGCTGGTTTTACAATCCATCGCGTTAATTCGAGAAACAATTACAAAAAAAAAAACTCTTTTATTGTTACGAACTGAATATTGTCTACAAGTTGCAATTTTTTGCTTAGATTCCAATAAAAGTCCAACGTAATAATAAAACTATAAAACTGCGAGTTTTGTCTTCAAGAGCAAACCAATTTCCATATAAACGTAGGCCCGATTATATACGTGCATATAGGCTGATAAATGAGCACTTTTGGAACTCATGCTTAAGATCTACTTGTGTGCACGTTGTGTATTATTCCGCCTTATGTAAAATTAACATTGCCATGGGCCTCATCACTTTATTCATGCGTCGGTCAAGTGAAACTGTGAAAATATTAGAAAAGTAAATATTTAACAAATCTGCTCATTTTTACACTTCGATGCATTGAAAACCAGAGAAAGCGAAGAAATTATTTTAATTATTATATATGGTTACCTAACACTTTTATTTGAAGTTAAGAGATGGGATTACTTCCCATCCATCGTTACCAACTTTACTAGGTGAATGTCACTCAGTGCGCCAGTTAAAATATATGCAGGGGTGGCAGTGACTTTTTTCTAAGGTTGATTTCAAAAGTGCTCACTTTATCGTGAACAGCATTAACTCTTCTAAATCGTTAAGTCAGACGTTTACCTAAGAGCATGTACATTAGCCACGAGGAGTATTCAAATGCGCTCATGAACACAGTAGGATCTCAACCACAAAATCGTGTTGAGCACAACACAGCCGCAGCCGACCGACAAACATATCTTACGGTATGAAGTTCCTTGGAACCTTCAATGCCGCCTGCCCCAGAGTCTTTACTGGACTGAGGAGGCCTTCCACCTCAGTTACGTAAACCTAACAGAGCTGAACATGTGTCGGCCATAAATATACAGTTATCACGTACTACAGATATGACACTTATGGCAATCGTTTCTTTTTAAATGTGTTTAGAAAACTGTTTAAAATATTGGTATTCCATGCAAGAAATTTTGTTTTCAATTTTCTTGGCTGTAATTGTTTACTGTGGGAACAATAGCAGTAACAATAGAACTCTGCTTTGTTGTGTTATGTGAGTGGGGTATTATCTTACTACTATTATAAATGCGAAGTGTGTTTGTTTGTCCTTCTTTCACGTCAAAACGGAGCAACGGATCGACGTGATTTTTTTACATAGTTGGAGGGCCGGAGAATGACATAGGCTTCTTTTTATCCCGGGAAAATATCTCATTCCTCCAGGAAAATTCGTATTGTAATTTGAAAAGGTACACAGATGGAATCACATTGCAACGTTACGACAGAGCATTGTTAAAAAAAAAATTTCCGTCATTTCTCCTTTCTTTTTTGTCTATGGGCTATCTTCCTTTCCTTCCAAAAAGCCGTATTGGTTCAGGGGATTGAGAACGCAATGGTAGGGCGGGCTGCAGGTGGTCAGTGGCTAGAGCATCCAATAGTGGGGCCGCAGAAACTCAATGGGTAGAGAACCCAATAGTGGGGCCGTAGTAACTCAGTGGGTAGAGAACCCAATAGTGGGGCCGCAGCTGGACAGGGGATAGAGAACCCAATAATGGGGCCGTAGTAACTCAATGGGTAGAGAACCCAATAGTGGGGCCGTAGGCTCAATGGGTAGAGAACCCAATAGTGGGGCCGTAGTAACTCAGTGGGTAGAGAACCCAATAGTGGGGCCGCAGCTGGACAGGGGATAGAGAACCCAATAGTGGGGCCGTAGTAACTCAATGGGTAGAGAACCCAATAGTGGGGCCGTAGTAACTCAGTGGGTAGAGAACCCAATAGTGGGGCCACAGATGGTCAGGGGCTACAGCACCCGCTATAGAAAAATATCATGTGAACGAAGTCGCACGGGTCAGCTAGCGTCCTAAAATAGTTCTGTGTTCATAATCGGTGTCTGTCTATTGACAAAAAACTACATATATCCCTATAATCACGCGAGCGAAGCCGCGGGTAAAACTTAGTCAACTATAAAACGAAAGTACCCTGGCCAACTCGTGCTTGTAGCATTACGGAGACATCTCCTGACATTACGTTGAGCAAAATTAATTAAAAAATTTTTCGCAATGTTGGCAATACATTGACATATTAATACAAAGGTGGGCATGAAAAGCGTTTTTTTATTTAATTTTTAGATACAAGAATAAAAGTAAAGACGAAACATTCTGAAGCTCAAATTGTCTGCTGACTTCCTTGTTTGTTTCGTACGACAGTTATTCTCACTTGATTAGGACAAAGCCTTATTACAGTATTCTTATTCACTTATGCCATTAGAAATTGTATCAATTCTATCACTTTTATTCTTTTACCATTCAGAGATTGACATCCAAACTATTAGAATACGTCTCAAATCACTCTGCAAATTAAAAGAAAACTGCCTGCATTATTATAACATAGTTTTGCTCCGTACTTACTTACAAACTAAATGAATTCAGATAAACCCCCGCGAATTATTCTGAGAGGCACATTTTGCGTAAGACTTGCTAAAATGCCTTTTGTTACTACCATGCCACAAAATTGTAGGTCTAGAAATTAATTTATATGCCACATCAGTTTACCTTCTTAAAACTTAATTTTTCATTTTCACATTTTTTACATTTAGAGAAATAAATCTCAATACAACACTTAATTTCACAGGAAACGTTTTTGGTTTGTTAGACGCGATGACGCTTCCGCCAGTGAATGGTTTTATGCTCTAGTTGTGACGGTTCATTTAAAATCGCCTTGTCTGAACGAAGGTTAACCTTCCATGACCCGCTTGGACCTCCCGCGGATACGTCCTATCTCTCAGCAGCGACGTGATGTGAGGCCACATAGCAGTGGAGAATACAGATGTGAAACATCCGTTTGTACCGCGAACTGGAGTCGCACACGCCAGTAAAATGCTTTCACTGGTCACAGAGTATTGGAACACCGTTCTCCAATCAGAACAGGGCACGCCAGCCGGCAGCCTAGCCAAAAGCGACTCTTTCGCAGAACGCAGTGGCCAATCAGATACAAGGTTTATTTTTTCCGGAGCCTCGTGCATCCAATCAGCGAATGTCCACATCTAGGAAACCGCCACTCCCTGTACAAATATCATACACGACGCAGATAGTATTTGAGGTTTAATCACTGGTTATGTAAACGCGTGCCTTGATATGTTTGTGTACTTTGGTGGTATCAAGTGACTTACTTCTCACTAGGGACAAGAAAATTTCGCGTTTCAAGTACGACCCGTGGGCCAGACTCCACTGTCCTTTTCGAGCCTGCCTCAATTTTCTGTTAATTGGCTGCTGCCGAGTGTGTAGTCAATTTTACCTCAACCCATGTGACACGGGAATTGGTGCTTGTTTTCTCACAGGCCTTTATTGGCTCAGAACTCAACTGAGCGCGTCTAGTTAACTCTTGTTCAAGTGCAAACGTTACGTAAATGTACACGTGTTTTGAGTCTGGCTTGTCCTGAAATGAATTCGTGAACTTCTCCAGTCCTTGCTTCTTGTCTTAATTGTCAGTGCATATGTACCGCCCTCGCATGTGTTGAATGTTTACATGACATAGGCTATCCACGGTGAAATAAGCACTTTTGAAAGCTCTGCAAAAAATCGACTTGTATGCACGTCGTGGAACCGCCATGCCAATTCGTCTCTCTCTCTCTGTGTGCGTGTCTACTCTGTAGCTCGGAAGAAGCGGACTGGCTGGTTGGCACTTGCTGCCACCCGGGACGGGACATCCTCCGACAGGAAGCACGAGTGTTGTGCGCAGACATCTCCCCGGCCAGCCCCCGCCCGTGTAACGGCGTCCTACTTCGCGCGCTGCCCTGCACCGCGACCTACACGCACACTCCTTTCCTGTTCGTCGACCCTGCACTCACTCACCCAGCACAACGCGACTGCCAACAATCAACATCCGCACACCAAAGGCCCTTTCACACGATTACATTTTTCTTCAATTACCTTCAAGTTTTATTGAATTAAATTCTTTGAATGCTGTATGACGTCATAGAAACTTCGTAATTGCGGCCATTTTCTCGTTCAAATTCTTGAATGCCCTGTTCTCCTACAAGATTTTCTTTTAAAACATGTTCTATATTTTCTTTAGTCCGAAATTTTAATCGCTTGTTACAGCTTTTCTGACAGTATAAATGGAAGTAATCTCATGATAATAGAGTTGAGTACACCCATTTAAAGTTTTACTGTAATAATGAAGAAAAATTTTTATGATGAAAATGTACAATAGAATTAAGAAAATTTATTGGGGTTTAACAAATTATTTTTTGTGTCGTGCATGAGTCATAGATAAGAGACGTGCAAAACTCGCGTTATTATTTGACATCAGGATAAACTCCACAGTACTGTCTATACTCGAGCCAGTGTCGTTTCACCACTGACTGCTGACTGAACTACTCGTGATTGGACTACACAATTGTGAAGTGTCTGTTTATTGGCGCAGAGGTACCCAGGGCGTATCAAATAAATTACGGTCCGATGACAAAGTTATTGCAAAGTGACATGAGTTTGAATTTTAATGTGTCCCCAAATAATAACCCTAATTTTGCAAGTGTCTAGTCTTAGATACTTCTAGACATTTTTTTTCGTATTTTTTAAACTGGTTTCATTAAAGCGTTTGTGAAAATATTCATCCGGAGATGTGAAAGCTTATTGGATGCAAATCATCGAAAGGTAAATGAAGTGAATTTTTAGTTCAGTAAATTGAATTCAAGTAGTTGAATTTTATAAACATTTGATCATGTGGAATAGCCTTAAAGGTGAAGTAGATCAATTATCGTCCTATGCGCTTGTATCCAACTGACATACCTAAACTATCGATAAATGACACAGTCGATCATTTTTCCCACAAAACGTAAGCCAGAAATAAAATAAATAAAAAGAAACAGGCTGGCCACGTTAATACCTTTGACTGCCAACATGACATAGTGAGCATCCGTGGTATGTTTTGTGTTATGACTTTGACATTGCCGTAGACATTTCTGAAATTCGGCCGACTTGGGCAAACATATGAGTAAGATAATGTTCTTCGTTTATGTTGCTCATGGTTACTGTCAACTTTTCTGAAGCCCAGCTAAAGTAATACTTCCAGGATATTCATTCGCCTCACGCCAACAAGTCTTAACCAAGTACAAAAAATTATGTCGAAGGGACAACGTACCGAATTCGTGTGCACTCAATGTAATATTATGTTGCATAAGAACTATTTCTTACTAGGCGTTATCAAAATACCTATTTTATCCATGCCAGGGGCCAGTCACTACACAGGGCTTTCGTTGCTGTTATCGAGCACTAACAATTCCGTTTGTACCAACATCAAAAGTAATTAAATTGTAAAATAATTTATTCATCGGGTTGGCGTTCAAGCAGAGTTATCCTTTTTACGTTTAAGATCAAATCATCTTTAATCGCACACACGTTAAGCATTAAGTAAACAATTTAATAAATGTTTTCAATTGTCTATGTTGCAATTATTCCATAAAGTTGGCGTTCTTGACAGAGTTGTTTACAAACTTCGTACGTGAATTAAATTTAATTCCAATTTTGAAATGGGGGAAATTAAAAAGAAATGTGTTACAAGATGTTGGGTTCCTCACTGTGGAAATTTTCCACATTCGTGGAATACTCCACCTTTCCCAGCAATACAGAAAGGTAAGTTTCTAAATCAATTTTGTTTGTTTTGACTGGTATCAAGGTTTGGGCTGTTTATCTGGTTACGAACTTTCAATTATTTCCTATAATAATCCATACTTTATCTCATTGTTTCTCTTTTATTCAAATACTACAGTCAACTGTCAAAACAAACAAAATTGTTTTTCAAACTTGACTTATTGGTAGGGAAAGGAAAAATTCGGGAGTTCAATGACCTGTAGGCTAGACTCCACAGTCGTGTTTACACTCGAGCCTCAGATGTTTGTTAATTGGCTGCTGCCCCATAGAGTAGCTAGTGTTACTTCACACCTAGCAGTATGGCAGTCCCTACTTGTTTCCTTGCAAGTCTGCTATTGGCTCAGAGTCGTCCAGGGCATGTCTCATAAACTGCGATCCAGTTACAAAGTCAACTTCAGTGTACTCATGTTTGACGTCTATCTTGTCCCGAATGGAATTCGAGAAATGTTCCTATTCCCTACTTATTGGATTGCTGGGAATCTTGGATAAAGGTACCGCCCTGCAGAGCAAAAAAAAAAAAAAAAAATACAAACCAATTTAATTATATCAGTTTGGTAATTATCAATGCTGAAACATTCCTTACCATATCTTCTAAAATTATATTTTGTCAATCTTAATATTATAAAATAGCACTGACTAAATAATTATTTGTTTTTATGTTGGTCACAAAAGAAGCGTTAGTGGCCCGATTGTAGAGAGGTAACAAGCAAAGAATTATAAATGCAATATTATACCTAGAGACCCAAGTATTTCGCGGGTACATTTGGCAACAAGCTAGACTCCATAGTTCTTTGTGAACTTGAGCCTCAGTTAGTTGTTCATTGGCTGTTTCTCCAGTTTGATCACTGGCCAGGTAACGCGGGATTCGGTCCTTGTTTTCCGTACAGGATCGTTATTGGCCGAAAGTCGTCCGGGGCGTGTCTAACAGACTGTGGTCCAGTAGAAGCGAAACTTCGTGATACATACGGATACAGTTTAACATGTCCTTAAATTAACTCGCGAAATTCTTTGGCCTCTAATTATAATTTATAGATAGACTATAAGTAAAAGTATATTTAACTAACAATAAGGCACGTTTGTGTTAACACATGCATACAACGCTTGTAATAAACATGAGTAGAGACCCAGAAATTTCACGGATTCATTTGGCAACAAGTTAGACGCCGAAATCCTTACCGTACTGGAGCCTCAACTAGTGACTTGTAAATAAAGCTAGCGATTTTTTCGCGAAAAAAAAGGAGTACACGGCAGATTTCAATACTATAAGCACCCAACAGCTGTTCATCTACTGCCATTGGTTGCTGTCTGCAAGAGAAGACGTTTTCATATTTGACCGGGCCACTCAGAACTCGGCAACATCGGCACGGTTCCTACGTGATTTGGGTGCAGACAGTCAACACGTGTCAAAAAGTAATTCAGCCAATCAGGGTAGGTAAACGACTCTACAGTGTTTATAAATATAACTTCTCTTGAAATCTATTCACGAAATTTCACTAACCCTCTCTACATATGGCATATTGATAAAACAACCGAACACGTCATACATAGGGTGATTTTTTTTTTTAATGTTTGATTCAAGGAGTGTGAAGAAGCCCCGAATAGACTAATATAAGGTTCAATTGCGGCAGTGTTCTTATATAGTCTATTCGCGGTATCTTCACACTTTTTGAACCAGACCTTTAAAAAATCACCCCATGTATGACGGACTTGGTTGTTTCCAAAATATGTCGTGCATCACAAGCGATTTCTATTTGTGTTAATATAAATATTCCCCATTTTTGATTAAAATGTACCTTTACTTCTATTATACTATCTATAAATTATAATATTTCATTTATTATTACTAGAGCCAGCGGTTTTTCACGAAAAGTTTCACGCTTAGGCTAGACTCCAATGTCATATGGCGTACATGCAGTTTTCCTTTGGTTACTGGCCACGTGTCTTTATCGCGAGACAATTCCTTATCAGAGAGGGCCAATCAGAATTAGGTAACTCCGAAACCGAGTGTCTGTGATTCGCTGGCAGACACCTGGAATGCGCAACAGTTAAAATCATCCAATCACGAAAGTGGGAGATCTATTGTTTTGGAGTACAAGAAGTACCGGAAAAACAGGTTCCCCTGATAATTACTATGGATAAAAACAGAGAGATAATATGTATGCTGGTAATGTGTAGTTAGAAATAGTTCTTATGCAAAACATTATTACACCGAGTGCGCACGAATGCGAGGCGCTGTCCCTTTGGTGTAATTTTCTATAGGCTCGGCTAAGGCTTTGTTGCCCGAAGCGGAGGGATATCATGGAAGTGGAACTCAAGCACGACTTCGGAACAGTTGTCGCGAGTGGACCATATGCTCCTCGCCGCAGCAGCAGGTTGTGTCGCGAGTTGCGACGTCCTCGGGCACGTGACTTACTGACCGCGCCTGCAGTGACACGTACCAGGTACGTCAGTAGGTCGGTCTCTCGTTGCGCGCTACTTCGGTTCGGGGGACGGGGCCCGGAGAAACCTCCTAGAGCATTGTGTACCAAGACGTTGTTCTCGGTCAAATGAGCAAACTTTTGAAAGTCCTTGTTAACATTTACTCCACCTTATGTGAAATTTAACATTGCTATGGGCCTCATCACTTTATTTATGCGACGGTCAGATGAAACAGGAAGAAAATATTTTACAAATCTTCTCATTTTTTACTCTTAGATGTATTTAAAAAAAAAACATAAAGTGAAAGAAATAATTTTAAGTTTTCAGAAATGGTTACCTATCACTTTTTATTCGACGTTAAGATATGGAACTACCTTCCATTCATCGTTACCAACTTTACTAAGCGAATGTCACTCAATGTACCCATTAAAATATAAGCATGCAGAGGCAGTGACTTTTTTCTAAGGTTCATTTCTAAAGTGCTCATTTTATCGTGAGCAGCCTTTACAAGCAGATGTCTCTAGCTATTCTCTACCCGGCTGCGTCGCCGAACCCACACCTCCATCTGTTTATATGAAGCGCTTCAGAGGAGCTTCGCCATTTGCCGCGATTTAACTCTTGTTTTAAATTTCTTTCGAACGGCTTTCCGATCCATTTTGAAGCAGCAGTGTCCTGGCGTTTTGGCCAGCACTCATTAACACTCTGAGGTCGGCAGACGTTAGAAAGACAACCAAGACAAGTTATAAGTGAGTTACTTATATCCACCACTGCAGGAACACCAGTTCTATTGGTCTCTGTGTTTCCACTCACTACAGTTCTACTGGCCAACATGACAATGGACACGCCCATTATGCTCTACAACGTTCATTATTGGCTGGTCATCAGTCACTAAGGCGCCGAGTTGGTTTTGTCCCAATAAAATGTATTTATTTGTCTGAGATGTTTTACAGTCACACGTGGCCTTTTGCGGAGATGTAACAAAAATATTTTTGTAGTCAGGAAAGTTATTGTTACTCAACTGTAGAGTTGCTGTAAGATCCTGTCAAACACAGGCAGTAAAGCGACTGCGTTAAGATGCTAGTTTTCTTTTGCAACGATAAAGAAATTTTCACAATTTTTTTTGCTCGAGCTACACTCAAGCGTAGTCCTTAAAGTGTTAACTCTCGCAAGTATGTTTACATCGTCACAGGCGAATTGAAAATATATTTTTATTTTATGTAAAACATTTCATAAGTGTTTTAAAAACTCCATGCAAGTGCTGCAAAGTTTGGTTTTAACCATCCGCAGATAACATTCTAAGGTGTGCGTGTGTTAAGTGGCAGTCACAAACTAGAAGTATGATTTGTCTATACACTCCACAACATGAGCACCAGCTCTATTGTACTGTGCTTGGGTTTCACAAGTAATGGAAGTTCGGTAATTTTCAACTTTTCCATTTTCGAACAAATCGAGAACAGGGCAATAAAAATTCCTTCCTTTCGTACTCCTGTTATTAACGTTAATTTTGTACATCCTATTCCTCCAAGGCATTTTTAAATCTGGAATAACGTATTTTTATGGTAAATTTAGGTTAGGTTTGGTTAGGTTAGGTGGGGTAGATTGTTTTGGTAATGAAGGATTGACTAATAACTAAAACATCAAAAACAGAACACAGATTTGCTTAAAAGATCAATATTTAATATCACTCAAATGACAATAGCTACTTTTGACCACCACCTAACCTGAAAAGTTAATTCCCATACTATGTCGCACTACCATACTATTTAGAAGTGCGACGACAAGACACCACAGTCCACCCTCACTGGCTGTCAATACCTCGGTGTTGAGAGTCGCCCAAATCACTTCACTCCTTTCTAACGGCGTTCCGACGTTTTGGTGGACGATGAGGCTAGTTTGGTGTCGTGCGAGGCCTGGAGTTCGTAGCTGTTGTTTCACTTCTGTATTTCTGAATATCCCGTAGTCACGCCACTTCACTTCTGTATGCGTACACACTCTGTGCTCCAACCTCGTCTCTGGTTACCACGCACCTTGACGTATACGTAATGGACATGATGATGTCTTCTCTCCCCCGACTCTCTGTAGGCGCCGTTGTGGTTACACAAGCGGGGCCTGAGGTCATCTGTCGTGAAGAAACCTCACTAGTGGCAGGCGAGGATGGACATTAGCTCGTGTAGGGGAAATCACGGGGTACAGAGTCATATTTCAGGCAGCCCCGAATATGGACTGGACCTTAACTTAGAGACTGAACTGTAAACAAGAGAGAGTTCAGACTTGTACTGGAGAAGACAAAGATATACTCTGACCTAGCCTACAGTGCAAATTGATCACAAAGTAAATCATTTAAATTTATATATCGACAGTTAACACGTCGAATGCACCACAGTTTTTTTTAACGACAAAATAAGTTACATTTAAATGATTTTCAGTAGGGCGACCATTTCGTGTGGTATGTTTCTTAATACTCCGCCGGCACAGCGGGTTGCGTTTTTCTGTTGTTCGTCGGGTAGTGTGCTTGTAATGCATTCGTAGTGAGCTATAAGTTTCGCGAAAAGATTTATGCGCAGCGCTAGGCTTCAATATCCCACGTGAACACTTACAACTTTCATTTGCTTACTGGCCACGTGTCTTTGTGAGAAGACACTATCTCGCCCGACTCAAGAAAGTGAATCGGGACTATAACAGTGTTTTGGAGTACAACTTGGTCTTGAATCTTTTCATGAGCATTCGTCAGTGGCAGCCATTTCGGTACTAATATAATAAAACACACTAAGAGAGAACCTATTTCTTTCGCCAGTGTTACCTAACAAACTTCTGGAGACTGTGTTTAAACAATAATGTTCGTTCCCATATCCTGTTCAACGTCTGACGATTCTTTTCGGTAGTATCATATTTGCAAGATATGCAAGAACGAGTAAGATATGAACGTTCTACAGTTGATCATTTCAATGATAAGTAGGGTCACCTGGTTTTTCGCGAAAATATTCCAGGGCTTCCTGTACTCCAAAACACTAGAGCTCAGATCCACTTTCGTGATTGGATGATTTTAAGTGTCGCGCATTCCAGGTGTCTGCCAGCGAATCACAGACACTCAGTGACAGAGTTACGTAATTCTTATTGGCCCGGTCAGATAAGGAACTGTCTCCCGACAAAGAAAGGTGGTCAATAACCAAAGGCAAATAGCAACATGCCCTAGGACACTGGAGTCTAGCCTACACGTAAATATTTTCGCGATAAACGGGTGGCCTAGCGATAAGTAGGGACACCCGAATTTCGCGAAAAGCTTTCCGCACATGCTAGATTTCGATGCCCTACGGGAGCACCAGCAGTTTTCCTTTTATTATTGGCCGCGAGTCTTTGGGAGAAGACATTATCTTACCTGAAGGGCCAATCAGAATTAAGTAACTTCGATACTGTACGTCTGTGATTAGTGGGCATACGCCTAAGTCACGCAACAAGTAGTTCATCGAATCAAGAAAAGGGATCTGAGCGAAGGTGATATGAAATACAACTGGTCGTGAAATCTTTTCCCGCAAATTCGGGTGTCCCTAGCGATAAGTGACTATAGGAAACTGTAGTTTATTATTGCTTATTCCCATTTTCCTCCCACATGCCTTTCCAGCTCCATCGTTTTATCGCCAAGTGTTATTTTCAACGAACGTTTTGTTGTTATTATCTTTGCGAACTAGAAATAACGATTGTTCGCATTCCCGTAATTAATAATATTGTTTTTTTTTTTTTGGAGTAGCGCTGTTTCCGCTAAATCCTCTACGTAACAGGGCCACGGTGATGTAATGGTTAGACAACTCGCCTCCCACCATGACGAACCTGTTTCAATTCCCGGCGGGGTCATTCGGCGCCGGACGATGCCGTTGGTCGTCGGGTTTTCTCGGCGATCTTCCGTTTCCCCCTCCCTTCATTCCGGCGCTGCTCCGTACTCGCCTCACTTCACCCTCGTCGGTTTTCAAGACCTCGCCCTGTCTCCTCACTCACTGCGCAGTGCTCTGGGACGGTCCTCGTGCCTGATTGGACACGGCGAGATGCCGAGTTTTATCTTTGACTGGGTTGCAAACTAACAAGTCAGTTTCCACGTGCTGAATGGACAACATTGTTCCGACATGTTGGTGGCCAGTGCTGCTGGCGTGCGTAAGCGGCTGTAGGCTGTTCACGGTAAAGTGACCATTTTTGAGGCCCTATTTTATTTTCCCTTTCAGCCATTTTTTATACTTTAACCACCTTACCAAATAAATATTGGCATGTATGTCATAAACATAGTGTGCATATTCCACCGTACTCAGATGTTTCCGTCTAAGGCATATATATATAATATTATTTTCCAAATGATAGGGATTTCAAACGAGCTCACTTTGCCGTGAATAGCCTATACAATTCTGTAGTTTTGAGTATTCTGTGGCCACACCTTGTGAGAAGTCATGTTCTCAACTTTCCCAAAGCACGACCGGTTGTGAGTCATGCAGGGGAATACCTGAACTTTGCTCGCGTGTTTTGAAGCAGAAGGCGGTTACCACATGGGTAAAATATTGGGTGGAATATATAATGGGTTACCTGGGCCAAACTCCCTCTCAACAGCATGTCGGAAGCAAGCTGCAGTGGACTGGACTTCGTGTAATGTCAGATAACCAATTGGTTATCTGACAGTTACCAATTAACATTTACATCTCTAGCCTGCAGAAATTAATAGCTGGTTACGCTATGTCAGCCAAAGTGGTCCAGTGCTCACGACTTTTGACGTGTTACCTGTGTACCTTAGTTGTGATTTGTTGTTTCATATTCTTACAATTTCTCTTTTTAGTCAGGGGGGCTAGACCAGGATCGTTAAAGGATTTAGGTCTTGATTAAATAGAAAAATTAACTATAATTTCTTATTTTCATTTACAATAACTGCAACCAACATTCTCTCGACCCAAAGTCTCACAATAAATATGTATCATTTTCTGTTTACAATTAATGAATTCAATCAACACAATTTGTAATTACCTCGAATAAATTAATGTAATAAAATAATTAAAAATCAGTCCCAACAGAAAGTGAATCAAAATCTATTCAATTATCTTTAGAATTATATGTCCATATTTGGCAGTGCTAATATTTACAGTAAAATCCGTATTACATGTTCATTCAGTCCCACCTCAATTTAGTCCATGTCCTACCAGTCCGCAATGTTCTAGAGTTCTCCGAGCGTCCTCACGCACAGTAGCCTTCACTCGTCAGGTATCACGCCTTCTGGTCCATTCACACTACAAACACCTCGTCCGCCGTCGTCTCGTAATCTCCCGTCGTCGTCCGTCCTCATTACCGATCTCCCTCGCCTCACTCGACTTCGTTCTGTTACTGCACTCAGCCAGAAGGCTTCTACCAAGACTCCTGACCCTGGGGCCGCTGCAATATTTATAGAGTCGTGGGTCGTCGTCCTGAAATTTCTCTAAATGCTGCGTTACGCCGAGGGTTCTAGTTCCCAGAATATTCTTGCGTGTCCTCTGAACTCGTCGGCTTCTCCAGCAGGAGGGGAGAGGGGCTGTGACGCCAGCCAGGTCGCCGCGGTCTATCATTCCCCGGCGAGTGGGTCTACCCGGGTGGAGGGGAGGATCGAGGTAGGTAACCCATCCACACACCCGCATCGTGCATGGAGCTCACACCTCGTGAGTCAGTTGGCACGTAACAATATCCATGTTATAGCCAGCATAAAGAACAATGTAGCCTCACTAGTTGACGATCATGTAATACGAGTGTTATTATACTATACAGTGAAATCGGCGTATTTTTTTCACCCGCAAATAAATAACTTTAACGTTAAAACGGAAAGAGTAATTTTTTGGTTGGAACTGTACTAATACCAGCAGTTATTATCTGTTATATGTCGGGGGCATTTAACCCTTTCAGATCTACTTTAATTTACCGTTTCCGGCGTTGCAAACAAAATTTTTTTATGATGCGTGTTGTACCTAAGAGGGCATAACACTTGTCTCGTTGTGACAACCAATGAGCTGTAGACTTTACGTTCGGCTACAATAATTTGAACCAATTGTGACCTAGATCAGTAAGACGGTTTCCGAATTATTTTCCCACAGGTAAGATTAATGGCCATTGAGCTTTACAGTGTGCAATCGTACGTAGTGTACACAATTGTGTACCCTGGGTCAGAATGAGTTAAGATGGGATTGATTGGAGTAGAGTGGAGAGATTTGGACGGCTCTTTTAACACCGAGGTCTCGAGAGCCGATGAGGGTGCAGCGAGGTTAGTATGGAGCAACGCCGGGATGCGAGGGTGGTGGGAACGGGAGATACCCGAGAAAAAACCCGCCGACCAGTGGCGTCGTCTGGCACGATTCCCACGCGCGAAAATCCGGCAGTGGGCCCTCCGGGAATCGAACCTGATTCACTCAGGTGAGAGGCGAGTGATTGGAACACTGACAACTCGGCACTTTATTCCCTGAGAGCTGACCAGTAACGAACGTTGTATAGTACAATAAGCATGTTTAGTGAAGTGTTGATCAATTGAAGGAGGTGAGGGGAAACACTGAGACGAAGTTAAAAGTGGGATGGACCCCCGTGGAAACCCCGTGCCCGAGGTAAAAAACAAAACGAGGGAGCGATACGGGCGACATTAACACGCACGCCTAGTACCTCATCGCTCCTACGCGCAAGGCGTGCAGTGTTTCCGTCGTTAAACTGTACTGTGTAAACAAGATCTGTAACAGTGGGGTCTTATTATATGCTATGAAAGGCCACAAATTAAACTCCGCCCGTACCATTGTACTTTTCTCTTGCCGCTTAAGAAAACTATATAGGCAAGTTTAAAAAATGCGATATTTGACCATTTTCAAGAATTTTTTCTCCAAGAATACACTTAAAATGACAAAAGTAAAAAAAAGGGGGCATAGATAATTGTTTTTTGTATTTTCTGACAGAATGTGGTATTTGCAGATCATTTATTTACAGGGATACGCGCATTCGCAAAAAAAATGTGGGGGTCCATCCCACTATTAACTGGCGTTCCTGCAGGGATAGATATACGCAACACGCTTCCTGCGTGTCTTGATTGTCTGTAAATGTGCTGATTTGAGAGGGCATTATAAACTTTCTTAATTGCAAACAGTTGCCAAAACACTGGCGGCTTACAGTTTCGAGAACGAACTGAAGTGTCAAGTGTTATAACGTCACCCAGGATCGTGAGTGGGTTACCCCTAGCGCCTGCCGGGTTGACTGGCCGGCAACCCGCAGGTAAGGGTCACTGATATACGGGCTCATATCTGGGTCGAGCTACTTCCTGGTTTGCTGGCAAGAATGGCGTGTGCGTGTGTGTGTGTATGCATGTGTGTGGATCAATGAATTCCCAGGCCACATGCTTCTCGCTTACACATCACATCTGCGCTCCGCCACCGACATGAGGCAACCGTCGTATAACAAGCTTTAAGGTCTCCACGTAAAAGTGAGTACTCGTAAAAGCCCTGCTTAGTATCTACTTGTATGCACTTGTGTATCCTTTCACCATATGTAAAATTAACGTTGCTATAGGCTTTCTCGCTCTATTCATGCGTCGGTCAAGTAAGACTGTGAAATTACTAGAAAAGTAATTACTTTACAAATGTGTTAATTATTGCACTTATATGTTTTAAAAAGGCAGAAAATTGCAATTTTTACAAATATATACTTAAAACGTTTAATTTAATTTTAAAACCCCACCATCGTTACCAACTTTACCAGGTGCATGTCAGCCTGTTTAGCCATCAAAATATATGCAGGTAGGGGCAGAAACATTTTTCAAATGTTGATTAAAAAGTGCTCAGGTAATCGTGAACAGCCTATACTTGAGAATATAGATGTACAGCCAATCAAGGTAGGTAAACGACCATACAGTGTTATGAAGAATAACTTGTCTTGAAATCTTTTCGCTAAATTTCACTTCCCCCAGGTATAGGTAACTCACACATCACTTGTCACTGAATGTATGTAAAGCTGTGCAGCACCCAAAGTGTTAAGACTTGTGGTGGTTTTCTCGGCGCGTCAGCCGAGACGACAGACAATAGTACTCCTTGATAACCGTGTGTCAGGTTGCGTCACGGTCGGCGGGGGCGTGTTTTTGGCGGGAAAGCCACTTTCACTCCCTCGCACCATCACGCAAAGAAGCCCCTTTCACTGGGGAGTTCCCGCGGGTCTTGGGCACCGCTCGTATGTAGCCAACCCGCGCAGAGACCGCTTCGCAGCGGCGCAGCGGTTTTGGTCGATTGGGGAGGGGGGAAGGGGGGTCCTTCATTCCCGTTCGCACGCTCAGCTATTTACATAACTCCTCTCTTAACTGTTCCTACTCCTCGCCTCTTGACGTCACTGCTATTGCGAGCAGCACGCCGACAGAGAGTAGTCAAGTATACAGAGCTGCAACCATAGACTAAAGATGGGATGGACAGCTTATTCGTCTTCTGAGCATGTACTCAACATTGACCTACCGCAAAATAACACAACTGTCATACTCACATGCTCAACAGCGATGTAATGTAATGTAAAGGGATTTTCAACGTCCCCCGGTTTTACGCTTGAAAGCCTAGTAGGGGACGGCTTACAGACTAACTTATAACCTAACTTAAATTAACACCCATGCCTTACCAGGGATTCGAACCCAGAGCCTCCCGCACCTCAGATCGGTGGGTCGCCAACCGACTGCGCCACGGAGGGTTGGCGTCAACAATGATACATGCTGTTCACGGTAAAGTGAGTACTTTTGAGGCCCTAGATACTATCCCCCTTCTGCCATATTTTCGTCCTTTAACCCCCTTTTTAAATCAATATTGTCATGCAAGTAATAAACACAGCGTGTACATTCGACAACATTCAAAAGTTAACGTCTAAAGATACAATAAAATATATTAATTGACTATTACTCCAAATGAGAGGGCTTTCAAAAGTGCTCACTTTACCGTGAATACCCTATACACGTTTTGTTTATATCTTAATTTTTCTATGGCAAGAACTAACGTGTTAATAAAATACTTTTGCCAAATCGAATTAAATCAAACTGCATTGCAAATTTCTTAGAGGAAGAATGAAAACATCTCCAAGCACTTGTTTACTAAACAGTGTTCTAACCTCAAATCCAATCCACGTCTATTTTGCTTTTTGTATAGGCAGAAAAGAAGTTCAATATTGAGACACGGAGATTGGTTGTGCGTAGCCAGCGAGATCGGTCTTTCCCATCTTTAGTCTATGGCTGCAACAAACGCATAGAGAGATGAGTTGTTACAGCTATATACTGTACCTATTCCAAAATGATATATAGGGATAGGAACATTTCACGAGTTCAATAACCCGTAGGCTAGACTCCACAATCCTGTGTATACTCGAGCCTTAACTGTTTGTTCATTGGCTGCTGCTCCAGAGAGTAGCCAGTGTTACACCACATTTGGCCGTCTGAGTTTCGCTACGTGTTTCCTTGCAAGTCTGCTATTGGCCCCGAGGCATCCAGGGCGTGTTTAGCGAACTGTGATCCAATTACAAAGGTGACTTCAGTGTTATGTCTTTGTCTTGTCCCGGAATGAATTCGGGAAATTTTCCTATCCCTACTGATATAGATACAGACTTATATCTGATACTGATAATCTCGATATCAGGTACAGGAATTCCCGAGTGCCTCGCAACTTCGCCAGTCTGTCGAGTAGCCTTGCCCTGGAAATGTTGTCAAATACCCGGTATCAGGTAGCCGTGTTATCAGGTACGCGCGTTTTCAAGTACGTACGTGTTTTGAGCTGGTGCACTGTGCGGTATATTTTTACAGTGAAATAAATATGGATAAGTACAAGAACATAATAAGACTTCATTTGCGCCAAAATGTTTCGAAGAAGATAATGAACTTGCTATATGTAAATAGTTTCAACGAAAACTTAACTCAACCTCTCTCTTTAAAAAAAAAAAAAAAAAAAAAAAAAAAAAAAAAAAAAAAAAATCATTTGACTGTGCAGTCTCCAAATCTAAACCAAGAAATTGGAATGCGTCTTAACAGCACATTTTAATTACAACATTAAGATTTTATTGCTTCAGTATTACACGGAACAGCAGACGCAACATACTGGCGAATGTTAAACAGATACTAAATGTATCTGATACAAGGCTGTGTATTCATTTATAGTACTTGTTACGAGTGGGGATCAGATACAAAGTAACCGGTTGATACTTTGACTCACTTAAGATTGCTTCTACTCAGGTTGGGAGTATCAATGTTAAAAGTTTGAGAACCAAAAATTTTCGCCACTAGGTAAGAGATAGTGTCAGATGTGTACTAGATTTTTCTATATTTTCTACGTTAAAAACCAGGATATTTGCATAAGGAGATTTGTTTTGCTCCTAACCTAAGTAGAATCAACCTTACCTACTTCTAGCCACATATATCGCGCACTTCAACCGCACACGCCACACGAAATGTCGGAACAGCTTTCACCGATAAACGCTTTGTAAATTACCCGCCACATGGCAGAGCAGACGATAGTTAATCCTCCACGACACGCTATGGTAGCCAATCAGATAACGAGGCTCGTTCCCAGAGCCTCGCGCAAACAATCTGCAAATGGCTACGACCACGTCAAAGAAACCGCCTCTCCATTTCATTTCTGTATACTTACTATTCTGTAACGTCATGGGAAACTCATTACCAATCGGTGTTAGCGGCGATGTCATCGCCTATATTTAGGGGTAGGAACTTTGCGCGAGTTCATTTCAGGACAAGATCGACGTCAAACAGGTGAACACTGACTGATGTTGACTTTGCAATTGGATCGCAGTTTATAAGACACGCCCTGGATGACTGAGCCAATAGCGGACTTGCAGGGAAACAAGTAGCCAGTGCCATACTGCCAGGTGTGAAATAGGCCTAACACTGGCTACTCTATGGGGCAGCAGCCAGTGAAAAAACATCTGAGGTTCGAAACACATGACTGTGGAGTGTAGCATACAGCTCATTGAACTCGCGAACTTTTCCTATCCCTACCTATATGTATTGACCCCAAGCCTCGAGACCCCCCCCCCCCCCAAATCGCGGGGTGTCACGTGCTTTGGGACACTGGAGTCCCAGCAGCCGTGTTTTTCTACCGGATGTGTCCAGCAAACCCTAGTACTGTGGGATGCAAAACCAATGCTACCTGGAGGCAAACATTTGTATTTGTTAAACTATTAGCGTTGAACTTCCCAACTTCTCAAGACCTTGTTGTCAAGAGCCGCCAAAATATATATATATATATATATATATATATATATATATATATATATATATATATATATATATATATATATATATATATATCTCAACTTCCCAACCTGCCTGTAACAAATCCTAGAGAGGAATTCGTTGAAATTGGCGCGCTGATTGCTGAGAAAAAGACGGAAGCTTGTGCGACAGACTGTATGAGAAGAACCCCGAAGAAGAGAGCCTCAGCCTACGTGAGAAACGTTTCAAACCAAATTTGCCTCGGCATGTGTAACTGGGTTTGAAAGGCCATTCTTTCGGTTGTGACTAGGCCACCGAACGGATAACTACGCAGAGTCGGAAAAGGCGGGGCGGTTCTTTTGATGCGAACATGCCCATTCTCTGATTGGCAGTGCGAGGCCTTGGTGAAGGGTCTTGTGTCTGATTGGCCACTGCTGGGCTCCCGGCGGGTGAGTAAGATGCCAGGCGCCGACTGGCCAATCGCATTACGACATGTTGCTAGTTAGTGGCGCCATCTTGCTGGAGTTCGCGGAATAATCAGCTCTTTCACCTCTGATGTACTCTGCGACTAGGCCGTGGGACAGACGATAGAATAAGAGCACTGCATTAATTGACGTAATTTAAAAGGTGGGAAGACAGTAAACGGGGAAAAATATATGGGTATAGTTAGTGCCACCTGTTTTTTCCGCGAAGATGTTTTCGCGTAGGCCAGACACCAATGTCCTATGGCGTCCGTGCAGTTTTCCTTTGATTATTGGCCACGTGTCTTTGTCGGGAGACAATTTCTTATCTGACCGGGCCAACCAGAATTAGGTAACTCCGTCACTGAGTGTCTGTGATTCGCGGGCAGACACCTGGAATGCGCCACAATTAAAATCATCCAGTCACAGAAGTGGATTTGAGCTCTAGTGTTTTAAAGTACAAGAAGTCCTGGCAAACTTTTCGCGAAAACAAGGTGGCCCTAGGTATAGTCTATTTGCGGTTTCTTCACACTTTTTGAATCAAACCTTTCGAAAAACACACCATGTATTACGTATTTGATTGTTTCCTAAATGTGGCATATATCACTAGCGTTTTATACTTCTGTTACCTTGAAAGTACCTTATTTTTAATTAAATTTAACTTTTACTTGTATTTTGACGAAATTATATATTTCTTTCATTTATGACTAATATGAACAAAGACAGTGACAAAATAAGTGTGTTCGCTAGTATGAAATAGTTCATGTGCAAAATATTATTACACTGAAAGCGCGCGAATGAGGTGCGCTGGTCCTTTGGTGTAACTTTCTAAGCTTTGTTAATATAAGGCGGAGGAATATCCTGGAAGTAGAACTTTAGTAAGGCTTCAGAAAAGTTGCAAGTAACGGTAAATGGAGTGTATGGGTTGATCCGATGTAGTCTTTTTCTGCCAAGTAGTTCACTTCTTGTGCGTGGCAGCAGTAGTCTCGCCAAGGGCGGAAGAAATGCGGATAAAAATTCTACATCTGACTAATTACTTAATTTTAAATATATATATATATATATATATATATATATATATATATATATTACTTACCGTTGTTCCCCTCGCGATTCCTGCGGCAGAATGAGCCACGTACACTTGGCAACAATCTTAACAGGTAAACGATTGGAATTTACAAATACTGGAGCTCGATATCACGACTGCAAGGCTAACACGACCATTCTGCAAAGTGCGTGCGACTTATTCGGAAAGGTCCCAGTCTCACCGAACATAGGCACGATACGCATACAAGCAAATGTAAAAGGTTTAAGAATGCGGATAGAGGGGAAAAAATTCGCCCCATTCAGCCCTTCGTGTTGATGACACCTCACAGCAGTTGCAACACCGAATATTTCAGAATGATGAGTCAACATGTATCCACCTCGGTTTTTATTCCGCCCTGTAGAGGACGATACAGTTTAAATAAACTATTTCAATAGTACCAGTACCTACATAAAATTCTAACTTCAAGATAGAGGATCAATTTTTTTAAGTTGTTGGATGAAAAAGTTAGATTGTTAAGGTAGATTCCCACCCGCCATCTTGATCTATAGAATTTTTGCCATACTTTGGAAATACAGTTTTGTATAATTTTCGTTGGAACGACGGAGCACAGAGCATTACCTAATGCATTGTCCGAGGTAAGTATTTCTTGATTACTGTCGATATAGTCCCCTTTGTAATCGTCCGCAAGAAATAATCTCGCGTTTCGCCTCGACAGTTACCAGCTAAAACTTTAATAAATGTAGCGAAGCTGTGGCAGTTCGAGAAAGTTTGGGAAGCTGTTATTTTGGATATGTCATGCGGGGAATTTCAATACGCCTTCTGAAATAGAAGCTTCCGCAAAAAATCGATGAAATGATTCTGCTTGGGTTATCACGAATCAAGCTTATAAAAGCACTGTACTACCCGGAAGCCAGGTGCTTTAAGTTCGTTAACTGAACTATTATTACGTCAACAGAAGAACATAAACTGTATTGTTCTATGTGCTGGTTCACAAGGTCGTGTCACTTGCTGGGTTTTCCTTAAGCGTTAAAAGTAATAGTTAAATTTTACATCTCATAGTACAGTATCTGTGGAAGTAACCATTCTGGTGAAAGTAGCATGTTTTGTTGACGGGAAACTAATATCTACAGTTACAAACAAGCATTAAAAATATTAAGAGGGCAAACGTGTTGTCATGGTTATGGTAATATGAATATTTTAAATTCTACGTAATTTTAATGCAGGTAGAACGTATATTGTACTTCTCGCTTATATTTTATAACATTACGAACTACTTATGAGTAGGGCAACCTGCTTTTCTCGAAAAGATTTCAGGAGTAGGTTTACTCCGAAACACTACATCACAGATTCACTTAGGGGATTGGATGATTTGAACTGCCACACAATGCAGATGTCTGCCAGCGAATCACGGACACTGAGTGTCGCAATTCTGATTGGCCCAGTCATTTAAGTAACTGTCCCACCACAAAGACACGTGGCCAATAACCAAAGGAAAACTGCGCGTATTTCATTGGGCATTGGTGCCTAGCCTTAGCGTAAATATTTTCGCGAAAAACAGGTGGCCCTACTTACGAGCTGTTATTTTATACGAATTGTTAATACTGTAAATGTTTTTTATTGTTGCATTAATGAATCCATTCATTTGTTATTCTTTAGTCAGTTTTATGTGGTTGTAGCCAACCTCCCACGGCGCAATCGGTTGATGCGCCGTCGGTCTGGCGTGCGGGAGGTACTGGGTTCGAATCCCAGGTAATGCACGGGTGTTGGTTTAAATTAGGTCATAAGTTAGTTTATAAGTTGTTCCCCGGATAAACCTTCAGGCATAACACCGGGGAACTTAATAAACCTTTTCCAATCCAATCCTTTTCTGTGTTTGTAAGATAAATGGTTGAGGTAAGAGAAGACTATCGCCATTTTAAAAGACACACATAAATATCTTCGAAATTAATAACGTGGTTTTTGTGTGCGCAATCGGTGGTTAACACGTAACACGATTCCCCCCCCCCCCCCCCCAGTAGCGAACCCGGCCTAACATGCGACCCCGCAACTTCAGTTCTTCGATGCGGGTAAGCCGTTCCTGGGAGAGGATCAACATGTGCATATATATGTATATATATATATATATATATATATATTTATTTATTTATGTGGCCGAGGATTGACCTGAGGTAGGGAATGCGTTTAAACTCAGGGTCCTTTATGTAACGGTGCCGCACCTAAGCGCGACCCGCTATCCGGACTAGAATGTCAGGTTTCCACACACTGATTTTCATCCGCCGCTCTCGCAGCACACACGCGCGTTCCTTCCTCGTGTCTTCTGGGAGGCGGTGCGAGGACGACAGCCCACGCGACACGCACGCGAAGAACACCTAAAGGCCAGACGTCGAATTGATCTACCAGAGAATATACCACACGCACACACACACTGAGAGTAGGATATAGGCTGTTCACGATAAAATGAGCACTTTTGAATGTCCTGCTTAAGATATACTTGTATGCACGTTGTGTATCCTTCCGTATTATGTAAGATTATCATTGCCACGGGCCTCATCGCTTTATTCATGCGTTGGAAATGTGGAACTGTGAAACTATTTTAAAAGTAAACATTTAACAAATCTGCTCATTTTTACACATTAAAAAACAGGGTGAGAAAGAAATTATTTAAGTTACCACAAATGGTTACCTAACACTTTTTATTCGACGACGTTAAGATACGGAACTACTTCCTGTCCATCGTTACCAACTTTACTGGGCGCATGTCACTCAGGGTGCCCGTGAAATTTATGGAGGCGGGCGCAGTGGCTTTTTTCTAAGGTTTATTTAGAATGTGCTCACTTTATCGTGAACAGTCTTTATATGGTTATATACAGTTCACGGCTAATAGAGCAGTTTTGAAATCAACCTTTGAAAAATGTCACTGCTCGTACCTGCATATATTTCCTCGGGCACATGGAGTAACATGCGCCCACTAAAGTTGGTAACGTCAGAGGGAATGTTAGTTTCACATATGGTGGAATAATACATAATGTGCATAGGTATACCTTTCGAAGGTGCTCAGTTTGCCCTGAACAGTATATAGCATGAGATTCGCCACGATCACAGAAACATAACACTGGAGGGACGCACAGAAAAGTTCGCTAGAGCCTGTAACTTCTGTGCGTGTGCCCTGCGCGTCGTGCGTGGCCAATCAGAACGAGGATACCACAGAGTTCATTTTTAGCTGTAAATGATTTGATAAAGTAGTAAATTGGTCTAGTGCTTGAAGAGTTTGGCGCCATACGTACTATAGTTCGTTTTGATTGAGGTTGCTATGGCACGAGAGCATTGTAAATTAAGATGAACTGTACAGAGTTTTTGATATATTTCTACAAATCATGACATGAGCAACAAAGTAAACTGAGCTGTCAACATTGTTTTTTTTTCTTTCCGATGCTACCAACGTGCACATGCACACAATTTACTAAGCGTCGTTTCTATTCATGTGCTATTTTGATTGTAGCATTCATATTTGTACTGTATGCGCGATAGATTAATTGTAGCCTGACCGGAATGCTCCATCCAATGGAGTGACACTAGATACGGCCTAGAGTTTTTTACTGAGAGCTAACGATTATGCTTACACCAACACTGGACGACTGGAATAACATATACACTGATATAACTTATAAAGGAAATTAATTCTTTGGCTATTTTTTATTATTGAAATATTGGCTTCACTTATTAAAGTAAATACTATCAATAAACTAATATGATGGGCAATTGTTGGTTTATGAATCATATTGTTATAGTCGATCTTTTTCGATTGCATTCTTATCATTTGGATTTCCTTGGCCGTTTTTTTTTCCTTCCGTTTTGTGCTTTTGGGCACTGTTACTTCGCACTGCTTTCTCAAGTCTTTATACAATTTTCGTTAACAGTGTAGGTCTATGCTTGTTGTGTAACAAACACAACTTTCACATAAACCGTACACACATATGTACGCAAGAAAATACGGCTGCAATAAGGTTTTGAGCGCTTCGTTACAAAAATTGTAACCTCAAACTAAGTGCGAAATTTTTCACCTCCCACAGCAAGTACTCTTACAAACTCCTGATTTCGTAATTTTCTGCCTTCATTCCTTTCACAAACGTTACAGTTCTTTCCCTGTAATTTAAGTATTTTTAATCAGCATAATGTGTAGCTAACGATTTCATGCCGAGGAAGGAACCCCCCCCCCCCTCACACACACACACACACACACCTACACATACGCATACACATATATAATATAATGAGAACACACACATCTACACGCGTGTATGTGTGTCTATATATATATATATATATATATATATATATATATATATATATATATATACAGTATTAGTTGAAATGTAGTCAATAATGTTAATACACTCGAATCAGCCCGTAATATTTTATACGATGTTTTATCTTCGATCCCACATGTTATAATAACATTTCAGTAAATTATGAAGAAACAAATAATCGTTAGTGGCCCCAAATTTAATAAGCAAACATGACTGGAAGCGTAACCTGAGAGTGCCAACTATCTTTCTCCGTCCATCCAAGCTCCTGCGGCCCGTCCATAGTCAGTTGACGTGGTGTTAACATAATTCGTCGCTGAAAGAAGAGAATACCCGAGTTTCAAATAACAGCATCTACCACTAGCTTGTTGAGAGGCATATCCTGCGTTATTGACGTCTGGAGTATAAACAGCTATCTTTCATCTTCTTATGGGAAAACTTTAACGCCCGCCAATAATGACGAGGTGCTTCATAGGAACTACTCTCGTCAAATGAGCTTAGAATACATGAAAAAAAAAGTGCGTTAAATCCAACTGTAGCTCGAATGTATTTTCCCACTATCAACAGATTTTTCTTGTTAATTTCTGCGCTTTAAGTTTAGTGGGATATTCGGCATGTGGATATACGAAAGCAGATGCAACAGCTCTCTTATGCTTCCTTATATTTTTTTGTGCCTTGAAAGGAAAAATTACTTCACGTGGACGGGCGCATTACACAAATACCTCCTAGGATACTGGAGGGTATGCCCTCTAGCACCAGGAAGCGCCACATTTACGGACTGTGAATATATCGTAGTTAGTTGCTGTTCTGTTTTTTGACTCTATTCCCTCTCGAAACTTTCCAGTGTTGTATACCTATATTTATTTACTCGCGCAGAGGTTATTTGTAGGGATAGGAACATTTCGCGAGTTCATTTCAGGAAGAGGTAGACGTCAAACATATGTACACTGAAGTTGACTTTGCAATTGGATCGCAGTTTATTAGACACGCCCTGGACGACTCTGATCGAATAGCAGATTTGCAAGGAAACAAGTAGCGAGTGCCGTACTGCCAGGCGTGGAGTAACACTGGCTACTCTATGGGGCAGCAGCCGATGAACAAACATTTGAGACTCGAATATACACTTGCCTGTGGAGTCAAGCCTACAGGATATTGAGCTCGAGAATTTTTCCTATCCCTAGTTATTTGTATTATTTAAGTTTTTTTTTTCGTGCTCAGTCTGGTTTTTCCGTGACAGACATCTGCATCGCAATGGCGAATTTCCAGAATCCTCCATCTGGACAATGGCATTTTTCGAAGGTTGATTTCAAAAGTGCATGATTAACTCTGAACAGGCTTAAATTGTCTGTGGTGTGGTTGTGGCACAAGCAGCCAGCAGGTATATGGTGGGCAGGGCTGGCCGGTGCTCCCAGACGCCAGTGTAATTGGCCGTGTAGCTGTAACAGGAGGATTAGTAACGGCTTCGGCCGCCTCCAGTAGGCCTCGGGCCACTGTCGACGGCCTCAGCTCTTGGGAGAGGTCAGACAACGAGGCCGTGTCCTGCGCCTCCCGCGGCCACTCACCCCGCGTCATTTGCACCTCGTGCATTTCCCCACCGCTCGTCGAAATTTCGGCTCCGCGTCGCAATATTCCTGATAAATAGAGCGAGTGATTTTCCGCAGAAAAATATGAGTACACGGTAAACTTCATCATAGGCTGTTCACGGTAAGGTGAGCACTTTCGACGCCCTAGTTACTTTTTCCTTTCAGACATATTTTATTATATAACCATCGTTTTAAATAAATATTGCCATGTAAGTAATAAACACAATGTATATATGTCACCGGACTAGAAAGTTAACATCTAAGGCTACAATAAAATATATTTAATGACTATTATTCGCTATCAGAGGACTTTCAAGAGTGCTCACTTTACCGTGAACAGCCTATAGTATAAGAACCCAATATCAGTTTGTCTATGGGCGTTGGTTGCTGTCTGCTTGAGAAGGAGTTATATGTGACCGGGCCACTCAGAATTCGGACACATCGGTACGGCTCCTACGTGAACCGTGTGCTGACAGTTAACACGTGCAAAAAAGAAATTCAGCCAATAAAGATAGGCAAACGACCCTACAGTGCTTTGAAATATAACTTGTCGTGAAATCTTTTCGCGTAATTTCACTAACCCTAATCGCTTACGGTTACTTTCTGAAGCCTTGCCAAAGTTCTGCTTTCAAGCCTTTCTTTCGCCCTGTGCAAACAAAGTTTAACCATGTCTATGAAATACACCAGAGAGACGAGAGACAACCCACCCTATTAGAGCGCATTCAGTTTAATAACATTTTGTGTGAGAGCACTATTTCTTACAAGGCATTATTAGGGACAGGTGTTCTTCACGACTTATGGTCATGCTACACTTCAATGTTCTATGTCCACTACCACAACTTCCTTAGGTTATTGGCCGTGGGTCTACGTGAGAAGACATGTTCTTATTTGACTGGACCAATCGTAATAAAGTAGATACTCCGGTACTGACCGTCCATGATTAGAGAAAAAGACAGACACTTGACATTTAAAATCATCCATCTTCGAAAGAGTATATGAACAAAAGGGTTTTGGAGTAGCCTACAGCTGGTCTTGAAATCTTTTGGCGAAAAACACCAATCCCTAGGTATTACCCAAATATTAATTACAAAACGAAATATTACCTTCTATAGTTAAATATGACTAAAATTTCATTTTAATCAAAATTAAGATATGTCGATGTTAACAGATCTACAAAATGCTTGTGATGCATGACGTATTTAGGAAACACACAAACGCATTAGACATAGGGTGATATTTGAAAGGTTTGATTCAAAAAGTGTGAAGAAACCGCAAATAGACTGTAGTCCACGTGTTTAAGTAATTATTCTAAAACGTGCTCGACTCTCTATAAACAGGTCCACCGTTTCGCGCCGAACTCGTGTGTGGCAGCGTTGGCCTTCAACGACGTTGTGTGCTGTTTGATGGTTTGTTTTCGCCAGTCCTCACCTCTTGATGGCGCCAGGAGTTTTGTTAGGTGAATTTACTGATTTACTTCTTTGGGGGCATGGAGTTACATTTATCACACAGACTGATGGTTCCATGTATTCGCACAGGGAGCAGAAATCCGTGAAAATTAAACTGAGTAAACGGGACCCGAACCCCATCAGTAAAAAATATCCCACTTAAGGCAATAAGTTTCACAGCTTTAACACTATTTCATACGGATTTAATAAAGAATCAATTAGTTTTAAACAACTGGGTGTGTGTTTTACTTATTAAACAACCAAGAGTTGCAGGCTAACTGAATTAATATGGTTCAAGTGTTGTCATACCGAGACAAAATTCTGTAGGCCTGCCATGTTGGTTCAGTCGTTTCAGACCGGCGTGACCAGAAATCCGAAAGAAATTATAGGCAAAGAGGACAAAAATAATAAAACCAGAGCAGAAAATATACATGTAAAAGATTACAACAATATCTCAGCGTGTATTGTTTCATACGCTCGTATTGGATTAAAAATCATTCAGTGTTAAAGGTCCCTAGTTCTCTTTGCACATTGTAAATAATGAAATACTTCATGACACTTTCGCATGCTTCGTGATGAATGCGTACAAACACAGGGCAGTCGAAGCTGCGGACTGAAATGTGATAACTAGGGACACATGTTTTTCGCGAAAAATATTTCAGGACAAGTTGTGTTCCAAAACACTTTAGTTCAGGATCACTTTCGTTATTGGATCTTCTGAGTTGTTACGCGTCCTATCTGTCTTCCCGCGAATCACGGATGGTCAGTATCGGAGAAACTTAATTCTGATTGGCACGCTGACGTAACGCTCACACTCCCACTCAAAGATAAGCGGTCAATAGCCAAATGAAGACTGCAAGTGTGAACATAGGATATTGGAGTCTAGACTCCGCGTAAATATTTTCGCGAAAAACAGGCGGCCCTATTGATAACCTTACTCCACATATCAGAGCACACAACGCGACAGCAGAAGCCAAGGAGGCGTAATGTGTCACATAATGGGTTCGAGGAGGACAGGACTGACGTGTATGGTCAAGGCGTCAACATTGGGGCCACACCGCGGTCCGACAAGGTTCAGGTTGAATTTCCCAACACGCCTGGATTACCGCAGATAACCCACGTCATCGCGACGCGGGACCTCTGCCACCTGATACTTCTGTAAGGAATTGCCGTCGAGGGTCATTTATGCCCGGTTGCGCCAACATCTTCCCCGATCCGAGATCGAACGATCCTAGTTCCGAACCAGGATCCAGTTTGATCTTGGTTCCTATGTAAAAGTGTTGCACCAACGAAATATCTTGATTCTGGATCTCCGATTCGTCAATCTTGGTTCCAAAGTGAGATTTCGAGATTAAGTATGAGGCAAATTTTGCTATAGGCCATTCACGATATCATTTGGAATAATAGTCAATAAATATATGTTATGTTAGCCTCAGATGTTAACTTCCGAGTGTAGTGGAATATATTTACTATATTGGTTAATTACATGACAAGTTTTATTTACATAAGGTGGTTAAAAGATTTAAAAAATGGCCGATAGAAAAAAGTAACTAGGGCCGCAAAAGTGTTCACTTTACCGTGAACAGTCTATATTCGTTCGTAACATATGACGTCATGGAAGTAGGCGTATTTTTCACTATACATAGAACTAGATGTGCGATGCTTTATCTGTTTTAAGTGAATTATTGTTGTACGAATTTTGATGAACAATATTCAAGTGCGTATAATGCTTTAATTTCCCTTGGAAACAATCGAACGTAGTTCTATCTGTTGGCGTATTTTCAAACTACATTTGTCGACGATCGCTGCTGATCACAGATCGAGATTTCGAACCGCCAATTTCAGCTGTTCGAAATGAACTTCATCTCGATCTCCAGTCCAGCTCTGAACTCGAATGGCACAACAGTTTTCTGTGTCGATCTTAGATCCGACCTCGGATCGAGTTTCGAACCACGATGGTGCAACCGGACATTAGTGGTGTGGCTGTTTTCTTCTTCATTAGCCTAAGTTACCTTTACGAGCGATAATCCGCCACGGCCTGAGGCATGGAACTGAACTAGGAAACCAAAAATTGAAGGTTGATGTAAAAAAAAAAAAACACTGAATCAACCACGTGTGTCTTGATTAATGAATTTCTTGGACCTTTACATATTTCATCCACTGCTTCGAAGGCTGTTGACCTTGGCACAAATTAAACCTGCCACAAATGCCCATGAAAGAACTGGCACCAACTACCAGGGTAGTGGCGTTCTTTTCGCTTTCTCGTCCAACATTTCCCCAGTCGTGATAGTCCGTTCAAGGTCACTGTTCGGACAACAAATGCAAAAACAAAAAAAAAATGTTTTATTCAGATGATACGTGATATTTAAAGAGTCAGTGTGAGTGTAGTTGGTTCATGGATAATTAATCACTTTTGTATGTTAGTACATGACTTTTTCTTTCAGTATGCAGCTTACCCATCCACACTCATATGAAACTGTAAATTAAAAAAAAAAAAACGTTATGACGACGCCAGTTTGTAATCTAATGATTTCTGAACGAAAAGAATCTGATTTTAGTACAGAATATTTTTGTATAGGCTGGCCACAGTAAAGTGAGCACTTTTGAAGTTCTAGTTACATTTTCCTTTCTGTCATTTTTTATCCACTATGTACCCCGATGTAAGTAATAAACACAGCGTGTATATTCCACTGCACAAGGTTAAATTACAATATATGTATTGACGATTGTTCTATATGAGAGGGCTTTCAAAAGTGTTCACTTTACCGCGAATAGCCAAAAGGCTCCGGGGACGGACATTGTATCTCATTAGTCACTGCATGCTGCGAGAGGTTTCCTATTGCCTGGTCTGTTGGCGGCCATGGTGGTGTAGTGGAAAGGCTACTCCCCACCTCCCCCACCAACTGGATGGACCGGGCTCGATTCCCGACGGGGACGCTTCCGGATTTTCGCACGTGGGAACCGTGCCAGCCGATTCCGCAAGTCCGCGGGTTTTCTCGGATATCTCCCATTTCCCCCACCCCTTGAATTCCGGCACTGCTCCATACTCACCACGCTTCACCCTCATCGGCTCTCAAGACCTGGATGTTAAGAGCCGTCTATTTCTCTTCACTTACTCACCCTGATCTGTTTGTTGGCTAGTAAGTTACTTACCAGGCGCTGATTGGCGAACGGCATTTCGGCGTGTTGCTGGCGCGTGCGGTAAGTCCCGCGGTGTGATCGGCTATTCCACCTCTGTATTCTTAGGTATTCTGTGATTTCAACGATTGCTAACTGAAGTGAAGTGAAAAGATTTTGGCGGCTCCTAACGTCGAGGTCTCGAGAGCTGATGAGGTTGACTGGTGAGTATGAAGCAGCGCTGGAATGAAAGAGCGGTGGAAACGGGTGATCCCCGAGAAAACCGCCGACCAACGGCATCGTCCGGCACGATTCCCACATGCGGCCGGGGATTGAACCCGGATAGCCTTGGTGGGAGCTGAGCAGGCTAACCGCTCAGCCACCGTGGCCCCAACGGAAACATTACAGTTTTAATATAACACTGAGATATGGCACTATCTCTTGTAAGTTGCTGCTTGCGTTGCTGAGTGCAGTCCAGTCAGGACCAACGTTATAAAATATGCAGGAACGAACAGTTACGTTCTTCACAAGGAGTCCCTTGTCTACAGACCTACTCAGACTTGTAGAGTAGATGGGCGCCTGGGGAACGAGTCAATGACGTGTCTTCCACGTAACGAGCGCGAGAGCCCCGAGCTCATTTAATCCGCGTCAGTAGAGCGTTACCTTGGAAACACGTGGTTGCAGGTTCGATTCCCGAGAATGTAGGGATACATACTTTAACATTTAAGTTTAGAGTAGTTTATTCAGTTGATGAGTAGGGCGCTTATTTCTCCGCGGAAAGATTCTTTGACAAGTTGTACTCCACCACACTTTAGTTAAGATATTATTTCGTGATTGGATGGTTTTTATTTTCACGTGTCGTATTTGTCTGCCTGCGAATCACGAACGTTCAATGTTGGAGTGACTTGATTCTGATTAGCTCAGTCAAGTAATATATCTACTCGGAAAGGCGAGTGGCCAGATACCAAAGGGAAGTTATAATTGTGCACGCAAGATATAGAAATACATTCTGAGAGTAAATCATCGCGCGAAGATCTGATGGCTCTATTTATGAGTCAACACTTGTTGTCCCCACTCCCCACAACCATTTAGTAACGTGTAGAGACCTTCAAATTCACGTTGTTATTTGGTGACATGTTAGGCTTCATTGCTCTAGTCCTGGTTGTGAGCGATTCGTGAATTCATTGGCAGAGCGAAGTCATTTACTCGAGTGACCTCTTCAAGGCGATTGGTCACTCCGATGTGGAACCTTTATTATTGGTTGGAGACTCCGTCGGAGCTTGCAACGCTTATTGTTCCCCAATGACAGTAGTCGAATGAACACATGGAACGTTGGAGTCTAGATTAGTGCCAGGAAATAACGCGAATTTTATATGTCCTTAATAACGAGGCACGTGTGTCACCAGTTCAAAGTCGTAATCGCAGAACAACTCAATTACTAGCCATTATCGTTTCCTCGACTGAAAAACAAAGCTTACATTTGAACATCATTTATTCAAAAATAAATTTATACGTCACCTGAGCAGCTTAAGTCGTTGTTAGAAGAAATTATCGCGTTTGCCTTGCCAGCTTTTATTCGATACCACCTAAAAACAAAAGTGTAAATACTTTCAGTTAAACTTTCTTTGAGTTATGAGTAGAGCGAGTGATTTTTCACGAAAAAATATGAGTAAACATTAAACTTCAACACTATAGCACCCAACAGCAGTTTGTCTATTGCCATTGGTTGCTGTCTGCTTGAGGAGGCGTTTTCCTACTTGACCGAGGCACTCGAAATTCGGCAACAACGGCACGGCTCCTACGTGATTCGTCTGCAGACAGTTATTACGTGTCAAAAAGTAATTCAGCCAATCAAGATATAGGTAAATGACCCTACAGTATTTTGAACTATAACTTGTCTTGAAATCTTCTCGCGAAATTTCACTACCCCTAGTCATAGGCACGGGGACGTTGATTTTCAAGTGTCTGTCTAAGTGCAACCATGGAATTCAGCTCAGAAGGTAACGTTGGTCTAGTCGTGTGAAGTTGTGTACGTCACATTTGCACCACACAGGGGTGCAATTGTACAAAATTGAAATAACATACACGTGACACATATTTCCTAAATTGCAATATAAAAATTTTATTGAACAGATTTTTGGCACTTTTCACAAAAAAAAACTGTAATATCGTAATTTCCAATAAATCATAATCAGTAATAAAATTAATGATTTAAACACTATAACACTATGATTTCACAATGAAAAATATTCATGACTAGAATTCTGAGGGTAAGCACTCTTTTTATAAAATTTAATCGATTAAAATTTAGAGTGCAAAACCATTTGTAATTGCTTTTAATACAGCAAAAACCAGCGGTTGTAATGACCTTTAATTGTTTGAGCTGGACTTCGACAAATATTTTTCACACTAAGACAATTTAACGTGTCTCGCCGCTTAACACATTAAGTCGACTCGCCAGTCCTGTCACGTTCCAAACTCAGCATTAAAAAGGGCTATGAAGCCCTTTAAATACATTCAAATTCAGTAATGCACTCCCCAACTTCCTCTCAGAAGACCCTCAGGTCAGTAGGACTATGACAATTAATTATTTCATCCGGCAACATCGCGCCAAACTGCAAGACTTTAAATTGGCCTTAACACCAGTGTCAGAAAAGTACGTACGAACAACTCGCAAATTACCTTTAAAAAATGAAAGTATGATTCTTCAAGATCACTTCAGTTAGATTTAAATCAAGGACTTCACATGATACCTGCGTTGCAGCCAAAACACCCATTAAAGAGCGCAAGCCAATAAAATAACACTTTAAAACTTTATAAAAGCAATAAATCCGTACGGTGGCGCCCCAGAATAATTTGCTAAAAACATTATGAAAATAATTATGGGGGCCAAACAAAGCACCTCACTGTAAAACTTTACATACATAGTCAAAATAATATTAAATACCAAAACTATTTCCCTGCACGAGTCTGGGCAGCTAAGTCTAGTTGCACAAAACTGCAGTGGGTTAACCAAACGGGGCAGTGGCAAGCAACCTTAAGGGAATATTGATAAAGAGCTTCAAAAATATCTACCAAGGAAATATGTGTATATTTCAAACTAACGCACTGAAACATCAAACAAACCATTTGCAATTAATGCCACTCGAACCTCCAACTACTCCAGCTATTCGAACTATATGCATCAAAGCCTCTAAACACTAATTACGGCCCAAAATGATTTAAAAAAACTGACGTTCAAACTCGCCGCCTATTGTTCAGTCTTGGGTGCACATTTTATATGTTAAAAAAACTGTAACATTACCACCACTCATCGCCCTTAAACACACTTAATTTATGAAACGCCATTACTTTTAAGGCCTCACATCAGAATCGTTGGTGTCGACTCGTGTTGTTGAATATTCCCGCATGTGGACTGGCGATCTGTTGAGAGGCGAGGTGCACAAGTGGAAGATCGGTACAGCAATCAGTTTACAAATTTAAAATTTAGGTGCGTGCCTGGAGTAGGAAGGTGGTGGGGGGAACCAAGGAACAAGGAGTGGAAGCCGAGCTGGTCATAGAACATCACTCTGGGCGCTACCAACTGTAGCGGCGACGGCAATAACCAGTATAGAGGGCAGCACTGCTGCACATTTAATTAATTTTGAGAATACTGTTGTCACATTTCTATGCCCGCTGTGGAGGTTTGGGGAGCGCGTATTTGTTGGGTTGGCGTCCTGTTTTTTTTTTTTCCCCCCGTGTTGTATTGCGAAAGGTGAATAATTAATTCCGGCTGTGGCCGACAGGTCGTGGTGTAGTCAGTCGTAGTAGGCGCAAGCCAGAACTGTGAGGGTGGGAATGCATTCTTAAACAATTTCGTTTGTGGTCCCGCAAGCTCCTCGCGTATAAGAGGAGACTGTCTCTTATATATCTCGTACATCGAGCGAAGGATGGAGATTGTCAACGTGCCTGGTAAAGGCTGTTCACGATAAAGTGAGCACTTTAAAAATCAACCTTAGAAAAAAGTCACTGCCCCTGATTGCATGTATTTTAACAGGTGCCTTGAGTGACATGCGTCCAATAATGTAGGTAACGATGGAGGATAAGTAGTTCCATATCTTAACGTCGACTAATAAAAGTGTTGGTAAACATTTGTGATAGGTCAAATTATTTCGTTTGCTTACTTTTTTTTTTAAGTACCGAAGTGTAAAAATGAACAGATTTTAAAATATTTACTTTTCTAATAATTTTACAGTTTCACTTGACCGACGCATGAATAAAGTGATGAGGCCCATAAAACGGTTAATCTGACATAAGGCAGAAGAATACACAACGTGCATATAAGTATATCTTAAGTAGGGCTTTCAAAAGTGCTCGATTTTCTGTGAACAGCCTATACAAGAGTGTACGGAGAAAATGTTACGTCGTGCAAGCAGGTCCACCTGTTTTTTCGCAAAAAGGTTCTACGTGGAGGATAGACTTCAATAACCTATGTTCACACTAGCAGCTTTCATTTGAATATTGACCCCTTGTCTTTGTGTGAAGAGAGTCTGTTACATGAGTAAACCAACCAGAATTGTGTTTCTCCGATACTGACCGACCGTGATTCGCTGGTAGACATATAAGACGCGTAACAATTCAAATAGTCCAATCACGAAAGTCGTTTTGAACTGGAACACAACTTGTCCTGAAATCTTTCCGCGAAAAACAGGTGGCCCTACGTACAAGTAGGGAAAATTCGCGTTATTTCCGTGCACCAGGCTAGACGCCAAAATTCTGTGTTCCATTCGACGACTGCCATTGACGAGCAATAAGAGTTTCGCGCTCCGACGTAATAACGAACCAAAAAATAAATGTTCCACATCGGAGTGAGCAATCGCCTGTAAGAGGTCACTCGACAAAATGATTTCGTTCTGCCAGTGGACCCGCGGATTGTTCACAAGTATAGCCCATTCACGACTGGGACAGGCTTAGGGAAACCAACCGTCGAAAACACTCCCTAGTCATTAGCTGCATGCATAGCTAGTAAAAAAAGTGGTGGGTGCGGGTACTGTACCCGCACCCACCATTTTTTTTTTTTACTAGCTATGCATGCAGCTAATGACTAGGGTGTTTTTCAAAGGTTGATTTTCATAAGTCTGTTCCAGTCGTGAATGGACTATAGGTAGAGACATGCAAAATTTGCGTTATTATTTGGGGACACGATACACTTTAAACACTTTTACCTTTACATTGCGTTTGTTGTTGGACCATACTTTATTTGACACGCCCTGGGTATCTCCACGCCAATACGTTAACACTTCACAATTGCGTGCCCCAATCGCGTGCCGTTCAGTCAGAAAGGGAGTTACTTCACAACTATGCAGCAGCCAACGAAGAAACAACGTCAGTTCCAGTATATACAGCACTGTGAAGTTTAGTCTGATGCCAAATGATAACGCGAATTTTGCAGGTCCCTAAGTATAGGTATATAACAGTGAAGCCTGACATGTCACCAAATAATAACGCGAATTGTTCAGGTCTCTACGTACAAGTGATGAACTGGTACGACTTGGTGGTTCACGTCTTCAAAATATCGAACGAATTAGGTGGCCAGGAAGTTAATTACAACTCGTTCGCAGCCACGGTGAGTTCTGCGCGCGACTCGTGACTTCTGACACGGATCTGTGACCGCGCGGTGAAGCCTGCTTACCACAGCGTGAACAAGTAGCGTAGTAGCGATTTGCACGTTTCGTGCTTTATTTGCGCTTTGACCACGCCGTTCGCTTCCTGTGGGAACGTTACACAAACCGGTCGTCTGCTGCCGCTGCTTGCTTTATGTAATACGGATGTTCCGGTAATCTGGCTTGCTCTCGGGATTGATTCGTACAGGCTAATCACTGTAAAGTGAGCACTTTTCGAAGCCCACTCGTTTAGAACATTAGTCAATAAACATATTTTACTATAGTCTTGGACGTTAACTTTAGAGTCCGGTGAAATATTAACACTGTGTTTATTAGTTACATGGCAATGTTAGTTTGGGAAATTGGTGGAAGGATAAAAAATGACTGATAGGAAAAAGTAACTAGGGCCTCAAAAGTGCTCACTTTACCGTGAACAGCCTTTAACAAAAATATATCACTAAGTTTTAGAATAGTTTATTTCCAGAGACCTTATCATTAGCGGTAGTGAAATTTTGCGAAAAGATTTCCAGACAAGTTAGGGTTGTTTACCTATCTTGAATGACTGAATTACTTTTTGACACGTGTTAACTGTTTGCACGCGAATAATGTAGGAACCGTGCCGATATTGCAGAATTCTGAGTGACCCTGTCAAATATGAATACGCCTTCTCAAGCAGACAGCAACCAGTGGCAATAAACGACCTTTAGGCACTTATAGTTTTGAAGTCTAGCGTGTTTTCTCGCGAAAAATTACTAGCTCTACTTATAATTTCGTGTAATAAAATGACACCATGCTAAACTTCACATTTTCATAGGACCCGTATACTAAAGGATCTCTTGGTCGCTCAGTGGCCAAACGTAAAGAAGTCTCCAGAGTGCAGAGCACTGAAGGGCGTGTGTTGGATGATCCGAGGTGCAACGACACATATGAATACGGTCACTCGTTTTTCGCCAAAAGATTATACTAATAGTTTCACTGCAAAACACATTACTTAATAATCAACTTCGTGTTTGGAGGATGTGAACTCTCACGGAACTTACGTGTCTGCCAGCCATTCACAGACGTTCAGTGTCAGGCTAACTTATATCTGATTGGTCCAGTAGAATATAACACTTCTTCTCACACAGACACGCTGCCAATAGCCAAATGACGTTTGCAAGCGTGCACGTAAGAAGATTAAGTCCAGCATGTGCTCAAATATTTTCGCGAAAAACAGGTGGCCCTAAATAGAAGCTAACATATTCTTTTATGACACCTAGTCTTAAGGACATATAGAGGAGGCAGAAATTTCAATGAACCTGTGTCCGAAAATACTTCTGTTTATTGTTAGAGCAATTACCGTGTACATTGAGAAACACTGGATCGCTGTAGTGTGGAATGCCATATTGGCTATCATGTGCACGGTACGCATCTCACCATTCTACGTACCTACATACAGAGGACATTTCGAGCACGTTATGAAACACCTCTGACGTCTGGTATTTTCCAGTGATATGCTTACATACGTTTCACTCACGTTACCGTGAATGTTTTTTTTTCTTTTTTACTGCGCTGAATTGGTGAGCTGTTAAAGTTATACATTGCTTTGCATACTTACTAATGTCCGAGTTAAAAAAAAAATGTAAATCAAAAGAAAATTATCGCTATAAATGTAATGTTGGCTATACGTGGAATGCAAGAAAAAAAAAGGAGGTGGGGGGGGGGGTCCTTATAAAGTGAGTGACACGGGTTTGCAGAAGTGAAAACCTGTAAGAGGTCTGCACGATGGATTGGTCGGTTTCGTAGATCAGCGTCTGTGGTCGATATAATTTCAGCGAAGCAGACTTTCTCCCGAGTGTTAACAAACGCCAAACAAAAGATCGCTGAAACACCGGTGATAACATTGTATTGCATCTGTATTGTATTGTAAAGGGCTTATTAACGTCTCCCGGTGTTAAGCCGGAAGGCTTATACGGGGACGACTGTGATGCTGTTGCTGAAGACAATTCACCCAACCATAACCTTTTTTTCCCCCTTTCTTGTGTCCGTAGTCCGGCTTGCCGTTATCCGATATGCCGTCAGTCAAGGTCCCGCGACCTTCATTTCACCGTCTGAAACGTATCATTCACCTCAACGGTGGTTGCCGGCCAGTGTTGCCAACTAGCTTGCAAAGACAATACAACATATCTCCCAGAATTCTACTAATTTTAAGGGCATTGATGGAAAGTATTATATGGTGGAAACATTTTGCAGCAAACGCCTCAGTTACAATAGTCTGACAATAAAATCAACATATCAACACAATATACTAAAACACTTTTTAATTGGAAAATCACAACTTTAAAATGACTTATTTGCGACTGCCTACGTGAAAATTAATTTGACAGCTCTTTCCTCATCGGCCACTAGCCTTTGCTTTAGAGTTGACTACGGCGCATAAATAAGTGGAAATGTGTCATTTATGTATATTTTGAGCATTATATGCCAACTCTGACCAAGAAACAACGAAGATATTTAAGGTTTTCAGCACAGCCAATCGTCAGTCTGTTGGTATGATTCAGAACGATATGTCTCTTCTGGTGGTACATTTAACACTTTCAGACCTACTTTAATTTACGGTTTCGGGTGTTGCAAACATAAAAATTATGATGCGTGATATACTTCAGTCGACACAACACATGTTTCGTTCTTACAGCCATTAAACTGTAGGCGATAGGCTATGTTTGGCTGCAGATATATGAACCAATTATGACCTAGACCAGAACGACGGTTTGCGAATCATTTACCCACAGGTAAGATCATTGTCAGGGACCTGCAAAATTCGCGTTATTTTGTAAGCGCGGACTGGACTCCAAGATACGATATGTTGGTTTTACGTCAGCCATTGGCCAACAACTGGTGAGGCATGTCCCAGTGTCATTTTTATTCCATAGTAAAACCTCAACGGTTCAGCGACCAATATCCAGTAAAGCGGTCTCACAGCTAAATGATGCCTCATAGTTGCCAACAGCCAATCAAATCACGATTTGAGTTCAAAAAACTAAAGGACAGTGAAGTCTACCATGTTATCTATTAATAACGGGAATTTTGTATGTCTCTAATCATTGGTAGAGACCCGAGAATTTCGCGGGTTCATTACTAGACAAGTTGGAATTCACACACTTGTACGTTTTTTTTTTTTTTTTTTTTGTAATTGGTCGACGTGTTGTTTGACACAAACATGCAATAAATTGTGCGCCCAACCACAGCCTTTTACTGCCACAGCAATCAACCAATAAACAGTTGATATCTGTATGAGAGTATATAAGACTGTGAAGTCTAGCGTACAGGTCATTGCCCTCACGAATTTCTCGGATCTCTAATCATTGGTTATTGAGCTTCGTAGTGTTCTGTTCAGACCAAAAATTACCAACACATGCGTAATGTACACAATTGTGTACACTGGGTCTGAATGGGTGAAATTGTAAAAAATGCATTGCATTTTGAAAAACTTCCTGAGCAAAAATTATAGTCGGTTCATGTTCAATTCCAACTTTTCTGAAGTTCTACTTTCAGGATATTCCTTTGTCTCAGTCAAAGAAAGCTTAACCAAGTCTAGAAAATTACACTGAAGGGACAACGCACCACATTCGCGCGCACTCAGTTTAGTAGTATTTTGAATGATAACTATTTCTTACTAGGCCTTACCAGAACACTGATTTTTCTTAATATTTATTCACATTAATTACACATTAAATACTACCATTTATACGTAAAATATAGTTAAAAGTTCAATTTAATTAATAATAAGATACTTTTATGTCAACAGAGATATAAACATTCTGTGATATAGTGCAAGTTTAGGAAACATCCAAACATGTCGTACATGGGGTGATTTTTCAAGGGTTTTATTCAAAAAGTGCGAAGAAAACGCTGATAGACTAGGTATATACTACTTTTCCGTAATATAATGCATTTAGTATATTATATGCTACAATGACTAAAATTATACCAAAAAAATGACAGCAGAATTTTGTCAGTCTATTTTAGACAAACTTTGTATTTATTCCAACACGTTCCTTTTTGTGTCAGGGGCCTCGGTGGCTGATCTGTCCAACTGCTCGCCTCCCACCATGGCGAACCGGGTTCAATCCCTGGCCGGTGTGTGGAAATCGTGCCGAACGATGCCGCTGGTCGGCGGGTTTTCTCGGGGATCTCCCGTTTCCCCCAAGCCTTCCATACCGACGCTGCTCCATATTCACCTCACCTCACACTCTTCGGCTCTCAAGACTTCGAGGTTAAGAACCTCATAAATAGGGGTAGTGAAATTTCGCGAAAAGATTTCAAGACAAGCCGACCTCCAGTGACGCAGTCAGTTCTTGTAGAGCAGTTTGCCGACGTTGCCGAATTATGAGTGGCCCGGTCAAATATGAAAACGTCTTCTCAAGCAGACAGCGACCAATGACAATGGCGGTGGGTGCTTATAGTGTTGAAGTCTACCGCGTATTCATATATATTTCGCGAAAAATCACTAGCTCTAACTATAAATCTCTTTACTCATTCCTCTTGTGTTGCTTGGCCTTGGGAGGAGGGCCGGACAGAAGATGCAAACGTGGGTGGGAGGAAGTTCGTGTGCCTGACGTCCTTGGCGTGGTCCCGTCTGCCGCTGGCCGGAGAAAGTCGCTGGCAGGACCGCGCTGTGCTAATTTTTTTTTTTTGAGAGCTGTCCAGTGCGTAACTCGCTCCATCCTTTCGGAGTTTCTCCACGTCGCCGGTCGCTGCGGCTCGCGACTCCCTTGTCAAGAAACAACACGCAGCAACACACATTGTTCACGTCCGCCTCCGCTGCGCGAGGTGACGCCACTGCCCGTTCAACACGTTAAGAACTACGCTCGATTGTAACCCGGGGAAAAAAATTAGTGTGAAGATGTCTTTGTCATTGGAAGCGAAAACTAGCATTTTCACGCAGTTGTTGTACGTCCTGTGCTTAACAGGACCTTACAACAACTCTACAGATCATTAACAGTAGCTTTCCCGACTGCAAAACTACAAAAATATTTTTGTTGGATCTCCGCAAAAGGACAGGCGTGACTGTGTGAACATCTTACACAAAATATATATATATATTTGATTGGGACAAAGTCAACTCAGCGCCTTAGTGACTGATGACCAGCCAGTAATGAACGTTGTTGGCCAGTAAAATGGTAGTGAGTGGGAACACAGAGACCAACAGAACTGGTGTTCCTGCAGTGGTGGATATAATGGTAATGGTAAAGGGCTTTTTAGTCCCCCGGTTTTATGCTGCCAAGCTTAGCAGGGAACGGCTTACAGACTAACTTATAACTTAACTTAGATTAACATCCACGCCTTGCCCGGGATTCGAATCCAGAGCCTGCTGCGCCCCAGATCGATGGCGCATCAACCGACTGCGCCACGGGATGTCGGCTGGTGGATATAAGTAACTCACTTATAACTTGTCTTGGTTGTCTTGTAAATGTGTGCTGCCCACGAAGTGCCCTTTGAGGGCAGCACACATTTACTGCCACCAGGGACAAGATTGAAGAGAGCTGCATATATTCTCCATTGCAGCCATATCAGTTGTGTTGGTCTCCGGTATTCCACTTA
Source organism: Dryococelus australis (assembly GCA_029891345.1). NCBI lineage: Eukaryota > Metazoa > Arthropoda > Insecta > Phasmatodea > Phasmatidae > Dryococelus > Dryococelus australis. Next base: position 116,130,891 of record CM057000.1, on the reverse strand, counting down.
TCATCGTCTTATTGGTCTTGGCTACACCGGACACTCTTACTACACTCCTCAACGTGTACTCTTGGCTGGCCGTCAGCCAATAAAGTCACGCGTTTACAGTATGCCAGTTAATGTGTTGTGGCAGATGTGACAGGTGAATGCGATTTTGCGCCAAAAAAAAAGAAAAAGAAGAGAAAACACCAATAATTAGGGACATGCAAAATTCGCGTTATTATTTGGCACCAGGCTGAACGTCACAGTACTGTATGCACTAAAGCCAACATAGTTGCCCCATTCGCTGCTTTATAAATGTGAATTCACTCTCTGTCTGACTGAACTGCACGTGATTGGGGGGACACGATTGTGAAGTGTTCATTTATTGGCGCAGGTTTTACCAGAGCGTGTCACATGAGGTATGGGCCAATAAAAAATGTGTTGCATAGGCACATGTGTTTGAAGTTTAACGTGTCCCCAAATAATAACGCGAATTTTGCAGGTCCCTACCAATAATATAATGTCGTAAATATCGGATTTGTAGAGTCTGCTTACGCAGCTTCCTCCTGGTGCATGGCAAACTACAAATATACGAACGACTCTGTAGTTAAAACCGTGGGCTTTCATCGCGTGTAACGAAGTCCCAGTGTTACACAGATAATTTGCAAAATACAGAGCAACAAAGAAGCACTGCGAGATAGTTCAACGTCTTTCGCGTAGGGGCGATGGGGTGCTAGCCGCTCGCGATATTGCTTCGGGAATCTCCCGTTTCGCCCCGCCTTTCATTCCGGCGTTGCTCCGTTCTCACCTCAACCACCCTCGCCGACTGTCAGGGCCTCGCTGTTAAGAGGCGCCCAAATCTCTTCACTTCACTCCTGTTTTCCTCTCTGTTCAAAATCTCCTTACTTTCTATAACTTCGGATTTCTGGGCCGAACAATACCGAGTCTACGCGAAGCTTTTTTCGCAACTGGAACCAGAGAATTATCGGCTTTGTGTCAATTTTCCAGGCCACTTAGGCATAATCCTTCAAACATAAAAAAGTCGAATACCTGGCACCTGTAACAGTTAGTAATACCTAATAAACTTAAACATAACTAGGAACTGGGAAAGTTACATAGCCAACATAATCAGAAATAACATTTGTGTTAAAAAAAAAGTCACGAGAAATTCATATATGAGCAAGCGGTAAGAGTCTACGGGTTCAGAAACTTTTGGTGCGTGCTCAAATCTTACCAAGAATTAAATTTTTCAGCTCTGTAATTTTCTTTTACACACACACTGAAGTATAGCAGTTTCGAAAGTCCTGTGCCTGAAATTGCAGCACCGAGATTTCAGCTGAAATCAAGAAGGCGCGATGGGGTGCTAGCCGCTCGCGATATTGCTTATCGTCTTAGACTCTCTGCTATTCAAAATGTCTTTAAAATACGGCATATGTTTGTTAGTACACATGTAGGGCCCCTGATTTTTCGTGAATAATCGGAGCACTTGGTAGACATCGATACAATATGTACACCTCAGCTGCTGTTATAACTCTATTGGCTGCTGGTGTCGTTTCCGCATTTGGCCGAACCACTCAGAATTCCGTAACTCCGACACTGTGCATTCATGATTCGTGCGTAAACAGTTAACACGGAGCAAAACATGCTTCAGCCAATCAAAAAAGCTGGACGAGTCCACTGTATCTTGTCTTGAAATCTTTTTACGAAATATCACTGCCATAAGTACTAATGATTTCTTTTATAAAAAATATTATTTGTATTAATAGTGATGTATGTAATTAAATGTGTGAATTGAGTGGTAAACAAGAATGCTGTTTTATTTATGAATGAAAGTTGTAAGACTGAAGTCATTGAAGAGGAGTAATAGACGTAAAATATTAATATATTATATATATTTAATCTTAGAAACTATGTTTGGAAATACATACTACATTTTTATCTAAGCTGATATGGCCTAACCTGACTTCATTTAACGTACCATAACAAAATTAAATGTAAACGATGGTGAACTGCAGTAGGCTGTATGCTGTGCACATTATCTTGTATGTAATGTTTTACTGGGTTAAAAAAAGCACAGGAACTTTTTTTTTATCCTCGCAAGCGTTGTAAAAGTCTAGATACAGTGTTTACTAGAACTTACTTACACAGCTGCGTGTGTTCCAAGCGCAACTCAATGTTCCACTCTTGTCTTGTTGCAGACTGCGTGAAGAGGCGGCGCCATGCTGATACGACGCTCGGCGGCCATTTTGGTCGCCATTTTAGGATACTTTACCAGGATAGCGTTTGTCTCAGGTAAGTGGCTACATCCGTACAAGTAAGTTGTTTCAAGCTGATGCCCTTTGCGCCGCGTGTTTGCCTTCTGACTTGTTCAGAGGTTAGCAGTGGCGTGTGGTGAACTGTTGCAAGTTAAGCTGGCGTTAGCTGTGTGATGTACCCTGTTGCTTGCTAGTTTACACTTCCACCAGTAAAATGCCGCTCGGCAGTTGACGCCACAGGACGCATGTGATGAGTCCCTTGCTGCTCGCTTGTAAGTGGTTGGAATGCATTCTGTTTCCATATAGGCTGTACGGTGGCTACTGGCTCCTGCTGCGTGCACCGAGAACGTACAGTAGTGAGCAAGCAGTCAGCCCACTTCCCACATTAAGTCTCACACAAGCCAGGAACACCTATGGCTGAATGGGTTCTATTAGAAAAATACTTCGTTAAATATCACATTTTTACCTACTACTTAAAATAAATATTTATGTTGGAGGTAGATTGAAACCATGTATCAACGTCAAAATAGTAACTTACTTTTTTTAAATAAAATAATTCTGCTTTACACCGACTATTCCTGATCATGACCCTAAATCATGACCTTGAAATCTTTTCCAAGGGAAGGGTGTCACCATTTGTGGTAGCCTAAACTAAAAAAAAAAAGGGAGGGGGACTTGAAAGAAGTGCACTTTAATATCACTTTTGTGACTGATGAGCCTCGGGTTTTTCAAAACATATAACTGAACTTTGAGCCAGTAGTAAGTATTTGAAAATACGACAAACGGACAAAAACAACCAAGTTCACGAGCAGTTCAGCAGACGGCAAACAAACGGCAACGGCTAAAGTAAGCAGAGAACTCTGAAATCTCGCCGCACCTTTCAGGTACCCGCCCACTTTCTAGTTGGCCGCAGATTAACAAACCTGTTACGTTACTTTTTGGTCACGAGGTATCACGCCACCTCCGCACTTCATTGTGGGCGTTACACGGCTATAAACCTTTCCGACCCAATGTACTGTACATGACAATTGTGTACATTACGCTAGTGTAGGTAGTTTTTTGTCTGTACTGCACACTGCGAAGCTCAGTGACCAATGATCTTTCCTGTGGGTAGATGATTCGCAAACCGTTTTAATAGTCTAGGTCATAATTGGTCCATACAACTGTAGCCGAACATATAGCTTCCAGCTTATTGGGTTTTACAGTGAAATAAGTGTTGTGCCGACGTAAGTGCAGTACTCATCATAAGTTTTCTGGTTTGCAACACTTGAAATTGTAAATTTAAGTGGTTCTGAAAGGTTTAAGTAAAGATCCTGTGGAATATGAGATTATGTTAGGAAGGAAAGCGTAGAGGACGACAAACAGCAGCCTTGCAGGTGAACGGCTGCCAAACACTGAATCGAAATAATTGCCGTAAGGCCGCAGAATACATACCAATACAGAAGTGAAACATGCACTTATACCGCGAACTCCAGCCGCACATTCCAACAAAATGGCGTTCTGGCCAGAATAATATTGGAACGCTGTTCGCTAATCAGCGCCTGGTGACCTACCCGCCAACCGGCAGCCTAGCCAATAGGGAACGTTTCGCATCATGCATTAACCCATGAGATACAAGGTCCTTCTTGCTTGAGCCTGTACCTTCCACCGCTTGGTCAAAAACGAAATCCAGCGTGATTAACAAAAGAAAGACAGCCCTTCCGATCAAACTTTCTGTATTCGATGCGATTTTGCAATTTCTTTTCTTAGAGGGTTTTTTTACGGTGCCTAATCCAGACCCCCCCTCTTCCCCCCCGTCTCTTTGTAGTTCAATTTAGGTTAGCATGTGAGGTAACCATGGCCCCAATCGCGGCAATGTGTGCACAATCCCAGTAAAGTCGCGAGCATGTGTCCTTGTAGTTAGAACCTTCCCTGTATGCCTAAACCTATAGGACTAAGCCCTGAGACGCACTTAGGTCTGTCTATCAATGTGTCTGTCTGATGACTCACGCCGAGATGAAGCCATCAAGATGCAGCTTGGCGTACCGCTCGTAGCTTTTCGAATCAACACTCAGCCTCCGGCGACTGTATCATTCAGGTTAGTCATATACTGTAATTGATTAGGACCTCCCTTGCCAATAACTTATATGTAATCTATATCATGCCAATTCAATTAAATACCTACTCTCTCTTCATAATTAACTTCAGCTCTTCCCTCATAATAGTTTAAACCTTCCATAGTCCCTAGCCTCTAGCATAAAATATTAACGCTTTCAGACCCACTTTAATTTACGGTTTCAAGTGTTGCAAACAAAAAAATTATGATGCGTGATATACTTAAGTCGACAATACACGTGTTTATTTCCCACAGCCAATGAGCTTCAGGGTACAGTTTAGCTACAGTTAGACTATATGAAGCAATAATGACTTAGATCAGTGTATAATGTACACAGTTGTGCGCAACTGGGTCTGAATGGTTTAAAAACATAACTGGTGGAGGCGCCGGGTAGTCCTAAGACAGATGACAGACTGACCCCGTGCAAAGTGTTGTCAAGTATTAGATAGTGTCTGATGGCGTAATTGCCCCAAATACCGTGTCACCAGGAGGAAAGATATTCGGGCGCTTCGTTGAAATGTTAAATAAACTGTTATTGTTGTAATGTATTTCGTATTCTTCGCCTGGCCTGGATACCGAAGCTTCGCTGCAGTTCGCTAGGCTTGTCCGTTTTTACTGAATCATGACAAGGCAATTGTTCACTCCGATGGGGAACCTTTATTATTGTTTTAAGACTCCGTCGGAGTGTACCACATTTATTGTTCGCCATTGGCAGTAGTCGAATGAACACAATAGAATGTTAGCGTCCAGTCTGGTGGCAGGAAACAGCGTGAATTTTGCATGTTCCTACAAATCAGGGACTATCGGGGACCCTGTAATGAATTTAACAACGGACACATTTGTATTCTGAGCTAGTGCATTTTCCTAAGATTACTTCCCTCCTAGTTGCACACATGGGCACATGTTGAGGGAGAAAGCCTCGTTTCACGCGATTCTTCGGAGAAGCTTTCTGCGAGCCCTGGGGGTAGTCCGCTTCTCTGGATGGACCAGTGGGCGGGGATGCGAGCGCGGCTCATGAGGTGGAGAAAGTGGCGGCACCTTAGTTACACTGATGCTCCACAGGTTATCGCCTGTGTACAATCGATGCCAACTTCAACATCAACAGCTTTCTCTGAACAATCAGAATATAAACGGGGAGTGAAATTTTATGAAAAGATTTCAAGACGTGTTAAATTTCAAGACACTATTAGGTAGGGATAAGAAAAATTCGCGAATTCATTTCGTGACAAGACAGACGTTAAACACATATATAGTGAAGTCATATTCGCAATTGGATCACAGTTTATTACAACCGCCCTGCACGCCTCTGAGCTAATAGCAGCCCTGCAAGGAAACGCCTTGCGAATCACATAACTGCCAGGTGTGGGGCAACAGCCAATGAACACGCAGCTCAGGCTCCAGTATTCCGAGGACTGAGGAGTCTACAGGTAATCGAAATCGCGAAATTTCCCTATCCCTAACTATAGGGTTGTTTACCTACCTTGATTGGCTGATGGGGGGGGGGGGGCGGTGGCTGAGCGGTTAAACTGCTAGCCTCCGACCAAGGGAACCGGGCTCAATTCTGGCCGGTTCACTCCGGATTTTCTCAGATGGGAATCGTGCCGGACAGTGCCGCTGGTCGGGTTTTCTCACCTCACTTCACCCTCATCGGCTCTCAAGACCTCGATGTTAAATAATAACCGTCCAAATTTATTCACTCATTCACTCACTCACTTTATTGGCTGGATTACTTTTTACACGTGTTAACTGTTTGCACACGAATCACAAAGGAGCCATGTCGATATTGCCGAATTCTAAGTGGCCAGGTCAAACATGAAAACTCCTTCTCAAGAGATAGCAACCGATGGCAATAGACAAACTGCTTTCGGGTGCTTATAGTATTGAAGTCTACCGTGTTCTCATATTTTTTTCACGAAAAATCGCTCTCTATGAATCGAGTACGTAAATAGTATTTCGAAACATATATTGTTTACGTTTAGAGAGTAAGTGTACCTCAATGGGAAACAATGTTGCACTCTTGGAAGATTTCTATCTCAGCAAACTTGTTATATGTTCTAAAATATTTTGTTTTGAAACTTAATTTTTTGTATCGTTCAAAAGGAAATTTTTAATACGGAAAACAGCTTCGCACTCTCATTAGCTGGATTAAGAGCTCTCCGTAAGCATATACTTTTTACGGTAAACTGAGCACTTTTTTTTTAAAGACCTGCATTGGACATACTTCTATGGTTTAATTTTATCCTTCCTCCATATGTAAATCGTGGAGTTATTAGGCGTAAGTTCTTTTTTATACATAGTAGAAGACCGGTATAACGAAAATTATGTATATTTTTGTTTAGTTAGTTCTTTTTAAAACTGGAAGTAAAGAAAATACTTTTATGGGTAGTTTACGGGGACTTCTGGAGAATTTACCAGCATTTCCCGGAAAACGCAGGAAATTTTTTTTGAACAGTGCAGCAATCCCTTTTGTGTGGTTCTAGCGTCTGTCCCAGTTTCAGAAGAGCTAACACATAAAGAGAAGAGAGTGAGTTAGCGAAGAGATTTGGGCGGTTCATAATATCTAGGTCTTGAGAATCGATGAGGGCGATATGGAGCAGCGCTGGAACTAAGGGACGGGGGAAACGGGAGAACCCTGAGAAAACCCGCCGACCAGCAGCATCGTCCGGCACGATTCCCACATGCGAAAATCCGGGAGTGGCCGGGTCGTGGATTGAACCCGGTTCGCCTTGGTGGTAGGTGAGCAGTCTAACCGCTCAGCCACCGTGGCTCCGAGGTGTTTCGACGCGTGAGTCAAGCACAAAAGCAGCCCTCATTGTTGCGAATCCTACGGAGGCGATTTCACGAGACTCGCAGAAGTGTGTAATGGCTTCCTGTTCCGCCGGCCAAATTACAGGAAGGGCGTAGTTGAGCTGTAGTTTTAGATGTCTTAGGTTGTGCAAGTCAGACCAGCGCTGTATTTGGGACCCCAATACCTCCTTTTCCCTTGCCTGTTGACTGTTTCATTTGGCTGTCCAGCTACAGGAAGCGAATGAGGGAGTTTCCAAACACCGGTTGGTGTCTACCACCTTGCAGCCGTAATTAAACTTTCCCTCTCTGCATTCCCTCGACAACAACGTGACCCCTCCATGACGGCGGGGGTCTCCGAGATGACTGCGTTCTAGCCTTCTCCCACTGCCGGTTATTAACTCCATGAATCACTGTTATGTAGGCCACTTCAAACAGTCTACCGTGCGAGAAAGTCCGAGCCCCTCCGCGAGGAATGAATGTTTGCGGGGTCCATTAGGCAATGTTACGCAACATCGTCCCAGCGTAACTGTTCAAGATTACTCTGCAAACTACAGTTTGTTTCAGTGAAACACATACGATATTTTAGAAACTGGGCAGCATCAATATCTTTATGTGTGCTAATAACTGTATTAAAGTATCAGACATTCATGAAAGCTAGTATGCACAGGGGCAGGTGTTTTTCGCGAAAATATTTTTGGCCATGCTAGACTTCAATGTCCTACATCCACAACCACAACTTCCTTTGGTTATTGGCGGCGGGTCTACGTGAGAAGACATGTTCTTATTTGACTGGGCCAATCGTAATAAAGCACTCCGGTATTGAACGTTATTGAACGTCCATAATTCGCCGGTAGACACTTGGCACGTGGCACAGTAGACTATTTTTTCCATGGCCAGCCAAAGGTTGAGCCAGAAGTGCATGACTTTCCGCCCCCACAACTGTACCTTCCTGGGAAACGTAGGAGAATAAATTAATTAGCCTTTAATTTTATTTATGTACGTTGTGATTTTATTTAGGCTTATGGCTCTTTGTAGGACCACGTTATTTATATATTGTTTTCCTTACGTGCGTTTTAATCTCTTAAGTGGATTGTCATTTCTATGACATTCTATCGTTTAGTCATTGCCCTTGGCACAGTGGCGTGTGTTGAACTGTTGCAAGGTAAGCTGGAGTTAGCTGTGTGCCAGCTAGTTTACACTTCCACCAGTTAAACATAGCTCGGCAGGTGACGTTACAGGACGTGTGTAATGGGTCCCTTGCTGCTCGCTTGTGTGTGGTTGAAATACAGTCATTTTCCCTAGGCTGCACGTTGGTTACTGGCTCCTACTGCGTGCATTGAGACTCTACTAGAAACTGGGTCGTGATAACGTCTTTATAGATGCAAATTACTGTATTAACATTTCAGACCTTTGTTAATGTCAGTTTTTACATGATTAAATTATGAGACGACGAAATAAAATTTAAAAGGACTTTTAAAAAATGTCTAAGAAAGTCCCAATTTTGGATTTTCATTTTTCTGGTTATGTTCTGACACTATTTCCAAACATTTTTTCAAGCAATTTTTTTTAAATATACTTGCAGTATATGCTGTAGTTCTTTTTATTGAATATCCACTTATAATTGAATAATTTCCAGTCTAAATGTAATTATTTTATGAATCCCTTCTGTTTGTGGACATTACTTTTTCAGTGCCTAAAAAAATGATAACATGGAAAAAGCCTATAAAATAATTTAAAATCAAACATGTTTGCATTACAGGCGTTCTGAAATGCAGTTGTTAAATTTGCTCATGGTATAAAGATCACTTTTGAAATCAATTTGGGTAAATACCATTCGGCCACGATGCATAAATTAGTAACTGCCAAGTAATTACAGTAATACTTGTCGGGCTTTGGGCGAGATGTAGTCCCATCTTACCGTCTTGTTGAAATTAAATATTCACATCGGTAGCCACTTGACGTCAGTGATTTGTTGTTTTATACATGCCTGAGTAGTAATTGGCATAACAGTGACATATTTATGTTGCTAGTGATCTCACAATGTGAATTAATGTTATTTTCATCTCCTCTTTAGCCGTGGTAAATTTTAGGCAGGCAACTCACTTGTAACAGAACGTCACGATGTAATATCTGGGAAAAACATTACATTACACATGCAAATGTTTTGATTGTGCGAATTTTGACTTTGAATGCTTGATTCTGCTGTGATCCATATACCAGTCAGTCGGTTCGGGTATGTCAGACCTAAAGACATAGAGTCCTGAACTATTTAAAGCTAAATATGAAGGTTGGGGGGGGGGGCAGTAGGGTATGGATCTGATCCTGCACTAACCACACAAAAGTAATTCACTAACTGATAACAACTATATTTTGTCGTGACCCATATCCCCTTAAGGAAAATATATTTTTAGTCTCCATGTTTGTTCCACAGATATTTTCAACTCTCTCATCTTCATTTGATTGCTTGTCCTAGACTCTTTCTTTTGGGGTGTCAACATGCCTACAGTTGCAGTCATGGCACCAGACAACCCTAATTAAGCCGCGGTAGGTGTCTTTTTAACACAATAAACGCGACCTAAGGCATGCATAGAAGTTGGAGGTCGTAATCCCCTGTACTTTGCTCTTGAGGTTGTCATCAATTAATATTATAATTATTAATAAGCCTTTAATTGTGATAAAATACTGAACTTCTGGAAAAGCGGGGAAGATTGAGGGGGAAATGCAAAAAAAAAAATGTCGGTTGGAAATAAGATGTTAACCAAAAACCAGATGGCAAACACCTCAAGGTCGTTATCTAAGGTGGCCGCTCAAGATGGCTCATCCAAGATGGCGGATGGAACCATTGTAACATAGTCTCCAGCCGTTGTCCTCGGACTGCCATAATCTGTCTACTCAAAATACTATCAAAAGCAATGATAATGCCTTGTTCATCTGGTCACTTATTTTTTTTATAGAACGCTCTATTAAGTTTGTTTATATCATGCACATATGCCTTTTGATGTTATGGTACAAAGTAGAAAAGTCCCTAGAGGATATGCATTATACAGAGACGTAGCCAGAGAGTGGGATATGGGGGTTATAACCCCCACCTCCTTTGCCACTGGTTGTCAACAATAAATATTGAAATTATTAACAAGCTTCAATTATAAATGTCTGTAGTTTCTGTAAATTATGGTGCATTTTATTATCTTGTGAAGTTTTTTTTCCTAGCATTTGTGCTAATTAACTCATGTGTCAGTACCGCTAAAGCCAGCAATACCTCGTTTCTTTCACTTCAATCAGTAACCCCCTCTTCCCTCCCCGTACGAAAAATTCCTAGTTACGACACTAGCCCTGAGACACATGCCATGCTCCAACCGAACTCTGCTACTAACATGCATGCCGCAGAGCCCACATATCCGTGGCGGGACTTGATGGGCAGCGGTAGTGAAATTTCGCGAAAAGATTTCAAGACAAGTTGTATTTAAAAACACTGTGGGGTTATTTACCTGCCTTGATTGGCTGAATTACTTTCTGACTCTTGTTAACTATGTGCACACGAATCACGTAGGAGCCGCGCCGATGCTGCCGAATTCTGGGTGGCCCGGTCGAATATGAAAACGCTTTCTCGTGCAGACAGCAACCAATGGCAATTGACAAACTGCTGTCGGGTGAGGATAGTATTGAAGTCTACAGTGTACTCATATTTTTTTTTTCGCGAAAGATCACTAACTGTATTGATGGGTAAGATGCCGATGGTAAGTGTAGGATACTTGAAATAAAGTCACGATCGCGTCACAGAATACTGAAGAATGCGGGGGTAAATAACTGCGTGATTTGCGAACTGGAGCCACTGACGCAATCAAAAAGTCCTCACGGGCCAGCAAGAGGGGGCAGAACGTCGTTCGCCAATCGGCTCCGGAAGATTAGCCTGCCAGACGGCAGCCAGACCAATGACGAGCATTCCACAACATGCAATGTATAGGGACAGGCAGAAGTCACGTCTTATCACTTTAAGACTACGCTCGAGTGTAGCTCGAGCAAAGTAATTGTGAACATTTCTTTGTCACTGGAAAAGAAATATAGTATTTCCATACAGTCGCTGTACTACAACAACTCTACAGCTCAGTATTAATAACTTTCCTAACTACAAACATATTTCCGTTACATCTCCACAAAAAGACAGGTGTGATTGTAAATCATCTTACACAAATAAAGACATTTGATTGCGACAAAATCAACTCAGTGCCTTAGTGACTGATGACCAGCCAACAATGAACGTTGTAGATCACAGTAGGCGTGTCCATTGTCATGTTGGCCAGTAGAACTGTAGTGAGTGGAAACACAAAGACCAATAGAACCTGTGTTCCTGCAGTCGTGGATATAAGTAACTCACTTATAACTTGTTTAGGTTGTCTCGTAAATGTCTACTGACCTCAAAGTGTTTATTGACCTTGTACCACAATATTACTGATGCAAGAATGCAATGCTAATAACCATGAATCACCCTGAACACACCCATTCTGTTTTCCATTAAGTTCAGCAGAGGTGTTCAGACGAACAGACCATTTTCTTGAGGCCTTGGTGGTAATTTATGCAGCGCGGACAAGTTATGTTAACGGCGTGCTTTGGAATAATCGACAGATGTTGAATAATCCTACGCAACGAGGCTGCGTAATAAACTACGCATAGAAAGGTTGTAGTTTGTGAGATTTCCTCAAGTAATTTTATCACACCTTCAGTAAATTACAGATACATACCAATAAGAATAAATTTAAATTTTGTATACTACTTGAAACATTGTCATCTGCTCAGATGATCTTCCTCTTTCTTGAAGGTAAACGTTATTATACGCATAATAAAAATTTCCTTTGCAGCCCTTAACATGTAATATGGTTATTTGAAAATATCTGTGCACACTAATTCTTTAATATCTGGAAAACTATTTCTTATAGGCTGTTCACGATGAAATGAGCATTTTTGAAATCAACCTTAGAAACATGCCGCTGCTCCAACCTGTATATATTTTAACGGACGCACTGAGTGATACGCGCCCAGTAAAGTTGGTAACGATGGATGAGAAGTAGTTCCACATATTAACGCCAAAGAAAAAGTGTTAGGTAACTATTTGTGATAACTTAAATTATTTTTTCTATGGCTTTCTGTTTTTTTTTTTTTTTTTAATGCATCGCAGTGTATAAATGAGCAGATTAGTGAAATATTTACTTTCCTAAAAATTTCACAGTTTCACTTGACCGACGTATGAATAAAGTGATGAGGCCCATGGCAATGTTAATTTCACAAAAGGCGGAATAATACTCAACGTGCATACAAGTAGATCTTCAGCAGGGCTTTCAAAAGTGTGCTCAGTTTACCGTGAAAGCGTATCGCGTGACCACTACGACTGCTATAACTGAGTCCCGTCTTCTGCGTTGTAAAAAGTAAGCAAAATATTACCCAAGAGTCCCGTAAGGTGAGTATAAGAGAAGTGAAAAAGAAGTTCTCGTGAGACTGGTGCTCTGGCGAGCTTGATGCTAACAGATAAGAACACACGATCTTCGTAAGATGAGATCACGTGTAGAGATCCGGGACTTTCGCAGATTCACTTGGCAGCAAGCTAAACTCCACAGACCCTTTGTGTACTAGAGCCTCGGTTAGTTTTTCATTGGCCGATGCCCCAGTTTCATAGCAGACCAGGTAGAACGGTGTTCGATCCTAGTTTTCTTGTAGATCAGTTATTGGCTCAAATTTTTTTCAGGGCGTGTCCAAGAAACTGCGACCCAATATTCACTTCACCGTTTCATGATATTTGTAATGTTCACGGCAACCAATCCGATAAGAGGAACATACTTGTACTATACTTGTATGCACTAAATACATGTAGATTATGTTGGAAATCCAAATAAATGTTCAGCTCTACAAATTATTTTATTTGATTCAAGAGAACGAATGCAGACGTTCGGAGCAAGAAAAGATTAGCTGAGTGAACCAAATTTGTTTCAGTGTAAGATACTCTTCTAACAATTTTGTTTCGTATCTGAAACATAATTCTTCTAGCTATTTTGTTTCGTATCTGAAACAAAATCGTTTCCTCAGTGTATGGCAAACAAGTCTAGTACGTTACCAAATGGCGAGAATTTTGCAAGTTTATAAGGCCGTGTCCGAAATGGCAGATTTTGTTGACAAAATGATCACGCGACCCAATTTTTTTATACAAAATGGTGACGTATTTGGTAATTTGGTATTTCGTTTTTTTTTTTTTTTTTATCTGGCGGATGTTAGCAAAAATACAAAATGACAAAATCAGCGCCGAGTTGGTTTTGAACTTCAAAATACACATGCGAATGCGTAATTAAAACGTTTTATTATTAAACAAGTAACTGTTCATTAAATAAATTAGGCACGTTTTAAAAAGCATGTAAGTGTTGTGCCTTGTAAACTTTAATCTTGGCAAAGTAAAATAGTTTTTTAAAAGTCGTAATTGCATAATTTATTATTTTCTTATTTATTAACACATTTGCAGCATTCCAGTGACGATTGTAGAAATAATTCGTCGGCATTAAATTTAGATTTAAAAAATGTCACTTAATGTAAGAATGCGATGCCGCGAGTGTTAAACAAATTACTGTCGACAACATCCGAATTTAAACTTATGAAATGACAAACTACAAAATAACAAATTTCTCATTTCGGACACCGCCTAAACATAACATGTATACGCTGTTCACGGTAAAATGAGCACTTTTGAAAGCCCTGCTTAGTATCTACTTGTTTGCATGTTATGTATTCTTCTGCCTTATGTAAATTCAACATCACTTTATTTATGCGTCGGTCACGTAAAACTGCGAAATTTTTAGGAACGTAAATATTATACAAATCTGCTCATTTTCGCACTTCGATGCATTAAAAAAAAAATAAGAGAGCCAAAGAAATAATTCAAGTTATCTCAAATGGTTACCTAACACTTTTATATTTGACGTTATGCTATGGAACTATTTTCCTTCCAATGTTACCAACTGTACTAGGCAAATGTCACTCAGTGCGCCCGTTAAAATGTACGTGTTCGAGGGCAGTGACTTTTTTTTTCCTAAGGTTCATTTTAAAAGTGCTCACTTTACCGTGAACAGCTTTATTTGAATAAGTCCCCATTTCTCCAGCCCCTGTTTGCTGCCGGCTTACTACTTCAGCTCCCTCGCAGCTCGACTTACGTCCTGGCCCAGACCTACCTGTTGGAACCTCCTCAGCCGGGTTACCTGCCCGAGGGGGAGAATATATTTTTTTGTACCTTTTCACCCGCGCTCTTTTGTGTGCGCGGCTCTTTCGCCTCCTGCGTGACCCCGGCGTGCCACTCGGTCCCTGGGCCAATCACAGGGCGGCTTATACACAGCGGCGGAGAGGACGAATGCCAGTCGGCCCTCTCGCGATCCGTACAGCCGGCGCCAAATATCAGGAGACACATTCCCAAGCCAGCGCGCAGCCAGCCACTCACACACGACTATAGCCCTCCTTCACAATAGCGCAACGCGACGTATACAGCTCGCAGAAGGAAAAAAAAAAAATCGTAAATCTTGCCATCTGCCGGATGATATTTGACAACAAACGAATAAACACGGTTTTTGCAGTATTTTAAGTAGCTACTAGCGGACCCGACAGACGATGTCCTGTACATATGTCTTAAATCCGAAAATTTCATCCTTTTTTTAATAAGTTGTAACAATCTGGACCATCATGCATTATTCCCAGATAATAATTTTGCATTTTCTCAAAACTTCAGCCATGACTGAATGCTTCTTTATGTTACACATTGCGTCGGGATTTGTATGAATATTCAAAGGTAATTTAAGTGCTGAATGCGCAGTCCACCCACCATCAAGTAAGGTTGCTGCAATGCCTGATGAAGCAATTGCTAATGCAATATGATTCTGTGATCGAATGCGCGCAAGTATCAGTGAGATGAGGAATGTTTTACCAGTGCCACCTGGTGCATCCAAAAAAAATAATCCACCTTGTTGTGCTGCAAATTGATAAATTGATTTGATCATATACATTTCGTTGTTCAGAAGTAAGCAGTTGCTCATTATCAGCAACAAAAGTAGCCAAAGAGGTCATATCAAACTGTTGTTCACGTTGAACATCGCAGCGCTGTCTGCCGGATACAATGTAAAACATTCCAAGATCAACAATAACTTATAAATAAAAAATTTATTAAAAAAACATTTTGTAGTGGACCGAATTGTGAATCTAAACCATTCTCGAATCCACTTGAACACACACAAAAAATTTCATCAAAATCGGTCCAGCCGTTTAGGAGGAGTTCAGTGACATACACACGCACAGAAGAATTATATATATATAAAGATATGGTACTATAAGACATACCTTGCACTCGCAAACTGTTTGCTATCTTCATCCAGGCCTTATACTTGCCAATGTGAATACAAGATTCCCGACTAGGAACACCATACATACACCACCTATTCTCTACCACTTATCTTAAAGAAAACATTGTTTTGAAAATAATGTTCAGAAATGAAAGATTCGTAGCAACGTGGTAAAAGGAGCACTTTTGAAAGCCCTGCTAAAAAATCGACTTGTATGCACATTGTGTATTTTCGCCTTATGTAAGATTAACATTGTCGTGGTCCTCACTAACTTTTCTAATAATTCCACAGTTTCACCTGACCGACGCATGAGTAATTTGATGAGGCCCATGGCAATGTTAATTTTACGTATGATGGAAGAATACAGAACGTGCATACAAGTAGATCTTACGTGTTCATTTTACCGTGAACAGCTTATATAAGCGAGTTACTTATATCCACCACTGCAGGAACGCAGGTTCTATTGGTCTCTGTGTTTCCACTCACTACAGTTCTACTGGCCAACATGACAGTGGACACGCCTACTGTGATCTACAACGTTCATTATTGGCTGGTCATCACTCACTAAGGCGCTGAGTTGATTTTGTCCCAGTCAAATGTCTTTATTTGTGTAAGATGTTTTACAATCACGCCTGTCATTTTGCGGTGATGTAACAAAAATAATTTTGTAGT
This sequence comes from Dryococelus australis, assembly GCA_029891345.1. NCBI lineage: Eukaryota > Metazoa > Arthropoda > Insecta > Phasmatodea > Phasmatidae > Dryococelus > Dryococelus australis. The sequence continues at coordinate 116,114,749 of CM057000.1, read as the reverse complement.
CAGGAAAGTTATTGTTACTGAGCAGTGACTTTTTTCTAAGGTTGATTTCAAAAGTGTGTGTGTGTGTGGGTGTGTATATATGTATATATATATATATATATATATATATATATATATATATATATATATATATATATATATATATATATATGAATATATATATATATATATGAATATATATGAATCATATATATATATATATGATTCCTCGTTTCTTTCACCGTGTTTAGAAACATGATACTATTTTTCTTCCTTTCCACATTCTTGCTTCCAATTGGCTGTTTTCTCTAACGTCATCAGCAATACAGCCTCCGCAGCAAGTCAGGCTTGCCGCGAGCGATATGCACTACGATTGGCTGTTTCGGTGTGACTTCATATCTCTCTTTGCATCGCATCGTATCTCGGCTAACGTGAAGAGGGATGAACGCGCACAGGGCAATTGCTTACGGTGAATTTGTACCGCAGCTGTTTTTCTCAACATGAACATTGTTCACGAAGATAAGATAGTAAACTTTTGATTTGTTGGTAGCAAGAGTATCATTCGTATTTATTTCACTGTACTGGACTTATAGGTTTTTTACTATCATTATTTTTGTCCACTTTTTCTATACTAATTTTCTTTAAATTTGCAGCTGATGTTCGGAAATAATATAATAAAAAGAAAATTCTTGAGTAGCGTGGAAGTCCGACTCTTGTTTGTTGCATGTCTATACGGATAGATGTTTTTTCGGCTAAAGCTCGGAGAGAGCCAGTCTTCAACACCTAAAATATGTATCACTTCGCATTATATGAACAATGAGTTAATGTAATGATTCTGATGTCACAGTCCAATATATTTTCACTGTTATAGTTACGGAGACATTCAGAATATCAATTTCTGAAATCACTTCAACTACATTTAGTTTGCACCTCTTAGCGCCTTACACCATATGAATTACATCTTAAAATCATATATTGCATGAGATTGGTGTCATGTGACCGCCACACGTGACCGCAACAATAACTTTACTATTGTTATTAGCCACGTATGTCTGCGAGAAGACATTTTCTACCTGACAGGGCCAATCATAATTACGCTACTTCGACAGTAAGTGGCCGTGATTCGCGTGATAAACGTGACAGTCAAAATCACTCAATCACGGAAGTGCATTTAAATTAAATTATTTTCAAGTTCAACTAGTCGTGGAATCTTTTTGCGAAAAGTACGTGCCCTTAGTTATTACTATTTTTAATGCTAATCTGTGACAAGCTTAGTGGCAAAAGGAGGGGGGACGTTACGAACCCCATATGTCCCACTGTATAATACATATCCTCTTGGGTCACTATTTATTTTGTACTCTACCAAAGGAACTAACTGTAACTATACTGTAATAACATGTTCTGCCCTGCTGGATAAACAATAGTGTCCATATGAATAATATAATGAAATATGAAGGTGACCTCTTGTATTACTAAACTACAGATAGAGAGAGAGAGAGAGAGAGAGAGAGAGAAAGAAATAGAGAGAGAAAGAGAGAGAGGGAAAGAAATAGAGACAGAGAAAGAGAGAGGGAGTTATTTCTTAGACCAAACAGAATATTATTTTGAATCTTATAGCAGGCGTTTAAATAAAAATAATTTGTTTAGCTCAAAGTTTACCAGGTTTAATAGACTATTTATTAGGCCTAATTGATTGGTTGATTGATATAATCTTTATTTTGACAACATTTTGTAGTAAAAACTATACACCATGTACCTGAAATAGACAGGGACAGGTCTTTTTCGCGAAAATATTTCAAGGCCAGTTGTACTCCAAAACACTTTTGTTCATATATGCACTTTCGGGGTTGGGTGATTTTAAATGTCACGTGCCTAAAGTGTCTGTCCAGGAATCACAGACGTTCAGTACCGGAGTACTTTATTACGAGTGGCCCAGTCAAATAAGAACATGTCTTCTCACGTAGACACGCGGCCAATAACCTAAGGAAGTTGTGGTCGTGGCCGTAGGATATTGAAGTCTAGCATGGCCTTAAATATTTTCGCGAAAAAAAAACCTGGCCCTAGAATGTCCGGAGAGCGTGTGTAAGAAGGTGCTGTAACTATACTTCGATGCGAGGAATCCATGGTCTGCGATATCTCTGAACGGCGCCACAGAGCTACGGACAATTGAAATGTAAAATATGGTCACAGAGTAGTTAAGTAGACGCCACAAAGGCGAAATGGTGGAACGGTCGCTCCGACATATTGGCAGCAAATGACGCCATTTTGGTGGCAACTGACGCCATTTTGGTGGCGTGTGCGGCTAGAGTTAGCGGAACGAGCTGCTGTTTCGCCCCTGTATTCTTATGTACTCTGTTATCTGGGTGTGGTTGTTGGACATGGTCGTTGGTTTTACGTGAATAGCTATGCTTTAGCGTGTAATGAAATGAGTGAGTGAGTAAAGATATTTGGGCTGCTCTTAACAGCGAGGTCTTGAGGGCCGATGAGTAGCGACCCGGATATTTCGCGGATTCATTTGAGAACAAGTTAAACTTCAATCGCATGTCCATGGGAGTATCGATTCCTATTGGAACACAGTTTGTTAGACACACCACGAACCACGTTTAACCAATAACGAACCTGCTAAGAAAACAAGAACCGAATCACTAGAGACCTGAATAATTCGCGGATTCAATTTGGGACAAGGTAGAATTCAAAACACATTTGTTCAGATGAGTTAAGCCATTGGTCTACACGGTGTTTGAGAACTCCTGGAGAACGCTGACCCAATCACATCGCCTTCCACTGTGGCAGCAGATAACCAATGTGCAGTTGAAATCGACATATTTGTACATAACACTGTAGAGTCTAGCCTGCAGGTCATTGAACTCGCGAATTTTTCAGGTCTTTACGAATCACGTGCTGCTTGCTCTGGAGTTAAACTGAAGTAGCAGCCAATGAACAACTTAAATAAACTCGAATTCACAAAGGATTGTTGCAGAGTGAGCCCGCGAAATTTCCGTGTCTCTACCGATGAAGGTGATTGGGATGAGTATGGGACAACGCCGGAATGAAAGGGCGGGCGAAACGGGAGATCCCCGAGAAAACCTGCCGACTAGCGGCATCATCCAGCACGATTTCCACATGCAAAAATCCGGGAGCAAATACCGCCGGAAATCGAACCCGGTTCGCCTAGAAAAAAAGGGGGGGAGTAGTCTAACCACTGTACCACCGCGGCCCCTCCTGAATTTCCAGTAGCACGGTGTGTGTCACCCTGCTGATGGCCGCGGTTTCTCGTGGGCGTTCTGACTCGCCGAGAAAGTTTACGAGTATTGTCGTGTTACATTCAGAGAAGCTGTCCCGGATGACTGCGTCCACCATCACCACTCGCACTCACTTAGTAAACCGGATATCATCGCCGAGAATAAAATTAAAGTAACGAAATGGATACCTGTTTTTTTTTTGCATAACTCGGCTGATAAATAAGATATATTTCGTTTGGCACCAAAATAAGCGTGCTAGCAGATTGGAGTTGAGTTACGTAGACCGCCAGGAAATTTTCACCCACGCCCGAAAAAGGCTACCAGTCGCCGCGGGCCCCCACCAGCGGCTCGCGCAGGTGCGAATGTCATGCTCGTGTCCTAGTCGTAAACCCGATCGAACGAGGCAACATTTATTTCAACCGTGTTATTAATTGAGACCTGCAAAATTTGCGTTATTATTTAAGGACATGCCAAAACTCCAAGTTAATATGCGTTAGACCAACTTCAGCCATTGACGAAAAATATGTTAGGGATGCCCTGGAAAATTCTTTAGCCAATAATACAAATTCAGTGGTGGAGTGGCCAATCTCTTTCAAGGAGATCAAGGAGATACGTAACGTTGATTACCGTGCAGCGGCCAACGAAATCACGAACTGTAGTTATTTGTTTATAAGTATAGACATGCAAAATTCGCGATATTATTTGGCATCAGGATAAACTTCACAGTGCTGTCTATAGAGCCAGTGTCGTTCCACCACTGGCTACTGCTTAGGTGTTACGTCACTCCCTTTCTTACTGAACTACCCGTGATTGGACTGCACAATTGTGAAGTGTCTGTTTATTGGCGCAGAGTTACCCCAGGACGTGTCAAATAAAATATGTTCCGATGACAAAGTTATTGGTAGGGATAGGAACATTTCGCGAGTTCATTTCAGGACAAGATAGAAGTCAAACATGTTTACACTGAGGTTGACTTTGTAACTGGATCACAGTTTATGAGACATGCCCTGGACGACTCTAAGCCAATAGCAGACTTGCAAGGAAACAAGTAGCGACTGCCATACTGCTAGGTGTGAAGCAACACTGGGTACTCCATGGAACAGCAGCCAATTAACAAACATCTAAGGCTCCAGTGTACACACGACTGTAGAGTCTAGCCTACAGGTCATTGAACTCGCGAATTTTCCTACCCCTAGTTATTGGAAAGTGAAATGTGTTTGAAGTTAAATGTATCCCAAAATAATAACGCGAATTTGCAAGTTTCTATTTATAAGGCAGTGAAGTCATGTCACCAAAATATAACGCGAACTGGGCATGTCTCTAATTATTAGTGAGGAAGATATAGTGTCGGAATGGATGACCCTGCGAATGTGACATCGCCGTTTCCGTCCTGTTACCACGCGTCTATGTCTGATATCGAATACGTATTCACTTCAAAACAATCGCGGCGCGGGACAGCGTGTTCGTGGCATCGCATCGTGTGTTGGATTTGCGCGTGAGCCGGAACGCCAACAGCAGCTGCGAATAACTATAGTCAGGGGTAGCATAATCTCGCGAAAATATTTCAAGACAAGTAATATATCAAAACACTGTAGGGTAATTGACCTATCTTAATTGGCTGAATTACTTTTTGACACGTGTTAGCTGCCTGCACACGACTCACGTAGGAACCGTGCTGATGTGCCGAGTTGGCCCGGTCAAATATGAAGACGCCTTCTCGAGCAGACAGCAACCAATGGCAATAGACGAACTGCTGTTGGGTGCTGGTAGTATAGGAGTTCAAGGTTGTGGAGCGCGTGTGTAGGCAACAAGCATACATGCACCTACAGTGCCCGCGATGTTGGTTGACAGGCGACAAGGCTCATTACTTGTGCGTCATCAAAATAATATAATGTTTCCAGTTAGAATGACTGATTTACTTGCGTTCGTTGTTTTTATTTATAAATGTACACACTTAGTTGTTTGTGCTCTTGCCTGTTGCTCGAATTCTTACAATGTTACTCTCCCCTCAAAAGCCGCCATCCACCAACTAAACTGGCGAGCGCTGTAGTTGAATTAAAGACAAGAGGGATGTGGTGGACTTCCTCTACTGCCGAAACTAATTACGAAAATAATAACCAAGTGACAAAACATAGCTCATAATGTTTAAAATAAAGAACAAAACGAATACGCCTTAATAAATATGTAGTTTTTTGGGGAGGGGGGGGGGTGGGGTGGGGGGGATTGAAAACAGATCTTCCCCAAAAATAATTAGGCAATATAAGTATGCACAAATCGATGTGTAATATTTACGGAAAAAAACATTGAGACCAATTTTTCACAAATAAAAAAGGCGAAAACTCTCAACGACCAACCAAAAAAATATTTATAGACAAATATAATCCGTCTCTAATGACCTCGCTGATAACGAGATGTTAAGCTTAATTACTTACTTATTTAGACAAAAATAACACAGTCGTCAATCATCAAATATGTGAAATATACAAGAGCCAACAGTGTCAAGAATAAACAGAAGTAATGGAAATACAAAATACAAAAAAAAACAATAAAAGTGTAACGTGATAATTTCTGGAACAATTTTCCTTAGACTTGTGTGGCCAGTCGTGGACGTACATAATCCACACGGCTGGGATTATGTGAAGGCATTGTTATTTTCATGATTACATGTTTTTTACAGTGTCTGTTATCTCTTGCACAGCAATATTTCAGTCTTTCGTAAAGGTATTTGTTTCATAAAAGCAGGGGAGTTAATTTACTGCGAATCATTTTGGTGCAGGTTACTTTGTACAAGTAGCATGACAGGTCCAGTTTTCTTGTTCATTATAATATGTAAAACCAACTTTTCATCTGTTTGTCACTGTTCAAAGGAACCTTTATTTATTTTTTATTTTTTTTATAAAATGTTTCTTTTAGCCTGTAGATATTTCGAATCTGCCTTATCATACATGCAGCGCTGGACTTTTAATTGTTTTAAGGGCCAACAAAAGTTTACCTTTAAATTGTTTCATTGCTTGGTTACAGATTTAAATTGAAGTAATAATGTTAATAGTTAAATTATATGCCTGTAGCGAATAATAGTGGCTTACTACAACTAATAAAATTTTGTTCTTGTTTCAGGGATCCAGTAGTAATTTATTTTCGTGTCCAAATGGTGAGTACAATTGTAAAATATGGTTTTCTTTTAATAATATAAGAATTTGGTAGAATGATATGGTATTCATGGCATTTGTTACGTAAAATACGGGTTTGAGAATACCACACACGTTTTTTACAACCAGCTAATTCTCATTATTGCTGTTTTTTTTCCTGTAACATCGTACATGAATATGCATCAACTGAGACCCCATCATTTCGCGTTATATTTCAGTGCCAGTGTAGACGGCGTACAAGTATAGATAGCTACAAATTTTGCATTGTACCTTTGTTCATTCGACACGCCCTGTAGGATCCAGAACAACTAAGATGTAACTATCTAGACTGCTGGTAGCTTCATTCCATGTGGACTGTTAGAACAGGAGAATGAGCTCTGCATGAGGCAGCAGTCAATGGAAATGTGACTTCTGCTCGAGTGTTCGAGAGGATTGATGAATCTAGCCAGGATTCTTGTTATAATGCGAATTTGTATAGGGTCTTTGTTCATCAGCATAAAGGGACAGCGGTGGCGCAGTGGCTAGGACGCTCGCCTCCCACCATGGTGATCCGGGCTCGACCCCCGCCGGGTTCACTCCCGGATTTTCGCATGTGGGAATCGTGCTGGACGATGGCTGCCGCTTGCTTTCTCGGGGTACTCCCGTTCCCCTCGCCCTTGCATTCCAGCGCCGCCCCACCCTAGGAACTAATTTCATATAATGCCCGGGGATGACGGGCACCTACGGATCCCAGCTGTAAAGCCCGTCTCTCGAGAGGGTTGCCTCACCCTGCCCCCCCCCAACACACCTTTTTTTTAAATCAGCGTTGTGGTTGAATTGAGCTGATGCGTTTCAACACCGTCGAATCTGGGCAAATCGTAAACTCGCTTGTAATGAGACAAGCAGGAGCATGGACTGCAGTTGTTAAAATATATCTTCTTGCACTAAATTGTTAATGCACCTTATGAACTACTTGATTTGTTCTTTAAAAATACAACTAAATTATGAACTGTAGTCACTCAGTCCAAATTAACGATAGAGAGGCTTTGTGGCTAAGGAGTACGCATAGTTGACTTGCATGGGCATATAGGCTATTCACGGTAAAGTGAGCATTTTTGAAAGCCCTCCCATTTGGAATAATAGTCAATTAATATATATTTCATTTTAGCCTTACAAGTTAATTTCCGAGTGCGGTGGAATAAACACACTGTATTTATTACTTACAAGTCAATATTTATTTAAAAAGGTGGTTAAAGGATACAAAACGGCTGAAATGAAAAAATTACCACCTGCACGGTGAAGTTGGTCGCGGGGGCCCGGAACATCAGGGACTGGAGCTATAGTTAGAGCCACCTAACTATCACTATAAAAACACTTTACACAGTGTATTTTTTTAATAATATGATGTCAAATCCAAAATTGTTGTGTTTTGCGGCAACCACAATAACAAATACTAACTGTGACGTACCAATAACAAACATTTGCAACATAAACTAATACCTCTGGCTGCTACTGCTTTGACACATCACCAAATATCACTGCATGCACATTTATTTTAAATAATAAACGTAAATACATTTTAGATTATTTTAAACATTTTTCAAAACAATGCATGAACTGTTATTTGGTTATTACTACAGACCTGCGAAATTCGCGTTATTATTTGGGGACACGTTAAACTTCAAACACATGTCACTTTGCAATAACTTTGTCATCGGACCACACCCCCTGGGTAACTCTGCGCCAATAAACAGACACTTCACAATTGTGCAGTCCAATCACGGGTAGGTCAGTCAGAAAGGGAGTGACGTAATATCTACGCAGTAGCCAGTGGTGAAACGACACTGGCTCGAGTATAGACAGCACTGTGTAGTTTATCCTGATGCCAATAATAACGCTAATTCTACAGGTATCTAAATTACATGTATGTTAAGCGGTAAACCACAGGATTAGATAAGGTGAAGATTTTTTTCATTAGTACATCTCAGTTGCTATTCGTTAATATGGCTTCAGCAAAACAGAAAAATTTCAGATTTGACATCAAATAATTTTAAAAATTTATAGTGTAAACTTTTTTCAGGGAAATGTAATCACTAGGGATAGAAAAATTCGCGAGTTCAATGACCTGTAGGCTAGACTCCACAGTCATGCGTATGCTCGAGCCTCAGATGTTTGTTCATTGGCTGCTGCCCCATTGTGTAGCCAGTGTTACTTCACACCTGACATTGCTATTGGCTCAGAGTCGTCCAGGATGTGTCTAATAAACTGCTATCCAATTGCAAAGTCAACTTCAGTGTACACGTGTTTGACGTCTATCTTGTCCTGAAATGAACTCGCGAAATGTTCCTATCACTTGTAATCACATACAGTGTGTACAATTTGTACAGTGTTTGGTACACTTATAAAATAATTATTTTTTTGGGTTTCTTACATATACCCTTAAGATGGCCGTCTGGGTATGCCGCCAAACGGAAGTAGAAAAAGTTTTATTAAAAACCCGTCCATCATATCTGAGTGAGGTCTGCTTACGAAAAGTATTTAAGAAACAATACGCGCCTGTACACGTTTTCCAGTTCCTCCATTTCTCTCTGAAGAATGTTTTTGGCATTTTTGGGTATGGACATTCCGGTACAAAACATTTAAAAAAGGAATAGGGACATGCATCAAACCTTAATATTTATTATTACGTAATAAAATGGCAGGGTCTCTGCTGAAAGTCTCGTATAGGCGCGTTATCGACGGCAAGACTGCGCGCCAGTTCAGTGTTTTGCGCGTAGAGGCGATGAAAGAGTTGACGCGCATGACTCGATCGCCCCTAGCGCTTTAGGCACCAGAACTGCAAAATTCCTTCAACCAAGCCGCCCAAACATCTCCAACCAATTCAAGTCTCGCAGATATATGGCGTGCAGTGTATAGTCCATTCACGATTTCTTCGGCCTTTGTAAATCAAACCTGTGAAAAATCTCCCCATGTATGACATGTTTTGTTATTTCCTAAACACGCCCTGTATCACGAGCGTTTTGTACTTGTATTCATAAAAGTCATATTTTTTTCCTGTTAAATTGAAATGTTATTAATGTCTTATATATAAATTATAATGCTTCATTGATAAATAATTTCAATAAAGAACAGGGAGAAAATACGTATGTTGGTAACGTTTAGTGGGAAACCGTTTTTATACAAAATATCATTACAACTGAGTGCGCACGAATGTGGTGTGTTGTCCCTCTGGTGTAATTCTCCAGACTTGTTATTCACGAGGCGGAGGAATATCCTGGAAGTAGAACATTAGCAGGGCTTCAGAAAAGGCTGAAGTAGCAGTGAAAGGATTATACTTCCCCTGGACGGCGGGCTGCGACGGGCACCTGCCAGGCAAGCAGCACCAGCACGTGCGCCGGGATCCGCGTGACCTCTCAACCCTGCGCGGCCTTGGCGTTTCCTACCCCGAGGTGACTCAGCAGTGACCGCATCGCCGAGAAGATACAGAGAATCGCCTTGCCGTTCCTCCTCTGCCAGGCGCATCTGCGGCCCCGTCGCGTCGCCGCGACTCCCGCAGCCGCGCACGCCATCGAGGAGTACACGTCGTTTCGCCTAAGTTTTGGTAAAACGACTTCAGGCTAGATTATTTTAGGTGAAATTACTTTAGGTAAAACTACTTGAGGCAAAATTATTTTAGGTGAAATGACTTTAGGTAAAACTACTTGAAGCAAAATTATTTTAGGTGAAATGACTTTAGGTAAAACTACTTTTAGCAAAATTACTTGCAGGCGACACGACTCAAGACAAATAGACTTCGTGAAAAGTTAAACGAGGAGGTAGGATTTTATGCGAACTTGTTTTGAGCAAAGTTATTTTAGGCGAAATGACTAGGTAAAACGACTTGAAGCAAAATTATTTTAGTTGAAATGACATTAGGTAAAACGACCTGAGGTAAAACTATTTTAGGTGAAATGACTAGGTAAAACTACTTTAGGCACAATTACTTTCCTGCGACACGACTCGAGGCATATAGACTTCATGAAAAGTTAAACGAGGAGGTAGGATTTTATGCAAAACTTGTTTTAAGCAAAATTATTTTAGGCGAAATGACTTTAGGTAAAACAACTTTAGGAAAAATTAATTTTAGGCAAAATGATTTTAGGCAAAACGACTTCATGACTAGTTAAGCGAGGAGGTAGAATTTTATGCGAAATGGTTTTAGGCAAAACTATGCTCTCCCACCAAGGAGCACACAAGGATAGAGTTGCAGCTCAACTGCATAACGGCAAAACTATTGAATTGTTTGCCGAAGTTTGCCGAAGTCGTAGAGGGAATATGGAGTAGAGTAATCACGCTAGCTGCTCCGTGCCCTAACATATCCTAAACGAGGCGTATATGATTTGTGGTTAGGACGCTGTTTAGCAAACGAGTGCTTTGAGACGTTTGTATACTTCCCCTAAACAATTTCTGTCGCAGTTTGATTAAATTAAAATTGATCGATCTACTTCATTTTTAGTATATGGCCGAAGTACGTTATACGGTACTGCCAACTATAGAACACACCGTAAACTACAAATGTTCACTTTGTTAATTTGGCAGACATAACGCTTGACATCGTCTGCCTTTTTTTTTTAAATACTGGTTTACGCTTTCTAGACACCTTAATTGAATGCTTCATTTAGCTACAGTTATTTAATTTCACAAATGCATTTGTGAAACAAGAATCATCAAACAGTTTCTTGCAAATATTCACGAAAATACACGTGGTATGTAATAACCCTTATAAAGGCCGCAAAAATAAATAATGGTGTGCTACCACCATCAAAATGAATATATGTGTATTCAAGCACAGTTTATACAACAGCTAAAGAGAAAACTACATGACCATATATATATATATATATATATATATATATATATATATATATAATAAAGTTGCATATTTAAACAAAATATTAAAATATTTACTAAATATTTGCCCATTGCGTGTGTGTGTATGTATACATATATATATATATATATATATATATATAATATATATATATATATATATATATATATATATATATATATATATATATATACATACACACACACACGCAATGCGCAAATATTTAGTAAATATTTTAATATTTTGTTTAAATATGCAACTTTATTTTTAAATGTCGAAGTTGTCAGACCATGGAACCTCGACTTAAGTATCTTCGGTAGAATTAATTTTCCTTATTCGAGCTGGGGCCTGTTCGCTTTTTAATATACCTGAAGCCACTGCCGGATAGCTGGCACATTTATGCAAGAGTGCAAGATATCATGGCGTCACCCACAGCCTGCATATGCCAGCCAGTACCTCTATTTATTGAGACTGTTCAGGAGACAAAATGTACTCTTCTTTTAGATTGTGAGTATATTTAGTAGTTTCGTGATATGATAACAAAAAATTACGTGATAAAAATACTGGATTATTTTAATAGTAATGTAGGGTAAAGTTAGGTAACTCCGTGATATCAAGTAACTCCATGATACATAGAATTATCTCTGTCACGCCGTAGTTTGAACTCCAAACGGTTTTAAGATTTTCACGGCTGATGGCAGAAGTATTCAGGAGTCTTTTAAGCCCACGCACGCCATATTTAGGCAACTGTGCGAAGTTCTACGAATTTATTCACTCCACGGAGTAGCGCGTATGGGAAAGCTACTGGCCATGAAAACAGTAGTGGGCAATTTTATTTCTCAGAAACAAACTTTACGATGCATAAATTTCATAACAACGCCAGTTAAAGGTTAGATACATATAATTGACGCATACAATTGACATAGAAGTAGTGTCACGTGTTTAAGGAGTGTGAGCTTAAAAATGTGATGGTTCTCCTTAGGTTTTGGGATTGTTTCCTTCACGTTTCGTGTTGACGTGTCGCCGAAGCGGAATAAACCAGGACGCTCCTACACGCCTGCAAGCCCGAAAGAAGTTTTGCGGTTGGTGAAGGATGAACTGAAGTGAAGTTAGCTTTGTATTCCAGGTTCGAATTTGTCTTGCCAACTTTTGAGTAATAAAATATGCATCTTTATTGAGTGGACAGCTAATGGATTTCATGATAAAGCCATTGAAATATCGCACTTTGCACTTCAAACCTGTAATAAAGTTGCACGTTTAAGGGCTCTCCAATAAAAAAAAAAAACATTGAAGGATGAATGATGGACAGTGTAAAAGGCTAGTCAAGTTTTAGTATCCTGTGGAGTACACTTTAATGATTACTGCACAAAATTTCTAGCATATCCAGATAGTGAAACTATTGCAAAAATTGGAAAGCCTTTTGTTATGGCGCCTGAAATTGAACTTAAGATAGTGAATTAAAAAAAAAAAAAAAACAACGCAGTCGTTAGGCTTCGGGCTTACACTTAACCAGGTCAGACGCGTGGGGTATACAGTTTGTTGAAGTTGCAGGACTCAAACACCCTTTCTCTACAGATAAGCGCAAAAATTTTGTTTGTGTAAATTTGTTTTGAAAATTTGAATATTTTTACCATTTGTGATTTATGTTGTGGAATGTGATTCTTCGTTATAGCCTGTCAGATATGCCAGGCCTTCATTACTATGATGTGTACAATTTCATTGCAAAAAAAAATGTTTTTCACAATCAAATAATACATTTAGTGATTAAAACCGTCTATACTATCACGGAGTAACTATAATATCACGGAGTTACCTACTTTTACTACCAAATTTTGTTAATCAATAACTGTGGGGGGGGGGGGGTGGATTATCGCTATTTTCAATATGTTAGTATGAAATTGTACGCAATAGTTTGAAATGCAACCTAACTTATTTCTTTATTTATTTTGTTATTTCCGTAAAAAGAGATATAAAATAAAACAATTCCTATTGCTTCTTAATTTGTTTGGAAAAATAATTCCACGCCATTTTCATACATTTTTAACAATATTATTTCATACCACAACGAAAGAAAGTTTGTGGGTGGTTAGTTTAAAATGTAGAAAATAATTGTAGTCTCTGGAACACCCTTAATGTATTCGTAGAGTGAAATGAGGTATACAGTGCGCATGTCAGCTGGTCATTAACAGATCCCGTGTCCCAACATTGAATTGCCTTTTTCCCTATACTCAACTGTCAATAAACATGTGGCTTCCACAAAGATCAGCGTACTGCTGGCATAAAGTGCTCTGATATGCTAATATAGTCAATTCACGCTTAATTCAAACTTTTCTGAAGCCCTTTTGCAAACAAAGTTTAACGAAGTCTAGGAAATCACACCAAAGGCCAGCATACCGCATTTGTGCGCGGAGTCACTTTTATATTTTACATAAGAACTATTTATTACTAGTCATTACCAACACACATATTTTCTCCCTGTTTTTATTCGTATTAAATATAAAATAAACATAATCCATAGGTAAAATATCAGTAAATGTTCAATCTAACTTAAATGAAGGTACTTTTACGTTATCAGAAGAACAAAACGTTTAGGATACATGACATGTTTAGGAAAGAACAAAAAACTTCATATATGGGGTGGTTTTTCAAAGGTTTGATTGAAAACGAGTGAAGAAGCCGCGAAGAGACTATTCACTACTTTTGACTAATTTGTAACGCAAATACAAGCATGCAAAACGGTGTTATTTTTCAGGATAGCGCGGATCTGAAGTTAAAACTAAATTTAAACAAAAACGTCAGGTCACCATAAAAAAATTGACAGTTTTTTTTGCAACTCTACAGCCACTGTTGGAAACATGTGCAGTAGACGTTAACCCCCCCCCCCCCCCCCCCCCTTTTCCGCTACAACAATTATATGAATGCGTGTAATTAATGTTGAAATTCGATACTAACATAATTGTCTCAGAGTCTTAACTTTTTTTTTCTCCATGATGATAGTTTAGATCTCACCTCTTCTGCTAGGACATCTTTCGCACTCTCACCTGTACATACAGTTCATACAGGAAGACATTAATGAATACATGTATATATCCTATATGTATATGTACATACATATATAAATGGACACATGCATAGTTGCTTGCAAATGTATACAACATTTTTAAAAGCAATTTTACTTTACTTTCCATTATATGTATATGATAGCCACCTTTTTACTACACACAATTTTGTAAACGTATGGCACATAAAATAAAAACAATTTAAATATAATTTTTTAAATAAATTTTGGTAATTTTTTACAACTGCGATACCCGATAGGTCTAGTAACATTGGTATGTGATTGCAGGATTATAACCATAAAACACCTAAGTTTAGCCATCCGCTGACTGCTTTTGTGAACCCCGAAGTAAATACAATTTTTTTTTTTTCTGTGTTCAAAAACTTTTTTAGGTAGACGCCCGCATACCAGTTGTGATATTTCTGCAAAAGTGATTCATATTTCAGTATGGGATATAGGAGAAAAAACATGGTTTCCATTTTACAGTTAGTGCAATCAACCCCGCCCTTTATTGTTGTAACGGTGATGTGCTGATGGAAACACGGTGAATCAACTTCGCGAGGGGGAAAAAAAAGAGGCAAAGTGCAAGAAGTGTCGGTGTACCCATTCTCGTGGAACAGGACGTGTTCGAGCAGGATGATACAACTTTCATGACTCATTAGCGCGAAAATAAACCGGCAGGTATTGCCTACTCAGTGTATCGTCACATTGTTTATCTTGAAAAATACCTTTTGAAATATTACCTCTTGCATTACATGTTTGGTTGTTTCCTAAATAAACCACGTGTCGATGGTAACATTTTCTGCTTCCGTTCATTTATGTATGTACATTGATGTGTCTTCTTTTTTTGTGGAAGTGTCAAGTCTCCTATATACGGTTTTCAGTTATAATCCCAATATAAAATGCAAAACCATGTCATCCCCAAAGTTGGACTTGATGATCGCTTGCTGTGTCGGCATTGTCTACATCAACAAAATACCGGGGTCTGATATTTCTGTAGCCTCCTCAAGCTCCCGTCCGGCCGTAAAGGCCCTGTCACACTGTCAAATTTTTCCGTCAGACTGCTTCCAATGAGTTTGGTCAAATAAAGGTGGACTGTTATGACGTCATCGAAACGTCATAAACGCCACCATATTTGTCTGAGAAAGTTGGATGGCTTTACTTTCCATCATACATTTGAAAATTGGACCGGTTCTAAAATTTATTTGATATCTGACGGTCTCAGCCAATCAGAATCGTGAATTACAAAATTGACGTAAAGAAACTTAAAATAAGAACAATTGTTGGAAACGAAGTAAATTATGAAAATAATTAATTTATGTATAAGATGTCTGTGCATGAATGCTATTTTAAGTGAATATTGCACAATATATTACGAACTCATAGGCTTTTAATTTCATTGTGCAGGAAACATATTATCTTATAAATAAAAATTTAATTTAGTAATGAAACGAAAATAAATTACAATATTACTTACATGTCTTACTATAATCGATTACACGGCAAAACAAAAGCAATATCTCACTATGAAAAACATTCTTATATCATAATTCAAATCAAATTCTCCCAGTTAAAAAAATTTGACAGTATGACACATCTTGAAACACATTCAAAATTATTTGATAACATTTGTCGGAAGAAAAAATTTGATGGCCGATTTTCGTCTTAAAAATTTTATTGTCAAATATAGTTGAAGGCGAAAATTTGACAGTGTGACAGGGACTGAAGAAAGCATTGCAAAGGAGATGCAAAATAGCATAAACAATCTTCACGCATGTTCTTTTTCCTCACAATATTTACCATAGACTATAAGGGTGTTAATACAGCAGTTTGCTCAGTAAAAGTACGGCATTGTCGTTATGATTTTAACACATTGAGGTCAGCACATATTTACTGGCAGACAAATTAGAAGTGAGTCACCTATATCCACTACTGCAAGCACAGTAGTACGTTTGGTGTGTGTGTGTTAGAACTCACCATCGTCCTATTGGTCCATATCACACCTGGCACGACCCTGTAATATACACCGTTCATTATTGGCGCGTCGTCAACCAATGGAGTGCCGAGCTGATACTGATCCAATCAAATGTCCTTCATTGTGTAAAAGGATTTACAATCAATCATGTCACTTTGACTGGCTATAAAAAAAAAGGCAATCTTACGTTAGCAATATCATTGTTACTGCGCTGCGGTGTTTTTGTGAGGTCATGTTTAACACTAGCCGAACAGAGACTGCACATTCATGCGAGTTTTGGTCTGAATAACAAAGAAGTTTTCAAATTAATTTTGCTTGAACTACACTCAAGCATAGTCTACAAAGTGTTAAACACTGTTTTACAGAAGAATAAATATCGTATACACGGGGATACTTACAGCAATTTTTTGCTTACTTTGACTTTTTTCGACCACTACATTTATATTTCAATAGTCATATTTATAAATTGGCAACAAAATATCGACTTTCATTTTTGTCTTTAATAAAGATTTTCATTGAAATATCCCATTTTTTTAATTAGAATATTGCACACAGCCATGATTGCCAGATTGTTTTTGATAAAGTCGCCTAAATAGTAAATATTCTGTTACCCAATGTCATCCAGTTTATGCTAATTCCATTTTTATAATAGAATGTAAATTTTCCATGTAAAATGTTATATGAATTAAACACTAATTGCTTTAAATATAAAAAATGTGCACATGATTTAAAATATATAAACATAAATGTTAAAGGCATAAACGATCGAGTAATATTCTATTTATCTGCACATTAACAGCAGCGAGAAGTAGCGAGTAACAAGAGTTCGTCATGAGTCCCTCTTCTAATGCATCCAAAATGATCACCATTACCAACAACAAATCTAATTACGAGAATCGATTATTATACTTACAATCATAAAATATATCAATACTACGTAAATTATTCCGAATAGCGCAAAACATCACAAATTCATTACAAAAATCGCCCACATTGCGATAGTCGCGTTATATGATATTTTGGTCGCAAATTTGGCCTTGAAATAGCACAAATGGTGACAAATTGCCTAATCTGGCAACTCCGCATACAATTGCTTAGAATGAGACTCGTATGACAACTGGGCAGACCCCTTAAGGCCCCCGTCTACCTGGTGCCTGGACTGCGTTGTTATAAATTCTTGTTTATCTGAGGGAATATTAAACGTGCATCCAATATGCTGATCTACGAAATGAACACATACTTCAGACGAGGGCTGTTGAGTACTTTAAAGACGTCACGCGCATTATAAACGCCATTTTTTAGTACTACAAAATGGGTAAAAACGGTTTTTTCAAAGCGCTGTATTACAAAATATATGCATAAGACACATACAAAACTACTTAAGGGCCCTACATTGAACCTTCCTACAGACTTTCCAAAAATAAAATAATAACGTCGCCGCTGAAAGTCCCGCAGGTAAAGGCTGTTTACAATAAAGTAAGCACTTTTGAAATCTACCTCAGTAAAAAGTCACTACTCCTACCTCCATATATTTCAACGAACGCACTTAGTAAAATTCGCCCAGTAAAGTTGGTAACGATGGACGGAAAGTAGTTCCATATCTTAACGTCGTATAAAAAGTGTTAGGTAACCATTTGTGATAACTTAAATTATTTCTCTTGCTTTCTGTTTTTTTATGCATCGAAGTGCAAAAATGAGCAGATTTACAGAATATTTACTTTCCTAATAATTTCACAGTTTCATTTGATCGACGCATGAATAAAATGTTAAGGCCCGTTGCAATGGCTATTCACGGTAAAGTGAGCACTTTTGAGGCCCTAGTTAATTTTTCTCACCTATTTTTTTAAATCCCTTAACGACCATTTAAAATAAATAATGCAATGTAAATAATAAACACAGTGTGTATATTCCACCGCACTTGGAAGTTATCATCTAAGGCTAAAATAAAATATATTTACAGACGATTATTCCAAACGAGAGAGCTTTCAAAAGTACTCACTATACCGTGAATAGCCTATAATATTACGCATGCCTATACACGCAGTGCGACGAGATTACTGCACGCCAGTTCTGAGCAATGTGCTACTTGTATGCACGTTGCGTAGTCTTCCGCCTTATGTAAAATTACCATTGCCATGAGCCTCATCATTTTATTCATACGTCAGTCAAGCGAAGTGGTGACATTATTGGAAAAGGAAATAGTTTACAAATCTGCCCACTTTTACACTGTGATGCATTAAAAAAAAATACAGAAAGCGAAATTAATGATTTCAGTTGTCACAAATTGTAACGAAACACTTTTTATTCGACGTTATGTTTTGGGACTACTTTCCCACCATTGTTACCAACTTTACTGGCCGCATGTCACCCAGTGTGCCCGTTAAAATATATGCAGGTAGGAGTAGTGACTTTTTTCTAAAGTTGATTTCAAAAGTGCTCACTCCATCGTGAACAGCATTTAGTGGCGATGGCGTACTTGACACGCGAGGCAGTATCGCCCTTATCGATCCCACGTTTCTCGGCCTCAAGCGCGGGAAAAAGCTCCAGTTAAACTGGAGACTTAAAAAGATTATTTTACCACACCAATCTACACAACACACGAACACCATGTAAAACGAGGCAAGCTGAAAGCAATGGTCAAAACAAGGCAAGCTGCAAGCTGTTCCGCGTGTCCGCATTCCGAGCAAGTCACGTGAACATCACGGCCGCGACTGGCATTACATTAGAAGGCACTTGACACATTCGCCACGGTCGTCTTCTCTCGTGAACGACTGTCCTTGCAAGTATAATACTGTTACGTGCTGCAGCTGGCGCCGACTGCAGCTGCCCCGCGCCGTAATCGCAGACCCACCTTGCCCTCCCCACTTCCTGGGACGATGCACTCGCGGCCTCCTGATCTCACCTTTCTGGGAATTCCGTAAATGCCGACAGGGGCGAGACTTGCTGGCGTCACAGACCTCCTCTCACCTGCTAGAGTTTCCGATACGTTTAGCGACGACGCAAGAATGTTGTGGTGAGACTGACTGGCGCCTCAGCCCTCCGCGACGCATCACGAGAGTTGGGAAAGATTCTAGGTGGCGACCCAACCCAGCGGCCGGCAGTCTTTGACGGAGGCCGTCTGGCGAGAGTGCGCGAGGCGTAAAGGGACGAGAGGGTGTGAAACCGACGAGTGAAGCCTACTGTGCGTGAAGGCGCATGAAGGACTACAGAACATTGCGACTGGCGGGACATTGACTGAACTGAGGTGAAACTGAATGGAAGTGTATACTGATTTTATTGTAAATATACTAACTGTCAAATATGGACGCATAAATTTTGAAATAATTGAATAGATTAACACACTGTCGATTGGGACTGATATTTAATTATTTTATTTAATTGATTTCCTTGTGGTAACTATAAATTGTATTAAATTGGAGTAATTAGTTGTGAACAGTAAGTGATTGTGCGATTTTATGGTTAAGAGAATTTTGCTGTAGTTATTGTAAATAAAATACGGAAATTATAATTAATTATTTTATTTGATTAAGACCTTCATCCCTTAACGAACTTGGTATAGCCCACTTAATTTCTAGAGAGATAAATTGTAACAATATGTTCTCCGAATATGATGGATAGATTTGCATTCACCTTCCATAGTATACACAGCAGCAGTGTGCAATGCATAATTATCTCAATTTTACTTTAGAAATTATTTTATTAAAATAAAAAAATTTCTTTTGCGACTCGTTCCAGTTTATACCTGTTTGCTGTTTTCTCGCACTTTTTTTAAAATAAACCTTTGAAAAATCATTCTGTGTATGATATGTTTGGTTGTTTCCTAAACAAGCAATGTACCTTAAAGGCTTTATACATGTTAACAGAAAAGTGCCCCATTTTTGGTAAATCGACCTTTTACTTATATTGTGTCTATAAATTATAATATTAAAGTTAGAGCTTGTATGAATAAATACAGTGAGACAATAGGCACGTTGCTAATGCATAGTACACCCTAAATTCCAGTCAGTGGAAAACCACTTATCATAGGCTGTTCATGGTAAAGTGATCACTTTTGAAGCTCTAGTTACTTTTTCCTTTCAGCTATTTTTTATCCTTAAACCACTTTTTTAAATACATGTTGCTATAAGTAGGGATAGGAAAATTTCGCGAGTTCAATTACCTGTAGGCTAGACTCCAAAGTCCTGTGTATACTCGAGCCTCAGCTGTGTGTTCATTGGCTGCTGCCCCAGAGAGTGGCCAGTGTTACTACACAACTGGCAGTATGGGATTCGCTACTTGTTTCCTTGCAAGTCTGCTATTGGCTCAGAGGCATCCAGGGCGTGTATAATAAACTGTGATACAATTACAAAGGTGACTCCGCTGTATATGTGTTTGACGTCTACCTTGTCCCGAAATGAATTCGCGAAATTTTCCTATCCGCAGCTATAAATAATAAACACAGTGTGTATATTCCAGAGCACTCGGAAGTTAACGCCTAAGACTAAATTAAAATATATTTATTGACTAGTATTCCAAATGAGAGGGCTTTCAAAAGTACTCACTTTACCGTGAACAGCTTATAGTAGTGAAAATGGCTCCACTTACAATCAGTAAAAAACCAGCCACCTATTGTTTAAGTGGAAAAGTTACCCTGATTGAATTAGTGATGTGAAACAATTTCACTGAGCCATTTTCAATGTGACTCAGTGGTTTTACACTTATTCAAATTTAGAGTGTAATAAATAGTTCTTATGCAAAATGTTATTACACTGAGTGCGCCCGTATGCGGCGCGTTGTCCCATCAGTGCAATTTTTCAGACTTCTTTAAGCATAGTTAGCATGAGGCGGAAAAATATCTTGGAAAAAAAGCTTTGGCAGGGCTTAAGAAAAGTTGAAAATAACCGTGAATGGACTAAGTTATACCAACAATATTTAGTAACAGAGTTCATTCCAACTGACAAGTTTCTATGTCTCGTTTGGTATCCGATGCGTATCGTTTACAAACGTGATGTTTAGTTATAGAAACAAGTGTAGAATAACTCTAATGAAGTGCAAAATGAAAGTGCGGTGCACTATCATCTTTATTAGAACGCCAAAAAGAAAAGATGGGCAACCGCATAAGTTTCCAACAGGGCCATGTCCAACCTTGCAAGGGTCTTGTGAAGTTGAGTGTTAATATTTAAGGCACTTTTTTTTTTTTTCCGTAATGTGTAATCTTGCTGCTGTACATTAAAAAATAGAGAATATTTTACGTGCGATAAATAAATCATTTCGGTAGGCCTACATCAATTGCAAATACAGCCTTTGAAAATAATCAGTAGGAATAGGAAAAATTGGCGAGTTCAATGACCTGTAGTCTAGACTCCACAGTCATGCGTATACTCGAGCCTCAGATGTTTTTTCATTGGCTACTGCCCCATAGTGTAGCCAGTGTTACTTCACACCTGACACTATGGTATTCGCTACTTGTTTCCTTGCAAGTATGCTATTGGCTCAGAGTCGTCCAGGATGTGTCTAATAAACTGCTATCCAATCGCAAAGTCAACTTCAGTGTACACGTGTTTGACGTCTATCTTGTCCTGAAATGAACTCGCGAAATGTTCCTATCCCTAATAATCAGTCATGTACAACACAAACAAAGCGTGTTTTGTGCATCTTAAATGGCTTTAATTCTACTGAAATTTCTAAAATAAGAAATTCATAGTTAAAAATAATCGTATAATTCCCAAAATATTTAATATAAATTTAATTCTATCTATCTCTCCAATTGTTACATCTTTGTCAAAGTGCAAAAATCGTATTATTCTTTGGAAAACCCATTATATACTGGTAAATATATATAAATAATGTTTATTTAACATTTATAAGTTTTACAGTAATCATTATCTGTTAACCAGAATACACGAAATATTAGCGTGGATATTTTTGTTGTGCCAATTTGCATGGCGTACCAATTTTTCGTCTAAAGTACGAGTTTTTTTTTGTGAGATCAGTACCAGGACTTCGGAGCTGCCAACAAACATCCCTGGTCATGTGTCTCGGCTGCGTAGTAGCTCCTTAGAGGCGAGTCGCGTGCCACGTGTTCCCGTTGCCCTTGCACGCAAAATAGCGTCAGACAAGGAGCGGCTCTGCGTGGTTGGCTAATTCCCAGGCACGCTCTCCTACTGCTCTTTCGTTTGGAGAAAGTCGGTAGCAGTCCACGCAGTTGGTTATACTAAGCGAACTGTTCCGGTAATAAGTTACTTAACACTTTAAGGACTACGCCCGAGTTTAGCTCGAGCAAAAATATACTGAAAATTTACTTGTCACTGGAAAAAGAAAACTAGTATTTCCACGCAGTAGCTGTACTGCCTGTGTTTAACATGACATTACAAGAAGTCTACAGCTCAGTAACAAAAACGTTCGTCACTCATCTTCGCAGAAGGACAGGTGTTATTGAAAGACATCTTACACAAATAAAGATATTTGATTGGGAGAAATTCAACTCGGCGCCTTAGTAACAGATGACCAGCCAATAATGAACGTTGTAGATCACAGTGAGCGAGTCCATTGTCATGTTGGCCAGTAGAACTGTAGTGAGTGGAAACACAGAGACCAATAGAACCTGTGTTCCGGTGGATATAAGTAACTCATTTATGACTTGTCTTGGTTGTCTTGTAAATGTCTGCTGACCTCATAGTGTTAAGAACTGCGGAAGAACTATGATTACTGTGACGCCTGAACAAGTAAATGGGTCTCTTGTGAAAAGAAAATAAGCGCAGTCAAAATTTGTCTTCGGCCTTCAGTAGATCGGCGCAAATGCAACTCTGGACCAAGTGAGCTCCACGAACATTTTAAATATGACCTCCAAGGTGAGCAACGTATAGTTTTTCTGACCGTTCTGCAGCAGTGGGGAAATTGTTGAACGCCACGATGAGACTGTGAAATAATTAGGAAAGTAAATATCTAACAAATTTTCTTATAAAGGCAATTCACGATAAAGTGAGCACTTTAGAAATGAACTATAGAAGAAAGTCACTGCCCCTACCTGCATTTATTTTAACGGGCGCCCTGAGTGAAATGCGCCCATTAAAGTTGGTAACGATATATGGAAAGTAGTCCCATATCTTAATGTCGAATAAAAAGTGTTAGGTAATTATTTCTGATAATTTAAATTATTTCTTTATCTTTCTGTTATTTTAATGCATCAAAGTGTAAAAATGAGCAGATTAGTATAATATTTACTTTTCAAATAATTTCACAGTTTTACTTGGCTGACGCATGAATAAAGTGATGAGGCCCATGGCAATGTTAATCTTACGTAAGGCGGAAGAATTCACAACGTGCTTAAAAGTATATCTTTATCAGGGCTGTCAAAAGTGCTCGTTTTACCGCGAATAGCCCATAGTTACATTTATATGCATTAAAAAAATATAAAACACAATAGATCATATTCGTATTCACAAATGTTTACCCGGCACGTTTAATTCCACGTTCAGACATGGAACTACTTTCCCTCCCTCATTGCCAACTTTACTGACCTCATGTCACCCTCTGTACCCGCTAAAATGTATGCAGGTTGATTTCGAAAGTTCTCGCTTTATCCTGAACAGCCTCTACTGAAATTGGTTTTGGTTATTGATCAGCAGGAAACCATTTAGGAACGCCAACAGCTGTATTCAGTGGTTTCAGTGTCAGACCCCTCGCCAGCAGTGCCGGTAGTAGAATTGAATGGCGTCCAACACGCCAAACGAGTTTGTCTTCAATGGCAATAGTTGTGGATGAGATTATTTCGTAAAAATCATAGTGTGGAAATTTAATTCGGGTGAAAATAATTTTAATACAAAAACGTGCTTTATCTCTTCGTATCCTCGGCAGGTAGAATCAGTATTACATTTTCTTCTAGTTTCTTACCGTTTACCGCCACGATGCTGCTCCGACCGCCTGTCTCGCACATCAGTGTGGTCTCAGAATGACGTGTGGGCTCCCAACTCAGGTGCCAAAACACATTTCGTCAGTGACTCATCACTAGTATCAGTAAATAAAGATAATTCGTCAGTAATCTCAGCTGCTGACAGTAAAAAAAAAAAACATGTTGTAGCGTGAGTAGTTCGCCCACCCACGCTGTCGTCTAAGACACCTGGTTGTTAAACCGCGTCGAACAGATGGAGCTTGGAGTCGGACGTGATGTCTTGCGGGTGGACTTGTAATCTTCGTATATTTGCAAAGATACGACGCAGTTTATGCCAAGAAGCACCTATTTTTTTCGCGGAAAAAATTCAGGACAAGTTGTGTTCCAAAACGCTTTAGTTCAGAACCGCTTTCGCGATTGGATCTTTTCAATTGTTACCCGTCCTATCTGTCTGCCCACTAATCACGGACGGTTAGTATCGGAGAAACTTAATTCTGATTGGCACGCTCATGTAACACTCATTATGCACCGAAAGACAAGCGGCCAATAGCCAAGTGAAAACTGCAAGTGTGAACACAGGATATTGAAGCCTAGACTTCGTGTAAACCTTTTCGCGAAAAACAGGTGACCCTACCTATGACGCTTCTTGTCGCTGCCGGGGCGGGTGGGGGAATGGGGGGGGGAGGAGGATAAAACTTCATCATTTTCTTTTAATTGGGATTTTTAGTGGCTCCACCTTTACTGGGAGTCTAACTAAAGATGCGTTAAACAATAACCACGACTTACATCTAAAATCGGGAACCACATACCCCGAACTCCTTGACTAAATGCTTTAGTGATCACGGCCACCAATTGCGCCGAAGAAACTTGTGATCTGGGTGAATGCCATTTCCCCACTCACTAGTGCTGCATTCCAATCATTACTTTAGTTACTTAAACCATGTTAAGAGACCGACCAAACGAAATAAGTGCACAGTAAGATAAACAACACTTGGAATGCAACATTTTTAAAGCCGCCCTTTCGAATGCATTTAAAGCACGTTAGCAATATTTGTTCCGTTACGTAAGTAACGTTGGATTTTTAGTTATTCTAACGTGATCACACTTAACCATAGGTTTCCTTAAGGCAAGTATGTATATAAGTTATTCGGAGAGCAATGTAAGTACCAACGAGACCAAATGACTTCGGGAAAACGTACTACAAACAACGTACGCCGAGAAAGACACATTGGATTATAAGCTCACTGTAGTTGTCTATAATATGTAAAAATCCAACATATTTATTTTATAACTACGTAACGAACATGAATCAGGCTCATGCTTTCGGTTACTGGGCTATATAAAAAAAATTGACGCTGAATGCCAGCTAGACGCGCTGCACTCAAAATATGAGTGAGTCTGCCTGTTAGGTGTACGAACCAGGTGGCTAAACTAATGTAAATGTTTTATTGTTTCTATATGTTGGTCGTACTGATGTGCATTAAGAAGAATTTACCTGACCGAGTTATTTGAGTTACAGTTTACTAATTTTCTGTGCCTTTAATTTATACATTTACTATGGAAATCCTCGAGTACATGCTCTCAGAATAACGACAAAAACTTACCAACGCACCCTATTTTTGTTTTTGTCGTGTTGCAAATTGTTGCTCATCTGCGATAGATAGAGCCGCCTGTTTTCGCGAAAAGATTTACGCATAGGCTAGACTCCAATGTCCTATGGCATGTATGCAGATTTCCTTTTGTTATTGGGAGCTAGTTCCTTATCTGACCGGGCCAATCAGAATTAGGTAACTCCGACACTGGGTGTCTATGATTCGCGGGCAGCCAACCTGGAATGCGCAACATTTAAAATCATAAAA
The DNA here is from genome assembly GCA_029891345.1 of Dryococelus australis. Taxonomy (NCBI): domain Eukaryota; kingdom Metazoa; phylum Arthropoda; class Insecta; order Phasmatodea; family Phasmatidae; genus Dryococelus; species Dryococelus australis. The sequence continues at coordinate 116,088,768 of CM057000.1, read as the reverse complement.
TCACGAAAGTGGATCTGAGCTGTTGTTGGAGTACAGGTCCTGGATTTTTTTTCTCTCGCGAATAACAGGTGGCCCTAGCGATAGAATAATCGATGACGTAGTCAGCCTGAAGCAACCAATCATGCATTACATCGTGTGTGACCTCTGGTGAGAGCATCTGAGGTTCATCCAACTAGACGACTCCTTTCGGGAGGGAGGAAAAAAGAAGAAACTAACATGTTAATTGTGCAGTATGGGTCAGGAGAAACGCCACCGCTTCAAGGCTTCGCGCACGGAGATTACTGGTAACGTGTTGGGTAATACCACAAGAGGAGAACGTTTTAAAGACAGGTTCAAATCAAACACGTAACGTAAGTGCAGGCACCACTCGTGACTGGTCTGTACTTCGAGTTTCTCAATCGTCCGACCTCCTCAGGGGTTATCACTCAAGTGCCTGGAAAGCGAATACCTTCTCAAAGGCGTTCCAAGCAACTTACGTTTCTTGCTTCACAAAAAAAAGTACATAAGACGTGCTCGTTTATCTTCCGTGGCGAAACAGAAACTTTACTTTTGAGAAGTCTACTGAAACTGGAAAATGGGCTGTAAGAGAAAGTCAAATCTTAACGATATTTTTAATGCACCCGTATCTCGGTAAATAAATGTTCTGAAAATACTAATTTTTTGCCAGGAAAGATATAAAAATATATGTATATAAATAAAACATATGCCCCAATTTTTAAATTTTTTTTCAGATTAAGTGTATTGTCGGAGAAAAAAAATCGTGAAAATGGTCAAATATCGCATTTTAAGAGCATGCCTATGCAGTTTCTTTAAGCGGCAAGAGAAAAGAACAAATATACGGGCGTAGAGTAATCTGTGGTCTTTCATCGCGTGTAATAAAACCCCACTGTTACAGGTCTACAGATTAAGCTTTAAAATGTTTTGCAGCTTCTTTGCATTTATAATTATTCGTAGCATTGTACAAATTTACCAGGAATAGGTTTTAATATTTATTATTAAATTAAAAAAATAGTACATTTTGGCAAGGTAAATTTAATGCATACAAATTTTCCTTCCTTCTTATGACTCTCTGTCCAAGCACCTAAGGGCGTTGGAATTGCACGTGGAATGGATAGAAGATTTTTAGCTATTTCCTGCATGTTTGATTGACCAATAAAAATGTAGATACCAATATGCAACACAGACCGCATTGTTCCTGTGCCTTACATTTTTACTAAAAGATTCAAACCGACGGTATTAAGTCTGTTCACGGCGCAGTGCCATTGCCACCCGCGTCACGAGCTGAGGCAGTAGCTCGCACGGGGATCACCACCGTGTGCAGCTCAACTATATATCTACTTTTGGTTACTGATTGCGTATCCTTCCGCTACACGTAAACATAAACACTGCCGTGTGATTTCTGCTTTTATAACTGTCAAATGCGTTGGTTGCTGTTTACAACTCTTCAAAGAATGCTGTCATATTTCCTACGATTGTTCGCAATTTAGGCCTATAGCAATATTTAGGTCCGCTTTATAACTATTCGTTACACACGATATAGCACGTTACACGTAACACACATTAATATTTCGCCATGACGGTGTTTGTTACAACTGTGACGGAAACATTATGGTAGAATTACCTGACAACTTGACAAGTGTAAGGTAATATTCGCAAACTTATGTGAGAAACACAGTTTTCCTTACGTGTAAGGTAAAATTACCGCACTCTGGAGTAAAATTCACTTACATGGTAGTGAAAAATCCCATACATGGATGGGAGAACTACCTTAGGACGTGTGGATCTCCTAGTCGCTTTGTAACTATTTGATAATTTTATAATATATAATTTGTATCTTAAAATTAATTTTTATTGTCTAGTAATACAAGCTGTCCAACGTGGCTCTTTATATTTAAGGAATTATTACCGCACTTTGGAGTAAAATTCACGTACGTAGCGGTGGGAAATCCCATAAATGGATGGGGAAATTACATTACGACGCGTGCATCTCTTCAGCATTCTCCCTAACAGCTAAGTGGGAGCCCTTTAACACATTAATATTGACTCGTGCCAGCATGTGTCGTCGTGGTGTAATGGATAGCGCATCGGCTCGCAGGTGTTCGTGGTTCGCGCCCACCCACCAGCAAGTGTGGAGGATTTTAGAGTTGAGGATTCGGTTAGGTACTCTTTGTCAGAGGATATATCTAATAAAGCAAATTAACAGTACTAATACGCCGTGTAATTTTAAATATAAATTTATTATACAATATAGTTAATATTAGGATGTCCCCCCACTTTAGTAAGGTATTTTTCCCGTACGTTTATGGGATATTCCCTTATTTGTTGTGTAAATTTACTCCACATTTGACAGGTAATTTTGCCTTACATGTATAGGTAATTAGCTTCCCTTACATGTAAGGGAATTTTACCTCAATTTTTTTACAGTGTAAATACGCCATGTATCCCAAACAATTTATACTCGTGATAATATAAACGTATTATATTTTTGGTTAAACTGATTTAGACTTATATTTTATATATAAATTACAATATTGCATCCATAATTAATGTGCATAAAACTGAGAGAAAATAGGTGTGTTGATAATGCCAAGTATATAAGCCAGCGCTAGATTGAAAATTAAGTCCAAATTAAGTGCTCCCTCTCTCTATTAGTCTTTTATCCCCACTAATAAAGAGAATGTTTTCCAAACACTCTGTCTCCTGTAGCATTTCTATTTAATGCATGCAACGATTTTGAATTATTTTCTGTCGATGGGTTTTTTACGGTGCATATGCCGGTTTGTCCTTTACCTGTAGGCTAGAATCCACAGTTGTGTGTACACTCGAGCCTCAGATGTTTTTTCATTGGCTGCTGCCTCATAGAGTAGCCAGTGTTACTTCACACCTAGCAGTATGGCAGTCGCTACTTGTTTCCTTGCAAGTCTGCTATTGGCTCAGAATCGTCCAGGCCATGTCTCGTAAACTGTGATCCAGTTACAAAGTCAACTTCAGTGTACACATGTTTGACGTCTACCTTGTTCTGAAATGAACTCGCGAAATATTCCTATCCCTGGTTATAGATTAACTACAGGTACACTTAGTCATGGCTGGCCATGACTGCCCAATCCCTCTCTGCTCTGATGCATGTCTCCTTGCATGACTTCTTTCCTCTACAGGCGTAAGGGGTTTTCTCCTCGAGACGCGATTAGCTCCCGTTCATATCTCGGACATACACTTAACACTTAGAATTAGGGTCGGTTAGGAAAATCGCCAAGTATAGATTGTACTCAAAATATATTTTTACTGAGTGCACGCGAAAGCGGTGCGTTGTCCTTTGATCCTGGAAGTCTTATGCATGGCTTCAGAAAAGTTGGAAGTAACAGTGAATGGCCTAGGCTGTAGTAACGGACCCCGTGAATCAACACGTTACGTAGCCCTTTGGGAATCTCTCAAGTAATAGGATGGGAAACCGAGGGAAGATATCGCTCCGTTTGTGGTGAGCTTTAGACTGTTGTTGCGCTGTGGGCTGCTGGCTAGGTTGACTGGCAGACACATGGGAGTGACTCTCATCAGCGAGCCGGAACCGGAAACGCAGCCGAGCTAGACGATCCAGGCTGTGGGCTCAGTGTCGCCGCTTCAACTGTGAGAAACGACACGCTAGAAGCTGTTCACGGTAACATTTGAAACCAACTTCTGAAAGAAAGTCACTGCCTATAAGTACACGTATATGTAGGCTATTCGCGGCAAAATGAGCACTTTTGAAAGCCCTGCTTAAGATCTACTTGTATGCACGTTGTTTACTCTTCCGTCTTATGTAAAATTTCCATTGCCGTCAGCCTCATCACTTTATTCATGAGTCAGTCAAGTAAAACTCTGTTGTTATTATAAGTGGAAATATTTTTAAAATCTGCTCATTTTAATACTTTGATGCAATAAACACAGATAGCTAAAGAAATAATTTAAGTTATCACAAATGGTTACGTAACACTCCGTATTCGACCTTGAGATATGGAACTGCTTACCACATATCGTTACCAACTTTACTGGGCGCATGTCACTCAGTGCGCCCGTTAAAATATATCAAGGTAGGGGGAGTTACATTTTTCTAAGGTTGACTTCAAAAGTAGCTCACCTTATCGTGAACAGCTTTTAGGCGGTTCACGTTATAGTGAGCACTTTTTAAGGCCCTGCTGATTTTTTTTTTCCATTATATTTTTTATCTTCCTGTCACTAATAAATACAGTGTATACATTTCACCACTAACAAAAGTTGACGTCTGGAGTTGCAATAACATCTATTTATTAGTGGTTAAGGCCTGTTGAGAGGACCTTAAAAAGTGCTCACTTTACCGTGAACAGCCTATAGTTGTACTCCAAAACATGTTTGCACAGAACCAATGTCGCGGTTGGATGATTTTAACTCGTACGCGTCTAAGTGTCTGCCAGCCAATCACGGACGTTCAGTGTCAAGGTAACTTTTTTTTTGATTGGCCTAGTCGAGTAGGACATGTCTTCTCTCGCAGACACGCGGCCAGTAGCTGAAGAAAATTTACAAGCATGCACGTAAGCAGTTGAAGTCTAGCTCGTGCATAAATATTTTTGCGAAGAACACGGGGCCGTACCTATAGTCCACTCACGGACACTTCCAACTTTTTTGAAGCCTTGCTAAAGATATTCCCAAGATATTCCTCCGCCTCATGCAAGCAAAGCTTCAAGTCTGAAAAATTACATCAAAGTGACTGTTCCCCACGTTCGTGTGCACTCAGTGTAATAATATTTTGCATAAGAACTATTTCTTACCAGATATTACCAACAAACCTGCCCCCCCCCCCCCCTGTTTTCATTCACATTAAATGTAACTATGCATGTCGCCAGTAGTACCAACTAATTTCCGATACAACCAAATCTGATCACCAAGTTCCATCTTCATCTTCTTACGTGAATACATAGATGCATTACCAAAAACACTAATTACAGATTGTCTGCCTTGCCCTCATGAACTGGAAAAGTCTTCCAACAGATTGTCCTGTTTAATCACTCTCACCAATCTCCTTTCGTGCAGGCTCCTTCTCGACGTGAGACCTTCTGAAGAAACACATTTTCCAACAAACCACTACCAGCTTTAGCAGTTATTCCTTGAAGACCAAAACGGTGCAAAAAAGACAAAATATAACTATGTTCTATATCAAGGATCTTAACTGTCCAAGACCTATCATATTTATTGACACTCTTAGTAAAAGACACAATAGTACGATAAACCTTTCTTGGGTAACAACCAGAAGAACGAATTCGCCTCCGATTCATGTCAGGATGAAATCTGCAAAAAAAAAAAAAACATAATCAATACTGTTAATAATCGTAAAAATTAATATAACATGCAAAAAGGCATTAAACTATTAATACAAGACAGATACATTCTTCAAAACAAGGTAAGATCACAAAAAACCGAAAACAAGTCCAGGATAATTTATATAAGTATAAAACGTTTGTGATACATATCAAATTTAGAAAATAACTAGACACATCATATATGGGGTGATTTTTCAAAGGTTTGATTCGAGAAGTGTGAAGAAACTGCTCCAGGTTGTGCACAATGGGGCCGTGTGTGTATAACAATGTGCACAAGAATTGACCGCTATGATTTCGAACCTACTGATTCACATTTGCTCATAACAGGTCGTGTGCATGAGAGTTCCTGACATTGCACACAAAGAGAATGGTTATATATAATTTCTTGTGCGGGCGCATGGGGCATCAGTTAATAAAAGTAGAGTTTAAAATTTCCAACAAATTTTTTGATTTAAAATGGAGGAACTTTTATACTGCAGAAACTAAGAAATGGGGCAAGATATAAATTTAGAGAAAAGAACAGGCAACATTTTACTAGCGTAAATTTTTTTAATGTTGTTCACATCTTCACTAATACAAAAACCAAGTTTTCAAAAACATTTAAAAAGCTAAATATTTTTAATCACTGGCAATTTTTTACACAATATCACGATCTCTTATGAAATTCCATTATTTACCAGTACTACCAACTGACCTCAGACTCATCACAAAATTACATTGTCTAAATATAATAGGCCTACATACGAATTCAACTGCGAATAGTTTTCACACAAAAATTCTGGTTGTTTGAATGTTATACTGTTATGTTCTATGCTCTGTAACTATGTTTTCTGATTGTGAAGCCACCATTATGCCCATAACAATTCCGTGGCTTTGCTTGGACGATGCATGAATAAAATAATGAGACCCATGGCAAAATTTAATTTTACGCATAGTGGAAGGATACACAGTGAAAGGAAAAGTAGGCCCTAGGTAAGGGCTTTTATAAGTGCTTAGTTATCTGTGAACAACCTGTAAATCCTGAAATCACTATGTTCTTTCAGTGGTGTTTATTCCATAGACGCAAGGTAAGCAATACCCTATACATATTGGAAAATGGAAATGTTTGATCCTTTATAGTTTTCACCTTAACTTTAAACACATTTAATTCCGAGTTTCCCGTTTCCGTACACGCATAGTGCTGCTATCTGGTATTTATTTCCACAAACAGTAGCGACTAGCGATGAATCGCTATCGAACTAGCAAGCAACAACACGCCTCACGCTCGACCGTGTTCCTTCCTCAGTGTAAGCAGTTGTTCTGTTTGCGTCCTCCAGTCGTAAATTTTTCCTTGGAAAGTGGATGCAAGTGTTCCGGAAAACGGAAGTTTTCTTATAATTTGTAATATGAGCTCTAAATAATATTCAGTTTAATTGTCATTAGATTCATTTCGCTTCCGTTTTTATAACTCATGTTAGGTATTACAAAACCTCATATACATGTGGAGGGTAAGCAAAGTTATAAGTTGCGTTTGTTAGTAGAAATTGCTTACCTTGTAAAAAAAAAAAAACTCACTACACCTCATGGTTACCTTTTTGCTTACATATCGTTCTTCCATATTTCTTTGGAACTCTATGGTTCTCAACACCTCTGCGTCTTTTCGCCGTCGTCAACTCTGTTGACAATTTTTCACCGGCAAGATTCTTTGCTTTCGTGACCGCGTTATCATCTGGTCTCAGATCTGACTGTTTCGTTTATTTCATTTTGTTCACTTGTCGAAATAAAACAACTTTTTTTCCTGCTGTATGTTTTAAAAATATAGGCTTACTTCCTAGTTACACCCCTTCCTGGATTAGATCGTACTTTATTTAATCCAGTTAATATTCGGCATAATCTGACACCTATTTCGGAGGAAAGCAATGTTTTGTGACCAAATAATTAGATTCTGATATATACGAATAATCTTTGTACCAAAGCTAAAAAATACTGATGGCCCACTACTTGTGAGAAACAGAGCTCCAGTAATTTTTCACAAGTCCTTCCCTGATAACCACTTGGACGCGCAAAGGGAAACACAATAATTTGAGTCGAACATACCTAAGCGTATTTTCGTGACCGGAAATATACGGCTGTGAAAGTGAGTTGGATTTGTGGAGTAATCAGAGTGGATCTTGATTGGCTACTCTTAGGTTCATGCACAAGAAAGTTAAGAGTTTGCCAGCTTGCTACGAAGCTACATGGTGGTAATTTTTTTTTATGGGCACATGCGTGGTTATAGAAATCACCATTGTAGAGGATATATTCGACTATTACTGTTATTGGCATGTTTATGGTTATTTGGACTGAATCATGACAACAGAATAGGTATACACTGTTCACGGTAAATTCAACACTTTTGAAAGCCCTGATGAACCCTCTCAGACCCACTTTAATTAACTGTTTCAAGTGTTGCAAACAAAACATTTTATGATGCGTCCTGTACTTAAGTCCACACAGAACTTGGTTCGTCACAGTCAATGAGGCGAAGGCTATATCTTCGGTCATAATATGAACCAACTATGACATAGACCAGTAAGAGTGTTGGCGAATCATTTACACACAGGTAAGATCATTGGCCCCTGAGCTTCGCAGTGTGCAGTACAGACAAAAAATTACCTACACGTGCATAATGTACACAACTGTGTACGCTGGGACTGAATGGGTTAAGATCTACTTGTATACACGTTGTGTGTTCTTCCGCCTTGTCATTGCTATGGGCCTCGTAGCTTTCTTCATGCGTCGGTCAATTGAATGTGTAAATTATTAGAAAAAGTAAATATTTTATAAATTTACTGATTTTCACACTTCGACGCAAATAAAAAACAGAAAGCTATAAAAATAATTTAAGTTATCACAAATGGTTACCTAACACTTTTTATTCGACGTTAATATACAGAACTACGTTTTCTTCCATCGTTACGAACTTTGCTTGGCTCATGTCACACATTGTGCCCGTTAAAATATATGCAGGTAGGAGCAGTGACTTGTTTCTAAGGTTGATTTCAAAAGTGCTCACTTTATCGTGAACAGCCTTTTAGTATACAAGAGCGAAATGGCGTGGTGGTTTCTTTCATGTTTCCGTACCTGATAGTTGATTGGCAGAGCGAGGCAGTACTAACGGGATTTGGATATGGTTGGCTACTGTACGTTGCGGAAGATTCCCTCTCGATCGGGCAAGTTTGTTTCCAGGCGCTGTTTGACGAACGGCGTTCCGTCACATTGTTGTCCAGTAAGCCATTTTTAAGACGTGCGTGGTTGCAGTTCGCGACCGTTCCAATGCTGTATTGTTTGATATTCTGTGGCATGTTGATTGTGCGACGGCTCTACGCACCAGTTGGTAATTCCAAGCGAGAGAGGACATGTGTTCGAAACCCCACACTGTAAAAAAATTTAGGTAAAATTCCCTTACATGTAAGAGAAGCTAATTACATCTACATGTAGGGTAAAATCACGTGTCAAATATGGAGTAAATTTACATTACAAAAAAGGTGATATTAACTGTATTGTATTAAAAATACACGGGGTATTAGTACAATTAATCTTTTTATTATCTGTATCCTATGACGAATAGTAACCGAAATATTGACTCTAAAATCTTCGACATTTGCGATCCATCGACCTCTTACGACAATGCGCTATCCATCACACCACGACGAAAACATGACATTGTAAATGAATATTAGTGTGTTACATGTTTGTTTCTTCCACTTGTCCCCCCACTTAGCTGTCAAGATAATGCTGAAGAGATGCACGCTTCATAATGTAATTTTTCGATTCATTTATTGGGTTTTTCACCGCTATGCACGTGAATTTTACTCCAGAGTGCGGTAATAATACCTTACATATAAAGAGCTATGTTGGTCAGCTTGTACGACTAGACAATAAAAATTAATTTTAAGGTAAAAATATATGTTATACAATTATGAAATAGTTACAAATCTACTAGGAGATCAACACCTCGTAAGGTAATTTTCCCATCCATGTATGGGATTTTTCACTACCATGTAAGTGAATTTTACTCCAGAGTGCGGCAATTTTACCTTACACTTGTCAGGTAATTTTACCATTATTTTTTTACAGAGCAGCCCCGCCATCCTGACTTTTGTTTTCTCCTGGTTTCTAGAAATCACTCCAGGCGACTGCTGGGATTATTTACTACGGGCCATAGCCGATTCCTTCCCCATTCCTTTTATTTCTCTGAGCAACTTACTCCGTCTCTAATGACCTCGTTGATGACGAGACGTTAAGATCTATCCACCTACACAGCTCCTCACAAGTTTGTAACGTGTTCGCCGATTGCAAGAGTTCGCGGCAATCTTGATCAGGACGAGATGGGCGCTGAGTTCAGCTCTCGCTGCAACCCGCGTAGTGTTATCAGGGCTCAAGACCTCCGTCCAGATCTCTCACATGACTCCAATGCGACCAGGTGTCGGCGGGAAGGTTGCCGAACAGCCGTCGTCGCGCGTTGTCCTTGCCTAGTCACCGAGAGGTGGGCGTCCAGCCTCCCGACCAGAGTGAAGGCAGTCCGGTTGTGCCGACCAGGGGTGTACATCGTCGCACGCGGAAACTAAGTATCTTGCAGCACACCTGGTCAGGGGTGTACATAGTCGCACACGGAAACTGAGCCTCAGTTACACACTGCAACTCATTTACCTGTTGCTTGCCTCGCCTGCACTAATTCACTAGTTCACCGCTAGCTAGCAGCAATTTATTTCTGTCCATATTTAATCTTTTGCGACAATACAAGCCTAACGAATTGTCTTACCCATGATTTCAGACTTAATATATGAGTAGAGACCTGCAAAATTCACGTTATTATTTTTAAATATGTTAAAGTTAAAACACTTTTCCATTGCAATACGTTTGTCATTGGACTAGTCTTTATTTGACACGCCCCTGGTAACTCTGCGCCAATAAATGAACTCTTCACAACCGCGTGCCCCAATCACGTGCAGTTCACTCAGAAAGGGAGTGATTTAACGTCAACGCAACAGCCAATGGAGAAACGACGCCTGCTCGAGTACATACATTTCTGTGAAGTTTAGCTTGATGCAAAAAATAACTCGAATTTTGCAGTTCTCTATATATGAACTACTAATGCATATTTATGTAACAATTAACTTAACATAAAATCTGATGTATTAATTCATTCTCACCTTTTAATGACAACCAGGGAATACCTATTGACACAATAGAAACCTGAAAAATTCGCGAGTTCACTGACCTGTAGGCTAGATTCCACAGTCTTACTTACAATCATGCAGATGTCAACTGTTCTTTGGTTACTTGCTATCACAGCGGGAAGCGATGATTGGGCCTACGTTCTGTTCCGTCATTATTATTGGCTCGCAATTCAATAGACGTACGAGTTTTTGAATTCTAGCTTGTCTTGAAATGACTCCGCGAATTTTTCAGGCCTCTAACAATCAGGTACAAAATTTTGCACAGAACTATGAAATGAAATGCTTAGAGACCTGCAAAATTAGCGTAATTTTTTTTTTTTGCGTCACGCCAAACTTCACAGAAATGTATATACTCGAGCCGGCGTCGTTTCTCCATTGGATGTTGCCTTGACTCCCTTTCTGAGTGAACTGCACGTGATTGGGGCACGTGGTTATGGAGATTTCATTTATTGGCCCATAGTTACCAGGGGCGTGTCAAATAAAGACTGGTAAAATGACAAACGTATTGCAAAAGAAAAGTGTTTTAAGTTTAACATATCTTTAAATAATAACGCCAATTCTGCAGGTCTCTAGTAATGCTTCTAAAATGAACAATTTTCAGTAAAGACCCTGTCTTTTCTGTTATGACACTAAAAAAAAAAAAAAAACTTTCTGTATAACGGGTGATACAGCCTCCTAAAGCTGAGGTGGAGCGATGGTGGCTGGGCGCGGCTCCGCAGTGGGATGCTGCGCGCATCTCGTCAAGGACTCGACGGGACACTCCTCGCCAAGCGACTGGACAGAAGGTCGCCGGGGGAAATTTCGCCCACCCCGCCCTGCCCTCCTCCCTCCTCCAGCGATTCCAGCAACCCGTGGTTGCAACACGACTACACTGCAACTGCCGTACTTAGGAGTCAGCCACCGTCGTCCCGACTGCGCAACCATTACTTCTCCTTCGCCTCACAGCTTCGACCCGTGTTTTTATATCGGCCTATTCAGACTCCGGTGTACACAAGTGTGTATTGGACATCATAGGTACCAGCTTCTTGTTTCGGGAAAGGGGACAAGTGTCAAATATTTTGTGGCAGTAGGCCTGCCACCTAGGCGCACCGGGCTCGAATCCCAGTGGGGTCGCTGCCAGATTCCCGCATGTGGGAGTCGTGCCGGACGATACGTCTGGTTGGAGGGTTTTCTCGGGGATCTTCAGTTTCCCCCACCCTTTCGTTCCGGCGCTGCTCCATACCCATCTCATCGGTTCTCAAGACCTCGCTGTTAAGAGCCGCCCACATATCGCCACTTTCCTGTGGACATATTGTATTCCCCTACCAAGGCTTTGTCGCTATTCGAGCTCGAAACGCCCAATAAAATAATATTGTCCAATTAAAATTTCAAAAAATTCATTGAAATATTTTAACATTCAGCACTTATGAGCGTACACCATTACACATGCACGCACATCAATTTACCACTTGGATAGATAATTTCATATATATATAAACAAATAGGCTATTTTTTCTGGTACTGAAAAATCGGAGCCTTCAGATGGCATTAAGGAGGGGGAGGGGGCGGAACTTATTGCCTTTCACTGCGGAGCTAACGCGAATAAATTTACGCTCAGCAGAAGTTTCAAATGAAGTATTGCTAGTTTACTGTAGGATCTAAAACAAAATTGTAATACTATTAGGGAGAAAATTTTAAAACTCGCAGGGGTTTTGTTTATCGTTTGCATATAGCTAGTTAGTAAGTTTTGATATTATATTTTTTTAACACTTTAAAGACTACGTTCGAGTGTAGTTCGAGCAAAAATACTGTGAGAATTTCTTTGTCATTGGCAAAGAAAACTAGCATTTTCACGCAGTCGCTTTACTGCCTGTGTTTAACAGGATCTTACAACAACTCTACATGCTGAGAAATAATAACTTTCCTGGCTACAAAAATATTTTTGTTACATCTCCGCAAAAGGACACGTGTGATTGTAAAACATCTTACACAAATAAAGACATTTGATTGGGAAAGCGCAATAGTGACTGATGACCAGCCAATAAGGAACGATGTAGAACACAGTAGGCGTGTCCATTGTCAAGTTGGCCACTAGAACCACAGTGTGTGGGAACACAGAGACCAATTGAACCCGTGTTCCTGCAATGGTGGATATAAGCAAATCACTTATAACTTTTCTTGGTAGTTTTGTAGATGTCTGCTGACCTCTAAGTGTTAAGAATCATAGCTTTCAAGATACTGAAAGATGTAAAATTTTGTTTAACTTTTAGAATATTGCGAGAATCATTGTTAGCTGTGATACAATTTCTTAATTCTGCGTGAAAAAACGTAACAACTTCTTTAAATAAAATTATTACTTAAAGTGAGGCGCGCTATGCGAAGAACAGGCGTGACTGCTGTATATTGAGTAGTAACGTGATTATCATTCTTCTAAATAAGGAGATGGAGTTTTAACAGTAAACATTTCGTATAGTCCGTTCGCGATTTTTTCGCATATTTTGAATCATACCTCTAAAATATCACCCCATGTATGGCGTATTTTTGTGGCTTTCTAAGTTTGTCATGTATCACAATTGTTTTGTACTTCTGTTAACCCATTCAAACCGAATGTACACAATTCTGTACATTACGAAAGTGTAATTAGTTTATGGTCCGTACTGCACACTGCGAAGCTCAATAACCAAAGATCTTTCCACTGGGTAAATTATTTGTAAACCGTCTTATCAGTCTATGTCATAATTGGTTCATATACCTGCAGCCGAACTTATAGCTGGCAGATTATTGGCTGTAACAACGAAACAAGTGTTATGTCGACTTAAGTACAGCACGCATCATACATTTTTTGTTTGCATCACGTGAAACCATAAATTAAAGCATCTTATTTACGGTTAAATTGAACTTTTGCTTATATTTGTCTATAATTGTATTATTTAATATATAATTAATAAGAATAATCAACAGGGAGAAAATAGGTGTGTTGGCAAGTGTCAACGCCTATTACGGAATTATTGCTCATGTACAATATTATTAAACTGATTGTGCACGAATACGGTTTGTTGTCCATTTGGTGTAATTTTCTAGACTTAGTTAGGCTTTGTTTGCATGGGGCGGAGGAATATCACGAAAGTAGAAGTTAAGCAGGGCTTCAGAGAAGTTGGAAGTAACTGTGAATAGACTACACTGCGGCAAAGCAAACCCTTCTGTTTTCGAAGTAGTGAGGCGCCTTGAAAGGCCGTCAGGCGGGGAATGATGCCTCGGATATGCTGCTGAAGAGAGCATCACGAGCGTCTCTGTTTGAAGTAAACAGCCGTAACCGTTCTAGCTGGATGCCCGTCGCGCCTTCCAGCACACGTGGGCATTTGCCTCGCACAGCGCACGCACCCAGAGTTGCTGGCCATGCTTCCTCAAATCACCCGAACAATATTCAGACGATTTGAATTAATTAATTAACCTTCAGCCCAGAGGCCGGTTTACAATTTGCCACGTTTTAGGATTGGAAAGGGCTTATTAACTTCCTCCGCCGTTATGCCTGAAGACTAGGGGTAGTGGAATTTTGCGGAAAGATTTCAGGACAAGTTATATTTCAAAACTCTGTAGGGCCTCTTACCTATCTTGATTGGCTGAATTACTTTTTGACACGTGTTAACCGTCTGTACACGAATCACGTAGGAGCCGTACGCTTGTTGCTGAATTCTGAGTGGCCCGGTCAAATAGGAAAACGCCTTCTCAAGCAGACTGAAACCAATGGCAATAGACAAACTGTTCCTGGGTGCTTATAGGTCTGCTGTTGAAGCCTAACGTGTACTCAAATATTTCCCGCGAAAAATCACTAGCTCCACTGAAGGCTTATCGGCGGATGGCTTATAAACTAACTTATAACCTAACTTAAACTGCCACTGGGATTCGAACCCAGAGCGTTCCGCACCCCAGACGGGCGGGTGCACCAACAACAGACTGCACCACGGGAGGTTGGCAATCCGCCATGTTGGAAATAGTTATTTTTATACAGCAAAAATAACAGCGAGATACAAAAATTTTCTGCATATTGTGTGCATCATGCCAGTTAACTGTCCAATTTGTAGAAAACAAAAATTTAACAAAAAATTGAGAAAAAATCGTAATGTAATGTGGAAAAAAAATTAAAGGAAAAAAACAAAGAAACCCCACAGTTGTCTTATTTACAGCAGTTCAACACATACTCTGAGACTCATTGAATGTTTTGGACATCTGAGGGTATTTTCTTCATGTGTGTGTGTGTGTGTATATATATATATATATATACACACACACATATATAGATAGATATACAGGGGTTTCTTCAATTGAAAGCGAATCACAACAATCCGGCGTCCGTCGATCCTTCTGTCCGGCAAAATTTCAGCGTGACAACTTAACATTGTGATCTTTCTTTCGTAGAAGGTATATTTTGGTTGTAAATACGTTTTCAAAAGAGAAATATTTTGGGGAAATAATTTTTTTACGTGATAAAAATTTATACTGAATTATTGAATTATTGGTTACGTTTTAAATTCTTGAATTTACCACCAAGTTAAATAAACACATATCCACCGCCTTGCATTTTATTTCAAAGTGCGTATTTTCGTCTACGGAATGGGCGGTGGCCCATCTGTCGAAAGTTAAAGTTTGAGATATATTTGACAGATTGACGGATAGAAAAAAAAGTTGCCATGTGATTGGTCGGAGATCACATGACCGCCGGACGGACGGGCGACTGGATGCGACGGATGGTTGTGAGTCTACCTTAACAGTGTGGATAGGATTTGAGGTTAGGCGAGTGCTTCGAGAATTTTGTACCTATCTTACAACCTAGTTTTAATGCAGTTGGATTATTTTCAAGTTGGTTAACCAATTCAGTGCGGAATTCATTTACAAGCTCAAGAGCCGCGACAGTGAAATACTTTGATGTGAGCTGTACTCGCGTGTCGAGCGCGCTGCTTGCAAGCGGCGAGCAACGTGCCGCGTGCTCTATGTTGTCAGCACTGACCGTTCATAAACAAGAGGTGCAGAAACGTCCACACATCAGGCAACTCGCTAGGAAGCCGCTAGAAACACTGTGCACTGAGTTCTTCCTGTGCACTGAGTTCTTCCTGTGCACGGTACAGGTCATAAATGTTAGGGGTGTATCGATATTGAAAAAAAAAAAAAAAAATTGGGGTTGACTGTGTTGGAGACACGACCATTTTTTTTTTGCGTGAATACGTCTACGTTGACGCGCTCGGACGCCTTGATGTCTTTTTTTTTACGTTCCCGGCACCGCTTCACTCGATCATATGGTGTTTTATGGGTATCACTGGATTGCTTTTGTGATGCTCTTTCCAACCATATACGATTTCTGTATTTCGATTTGGCTTTTTGACGAGTGTAAACCGAAATTGTGTTAAGTTTTCTTAATTTTTTTACATTAAAAGCCTACAATTTCACCATAACCATGCCACATAAATGTTTTTATATATGCAATCGATTGACCTTAGCGAGAGCTATCGATTGAAACCTAAACGAGCGTCGCAGCTTCTTCTAGTCAAAAGTTATACTACGCGGAAGTTAAAAGACGCGGCGAAAGGAACTAAAAATTGCCCCCCCCCCCCCCCCCCCCAAATGCCCACTGCCGCTAGTGATGCTTCGCAGTTCTCACTCAACGTAACACATTCTTTGATCTTATGGCAATCGAGTGGTGTAATTGAATTTCGAATGTAGACGACGAATTTGGAGCTGCAATGCTAAATTGTATCCCCCGATTTTGTTACCATAGGATTTTCTGGATTGCCTCCCACTATGGTTGCAAATATAAAGACATATTCACGTCAAAACCGAGTACCGATTACGATTACCGATCAGCCAAAAATGTTAATGCAGTCGATATTCCTGACCTATTAAGAATACATATACATATGTGCAAAATTATTACATTAATAAATAAAATAACGAGGTGAACAAAATTGTATGTGATTGAGCGAGGTGGCCCAGTCGTAACTCACTGGCCTCGAATTCGGGATGACCAGGGTCCGATTCCCGGTCCGGCCATCCTGATTTCGGTTTTCCATGGTTCCCCGAAATCACCCCAGACGAATACTGCGATGGGTCCCTAACAAAGGCCATGGCCGATTCCTTCCCATACATTCTTCCCTATGCAACTTGCACCGTCTCTAATGACCTCGCTGTCGACGAGACGTTAAACCCAACTACCGACCTACCAACATTGTATGTGAGGTTAACACAATGGAGGATTGGTAATAACATGGATTGCTGATAATTATAAAAAAATATATTTAGAAAAAAATGTGCAATGATTACCTGTTCAATGTCCTCAAACTTACAATAAATTTAGCTGAAATACAAAGAAATTAATAGCTGTCGTTGACAACTTTGAGGATTTTATGTAGAAAAACAAGGCGATTAACTTTGTCTGGTTTTAAGATTCACATCTTTTCCTCACTGACAAGTCTAGCTGAAGAAAATTGTATTTTGGTTGCTATCGAACTTGATGGGACAGTTAAGAATCTTATCAGAATGCATTTTATAGAACTTACAGTGGAACGAACGAAAATAGATGATCGCATTTGCTAACGTCAATGGACAGAAACGACCTGCAGCTGGCAAACACCAACAACTATCGTAAAGTACGTGAATTATTTTCCACATTAATAAACATAATAAAATTAAAACTACAACAGGAAGTATCGTAAACTAATTTTTCTTCATTAGAACGGCATTTTTTTACTGTCGATTCAAAAATCAATAAACGCTTCCCTCTACACATTTCCAATATCGATTCAAAAATCAATAAATGAATTTCTCTACACAAAAGAGGTAAGACAAATTGGTCATATTTGCTTAACTTTTATGTATATATATATATATATATATATATATATATATATATATATATATATATATATATATATATATATATGTATGTATGTATATTTTAACAACGATGATTTATTACATAACCTACAAGTTCCACGCTTTATATATATATATATATATATATATATATATATATATATATATATATATATATATATATACATATATATAAAGCGTGGAACTTGTAGGTTATGTAATAAATCATCGTTGTTAAAATTAATATAAAAAAGATATTCTTAGACGTCAATTTGTTTGAAGAAATTAACATCCAGGCAATATCTAAAATAAGAGTGTGTGGAACGACAGGTGAATAATTTCTTGAAAGATTGTTACAGCACATCTTCTGTGTAAACTGAAATTTACGAAATTAACTTATATAAATTTCCAATTTACTATAATTTCTACGTACAGTTTGAAAACTTCAGGCACCTTCACGTTTATTTAAACGTTACATTAATATAAAACGTTAATAGGCAAACATTTGGGCAATAACGTCAAACGTTTTGTATATTATCGGCTGGAATATCATCGATGACTATTAATTCCCTATAATGAGTTATAGGGTAATTACATTAATTAGGTAGTCGAATCGGTAGATCCCTTATCCTTCACTTGCAACATGTCGGTAGTGAACATGGGGGCGGGACGGGTTAATGCATTTGATTCATGGAACAGGGCGGAAATTTTGAAATTAAAACGTAAACGAACTATTTCAGCAATGTTTTGGGCATGCGCAGAATACGGAAATCCGTCTCCGTCAGCTTTACTCTATGGCAGAAACCGCTGTACCTGGGTCGTGCGTGGACTGGGACTTGTTCCGCGCAGAGCTACACGCAGGACAGGGAGACTTTAGCGCTGGGTTAGGCGAGTATCCGATACGACGCGCCCATGTAGGTTAAGGTCTGCTCAGCCTTGCCCGACACACTCATGCGGGAATCACATAGCCCCGACCAACACAGCACGACACGACCAAAAACGCAACCACGACACATTTCAATGTGACTACTTGTATTAACAGCACGACCGACACCACGCTCTCGGCATTTGACCTAACTATTTAGAAGGCGCTGATCGGCTACGTTAGTTACAAAGGGGATGAACAAGAGGGAAATTTGTAATACATAATCGTGACAAATTGGTATCGCTAATGCATACAAAGGTAAAATTATTATTTTTAAGCGTTAGATACAGTAATTTTCAATTTATTCTTCTTTTAAGCTGCGTATTTACTATTGTAGGGAAAGCTCGCAATGCAATTTCGTTTTGCAATGTTGTACATTCTGTGCGTCGTGCCGCACGACACGACAAAGAATAGAAATAATTTCTAATCCAAAATTGCTGGTCGTGCGACAGAATCGGTCGGGCTTACGAGGATCTATCTTGTATTTCATTGGCTGTTGGCCGTCGTGTCGCGCGCGTCGGGGCTGTGTAATTCCCGCATTAGCCATCTGCATCGCTCACCGCCACTGCTGTTCGACTTCACCGCAATTTAAGTCTGCTGGGTCTTTAAGCCCCTGTCACACTGTCCAATTTTCTACTTCAATAGTATGTTTGACAATAAAATTTGAAGACAAAATCCACCCATCAAATTTTTGCTTCCAACAAATGTTATAAAATAATCTTGATGGGGTTTTAAAATTTGTCTCACTGTCAAATTATTTTTACTGGGAGAATATAGATAGAATTACTGTATTATTTAAAAACTATTTCTATAGTGAGATATTGATTTTTCGCCCCATGCGGTTCATTACAGGAAGACATGTGAGGAATGTTATAATTTATTTTCGCTTCTTTAATAAATTCAAATTTTATTTATCAGAGATGTTCCCTGCACAATGGCATTTAATACCTCTGAGTTCATAATATTATGAGCAATATTTACATAAAATATAAGTAATGCACAGACAGTTTCTGCATAAATTAATTATCTTTATAATCTACTTCGTTTCCATCAAGTGCCCGTTATTTTAAAGTTTCTTGATGTCCATTTTTGTCGTGCACGATTCTGATTTGCATGTACCGTCAAACATCAAAGAGATTTTCGAACCGGTCCAATCTTCAAATGTTTGATGAAAACTGAATCCATCCAACTTTTTCAGACCAAAATGGCGAAATTTGTGACTTTCAATGACGTCATAACTTTATTTGAACAAACTTATTGGAAGTAGTTTGATGGAAAATTTTGACAGTGCGACAGGGGTTTTAGGCCTGCATATACAGACCAGAGCTTCAGAAAAAAAGAGCACTTTAACTCGAAAAATTGTTTTTTTTTTTTTTTTTAATATTATTTTTGTCTGCTTCAATATCATTTGAAAAAACATCTCCCATTCGAAGAACAGTTAATGTACAGTCCACTTGTTTAAAGAAGAAATGACCAAAGGGGCGTTTTCACAATAAATTTAGATAAGGAAACTTTAAGAATCAGAAATTTGAAGTAGTACAGGGGCGTATAGCTCACATTTACCTGTATTACTACACCTTAAAATGAGAGGGCCAGTACTGAAGGTGTCATAGAGGCTAACTTTCTACGGAATGATTAAACGCCTGATCAGTGTCATAGAGTACATATAGTATGCAGGGAAGAAATGATGTGGCAGGTCCTTTCATGTGGGCGAACCCATTCTCCGACTGGCCGCGGGCCTTACGTCCGGTTGGCCAATGCAGATTGGGCGAATTGTCACCGTTTAGGCTACTTCAAGGCCAAATTTGCGACCAAAAAATACGAAAATGCGACTATCGCAATTTACGCGATTTTTGTTATGAATTTGCGATATCTGGGCGACTTGAAATTATTTACTTAGTATCGGTATATTGTTTGATTGCGAACAAGATAAATAATTCTCATTAGTAAGATCAGTTTTTTAAACGGCAACCACTGTGTATACAATTTAAGAGAGTCTCTTGTTCAGATTCTTGTTACTCGCTGCAATGAATAGTTAGAGACCTGAAGAATTCGCGGATTCATTTTGGGACAAGTTAGAATACATAAAATGTGTGTTTATATATAACATTAGCCATTGGTCCACACAGTGTTTGACACTTCCTGGAGAACGCTGGCCCAATCGTTGCCTCCCACTGTGACAGCAGACAACTAATGCACAGTTGACATCGACAAATTTGTACATAAAACTGTAGAATATAGCCTGCAGGTCATTGAACTCGCGAATTTTTCAGGTCCCTATGAATAGGCGATTTGAATATCACGTGATTGTTTATGAGTACTGACTTTTTTTTTGCGCGGGCCTATATCATTTTTAAGTTTTAAAACAATCCGTGTTTCATGCATATAAAATATTGCATGACAAATTTGAAATATATATATTTTTTTAATGCAGTTAATATAATGTGTAATCAAAATGGGCGACATTTGGGCGACAAAAGATTGGCCATTTAGACAACTTCATCAAAAACAATCTGACAACCTTGATTGTTAGTCGGGTTGCTGACTGGTTAGTAAGTTACCGGGCGCAGATTGGCGAATGGCGTTCCAACATTTTGGAGTTCGTTAAACAAGCAGCTTTTCCACTTTCTATATCCTCGACTACTCTATGGCGTTGTATTTCTGCTTTTCGAACTCTAAAGACTTTGCAAACTTTGTCTGCTTCCTTCACGTTTCAGCTCGGTACCTGTCGGGACTCATTATCGCAGATCATCACTTTTTCTGGCATCATAATTTGAGACCAGGAAATTTCACGGATTAATTTTGCAGCTAGCTAGACTCCACAATCCTTGTGTACCAGAGCCTTATTTAGTTGTTCATTGGCTGATGCCCCGGTTTCATTGCAGACCAGGTTGAACATTATTCGGTCCTAGTTTTCTTGCAGATTAGTAATTGGTTCAGATTTGTTCAGGGTATGTCTTACAGACTACTATCCAATGGAGAGAGAGAGAGAGAGAGAGAGAGAGAGAGAGAGAGAGAGAGAGAGTGTGTGTGTGTGTGTGTGTGTGTGTATCAAATGTACACATGTTTGAAGTCTAGCTTGTCTTAAAATGAAATCGTGAAATTTTCGGGTCTCTAATCATAACTGGCCTTCGACATGTAGTCGTATAATTAAATATTCGTAAAATCATTATTTATTATGGTTTAAATTGCTAGGGCTAAAATCGCTAACGCAGTCAAGGGGTTTGTACCTAGAAAGTAATGTGTTACTGTGATACCTCGTGGAAAGAAGCCATCTGGCAAGCTAAGCGGAATTCGGACTCACTGTTTGACACGCCGAACGCTAATTCCAATAGCAAACGCACCTGTGTTTACGTTACTGTACACTACTTCGCCCACTTTCTCAATCCGGATATACGGACAGTATGGTGACGTCAAGTAAAAACTTGTTAGGGTTTGCTTGCCCTCTTTCATTACACGTGCAATAGAGCCTCACACGACTTGTCTTTGCTCCAGCAGATTTCCATTCTAGCATATATATATATATATATATATATATATATATATATATATATATATATACGAGTCATACCTACTGTATTATCATGTGCCATATAAGCATGTTCGTTTATGTCATCCTTCCTTCTGTTCATTCTGTTTATACTGTAATTTTTTTGAATACGACATAGAGCAATAGTTGATGTTCCGATAGATTACACAAAAATGCAAAGTAGTTGTTTTTGAAGTTGTTTCTTCTGGCGGATTTTTATATCTATTTTCCTCTGGTTGGCTGCAGAACATAGAAACCAAGGACATGTCAGGATATTTTAACTGTTTGGAAAAAATATATAATTTTGGGATAAGTTGAGGAATTCTATGACCTTTTTTGTTCTCCCTTGATTGTTCTCATTTGTTTAATGGTCTGCAGTATATTTTACACCATCTAAAATAAATTACTTGACATTATTATAACTGATTTATTTCTGACAGGGCCACGTGCTGAAATTTTTCAGTGTTTGGGGACAAAATTACTCGCTTTGCCCTTGGCGAAGGCTGCAGATCACGCAGTTCAGTAGTTTTATTGGATAGTTTTTTGTTATCTTCCTCGAAATCTCTTCTTGTTTACATATTTATTTTATTTACTTATTACCTGTTATGAACATTTACCATATCAAAGATACTTACGAAAAATTCTTTGATATGAAATGGCTGTATTATTGTCGTCGACTATATTCATTGTAAAAAACATATTCCCTATATGTAGACAGCAAGCTCGGTAATGTGTTTCGGAATTCATGAACAGAAACGTGAGTTTACACAAAAGGATGGAAAATTAAACATTATCGTGTGTGCGTAAGAATCTTACGACAGGAATGAAGGTAAATTGTGTTCGGCATCAGTGATTGAAAACATTGTAAAATACTCATAATCAAGAACAATGTTACAGTCTGTAGTATGACTACAATCTGTAGTGCTCTTATTTCAGTCTTCTGTGACAGCTGTGACGCTGACATTTTCTTGTGACTGTCGACTTTCGACACAAATTTTAACAAAATCTCTTTTTAAATTGCCGGAGAAAATTATACGTTTTTTTTTTTTTTTTTTCAATCATTTACCATGCAGCAGTATGAAAATTTTCAGGACTCTGAAGTATATCTTACACATAGGGGCAGGGATGGTAAAGACTGTTCACGATAAAATGAGCATTTTTGAAATCAACCCTTGAAAAATGTCACTGCCCCTACCTGCGTGTATTTTTTTTTAAACCGGAACACGTAGTGCCAACTTTACGTTGGCAACAACGGAATGGAAGTAGTGCCATATCTCAACGTTCAATAAAAAATGTCCGGTGAAGATTTGTCGATACCACAAGGATTTATTCTTCTTATATATATTTTTGATGCATGTATGTATTAGAACATTTTTAATGTATTTACTTTTATAATAATTTTACAGTTTCCCCTTAGTGACGCATGAATAAAGTGATCAGGTCCACGGCTAAGTATGGCGGAAGGATACGTAATGTGTTTAAAAGTAGATCTTAAGCAGGAATTTAAAAGTGCTCATTTTACCGCGGACAAGCTATAATTAGAGACCTGCAGAATTCGCGTTATTATTTTGGGTTACATTAAACTTAAAACACACGTACCTTTGCAATACGTTCTTGATTGAACCGTACTTTATTTGATACGCCCCAGGTAACCTTGCGCCAATAAATGAACACTTTACAATTGCGTGTCCCAATCACGTGCAGTTCAGTCATAAAGGCGGAGTGACATCGCATCTATATTCCATTCCCGATTGGAAGCGACTTATGAACCTTTGAAAAAACGCCCTAGCCATTAGCTGCATGCATAGCTAGTAAAAAAAAAGTTGCAGGTTCTGGTGCAGGTACAGCACCCGCACAAGAACCTGCAACTTTTTATTACTAACTATGCATGCAGCTAATGGCAAGGGTGTTTTTTCAAAGGTTCATAAGTCGCTTCCGATCGGGAATGGACTATAGATGGCAACCAATGGAGAAACGACGTCGGCTCGAGTATGCACAGTGCTGTGAAGTCTAGTCTGATGCCTAATAATTACGCGAATTTCGCAGGTCCCTGCCTATAATGACCTGGCAGTCAACTCTCAAATCACAGGGTGAAGAAGTGAAACAGCCGCTTATGCCGCGAACTTGAGCCGCAGACGCCAGAACAACGGCGTCTCTGGCCGGCAACACCTCGTCGCAACGTTAGCCAATCAGCACGTGGTAACTAACTTGCCAGCCGTTAGCCGGCTGCCGCAAGCAGTGTCTAGTTGAACTCAACGCTCGTCCCCAGAGACTCGCGGAGATGGCAAATGTTGGTCCTTAATGTTGAAGTAAAGCAACTGCGTATGGAGAACTGCATCCGACTATACAACGTGAAGAACGCATTAAAAAAGTAGTAAAGACACTATATATATATATATATATATATATATATATATATATATATATATATAGAGAGAGAGAGAGAGAGAGAGAGAGAGAGAGAACAACGTTATAAAATATACTTTCCAAACATTAAAAAAAATAGTCGAGATAAAATCTATCTGTGTTTTTAACCAAATTTAAGCACATTTCCATTTTGGATGCTTCAGAAAGCAGAATTTGCACGAAAATCGTAGTCATGGAATATCGTCATAATATTTACTATGATTGTGTGTAAGAAAATTGTAACAAGAATGTAGAAAATAATTTTTACAGTTATTTTTATGTGCATCCATTAGTCACAAACATTTATGGCTGGCACTGACATAAATAAAGTTAATTATAAAATTAATATGATACAATATTACTGTGATTTTATTACATGTAATCACAGTAAATATTATGACAACCTGTCTTGAAGAAGATTTTCTTGTAAATTCTGCTTTCTGAAGCATCCAAAACTGAAATGTACTTAAATTTTATATATTAAAAAAAAGGGGACTTCATCGATTGATTAATTGTTTATATTTGAAAATTATATTTTACTAAAATATTTTATAAACTTGCAAAATATATACATTCTTCTTTCATATGCAGCATAAATCGCACTTTTCTGACAGCTTTCATGGTGCCTGTACTGCATTTTAAATGAGTTCTTCACGTTGTGTAGTCGGGCACAGTGATCCTTGGGCAGTTGCTTTACTTCAACCTTAAATAACTCCCACCTATCAGGCACTTGAAGATATTTTACAGAGTGTTCGAAATACACGTTTTCCCACGGAATTATTAAACTTGCGTACGACGTCGTTATCTGCGAAAAGAACACACACACTTCATAAGAGCGCTATTGGGTGCTTTCAAGACGTCTCGCGCGTTGGAAACACAATTTAAAAACACTCCAACAGCTAAAAACCGGCTAGAAACGCGCTGTATCTCAAGATGCACGTGTCAGATACATACAAAACTACTCAAGAGCCCTGCATTGAACCTGCCTACAGACTTTCCGCCAGTAAAATAATATGGCAAACTCTGAAAGTTCCACAGGTACAGGACAGAACAAAAATTGCATTTCATCAGTACCCGGCTGTTGGGCATAACTGCTCTCTATTATATACATTTAAAACAAAACAACATTAATGGACTTCCTATTAAACATTACTCAATTCCTTTATCAGGTAGTAGCCAAAAGGGGGATCTCTGGACAAGTTTTTAATCCCCCTCCCCCCATACTGAACCCAATTAAAAGTCTTGAACTCTGTTATATGAAATCCAATATATTAATTAAAATTAATATTTTTGGGGTAGGGGGTTTTAATTTAGAAGGAAGTATATAATTAAACATTTCATAATTCTTTAAAATATATAACATATTATGGTCCCATAGGTACACGCAGCGCGACAAGAACACTGCACTGTGTCAGTTCAGAGCCTTGCGCTTAGCGGCGATGGGACCCTTGTTGTACGAGGCAGTGTCACCCTTATCTCCCTTGCGCTTCTCAGTCTCAAACGTGCAAAAAAGCTGTACACTCGAAGCAATTGTTTGGGAAATTTGCCATACCAGGGTATACGCGTAGTGAGAAAGCGGGAATGGATATTTTTTTCCTTTGTACATTAATTGTACATTTGTTCAGGAAACAGTCAAAAACGCGTAGGGAAATTCCCAACTTTGTATAGTAGCAAAACTGAACATTCCTATATCTGCAGCTTGATGTGTGGTAATATTTTCATACAGTGTAGACTATAGGTTAAAAACTTCCATTACAGTTTAGGAGGTTTGCCAGAATTTTTTTTTTGCAGTGTAGGTTGGCGGGAACCTCAAGACACCGGAGATGCGGGCAGCGTCCAATAATGATAGCGCAGTTGTAGAGGGACCTTAGCAGGGAGATGACACTAGATACGTCCTTTCGATTCACTGTTTACTCAGGTCACAGCCGTGTTGCCAACATCAAAAATACAATTGAAATTTAATTCATGTTTAAAAATTATAATCTAAGGTACGACCAAAATACCTTTGCTCGGTTTATAACTATGAGGTGGTTAGAAATATAACTTCACTTTCAACATATGGCAAATAACACAGCGACTATTTTGTAACTTCACTCGGCAGTTGTACAACAGTTGCTGCCCTGTTCAACTTGATGCTTCGTGAATGGCCTGCTGTCATGTTCACCGAGACGAAATCGTTGATTTTTTATTTGATTTGTTAGAAGGACGTAGGGTGTTAGAAAACATGAGGAGTCGCAAGTCTTCAATGCCTAATTGTAGGAAGAATTGGACGTCAACCCCCGAAATAACGTAGACTATACCAATTTCCAAGAGAATGAACAGTAAAAAAAAAACTTAAAAGCAACGGGATTACCTAGACAATGTTTACCTTGACGAAGGTGCGGTTGTCTATATTGTATCATCTGGGTAGTCAGTATCTGAATTCATAGCTTTTCATCGTGCTGATGTGCTTTGACGCACACGGAGCTACGGCGACTGAGCGATTAAGCAAGCTCGCCTCAATCCCCGGCCGGGTCACCGGATTTTCGCAAGTGGGAATCGTGGTGGACGATGCCGTTGGTCGGCGGGTTTTCTCGGGGAACCCCCCCGCCTCTTCATTCCGACGCTGCTCCATATTCACTTCAATCACCCTCATCGGCTCTCTAGACCTTGCTGTTAAGAGCCTCCCAAATCTCTTCACTCACTCACTTTTACGAATGTTGTTATGTTGGCAATATAACGGCGGCCTTTTTACATTAAGGAGCTCAAGTAAAGAGCTCGACGTGATATATGTAAGTTTACCGTCTCTGCTTTACTTGCTCTGTAGACCGTAGAGCGGCTTGGTGAGGGGTAAAGGGGGGAGACGGGGAAGAAGTTGTCGTAGTCGCGGTCGCGGCGCTCAAGGCTACGCCCGCCGGAGGTGAGGTTGGAACACTCGGCGGCAGCGGAATTCCAGCCGCTGGTGAAAGCGAAGACGTCTGACCTTTACGCTCGCCACGACGACGACGGCACAACGTCTCGTATTCCGGGCGCACCCCTCCCGCCTTCTTCTTGGCACGTCCCGGCGCACGCACCGCCGCCGCCGGCGCCGTCTCCAGCCACAGCTGACGTTGCCGTCAGTCGAGCGGCGTCCGTCCCCCTGCGCGAACGCAGCAGCTCGGAAACTGGCATGATCAGCGGGTCGAAACTCTATAGGGATTTCGTGGGCCACTAAATTATAGGGTAGGATGACTTCGCCAACTGTTGAAAAAAAAATTAAAATAATTCTCATTAATAAAGAAAGCTGTATATGTTATAAACATTGTAATTTTATTTTTAAATACACTTAAGTCACAATTAAATAAAGTTTAATTATTCTCATAATCATTCAGAAAATATATAATTTTGATGTAGGCATGCACTGTCAGAGACTAAGCGTTGAGTTGTTTTGTTTCCGTTGTTATGTTCGTTGCTGGAGAAGGTGGAGTTGATTTTTTGCAATCTATTGCAGGAATTGGAATTGAGCTTTATTGAATTTTAAAATGCTGATTGCCTAAGAATAAATGGTATAAGAATTATTGATATCAGTGACAATGCCTTTTTAAAATAAAGAAATACGAACAATTAGAGTTTTAATAAACGATTGTGCAGTTAACATAGTAGCCAACCTATGTATTCTCTACCGCCAATTGTTAAACACACATTTAGTTCCATCTTACCGTTTGTAAATACAGTATTTAATTATGACATTTTAACCCAATTGTTATTAGAAGTAACTGAATCGTCTGTCTGAAAACTGAAATAATTATGTTTAAGAGTTGCGCGGTTGGCAGAAAATTGTACCTAATAGTCCAAACATAGAGGAAAATAAGGGCTCACCAAAATAGCACTGAGCTTCGTCTCTTTATCTTACTTGTTTTGTGCGCATGATGTTATTACCTCACTAAGTACTCTACACGCTCGATTGCGCAATGGAGCGGAAACAACGGCCACGCGCTTATTGCATCACGTTGGTTGGAAATGAAAATGCAGATACTACACACCATGTTAACAGACTTGGAGCACTTGCACCCATTCATGCCCAGTCTACGCAACTGTATACATAACGCATAGTTAGGGACATGTGTTTTTCGCGAAAATATTTATGACCATGCTTCAATATCCTACGTCCACCACGACTTCCTTTGGTTA
The DNA here is from genome assembly GCA_029891345.1 of Dryococelus australis. Classification (NCBI taxonomy): domain Eukaryota; kingdom Metazoa; phylum Arthropoda; class Insecta; order Phasmatodea; family Phasmatidae; genus Dryococelus; species Dryococelus australis. Next base: position 116,060,388 of record CM057000.1, on the reverse strand, counting down.
TTGGCCGCGTGTCTACGTGAGAAGACCATGTTCTTATTTGACTGGGCCAATCGTAATAACGTAATCCGATAATGAACTCCCATGATTCACGCGCAGACACTTAATACACGTGACATTTAAAATCATCGAACCACAAAAGTGGATATGAACAAAAGTGTTTTGGAGTGCAACTGATATTGAAATCTTTTCGCGAAAGAATCACCTGTCCCTACGCATAGGAAGGATGTGTTAGCGCACTGCGAGGCTCAGTGAGATATTCCTAGCGAGAAACTGACTCGCAAACCCAGCCACTCTTCTAGGTTAATGAATAGGTGTTATACCTAGTGCCACCTATTTTTCCTCGAAAAAGATTTAAGCACATGCTAGACTAACTTCGCACATGGACATTTGCAAACGTCCTATGGCTATCGGACGCGCGCCTGTGTGAGAACAAGTGTTCTATTCCACTGGGCCAATCAGAGTTAAGTTAGCCCGACACCGAACGTCTGTGAGTAGCTGGCAGACACGTGAGACGCGTGAGCGTTGACTTTCTCCAACCACAAACTTGATAATGAAGAAACGTGTTTTGCAGTACAACTAGTCGTGGAATCTTTTCGCAAAAAAACAGGTGGCCTTAGATATACCGGCCTAAGTACAGCACATCCCGTACATTTTTTTTATGTTGGTTTGAAAAGGATAACCTTACTTTCCATAATTAAATGTTAATGTACATTATATACTCAGTTCAGCCATACTGCAAACTACATAAATACATCCGTCTTCTATCTATTCACACACAGGGGCCATGGTGGTGTTAGTAGCCAGACTCCTCGCCTCCCACCAAAACGAACCGGGTTCGATTCCCGGCGGCTTCACCAGGATTTTCTTGAATGTAGGGAACGTAGCGGACGTTACCGTTTGACGACGGGTTTTCTCGGGGTCTCCTTCGCCCGCCCCTGCGTTCCACCGGTAGTCAAGTCCTCACTGTTGATCGCCGACCAAAACTTATCAAACAGATAATTAAAAGCACGTTTGAAAATTGTTTACCTCTAAAAAAAAAAACCCTACCTTGCAGCAAGTTCACACCAGCAATCCGCGCCAGCGTCACGGTTAGCGCACGAAGCAGTTGTGCTCCAGACCTCGTGCACTCGAGTGGGGCCAAGGTGGCTGAGCGATTAGCACGCTCGCCTCCAGCCAAGGTGAACCGGGCTCAATCCCCGGCAGGGTCACCGAATTTCCGCAAGTGGGAATAGTGCCAGACGATGCCGTTGGTAGGGATCTCCCGCTTCCCCCGCCCCACCATTCCGGCGCCGCTCCATATCCACTTCAATCACCCTCATCGGCTCTCAAGACCTCGCTGCTAAGAGCCGCCCAAATCTCTTAACTCACGCGTGCACTCGATTCGCGATATCGGCCGGTAGGAGAAAGACGCAGGTGGTACGCCGATGACCTTGCAGCAGTGGATCGGAACAACTTCAACATGCACGTAGCGCGTTGTAGAAGTAACGGAATTCGACCTTGCGTTCTGCGAGTCGTGGCTTCCAGCCCACTGGACACCGTATCCTACACGTGGTTCCCCGTCGCCTTTCCACTTGCGATCCCTTGAGGTGCAGAACTCCCCAATATCTAGGGCCACCTGTTGCTGGCGAAAAGATTCGCGTGGGGGCTAGACTACAATACCTTACGCGCACACTTTTGGTCTTCATTTGACCATTGGCCGCTTGTTTTTTGTGTGGAGATACTCTGTTACTTGAGTGAGCCAATCAGAATTAAGTTTCTCCGATACCGACCTCTGTGATTCGCGGTCATACAAGTAAGACGCGTAGCTAGTCAAATGATCCAATCACGAACGTAGTTCTGAACTATAGTGCGTTGTAACTCAACTTGTCCGAAAATATTTTCGTGAAAAACAGGTGCACCTACCAATACAACACACACACTGCCTGGTTACTATACTCGCATAAAATAAAATAAACTATTGCATTCTTTATGACCACTGTCATAATCGCTGTCATTATAAAACTAATATCGATGCTACCAACGTCGATTATGGTGGGCAAAAGACAGCGAGGATACATTACATGTTCTTAATTAGACGTAAACAATGTTAAGGGCTAAAGTTACTAGTAGCTATGTAAAGCCGATCCGGGCACAACGGGATCCGAGAGATCAGGTAGGAGTTTGCCGCGATGACGTCACAGGTATGACCGGCGGCCTGGGACGGTCATTTTACCGACAAAATCACTAGTTTTACCTTCAAAATGGTCCATTCAACTTTCGAAAAAGTCTGTTTCGACCACAAAATTTCTCTTTTTTTCCCTCAAACCCTCATAGATTTCCAAAAAATTGTGCAAAAAGGGTTTGGTCCTCAATGTGGCTGACTGAATCATCATTGTGGCTGAGATATCTCGAACATTAGTCATAATAAGGAATCTGAGGAGCCAATAAAATAAAACAAATTAATTTTTTTTATGTGAATATATTTTTATGATTTAAAAAATTAAGGCGCGAGTATTAATAGTGTTACTGGCATTTTCAAGGCGCACACGATCGTGATGTCATACCAATTATGTAACCTACTGTCAGGACCACCATATTAGATTTAAGAGGTATGCTCCTATCCCCCAATAATAAAAACTCAGTACCATACCAATACTCCTCTTTCAACACACACCTGTATCCAAAAAAATTAATAAAAATTAGCACGCATCAAAACCCGTCCCCTCACCCTCCCAGTGGTGCAAATTTGCCATTGCTGTTGGTTTGCCTCAAATTCTATTCCTCCATGATTCGTCTTCCCTGAAAAACAGCGTGCGCATTTGGATGCCCAGAAAGATGAAAAACAGAGTTTCTAAAGGAGTTTCATAGCGCCTAAGGCAACAGATGTTTTTGCCACTCTTCGTGTTCCCGCGTGACCCTTCAGGCGAGAAAGATTTATCCTAATGCCAACAGTTTCAAGGTTTTTATTTCAATGAGGCGATTAGTGCAATCACTTCATGATTTATAACTTTATGCACGAATTCCTCAAACACGGCAGGGCTTAAGATGATAACACAACACTACCGTTTTCGTAACCTCTTACGAGCTGATTAATAACCCATAAATGGGAACGCAATTAGACTTCAGTAATAGTATGTAATACTGGGCTGCAACCACTATTATTTATGACAGCATTTGATGGCAGCGACGGGGTTTGCTGGGGTTACAGATATTATTTCAATTACGTATTATATGAAGGTAATTTTTCCATTTAAATATTTTCCGTAATGTTCACAATAAACTCGTGTTTTGACTCCTTTCAAGGGCGTGTGCGACCATTAGAAAGCATTTCTGGTCATGAGTTGAAAACGAGTTTTCGAATTATTTAATCGGAAGGAATATACAAACGGAGTGTGTCAGTGTTGTTCCGATTCACTCTTGCGCGTGTGTTATTGTACTGACAAAAATTTGAAAACCCGGAATGAATAATTTAAATTTGACGTAATTTGGTACACATGCGTACCAACGCTCGATAAATTATCAATAGTTGCAATGATCTGTAACGCTTAGAATGACCACCAGATTGCATAAATGGTTGCACCATAATTATAACGATAGTGTAATGAGGCGTGGTGCAGAGTGTCAGTCAGCAAGAGACGATGCGGTCACCAAACCAGAGTATGCCTCCTAGATCCCTTATACATCATCGCCAGCACTTGACGGAGCTTGATAGGTTTTACATCAGGGTAGGTGGACATATCTTGCATTTACCAGGTATGTGGGGTATTCCGATGTCTTAGTGGTCAGATGTTGCAACCAGTGGGTACGTGAACGTACTCATGCACGTCGTGTAGATTCAGGTTGACCGAGACCAAAGGAGAATCGCCCTATTGTGAGCCAAGTTTTTTTTTGCGACCCCGTGACATTGGCGCCTGTCATCTGGACACAGTTACTGTGCACACTTCAAGACTCTGTGTCATCGTGCAGCAAGTCTATGCAACGGGCATGAGCCAGGTTAATTAGTTCACCGTCCCGTGCATGAGCAGTCGTTTAACACCAGAGCAGAAATTGTGACGAGTGGAGTGGTATGGATATGTATGTTGTTCAGTGCAGAATTTCGGTTCTACTTCATCACGGATGACCCTCGTGTGCGAGTATAGCGGCGCAGAAGGGAGAGGACGTACCCTGCCAATGTTTTGGAGAGAGACTCCACCATTACTCCGGGCATCATGTATGGGCATGACTTCAGGTCGGGGACTATAAGAACAAAGCGGCACGTCATTGATAACCTGCGTCCTTATATGTTACCGCTCTTCAGACAGCACCCTGGTACACAGTCTTCCAACATAACAAACGGTTATCCACTCACGGAATGTGTGTTTATGGAATGTCTGTGTCATAATGAGTTACTCTTATGGCTAAAAATGCCCGCAGATCTACTCCGGAGAGAAAATGCGTGGGATTAGGACTTTCGCCAACTTCGACCCGATGTTTATCTGAAGTAGCAGACCAGTTACAGCATCGGTGGCTCAACTTGCCTCAGAAGAAGACACAATAGTTGTTGGACTCGTCTTCCGAACCGAATCAGCTCATGTTTTCAGGCCCGATAGAGTTGTTACATCTAACAGGGACAGGATCCAAGCAGTATATCCGCAATACAACCCCCGTTGTCCTTATGAAGAGCTTTGGGAAAATAGCTTTTATAACCAGACTGAAATACGAAAAGTGGTCTTTGTGATGCATACCCCAGTTTTCTCAACTTTTTTCTTCTAAAAATATAGTTCTCAAAATATTTCAACTAAAACACTACAGGTAGTTATGCAACGTTAATGTATAGCTTGGATGCTAAACTATTGTGTATGATCATTTAGCACTAATGACATTCTTATTATTCATGTAAATGCGGAGCACAGCCCACCTCATACGTCGCCGTCAACACTCTCATTATACCTTTCTTTTGTCTGCTCATGTCTGCATGGAGCCTGTTTCGGAGATGCTGCCACCTGCTCATAGTCAATTATGAATTACGATTTACTAATTTACCAATGCATAGTGGTTACTGTAACCTTGAAACTTGATGAACGAGAAGTCAGCAAAAATAACGATAGTGCCTAGTTACCTAAAAATAATGCGCTCTAGGAGGGGAGGCGGGGTTTAATTATCCCACAACGGCTTGGAGACATAACAACAAATGAAGTCTACCGAATGAAAAACGGGACAGATGGTAATTCACTAGTAAAATATGGAAATACTTACCGGCACGTTTTCTTTTAAAGAAAACTGAAAGAAAATTTATATTTACTTTTGTTGGCAGGGCGTTCAACAAGAATGTCCGGCCACACACCGCACATAGTAATAGCCTCGTGGTTTTGTCACGACTTAGCTTATCTTTGATAAAGTTTACAGGTGGAACTAGGAGACTTCGAACTGCGAAACAGGCAACTCGCTTCCTCCCGTCCTTGAGCTGGAGGAAGAAAACTATGTGTACATTGCGTGGCTTGTGGTGATGATTTCACTTTTGCTGACACAAAACCTTAAAACCACCGAAGCTTTCACTTCAGCAACCATGAGCACTGTGCGTGGCAGGTAGTAGAGGGTTTGGGGGAAGAACAAGGACTGTTTAGGGTCGCAGGTTTCAAACTGCAGTACACTTGTAAACGGAATTGCGAGGTAAGCCTAGTCACGCTAGCGCCCGCGTCTTTTCTATCCTGGACCCCTGTAAGCCACCACAAAAAACTTGATGGGTCCTACATTTTATTTCCACTTTCGAAGCACGTCAATACGGGCGACAGTAACGCGCGCGACCAGCGCACCATCGCCCGTAAGCGCAAGGCGCTGAACCGGCGTGTAGTGCTTCCGTCGTCACACTTCCCTTTGCAAAGTAGATTTGTATCAGTGGGACTTGATTACACGCGATGAAAGTCCATACATATAACTACGACTGCACGGGGTTTCTCCCTACCTCTTTTAATACACTTAATAATTAAGACGTGCAAAATTCGCGTTATCTTTTGGGGACATGATAGACTACACTGCCGTATAAACTAGTAACTACAGTTCGTGGTTTCATTGACCGCTGCATTGTAATCAACGTCACGTATCTCCTTGATCTCCTCAAGAGACACGCCACTCCACCACTGAACTTGTGTTATTGGCTCAAGAATTTTCCAAGGCTTCCCAAACATAAATTTGGCCAATGGCTGGCGTTAGTCTAATGCATAATAACTTGGAGTTCTATCTGTCCTTAGATAATAACGCGAATTTTACAGGTCTCTATTATTAAGATAAAAACAACACCGTACGGATTTAGTTATTCGTTTTTTTTCCTGGCAAAAAGTCGTATTGCCAGGATATTTATTTGCTGAGATACGCGTAAACTCGCAAACAAATATTGTACAGAAAGTAGGTCCGGACTACTAAATATTAAGGTGAACCTTCGACCACCATATTGACTTTCTTGTTTTTTTTTTCTAGCTAAAAAAAAAATATTTAGAAAGTACCCTCATACTCAACTGGCATAGCTATTAATAGGGACGAGTGTATTTCGCGAAAATATATATGTTCATACTAGCTACACTTCAATATCCTACGTCTATAACCTCAACTTCCTTTGGTTATTGGCCGCGTGTCTACGTGAGAAGACATGTTCTTATTTGACTGGGCCAATCGTAATAAAGTACTCCGATACTGAACGTCCATGATTCGCGGACATACACTTGAGGCACGTGACATTTAAAATCATCCAACCACGAGAGTGCACATGAACAAAGTGTTTTGCAGTACGTGGCATTGAAATATTTTCGCGAAAAACTCCAGTCCCTAGCTAATAACCTTGCACGGCGCTACAGACATAAAGACTGGACTACGAACGCGTATTTACGTCACAATATTAATTTTGCCAAATTCTGGCAACAACTGTGATTTGCCCCACCGTCCCAGCTCCTGACTCCAACAGCGTTCTAAGACTGTGTTTATACTCTTTCTCACAATCTATAGTAGGAGCACTGCTTCGTGCTCTCTCGAGCTCTCGCCCTATGAAACTAAGAGAACTACTCTCGTTTATCTCCGATATCACGCAGACAGCTGATGCCAAAAGGCGCGAAGACATGTTAAGCTAACATCACGGTCATAGCTATTAAGAAATAATTTATATACGGTCAAAAAATTCACATATAATTATAGCACCAGCGGAACAATCGTTAGCACATATAATACTATTATTATTGTTTTATATATTACCGTAATGTTGCAACAAAGTGACAAAAATGCAAGCTTTTTGTTAGGAATGATTATATTAATATTTTTATAAATACTTGTTACGTAAGTTATTTCGTTGAAAAAAAAACTGTTGAAATGATTCACATACAGGTAAAATTCAACGTGGTTTTGACCCATAAAAGCTACGATAGCCTTATTCAAACACTGAAGCTATGTAAACAAATATGACGCGTGGCCAGAGGAGGTGAGAGAGCGCCAGTGAGTATACAACTTCGTGCTCTCCCTGTGCTCTCGCGCTTTCGCGCTATCTCCGACGAATTGAGGAGGTCAGAGAGCGTTCTCTCCGACGTCGAAATGACGTGGTCGGGAGAGCGAGAGCACGAGAGAGCGCTCTTTATGGCCAATTGTGACACGGCCTGAGGTGAACTCCCGTCTCCAAGCCAGTTTGGCTGTCCGTGGTCACCCAGCCAACCATAGCAATTGAACTGCAGATTGAAATCACGTCGTCTGGATGCTCGCAGTAGGACGGTAGACGAGGCGTAGAGAAACGGCCCTTCTGTATAGCTTCTGTGAAGCACTGTGCTCATTCGGCAAGTGAGGTCGTATCGCTGTCTCAGTGCTCTAGAATGGACCATCTGTTTCGCAGTTAGACCTGCTCATTTTGAAAGGTCTTGTCAACCAATCAAATATACGTCCACTACAACATTTGAACTTAATTATAAAATTTTACAAATTATTTCAAATAAGTTAAATGAAATAAATTCGATTATCACCTTAAAATAAAGGTGAAAATGAGATGGAACTGCAAGCATTGAAAAGTTTGCAATGAATCAATTATTATAAGATGTATCGGGCTCTCCCAATATATTACGTTTGTATTACACAACAGTTGCCACTGGATAACAGTACAACTTCCATAATGTAAAGCAATATTCGTATGTTTTCATCGTCATTTTAAGTCTATATATAAAAGTTTCAGACTGTCAAAACTGTATAAGAGAACGCGCATACCCCTGGGAAACGGTACTTAACACTTCCAGGCCCCTCCCACTCCCACCAAGGCGACCCCGGGTTCGATCCCCGGCCGGGTCACTCCGGATTTTCGCGTGTGGGAATCGTGCCGGACGATGCCGTCGGTTCGGCGGGCTTTCTCGGGGATCTCCCGTTTCCCCCGCCCTTTCATTCCGGCGCTGCTCCATTCGCATCTCAATCGCCCTCATCTGCACCAGTCGCTCAGAAGTGCATTCCACTCGCGAGCGACACACACTACACTTCTGCGAAGAAACTTGACCGGCGAGTCCTCGCGACAACATCCGGGTAAACGACGCTGCTCGCCTTTCCTACCTCCGGAGCGAACATGTCGCCTGGTGCAAGACGTCCGTACATATTCTTATTCCTACTATAGGCTGTTAACGGTAAAGTCAGCACTTTTGAGGCTCTAGTAGCTTTTTCTCTTCAGCCATTTTTTATCCTTTAAAAACCTTTTTAAATAAATATTGCCATGTAAGTAATAAACACATTGTTAGGAACCCACGAATTTCGCGAAAAGGATTCACGGCCTGTTGTATTTCAAAACAGTAGCTCAGATCCACTTTTGTGATTGTGTTATCTAGTTCTTACGCGTGTTAAATGTCTGTCCCCGAGTCAGAGACGTACAGTAGCGGAGTAACTTAATTCTTATTGGCCAGTCAACTAAGAAAATGTTTCTCACAGACACACGCCGCCAATAAGCGAAAGTAAACTGCTGACACGCTCGTAGGGTATTGAAATTTAGCATGAGTGGAAATCTTTTCGCGAAATTAGTTTGCCCCTAACAATGTGCGTATTACTTACCTGGCAATATTGATATAAAAAGGTGGTTAAAGGATAAAAAGTTAACGTCTAAGACTAAAATAAAGTATGTTTATTGACTATTAATTCAAATGATGGTGCTTTCGAAAGTGCTCACTTTACCCTGAATAGCATATACAAGTTGGGACGATCAATCTTAAAATTTGGCAAAGGGGAAATTCTCGACACTAGGTCAGCGCTAGTGTCGGAAATTGACCAAAATGTCTCTATTTTCTACTTTAAAAAACCGGATAGGTGTAGTAATCACAAATCCAACATACAATAACTTCTGTGACAAAGTAAAATCTTCCTCTTTTATTATTCACGTAGCTTAATTATTTTTAAAGTTACCTTTTCGAACACTGCGCTCCTAGCGGGGGAATTTTTACCTATACCAAACTCTCCTATGATATATCTCGTTTTGCTCCTAACCTTAGTAGAATAAAGCTTATCCATAGAGCTAGTGAATTTTCGCGAAAGAAAAAAATATGAGTACGCGGTAGACTTTAATACCATAAGCACCCAACAGAAGTTTGTCTATGTCCATTGGTTGCTGTCTGCTTGAGAAGGCGTTTTCTTATTTGACCTGGCCCCTCAGAATTCGGTAACATCGGCACGGCCCCTGCATGATTCGTGTGCAGACAGTTAACACGTAATTCAGCTAATCAAGATAGGGTAAACAAACCTACAGTGTTTTCAAATATAACTTGTCCTGAAATCTTTTCGCGAGATTTCACTGTCCCTACAGTTATCCACGGACAAAAATATCACAGTGTATAAGCTGTTCACGGTAAACTGAGCACTTTTTAAAGCGATGCGTGTAAACTACTTGTATGCACTTCGTGTATTCTTCCAGCATATGGAAAATTAACGTTCTCGTGGGCCCCGCCGCTTTATTCATACGTAAGTCAAGTGAAAATGCAAAATTATTAGAAAAGTAAATGTTCCCCAGAGTTGCTCATTCTCTCATTAATAAGCAGTAAAAATAAACATGAAGCAAAATACATAATTTCAGTGTTCACAAAAGTTTACCTGATACTTTTGAATTCAACGTTAAGACATGGAACTACTTCCCCTCCGTCGTTACCAGCTTTACTGGGCACAAGCCATAGTCAGTGCACCTGTTAATGTACATGCAGTTATAGGGTGTTCACGGTAAAGTGAGAACTTTTGTGTTCCTAGTTACTTTTTCCTTTCAGTCATTTTTAATCCTTTAACCACTTTTTTTTAAATGTAAATATTGCTATGTACGTAGTTAACACCATGTGTATATTCTACCGCACGCTGAAGTGAAAGTCTAAGGCTAAAATAAAATATATTTATTGACTATTATTCTAAATGAGAGAGATTTCGAAAATGCTCACTTTACCGTAAATAGTCTATAGGGAGAGTTAGATTTTTCAAACGTTGATTTCAAAAGAATCCAAATAGTCGTGAACAGCCACCTATACCGCGAACGCGAGCCGCACACGTGCCAGCAAAATGGCGTCGCCGGCCAGCAAAATGTCCGGGCCGCCGTTCACGAATCAACGCCCTGGTAACCTACTCGCCATACGGCAGCCCAGCCAATCAGGAATCTCCCGCAGCGTGCAGCAGCGAATCAGACAAAATGCCCGTTCTCAGACCCTCGCGCACGCAGCCAACCAGAGAATGGGCGCACCTGCCCCGAAAGGAACCACCGTGTCATTTCGTCTCTGTTTGTTTATCCACTCTGTGTTGGCAATACACATGACTGTGCCTCGAGAAACTGTCTGTACAGTAAAAAGAAACGCCAAGATTACTGATTTATGGATGTTTTTGCATTCTTGAGGCAATTACATTTCTGCTTTTAAACAAAGCCCATGAATGAACGAATTCACTGAAAGTAATTACAAGGTATTCAGCTATGATATATCGTTTGCTTCTAGTACAAAGGCATTTCAGTAGCTATAAGTAGAGACGTTGCTGTTACATAGGATTAAATGCACCGCGCGTACGTCAGAAAATTTTCTTTCAATTTTTGTTGCCGCTTGTGTATAAAAATGCTTCCTCATTTCACTCGACCGTACACTAAGAGAAAATCTAACAAAATATTTGTTTGTATAGGACCAAATATATATATTTAGTTGCCCTAACGAAATATATTGTTGAGCAAACAAAATTTTAAGCAACAAAATTACTTTTATTCATCTAACAAAATATATGTTTGAATAAACAAACTCTCTGTGTTGGGTAAAAAAAAAATTTGGCTGTCAATTACAAAATTTGATGAATCAATTGTATATATTTGCTTGGCCACTCATTTGACTGCCTTCGTTCGAAAATACAGCTCGAGAGTTTGTTTGTATTTATATATTTATATATTTGTTTGTGTGTGTGTGTGTGTGTGTATATATATATATAAGTTTTCCGGCGGCCTCAGTTATCACATTAGCTGAGATTACTAATGCGTAATGCTCGGACGCAGGTGTCCTAGATTAGAGACTCAGTCGAACTTGTAAAATTGTTTTGTATCCGCCCAAACTGTTTAATGTAAGTGTAACCAAACAAATCGTTATTTGCACCAGCCAGATCTTATAGTCTGGGGCAACCAAATGAGAACAACAAAATAATTTGGTTTCAGCAAAAAATATATATATTTTGTTGCCCCTATACAAACAAATAATTTGGTTGCACCAAGCAAATCTTGTTTGAATCAACAAAAAAATTTTCTCGGTGTACCACAGCATTGCGCCTAGTTTAGAAATACTACTGGACCAAAAGCCTAAGTAGTTTTCGTCTCCTTAAAATGATTTATAAAATTAAACAGCAATGACGTGTTATATATTGTCTTCTGAAACTATTAGCAAAATTTTGGGATTTCTGGAGGTCGAAAGTCATCACTGAGTGCAGACCTATGATCAATTTTGACCGCATTGCGAGTACACAAGAGATTTGACTCATGGTGTTGAACGGCAGAATCTGAAGGCGCACAGCCAGTGCAACGAAACTTAAGTGGGCGTGAAGAAGACGAAATGAGGGTTTTAAAAAGTTATATTAAGTGCCGATGTAAAAGCTTTCTGTAAATAGGCAGTAATCGCTCACTAGAGCACCGTTTGCGCTAAAAGACAATTCTAGGTAATATGGTAATCACTATAGACCTACCAGTCGCTATAAGTTAGTGCGTCGAACACTCGGCAGTTGTAGATTCCAAGACCAAAAATCAATCAATTGTACGCTGGCGATTTAAGTTCAAAGTCTGCATGCGTATGCAAATAAATATGTAATGTTTATTTTCAAGCTAGTAATACACGCACACACACACGCCGATTCGCCTCAGACGAGAGAGAGAGAGAGAGAGAGAGAGAGAGAGAGAGAGAGAGAGAGCGTGTGTGTGTGTGTGTGTTAAGTTTAAGTCTCCTGAACGACAGCATAGTTTCTTCGCACTTTTTGAAACAAACATTTGAAAAATCACCCCTAAATATGCCATGTATCACAAGCGTTATATACCTCTGTTAATATGAACTTACCTTATTTTTCGTTAAATTGAAGTTTTGCATGTATTTTACTAATAAATTATAATAATTCATTCATAATAAATATAAAGAAAAGCAGTGAAAAAAATATATGTTGGAAGCGCCTAATAAGAAATAGTTATCATGCAAAATATCATTACAATTGAGTTCGCACGAATTCGGTGCGTTGATTTTTGGTGTAATTTTGTAGACTTAGGCTATGTCCGAATTCGCCTGAAGTACAGACTTGTGCGTACCTCTCGACAGAAGTGGAAGTTGTATACTTCTCGCATACTTGCGGAATGTGTGTCGCCATTTTGAGAAGCAATTTGTAGGTTGTAATTGATTTCCACATAATTATTTGATTTAAAGTTTAATAGGGCAGCATTCCTACTTCTTTGAACTGAATGAATATTTATCGCAAGCTTCACCTTAAAAATGGGTCTAAGCAATAAATTCGTATTAAGTCTGTGTTCCTAACCTACAAAAGCTAAGCTAAAAACAGCAATCCAAACTGCACTTACATACAATAATGCAAAGCAATAAATGTTAATGTAAATCAAATTTAAATATTATTTAAATAATTTATTAACCCCTAAAACCTTCGGCAATTATCAAATTCTTAGTCGGAATACATGGACATTTTAAGTGGTTAGCTGGCTAATAACTGGGACCGAAGCCAATAAGACTGCATGTCCGAATTCATCAGGTTTGGTGCCAAGGGCAGTGAAGTACGCAAGGATGCAAGTACACAAGTATATACCTGAGTTCGGACACGGCCTTAGTTTTGGCACGAGGCGGAGGAATATCCTGGAAGGAGAACTTTAGCAGGGCTTCAGAAAAGTTTGAAGTAACCGCGAATGGATGATATATGTACAGTGAGGGCTTCTTCTATGAGGAGCTGCAGGTCGACGTGACCCACGCAGGTTGTGTTTGCGCCTCGCTGGACGTGGAGTTGTATCGGGTGCAGCGACGTCGAGAGGGTCGCACAAGCAGAAGGAAGGTAATCGAGGCCAGTCAAGCCTGTCCGGTCCGGGTGCCGTCGCTCATCCGATCCACAGCCAGGTTGCATGGCACGTAACTAGACCTGCGTGCGTGGCCGCAGCCTCCGGTACACATTCCTGCATCCAGCTGCGTGCCTCTTGCGTTTCCCCCGGCACGCGGCCTCGTGAGGTAGCAGGGTGTGCCGGCACGACAGTCGCCAAGCCTCGTGCTAGACATCTTAACATCTATAAGCCGTTCACGGTGAAGTCAGCACTTTTTAAGGCCCTGCTAAACTTTCCCTTTTAGCCGATTTGTATCTTTCCGCCACTTTTTCATATAAGCAATGCCATGTAACCAATAAACATAGTGCATACGTTCCACCTCTCCCAAAATTTAACATATGGAGCTGCCATAAAAAATATTTATTATTAGTTAATGCCTGTTGGAAGGGCCTTAAAAAGTGCTCACTTTACCGTGAATAGCCTATACTTAAAGATCTGCAAATTTCGTGTTGTTATTTAAGGGCAGACATTCTGGATTCTATGCGTTAGACCAACTTCAGTCATTGGTCTAAAGTATGTTTGGGAAGCCTCGGAAATCTCTTCAGCAAATAATACAAGTTCAGTAGTGGAGTGGCCAATCTCTTTTAAGGAGATCAAGGAGATACGTGACGTTGATTAGAGCGCAGCGGCTAATGAAACCACGAACTGTAGTTATTTGTTTATGAGGCAGTGGAGTCTATCAAGTCACCGAAAGATAACGCGAATATTGCACGTGTCTACATACTGTATTTGGCTATTTACCTCGCTAGCAACTCAACAGTTTTTCGCTGTGATCTCTCTCATTGTCTCCACCCGACATCCTCTCAACTCTACCTATTTATGCTGAGCTTTCTTCCAATAGCTGAAGGTAAAGTTTAAGAATTTCAACACATGCACTTGTAATGGCAGTGTAATCAATAATAAATGAAGGGTACGGGGGAGAAAGGATGATTGTCCATTTTTGCAGAAAATTATGTTATGGTGTCATCTGATAGAGAATTGTCAGTACTGTTGGCATGCCAAAGCATAACGGTTAAAGGAAACAAGAGTACGAAATAACAGGCCTTGGAAGCAACAGTTTCAGGGGAGAAGTTTATAGGTTCGATTGCATTTTACTCAGTACTAAAAATATGGACATCCATCTTATAGCCCCTGTAATCTTCAAATGTTTCTATTATTGCTAGGGGTAGTGAAATTTCCCTGAAAAAATTTCAAGACAAGTTATATTTCAAAACATCGTAGGGTCGTTTACCTACCTTGATTAGCTGAATTACTTTCAGACACGTGTCAATTGTCCTTACACTAATCACGTAGGAGCTATGCTGATGTTGCCGAATTCTGAGCGGTCCGGTCAAATATGAAAACCCCTTCTCAAGCAGACAACAACCAATGGCAATAGACAAACTGCTTTTGGGTTTGATCTTTGAATGAATAGTGCAATGGGGGTGAATGACCAGATGGAGATTTTTGGACATTCGCCATTGCGATGCAGAGGTTTGTCATGAAAAAAACAGAACTGAGCACTTGCTAGGCCCTGTTTTTTCCATGACAGACATCTGCATCGCAGTGGGGAATGTACAAAAATCTCCATCTTGCTTTTGGGTTCTTGTAGTATATTATGTCTACCGTGTACTCATTTTTTTTTTTTTTTTCGTGAAATATCCCTAGCTGTAATTATTGCTGTTTAACGTTTCTGCTTTTTTTGGTAGGCTGGAGTTTCACAGTTCATGTCTGTACTGATGGAAAGGGTAGATAGCTTCCACCTAAAAAAATCCGAAGGTGATGCATCTACAACCTCGTCCACGAAGGTAGTATTGAGTAAACGTCTTACACGCTTTAAAATCTGATTAATCATTTCCCTTTGTTCACGAAATTCCGTGACAGTGCCCTGAGAGGTGTAATGGCGTTGCGGTGTTATCACTATCCTGAAAAAATGTTCAGGGTCGTTGATTGATATATTGCCACTCCATTCTGCATTTGTCATTACAAGCATCGCTTTCCCAGCAGAAACGTTTCGGACAGTGTGTTACATGAAAAACAACATCCATGTTGCCCCTGACTTTCATTCATCGTTCTTGAGCGGCCTTCCTTTTAGCACTGTACCCAGCTATACTAAACGCATAACTCGTTAAAAAATATCACAGACACTACCAAAATTATCAGAAAAGTACAGTTCTAGTGTTATGTGAAAGAAGAATCAATATAATTTAGAACACTATAAAATAATTTGCTAAAATATACATTTTTAATTCCACGATAATCGGTTAAAGTAGTTTTTTTTTTTTTTTTTTTTTTTACAATATATAATCTTGTTTAGAGTCTGGACGCTTCATAAAGCACATTTTGCAAGAAAACTTTCGTCAAGCAGGACAATCACAGTGATTCCATGGCTTGTTAATTTCATTCTCATCCATTTCAGTCATGGCACTTATATTTTTTATGGCTGAAATGGTTGTATTGATGCACATTAAATACCCAATACTTTTTTTTGGCGAAATGTATAAAAAATTGCTGTGTATAAATCACCAAGAGTTCCAGTCCACCCGAGTAAATATTTGTAAACGGTCTCAGTCAGGTCATGCAAACGGATTAATGTGTGCAGAGACTAACTCAAACTACAACACCTGGTGCGGGCTACTCTGAATCTTCTACCTATGGAGCGTTCGAGTTCTCCGCGATGGAGAGGCAATGTAGGGCGTCGCCATTTATGATGTAGCCTCCACGTGAGATTGAGGTGTGTCGGTTCCAAGAAGCCCGTGTGACGTGGCTCGAGTTAAGAAAGTTGCCCGCGCTGAGTCGAATCAAATGACGCAGAACATTCCACGAAAACTGCACTGCAGAATTTTCTTTCAGCCTGAAACTGTATGATTAGAAAAAATAAACATAATTCGATTTTAACACCTCAACAGAGATTATTTCGACGTACCTCATACGGGTTTACCCTGAACTATAGGAGGGGCCATGGTGTTGGTCAGTCTACTGGCCTCCCGCCAAGACGGACCAGGATTTTTGCAATGTGGGAATAGTGCCGGACGATTCCGCTGATCCGCGGGTTTTATCGTGGATCTTCCGTTTCCGCCGCCCTTGCATTCCGGCGCTCCTCCATATTCATCTCGCTTCACCTTCTTCAGCTCTCGAGATATTAAGAGCCGGCCAAACCTCTCAGGAGAATTCCTTCTCTTATTCATGTACATTTTGATTCTAAACCGTAGGTACCCAAAAAAATTTATTGAGGTCAGTGCTTGAGGTTTGAGTACGGCTGGTTTGAACGAAGCCTCAAGAATGCTATGCGGACGTGATATGGTCCAGAGAAATAGAGAGAGAGAGAGAGAGAGAGAGAGAGAGAGAGAAGAGAGAGAGAGAGAGAGAGAGAGAGAGAGAGAGAGACTCTGGTAGGAAGAGCTAGTTGAGACGCTGACTGTAAGACTTGGCTCACTATGAAAAACATGCACATAATGAATGTGTAGTTATAGGCTGTCCACGGTAAAATGATCACTTTTGAAAGCCCTGCTTAAGATCTACTTGTATACACGTTGTGTAATCTTCCGCCTTATGTAAAAATAACATTACAATGGGTGATTACCAAGTGATGAGCACTTTATTCATGCGTCTGTCAAATGAAACTTTGAAATTATTAAGAAACTAAATACTTTACAAATCTGGTCATTTTTACACTTCGGTGCATAAAAAAAAAAAAAAACAGAAAGCGAAAGAAATAATTTTAAGTTATCACAAATGGTTACCTAACACTTTTAATACGACGTTAAGATATGGAACTACTTTCTATCCATCGTTACCAACTTTACTGGGCGCATGTCACTCAGTGCGCCAGTTAAAATACATGCAGGGGGGAGGGGGGCAGTGACTTTTTCTAATGTTCATTTCTAAAGTGCTCACTTTATCGTGAACAGCCTTTGTCAGAATGAAAGTAGGTATTCTTTACGAAACGACTCGTGGTGATCGTGTATGTGTCTGTATAGAAGCATCTTCGACCATGTAGACGTGTACGAAACGGCGATATTTTATTTTGTGTTGTGTGAATGGGGCTGTCAGCAAATAATAGGATTGTAGGAGAAAATAAGATTTGCGATTCTTACTAAAGATTTTAATTAAAAAAAAAAATTACCTTAACACATTTAATAAATACATTTAAATCATGTTACTTATTATATCACTGCTTCGCCAAAATCAAATTAATTTATAATATTTTGCAGTTGGTAGAGACCGACAAAATTCGCGTTATTTTTTGTCTGCAGACAAAAATTCAAGATGCTGTACGTCCTTTTGACTTTTGCCATTGGTAGACAATTTGTGTGGCTCGCTCCAAGGGCACTTGTAGCCAATATTGAAGGCTCAAAGGTTGAGCAACCAATCTCCAGTAAAGCGGCCACACAGGTAAACGATGCCTTACAATCTCCAGTAACCTACGATATCACAACATGCGCTCAAGTAAGTACAGGGTAGTGAAGTCTATCATGTTCTCCAATTAATAACGTGAATTTTGCAGGCCTCTAGCAATTGGTTAAACTTAAAAAGAGTACATTCACAATGAACTTGACTTCTCATGTGCGTGTTCTGTGCACGCGTCCTGTTACGTACAGGGAATTAATCGCGAACCTAGCGCAAACTTTGGTTTACGTTTCAGTAGTGGCGAATAAATAGGCCTACTTCTTGCACATATGACAAGATAAGTATCTACACGAAAAATGAGTTTGGCAGTTTGCGATTGATCAAGCAACTGTTAAGTACAACCATTCAGAATCACAGGAAACAAAAGCTGCTGATGCAATACCTCGTTTTTTTTTTTCGGCTCTACCACTATGGATTACACCCAAGATTCAAATGTACTGCATAACTAGCATAACCTAACTCCAAGACGTAAATCCAGTTTCCGCCAACAACAGCTGTTGCTGTGATGTGATTGGCTATTTCGTCTTGACATGTACTCAAGATATAAAATATAACAGTATCTTCAGTCATACCCAGACCGTACACTATCCTCTCACGGCAGTCAAAAACCAACAGCCTCCAACACAATAGTCATATTCAAAGCACACGGCACGTTGCTACAGTTAAGTCCATCGTAAACCCACCTTAAACGGCGTGGCAGCGAGAGGGCCGGACGGCGCACGCAGAAATGTGAACGCGCGGGTAGAACAGTAACCCAGGCCAATGCGTGCGGGCCTGCTGCCAACACAGTCGCGCGCTCCGCTACCCACAACGTTAGAGCGCTGGGATGTGGCTGGCATCCAGCAGTGCTGATAACACTGCTGGCAATGTGTGTGTACTGACGCCACATTCCGCTACTGCCGATGAGTATTGACACCACTGGACGTTCATCAGCGATCGCCAGCTGCAAGGGAATAGCATGCAGTAACTAGATGGAGATTTGTTGACATTCGCCTTCTAGTTATTCGCCCCCTTTGCACTATTCATTCAAAGATAACAGCATGCAGTAAACAGTAATTTGGTTCGTCAGAAAGTTCTTTGTTTTGGAACGCCCGGCAGTGGCACTATCTATTTTGGAACCTATAACATTTTATTTCTATCTTGACTACTTATGCATAAAATCATTCTGATATTTGACCGAATAAAATTAATTTTTATGACATCATATATTCTGTTTATTTTTGTATTGTTTTTGTGGGGAATTTCAAATAGGACTATTTTGTTTTTAATTACGCTGCCATCTGTACATTACAAATATCCCAGAGAACCTATGACCTGAATCTCCGTAGGCAAGTGGTGCATTTGTTTTGCTATCTAGAAAGAGGATAAGATAGTGATAGTTAATTGTACTGTACAACGGCGCCACGAGAGTAAAAAACTGTGCAGCGGCTTTAGCTCCTTTTACAGTTGACTTGGCATTTCCATAAAGTGTTGCAGTTCATGGATAAAAAAAAAGAGGGTGCTTGATGGACGTCGCTACACCCAACGGTAAATGATAGCCAACTTCCAAGTATCTGCGTTTAACGGTTCAAGCCAAACAATGAGAATTCAAGACGTCACAGAGAAATGTAAATAAATAATATGCACATTCGCCAGTAAATAGACTCGCCAGCGCCGCACACTTTTAGTATGTTCAGTCATACGAAATCAACTCACAAATAAAGGAAAAGGAATTTAAAAATAATTTAGCGTAAGTGTAAAGTCTGAAGAATAGTTTTTAAAAGAAAATAATAAACAGCACACGCATTAATTGGGTAAGTGTTTTTATACATTACCAACATAAGTCAAAATATCCCGCTTTACAAAACTTAACACTCCTTTTATTTTTCTACATAACATCAATCGTAGACGTGTCAAGTTTTCTTGTGGTATGTTTACCGTGAAACTTCTAGTGTCAAGTCGATTGTAGAAGAGTATTTTGCTCCTTCTAAAGTGATCTTAAGGGTAATCCCTAGTAAACGATATTAAACGCTTCAAAGTCACACCCGACCATAAGGAAGCATTCTGACGCCAATGGAAAATAGCATAGACAAACTTCGCGTGTCTTCTGTTTCCTTATAATTTTAACCTGTTCAGACCCAGTGTACACAATTGTGTACATTACGAACGTGTAATTAATTTATGGCCTGTACTGCACACTGCGAAGCTCAATGATCAATGATCTCACCAGCGAGTAAATTATTTTCAAACTGTCTTGTTAGTATATGTCATAATTGGTTCATTTAACTGCAGTCGAACTTGTATTCTGTAGCTCATTGGCTGTGACAACGAATAAGTGTCGTGTCCACTTAAGTACAGCACGATTCATACATTTTTTGTTTGCATCACCTGAAACCGTAAATTAAAGTGGGCCTGAAAGGGTTAAGCGGTGACAATAGGGCTTTAATACAGCAATCTGTTCAGAAAAGATACAGCATTGTCGCTATAATTTAATACAAACACTGTTTTACAGAAGACTACAAATCGTAAACAGAGCGCTATACTTACAGCTAGAGCCCCGAGTATTTCGCGGATTGAGTTGGCAGCAAGACATTCCTATACACTCGAGACATTATCGTTTGCTTATTGGTTGCTATGATGAACTGGGGCCTCTGTAGGAGAAAAGAACAGGTGTTAGAGTCTACCTCGCCTCTGAATCAATTGCGAAATACTCGTGGCTTTACTTGTAGCGATTTTTGCTAACTTTGAATTTTTTCAAACACCGCATGTACATTTCAATAACCAAATTCAAGAATTGGCAACAAAGCATCGAATTTTATTTCTGAACCAAAAAAAAATATTTACATCTAAATATTGCATTGTTTTTTTTTTTTTTTAGAAATTAGAATCGACACAGCTGCTTATAATGAGACTCATGACTAGAGCTAGTGATTTTTTGCGAAAAGATATGAGTACACGGTAGGCTTCAATACTATAAGCAGCAAACAGCAATTTGTCTATCGCCATTGGTTGCTGTCTGCTTGAGAAGGCTTCTTCATATTTTACCTGACCAATCGGAATTCGGCAACATCGGCACGACTCACGTGATTCGTGTGCAGACAGTCACCACGCGTCAAAAAGTAATTAAACTAATCAAGGTAGGTAAACGACCCTACGGTGTTTTAATAAATAACTTGTCTTGAAATCTTTTCGCGAAATTCACTATCTCTACTCATGACAACTAGGACACCTTAATCCATATCCACAAACATTGCCTTAATAAGAATCCTGTTTTACAATCTACATAATAAAACTGGATATTTTCGTATTTTGGCCGATATGAGCTCGCTTCCAAATGGTAATTTTTTTTACGAATAGTTGCTTGAAATTTTGCCCGCGAAGTTGGAAAACTTATTACGACTTTTCTATATATTTTTGTATGGAAACATATCCTTAGGAAACAGTCATTGTGGAACACATAAAGATTATTGGAGCCGTTGTAATTATTTACATGAACCACGTTCTAAAGAAACTATTGAAAACGCAAAAGTAAAACCAGAAACTGGAGTGAAAAATCTTTAGTTTCATGACTGGAAATGTGCAGTTGTGAAAGTGACTTTGGCGCATTTAATAATAAGACTGACTGGCTACGCAGATAAGAGGCACGTACTTTTCGCGAAAAGATTCCTCGATTAGTTGAACTAGAAAAACACTTTAATTCAGACGCACTTCCGTGATTGGATGATTTTGACTGTCACGTGTATTACGCGAATCACGGGCACTCACTGTCGAAGTAGCGTAATTCTGATTCGCCCAGTCAGGGAGAAAATGTCTCCTCACACTCATACGCAGCCAATAACAAAAGGACAGTCGCAAGAGTGCAAGTACGATATTGAAGACCAGCCTGCATGTAGACATTTCCGCGAAAAACAGGTGGCCCTACATATAGGTTCTTGAACAAAAAAATTAAAAGTTTGCCGTTTTGCTATGCAGCTATGCGTTAGCAACAGTTGTGCTCATTGCCATGCGTCATTGTAGCAATCGCCAATTTACAGAAGGTATTCAACTCTTACGTAATTTATATTTTAATGGTTATTTTTATTCTAGCACGGTCTTCGCTGGTATATCTGCATTTGGCGTGAAAAGTATTTTATGCGTTGTTTTTGTGTGCCTCGGCCAGCTTAAGTCATGCAAGTGTATTTAACGTAATGTCTAGGGATAAGAAAATTTCGCGAATTCATTTCGGGACAAGGTAGACGTCAAACGCATATACAGCGAAGTCACATTTGTAATTGGATCACAGTATATTAGACACACCCTGAATGCCTCTGAGCCAATAGCAGACTTGCAAGGAAACAAGTAGCGAATCCCATACTGCCAGTTGTGTAGTAACACTGGCCACTCTCTGGGGCAGCAGCCAATGAACATACAACTGAGGCTCGAGTATACACAGGACTGTGGAGTCTAGCCTACAGGTCATTGAACTCCGCGAAACTGTTCTATCCCTAGCAATGCCTTACGTTCAGGAACAAGGATTATATCTTTAAGAGTAAAATATAAAAATTAATTAATTTTGTAAAATGAATATATAAAATTTTGCCTATCGATTGTTAATTACCGTAACACCACTCTTGAATTTCACCATGATAGTTGGCTACGAGACAAAACCACAAAGTTCTGCTGAAAACCGCTCTTAAGATGACCAGAAGTAGTATTTCCATGCCCAGGACCTTCTGAGAAATAATTGGGAGAAAGGCTTGTTAACTTGTCGAAAGTTGAACTGTCCAGTCCGCCTAATTTACGCGATAAGCGAATTTTCACCGCCAAGAGCTATACGTGGTTGGCGGGTTGTTTCTCTTCCCGTTCCCGAGAAGGCAGAGCAGGTTCTTAACTATTAGTTTTTAATTAGCGATAATTTCAATCTCTCCTGACAGTTCCGAGCACACTTATGACGTATTTGTCATTTAATTGACCACAATACGATATTTTCGTAATTGGTCTTTGTTACAGCCGTACTCATTACTGTTACTGTAAACAGCAAAGTGCTGTGTCAGCTGATGGCTGTTGCGGGATGTGTGTTATTATGTTGGCGACATTTGCCATATTTATGGAAGAAAATAGCACTCGACATTAAAAATTATCATTTATAAATTTAATGATGATTGCAACATTTATGGTTTAAATTATGGTCTTAGAGATTAATGTATAATTTTTAGAGTTATAGAGCAAGGGCTTTAAAAAACATTTAGAAATATTATGGTAGAGCGTGCAATCATAACGGTTATGTGAAACGTCTCCAACCGCCTGGTGAATGCCCTTGCCTTTGAACTCTGTTCCGACATAATTGATCTATTTTCGAGAATCCCTTGCTTGTGGTGTCGGAATGTTACAGAAACAGATAATTATTTTTGTAATTGCGTATCTCATTAAGTGCACTTCGTCGTAAGTGCACTTCATCGTAAGTGCATTTCGTCGTAAGCCCCTTTTTAGAACAGTCTTCTGAGTGAAATCACGTGTCATGCCGCTTTGTAAAAGGGGTTGTCGTGTACTTTGGTCCGCCATTTTCCTTGACCATGAAGCGCGAGCGAAAAAGTATTTTCGTTGTGACGTTTGCATTTGTTGGTTTCAATAAACTGCTGAAGGGTTTTGTTAATTTAATAAGTAAGGGAATAAATGATTTCGTATCAGTGGCCGACAAAAGTGATTTTAGTGAAGTAGTCATCCAAGGCTCGCCACGTGTTTGGAACTTACAAAATGAACCGTAAGTTTGCGTGTTTTATAAATAATGTTTTTCGAAATTACTGTTACAATATTTTAAATGTTTCAGGCCTGTAAAAAAAAAACCTTTTACTATCCTAATTTATTCTAATGAAAATTTAACGACTTTTGCGTGTGAAAAATCTGCTGGAAATGTTTTTACACTGTGCATTTCGCACATCGGCATTAACAATGACGTATTTATCTCGTTTTGTTCTTGCTTGAGGTTTTAAAATGTACGTGGCCTAAATAAACGCCCCATTACATAAAAAATCGCATCGGTACGATCGACACGTTTATCACATTTAGTTCTTTCGATGACGTTACAATGTTTTCGAGTTATAGTAACTTGAATGTTATATACATACGAACAACATTTTCCACTACATCATCAAAACCATGCAAATTCAAATTGCCACACGCTCATAACAAGAACAGCAAAAAAATATATATATATCACACCTCACTAAAAACGATCAACTATAGTTCTCTACCCGAGCAATAAAATAAACAGACCCATAACTAGTATAATACGTAGTCGTAACAAAAATAAAACAGGTGGGAACCGCAATCAGCTATAGTAGCCACGTACTGGACTGAAGTCGACAGTATTTCAACGTCTGCCATTGGATTCGTAAAATTTGTTTACAAAGATCGTTTTCTTCGCCCACAGAACAGCTGTGGCGGAGGGATACATTGTGACCGTGCTCCTTTTCGAGAACAGTCAAAATTTACTGAAGTTATATGAAACGGAGAATACAAATAGGTTCTTGAGCAGGGCTGTCAAAAGTGCTCAGTTTATCGTGAAGAGCAGTTAGTAGGTTTTATGGTAGCCCGCCGAAGGTTGTGTAGAGCTCCAGCAGAAAACGTTTTATTAAAAACCCGTCCAACGTGTCTGACTGAGGTCTGTTTACGAATAGTATTTAAGAAACGTTACGCGTCTGTACACGTTTTTCATTTTTCTCTAAAGCATGTTTTCGTGATAGTGAAAATGGCTCAAACGAGTGTTTTCGCTGCCATTTGTAGGTACGAACATTCCGGTACAAAACATTAAAGAAGGAATAGCGACGTGCACCAAGCCTTTATTTGTATTAATTCGTCATAAAATGGCAGGACCTCCGCTGAAAGTCTCATAGAGGCGCATTGTCTATGGCAAGACTGCACGCCAGTCCAGTGCTTTGCTTGTAAAGGCAATAAGAGAGCATGTCTCGGTAGCCCCTAGCACTCCCACGCTGTTAGGCAACATTCCTTCAACCAGTCAGGTACAGCGCTCCATTGGCAGCCACTCAAGCCGCGTCTGAATTGGCAGATTTTGTCGACAAAATGATCACGTGACCCGATTTCGTATACAAAAATGGTGACGTATTTGGTCATTTCGTATTTCGCATTTTATATCTAGCGGATATCAGCAAAAATAAAAAATGACCAAATCAGAGCCCTGTTTGTTTATATTTTTAAAAAAACATTCGCGAATGCGTAAATAAGACGACTTTTACAACAAATAACTCTACATAAAACACACTAGGCATGTTTTAACAAGCAAGTAAGTGTTATTATTTTCTTATTTATTAACGTATTCGTAGTGTTCCAGTGATGATTGCAGAAAGATTACGTCTGCTTCAAGACTTAAATTTAGAAAATAATATGGGCGCTGTTAATGTAATAATGTGTTGCCGCGAGTGCTAAACAAGTGACTGTTGACAACGTCCGAATTGATACCTTCCAAATCACGAATTTACAAATTAACGAAATTCGTCAATTCGGACGCGGCCCCAGCCTGCCGTCGAAGGAGCACCCTGGGGAGACCGGCAGATCTGCCGAGGTGCACATGCCCCCCCCCCCCCTCCCCACCTGACGGTGCTAAGGAAATAATTTCCTCTTGTGGCTGAACAGCCCGCCGCGCCGCCCGCAGTGAAAGCTGCCAGCGGCTGAACAGTCAGTCGCGCCTCATGGGAATTCTTCTGGCCCGCGTGAACTTTCTAACCAGCGCAGCGCCGGCTTTATTGCGCCATTGCCCACGCACCTGCTGCGTCGCCCCTCTTTTTTTTTGCTAGTCGAAACACCCCCTCCCCCCATCTAACCACTGAATTGTGATATAATTTTTCGAACTATTGCACTATTTCAAAAGTGGTTGTTCAGATGAAAACGTAGTAATTTATAAGACGTACGTAAGAGGTACGTAAATTTTGCGTATTCTTTTGGCAGCACCATAGATCAAGCAGTAGGGGTAGCGAAACTTCGCGAAAAGATTTCAAGACAAGTTTATTTGAAAACACTGTAGGGTCGTTTGCCTACCTTGATTGGCTGAATTACTTTTCGACGCGTGTCAACTGTTCGCACACGAATCACGTAGGAGCCGTGCCGATGTTGCCGAATTCTGAGTGGCCCGGTCAAATACGAAAACGCCTTCTCAAGCAGACAGTAACCAATACCAATACACAAAGTGCTGCTGGGTATTTATGGTATTGAAGTCAACCATGTACTCATATTTTTTCGCGAAAAATCGCTAGCTCTATCAATGAGATCTTTATATGTTCGGGCAATTACTGTTTATTCACTGGCTGCTGTCATATTGAGATGCAGAGGTGAAACAACTATTTTTTTTGGGCGGACGTTCCGCGGGGGGGGGGGGGTGTAAGGCAGGGAATAAATTGCTCCTGCGTAAATTTAGAAAAGTGTGCGAGAATCGAGAATGAATAGTCAGTGGGCATTCAAAGGTTTTTTGTCCAGCGAGATGCGTTGATATTTTGCACGCGATATGTAATTATTTGTGTGAAGGGTGTTGGACACGGAAAAAAATATTTTATAACTGTTTAACTCGTAGACATTATTTGTGACTTACTTTTTCCTCAGGTAATAATTTTTACATCGCACGAGTTTTGCTAAATTACGTGTCGAAGTCACAATTTTATTGTTTTTGAAATGTAAACAAGACATAAGGTTCTAACTTAATCCATTATTTCTAAATAATAATAAATATAAAAAAAAACAAGAAAAACAGGAGCAGCCAAAAATTAAAAAAAATGCAGAAATTTCCTTATTTTTAGCAATTTTTTGAACTCGCAAAATCATTTCGTTGTACAAATTTATAAACATTTCGAAGTACCTGCTGGCATCTTCTTTCATTGTGAATTAGGGCTACCTCATTTCTGTACGTAAGTTAGTTTTCATTATTTGCACATTTCTAAAACGGCACAATTGTGTTTGTGACACGCATTAATGCGAAAACTATGCACTCGATTTTTTTTTTTTTTTTTTTTTTTACGAGGAAAGGGTATGTGTAATTTGGTACAAATATATAATAACACATTTTTCTGTGGCCAACTCCCTTAATGCATTTCTGAATGTTACATACATCTATCTTCCTCCCTTCTGGGTTGTATACTTTTCTCTGTCTTTTTATTCACCTAAACACTGTTGGCGACGTCATTTCGCCACTGTTCAGAGCCCCCCCCCCCCCCGGTTAAACTTGACTGTATGTGATATGGCCAAGACTTTTTTTTTTTTTTTTTTTCCTTTTTATATTACTGGCTAAAGAGTAATAACCTACGTCCACAACCTCAACTTCCTTTGGTTATTGGCCGCGTGTCTACGTGAGAATATATGTTCTTATTTGACTGGGCCAATCGTAATAAAATACTCCGATACTGAACTTCCATGATTCGTGGACATACACTTGAGGCACGTGACGTTTGAAATCATCCAACCACGAAATCCACATGAGCAAAAGTTGTTTTGGAGTACAACAGGTCTTGAAATCTTTTAGCGGAAAAAAAAAAAAAAAAAAAAAAACCCCGTCCTTAGCCATAAGTTAGGTGATAGACTATTCACGGAAAAGTGAGTGCTTTTGAAAGCCCACCCATTTGGAATAATAGTAAATAAATTTATTTTATTTTATCCTTAGACGTTAACTTCCGAGTGCGGTGAAATATACACACTGTGTTTTATTACTTACATGGCAACATTTACTTAGTGGCTAAAGAATAAAAAACGGCTGAAAGGAAAAAGTAACCATGGCTCAAAAGTGCTCACTTTACCGTGAACAGCCTATACATGCAGTTAGTTAGCCATCCATGACCTCACATCATTTAAGTCGATTCTGTAGCCCCTGAATTTTCTGTTTTCATTAAATAGATGTGAAGAGATTCCATTACCTCTGTGGGCCCCCCCTTGCCACCCAAAAATAGTCTGAACACATTCGACTATTCTTTGTGATAAATAGATTATATTTAAAGATATTTTCAACGCTAGTTCAAGGCCTTATGTTTTTTTGTGATTGATTTTATTGTGAACATTTATGTAGAACGTCTACTGTTCCGTATGATTTATCACATTTCATAATATATATGTTTGTGTAGCTTCTTATAGCCACGGTCATTAAAAAAATGTGGAGTTCAGTAAAACTTCTCTCTGTTAATAACGCATAATTTTGCGGATCTTTTATGGTTTCTGCTCAAGATTCATCTGTTCCCTGAAGTTTGGCCGCACCTTTGAACTATGTCCGGTATAACGTCCCTCGAAGGAACTTTCATTAAAATTATTAAGTCTGTAGTAAATTTGCAGTTTTACATTTTCTCTGTAATTATGGCTCTGAGGACTAATTGTCACGTGTAAAAGCACAGCATTATTGTGTATGCTCTCCTTATGTGCTTCGATAATCTTTAGAAGTCGACAAATTATAATAGTTGAAGTCGAAATAAGATTTAATTAAACAAGTTAATGCCGAAGATCATAAACTTTCACTGTCACTAGCTCTAATAGATGAAAGCTAATATTTAAAGTTAGTGACTTTTCGCGAAAAAAGAAAAATGAGTACATGGTGGACTTCAATACAATAAGCATCCATCATCAATTTGTCTATGACCATTGATTACTGTTTGCTTGAGAAGGCGTTTTCATATTTGACCGGGCCACTCAGAGTTCGGCAACATCGGCACGGCTCGTACGTGATTCGTGTGCAGACAGTTAACATGTGTCAAAAGGTAGTTCAGCCAATCAAGATAGGTAAACGATCCTACAGTATTTTAAAATATAACTTGTCTTGAAATCTTCTCGCGAAATTTCACTACCCCTACTAATATTGTGTTTATATTTCGTTTCCTTCCTCCACGCCACCCATTTTCTCTATACGACATTTAGAGTTGCAAAATTGTACTTCTGGAGGAAAATCATGTGTTGTAAGTAGGGATAGGAAAATTTCGCGAGTTCAGTGACCTGTAGGCTAGACTCCTTAGTCCTCTGCATACTGGAGCATCAGCTGTGTGTTTACTGGCTGTTGCCCCACACCTGGCAGTTATGGAATTCGCAAAGCGTTTCCTTGCAAGTCTGCTATTGACTCAGAGGCGTGCAGGACGGGTCTGATAAACTGTGATCCACTTGTGAAGGTGACTTCACTATATATGTGTTTGACGTCTATCTTGTCCCGAAATGAATTCGCGGAATTTTCCTATCCCTAGCTGTAAGTCACGAAGAGAATATACATCCAAGTGCGTTTACAAAATTTAATTTAAAACTAGATCGATTTCGCAGTTCTCAAGTAGTTGTATTGATCAGACTTTCATATTCAATAACTAGGGACAGGTGGTTTTCGCGAAAACATTTATGGCCATGTTGGACTTCAGTACGCTGCGGCCACAATCGCAACTTTATTTGGTCATTGGCCTCGTGTCTACGTGAGAAGACTTGTTCTTATTAGACTGGGCCAATCGTAATAAAGTATTACAATACTGAACGTCCGTGATTCGCGGACAGATACTTGACGCACGTGAAATTTAAAATCATCCAACCGCGAAAGTGCATATGAAAAATGTGTTTTGGAGTACTACTGGTCTAGAAATATCTTCACGAAAAACACCTGTCCTTATCAATAACCTTTTGTTAAATCTTTCGATTTTGCTGTTTGTCTGTTAAATTCTTTTTGTAATTTAATTTTTATTTGACTTAGTTTTTTTTTTACTTGTGTTTGTTTCAGGATGGGAACTTCGCGGCCTGCACTGCTACAAATTCTTCAGCATACGACACTCGTGGGAGAAAGCGGCTGAGCTTTGCAGGAGGTGAGAACAAACTGCTGTGTCGTTTACTTCCCCTGAGCTCACGTGACAGGAACCACCAGGGGGGCGTTCCAAAACGTTACTCTGCGAGTAAACTTCTTCTCTTTGGTGTCCTAAAACACTTTGAGTAAATGTTTTTTTTTTTCGCTCTTGGCAGTGTCCCGAAATTTGCAGAGTAATTCACTCTGAGCATCTTGACAGAGTGAAACTTTTGCACACACTATTTCAGCGAGTAGTGAAGGGTAAATTAAAAATGACGAGAAGTTTAGTAGAGCTAAACAAACTGATACAAATATGAACATTCTGGTAACAGACATACCCGGAAAAATTAAAAATTACGATTGACAACATTCGTATTTTTAATAAAAAGTTTTCTTGTATTAAGTTTGCAGTTTTGGTTGAAATGTTTATTATTAGCTTATGGTGAGTAAAGATATTTATGCATATAACTAATTTATTGGGGAAAAAAAAACGAAATTGCGAAAAGTGATAAATATCGTCTGTAATTTGCATTGTATGCATAATCAGTATACATTTGTAAACAAAGATTGTTATTTACTTCACGCTCGTTTGAAAATCTCGTTTACTTTTACTTTTTTCAGCTGTTACTCTACTCTGGGAGTAACGTTTTGGAACGCCGCCCAATAGAAATATACTACTTAAAGTTGGCTCGCCAATTTTGTCGTAGAGATTCTTACAGGTGTAATATTCTGAAATTCGAACCCACAACTACCTGAACCCTTGTAGATGACATTGGCCTACATGATAAGTAGGAAGTGGCAATACTTAGGTTTGACAAGGAGACAAACTAAGGCAATTAAACCGAAAATAATTACAATTATTTTATTGCGGCTAGCGGCTCGCAGGGAGGTAAAAAAATCTTACATCATTGGGCTCATTTATGAGTACGGTTACGTGTATGTTAAAGCTCATTTTATCACCAAATATCTTAACATGGCTTCTAATCCTGTTCTTTACAGATATGTGGGAGGGATTCGTATAGTTAGTTTAAGAAAGTCGGAACCCGAAAAACAAATTATTTTATATTCGTACAAACATTGTTCAACTCGTACGCATTGTATGTGTTGACATTTTCTTCGAATAAAATTTTTTTTACACTTAACTAATGCCTTGGGGCAGGCCATCATTGAAAAAAAATATTTTGTGGCGGCCACAAAATAAGTTTTTAGTGGCCAAAAAAGTTTAGTGGCCACTAAAAACTTATTTTGTGGCAGCTACGAAAATGTTTGTGTACACCACAAAAAATTTGGCAGGGTGAATACCAACAAAATATTTTTGCGGCCGCCACAAGACTTTTTTTTCAGTGCTACTGCTTGACATACATGTAATCACTGAATATAGTCCATTCACAGTTACTTCACACTTTTCTGAAGCCCTGCTGAAGTTCTACCTCCATGGTATTCCTACGCTTCATGCAAACAAAGCTTAACCGAGGCTAGAAAATTTCACTAAAGGGACAGCGTACCGCTTTCATGCGCGATAAGTGTGATGGAATTTCGCATAAGTAATATTTATCACTAGGTATTGCCAACTCACATATTTTCTTCATGTTTTTATTAATATTAATTATGAATGAAGAATTATAACTTATAGATAAAATGCGAGTAAAAGTTCAATTGAATTAAAATAGGTACCTTTATGTTAACACAAGTATAAGACGCTTGCTATACATGTCATTTTTGAAATAACCAAGAATGTTGTTCATGGAGTGATTTTCCAAAGGTTTGATTTTAAAAAAAAGTGTGCAGAAACCGTGAATAGACTATAACAGTTCATGCATTTTTTAAAATTTGTTTAATATAAACAATTGTTTGCATACCCTAATCGCCAGCATATATTTATTTTAACTTGTGGTCTGAGATATATGTATTATTCTGTGGTCTTGTAATATCCTATTTCGGTACAACTTTTGCGTAATTATCACTATTTCAAACTTTAAAATCAAAGAATTTCCCGGGGTAAAAAATCCGGGTCCCCCAATTTTATGGGGGGGGGGTGGTGCTTTGGCTGAGCGGTTACACTGCTCGCCTCCCACCAAGGCGAACCGGGCTCGATCCCCGGCCGAGTCACTCCCGGATTTTTGCATGTGGAATCGTGCCGGACGATGCCGCTGGTGGGCGAATTTTCTCGGGGGTCACCCGTTTCCCCCACCCTTCATTTCGGCGCTGCTCCATACATCGGTCACCCGCATCGACTCTCAAGACCTCGCTGTTAAGAGCCACCCAAATATCTTCACTCACTCACACACTTTTATGTGGCGATCGACGTTTCTTTAACGCTGCGCACACCCTAAGGCAGGATTTACAACGACCCTTCGCGTCGGTTCGCCCGTCCATCCTTCGTCCGTCAATCACGTGACCAACAGCCAATCAGAGGTGGTCATTAATTCTTCAGTCAAAACCTTGGTAAGCTTTAACTTTTGACGGACGAACGTTTTGTTACTCGTTTATTCCGAGTTCTTTACAAGACTGCGTAGTGTTGCGCAGTGTTTTGTTTTCATATGTTTTTTTTTTATGTAACTGTGAAATGAAATTAAGTTACATTTTTCGTGAAGACTAACATGAGTTTATTTTGTGCAATAGTAAAAGTAATAAACACATTCTTCATATGCTATAAAAATTTTTTTACATCGATTATTTTCCGTTACGTACGTATATGTAAGTTTTGGGTGCTTAGAAACACAATACCGCCAAAAAATTTCACTTGCAATGGAGAATTTTTCCCTATTTGTAAACAGTTTCGTTTTTATTAGTTTGCAGCAATGAACTTACGAT
Organism: Dryococelus australis; assembly: GCA_029891345.1. Classification (NCBI taxonomy): domain Eukaryota; kingdom Metazoa; phylum Arthropoda; class Insecta; order Phasmatodea; family Phasmatidae; genus Dryococelus; species Dryococelus australis. Next base: position 116,027,914 of record CM057000.1, on the reverse strand, counting down.
GGACGTACGAAGTTTGGTTGTAAATCGCTCTGCTGGGAGACAGACGAATGTATGACGGACGGGCGGGTGACGGACGAACGCGACGGGCTGTTATAGATCATGCCTAATGATGACGGCTGCGCACGCATGCGATTGGAAGTGTAAATTAATTTCCAAAGGTTGATTTCAACAGTGCTGACTTTACCGTGAACAGTGTATACGCAGCTGTTCTTTGGCGGGGGGGGGGGGGGGGGGGGCGCGGCTGCGAAGCGGCCGTCGACGATGCCAAAGCTCCGAAAAGTACGAGGCCCCCGGGCAGAGGGGCTCTTGACCCGGCGCGGTCTTGGCCCGCGGCCAGACCCCGCAGTGCCACGTTCCTTCGCCGACACTCGGTCAGCCCCAGCTTGTGCCGCACATCACGTGTAGGATGCTTCACGGTTCCTTCGCACTTTTGGAATTAACCCTCACATGCCCATCGTAGAAAAATTAGGGCCAGTGATTTTTCGCGTAAAAATTGGAGCACGTAGTAAACTTTTTTTTATAGGCATAGGAAAATCTCGCGAGGTCATTGACCTGTAGGCCAGACTCCACAGTCCTGTGTATACTCGAGCCTCAGTTGTGTGTTCATTGGCTGCTGCCCCAGAGAGTGGCCAGTGTTACTCCACACCTGGCAGTATGGGATTCGCTACTTGTTTCCTTGCAAGTCTGCTATTGGCTCAGAGGCATCCAGGGCGTGTCTAATAAACTGTGATGCAATTGCAAATGTGACTCCGCTGTATATGTGTTTGACGTCTACCTTGTACCGAAATGAATTCGCGAAATTTTCCTATCCCTAATTATATATTTATTAGCCTCCAAAGTCACATAACTAGGGACGTGCGAAATTCGCATTATCATTTGACATCAGGCTAAACTTCACGGTACTGTATATATTGGAGCCGTCGTTGTACCACGGCCAGGTGTGGAGTAACACTGGCCACTCTTTGGGGCAGCAGTCAATTAACAAACATCCCATAAAACATCCTAGCTCTCCACCGCAACCAGAAACAGCCTTTTCAGACTCTAAAGGGTCGTGTCTCTAGCCCATGGTTGCCCTCTGCACAAGAAGACTGCTCGCATACAATGCCTTGTGCCTAGAGACGATACAGCGTTAGACGCCCGGGCAAGCGACGCCCTTATCGCTCCTTCGATATCGTGCCCGCCTCACAGGGGACCCTAATGGACACTATATTGACGTCAGCGCTCAAAGAAGCCAAGACGTGTTGTTTAGGGCTGTTATGGAGTTATCGATGCGGAATGTGGTCGTTTGAGATTTTTCTTTCCTTTTTTTTTTGTATACGTGACTTTTTTGAAGGACCACAAACACGTCAAGGCCGTAACATGGTTCTCTTGGCCTGTTATCTCCGTCGCCTTTCACCCTTGCGTGTGTTGATTCAAGCTAGAGAAATGGGATAGCCTATATCGACAATGCACTCCAGTTGGAAGTCGTAAATCATGAAATTATGTTCGACTTAGGCAGGTAGACGGTTTGTTGGAGAAGTGTCTGAAGGAGTTTCACGATGATTTATATCCACTTGTTGCCATCCGCCGGACAAGAGGAATACGCAATTCGCACCACACACGTTCATGTCCAGGCTTTCAGAAGACCGATTGCGTAGTGTTTGCCAGTTACTCCCCTCCCCCCCTCTAATCCACCACCACCACCACGATGATACGGGTTCGCTTCCCGGAGCACTGGGCTTGGTGTCTGTATGTGGATCACTGACAGGATGTGGGATATAGTGAGCATGCAAGTTGCACAGTAACTATAGCACACGTGTCCCAACACTGCATTGTTTAGGGCCTGTCTACATTGCGCTCTCCCAACCTGTGTCATAGGACAAGGATGCGCTGATTGGTGCACGTGACCCTCTAACGTCATGGTGCTGTCCCAAATTCCCGTGACCTTAACCTAGGTCAACCTGTGTCCCAAGTTAAAGCATTCAGAAAACTGAACTTTTATCCAAAGTTGTGTCCTAAGTTAATAGCAAAGAAGAAAAACTTCATGTGCTTTCGCGCGAATTCGTAAAATATTTACCTTGCGTTATAAATGTAAATAGTGGATGTGCACGGTGGGCTTCCTCAAAACAAATGTGACAAAATGCTAATAAATAGTTAGTTATATCTTACTTTGGTCTGAACCACGGCCGTAGAAGACAGGTCTGGACACTAGCTGGAAAATTTGACGCCCTTATTGGCCCATTTAGTTCATGAACCCGGCCACAGAGCGCTGCTACTAAAGTAGTGCTGTTTGACATGGCTAGCATAGGGAGGAGAATTGCAATTTTTTCTTAAAATGGGGAAATGACGTTCATATCTCTATGGTGTTATCCCTATGCCAGTAAAGATAACACCAGTTTGCTTGCAGCGCTCTGCGGCTACTGCATGAACTAAATCAGTCAATAAAGGGTTCAATTCACTAACATTTTTATAGGCGAGTGCCAGACCTGTCTTCTACGGCCGTGGTCTGAACTATTTAATATGAAGTCTAAAACTTTTGAAACCTAAAGTTTAAAAAAGAAAATTTGAATGTCAGTTGGCGAACTTATTTAAAGTAAAACAGATACGGCGTATATTATAAATAAATATTCAAATCACCCATCTCGTGAACATTAAATAATTAAAATTCAGCAGATTCAAAAATTACTACGTAACAACAAAAAATGTGCCGAATTTACTGCGACCTAGTGTTAGATTCAGTAAGTTCACTTCGGACAACTCATCTGTCGGACAACTCATCTGTAGACCATTATTCGGACTGCGTATAGACTAAAGATGAGGTAGATCGATCTCGCTGGCTGCGCACAACCAGTCTCCATATCCCAACATTGAACTGTTTTTCTGCCAATACGACTAGCAAAAATGGCGTGTATTGGATTTCAGGTTAAACCACTGTTTAGTAAAAAAAAGTGCTTTAAGATGTTTGTATACTTCCTATAACCAACTTGGAATGCAGTTAGATCGAATTCAATTTGGTAAAAGTATTTTATTCATATAAAAGGACACGTGTTTTTTTAAAATTAAGATATAAACAAACACGTTCATCACAGTTGACCATGTGACTTTGACAGTTGTGTATGATTGGGGTATGTAAATGTTGTGTACATGCGCAGAAGACGAATAAGCGGTCTGCCTCATATTTAGTCAACGGGACTGCGTCCATGTGACGTCATTTGATGTCGAGTTTCGGACACGCCCACAGGAACAGCTGATTGTAGACAGGCCTTTTTTTCTGCCAACAGTAGGTAGATCAAAAACTAATTGGGTAGGATTTGAGGTTAGAACACTGGTTATATAAGTAAGTGCTTTGAGATTCCTAGGCCTATATACTGCTCTAGCTTACTAGAATATATTCAATTTAGCCACAGTGTTTCATTACCATTACATGTTGAAAATTCATTTGTAAAGAAGCACTTTTCTCACTGTCGGCTCTATACTCAAAGCACTGATCTGGCGTGCAATCTTTACGTCGGCTACTCACCTCTTGATTCTTATGATTGTCAGCGGTCACCCATAATTGTATGGTATAGTAATGATAAAGACAAAACTGCGCTGAATATTCCTCGACATCTTTAAATATCCTACACAAAATTTCGAGTAGAAAAAAAAACTACTGTGAAAACCTTAGTTTCAGCCATTCTCACTTTAAAAACACGCATATTACAAACGTAAGTAGAAAATTAAAACTTATCGCTGGATGGGGAATGTATTTATTATTTTTTAAAGGACTTTCAACCTGGGCGTCTTTTAACCCATTCAGACCCAATGTGCACGTTTGTGTACATTACGCACGTGTTGGTAAGTTTCGGTCCGTACTACACACTGCGAAACTTGGCGACAAATGATCTTACCTGTGGGTAAATAATTCGCAAACCGCCTTATTGACATGGACATAATTGGTTCATATAACTGTAACCTAACATTTAGCCCACAGCTCATTTGCTGCGAGAGCGGAACAAGTGTTGTGTCGACTCAAGTACAGCACATGCCATAAAATTATTTCTTTGCGAGAGTAATTTTTTTTTTTTTTTTTTTGCCCCTGAAGCTATGCGCATGCAACGCTTGGCGGCCTAGCCAGGCGTAACCCTCGAAAGACTCGAGAAATGACGGCCACCACTATTACGCGTCGTAATAACCGCTCCCTTTCACTTCGTCACTTCGCCGAGAGCGCGCCACGATCACTGGTACGCCTGCGAAAACCACGCGCCCAGGTGTTGAACCACAACTCGGCCTGGCTTCTACTTGTGCAGTGCGGTTTCTCTTAAATGCCGAGGTCGCCACTAACGTGAGTTGGCTGACGTACGTAGTACGCCGACAGCATGAATGAATCAGAAATGTGTCATTTGCAGCAACTTTCGAACCACACTTTTGTAGCAGTTTTGGTAGTGTCTGTGTACCGGGGCTGGATTAAGACATTTAGAGGCCCTAATCACTTACGATATCGGCGCCCCCCCCCCCATAGTCCACACATAAATCAAAAATGTAAACAATAAAACGTTAATTAAAATAGTATTTTTAGAAATGCAACAAAACGTACACTAACATGGAAAACAATGTTAATTTATTTGAAAAATATTGCTCCTGCTTTTTGTAATTACAATGTCTTTTATGAGATCCTCAAACCTATTCTTACGTAAATGTAATCCTAGGTAACACATCTGCTTCTATACTTAGCAGAGATAAAGGATCCATTTTTGTAAAACCTGTTCCAGCTGCTCCAGGTGCAGTTTTTCTCCATATAGTCCAGAGTAAATCCAGTATTGTTAACATTTATGTGACACCCCTTTCCCTTTGATTCCTTACACACGTGCTTACATTGCTTTATGGTTAATATAGCTCTGGTGTGTACTATTTTTAATGAACTCTGCATGTTGCTCAGCCTGCGAAGTGCTCCTTGGAGGCAACTCCACTTCTGATTGGAAAAATTCGTGGATTCACTTGGGAAAAAGCAGTACTTATGTCAGACGTGTGTGCATTTATTATTAAGGACATGCGATATTCGCGTTATTATTTTGCAGCTCACTAGACTTCACCGTCCTATACACGCGGATCGCTGTCACTTGTTAATTGGCTTCTGCAAAAGTGAGGCCCCGAAGTCCCTTTTGACTTGATGGGCCATGGATGGGCTTGTTTTAAGGACACCCGCAATTCACGAAAAGATTTCCGCACGTGCTAGATTTCAATACTCTATCGACGTACGAGCAGTTCGCTTTTGCTTACTGGCGACGTGTTTTTGTTAGAAGATATTTGACTGGCCAATCAGAATTAGGTAACTTCGATGATGCTCGTCTATGATTCGCGCGCAGATAAGACGCGCAACACGCAAATTATCCAATCACGAAAGTGGATCTGGACCGAAGTTTTATGAAATACAACGGGTCGCAAAATATTTTACGCGAAATTCGGGTGTCCCCTAGCTAGTTTGTCGTTACTTGCTTCCGATTGGTTCAAGGCGGCCCAGGATGTGTCAAACTTACTCTCGTCCAATGAAACGAGCAATACAAACGAACATGTGTTCAAAAAGCGTCACGCAACCAACCAGAGATTGTGTACGAGCACATCAAATGAACCGCCACGCCTTTTCGTCTCCATGTACTTATCTACTTTGTCTGCGTCGTGCAGTCCTACCAATGAGTAGCTCTTGAGATTTTTCGCGAGAAAATATGAATACATGTTAGACTTCAGTACTATATATACCAAACAGTTGTTTGGCTATTGCCAAGCTGTCGGCTTTAGAAGGCGTTTTCATATTTTCTGCATTCATACCATTTCTGATTGCTATCTGTCTGAGTATACAAACTACTATAGTCCATTCGCGATTACTTCCAACTTTCCTGAAACCCTGCTGAAGCTATACTTCCAGGCTCATGCAAACTAAGCTTAACTAAGTTTATAAAATGACATGGACTCCAGCGATTTTTTGTGAAGTAGTTGTTTACGCGAATGCCTGTATCTCGGTAAATAAATGTTCTGTAAATACGACTTTTTGTCAGAAAATATAAAAAACTAATATCTATGCCTTTTTTTACTTTTCTCATATTAAGTGTATTCTTGGAGAAAAAAAACTTTGTGAATATGGTCAAATATCGAATTTTTAAAGCTTGCCTTTGCAGATTTCTTAAGCGGCAAGAGAAAAGTACAAAGATACGGGCGTAGTTTAATCTGAGGTATTTCATGGCGTGTAATAAAACCCCTGTTACAGATATAATTTACACAGTACAGCGTTACGACGGAAACACTGCACGCCTTGCTCGTAGGAGCGATGAGGCACTAGGCGTGCGTGTTAGTGTCGCCCGTATTGCTCCCTCGCTTCTTGACCTAGGCCGGAGAGAGAGAAGTGGGAAGTGGGGGCGTACCGTCCCACTTGACATGTATATTATCCCGGGTATACTCGTTCGCGTTGGGCGTGTTGCAGAATAGGTAAAATCATGGTTGCTGCTGTACAGCTCCAGAAGGTAGCACCAATGTGTGCACTGCCTCTCTCTGGGAAATGTTATTGGTTATCTACTGCTGAGACACCGGTATTTTATGATTGTTTGTTTCTTGTGTAATGGAGCTACTGAAACCCTTTCCATACGTTCCAAATGTCAGGTTAAAAAAAAAAAAGTCCTTTTCACAACAAATATTTATTGTTTGGCAAAAACTGAAAGGGAAAATTATATTGTACGTTTAGGGGTTGAAATGACAGAGCACCGCGTTCATACGCACTCAGTTTTATACGTTCATATTATTATGCATGGGAACTCTTGTTTACCTTTTAGTAGGTATTACCGACACATTTATAATCTCTTTGTTTTTATTATATTAATTAAAGATGGAATATCATAATATGTAGATAAAATATAAGTAAAAGTTCAATTAAACAAAAAATGAGACACTTTATAGAAATATCCAAACACATCATACAAGGGGTGATTTTTCAAAGGTTTCATTCAAAAATTGTGATAGCTCTGTAACAGTCGGACTTTATCACACACTTAATAAGAAAAAAAAAAAAAAAAAAACGACACCGTACGGACTTTGATAAATGCTTTTTAATTTTTATATCAAACATTTGTAATCCCCAGAATATTTATTTGCTGTGATAAGCGTAAATACGTAAACGATTAATGCAGAAAAAACCTGCCCGGAGTAAAGGATGGACATATACCCGCCGTAACAAATTCATCATCTTTCGTACCACCAGTTTCATTTAAAACAGGTTAAACGCAATTTCACACGTCAGAGCAAAAAAAAAAAAATAGCTTCTGAAACTTAATTAAAAAGTTACAGTTTCATTGCCTTTATTAATTCTTGACTAGTGGCTACCAGTAAGAAATAATATATGATTTCTTGCAGGCGATTACAGAAGCGACACTTGTAAATGTAAACAATAAAAAACGACTTCATAAAATACTAGAAGCCCGCCATCGCTTCGCTCAGATTGTATGGAGTAATTGAAATACGTAGTTATATATGTGACTACCCGTGACTACCTGCGACAATCCGTTACTACCCGCGACTACCCGTGACTTTCTGTGACTATCCGTGACTACCTGCAACTAACACTGACTATCTGCAACTACCCGTGACTTTCTGCGACAACCCGTGACTATCTGCGAATACCCATGACCACCTGTGACTACTTGCGACTACCTGCGACTATAGGATATTCACGGTAAAGTGAGCACTTTTGAAAGACCTCTCATTTCGAATAATAGTTAATAAATATATTTTATTTTAGCCTTAGACGTTAAGTTCCAAGTGCGGTGGAATAAACATACTGTATTTGTTATTGAAATGGTAATAATTGTTCCGAAAAAAAAAAGGCTGAAAGAAAAAAGTAACTAGAGCCTCAAAAAGTGCTCACTGTAACGTGAACAGCCTATACTTGCGAATTTATACTATTAAAATAATATTAAGATCCACTGAGCCAATGTGACCCCACTTGAGACTGCTCTAGCCACTGAGCAACTTCGTCTCCACTTGAGATCGCTCTAGCCACTGGGCCACTGCAGCCCCACTTGGGATCGCTCTAGCCACTGGGCCACTGCAGCCTCACTTGGGAGTGTTCTAACACTGAACCACTGCGGCCCCACTTGAGACTGCTCTAGCCACTGAGCAACTTCGTCTCCACTTGAGATCGCTCTAGCCACTGGGCCACTGCAGCCCCTCTTGGGATCGCTCTAGCCACTGAGCCACTGCAGCCCCACTTGGGATCGCTCTAGCCACTGGGCCACTGTAACCTCGCTTGGGAGTGTTCTAACACTGAACCACTGCGGTCCCACTTGAGACTGCTCTAGCCACTGTGCAACTGCGTCCCCACTTGGGATCGCTCTAGCCACTGCAGCCCCACTTGGGATCGCTCTAGCCACTGGGCCACTGCAGCCTCACTTGGGATCGCTCCAGTCACTGGGCCACTGCAGCCCCACTTGAGACTGCTCTAGCCACTGTGCAACTGCGTCCCCACTTGGGATCGCTCCAGCCACTGGGCCACTGCAGCCCCACTTGGGATCGCTCTAGCCACTGGGCCACTGCAGCCTCACTTGGGAGTGTTCTAACACTGAACCACTGCGGCCCCACTTGAGACTGCTCTAGCCACTGAGCAACTTCGTCTCCACTTGAGATCGCTCTAGCCACTTGGCCACTGCAGCCCCTCTTGGGATCGCTCTAGCCACTGAGCCACTGCAGCCCCACTTGGGATCGCTCTAGCCACTGGGCCACTGTAACCTCGCTTGGGAGTGTTCTAACACTGAACCACTGCGGTCCCACTTGAGACTGCTCTAGCCACTGAGCAACTGCGTCCCCACTTGGGATCGCTCCAGCCACTGGGCCATTGCAGCCCCACTTGGGATCGCTCTAGCCACTGGGCCACTGCAGCCTCACTTGGGAGTGTTCTAACACTGAACCACTGCGGCCCCACTTGAGACTGCTCTAGCCACTGAGCAACTTCGTCTCCACTTGAGACTGCTCTAGCCACTGAGCAACTGCGTCCCCACTTGGGATCGCTCCAGCCACTGGGCCACTGCAGCAACACTTGGGATCGCTCTAGCCACTGGGCCACTGCAGCCTCACTTGGGAGTGTTCTAGCACTGAACCACTGCGGCCCCACTTGAGACTGCTCTAGCCACTGTGCAACTGCGTCCCCACTTGGGATCGCTCTAGCCACTGCAGCCCCACTTGGGATCGCTCTAGCCACTGGGCCACTGCAGCCTCACTTGGGATCGCTCCAGTCACTGGGCCACTGCAGCCCCACTTGAGACTGCTCTAGCCACTGTGCAACTGCGTCCCCACTTGGGATCGCTCCAGCCACTGGGCCACTGCAGCCCCACTTGGGATCGCTCTAGCCACTGGGCCACTGTAGCCTCGCTTGGGAGTGTTCTAACACTGAACCACTGCGGTCCCACTTGAGACTGCTCTAGCCACTGAGCAACTTCGTCTCCACTTGAGATCGCTCTAGCCACTGGGCCACTGCAGCCCCTCTTGGGATCGCTCTAGCCACTGGGCCACTGCAGCCCCACTTGGGATCGCTCCAGTCACTGGGCCACTGCAGCCCCACTTGAGACTGCTCTAGCCACTGTGCAACTGCGTCCCCACTTGGGATCGCTCCAGCCACTGGGCCACTGCAGCCCCACTTGGGATCGCTCTAGCCACTGGGCCACTGTAGCCTCGCTTGGGAGTGTTCTAACACTGAACCACTGCGGTCCCACTTGAGACTGCTCTAGCCACTGAGCAACTGCGTCCCCACTTGGGATCGCTCCAGCCACTGGGCCACTGCAGCCCCACTTGGGATCGCTCTAGCCACTGGGCCACTGCAGCCTCACTTGGGAGTGTTCTAACACTGAACCACTGCGGTCCCACTTGAGACTGCTCTAGCCACTGAGCAACTGCGTCCCCACTTGGGATCGCTCCAGCCACTGGGCCACTGCAGCCCCACTTGGGATCGCTCTAGCCACTGGGCCACTGCAGCCTCACTTGGGAGTGTTCTAGCACTGAACCACTGCGGCCCCACTTGAGACTGCTCTAGCCACTGTGCAACTGCGTCCCCACTTGGGATCGCTCTAGCCACTGGGCCACTGCAGCCCCACTTGGGATCGCTCTAGCCACTGGGCCACTGCAGCCTCACTTGGGAGTGTTCTAGCACTGAACCACTGCGGCCCCACTTGAGACTGCACTAGCCACTGAGCAACTTCGTCTCCACTTGAGATCGCTCTAGCCACTGGGCCACTGCAACCCCTCTTGGGATCGCTCTAGCCACTGGGCCACTGCAGCCCCACTTGGGATCGCCCCAGCCACTGGGCCACTGCAGCCCCACTTGAGACTGCGCTAGCCACTGAGCAACTTCGTCTCCACTTGAGATCGCTCTAGCCACTGGGCCACTGCAGCCCCACTTGAGGCTGCTCTAGCCACTGGGCCACTGCAGCCCCACTTGAGGCTGCTCTAGCCACTGAGCAACTGTGTCCCCACTTGGGATCGCTCTAGCCACTGGGCCACTGCAACCCCACTTGAGAGTGTTCTAGCACTGAACCACTGCGGCCCCACTTGGCGTTACTCTACCCACTGGTATTTTGTGTCCCCACTTGATATATGCCTTTGCCCATCTGGAAGAATGTATCTTTATAATAGTGAAAGAATTATATAAGAATCGGCCCGTAGTTTTGGTAGAGCATGCTTAGAAAGCAGCCAAGTAACTCATTTTTCTCCGACTTGGTTCTCAAATTTTTTAATTTCTCAATATATATATTTTTTAAATTAAACATAGCGTATGACTGTGGAAGAATGTAGCTTCCTAACAGTGAACGAATTATAAGAATCGGATCTGTAGTTTCCAGCCGTTACACATAAACAAATAAATAAACTCACATTACCTTTTTATTATATTAGTATAGACAAACAAAAATAAATTGCCTATGCTCTGCCGATCAGTAAAATATAATGCAAAATGTGTCATCCAGGCTGTGGTGAAAATTCCATTAATCTGACATGGCGAGCACTGATCAGATCAGAACATCTCAACAACTCCGGCCGCGGCTAGAGTACTTGCCTCCCGCCAAGGCGGACGAGTTCGATTCCCGGCGGGATCGCTCCCGCATTAATGCACGTGGGATGCCTGCCGGACGATGCCGCTATTCTGTGGACTTCCCCGCACTAGCATTCCGGCGCTGCTCCATACTCACCCCGCTTCACCCTCATCGGCTCTCAAGACCTCGATGTTAATGTGACGGCCGAACGATGTGCAGAGTCCCAGCTGAAAACACGCCTGACATCCAACGTGCCTGAGTGAGGTCTGCTTACAAATAGCATATATGGGCTGTTCACGGTAAAATTAGCACCTTTGAAAGCCCTGCATAATATCTACATATACGCACGTTGTGTATTCCTCCGCCTTATGTAAAATTATCATTGCCATGGGCCTCATCACTTTATTCCTACGTCGGTCAAGTGAAACTGGAATTATTAGAAAAGTGAATATGTTACAAATCTGCGCATTCTTATATCTACTTAGATGCATTAAAAAAACAGAGAGGAAAAAGAAATCATTTCAGTTTGCACAAGTGGTTACCTAACACTATTTATTTGATAATATATGGAACTATTTCCAATCCATCACTACAAAATTACTGGGCGCATGTCACCCAGTGCGCCCGTTAAAATATATGCCGGCAGGGGCAGTGACTTTTTTCAAAGGTTGATTTCAAAAGTGCTCACTTTATCATGAACAGCCTTTAACAAACGTTACGCTTCTCAAGGCCTATGCGTTTTTCAGTTCCTCCATTTCTCTCTAAAACATGATTTTTGTGATAGTGGAAATTGCTCGAACGGTTATTTTCACGGTCATTTTTAGGTATGAACATTCCGGTACAAAACATTGAAAAAGAAATAGGGACATGCATCAAACCTTTATTTATATTATTACGTCATATAAAGGTAGCGTCTCCGCTGAAAGTCTCATGCGTCATCGACGGGAAGACTGCGCCCCAGTTCAGCGCTTTGCGCGTAGAGGCGATGAGAGAGTTGACGCACATGTCTCGGTCGCCCCTAGCGCTCCCACGCTTCGAGGCCGCACACGTGCAAAATTCCTTCAACCCAGCTGCCACCTTAAGAGCCACTGTGATATATATATATATATATATATATATATATATATATATATATATATATATCAGTCCAACTCCGGCCTGACCGCAGAGCCGCGAAGAGGCCATCGCAGGGATCGAGAAGTGACGATCGGACGGCGCGGCAGGCTCGTCTTTGTGTAATGGGGCGGTCGGCAGGTCGTCAACCCGGTCGCTCCGGCCCTCCAAAATGCGCAGCGTCGACGTACACTTGGGTCGGTGGTCGACCACTCCCCTGCCTCCATCATCCGCCAGAGCTGCGGGAGCCACGTCAGCCGTCGAGTTGTTGAGGCGGGCCGCCTGCCAAGCTGCGTGCAGAACTTCAATGGAAAACGTCGTATTACAAGACTGGCCAACGCGCTCGAGTGATGTCTGCTTAGGAGCAGGCTCCCGCATACTGTATTTGCAGAGTGGTTGAAATACTAGTTTCCCCACGAAACAGGCTTCCAATTTGCTGTTTAAGACTGTCCACGGTAAAGTGAACACTTTTGAAGCTCTAGTTACTTCTTCCTTTCAGCCATTCTATCCTTCAACCACCTTTTTAAATAGATATTACCGTGTGAGTAATAAACACAGAGTGTAAATTCCACCACACTTGGAAATTAACGTCTAAGGCTAATATGAAATACATTTATTGATTATTATTCCAAATGAGAAGGCTTTCAAAAGTGCTCACTTTACCGTGAATATCCTATACACGAGAATAACACACATATCAGGCGAGTGCTGTAGAGTTCTTTCAAGTCGTCACGCGCATTATAAACACAATTTTAAAGCACTCCAAAATGGTTAAAAACAGATTTTTCAAAGTGCTGTATCTCAAAATATATGCTTCAGATAAAAAAAACTACTCAAGGGCCCTGCATTGAACCTTCATACAGACTTTCCACCAATGAAATTATAGGGTCACCTCTGAAAGTCCCATAGGTAAAGGCTGTTCACGATAAAGTGAGCACTTTAGAAATGAACCTTAGAAAAATGTCATTGCTCCTGGATGCATATATTTTAATGGACCCACTGAATGACATTCGCTCACTAAAGTTGGTAGCGATGGATGGAAAGTAGTTCCATATCTTAACGTCGAATAAAAAGTGTTAGGTAACCATTTGTCATAACTTCAAATTAATTCTTTCAATTTCTGCTTTTTAAGGCATCGAAGTGTAAAAATGGGCAGATTTGTAAAATATTTACTTTCTTAATAATTTCACAGTTTCATTTTACCAACGCATGAATAAAATGATGAGGCCCATAGCAATGTTAATTTTACAGTAGGCGGAGGAATACACAACGTGTATGCAAGTAGATCTTAAGCAGGGCTTTCAAAAGTGCTCTATGTTACCGTGAACAGTCTATACACGTAGTGCTGTGCGACTAGGGCACTACACGCCAGTTGGGAGCCTTGCGCTTAGTGTCGATGGCGCACTCGATACGTGTGGCAGTCTCCCCCTTATCACTCCCGCGCTTTCCGACCTCAAACGCAAGGGGGGGGGGGGGGAAGAAAAGCGCCAGGGTGAGGCGGAGGAATATATCCTAAGAGTAGAACACCTGGGAAGTATCCGTGAATGGACTATAGACGTTCGTTACGTAGACGTTTTCCGTCGTGGTGTTTGTGTTGGCGGCGATGCCAAGGCGGCAGGTAGCTGTGACCCGCTGCCCGCTGGGCGCTTGGGGCGGTGACGTAGCCCCGCCCATCCAGGCCGCCCCGACTGGTTCCGCCCGCATTCCTACACCACGTGCACGTCCCACCTGGGCCGCGCTGCGCCAGCCGATACACGAGCAGCACGCAAGCAAGGAAGCAGTGGCAACCCTGCGACGACGTAACGAGACATCTTCATCTCATTCGTTAAGGTGGCCGCCGAACGGTTTTGCAGAGCTCCGGGCAGGAAACGTTTTATTAAAAAAAAAACCGCCCAACGTGTTTGAGCGAGGTCTGCTTACGAATAGCATTTAAGAAACGTTTACGCTTCTATATATGTTTTGCAGCGGACGTGCGTCAAACCTTTACTTGTATTATTGCGTCATAAAATGGCAGGGTCTCCACTGAAAGTCTCATAGAGGCGCGTTATCGACAGCAAGACTGCACGCCAGTTCAGTGCTTTGCATGCAGAGGCGATGAGACAGATGAAGCGCATGTCTCGGTCGCCCCTATTGCTCCCACGCTTTTAGGCCTCAGACGTGCGAAATTCCTTCAACCAGGCGGCCACCATAAGTAGGCCCTATGCAACTGCCAACTTTAGAACACAGAATAAACTACAGTTTTCACTTTGTTATGTTGGCAGATGAAACTACTTTTACGGTATTATCAATTGGGTTAAGCTGTGTTTACAATTAAAAAATTATGCATTAAGATTTATGCTGCAAGCAGCAATCTGGCATACGGGAACACGTCTTCTGTACTTATTTGCTGCTTCCAATTAATGTTTTAATTCTTAATCCCAGCCAATGGGAACAGGCGACAAGCCTGTCATGTTTACTTTTGTTTCTTACCTAACCTTGTGTATTACAGTCATATTTGAGCAGATTACACTTCATAGCTGACATTTTCTATAAGAGAAGCTTATTTTTGAACATATATAATTGTAAACACGGGCACACACATGCCTTTTTTAAAAATGTTTACACTTGTATAAATAACAGTTTCCTGCCAACACCGGCTGCTCTCTTCTAATTGGTTGTTGCGTTCATAAGTTTCATTTAAGATATAAAATTTAGTTATTTCTTTTAACGCCTAAGGAAATCTCAACAATGCACACAACATGCTAAGTAATATTGGAAACCAATACATAAGATAACACACTTTTGTTTCTTCTGCACACGTCTGAATGAATAATTTAATGCTTGATTTTTCTATTGTAAACCCAGCTTTAGAGTTTATCAACAGTGGTGGGTGACAGAAGGTCATTGGCCATAGAATACTTACCAATACAGATGTGAAGTAGGCACTTTACATTGTGAACTCCAGCTACACACACCAACAAACACTGCCCTGCAAAATACTGGAAAATTGTTCACACCAATCAACGCCTGTTAACCTACTCACCAGCTGACAGCTCAGCCAACAAGGGTCAATTCTTAACATGAAGTAACCAATCAGACACAAAGCCTGTTCCCAGAGCCTTTTACAGACAGAGAATGGGTACGCCCACATCAAGGTCCTGCTACAATTTCCATGTCCCCTTCTCGGATGTCCTCGGTCCTCTCTGACGTCGCGAGCACTGATTGGCCCACATGATCATGTGACTTCATGAGCCGCGTCCCTGCTTGTCCTTGCATGTTCTCTGTCCCTATTCCTTGGCAAACTAATCAATTATTAATTATTTTGTCTTCGCTCGTCTCCTGTCCTCGGTTGTCCCCGGTCCTCGAGTCTTTCATGAAAGAATAAGAATAAGTATTTACCAGCAAAATCCGCACGTAATCTGTAATAGTAAACAAAAACATTTGTAAACATAGACATCAAAGTGAATGTGGAGTGTGCCAGTCCCGAGCGAGACTAATTGTAAATAATAAATAAGCACCTTGTAGTTACGGCCTGAATTATTCAATAACACAGGAATTTCAGAAATGCAAAATTGAGGGAAAATTTATTCCAATGAAGGAATTTAATTTTGGATGAAAACGCAATGGCATATAAACAAAATATGCTCCAATAACCAATAACCAAAATAGATAAACTACTATAATGATCAAACTTGCCTTTAAATTAATACCTTAAATGTATACCAGCTAAATACTCGTGACTCTAAAACAAACAAATATAAAACAAAATTACACAATGTTTTTACTGCTACCTCATTGCAGTTTTCAAAACCTACATGTTGGGACAGCTTTAGACATCTGTTGTAGCAGCAAATTTTATGCGAGTCTCGTGGTGTCAGTGAGGAGAGCGGACAGAGGACATCTGAGGACACGGGATGCGGCAATTGTAGCAGGGGCTTCAAATGAACCCACCACACCATTTTGTCTGTGTGTACCCTTCAGGTAGCCAAAGGGAGCAGGGAGGAAATATTAAAAATATTATAACTATTGTCTTAAAGAATCTCAAATTACTAGTAGAAATATAAATTTTCATTGATATGTACAAGGAAACAGAGTTCAGTAACCAAAGTTACACCAAGTTATCTAGCAAACTCTAATTTCACGAAGGACTGCATGTCGCACCTGCCTTCAGCTGATGCAGCGGTTCTTAAATCAATTTTCACTACAGAAAAAACTATTATTATTTATAAAAAATAACATACTCTGGTAAATTTCATGTTGGTGTCATCAAAACCTAAATTACATGCTGCATCATGAAAGGCAGAGAAAAGTCTATTATAACCCAGAAGCTAATATATATGTACCAAAAATACATTATATTATACTGGTACATAGTTGGTGTTTTTCATACTGATGGCTTTGCCAGCCTCCTGGATGTAATGTTTTCAGAATGTCTTGATGTCATTCTGAACAGCATTATGTTAAATAAATGTCTCTTATTGACCTGGTAAACAATAACAATAAAAAATTCAAGTGGTCTATGTTAAATTTTATGACATTATGTAAGCGGAGCTGGGTGTGCTGATCTATGTCTGCACCCCTCCCCACCCCCTCCGAAGATTAAGTTGATACTGCACCCCTGGATCACGTTGTTTATTCACAATTATGTCAAACCAGAAATTCATTTTAGAGAGTATAAATCATAATCATGGAGATGAAACACTACTTCATAACTAACTTCATGTAAATAGGTATTGTTACACGTTGACACTAGCACTAGATGTGAGCTCCATACGTGGTCCGGCTCTGTGGGGGGTGACACACCTTGACCGTCCCCCCCTCCCAGGCAGATGCAGCTCGCACTGCAACCATGGGAATGATTGACAGTGGTGACCTGGCTGGCGTCACAGCCACTCCTGGAGAAGCCGACGAGTTTAGAGGATGCACAAGAATATTCTGGGAACTAGGACCCTTGGTGCAACGCAGCATTTAGAGAAATTTCTGGGCGATGGCCTACGACCCTATAAATATTCCAGCAGTCGAAGGCTCAGCAGTCTTTCTGTGGAAGCCAGTTGGCTGAGAGTGGTAATTGAGCAATGTGTGGTGCAGTGAGAGATGATGACGGGAGATTACGAGGCAACGGCTGGCATAGTGTTTGTGGTGTGAATGGACGGGAGGGCGTGATGCATGATGAGTGAAGTCTACTGTGCATGAAGGTGCTCTGATAACTCTAGAACATTGCAGTCTTGTGGAACTTGGATTAAACCAGGGTGGGGCTGAATGAACATGTAATAAGGATTTTACTGTAAATATTGGAACTGTCAAATATGGACATATAATGTATAAAATATTTGAACAGATTTTGGTACATTGTTTGTTAGGACTGATTTTTAATTATTTGATTACAAAAATTTATTTGAGGTAATTGTAGATTGTATGGATTGAATTCATTAATTGCAAACAGCAAGTGATATCAATTTATTGTGCGAATTTTGGTCAAGAAAATTTTGTTTGTAGTTATTCTAAAAAAAATTAGGAAATTATAATTAACTCTTTTATTTAATTAAGATCCCCATCCCTTAACAAACCTGGTTCAGCTCACTTACTTTGAGAAAATTGTAACAGTATTAATGAAAATACACCATGTATGAACTAACGTAAGCACAAACAAAGAAGGATGTGCTATCACCATCAGAAATATGTGTAAACCAAGCACAACAATGTCTTAAGAGAAAAACTACATGATTGTTTATTGTATATTTACACTATGTGCAAGTAGTAAATTTATTGTCAAGATATGCAAAAATTGTTTTTTTAATGCCATAGTTGTAAGACATTAGAATCTCAACTTCTGGTTTCTTAATTAAGTATTTGTTTTCCCGATTTGAATTAAAGGACCTTTTTTAAGGCCCATCTACCCTGTGTCTGTTCACACATTTTTAACCACAAGCCAACTCAACATTCAGTCCTTCAACTGAGCTTTCAAGTAAAAAACAACAATGGTGATTTATTATAATTGTGATTATTCCCACATAGTTAAGAAAATAAGATAGTGAAGTAGATATGAGTAAAAGTAGTGATGTGGAGGCAAAGTCAGAAATAATAAATTTCAATTGAATGATTTCAGCATTTTTGTAGCATGTTCAACATGTAACAAAGATGTCCTGATAATTATTGAATGTCTTAAAAAATATGACATATTAAATTTTTCCAGTCACAGCTTTGCTTACAACACAAACTAAGCATGCCACCAACAGACAGAGTTGCTATAAAAATTGACCAAAAATATTAGACTACTTCATTGTTATGTTAAATCTATGTGGCTCTTTGGCAAAGTATATTCATCTAGTTTGCATAAGCAACTGGCCAAAGCTTGTCGAGTTCAATCACAGGCACTTCAAAATGCAGAATCATCAAATTCATTGTTGAATTTGCATCGAAGTGTCACTTACTCAGGTGCCTTTCAATTGGATGCTGGGGTTTTTTTTTTAGGGTTAGGATGCATGAGGGGTCAAGCTACAGGTCTTGATAGACCTTTCACATGGTGTGCATGTATGACAGACAAACAGGTATTTTCATCTAACATATGGCAGTACCATCAAGTGGGGTCATTCAGGACACTGGGGTAACTTGCGATATTTTAACAGGGACTTAAGTTTGCACATGCAGCTGTCCTTTTTAATATACCTTAACATCATACGCTATACATTAATGACTACAACAATTTCATAAATTTTGCCCTTGGGGCTGTTATATTTGCAAATAAAAATTCCTGTAAAATGCTTTAAGTTATGCTAGTTGATAGTAGCAGTTTATTTATTGTCTTTCATGTTTGTGGATCTATTAAATATATTTCATTTTATAGATTTTCTGTGCTGAAATAAAAGCAAACATTTCTGATATGCACTTATCAACTTAACTTTCTGTGAACTGTTAAAAGAACAGTAAACCAATGGTAGTAAAAATGATTACATTGACCAAATATATGTCTACATTAATATTTAATTTTTAAAATTAAATTACATCAAACTGTAATATACCTAGCATGCTGTAAGTGGCCTTGCTTCTGCCACAAAGCTGCTAATATGCAGTCATACACCTCCAGACTTTTAGTCAACAGTTGTGCATTATAACTTGTCTCATTTTTATAATCATTTTCCAATCTTGTGCCAGATTTTTTAAATTATTTTTGCATTTTACAAATATCACAAAGATATTCTTTTAATAAGTTGCTGTTTAGATTAGGAAAGGCAAATGTTATGCAAGCCACACTACCAGAAAACAAAAAAGGAAACCTGTTAGAATATATATTAGAATTACAAAAAGTGGACTCATCAAGTTGGAATTATTAACAATATATTAAGTAACAGATGGCACATTAGTAGGAATTAAATAAACTACCATACTTCATGTAGTCATGTTTCAAAGGTAAAAAATGGAAGATGGTCATGCGTGTAGTTACGAGTAGTACTGTATTGTTGGTACACATGCACTACCAGAAAACAGAACAATGGCAGAAACTTAATCAGCAGGAGATAAATTAAAACAATTCTTGTCTAAGAGGTAGCAGGTTATTCTTCCTTACAGAGTACCAAGTTGCTTATTGAGCTCATATATAAAACCAAATAAAAAGTTATATATTTTAATATTTGTGCAATAAGTAGACATAAAATAACTACATTTTATAGACTATGCCTTCCACTTAGAATTTCAGGGCTCTGAATACAAGAGTGTGGAACAGTGATGCTTTACAGGTGTGATAAATTCCTCGTGAAAGTTATGAGGAGACAACAACCTTGAAGTTTGGGTAAACTGCACATCTAGGTTGTTAGCATTATAATTGTAATGACATATCAAAAGTGTAATGTTTTGCTTCTAGATTCAAACTGCAACCCTGATGTTGACAAGGTGTGTTATGTGTGGCGCAGGTATGGCAGCGAGCTGGTACTCGTGGAGACATACACCGAGAACAACTTCACAGCAGCGCTGGCTGTGCGGAACATGGGGCCACTCGAGAGGCAGAACCAACACTACTGGCTCGGGCTGGCGTCCCTCGATGACCTCCGGACCAACACGCTCGAGTCCGCTGCAGGAATTCTAGTCTCTCAGTATGCAGGTACTGAACATACCCACTGCCACCCAGGGGATTTTGGGGGCCTGCGGCAATGCTATTTTCAGGACCACAGATCTTGGAGACCTGGAGCAAAACTATTTTTGGAGCCCCTGATTTGACGTAATACTATATACTTTGTATAATACATTTTTATTCCACATTATTGTAGGAAAACATGCTGCTTGGAAACTGATTTACTGTTTGCTGTCAAACTAGTGAATATTGTTTTATAGAAAGAATAGTATCCAATTCATATTTAACTATTCCTAAGATATATATGCACCTGCGTGTAAATTGTTAATAACAGTTTAATTAAATTCCAAATTTTTCTTATCTGCATCATTAAAGATGATTTTGTATAGATAAAGAAAAATCTCTTCATTAATAGCGTACATGTAACAGGCACAGAAACTAAAATTTCAAATTGAGTATGCTACTGTTACTAGCCCTAAACGTCTATCGCCCCTTGTCTAGTGCATTTCCTAGCATTGTGACAACATTCAGATATCCTGTGCGAAGTTTGCTAATCCAGAGTCGTACAAACTGGAACATTCTAACCAGCAGATTTTGAGAAGGCTGGTAGGTGCCAAACTGCATTGTACAGGATCAAGCATATCCCATAAGTTTCCTATTTTAAACAAACTCTCAACCCTACATTTTCACTATCTAATGTTCAGCATAATTGTGTTCATAATCAAAATCATACACATTTTATTAGTGGACTTTGAATCACCACACAAAAATTTCAGTAAATTATCAGGGGGTTTCTTGGGGGAAATTTCCCCATTTACCCCCCCCCCCCCCCCCAACCGTCATCCACACTGGAAGGAGAGGATATCTACACATAGATTACAGCCACCACATGCTGAAAAAAATATGTAAAATAAAACAGTAAGTACTCAAAATTTTTATATTTCAGTATCTCCAATTTATTTAAATTGATAACATGAAAAAGTTTTACTTCTTACTTTTTGTACATAAAAAATATGCATGCAGTCATAGTCAAATAAAAGTTTGATCAGCTGAGACTGTACCTGTCAGATACATTTTCTCGAAACAATGCAATAATTGAAATTATATAAGTGCCATGTACAACTTTAATGAACTTAAGATAGTATGTGCAATTGATAATGTCATGTTGAAGAAAGAATATATAATTTAATAGTTTCACTGTCCATGTTTATAAGGAAATTATATTTCATTAATTTCATACTTTGAAAGGTTATGCTATAATCATTATTGGCAGCATTTAAAGATTTTTTTGCATATATCTAAAATTGAAAAAGAATTTTAAACTCTAAAATAAAATAAAAAATGGTAACAAATGGTTTTGCAAATTTTTTTCTAGGTTTCTGGGCTCTGTCGCAACCGGACGCTAAAGCGGGAGAATGCGTGGATGTGCGGATCATGGATGAACGTCAGTCATGGGAACTGACGACGTGTGAAAGTCTTCTGCCCTTCATTTGCAAAGCTGCTGCCTGCCCTACAGGTTAGATTACTTGCTGCAGGTTTTAAAGAATGTGTATGCTACATAATTGTGTAACTCACAAAATAATGTTAGAGATGTAGTACCATATTCTGAAGTAATTTACATTTCCATAACTCACAAACATACATCAGCAATCAGGATGATGCCACCTTTTACCATTTATGTCTGAGCTGTTGAAAATTTTGTGTTGTTTAATAAAATATACTATTTTTTAATTCTTACAATTTTATTACAATTCAGTATTCATTTTTATGTTTCCATTTGTTGTTACCGAAAGATAAAACTGAACTATAATACATACATTATAATTAAAATATTTTATATTAATTAAAATAATTTTTGTAATAAGTTATTAAATAAAAAATGGAGTAATACATTTAGTTATATTGCTTTAAGTTGTTAAACACAATTCATTTGATTCCATACATGTAGATATAAAATGTAAATGCTGAATAAATACTTCCCAAGATATCATTTTCATGACCGAAGAGAAGTTCTAGAGAACTGCAATATAAAACACTGTCATAGGTGTATCCAAAGTTCTTGCACTTGTGGTTCCACAATCAGGACATGGGCAACAACTCTTTAACTTAATGAAACTAAGCATGTGCATGTATTTGGGAGTTTGCAATCTGCAGTAGAGGAGAGAGTATCTTTTGGCACTGGCCTAATGGTGGGTTGGTCCTGTGCATACCAGGACATATTCACAACATTTAATATGATGATGTTCCACGTGAAGGTTCGTTCCACTGTTCCAATGGACGGTGCATCAACGAGAAGTTCCGGTGCGACAAGCAGGACGACTGTGGGGACTCGTCGGACGAGCTGGACTGCCCCGGGAACTGCCACTACTACATGGCGAGTAGCGGCGATGTGGTGGAGAGCCCCAACTACCCCCACAAATACGTGTCGCTGGCAGACTGCAAGTGGACCCTTGAGGGTCCCCAGGGACACAACATCCTGCTACAGGTAAGCACAAACAGTACAGACATGGTTCTGAAAATACAGCTGTTTGATGAATAGTGTAGGTCTGGTGTTATAATAATTTATAGGTATACTGTACTAAGAATACCTACTTACTGTGGGCACACACACACACACACACACACGTGTGTGTGTGCGTGCGTGTGTGCATGTGTGCGTGCTTGTGTGTGTGTGTCTGAGGATGGTTCTATAACTTTTTTTTCTCAAGAATAGCATAGGCATGAATTATAAGAGAGTTAGTAATGCTGAGAATAGTATGTGCATTTTATGAGGTTATGTTGAGAATTAGGCAGGGATGTTTTTTATAATATAGCTATGTCGAAAGTAGTGCAAGCAGGGTTTTATGATACAGATGTGTCGAGAAAAGAAAAAAATAATAATTTTAGGTTGCTATCATTGAGGCTGAGTGAATAACAGTAGTATCAGTTATGATGTGGATAAAACTAAAATCATAATTTAATGAGAGAAGCAAAATTATAAAAACAAATATGAAAACTTTTAATTTCCAGGATTGAATATTTTTTCTCTGTAAAACCATATCCAAGCCATTCATGTAAGATTGTGACAAAAAATCCACACTGTCTAGGAACCTCAATATGAGTTAGAAAAAATTTGAAACCCTAAAAATTGATTAATTTTATCTACAATTTTATCTAAAAACATGAATCAGTATATTACAATTTTTTAATATTGTGGATAAAAATGTCAACAAGATTACGATTACACAGTTTGAGTTAAATCATATTTACTGTTCCATATTAGTAATGTAGGAACTGATATTACAGGACTTGTAACTGGAAATCTGGATCTTATGCATATTTTTGTAATACATATTCTTTATTTCTTGAATCAAAGTTGTACAAAATAAAATTATCCACCATTTCTTTAGACATAACAAAGAACAAAAATTAGCATAAAATTAGCATAGTTTATGTAATTTTTGTTTTGCACTCATAGTACTGTTTTAAACTTCACAATATGTAGCACCCTATACACAGTACAGGCATATTTTCAGTATGAAAAATATATGATTAATTCTTTGGATTTAATCATATGTAAACTAAAATTGGCATCAGTTATGACACTTTCTGGTAATTGATTGTTGTGTACTCTGATTTTTTTCAGTTCCAAGAATTTGAGACTGAAAAGTCATTTGACACTGTTCAAATTTTGGTGGGTGGCCGCACAGAAGATAAGTCAGTTAATCTAGCAACTTTATCTGGAAAACAGGATTTGAGCAACAGGTTGTTTGTGTCTGCATCAAATTTCATGATTATCAAGTTCAGCACAGATGCTACAGTCGAGAGGAAAGGATTCAGGTACACATATAAATATATACATATATATATGAATATAAATTGAATGATTTTGTTATTTTAATAATTAGGCCTACTATATAGCTGGGCAACAATTGCTCTCAATTTAATAAACAACCATACACAGCATAAATACAGTAAATGAAGGCAGTACATTTTATACACAACTATATCCTTTTTTGTCGAATAAATATGTAGCTGTCTGCAAACATGGAGTTTTTTTAAGTTAATGGTAATTTTTAAATAATTAACATATGCGCGTTGTGTGAACAATAAGTGTGAGATATTAAATTATGATATATATTAAAATTGTTTTTACTAAATCATTCATAAAATATCTACATAGTAGAAAACGTAATATCTAAATTATGTACTGTTAGCAGTATCACCTGTGAATGCAGAAAACATGACTTTCGGGAGTTATGTAGGTTGAAACATGTAGCCTTTACAATTTGTAGCACATTACAAAGCTGGAAGAATTTGTGGTGCTATTAGTTTTCGTATTTACTGTATATAGTATAAGTTTCTTTATTCAAAGTGGAGCTGACGTGATATATGTAAGAATGTATTAGTAACTGGGCTGGAATTATGAGGGGGGTGGGGGATTGTTGCAATAACAGGTTTCAATATTGACTTGTTGCATCCGTGTAGAGCATCGTGGAAGACAGAGCCGCAGGTGTGTGGGGGAATATTACGAGCCACTCCACAAAGCCAGATGCTTACATCGCCTGGTTACCCTCAAGACTACCCTGGTGGATTGGAGTGCCTGTACATCATCACAGCACAGATTGGAAGGATTATCACCCTAGAGGTAGAGCACTCAACCAAAATTCAATTACATATGCACTGCAGGTGTGGGCGCAGATTAGGCAGCATGTGGCCAGGCACCCCCTAATGACCAGAAAAATGTTCCTGTTTTGGATTTTGATCTCATTATAAAACATGGTTTAGGTCTTCAGATAGTCTTGACATGCAAAATGATTAGCTATGTAATTTGAAATGTATACTTATTACTACTATTTTTTAATTTTTGTATTTTTCAAAACTAATTTGGTTATCATATACTTAATCCACAGTATGAAATGTCCTTGTTTTCTTGGAATATTTTACTTTATACATATTTTTATTCAGATTAATGTATTTTTTTAAGTACCTAATAGAAGTCAGTAATCATTCATTTAAGTTTTTCAAATTTATAAAAAAATTGAGTTTTTACAATTCAGTTTTACATAAATGTTTTAGGAAATGACTGCAAAATGTGGTATTCTTATAATATCCTATATCATCTTAATTAAATTTATAGGCTGTTCACAATTAACTGGTCACTTTTGAAATCAACCTTTAAAAATGTCACTGTTCCTCTCTACATGTATATTAATGGACACGCTGAGTGACATGCACACAGTAAGGTTGGTGATAACGGTGGAGGAAGAGTAGTCCTGTACTTTTATGTTGAATTAAAAGTGTTAGATAGAAATTTGTGAATAGTAAAATTGTTTGTTGTGTTTTCTGTTTTTCAAATGCATACAAGTGAAAAAATAAGCAAATTTGTAAAATATTAACTTTTCTAATAATTTCACAGTTTCACTTGATCGATGCATGAACAAAGTACCAAACTACTTATGTTAATATCTTTAGTAAAAAAATTCTTATAATTTTTATGTGAAAGTTATTTTTGTTTTGAATGGAAAGAACAATTTTTGTAACCATAATTTACAATAGGTACTTGTACTTTTAAAAGTTTCATTTCAATATTTTTTTTTTTTGTATTTGGTACTTCAAAACATATTTTTAATTAGAAAAACTTTCTCGCTTATTCTCCTACTGTTGTCACATAAATTTCTGAAAGAAATTATTGTAGGATGCTGATCATATTGCTAAAGAGTAATGGAACTGGTCTCCAGTTTGGGAGAAACAAGATTCCAGCCAGAGAAGATAGACATGCCAATAGCTCCTGTTGTATTGTGATCTTGACTATGACAGCCACAGATGGCAGCCAAGATCCAAGATGTTAGTGGTCCACCACCAAGCCAAATTTGAAACATTCTGCAGGTTGTAATGTTACGAAACATGCCAGGCATGGCATTCATTGAACACTAGCTCACCTACGTAATCGGAGCTGAACAATGAAATTCAAGTTTATAATAGTGTCAAAATGAAATAATTAGTCGAGCCGGATATATGTATAGTTTAACAGAGTTTTATTATACTATGCAGTTCAGTCAGAGCTGCTACACAAAAGGAAACTTCACAACAAATAAGCAGGAACAAGAGAGGAATCACAGTATTGATTTTTCTGCAGTTGAGAACTCTTGCATGGCGAGGATATTTACGAAGATGGGAAATGAAACTATACCTAATTCTTTCATGGCATGCTCAATGACCCCTAACACTGGTGGAAATAATTTAGTAGGTAGTTTGCAGGTTACATAATCGGAAATATGCAATGCACTGCCGGTGTGGGTTACAACCATGACTTGCACGTTCCGTACTCGTCAAGTGTCCATCAACATCCACTCTGTTCTCTTACTGTTGCAGTGACACAATAAAGGCCATGCCTAGTATAAGTATAAAGCATTATTGCACCACTCAAAACTGCCCAATCAGAATTTCGCATGATGTCATTTCTAAAAATAGCACTAACACCAACTGCTGTAATTCTGGAACCCTCACAGCACAGACCTGTATCTCATCACCTCTGCACCATATTACAATAGCTAACTACATATCCTTAGCTTACTAGTAAAAGAAAAGTGTATTACATCACCTTATGACAATCATTGTACTGTTGAACTACTTGAAATGAAATTATAAACTTTAAAAATTAAAAATATATCAAATAAATACAAACTGCTACTTTCTCAAAGTTTCAAACACTGAATAAATGACCTTAATTTCCAAAAATATTGCAGAAATAAATATTTCCCACACATATTTCTTGCGTCATTACAACGTCTTGGCAGTGACTGGATTAGTATTTTTATCATACTTGAAAGAACAAATTGTATTACCAAAAACATAATTTTCAGCCAGGAAATGTCTTAAAAAGAAGTGGAAATAGGTATTTATCTTAAAAGTAATTTACAAATTACATTTACAGCACATCATTGATGGGAGCAACCCTGGGAGATGTGGAATTTTAGTGGAATAGGTCAGTTTCAGGGAAACCTGGAGTGTCATGCAGTTGTTAACCCTTAGATAGTGCAAATATCAGTTGTATGTTTAAAGCTTGGTGCTATGAAACCAAATCAAATTCTGTCCTGGTAGCGTTCTCATCAGTTACAAACAGTAGTGTCTTCCGTGACTCCTAGTATGCTATGTTTACCGTACCCTTAACAGAATCTGATAGAAGTATTCATTACTGCCACACACAGATGATGGTACTCTTTTACAACAGGTTGAAGATTTGGACTTGGAGACGAGCAGGGACTACATCCTGATAAGAAACGGCGACAACCCTATGAGCAAGCCGCTCACCAGACTGACGGGCACAACCCTTGACAACCCACAAGTCATCATGTCAACTGGCAACCAGTTGTATATCTACTTCAAAACAAGTTTGGGTGATTCTCGTCGAGGATTCAAAATCAAATACTCTCAAGGTAATCTTCCACAGATATTAAACTAATGTATCATGGTCAAATTAGTCTGAAATAATACGTACTTAGCAAGTTGTACTCTCTTTATCTACATATTAATTTTGCATCAAAACTTTTAAGTTTTGTATTAAAATTTTGTTTATAAGAGCATAAATACAAGCTTACAAGATATTATAAAAGTGTTAAATTGTCTCTGTGGACTGAGGTGTCACTGGCCATCAATACAGTAACGTTCTGGTCCAGAAATGAGAGATGAAAGATAATGTTTGCTTTGGGATAAAGCCCAGGTGCTCCCTAACTTTGCCCAGACATGACAGGACTTCTTCCTTTCAGTTGCACCAGCATAAAGAGCAGGTTAGAAGGAGGATTTAATCTTGGGGTTCGGGAGTCTGCTAGCCTGCTATTGGCCATGGATTGTGCAATGTCTTATCGCTGAGATGACCAAAAACCCTACACACTGATGGTAAACGATATTTCAGGTTTAAATTCGCTTGTTTAGTTATGCCTGTGGAAGGGTGCAAAACAGCACTTTAAAAATACAACACAAATACACTTACATGAACACATGAAGTACCTACAAACTATGAAATAACAGGGTGTGCAGGAACACAAGAGTAAAGTATCTCATGGATGTATGAGGAGATATGGATGTAAACCATCCTGGAGCCGGCTGGCTTTAAAATTAAAGCTCCCAGACATGGTCTGCCTCCATGTAAAATGAAAGTGTTGAATATGTGGGGGGGGGTTAGTGAAAGAAACCAAAAGGTACACTAACTGTTCAATTATTAAAAATCTCAGTAATTCTTGAATATTATTTATAATATTAAACAAGATACAATGGCCAACAAATGTCATTCTTCACTATCCATTCCAATGATACTACTCTTTTGAGAGGTTGTGCATGTATCTTACGGAATGTTTTAGGGTGCCAAGCCACGCTCACAGCTACCAATGGAACCTTCACATCTCCAGCTCTGGGACTGGTAGAGTATCCCGCTAACCAGGAGTGCCTCTACAAGATCAAGAGACCGCGAGGTGGTGCTCTGTCACTTAAGTTTGATGAATTCAGCATGCATCAGTCAGATTTTGTACAGGTGAGAGGCCAACATACATCGTTATGTGTACTTTAACACCTATATAGTGTAGAAAAGTTGTCAATTTCCACTTAGTCGAGCTTGGTAACATTATGTTATTTCACTTAGAATTGCTGACTTCCCCATTCATTCTGAGGGTAACAGAGCTTAATGTTATAAATATTTTTTCATATTCCACTGTATCACTCTGGTTAATTACAATACATGTGTAATGTTTTACTGTGTAGGATATGTACAGTATTATAGTTCAAGCTTGTGAACAGAAATCCTAAAGAAAATGGATCTTTGAAATTAGGATTGGATTATGTAACTCGACAGCATTTTCAAATCTCTATCAT
Source organism: Dryococelus australis (assembly GCA_029891345.1). NCBI lineage: Eukaryota > Metazoa > Arthropoda > Insecta > Phasmatodea > Phasmatidae > Dryococelus > Dryococelus australis. Next base: position 115,998,892 of record CM057000.1, on the reverse strand, counting down.
TTGAGCATTAAATATAAACAATTTTGACAACCAAAATTGTATCAAAATAAGAATCCAAAATATTTGATTTCTGCATAAAATAATTTACTGGAATATTTTATTTCACCTGGAAATACAATAAATATTTGTCACAGTGTTTGACTCAACTACAAAAAAAAAAATATTTGTGTTAAATATTCAGTGATGATTTAATGCAGTGACTTAACTTTAAACACTTCAGTAAGTTATCTGTGATAAAGGAAAATTTTTCATCATACAAAAATTTTAGACATACTCTTAGTATAATTCCAGTAATTTAGTAATAAATCAGTTAGATCTCGATTTTCTGGGGTAACGACTGGCTAAAGGTTCATGGATAACCTATGTTCACAGTTAAAGTATTTGTGGTGAAGGGGGGAGGGGGGGGGGTGTTTACTTTAGGCCTACATACTGTATACATGGGTTATGTAAACAAATGATATAGTCATGTAAGAATTTAAGTTTTTGACATCCAGTGTGTGGCAACATCATAAATGATATTAATATCATCACATACACAAAATCCTGCATCAGCTGATGCGTGAACAATTGCAAGAAAATTTTATATTGGCTGTTTTGACAGCCTGCATTTGCACAACAGATATTGAAAGAATATGCTGTCAGGAAGACCGTAGATAAAATGTCTATGTCTTTAATTTTATATTGTTACAAAACAGCTGTTATTAGTGTAACAAATTAAACTTTGTTCTAGAATAATGTGTACATATTTAAATGAAATGAAATATTGTATGCAATAGTTTAGCTATGTTTGTCTTTTCTTCATAGGCAGTAGCTAGTGCTTACTTCTAATGTCGCCATATGCATGCTTCATATTAATTTAAGAGGCCGCACATCTATCACAGAGTATTTTTCAAATATTTCTACATTAATTTTACATAATATTTTTCAAACCCAAGTTGTTTTGAGGTCGCATGAGATGAAAAATTTTCTTTTAAAAGGACATGATAGATAACACTTTTGTGACACAGCAGCAAAATAGGTGACCATGCTGCCATCTGTTGGCCAGTGCACATGGCTCACTTCGGAAACCACACCCCCATGAAATGACTGTTTTTAATGTGTAAAATTCAAATATCCTAATTAATTTTCAGAATTTTAAATGTTCCGTGAGCTCTATAAATATTTTAACGTAACACATTTCCATGTGAAGTGATTCTGCTTGTTAGTAATTTGGATTCGGCCTGCGATTGCCAACCGCGTTTTTGGAAATTCACTGGTGCATCCACCGATGTACACCATACATTCGGAAACTAATGTTTCCGTAGAGTTCAGTTGAACTGATGTATCCACCGGTTCAACCGGCCTGAAATGTTGGTGGATCTGGTGGAATTGCACCAGAACATCAACCTATGAATTTTCTAACACAACCTTGCAAAGACATTAAATAAATAAAGCACTTGTGAATGGTACAGTCAAAGAAAGGCTGATGGCCACATTTTAATGCAACGGAAAACTTTTGTGTCTTTATACGTACACAAACATAGCAGAAAAATGTTAGACGTAATTTGTATTTTATAAGGAAAGGTCATGTTTATTATAAAATATTTTATCACAGTGTTTAATGTGGGTTTCCTGTATAATAAAGTTATTTTGCATGTATGGCTTTATTCAATTGCATTCGTAACAAAAATATATAAACAACCTGATGTTCAGAAATTTGCTCAACTGGCATACACCGGTGCACACCAGAACATTCACCACTGGTGGATCAATTGGTGAATTTCCGAAAATGAGGCGAGCCTCTCTGATGCCGGTACACCATTTTGCTTTTTTTTTTGTTCTGTCTCCCCTCCTACTTCAGTAACAAAGCAAAAATAAATGTTTATTAATTTATTAAAACCACACATTCTTAGCGATGGAATCATTTTTGCAGCAAATAATATTTTTGTTAATATGATATTTTGTCATCCAGTCACACTCTGAGTGTACGAACTACTGTAAACTACATAATCTCAGCTTTTTGACGAGCAGGGGCAAGGTTTAATCATGAAGTACTTTATTATTATGAATGAACATGTGCTGTCTGACATTTCCTCCAAATTAAAAATACTTCCAAGTTTCACATTGTTAAAAACGTGTGTAAATATAATACCCAAAAATGTTCAATATTAAAATAAACCAGTACCGCATCACTTGACTTCAACCTGGTAATTAACAGCACGCCAATGGGATATTGATAGCAGCAGCGTGCGACCGACAGCAGCTGTTCAATATTTGACTATGAACTTGTGGCTCTACAGTTAAGCCGCAACCCGATTAAGCCGCCTCCAGTAAATCAGGAGTATACTGTATAAAAAATATTGCTCAGCAGCCAATGCAGAAATATCTTACAACCACATTGTGCACTTATGTACCAAGTCAGAAAAATATTATTTGTTTTTTTTTATCGGAAATACAAGTAATTAATTTTATTATTAGTAGTGATATATCATCAAACACTGCACTGTTACAGGTATATGATGGAGCAAGCGTCAGTGGTCTGCGACTACATCCTGATAACGGCTTTACACAAAATACTGTACCAAAGATCACGCTGACAGCTTCCAGCGGTGAAATGCTAGTGCGGTTTCTCACTGATGCTCTTCATAATGGCAAGGGCTGGAGTGCCACTTTCTCTGCCGGTGAGCTTTCCTGCCAAATGCATCAAAGTATACAGTGATATCTCATAGCTATGAGTAAGGCGTTTAAGAGAGTCATACATTTACAACAGTTTTTTAATGCATTATTTTATATTATAATAACATAAATAGGTATCTATAGTCAAAACGAGTGCCATTTAATTGACATTGTATTCACCCGAACATAAGAAAATGGTTTAGCCTAATTTTTACTTACAAAAAGCTAAAGATTGATTAATTTTTGCATAGGTACTAAACATTTTGAGGTCAATATTTTTGCTTGAATAGAAGCAAGTGATTGTCAATGTTTTTTGTATATACATATACCACATGGTTATGAATTACAACTATATTTATCTTGTTTTGGTTTTAGGTATTTAAAATGTTCACATTTAAGAAGGATGGTCGTGGTCCGTGCTCGTCTGAGATGACTAATGTATGATGCCTGCGAGCTGATTTCACACACAGATTTAGGAAACCTGGCTCCACAAATGTGACCATTTGCCATCATGTCACAAATTCAATCACACAGCGAGTGTAAAATTTTCTACACAGTGAACTGTGGAATATCAAGCTTACAACTGAGATGCAGAGTCAATGCACAAGGGCTTCGTTCAATTACTTCCTGAATCCAATGCATGGTGTCTTCAGGTACAGATGGCCTGACTGTGTGCTCTTCGTCCTTAACACTCCTGGTGTGATTGACCTTGTTGACAAGATGGCGAATGATCACATTTGTGGGACCAGGTTTCCTAAATATTTGTGTGAAATCAGCTCTTACTGCATCGTACATTAGTCCTCTCAGATTCGCATGGACCAAGGCTATCCTCTCTTCAATGGTGAACATTTTCAATGCCTAAAACAAAAACAAGATATAGTAGCGATTTTCCGCAAATGGATAAGGACTTTAAAATAACTCTCTATTTCATTAAAGTGCATACCAATTTTTTTTTTTAACTGACTGTGCACTGCGAAAATAATGTGACCATGTTAAACTTTTATGTGCCAAAATTACATAGTCTTGCTCAATTACATGCCCAAATAATTTGTTGGTGAATAAGTTTTTCCTCTAGACCAAACTTATTTAGAAGTTGTCTTATTTTTGTGGTCATTCTGAATCCAGGTACACACGTTTCCATTACAATGAGTTATTTGAAAGCACATTTTCAAAAGAAACATATTTGCCTTTTATTAACACATGTGTTATATTAAAATAACTTGAAATGCATACAGATGCATGCATGGTACATAATACAAATTTTGTAGTTCAGCATACTTGGTGTTGACACGTGATGCATTTATAGAATGTATTTATTTTTTTGCTGCAAGTATGTATTATCACGTGCGCGCGACGTGCCCTACAAGAGATACAACCCTGAACTGCAGCTACCCAAGCCAACATTAAATCTCATGTAATAAGGTGAATGCCTGGAGACCATAATGCACCTGAAGGAAGAATATATTAAATAGCCTCTGATTTAAATAAAACTCTATGAAATGGGAATATGGCTAACCTTGCCAGTGAAACTGTGCCTGAGCTCACGGAGCAGATGCAAACAGCATATAAGGGAGGTCTGCTTCCTACTGCCCTGAGAGATGGCAGCATAATTAGTCTCCACCTACAGAGGGAGGAGCTACCCCGCCACCCCCAAGTGCAGGGGAATATATGTCCCTGCACTACCGCAGAACGAGAGTTCACATCAGCAGCTTGCCTTCGCACAAGTCATGCCAAGGCTCTCTGCTTTGTTTGCTCTCTACCACTCTCCTCACGAGAGACCAACAGTTGATCTTCAGCTACCTATGCTGGACTTCTTCCTGCACATGCTGCAGCCCCAGAAGAGTCGTCGTCCTCACTTAACACTTTACGTGACCCACACCCCATACTTCCCCCTAAGTCCCTTCATGACACCCGCTTAGCTCCATGTAGGGTTTAGTTGTTATCATTGTTACCTAGTTGTTGCTCTGTGCTCTTTTATTTTCACTTCAGGCCAGGCTCTTCAAGTCAACAGGCACCTTCATCTGTCTTTACATACTTCTGAAGTGTTAGTCAGAGCTTTGGTTATAGTAGAAGAGTATGGGTCACCGTGTCTTATTCTAGAGAGAATAAAACATGTTTCCAGTTTAACCGCCATCTGCTCATTCCTGCGTGAATTGTGCTAAATCATCCCCTTTAAGCGACACCCCACAACTGAGAGGCACAGAACCGCTGAATTAGTGTAGGACTGCGGCCCATCGCCTAAAAGTACTGGATGTACATCAGCAAACACAACCCATTAGACGGCCACCCATACTGTGTGGACCAGGCACGTAAAAGTACCTTGTGCACACGTATGGTAGAGCTACACCCACTAGCAAGACGCACAACGGAAAGGCTAGATTCCCCTTGTCAGCTAGCCCACTACTTCCAGCACGTATAAACACACCAGATAGAGCGCCCGGCCTGGCAAGGAAGGAATTACACTCTAGCTAGTGTTACTGTTGCCCGCCACTCTCTGTTGCGGAAGTCTACCATAGTACCTAATTCTCTGGTAAATGCCATTCACCCACAGAAGGGGTAGTAAGTGTAGCGACAGGAGGGCAGCTGCTATCTTGCGTGGTAAACTAGCCCTGATTAAACCATCTGCCCCTGCCTTCCGCTTTTTGCCACCTCTGGAATGAGCTTATGCCACCCACCAACTGTCAAGGCCTCATTTCACAGGTCCCTCCAGTCGTTTATATGGTCCCCTGGTGAAGCTCCCTGGCGCTGAACACCCAGTCATTGAGATCCCATCGACAACCTAGACGCAGTTTAACCAGCCAGCACCAGTGGGCCGATAGCCCATCAGCCCCAGCAGAGTGCGTCTCTCTGCCAAGCCACCCAGCAGACGCCATCACCACTAACCAGCTGGATCAAGAGGCCTGTTATTGGACCAACATCGACAAACACCCCTTGACCGGCAATAGGAGATAAACCAGTGACCCCGCCAAAACCCCGCAGTCGCAAACCAGCTCTAGCACAAATGTACTTTGTGCCTAACCGGCGGCCTACCCGCCCGACACTCTATAAAGGCACCATAAAAGCTAAGCACCAGATCTAACATACCCCTCCTCACTAGGGTCTGTAAACCCCTTTTACCTGTGCGCCTGATCGCGCAAAAACTAAAAGCAACTTGAAGTGTTGATGTGTTCCTGTTCCTATGCCATCACGCTCAGTGTAAATTGGCAACACTGCATCAAGGTACATACTGGAAAGCCTCATGGTAACCAGTCTTGCCTTGCATCTGGCCAGGCACATCATATGTAATTGAAATATGGTAAATTGTTGTTACAGCCATGTGCATGGCTTTATGTCCAGTCAAAATAATCTACTATATACATATTTTAATTTTGCATGCAATGTTTACCGTACTCAATTTTCAACTGTCAGAGCATTGTTGTTTAAGTAAAAAATAGTATTTTAAGTGCAAGGTCATACTCCGACTTGAATACAGTGGAATCTTGATGCATCATTCCCATTTATATCTTTTTCCTGCATCCATTGTTTATTCTGTACCAAGGGCATTGCCAGGGGGTTTGGGTGTCGTAAGACCCCTTGTCCATTACGTTGTGAACAATTAGTTATTAAATTTATTGACAATTCTTTAATTGTGATAAAAAATATGCAATTGCTATTCACTATGGTGCATTTTAATACTCTTTGAGGTAATTTTCTCCTAGAATGTGCCATTAATTAACACATGTCAGCATCACACTGATACCAGTGGAAGCTCCCTCCCATCACATCAGTCAGTGTGACTCTCTCTTCCCTCTTGAGAAATTTCTGGTTTTGCCGCAGCTCTGTATGTGCAGTCCAGAGAAACTATCTTTTAGAACAGTGTTAAAGGAGTCCGCATGGATCTTTTTTTAAGTGTAATTTCCCTGTATCCAGCATTAATTTAGAATCCCACCTTAGCCACCCAGTTTTCCTTTGTCTCAGCTATGCTGTAGCAAATGTCATTTTCACATTGCACGTAACAATGCAAGATGAGCCACTCTTTCTTTGATGTTTCCATCCAGACTGTTTGTGATACTTTGCTGCTAACCATGAACTTTATACAGTATCCCTTTTGTCTACCTGAGAATGGTATAACTTACTGTAAAAAAGCACCCAAAGTTTTATTAAAATTGCAGTATATTAAAATAATATATTGTGAATTGTTAATTGTTTAATTTCATTTATTATTAAAATTTGTATAAAGTGCCATTACATTATGTGGTTTAAAGCAAATAATTTGCAAAAATATTTTCAAATTTCTCATGTGTATTTTTTATGTAAGTTTTTATTATACACACCACTTACATATAATAACATTTTCCTTCTGAGAATTTGATACCGTAGCACTGAAGGGTTACTATGCCTGCCTGTAGATATTTTGCGAGTTCGAGGCCTTCAACTATGCGAGCTCTAAGGCTGACTCTTGTTCATTATAATTATTTTGCTAATGTAAGTTTATGTTGTACTAAAAAATTTGTGCATTTTAGGAATATTATTTTCTCATTACTTGTGCACGACGGACTGCAAAATCAAGATGTAATTTCTCATCTATTTAATGTTTAAAAATTTCAGCAGTTATGTATGGTCTTCCTGTACCTCACAAAAACACAGACAATATAGTACAACTTTATAACATCGCAAGCAGGCAGTTATACTATCATATCGGTTTCTGACTAGAAAGAAATAAAATAAAATAAAAACTCAGCACAAATTTACTTTTACGTATGGTACAAATGTTCAGATTGTCCACCGCTTCTGCCTGGTGTTGGTGCTCTGGCATCCAGTAGAGACACTGCATTTGGCACCACTGTAACATTCACCTGCCCTGTGGGACAAGAGTTTGCTACAGGACGGCCTCGAATCACAACAGAGTGCATGATGGGTGGAAACTGGTCTACCACGTATATCCCAGCATGCCAAGGTTAGTCACTGCTTAAGAAGTAAACAAGTCATTATTGCTAACATACATGTTGTATTTTTAGATATATGTATGTTCATTAATGTTGGCGTGTTTATTGTAATTCACAGTGTATTGTTACTGGTTTAATCATTGTGGTTAATGTTTGAAACATATTTTGGTTTCACCTTACACAGTATCAGTGTTTAGGCTACTATTGTGCAAAAATTTGTTCACATCACATTTGTAAGCACTTTGTAGAGACTAAATCATTTTAAAACTTATCATAGTCAATTAATCAGAAATGATTGTTGTGTTTCATTTTAAAAAAAGAGAAAAAAGTTACCGTATTTTGGTGTGTGTAGGCCAAACCTGAATTTTTTGATGAAAATTTTGGGATTACTAATATTTAAAGTATATGCCACACTGAATTTTTGTATTCCTGTAAATATTGTTAAGTCATGATTCCGTACAAGCATAATAAATTCAGACATAATTTCTCTCCTACAAAACATATGTGACAGAAAAATTTTAACGCCCAAGTTGTTGTTTTTTTTTTTTTTTATAAAGATTCCTTCCCTCTTCCTATTCCCTTCCTTCCTTTTATAGTTAAAACTTTAAACTGTACTGTATGTTGATAAATTTCTAAACGTGTTTTGGGGGAAAAATTTCCAAAAAATGTTTTATGCCAATATTTCGTATATAAGCCGCACCCCACTTTTTTTTTTTTTTTATTTTTATCTGCAGCCTATACATGCCAAAATACGGGTATATCAATTTAATTTTAAATGCAGTAACTTTCAGTTGAGACATAAGTGTGAATTAACAATAGTATTATTATTTTTTTTAATGCACAAATAACATTTTTTACTAACTAATGTACGTAATGCTTACAGAGGTCTACTGCGGACCGGTGCCACAGATAGACAATGGCTTCTCTATCGGCTCGACCAACGTGACGTACAGGGGCCAGGCCATGTACCAATGTTATGCTGGTTTTGCTTTCCCCACTGGTGAGCCAATAGAGAGGGTCTCTTGCCTTGCCGATGGTCGCTGGGAGAGGCTACCTACATGTCTAGGTCAGTACATGCAAAACAGTTAGGTAGTGCGATTGTGCTTTGTTCACTTGACAAAACAGATTCCAATAGTTTATCCTAACTCATCTTGAATTTGTAATCTACCCATGTACCTAGTGTTTCCAGGTTCTGTACAAAGTCATAATAAAAATTGGAAAATTGTTTAAAAAAGTTTTTGTAGTGCTACAACAGGTTTAGCTGACATTTTAAAATGAACTATATCTCCAAGTTATACGTAAATTAGGGTTGTACGAATGTGACTTTTTTCCTCACAAAGCAAAAACAAAAGATATGGTTTGAACTTTCGTGAAACTGAAATGAAAATGAACAATAATGTCTTTACAGCTCAGCCTTAATGAAAGTTTAAAGAATTTCATAACATTTTAGCATGTTATTCATTATAACAAATTTGTTGTAAAATCAACCCAGAAATGAAGGATATGGAGTATTTCCACAGGGGGTTTTGAGAACATTAAAATTTCTTTTGTATTATTTCAATATAAAAAATAAAACAAGAATAATTTACAGACAAAACATTTTTTGCTAGTGCACTAAAATAAATGTAAACACCTAGAATTCATTAAAAAAGAATATTCATTTTGTTTCAAATTTGGGAACCAAATTCTACAGAAACAAAAAATTAAAGTTGTCATTTTCGTTTAAATTTCGGTAACAAATATTTCACAACCCTAACTTAAATATCATTTATTTTTATGGTACAAATTGTATATGTATGTATGGTTGTATGTGCATGTGCATGTGCGTTCTCTCTTCTCTCTCTCTCTCTCTCTCTCTCTCTCTCTCTCTCTCTCTCTCTCTCTCCCCCCCCCCCCCCCCCCCCCATTCACACAGGTATACTGATTTTGAAACTATTTAATATTTTACTTAATTTTTTGTACCCCTTAAGTACAGATAGTGTTTTGAAAAATAATAGTTACTGTATGTTATTTACACTGTCACTGTGTTCAGTTATGTAACCATCCAATTACTGTAGCCGCATTGTATCACTGAGAAAGTACTTATAATAGTGAGTAATAAAAGTATAAAAGTACCTGTACGAAAATGTGTATATTATGGTAATAAATAATTTTTGAAATGATTATGTGACAGCATCACAGTGCCCGCCACTGTCGGAGTCTGCACACACAAACGTGACGGTGCTGAACGGGGGTGGACGTAGTTACGGTACCATTGTGCGGTACGAGTGCGAGGTTGGCTATGTTCGTTCTGGTCACCCTGTCATCCTGTGTATGAGCAACGGCACTTGGTCTGGTGACGTGCCTACCTGCACACGTAAGTACCTCTTTGTGAGTTCATCATCCTAAACAAGGGATTGATTCTAATTCATTTCCACTTCACTGCACTCTTAGCACAGAAGATATTTTTTTTTTTTTTTTATTTTAAAACGTACTGTATTTAGTAATTTGAATAAACATGTCCTGTAACAAGTTATAGATGTGAAAATATAAATAATCAGCTCAAAACATACTAACAGTTGGTTGTGTACCGTACTACTACATAAAACCTCATTACAGAGCATTACTACAATTTAAAAACTTTCTGTTGTAAAGAATTTCTTTCAAATTCCTGGCAGATGTGATGATATTAAATACTTCTTCAGTATAAAGTTATTTTTGGTATTAAAACAGAAAGCCCCTTTGTATTTTTTGCGTTGAAATTTCACTGTAAATACAAAAGTAGCAGATGTTGACAGTAAATAGCTACATATGTAAAGGTATTTGAAATTTTTATCTGTGATTAGTTTTATAATATAAGCTGTAGTGAATAAAGACTTGTTAAGCCTGCTTAGATGGAACCACAGTGGATCAGTACAAATACTGTAGAGGTAATACAAGATATGATGTGAAGCCTGAAATACAGGTAAACCTCTTTAGTACAAAACTCGATAGACCTGAATTTTTGCAGTTTGTAATAAAAGATGTTTGCATTATTTGTAAGAAATCTGAAATAATTATCATATTGACTGTGTGATCACGCATGATTTCTTTACCAGTGGACTTGACATTACATTGTAATACAAATAACAGACTTAATACATCTTTTATTAACTATACAAATTAACATTAAATTCCCTATCTTACCCCAAGAGGTATGAAGATAACTTTGTATTAATTAAGAAATTTGTGCTATAGAGGATTTTTCTATAGTCCATTCATGATTTATTGACAATTTTTTAATCAAACCTTCGAAAAAATACCTCATGTGTAATGTGTTTGGTTGCTTCCTAAATATGTAAAGTATGAAGCATGCCTGGTTAGACTAACTGACACGTTTGTCGAGGATTTTTCCGCTAGACCAAAAGAGGGGTGATTAACTCTGGTTAAAAAGGTGTGAGGCGAGGGGGTGTTGGTTACTGCTTACTTATACTGTCGTCTTGAGTGTTGTAGATGGTGTAGGTTTCACCCAATAGTGGCGAGATCGGTCCACTCCGAAGCAGCGATTCCAGTTGTAGGCTGTACAGCTCCAGAAGTTCGGGTTGGCCCAGCCGTGTCTTGCCTCAGTTTGGTTTAACAGCCCTCTTACCACAGGGTAACACAGTGTATGTTTACGAAGGCAAGGCGACAAGGTAGATTACTATGACTGGAGTAGGTGCTACTGCTTGGTGCCTAAGTTGGGCGGCGCGGTCCCGTTCTGCCTGCCTTTCCTGCTGCATAGGAGGTGATAATGCCAACCACGATTTGATAGCAAGATGAGCTAGGTATTGTTCCCTACGTCTTTTGCCACTCCTTACCTTGTAAGGCATAGAGTAAAACGGTTTGACAAATGCACTTAGTCAGGAACAGTTACTACAGTGTAGCCCAATAGTGACTTGCTGGCACGAGCTCGATAAGAGTCCCCCCTGATCCCTCACATATGCAGGTTGATCAGGGACGTGGAGCCGTGTCGACCACCAAGCCTCTACTGGTTGTGCATTCGCACAGAGTTGAGCGGCGAACCCCAGGCTAATGTCACTTCAGGACTAATTTAGAGCTCAAAGCGAGAACTAACCTGAGCTTGTAGCCCCTCCCTATGCGAAATTGTTTCTAGTGGTTGTGGCATCGCTGTTTCTTCCCACCAGCACTAAGTTAGTGCTCGAGTGGTTGGGACAAAACAGGTAGCCGCCTAATGTGGATGTCAACATTCTCTCGGTTCCTGTCGGCAGTGCACATCGTATTCCGTCTCTAACCGTTAACACAGACAAGTAAACTCTAAATGAAAAGCAGAAGAGGAGTGAACAATGAGTGTTTATTGAATAATCAATAAACACATGACCTGTGCTACCTCCTACCAAACTGTGGAGTGCTGAAGGTATCTGCGCTTCCAGGTGTAGATGACCTGGTTCTAGGTTAAAGGGGGGAATAGCTGGTTCTAGACGAATACGAAGTTAAAGTTAAACTGAGCTGAGTAAAAGGTGTCTAGAAGAGACAAAGTGAAGTTAAATACATATGTACGTGTTCGCTGGATGACTGGTTGTCGATGCGTACGTAGATCTCTGGAGGTCCCAGCACTTAGTAGTGCTCTGGATGTCATGAGCGATGATACAAGAATGACTGCCCGAGCTTGGCAGTGTCTGGACTTATATAGGTGATGCTTGTAGGCTGCCGGCGTGGGCTGCGGGGAGGGCGAGCATCCTGCCCTGGTTGGCGTTGGAGTCGAAAAACTCGAGTCAGTGTTTCTGCTTTGTGCCTCTTCTGTGGCGCTTGGCCTTACCTGAGGTTCGGGCAGCTTGTGGGCTTTCAGCGTGGGAGGGGGGGGGGGGCGATGTTCCTGCCGGGTTGCGTAACCTTCAAGTGAAGAAAATTCACTCATAAGTTCCTGCTGTCTGGGAGAGTAGGCAGCCACGGATTCATCTGGAAAATTCTCTCTACGTGTCTCTCACGTCTGTAGTAGTGGAAATAGGAACACTTAGTGATGAGTTGCAATCGTAGTTGATTAGTAGTAGGAGAGTGGTACGCGTCAATTATCACATTCGTTTATACATACATGTGTTATCATAAAATTACTGGTACCTTATTTTTAGTTAAATTCAACTACTTTATGTGCTTTATCCATAAATTATAATATTTCATTTATAACTAATATGAATAAAGGCAGTGGAAATGTATGTTGGTAAGGACTAGTAAGAAACAGTTCTTATGCAAAATATAATCACACTGAGTGCGCAATGTGGTGCATTCACCCTCTTGTGTAATTTCCTAAGGTGTCATGTTATGTCCATTGAGAAAGATGTTGTGTTGGTTTGACAGGAGCCCAGTGTTCGCAGTTCCCCACCATGAAGAATGGCTTTGTGACTGACGTCACTCGGGAGTACTTCTTTAGCGACGAGGCTCGCATGCAGTGCCACAGAGGCTTCAAGCTCACCGGCTCCAGCGTCATAAAGTGTGGCATGAACCAGCAGTTTCAGAATGTTCCCAAGTGTGAAGGTTAGTTGTGCATGTTTACTTTACACATGCCACAGCTCTGTTGTAGCTAAACCTGCTAAACACTTTAACCCTTCCAGTCACATTGCCCTATAAAACATGTTTCAAAAACATGGGGACAAACTTCGGAAGTGTATTCCTGATGAAAATAAGACTTAAATGTAAGCACCACTTTTCCAGTCAAGTAATTATTAAGGGAGGTGTGAACCCCTGAAAAACCCTCATTTAATTTGCCCCTACTCTGTTTTGTAGTTTGCGTAAAGGCTGTTTACGATAAAGTGAGCACTTTTGAAATCAACCTTAGAAAAAGTCACTGCTTCTACCTGTATATATTTTAATGGGCGCTCTGTGTGACATGCGCCCATTAAAGTTGGTAATGATGAATGAGAAGTAGTTCCGTATCTTAACCTTGAATAAAAAGTAATAGGTAATCATTTATGATAAAATGAAATTATTTCTTTTGTTTTGGGTTTTTTTTATGCGTCAAAGTGTAAAAATGAGCAGATTTGTATAATATTTACATTTCGAATAATTTCACAGTTTCACTTGACCAATACACGAATAAAGTGATGAGACCCATGACAATGTTAATCTTACATAAGGTGGAAGAATACACAGTGTGCATACAAATAAATCTTAAGCATGGCTTTCAAAAGTGCTCATTTTACCATGAATAGCCTATACCTGGTATGCAATACACGTTCTGTTTTGCATGTTTAACATGAATTCTCTCACAAACGATTCACCTGAGAGTGTTTAGAACAAAAAGACATTTTTTACATTTAGATGTGCTGATTCACAAGTTATCTTTAAAAATTACTTAGAACACCATTCACCAATTTTTGCTTAATCACTAGTGGTTTCTGATATTTTCAACTACACACTTTTAAAACTGAAATTTTGGAGGTGCATAGCTGCCTTAAGAATCACTTAAGAGGATAAATAATACATACATTTTTATCTTATATTTTTATAAGGAATTGCCTGCCCAGGTTTGTCCCCATGTTTTAGAAACACATAGTATATGGGGCATTGTGTATGAAGTAGCTGTGATGATGTACAGTCTACACAGCAAGAAACAAGCAGCCAGTGAGGTACGATGTCTACACATGCGACAGATTAGCATTAATTGTTGGCTCATAAACATTGCCAGTAACATCAAACACAAACAATTTTTTGTTGGTCTCGATGACTACATGACAGTGCACTATAATGATTCCAGTACAGTTCTCAACATATTATTTCTTCATTGCAAAATATAAAATTATACTTTTGTCAATGACTGAAAGAGATAAGCTCACATGGTGACACGGTGCCTCAGTGGGTACAGGCAGGTTTTGAGGAGTGGTAATTATTAGGTAGGGGAAATTTGGAAAATGGTAGTATTACCCTGGGCGCTAGGGATCATCCAGATGCTGGTAACACCATGAAGTTCTGGTAGAGCTGACTCTTCTTCCACGGTCGTGTAGGCCGATGACCAAGGCAGTAGTCCTTTTGGCCATAAAATATTAACTCCTCACAATGACTGTATATTTCCCTCGCTTGACACACGGTGAACTATTTGGGCTGACCACACGCCCTTAAAATGCATTTGACTATGTTGCATTTACAGATGAACACTTAGACACATGATGAAAGACACTTGCAAAATACTACACTTTTGGCAGGAATGATGAGGGCCTACACCCTTAAATGCCTGAATGTAAACCTGAATAAAAACACACGTGATCTCATTCAATATAGCTTTTACTGCGCGTTATCTTACATGTTCCTCCAGAAACAATTTACCATGCTACCGGGCTTTCCCTGCCAGTCTAGATAGTGCTACAAAATGGCGCAAAGGCCTACAATGAATTACTATGCAATTTAAGCTTCCCCATGCAATGCAGGCACTAGGGATAGTGAAAGACGGAGTCCCAGGCAGCTGAAACAAAATTGTTCTGTAAAATTAAGCTATTGCAGTCAAAATGGTTGGTAAAACAAAAGTGTTAGTCGCCCGGACATGCAAACCATGAGACACTGTGTTACACGTCCACCCTCCCGAAACTTTCAGCGATGACTAACTCCGGGAACGTGGTGTGCTGGCCGGCTTGGCGGGCAGGCAGACTACGTTGGAACTACTTGCTAATATGTACGCTGCATAAAACACTTTACCACTTACCGTACCTGCTGTTCAACATAATATAAAAATACTCTGCATGGAATAACACATAAAGCACTGACAAATATGGGGTGAAATGATGTGGGGATGAAAACATGTGAAAATGTACACAACAGAAAACATATAAATATAACTTCCAAGACACTTATGCATTACTGGGATGTTTCAGAGGGCGTCTTTGGTGTTTGCGTGTCTTTGTGTGAGACAACATTTGTCTTTAAGCCCCTTCAAAAACACTTATGCCCTATTTGCGCTTTATGTATTCATGCGTGCCATGGAACACGTGGCCACTTAGCCAGCGCTTCACTAGTTGCACTGCACTTAACACACACTATTGCCTTGCACCTTCCTTACACTTGCATGGAGCATTCCGTGCAAAGCACCACTTGCACTGATGCTCTACTGCACAGTCGAGTGCAGACGAGGGCTGCACTGAAGAAATGTGATGCGGTGGGAAAACAGACTAGGAAGGGAGTAATGCAGCACGCGTCAAAGCAAAAGGGAGATTGATTAAAATTTGCACAATGGAAAAAAAGACTGACAAACTGAGGTCCTCATTGTTTACAAAATATTCTTTTACACAATGAAACTGCTAGAAACTGGAAACTAAACAATCTTTCTATCTTTCTTACATTTTTCTGAAGTTTTGGACAGCAGGAAATATAAATTCTAATAGGAGATGACTATCCTAACAGATGACAGACAGGAAAGTTTGTCTGCTATGTTCATAACTGTGCATTTGACAACTAACATTAATTTCACATAGGCAAATGTTCATATCATTACTGTCAAATTTTAACTGTACCAATTTTGTCACTTTTTTTCTCAAACTACTTTTGATTCTCTATAAAGAATTTACATTTTTACTAAAGGAATGACATTATATTTTGTGTAATTGGAGTTTATTTCTTTGAATTGTTATCACTGAACAATGGAGTGACTAAAAGAGGCTGGATTCTACCAAACCTCATCTCCATAAATAATTAACAAATTTTACTTTGATGGTAGTTCACACACATGTGGAAGCAAGCCTATGTGGAAATTATTGTTGAGCAATTTAAGCAGGTTGAATACAAAATTATTGTTGTACTTGTTTTATCTTGAGTTTTCCTGTTGTGTTCACTGAACTAGGATTCATACTAAGCAAGCATATGTCCTTTCAGGTTGCGTTCCTTCCAATTGGGTAACATGGCTAGGCTCCTGGTAGGCATAGCATTTGATTTTTAACAAAAGCACGTGTTCCTTTTGTCCAGACATAAACGAATGTGCAAGCAGCCAGTGTGATGTGGCATCCAGCGAGTGCACCAACACTCCAGGGTCATTCCACTGTCGCTGTCGTGAGGGCTTTGCTCCCAACTTGGAGTGCCGGCCTGTTGGGGACCTGGGGCTGACGACTGCAGGCATCCCTGATGACTCCATCACGGTATCCAGTGAGGAATCAGGTTTCGGCAAGTCTGTGAGTGTTTATTTTGTTCATTACGGTGACCTGCTTGTAATCTATGTGTCTGAGTAATGTCAAAAACACAAAACAACATAGATGATAGATGTCAATGTAGTTTTGTGTATATTTTAGCTTACTTCATTACATTAACACACAGGCATAAAATTTCTGTGTCCATAGTTGCTTGTGACATCACCATTCAGCTGTTTTGAAAGTTATATTGTTTTTGGGATTGTATGTTTTATTGCAGTCCTCTCAATGGAAACATAATTGCTCTTTTTCACTTTTCTCTTTGTTAAGTCTTGGTATGTATGAAAATGAAATATTTTGCTTTTTTTTTTTCCTGTGGACAGTTTTTTTTTTTTTTTTTTTTTCTTTTTTAGCTATAAAATCTTTTACACATCCAAAACACTGCAATTTCCAATTTTTCTTAGCAGTGTGGAAGTAAATGATTGAGTTTTGTTTGTTCAGTTGGTGAGACTGAACAGTGGATCTGGTTGGTGTGGTACCAGTCTGGAGCCAGGAGTCAACTGGGTGCTCCTTGACTTGAAAGCTCCGACTATCATACGAGGTTTTAGAACCCAGAGTGTTCCAAGGCCTGATGGCAACCTTGCATTCACTTCAGCAGTCAGGATACAGGTAAGCTCACAGATCATCCATATAAAACAATTCTGCTTGTAGTTTTTAGTAAACTGTGTGTGGAACGTCAAATTAATCAGTATCCATTTAATATGAGCACTGCAGATATTTCAATTGTTTGTATGATATTGTAATAGTAACCAGTATGGACAAAATCCAAACGTCATGATGTACTGAACTAACAAAATTTATTGCAGTACACGGATGACCTGACAGATGTTTTCAAAGACTACACCAATCCTGACGGTACACCTGTGGAATTCCGCATTTTAGAGCCAACCCTTTCCGTCTTGAATCTGCCTATGTCCATTGAGGCGCAGTACATTCGTTTCAGGATCCAGGTATGTACCAATAACTCCTCCATCAGCATTCTGCGTTCATTCAGTTGGTGAAGTTACCTGGTAATTGTTGTGTTTACTGTATGGGTATTTTCAGGATTATGTTGGTGCACCCTGTCTGAGGCTAGAGGTCATGGGCTGTACGAGACTGGAGTGCAACGACATTAACGAGTGTGCTGTGAACAATGGTGGATGTGACCAGAAATGTATTAACAGGTATAGACATAACAATATTCTTGACACATTTTAGGAGGCGTTATACAAATAGAAGGTTCCAATGAAATGACCTGAAACTGTGTCTTAAAAATAAATTCTGATTACTGTATTTACCCACGTACAACCTGCAAATTTTTTCCAAAAATTAGGCTCTCAAAAACGGGATGCGGCTGGTATCATGGTTAGATGCCACTTGAGGCGTTTTTGCACACAGGTGGTATGAAAGTCGGTTTTGCAAGGTGGTATATGCCGGCGGTCATATGCTGGCATTTGTTTGCTCACACAATACCTATATACACAATTAGCTTATTATGCTCCTGAAGACACAAACATAACACTTAACCATTCCCTGTGTAATAATTTTTCAATGAAATCTACTAAAGAAAACTGGGCATGCAAAAAACTTTCTTTATGTGGCTAACGGTAATCATTACAATTGGCAACATTGTTGTAGATCGTAGCAACACCGAACATATGATATGGCGATGCTGTGATGCATTGGAAATAAATAAATAATATTTTTGTGTTAAAAATTTCAATATTTGCTTTTGTATGCAGCTGGTACCCGTTAATTTTTACCAGACGAGTAGCAGAAAAAAGTACAGTGGCAGAGGTAAGTACTATGAATCAAGTTTACTCGAGTATGTGTCACCCATTTTATGCAGATTTTGTGTCTCAGAACAATGGGGTGCGACCCATATGCAGTTTTTCAGTTTCGCCAGAAAAAAGTATAGCACTTCCCCTCCTTCACATTTCTCCTCTTACAACTGCCAAGCGACTTTATGGCAAAATGGTGAGTGTGAAGAAGGGAAAGAGACCTGTTGATGGTTGAGGTGGGGAAGGGAGTGACGAAGAATCCAGTTATTGAAGAGGGGGGGATGGAAGGGAGGGATGTCAAGAGAAAGGGAGAAAGAAAAGAAATAGGGTGAGCAAGCTGGGCTGCCATTGGGTGGTTATTAATGAAGAGAGAGAGAGAGAGGGGAGAGATGGAAAGGCAGAACACCGAGCAAGAGGGAGAAAGAAAAAGAGAAAGAGAGCGAGCCAGCTGGGTGACTGGGGATGACACAAAGCAGCACTGGCAGTGACAGGCAACGAATGTGCAATGATGCGCAGTGCAGTATTCGTTATGCACCATCGTAAGCCGTCATGACACAAAGGAAATGTCACTTTTATTGTTATTCTGTCTAATAATAATGCATATTTATATGTAGTTCAAAAAAAATGTTTTACTGATGACAAAAGTATGTGCGATCCATACGTACGGGTAACCCTTATGGTGGAAAAAGTTTTTTTTTTGCCTGTAAACACACCTGCAATTCATACGCAAGGGCAACCCTGTTGCGGATAAACACAATATTAGGTATCCATTGAATAGAAGCTGAAAACTAAGGCCATGTTCAAATCAGCCAATTTAGTTTAACAAGTGGTCTTGTGATACCTTTTAGTTTGTTAAAGCGTGATTTTATCTAAGTTGAAATGTACTTGTGCATGAGAAAGCAGAAGGGACGTGTAAACAGCCAGCCGGCCAAGGTCACAGCGACACCCTTCTGGCTTTCAACTTCCACGTTGCCAAGTTGTGTGCACTGTCCCACTCGTCAGCTACCTATGTTCATGACTTTGCCAATTAGGCTTTTAGAAATAATGTTCTGGCTGAATATTTTACGTTTTTGAAAATAAATTTGGGGCACAGTTGTATCACAAATATAGTACTTTGGATGCATGTATTTTTCTTTAAGAAATTTTTTTTTCTCAGCAATCTAATCTGAAAACTAAGGTACGGGTCTTACTCAAGAGCGGGTCGTACATGGGTAAATACAGTACTTCCTGTGTCTCGAGGAAGGATTTCAAAGGATGACACAAAGATAAGCCAGTTTGTTATAGAAAATGAATTTAACAATAAATAAAAATAAAAAGTTTTATTTTATTTATCCCCCCCCCCCCCCCCCCCCTCTATATTATGCACAAATATATTCTTCTTGTACCATAGTGTTCTTGCAAACAGTACATGAACCTTCAATAAAAAAAGTGCTTCCCTTTAATATTTTCTTTAATTTAAAAAAAATTGAGAACATTTCTAATACAGCCACATAATGCAGTACCGTAGTATACTGAAGAAATTCTTTCCATATATTATTTTTAATTGTAAGGTCCTCCTTGTTGTAATTACCAGTGGTAGACAATAACTCTCATCAGAGTAGTGCAGCAAGAATGATGTTGAATCACCACCCAACCCTCCTCTGCATGAACTGAAGTAGTACTTATATGTACAGCAATGTGCTCTTACAAAACTGTTTCTCTTAGCATTACACATAGCCCTGTAATTTTCCTCAGTGAATAATAACCATTTGGAAACACGGCAAAACTGATACCTACATTAAGACATTAAAAAATCTGTGAGCAACGAAGATGCAATCAAGTTTCTTACATGCAAGAGTTAATATACTTATTAAGGTGAAAGGGGTTAGTGGCTCTAATCAAGTCAGAACAACATTGGGAGGGGATTTTTCGAACGAAAATCTGGGAATACTGAAACTTCCTTCGAGAAAAATGCTACAAGTGAAGAAATACATGTAATATTAATTCTAAACCTTGGTGTAGTGTGCACTTTTTTATAACGCTTTAACAAATAATTGAATGTGTCATATGTTTTCACACCATTTAATATACATCAAATTATGAAATTGGTACAAAGCTGAAATAGACAAAGCATATCTCAACTACAATAAGACAA
This sequence comes from Dryococelus australis, assembly GCA_029891345.1. Classification (NCBI taxonomy): domain Eukaryota; kingdom Metazoa; phylum Arthropoda; class Insecta; order Phasmatodea; family Phasmatidae; genus Dryococelus; species Dryococelus australis. Next base: position 115,978,302 of record CM057000.1, on the reverse strand, counting down.
AAATGAAAGCACACAACATAAAAAAATGTCGTCACAGCTACGTGAAGATTATTTTTATCACTAGGCCTGCATTCCTCATCTTTGGCATTATTAGTTGTGCCTACCTGAACGAGATCATCACAGCAACTTTCCTGTTTGTCTTGCACGCACCTGGAGCTATAAACAATGGCAATGTAGTATTCTCTCCTACTTCTTGCGAAGTTTTATTTCCTAGTGTGTCTGTTTTTCCGGCATTGAAAAATGAATGCAATGTAGCTTGCCTGTGGTCCCGAATCTTTCATTTTTTTGAACTCTCCATATTACTTCTAAAACTGCACTACTGCAACATAAAGATAACTGGGAAACACTAGGCAAAGTAAAAAAAATAACTTGCTAATGGCATTTATGCATCATGATGCCATTTATTTCTTTAATAACTAACTACATGGGTAGCGCTGTCCTGCTCCGAAACCGATTACCTGCTGACATCTTTTGGACAAATAACGAACTACACGAGTACTAGTACAAATGATGCTTGCGGTTGCTAGTACGAGGTTCGGTAGATAGGTAGCAGGGTGCGGTCATTAGAGACAATATATCGTATTTGGATAGTATAAAGTTAGGTGTATTTATAGAACGACTATTTAAAGGCTTACAGCAAAGGATCCAAACAAACAAAATTGAAAGAAAGAAAAAAAGTTGTGGCAATGAGGGTGTCTCCATCCCCTTAAATCTGCCACTGCCATTACTCCCCTTCAAGATGTAGAAGTCGTATGGATTGTCCGTACCTGGTAATTACAAATGAAATTAATTTAAATGTATAATTGAATTCAATACAATCTGCAGGAATTAAACATTTATTTTTATACTCTAAAGCATTCCTTCTCAGAATAACAGGATGCCATGACACAAATGGGCAGTTTTCAAAAGTTTTTTATGATCACAAGACATACGGTACCTGCTATCTGTCAAGCTAGCACAGCACTGCCAGAAATGTCCGGGCATAGTCAGCATGTACCCCAGTACTGCTCTGGACTTCGGCTCTCGGCATGTCTGTGGAATGTTAAATATTACTTGGGATGGTATGTGTCCCCACACCCATTGACAAAAGACACCACTGCTTATTATATTCTAGAACTAAACATGACATGAGTTTGAAAGGTAATTATTCTCTTATAGTGCACACAACATACAATATTAATAAACCTCTCCTGTAAAGGCACACTTAGAGAAACAAAGACCATATACATATATTACAGCACAGCACTATAGATACCTACATAAAATGTGTTATAGTTGATTTTACACATATTTTTACATAAAAGTCTCACTAATAGGATTAGCTGTAGTTTAGTGTAAAAATAACCTATAAGTGCTACAAAGCATTTGTTTGTAACTTTCAAAATGTACGTAAAATTATCACACGTGTTTGTATTAACACCAATGGTAAACTCACAATCTATACAAACAATAATTAGTGTACATTTACATTAACTTTTTATTCTTTTTAAGTTCATAAATGTTTGTTAAATACATTATTTAGTAATGCATGGTTACGTAAAATTTTTTAGCCCTGGAAACTTCTCCTGTACCTGCAACATTGGCTATGAACTCTTCCTTGGAAATGGAACTGCAGGATTTCACATTGACAAGTCAGAGAGTGGCGAACGAGATGGTGATATCTTTCAAAGAAACAAAACTTGTGTCCCCATTATGTGTCCATCACTGGAGGCTCCAGAGAATGGACTCATTCTTTCCACCAAGGTAAGCAATGATTAAAATCTCTTAAGTAATGCAGAATAAAATTTTTTTTATAGTGGCTCAAACACAAGATTAGATATTGAAACAACACTTGCTTAAAAACAAAATATTAATTCTTAACTTAGGTCTCTGTTATTTTGAGCTAAATGGGCTGTAGATGCTGTAATGCTGCTGGTTATGTATTTTTGATAGTTTCTATAATAATTTCAAATAGGATTTTTGGTTAAATTCCCTTTTTCTTTTGCAAGTAAGTGTAATATTTTAATTTTAGTGCCACGTGGAGTGGGAATAGTTTATCAGTGTTTGAAGTTTGTGGCAGTGTTCGAGGGTTTATTGATTATGTGTTTGCTTTTTTGAGTTTTGAAGTGGTAGTGAGGTTGGGTCAGTTTTAGAGATAAAGTTTTTTTCAACTTTGTATGCTGTTCTCCTTTCGTAAGCATTTTTTGTTCTAGAAGTTAGCTGCGACGTAGTTCGATCTTACCAATGGTAGGACTTCGTGCAAAGGATTTCCATATTTGGTGTGAGGAGTGGGGATAGACATGCCACATGGAAGGGATTTGAGCCCCAGCTAGGTTTTATTTTTATAATGTAGCTCGGTAAGAAGTAGGAGAGGGGATAGGTTAGGTACGTGCCTAGCTGCACTCCAAGGGCCAAGGGTCCTAAAACAGAATCCAACAAGACAGTGAAGAAGGCGTGATGGTGGGTGCTATGCCTCGCGATTATCTCGCAACGTGAGTTTGCAGAGTGAACTGATTCATTGATGCTGCGGCACTGTTCGATTCATTGTCATGATAAAAATGACTTCGTACTTTTACATTAAATGAGGATTATGAAACTGTGTTTGGGCAATTTTAAATAAAACTGAGCAACTATTCCAAGATGGGAATTCATTTTTTTTATTACAACATGGCGCCTTTGTCTTGTGCTCTATGGCTGAAGTGAACCCTGTGGCTGTGATGTCCAGCTGTAAATTTTTGAGAACTGCAACGTTATAATAATGGCTCCCATTGTGAGGGGATTTATTAGTTTTTGCAATATTACAAAAATGGCGCCCAACGTGGGACAATCAATTAGCCTCTGCCACGTTATAATAATGGCGCCCTGCTGTGGGGAAATTAATTAGCCTTTGCAACATTACAATGTAATCCATACTCAATTGAAGTAAATTAATAAGTACTGTAGGGTTGTGCGAATGTGACTTTTTTCTCACGAAACGAAAATAAAATATATGTAATGAACTTTTGTGAAACTGAAACGAAAATGAAAAATAATATCATTAAAGCTCAGCCTTAATGAAAGCTTAACGAATTTCCTAATAGCAGGTTATTCATTATAGCAAATTTGTTGGAAAATCAAAGCAAAAATATGTAGGTTATGGAGTATTTACCAAAGGGAGTTTTCCTACATTAAAATTTTCATTCTATGTAGTTATTTCAGTTATAAAATAATGAAAACAAACAAGATTATTTACAGGCAAAAATTTTCCTTGCAGGTGCTCTAAATGAATTTTCGTTTCGTTATGAATTTGTATAGCCAAATTTCTTACCGAAACAAAAATGAAAGCTGTCATTTTTCCTTTTCGTTTCGTTATGCCAAATATTTGCACAACCCTTAAGTACTGTACTCTTCTTTCCATTAATTTCATTGAAGTATTATTTATCTTGGTCGTTTGAGAATAAAGTCTATCTACTGAATCAGAAACATTATCAAGAATGAAGTAGGCTACACCTGTTTTTTAAAACTACAGCCAGTAGGTAGATAATGTTTTTGTGACTGTGTGTAATATGCACTGCTGTATTAATAAATAGTAATGGCAATAACATACCAATTATTTAATTAATTCTATGCTACAGCCTTATTAAAAGCTGTTCACGATAAAGTGAGCACTTTTGAAATCAACCTTAGAAAAAAGTCACTACATGCATTTTAATGGCACTCTGAGTGACACATGCCCAGTAAAGTTGTAACGATAGGAAACAGTTCCTTATATGTAACGTTGAATTAAAAGTTTCCTAACATTTTAACATGACTTAAATTAGTGTATTTCGCTAAGTTTATTTGAATGTTGTCAAACTAAATTATTATTATCGCTTAATTGTTATTTTGAATTATCAAGCTTTGTATAATAAAGTTTCTATAATAATACTTCATTACATGATGATGAATGAAAAAAGTGATGAGGCCCATGGCAATGTTAATATTACATAAGGTGGAAGAATACACAACATGCATTAAGTAGATCTTAGGAAGGGCTTTCAAAAGTGCTCATTTTACTGTGAACAGCCAATATAAAGAGAGTGACTATTCTGTGCTGGCAGCATTAATGTTGCATGACTTCTATCTGTTCAGGAGCAGTTACATTTTGGTGATCTCGTCAGTTTCCAGTGCAATTTTGGGTACGTCATGGCAGGATCAGCATCGCTGCTGTGTACTTCGGCTGGTATATGGAATGGTTCAGTACCAGAGTGTCAGTGTAAGTAGAACCACAAGGTGTATTAAGGTTTGTTAAGGTTTGCAGCAATTGATTTCAATTGCTATACATAATTTTTTAATATTAAAAAAAGAAAATATTCCACGTACAAAATATATATATATATATATATATTTATATTTGTATTTATATTTATATTACCTAAATCATGCATTTAAAATTATGTCTTGCTGAACCATAAAAAGAATTAATGCCCACAAAATCAGCTTACTAAGCAGTGTCATGACAATATCAAACTAGTGAAAGATGCCAGCTGTATTTGCAGCAGCATTCCTCTCACTTAAGTATCTACATTCCTGTCTGGTTGGTGAAGGAGCAGATCTCGACTTTCAGTTTGGGAAGGAGTGATTTCCCCACTGTACCGTTGCAGTTCTAGACTTTTGATGCATGGCATGGGAGGGGGACAATGTTTCATAATTTTGGGAAACAGTATTAAATTAATCTAAATCAGCCATTTAAACAATTATGATAGTATTTAATTTCAATTTTAATACATTCACAGAACAGTTTAATGTAATGTCTTGCACCATTATGTATGGTCTTTTGGTGGAATAAAATTACAGTAATGTGACACGGTGATGACCGGGGTGCTTGGCACAGTACCTAGTCTATGGTGGTTTCTAAGCAGGTTCAGGATAAGAACCCTGGTAGCCTTACAGGCTGGTTACTGCAGGTTCACCCTGGCCTTTAAGGAGCCGTTATGCAGAGTCGGCCTGTTTGTGTGGCGGCGAACTGTGTAAGCGTCTGAGGCAGCTGAGGCAGCAGCTGATAGCTTACTACCTGCAGCCTGGTGCTGAGGCTGTCTGATGGCTGGCTACTGTAGGCGATTCTCAGGGTCCCATTCGGAGGTGGCTGGTGCTCAGTTGGAGCTGGCTGGCGGCGGTGATGGATGAACAGTGCCGGTGATACCCAGACCCTTGGGCAGTCCGAGTCAAAGATGGACGACGGGGTGGCTCAAATAAATATCTAGGGGAGACTGAAGAATGATTCTCCAGCAGTCGACAGGCAGCTTGTGCCTGTTACTGAGCGGAGGAAATGCTTAAGGCCGACTGGAATGGGTTACTTGGCAATTGGTTAGCTGTAGGAGCCGTAATTGCCCTATTATCGGCCCACTTAGGTCCTCTTCGTCGGATGACAGAATTCCCTAGCTAGAGTAACCAGATTCAATGGCGTCATGCTGCGTCAGTCCTAGTGCTCCAACTGGTGAATTTCACGTGGTGGATGAAGCATGTTTGCTGACTTGGGGTGGCACTAAAGCTTCGACTTGAGCTTCTTAGAGGCTACTGGGTTACACCTCATCAGGCCTGGCACTCCAACCGGCAAATCTCACATGGTGGATAGAGTGGGTTAGCTGACTTGGGTGGTTCAGTTGCATCCTCATGGAGTGTACCTAGTAGAGGGCTCTATCATACATGTGTGCCAAGTGCCTTTGCGCATTGGGCCCCCAGTATGGGTGGCTGGCGAATCGTCTGGAGTTTTTCAATGTACGTACTGCCCAGTTAAGGGAGCTCGCAGTCCTACTCTATTGTCGGAAACTGGTTGGCAAGATGCAGTCACCTGCTGCTCCCTTGAGGGACAACGTTTACAAGGGAATAGAGAGGTACAAATCACGCGTGGTACGTATTCATTATGATTAGAATAAATACGATGCCCCGTACTAACTTCTAGGCTTTCGTGATTACCAAGCAACTGGCGGAAGTTACGTTAAAATCGGTGAAGGGAAAGAGCAAGTCTAGAGCAACTAATAAAGAAGTTGTGAGAACCTTACTGTTGTCTGAACCCTACTGTTGTCTAGTGTAGTCCTGAAGTGACAGGGTAAGCACTCCCAAGTAGAGTGTGTGTGTATCGGCGGTTGAAGCAAGCTTCACTGGTAGAAGTTCTCATTGAGGCAGAGAGCCTTAGCATGGCAGTGGTAGGGCGAGATGCTGAGTTGTCAAGCCTGCCTTCAGCTTTCTTCGGTGTGGTCCAGTCATCTACATCCGGCTAGCTCCTCCCTTTGTGGGCGTCATTGTCCCTTGCTGCACTCTCTTGGCATGAGATTTAAGCGGGGTAGATCTGTGGTTGCGGGTAGTATTGTATGCTTGCTTAGGAGCAGGCTGATTTTGTTTTGCTGGTTAGGCAGGGGCACATGATTGATGTGTATAGTTTATACACTGGCAATGGGCATATCTCAGTCATCTTCTGGGTGCAGCTCTCTTAGGTTTGTTCTCTGGTGTGGTTACGATGACGTCTCACGGACTGAGTTGAAGTCGGAGAAACAAGAAAAGCTAAATCCAGCTATGTGTTATACGTGAAATAAATGAATGTAAATGTGACAATTTTGAGATTGGGTAGGGGTGTCAGTTGTGCCCCCCCCCCCCCCCCCCCCACACCCCCTCCCTGACTAGTCACCCTCCTCTGGATCCGCCCCTGGATTTGAGGATGAACAGGCTCAGCAACTGTAAACAATGACAATGGTCTCTATTATTCCCTAAACCCATCGAATGCTTTGGGAGATTGAGTCATTATAGCACTCAGATTACAGGTTTTCATGGTCTCAGTTTTGAAAATTACATTAGAAACCATGAAACATGCCTGCAAGTGTTTTCATGATGCCATATCGCTACACACTTCTGTGATCTAAAGAATGTACACGTTAAGAGTTTGTGGAGATCATAGTTAGAATTGGGGAGGTTTGGAAGGCTCCTAACATCATCTGGATCTTGGGAACTGATGAGGGTGAAGCAAGGTGAGGATGGAGCAGTGCTGGAATGCAAGGGCAGGGGGAATGGATAGCTCCAAAAAAACCCGCTGACATAGGCATCGTCCGGCATGATTCCCACATGTGAAAATCTGTGAGTGACCCCGCCAACTGCTATTCCACCACGGCCCAACTCTGGTATTAATTGTATAGCAAATTAATTAATCATGAATTAAATATCCTTCATTCTGGATAAAACACAAATATGCCTGTCTCAGTACATGAAGTATTAACTCAAATTTTGTTGTCAGGAAAGCAAAGGACATCGACATGAAAATATTTTCACAAGCTGTGGTCCTTATTTTAAATAATAATTGTTTCAATTGTCAAAAACCATTTGGTGGATGTAAAGTTTTATAAAAGTGTACTCTTCTAAGTCATGAAAAATATTTCACAAGATTTTCAGTCCTTAGCAGCGTTTTCATTTTTCTCATCATTATTTAGTAAGTTTAGGGAATACTTGAGTTAATTCCTGATTTTATATCTTAAAAAGAATTTTTAAAAATATTTATTTTTAACTTTTATATTGGCTTGTCAACATTATTTGTAAGTAATGGATGTAAAATAAAATTAGTTTAGAGAATTTAATATGTTTGTGCAGATGCAAAGTGTGTATCACTGCCAGATGACAAGAATGATGGCCTAAAAGTGATACGTCAGGACCCCGAAAGTGTTTTGGTGCCATTCCGAGAGAATGTGACACTGAGCTGTGGAAACACGGGCAGAATTCTCAGGAAGACAGTTACCTCTGGCTTTCGGCAATGTGTCTACGACCCTAAACCTGTATGTAGCACAAGCTTTCCTACTGTTTTACTTTTTATTGTGATGCTTTCCACATTTTTTTTTCGCTTAAATTGAACCGAAGTGTTCTCGTCTTAAAACGTAGCTTTTTAAATGTGCATTCATAATCATTACCCCATCACCTGGTTACACACATTTTTGAAGTTTCAATTTATCTTTTGATTCTTCATTCATCATTTTTTTTTAATTTTCAAACTTTCATTCATGTAAATTTTTGTTTCAACGTTACGTCTGATTGTAGATAAAAACATGCTATAAACTGTTCACTGTACCACGGTAACTGAGCACATTTTGAAAGCCGTGCTTGGGGGCCTGTTTTCACCAATGAAGATTAACTTTTCGGAATATTGAGATAATTTTATCCCGATGAGAGATTTAACTTTGATTTTAATCTCGTTAATGTTAAGCGTGTTTCCCACATATTATCTGCAGTTAAGAATATCTTGTTAAAATTATCTCGATATTCTGACTTATTCACAATGTTCTACTTCGGTGGCTTAGTCAACAGAAAACATTTGGTATTTTACATTTAATAACGTGAATATTTTTTAGTAGGGGAGATGGTATTTTCACGAAAAGAAGCAACAAAACAAATATTTATTACATAGAAAAACTGTTTGTTAGAGGTAGTAACGGAAAGTATCAACATAATCTAAAATATGCGAAAAAATTCATTTTTCGAAATAAAGGGCAAATAGTACTTATTTAAAGAAATATACAGTAAACTACCGATTAACCTTGTTAATTGGGGCCAGAGAAACATGAGAAAGCGAACTTGTATTAAAAAACCCGGATAATCGAATTTACACCATTTTACTATTAATGGAACAGTGATATTGGCTCCGAAAATCGTGATAAAACACAGTGCTACCTATTATACATTTCAAAGTAAACAAAAATCATGCACTGTATGTGCAGGATTTAAGAACACGATTCTTTAACTATATTTATGTTGCACCGATTGTAGGTAATTCACAGCACAGCCGTTCGCTGGCGTCAGGCGAGCGCGTTGGGTGGGTGACATGGAGCGATAGATAAGCAGTCAGTAGTTCTGTGTGTGTGTCACTTTCTCATTGTGCGTCACTCAGACCCGTCCTTTAAATGGCAGAGTTAGTTGAAAGTTTGCAATGCAATAAAGGCTACACTATAATGGGACTTTGAATGAGTCAACCTGGCATTTCAACAATACAGTACAATCTCCACTCAAAAAAATATCCCTTAGAATACAATAGCTTATTTAAATGTTACCAACTTAAAAACACACATAAAAGTTTAAAATCTCTGAAATGTTTAGTTCTTTGTTGACATTCAAACACTTGATATGAAAAAATGTAAGTAAAGTTAAACCGTGCCTTTCTTGGAAAAGGCTTCAATTGTCTTTTGTTTGTCACCGGAATTGATGTTTTTATTTGTAAAACACCATGCTCAAATTGATTTATTATTTCTAACATTTCCACAATAGTTTAAACTGTCCTTTTACACTTTATTGGCATTGTGAAAACGAGTGAACAATGACACGGGCCGGCGATCGATAAACTGGCAAGACGTGTTTATTTATTTTATTTCATTCCATGGAGCCCACTTTTCAGCCAAGCTATAGGGCTATGGAACAAGTCAAGATAACAAATACATACAATAAAAATCACATACAATAAAAAGCACATAACACCTGCACACAGTATTTTGTGCGATTACATAATATAAAAATGGAAACACAATATTAATTAATTATATTAATCACAAATTAATAACACATTTTTAAATAACATAACATCTGTAGGTAAACATACAATTACATATACACATATACAAAAAATAGATATTTCTAATGATGTATACTAGCTAAAGTTTTGTAGAAATTCATAAATTTCTTGGGTATTATAAAAACATTGGGATTCAATAAATTTTCTTACAATATTAGTATATTTTAAATATTTTTTTCATCTTTGATATTTTTAGGTAATTTATTGTAATATTGTAGTCCAGTGTAGTATGTACTATTATGAAATGTATTGTTTCTATGTGGGATAACTGTGAGTTTGTGAGCATTTCTAGTATGATGACTATGAATCTTATCATTTGTTTGGAATTGTCCAATATTCAATTTTACAAGTTTCATTAAATTAAATATGTATTCATTATAAAGTTGAACAATTTTATATTTATTGAAAATGTTCCTACAGGAAGTTGAGTACTTTACATTAGCTAAAATTCACATTTTTTTTTTTTTTATTGCCCCAAAATTCAATACCATACCTCATGATCGAATGGAAAAAAGCATAATATATCATTCTTAATGTTTTATAATATACTATTTCTTACAAGGTTCTCAACATAACAATAATAATTTTGTTTCAAGTAAAGATATATGTTTTTCCCAATTTAAGTTTTTATTGATATGGAGCCCTAGAAATGTAACAATCTTAGATTCATTTATAGTATTATGATTATAATTCTTTAATATGCTCAAATTTACAATTTTATTTATGCTAAATAAAATAAATTCTGTTTTGGAAACATTTAGTACTAGGCTATTTTTATGGAACCAATTTTCAATGGTATGCAGAGTAAGTTCACAATTATTTTGTAAAGGTTCAATATTTTTTTCTCGCAGTATAACACTTGTGTCATTAGCAAATAAGCTTAATTTTCCATTTTTAATTGAGGGACACCAGCTATAACAATTTCCCAATCAGATATTACAGTGTTTTGGGGGGGGGAGGGGGGTAACAGAGGCAGTTTCCAAAGTAAAAATGATAAATTTGTTATATTAATTTATCATTTCGTAAGTTTCACATCGGAAGTTGTCGACAGTCACTTGTTTGGCACTCACGGTGACACATTTTTACATTAACAGTGAAGAATATTTTTATCTAAATTTAATGCTTAAAACGGCTGTAATATTTCTACAATCATCACTGGAATGCTGCTCATATGTTAATAAATAAGAAAATAATAATTGTTGCAAAATATATAAACAAAGCACAACAGTTACCTGCTTTTTAAACCATGCCTAGTGAATTTTATGAACAATTATCTGTTTTATAAAACTTTCGCACATGTGTTCATTTTGTATTTTTACTCAAATCCACTGCTAGATAGAAAATACGAAATACCAAATTACCAAATACGTCACCATTTTTGCATACAAAATTGGGTCACGTGATCATTTTGTCAACAAAATCTGCCATTTTGGACACTGTCTGAGATGAGTCAGAGTCTGACGCGCTTCAATGGATGGAAATTGATGTCTCACACAGTTCTCTGAAACAGGCTGACAGTTTAAAGAGATAAACATAAGCTCACGCAGCATAGCGATAGCCGTACCTTACCGCTGCTTGTTAAACGACACAGTGCGCGATCACCGCACTGATAAGCCAAAAACTGGTTAAGTGAAGCACTATTAAGTGGGAGTGTACTGTACTTACTCAGCCAAACATGCTGAAATAAATGCCATGTGGTGTAAATTAAACCTCTGAAAATACAGGATCAAATATATGTTTAATAAATTACTGGTATTTTTGTGGCCGAACTATAGTTTGTTGGGTAGCTCATAAATTTAATTATTATTGGAAGTTTTGAATGTTTACATGTTTTACGTCCAGACCTGAATTCATAACCTCAAATTGAATGCATTATTGTTTATAGAATCATATGCAGCAAATAAACTTAAACTGCAAGGGGGGGGGGGGATAAAGGGGGGGAAGGGCGGGTGAGGGGGTGAGGGGGGGAGAGGGAGGGAGAGGGAGGGAGAGGGAGAGAGAGAGAGAGGGAGAGAGAGGGAGAGAGAGAGAGAGAGAGAGTGTGTGTGTGTGTGTGTGTGTGTGTGTATATATTGACACACACACATACATAAATTTACTACAAGTGTTTTATACAGATAACAGATAACACAGCAATTACTGTTTCCCAAACTAGTTTCTATGTATAGACTTTTCCTGAATACTCTCGCATTAATTTTGCTACCATTTCCATATTATACATTTATTACTGTTTAATGTTATGCTAATCATATACAAAAAATTATTTTCTATCACTTTCCAAATTTCTTTGCGGGTAGTCTAATATATTTGTTTATGCTTTACAGTTTAATCCCGATAATGAGACTATCAATCAAAATCGGCAGTTCAAATATTTCATCTGAATATACAGAACAAATTGGGATGATGTGCATGGTGAAACATAAAATACAGATAATTGAGATTATTTGTCAGTTAATCTCGATAAACTATCATTATCTCGCGTGGTAAAACCAGCCCTTTGTATCTACTTGTATGCACATTGCATATTCTTCCACCATATGTAAAATTAACATTGCTATGGGCCTAATCCCTTTATTCATGTGTTAATCAAGTGAAACTGTTAAAATAATAGATAAGTAAACATTTTATGAACTTGGTCATTCTTAACAGTATATGCATTAAAAAGTTGCGGAAAGCAGAATAATTTTTTTGACAACACTTTTAATTTAACATTAGAACATAGAATTACTTTCCCGGCTTAGTTACCAATTTTCTGGGTGCTTGTCAGTCATTGTGCCCATTAAAATATAAATGCAGGAAGGGAAGTGAAATTTCTCAAAGTTGATTTCAAAAATGCTTCATTAACAGTGAACACATTTTACTTATAATTACAAAAAACTAATTCAGTTAGCTGTAGTGTTAAGAATGAATGTGATAAATATAGTGTGGTAGTTCTCATTTATCTTACTTTGTCATCACTCATCACTCTCCATTCAAGATTTTTACTAGGTATTTGGTTTTAATATCCACAGCCATTTCTGTTTTAATCAATTTTAACTTTTATCCCATACCTCAGAGTAACAGTTGTAGGTAACACTGTAATGCAACTATCATTTCAGTATTTTTCATTATTCATATTTCTCAAATTTTTCATTATGTTATGACTGCCATGTATGTTGCCCGCACAGTTGTAAGATCTCTCCCAAGCCCTGAAATCTATAACAACATAAGCAGTACTGTACATGTGTGACTTCCATTAAAATTAACTCATGTAATTCTTTAAATGATTTCTGCTGAAGACAGATGACGAGAGGGCTTTTGATATACTTTCTTCATGTCAGTGCGCTTAGTGATGTCAATACGAGTAGGAATGTGGCTATAACAGTTCGTAACTATGGCAGCCTCCAGATCTCAATATCGGAGTGCTCAGTGACCAGTCTTCATACTGTCCGAAGCACCCACCATACCTTCACAGATGCACCAGCATCATTTGAATTTTCCCGCCACAACATAGTTCGCAGTTCTAGTCACTAGGCTCACCAGCAACAATGCTCACTCTACCACATTGTAGTGTGCCACCAGAAGCGTATTCTCCATGAACACAATGCATGCACTGCATGCTTTAGTAAAATTCAAATGAGAACATATTTCCTAACCACATACTTCCCATTTTTCTTTGAAATAAAAATCAATTTTTGTTGGCGAATTGCACTGGGACACAAGCCTCTCTCTTTTCCTAATAGCTACTCGAAATGTCAGAGCAAGGCACTGAGGGGTGGCACGCATGGTGCGTGTTTCGATAATTGATCGTAATAGTTCCCTAAAATGTTGAGGCGTAGTGCTGTGGTATTCTCAACACTCGTTCAGCTGGTGTAACATCACAGAAAGCTCATGCAAAATGTGGGCGAATGCATGTACACGGAGGCATTGCATTCAACGTGCTAGTGAGTGAGTTTATATATCTTTATTTAATTTTTAGTGACTGACGGGTTGCATGTTTTACTGTTACATTTGAATTCATATTTTTAACAGTAGTTTCACAAAATGAATGATGACTGTAAAAGTGACATAGTAATAAGTGTTATTAATAAATCTTTCAAGTTACGCGCGTTTGGTGAGAAGTTAGAACTTGTTAATAAAGGGAGACCTACGCCAGTTCTCAACCATTTTAAGACAGAGATCTAAGTGAGGAACTTTGTAAGAATATTTAATCCTGACCTTCACCAAGAAAAAAACAGTTTGGTTGTACCGTAGTGAAAAATTGTGTAAATTATTCTGTTGGCCATGTCTGTTGTTTGAATGATTACTAATAAAACAAATAGTAAATGTTACAATGGAAATAAATCTTGAAAACTTTAAATTTAAAAGTAAATTATGTTTTGAAAACTTTTAAAAGTCATTTTACCTTTTAATTACGTGTTAAGAGAGGCAAATGTTAACATTTTTAAAAGATTTCAAATTATTCTTGTTAACAAGCATATAACTTTGCCTTTGCTTTAATTCAAGTGACTTACTACTAGCGAATTTAAGTGTTTTGAAACTTTTGGGTGTTTGAATGACTTCTAAACTTTTCAACTTCAAATTAAAAATGATTTGACCAATGAATCTCATGATTTGACAACTGGATAAAGAGTGAGAGCAAAAGGGTACTAAACCAATTAAAGACATTTCCAGTAAAAATTTTATCTCTGTTTTGTTATTAGTAATATTTACAGTAAAACCCTCTTAAGAAGTTTTCTATTTAGAAGTATTCCTGCTTGATAAGCTTTAAAAAGTTTGCACTTTATCTAATACAAATATATAATTTTACCCTTTCAAGAAGTTTTCCTGCTTAATAAGAACACATTTTTCAGTATTTTTCTGAAACATCTTAACAGGGTTTCACTGCATTTCCTCTGTGCCAAGCGAAGTGCCAAAGTAAGTTTCGTGTTGCATGCCTTGCCAAAATTTACAGGATATGTCCCTGTGTGCCCGCCTGAGGAAGCTGGCGTAGTCAGCAAAATATCACAATCGTGCATCTGCACAAAAATATGTTGTCTGTGCATATGTGTGTTATTCTGCACCTGTCTCCTTAAAAAATATGTGTCTTGTAGAAGTATGTATCTGTGTGTTCAGGGTTTGCCAAACTACTGGCTGTCAGGACTACATCCAGCGTGCCCAAGAGTGGAATGCGGTGATCCCCTCCCCACCCCCGGAGCCGAGTACGGCACCTACCAAGACACAAAGTACAAGTCGTCCTTCTTCTTTGGCTGCCAGGACACATTCAAGCTTGCTGGCCAGACCAACCGTCATGACAATGTAGTGAGGTGAGTTCACTCTCAAGTACAGCACAAGTTCAAGAAACAGGAAAATAATGTATCTGGGAACGAGGTTAGACTTGCAATACTACACATTTCCATGGAATACCATCCCTGCACGAAAATTCATATCATATCTACAATAGTTAAAAACTTTGATTTATAACAGAGTTACTATTTGAATTTACGGATATTAAAGCCATACACAGCTTTAGATAGAATTTATTTTCTATTAACTTCCATGAACTTTATTTTGATATATGTACTTGCTTTCATTAAAATAAACATGTTTTCATTCTCAACGTTTAAAATAAGAATAAAATATAAAAAAAATTAAATAAACATATTAGTTATTTCAAACATTTTTTTCATTCTGAACTTTGAAAGCAATAAGAATAACATGGTACTGATGTGCCAAAAGACTAATAATCTAATGCATGATCATTACAAAGATAACCGAGTTTCTTTTCAGCTCCAACAGAAAGTTTAGCATATAAGTTACTACACAAATAATCATAGGCGACCACCAGTTGTTGAATTTTGATGATCTCCACACCACAACTAAGTTACAATTATGACTTATCGGCAACAGCCTGAATAGATTCATCATTGCCAGAGAAGCTGAATTAAGTCAGTGAAATGAACGTGTACTGTTCACATTTTTATTTCCCAAGGGTATAGGAATCATATTTTTCTATCTTTAAAAGAGACTGTCTTTATTATATCTTCTCCGACTTCTACGCCCCCAACCAGAGTGGATAGGCCTTGGTAGCGAAAGATTATATTTCAGATTTATTATTTTTTGTTAAAAGAACACAATATAATTTTATTAATTCCCAAAGTTTATTAATGTTAGACCACTGGTACGTTTACTACACCTACAGTTAACTGTGGGAAGTAATTAACAATTTATTTCCACCAATCACACATTATATTAAAATCATTCTCTAGTATTTTGATTGAGCTACAGTTTATAAATTAATTTTTAAAATGCTGCAACCCAAATTACCAAAAAATTACGTGTTGACTAGTAAACCACTTTAACTCATATTCATTTTTTAAGTGAACTTAGAAATTTAATTAAATATTGCATCATTTTTGCAAAATCTAATTTTTGGGCCATTGCCATGAATTAAATAATAATAATAATAATAATAATATGTTCCTCATGTGGTTAGCATGTATTCTTGTGATCACATTGACAGGCAGGAAAATAGTTTATCTTTCCTCCATAGTGTACTCTTTATAGCCTGCACTGTCTTATGATGCTTGCCTCATCCCAAAGGCATACTGTAAAATATGTTCGACATTGAAGTAAAGATAAGAATATAAATGAAACTCAAATACTCTTTTAAGAGATAAGATGAAAGTTTCAATAATGAAGGGGTTTCAGAGTAAATATGATTCAGGGTTCCATAGAGGTCATTGTTACTCCAGTAGGGGCCTTACAACCCCTATAATCCCAGTGCGGTTATAAAGCTTTTATGCCCATGTCCTTGCCCTTTGTGTGTATGTATGTATGTATGTACATATGTATATGTATGCATATATGTTGGTGTATGTACATATGTATACGTATGCACATATGTTGGTGTATGTGTACATTCTTTGTGTGGTTTTTAAAACAAGCATACAACAAATTTGAGAATACTTGACCATCTGTCAGGAGCGATGAGTTTATATTTAATTCCAGCAAGACTTTGTTTCTGTTATATTGATAACTAGTTCCTTAGATGACTTGTGAAGTGGAGGATTACTGTCCCTTCAGGTGTCAGGCGAATGGCGTGTGGGACTTTGGAGACTTGCGATGTGAGGGGCCAGTGTGCGTGGACCCGGGACGGCCAACAGACGGCTTCCAGGTTGCTCGCAGCTACGAGCAGGGCTCGGAGGTGGAATTTGGCTGTAGCAGGCCGGGCTACATTCTCATAAACCCTCGGCCAATCACTTGCATCAGGGAGCCCGAGTGCAAGGTGGTGAAGCCTCTCGGCCTGGCCTCAGGGAAAATACCTGATTCTGCTATCAATGCCACGTCAGAGAGGTAAGACAGATTACTCTTAAAACATGTTCACTGCACTAGCTGTCGTAATGTAAGGTGGAACCCTGATAATTTTTGAGAGATGAAGTAAATTATGAATTTAAATAAATTGAGTTTTTTGTCCAAGTTGTTAAACATTCTAATTATATAAACATAAATAACACAGGCCACTTAGAAATGAGACATCAAATGTAAAATAAAATTGTACACATTTCATAGGTATGCTATTTGCTGTAACATTGGGTATAGTGCCATTATTTTGTAAATGTCTGATATTTTCAGTGTTCTGACTTAAATGTAAGATGAAGCCCAACTGGTCAGATATTTTCTGAGAAGTCAACAAAACTAAGCCGAAAATTTACAAACTTATCAGTGTCACAGACTATCATAGTATATTCTAATCTAATTTGACATGTTGTGATTTATTTAGGTAGTCACTTTACAATTTTTATTATCAGATAACTGTATTATATTCTAATATATAATATAAATGATCACAGGCCAAATTACGAAGCTCGCAACATTCGGCTGAACTCTGTGACTGGCTGGTGTGGGAAGCAGGAAGCATTCACGTACGTGAGTGTCGACCTCGGTCAGGTGTTCAGGGTGAAAGCCATCCTGGTGAAGGGAGTGGTTACCAACGACATTGTGGGACGTCCCACAGAGATACGATTCTTCTACAAGCAGGCAGAGAGCGAGAACTATGTTGTCTACTTCCCTAACTTCAACCTTACCATGAGGGACCCCGGGAACTATGGCGAGTTGGCCATGATCACCTTGCCAAAATATGTACAAGCTAGATTTGTAATTTTAGGTGAGTGTTAGCTGTTTTGTCATGATCATAATTTGTGAACTGTATTGCGTTCTAAAGTATGTATTTGATTTTAAATATTTCCGTGATACCTACATATTTTCATTGATTTCTGTGTTGTACAACTGCATCTTTCTTTCGGTAACTTTGAAAACTTATAAAAATATTAATATTTTCTATTGTTATTATTATTTTAATTATTAATTTTTTTTTAACTTGTGCTGTTGCAGTAAATATATGTATGTGACTGTGGAATAACTGGCTTTGTTGCAGGTATTGTCAGTTATATGGACAACGCTTGCCTGAAATTTGAGCTGATGGGCTGTGAGGAACCTGCAGTTGAAGCTCTTCTTGGCTATGACTATGGCTATTCTCCGTGTGTAGGTCAGTGCACCTAAGTTTAACTGCTCAGTCTGATAGTTTGTGTCCTTTGCTATGTGAAACCTTACATGACAAATTGTAGTGTATTACTTAGTACATACATGCATGGGCACTTTCTTGAGGAAGGGGGGGTGGGTGTTGAATGTTGCACTTCGGCTCCTCCACAGCTGATTGGACGCACCAAGCCAGCCAGCCTGCCTGCTTGAGCGAGTGGGTGGCACAAGGGCAATAGTCAGGGACAGGAAGGTCTGGAAACACTGCTGCAGTAAGCTGCCAGACCTGCTGGAAGTTGGGGGTTGAGGGGAGGCTCTCACACTCTTGCACGAGTGCGGAGGTCCTGTCACAGAGCAGACTGGCACACCCTCTCCGTTCCACGGCCCTCTCACATTTGACCTTCCTGGAAGTTGCCCGGTTTATATAGAGGCCTGTGGAGTAATGGGAGAAATCATTTTGAGACCCTCTACCATTTTATATCAACAGAATAACAATTTGGAACAGTGATGATTTTTACTGTTTGAACTGCCCCCTTAAAGGGTCCCAACATCCTGAAGCTGTCATGATGCGAGCGACCAGAGAAAAAATAACACACAAACACATTATTGATACACTCATGTTTTATACGCAATGTTATACACACATGGTTTGGTAAAGTTATGTGGGCCCAGCACTAGGCCTGCCAGTGAAACGAGTGCACGACTCAAGGTGGCCACCTGGTTGAAGGAAATATGCACGTTTGAGGCCTAAAAGTGTGGGAGTGATAGGGGCAACTGATACACACCCATCAACTCTCTCATTGTCTCTATGCGCAAAGCCCTGAACTGGCATGTAGTCTTGCCATTGACGTGCCTCTATGAGACTTTCAGCGGAGATCCTACCATTTTGTGACATAATAATAAAAAGAAAGGTTTGATGCACATCCCTATTCCTTTTTTAATGTGTTGAACCGGAATGTTCATACCAAAAAATGACAGTGAAAACACCCGTTTGAGACATTATCACTATCACAAAAACATGCTTTAGAGAGAGATGGAGGAACTAAAAAACGTATACTGATCCCTAATGTTTCTTAAATGCTATTCGTAAGCAGACATCACTCAGACATGTTGGACGATTTTTTCATAAAACATTTTCTGCTGTAGCTCTGTACAACGTTCGGCGGCCTACCCAGGCGGCCACCTTAACAGAAAATTATGAAACCCCTGGGGTACATGAGCCTGCAGGAGGTGACGGGGTACTACTTCCCGGACCTAGAAAAGTCAAAAAGGTTCCAGGATATTAAGTCTATTCCAGCTAATGACTGGTACAAAAAGTGTGTACTCTGGGAGTGGCTGGACACACTACCACCCTCTTACACTCGAGTTTTCACACTAAATAAAATGGTGCTGGGCCATGCAAAGCTTGGATGAGTTTGAGACAAAATGGTGCAAAAATACTTGAAATTACATTTAACAAAGACAAGGTACACACATACAAAACACTTAATACATTTGGCAAAATCATGTCTGCATCGTGAGGTGAGTCCATGTATTCAAGAGACCCCTCTGGAATACATGGACTATGTACATGCGACTGAAGGGGGCGAAAACACAGGTGTATTTACTATGCCCTTGTTTCGGTTGCCAATTGCTACAGAATCACACAGCTCAGTCACAGTTCACTTGGAACACACACAAGGGATCTATGAATGAAGGAGGTGCAAAAGTGGTCACCAGCCTGCAGGAACTACTGAATCCCAAATCATGGCCACCAATTCCCTGGCCATTCCATAGCTGGGGAAGAATTTTGGTGTAGACGATTGACCCGAACTCTCACACCCCTAAAAGTTACCTTTTGGGAACACGAAAGTGGGATGGCTACTTGAACCTGGTGGTACGATAACAGGCCAGCTGGCTGCATTCCTACGTGCCTCACTAGCTGCAGAGTCATATACAGCAACCGCCTGCGCATTCAGGTGCTGCGATCCACAGTAGAGGGTGCATTGCATCTATGCAGTAGTGGTGGGACAAACGGGTGCTAAGGCAGTGGGATGTGGCTCACATCAATTTAAGATAATGTTACAAGTAGGATGCTAGGCTACTAAAAATATATAAAAGGACAGGAATTCAAGTACTCACAGTCTAGTACTTGTCGGCAGGCACACACACAAAAAGGATACATTTTTCACGCGGTTGCGACGTTTCGCTGGCTAGGCCAACTTCATCAGGCAGTGAGTTGTAGGACACGACAATATGGTATAAGCGGTGGGAAAATTGAAAATTTGCCAGTATAGCTGATGAGTTTGCTGTGGAGCTATGATTAAGATAGATTGTGTTCCCAATTGGGAAATTTCTTGCTTATTGGTATATGGAACTGAACTGGTGCCAGGGTGGTTGAAGGCACTGTTGAGTAGCTGCTTAGCCAATCGTAAATGTCTAACATAGTAAAAGAAACTGATTACTCTCTAACACTGCTGTAATATGTTATTTTTTATATAATATATTTTTAAGTTATTTCGAAAGTATGTATCTTTTTTTGCAGACAATGAGCCTCCAGTTTTCCAGAACTGCCCACAGCAGCCTATCATAGTCCAGAAGGGTGCCAATGGCCTGGAACCAGTGACCTTCACAGAACCCATTGCAGTTGACAACAGTGGAAGCATTGCTCGCCTGGAAGTGAAGCCACAGAGCTTCAGGACTCCGATACAGGTGTTTGAAGACATGGTCGTCAAGTACGTCGCATTTGATTATGATGGAAACGTAGCAATTTGTGAGATCAACATCACTGTGCCAGGTACGGTCATCAGGTTGCCAAGAATCAGTTTCTGTGTCGCATAACTTGTTTGGAATCTCTATTTTAAAATTTAAGGAATTATTCTCTATTATAAGTTTTACTTGATATTCAAAAAATTTGGAACAATTTATATATGTAATTCTACTGCTTTAATTTTGTTTGCTATACTTTAACCACCTAGAAAAATAAGCATTACCTGTACCTACTATGATTTTCCAGATTACTGTCTTCAGTTTGGTTTATTGTGAGAAATATACTGATGATAGTATTGTATTAAATACTGAGGTTTAGAAATGGTGAATTAAGGTAATCAAATCAAGTAATGAACATTAAACATTTTGTTTCCTGAAGCACATACACGATTGCTGTGATTGTAGATGATACCCCACCACTACTCAGCTGCCCACAGAGCTATGTCATAGAGCTAGTCGACCGACAAGAGAGCTATGTGGTGAACTTTAATGACACTCGCCGACGAGTAAATACATCTGATGCATCTGGAGACGTTAGGATTGCCTTCATACCTGAACGAGCCACTATACCAATAGGAGAATTTGAAAATGTGACAGTGGTGGCAACTGACAAGTTTGGCAACCAAGCTTCCTGTCATTTCCAGGTAAGACATACCTAGTAAAAGTATATATACCTGTCTCACATCTCATTTCAGCACAGTATTACATGGATGTTTGTTATTTTTGTTAATTGTGGCCATGTTAACAGTTACTTTTTTTAGAAAAATGTATTTTTCCATTTATACACCTTGTTTAACCTAATTGTGTACAGTATGTAGTATCAAAAAAAGTATTTCAGTTTTCATTAAAAATCTATATAAGTTTACATTAAACTAAATGTTCATTTGAAAACAAACTAACTTTTGCTTATACACAGTGACATAAAGAGAGGGATAAAGAGTGTGTGTGAGTATAACGCTCTGGCGCTGGTGCTGTGAACAGAGTGATTGTTGGAAAGGGTTACCAAACTAGGAGCCATACACCCTCGGCATGCGGTGTCTAAGGTGAAGTTGATGGTACTCTCAGGGTCGTGCGGCCGACCGCCCGGACATACGCCGTTCCTTCAGTGGTTGTATTGTTTAAGTTGCCCCAATGGTGCTGATGAAGGTAGACCTCCCTGTGCCTAGTACTTACGTCTGGATGATGTGAGCCTATTAAGGCTGACCCACACACCTTAAACTGTAATGAGCACCGAATGAAGCAAACTAACCAGAAACACAAGTAGTTGGAAACTAGCGGATATTTATCCTAGCACAATTTACATTAACTCACCATAAGGTTGACACATGTTGCTTTCTGAAGCCGGAACTGAGACATGGTCCATGTGGCTTTGGTTGCGCTAGGTCAGGCG
This sequence comes from Dryococelus australis, assembly GCA_029891345.1. NCBI lineage: Eukaryota > Metazoa > Arthropoda > Insecta > Phasmatodea > Phasmatidae > Dryococelus > Dryococelus australis. The sequence goes on along the minus strand of CM057000.1, from coordinate 115,956,133 downwards.
CATGGATCAAAATTACAGGTTACTGTCGGAATACTGGGGCCTTGGATTATGCGGAGTAGGTCGAGTTGGCATCCGGCTTGGCACAAAGTCTGGGACTGCAAGCACACCTTACTTACTCGGTCAGGCTTCCTTACTTTGCCCACATGAATTATATATAACCTGTTTCACCAACTGCAAGGATGGTTGAGTACCACTGGTGCTGGCCCTAAGCCCTGGTGTCTTACTGCTGATGTCAATTGCTGGAATGCTAGGTTCTGCGCTAGGTAGGCTGGCTACTTATCAACATGAAATACAAGTAGGAAATACACCTCTTGAATAAAAATACATGGTTAGGGAACAATACATATTTATTTTGTAGTAATAAATAAGGTGACGCATACTATCTCCTGCCAAGCAAAATGTGGTCGGAAGTAACCTACGATAAAAGAGGTGAAGGTGACCTGCTCCTAAACTAGCATGACTTCGAGGGCTATAAAAACAACTCAGTCACAGCTACTCTAACTCGGGATGTCTTGAAGAGACTTTAAGAAAAAAATGTGCTACTACTTTTAATGGCAGTGGGTGTAGTGACTATTATCAGAAAGTAGTGGTGGTTATCGAACCAGGAGAGTGTGGTATTGGTGTCTGCAGGCTTACTGTTGAAGAACTGGTGGTAGATGCTGCAGAACCTTTGGAGCTGGTGGTAGCCATATTGATGGCAGTCTCTGGGACTGCAGCTAGCTGGTGGTAGGAGCCACTGGAACTCCTGGTGGCTGTTGAGAGAAGCCTCTGGAGCTTCTGGTTGTTGGCAGTGGCAGCCTTTGGAGCTGCTGGTAGGCTTGGCTAAAGCCTCTGGAGTTCTTGGAGAGAGCCGTGAGGGCCTAATGTTCAGTAGAGAAATCCAGCACACAAAATGTTCAGGCAAGCTATTGCAGAAGATAACTCATGTCTTCGGCCATGCACAACATTATATAGTGTGCACGGTCGCCCCATGGATGGGCTGCAGTGGGAGTTGTGATGTCTACCTGAAGCAATCAAGGTGGGAGAATCTACCCTTGCACTCGGCTATATGGCCTCGGGTGCTCTGCGGCGCTCTGCCCTCTTCTGTAAGCTTCGCCGTGGCGATACTCTGTCTGCCAGGTACGTCTAGGAGGCTGACATGTTACTGCGGCCGCATGGAAACATTGCTTATTTCACATGCTAAAACCGCCCACTAGGCTGGGAGCAATTCCGTTACACTCGTGAATAACGTGTTGGATTTGACCCTTCCTCGGGATACGTAGTACTATGTGATTAGTGTGAGAAAGTAGGGTCTGGAACATCAGGAAATACCACATCTCTGTAACTGTCTCTCAGTGGGAAACAATCCTGTAGCTATCTATGGTTGTGGTTCCTGGTATAGTATAACAAGTTAGGATGAGTCGCAGTCGTTTCGTGTACCTCATATAAGCGGCATGCACCAAGGTGAAACTGAAGCAGACTCTGGCCACACGCCTGCCAGATAGGCTAAACTGTTAAAGCACACGGGGCATAATAAAGAAATTGCATGTACATTAAGCTTCCCCAGGCAATGCTTATCCTGAGGAAGGCACACATCATGGCAGACAGTGTAGAGGGCAGGACACCATCCTGCGTCAAGTAAATGTGCATTGTCATTCACGTGTTTGTGTGAATGAGCAGTAACATGTGAGCATAAAGGTTCTGGCTTTAAAAACATTCATAATTTAATATTTGTACAAAATAACTTTCAATTTGAGGAGAATGCTTTTTAAGTATAGACTGTTCACAGTAAAATGAGACTTTTGAAAGCTCTGCTAAAGATCTACTTGTATGCACGTTGTGTATTATTCTGCCTCATGTAAAATTAACATTGCCATGGCCTCATCACTTTATTCATGCATCAGTCAAATTAAACTGTACAGTTATTAGAAAAGTAAATATTTTACAAATCTGCTAATTTTTACTAATCGGTGCATTTAAAAAACAGAAAGCGAAGGAAATAATTTAAATTATTCTCAAGTGGTTACCTAACATTTTTTATTTGACGTTAAGATATGGAACTACTTTCCATCCATCGTTATCAACTTTACTGGGCACATGTCACTCAGTGCGCCCGTTAAAGTATATGCAGGCAGGGTCAGTGACTTTTTTCTAAGGTTGATTTAAAAAGTGCTCACTTTATCGTGAACAGCCTTTACTATGTTTTTCCTCACATAGGAAAAATTTCAATTTCATAGTTTTGCAATATGGGATGTCAAAATCACAATTTAGTGTTTTTCAAACTGTACAGATAAAATAAATTTACAGAAAATTTAACCAAAACACCAAAACAATTGAAAGGTCATGTCTTAAATTATTTTAAGATATGCTGAGTAACATGTATTTTACAATAAAAAAATTACAAAGAAAAAATATGTAAAAAAATGTTTATTTTAAGCAATTTTTAAAAATAGTGAAAACATTTCATAGCCCAATTTTAAAGATTTCTTGAAGTAATCCATGTAATATTATTTCTGTTTTTATTATCTCATTTTGGTAAGTGAGCCAGAGCTGGGGTAAGCTGCGTAGTCAACTTAATGTGTATCCTCAGGTGGCTGTACAAGCAACTCCATGTGTAGACTGGGAGCTGTCACCGCCGGCTAATGGAGCACTCAACTGTCTCCCTGGGGACAAAGGACTCCAGTGCATTGCCACTTGCAATCCAGGCTTCAGGTATACTACATTTTTGTTAGACAAACTTAGGTTTTCAATTAATATCATTGCGACACATTGAAAGGCTGGAGCAGATTGTTCAACACAAAACGCTAATTTCGGATGTCACAGGACTGGGGGCAGGTAAAAATAAGTGTATCTGCATTTGAAACTTATTAAACACATAATTTACGATTGGGCACTGATGAGTTCCCCAGCTTTCCAGTGAAATATGGATAGTGTTGAAACTATCCTAACTCTTCAGATATTTATGTTATTATATCTATGAGGATTTGAGCAAATTGCCTCTTATTCTCACCCAGTTAGTGCATCTTATAGACAGTTATTACTTCCAAAGTCTAGATTGATGGAACATCCCAGTAATCTTCTGACAACCACAAACACAATTTGAGTGTGAAAATTTAAATATTCTGGGAGGTAGCAGGTATTTTGAGTGGAAAAATATTTAGCTAACCCTGTTGCTATAGCCCAAAGACTTTGACAATGACAATTATTTCAAAGAAATTCAGATAGGATTTGTTTTACCAAATTTCATTTTGAAGAAAGGAACAGCATATCAAAATCCTTATTTGTTCTGAGCCAAGCTAGTTACAATTATACAAAAATATAATGAAGTCTATAATAAACATTCAAGATATAAAAAATCTTTCTACAATAAAAAAGACATTTTGGAAGTTTGTCATAACATGATATTTTATGCACAGTAACAGTTTCAGTGTATTGTAAAAAATTGTCAGCCCAATATTCCAGCACCAACTGATGTACAGAGTTTTAAATATAAATAAAACCTCATTAATTCAAATATTTAAATTTTAATTTCTTTAAGTTTTTTTATTAATCATTGGAATTGGAACATTGATATACTTACAGTTTTAGGATTTACATTCAAGTAACATGTTTGTCACTCATAAAATGCATAGGTTCTTCGGGCCTCATTTGGTGACTAGCTCAGGGAGAGATGTCACTGCCACACAGTGACGTAGCCAGAAATTTCTCAGTTGGCAGTTACACTAGGTAACTGAAAGGTGAGGAAGGTTACATCAACGTTAGCAGTGTTGACACACAACTGTGTACTCTGAGAAAAATTAATTACTTCACAATGCAATAAAATGCATTATAGTTTACAGCAATGACATATTTTTACTACACTTAAAAAGGCAGGCTTATTAATAACTTTAATGTTGCTTGATGACATCCTAAGTGGGCAAAGTATGACAGGGGAGGTGAGGGGAGAATGTTGCAACCCCCGTATCTATCCCCTAGCTATGTCACTGTTGCCACAAGACTTTCCTGTAACAGAGTAGCTCATACTCCCCCATCTCCCTCACCCTCATAATAATGATACCTCAAATATGTATTATGTACTTCTGTGTTTGTTATAGACATGTTAAATGAACTTTAATTTGTTCTGCTCTGGTAGAATGAGCAAACGTGAGCAATTTTATTTGTGTAAGAAACTTAGAAAATTACAGTTATATTCTTGAGGAGTTTACTTCAATTATTTTGGTTTACCATTTGTCAGTGGCTTTTAAAAATATTTTAATATAAAATTAAAAATTTCAATAATCCAGGTGAAATTAATGAAGTAACATCATAATTATTTTAAACGTACTCTGCAAATAGTTATTTCATCCATTCTCTCGCAATTCTTCTACTCCCAAGGCACCAAGCTACTAGTCATTGTTATGTCTTCATGTTTCAATGTGCAGCATTTTGAAGCAGTGGAACAACCAGTCAAGAACTGCATTTTACTGCAGCAAAAAATTTGCCACAGAACAAACTGATTTGCTTACTGTCTTACTACTTATATCTGTCACTTTGAGAAAATCTTCCCTCTTTCACGCACTATTTAAATGTTGTATTAGATTATCTGTTGATTTGTTGTGACAGTACTTATATAAAAAGAACAAAACTACAAGACAGAAAGTTATTTAGCGTTTTCACACAAGTTCAACCAGAAAAAAAATGCTTGTACAGGAAACATGAAAAGCAGTACAGCTTTACTTTATGTCACGTTTAAATTTTTATTATGTAAAAAGAGGACTGTTTTAGTTGGCCAACATATCTATAAAAAAAAGTTTGTATTCTAAGGAAAAGAAGATACGCTCTGGTGGGAGACAAAATATAAACACAATATGCAGAGGTGGATCATAACAAATGAGAATAGTTTAAATATATAGCTGTTCTACTTGTGATTTTTAATAATTTAAGATCCTATTCACTCTTCTTTGCTTAGCATTAATTAGCCTACTGAATCAAAATGCTCGACCTGTTAATTTTTACAATGTAAACAAACTACCTACTTCTGTCAGCAATACCTGACAATTGGGGATAATGGAAAGGCCCATGAATGACCCATTAAATCGGGTTCATCCCTTTTACAGAAATTCTTTGTTTTTGCATCATAATTTTGCATTCACATTAATTACTAATAATGTACGATTATAGAAAATTTACATTTTAGTAGGTGTTTTAATTTTAATGGTTTGTTATCTGCATGTTGTAAAATGTCAATAACATATTTATATTTTGTTAACAAGTTATTGACTTTTACAAGCAAATAACACACAATTAAAATTATGCACAAAAATATTAAAAAAAACTCATAAATGTAAATTTTCTATAACTGTATACTGTCATTAATTCACATGAATCCAAAATTATGATGCAAAAACGAAGAATTTCTGCAAAAGGGTGCAGCCGGACCTTATAAACAATGTGCAGATTTGACTGAGGTGGAAGGTACTGTGATTTTAGGGTAGGAGATAAATGTCATAAAATATACTGTATTATTGTAGTGTGTATTGTACTGTGTTACAGGTTCACTGATGGGGAACCTGTGAAAACATTCAGTTGTGAAGAGAAGAGTCCATGGACCCCCACATCTGTGGTTCCTGACTGTGTTTCAGAAAGTGAGTTACAGGCCTCCAGCTATCACTACAGTAGAACCCTGCTATAACGTTCCACCATATAACATTTTCCTGCATACAACACCATTATGGCATGGTCCCACCATTTCTCCATAAGGCTTAATGGTTTCATTTTCTGCTTACAACAATGTTCATATTTGTCACTTCCTGCTTATAACAACAGTATTTGTTTAATTCCTTGCAGTATCTCAAATGTAATTTTTCCCTTAGTTAAAATTTCAAACATTTAACAATGCAGTAGCCTACAAACAGATATATAAAACAGTTTATACTTGAAATATTACGGATTTTACAGGTAATGATCCTGAAAATTACTAAAATAACCAGATGAGTGAGCAAGCCTCCAGAATGCATGTCACTGTGCATTAATTGATGATACTATAGTCCATGAAATTCTCATATCACTGATACTTTTGTAATAAATTATTTAGATGAAGATTATTTACTTGACTAGCTATTTATATATAAAAATTATTATATTAGAATATTGTTTCCCTTGATGTGTCCCTGCAGGTGTAATATTGTTTCCTGTTTATAACATATTCCTGCATATAACATTTTATTTTACTGACCCCTTGAAAAAGTTTATAATAGGGTTCCACTGTAATCACGTCTGCCTAGCAAGCAGTACAGGTCATTCACTGGTAAAGTGAGCACTTTTAAAAGATATGCTTATTTTATATTTTCTGCCAGTTTGTAAATTTCCACTGAATGCAAATACAGTATAAACACAATTCTTCTAACTACCTTATATCTAAGTTTTATGTGGAAGCTCAGTGGGTAGGACGGGAGTTTATTGCGTCTCAGGGTAAACCCCTTATGCCTACAGGGAAGGAATTCATCTAAGGGGACATGCATCGTGGCAGAGAGGGATTGGGCAGCCATGACCAGCAATTGGGACCATTACTACCTCCCTAAGTGTATTAAAGCTAAGCTATTACTAGAAGAGACTGGGAAAAACCGGCACAGACACCGTAAAAACCCAGTCGACAGGAAAGAATTCAAAATTATTCATGCATTAAACAGAAATGTTACAGGAGCTAGAGGTTGGAACTCTGCTTTATTAGTAGAGATGAAAGACTTGTAGAGAGGGGGCACATAATTTGGAATTTCTTCAATCTGCCCTGGCTTTAACCAGTGTGATGCAAGCTTCACACAGTATAAACACTACCACCTGCTACACAATGTTTACATTTTACTGCTTGGAAAGTAATAGTATATTATATTCACTGAGAAACTCTGTAATGTATGGTCAGGTGTAGTGATGTTCAGTACAGGTTCAGTTTGAATAGTTTCATGAGTTTACAGGATATTAAAATTCATGTTTACCGATCAGCAAGCGTTAGCTCTCAAGCAGGCAGTATATGCCGTCTTTTGGTTTAAATGTCGAGTGTCTAACAAAACAACAGGTCACAGCACTTTTATCCATGTGTACGTCAAATTAAATGTAGAAATCATTTGAAACCTAAATACTGTATGTTACTGTATAAGGTTTACAGAAAAAAAAGAAACAAAATTTATTTGCTGCTAATTCTCACAGTCTTTTAATAAGGTGTTAATACGTGGAACTACATTTTGTAATTCACTGCCAACTTTACACAGTGAGAGGCAACCAATGTCAATGTAGTATGGGTAGTAACTGTTTTCAAAGATAGATTTTAGTGCTCACTTTACTGTGAACAGCCTACATAAAAATTACTCTTATGTTCAGGTTGTATGTCTCAACCACTTACAAAAACCACCATTTAATTGTCTCAAACGTGTCCCTCAAGTTGACAGCTGTTCTAATGCAGGAATCATCTGTGAAATGCTAACTTCCAGTGCTTCAAGCTGGGGGGGGGGGGGGGGGGGTGCCTAAAATTTTTATCCACACAGTGCACTGACGAAGGAACTAAACCAATGTATAACATTTCAATTTTCCATTAGCTATATGAATTTATTTTTATTTACTTTCGTTACTACAGTAGAAAGTGTGTGTGTGTGAATTCTGATGCAGAAATATACAGAAAATCATCGTAAAGATTCAGCAGGAATGCTCCACTCCCAGAGACCTCATTTTTCTGAACCCTGTTTGGTCCAAGGTCTCTAACTAGTACCATAGTCATTTGCTAATGAGTTAAACCTACGGTAATCACACGCGTGACAGTCACTGTAAGTTCGTGATGATGAAACTACCTGTCTTAACTCACAAACCTTATGTGTGAAGAACTATAATTCATGTTTATGATTCTATGAGTTAAAGACAGTAAAAAAGAAGACAGTTGCAGGTGTACGTGATATGCCATATTAATGTATGTATTGATAAAACACGAGCCATGTGGTTTCCAGACACTCAACAGGCAGACTACCACTTTGTGTCGACGATCACCTATCGAGCGAACGGAGCACTGGCCCAGTTGTGTCTCGGCCAGTACCGTGACTTGATGGCGCAGTACTACGCAAGCCTGAACAGTGTGCTGACCCAGCGCTGCTCTGCTGTCAATGTCAACATGAATGTATCATTTGTGGATGCCAAGCCCAGGATGACGGCCGAGAATATTGTCATTGTAAGCGAACATTTTCACCAAGTTCTTAGCCTGCTGTTCCCCTCTATCATAATTATATGCAGTAAACAGATTGATGGAAAATATTTCTGTAGTTTTAACTTACTTGTAAGTCTTGTATATTAATTTTTACACTTAGTGTATCTCTCAGTGCTGTCGTTGACTATATGTAGAAAACTATTAGTCTGTTTTTTAGCAGTGCTATGCTAGGGGAAAGTAGTCTATGATGAAATTAGTTTTGTTTCTAGTACAAATACCATATTTACTTGTGTATAGCACACCCTTTTTATTTCTCAAAATAAAGGAAAAAATTTCTGGGGTGTGCCCTATAAAAAAAAAGAGGAAGGGAAAGTGGTAGCCATAAATTATCCAGAGATGTTGAGGGAAGTGGTGGGACTATCTAATGTATCATCTCTTGCTCTTACATCACTCCTCTCCCTTCTCTCTCAGTGACCTTTCAGTTATGAGTTATGTGTAGGTCGCAACACCTCCCCCCCCCCCCCCCCCTTCTACCACTTAACGACATCCTGCCAAGTGGCAAATCAGAGCTGCCATGTGTTTACAACCCCCCCCTTTTTTTTTTTTTTTCCAAATATCACCCAGATGTTGCTGATCGATAATTCTAATTCCACCAAGCGTCTTTGTTTCCATCCAAGGAAAAGGCTAGATAGCCATGTTACAGAGGGGGTGGGGGGACACAAGGCCCTTTTTTTTAGATAAGGGTAGCATGACATTCTAGCACAGCAAAAAAAAGAGAGTGGCCCACTGCTAAATGGAAAAAGGAGAAAAAAAGGAGCTGGAAATATTGAGTAGTAGGAGCAGGAGATTTCCGGAATTTTTTTTAATTTTTGTTTTTTGCACCCAAGTTATTTAATTAAAGTATTTTGCAAACATATCACAATCACCACACATTAATGTAAAAAAAGAATAATTTGTTCCATACTTACTAACAGAGCGCCACAAATTTTTGGTGTAAGTTTATTTTTTTTTAATTTTTCCCTGGAACTTGTTGAAAAATCATGGTGTGCACTATACACGAGTAAATATGGTATGCGTCGCTCAAAATAGTTGCACCTAACATCACTTGTATTTCAAAGCAAATGGTTTCACCTGAAAATAGTATGCAAAACATTGTAACAAGGAATTATTATTTGTAAAGATGTTTTCTTTTGTGTTTAAAGGTTGTTTTATCCGGTAAGGTTGGTGTTTCATTGTATCTGGCATAAAATTAACATTACTTTAAAACTTAATACTTATTTAACTCAAAGGGCAGAATCTTCGCAAATATAATTATATGCCCAAAAGCATATACTTTACCACTTGTCAGCAAAAAATTGTTTGAACATTGAGCGACTTGTATTATAAGTGTTCATTTTCAGTAACTTCTTGCACGGAAATCGGAGGATTTATATTCATTTATTTCAATAGACACTCATCTTTGAATAAACTGATAATATATAAGTGCCTATTTGACACCTTTCGTCATCTAATAATGGGTAGGTAAGCACCGAGCTGAGTGCAGTGTAACTCATGACAGGGAAAATCAGAGGACGTGGTTTTAGGGTCAAAGATTAATTATTAAAGACAGTGAAGAAATCAATTATAATCGCCTCATTTGTGTCTCAAAATTACAAGTTTTCTTTGCAGTGAAATAAGTTCAATTACTTTCAAAGATAGACATTTGCCATGTGTGCTAGGTGTCGCAGGTAGTGGCGTGGAGAGGTCATCCTCCCCCCGCCACCCTCCCCCTCATAAACCAACAGATATGGCAATGCCCGAACGATAACTTCTCCATGTGCTCTTAGCTGATAGTGTGTGCAGGATTTAAAATTTGACTTGCATTTGGTGTCATATTATTTGCATTTTCAGAGGGTTTTAAAGTTTTAGGTCACCTTGCATTTTGTGTCGGATTACAATAAATTACATACAGTATTTTAATACATTATTTTCTTTATTTAAATTAGCCTAGCAGAAATGTTTTTGATGTATTATTAACAGTAATACTTTTTCTAAAATTCAGTGCGAAGGGCATTGGTATCGGTTTTTGGTATTGAGGTATCGGCATAGGAAAATATGGTATCGGAACAACTCTAATCTATATACATATATATAATATTAAGGGGTATAAATTATGTAATAATTGTTCAAATTTGTAAAATAAATTAACCTTTTTAAAATTAAGAAAAAATACCCATCACTGAGGATTAATTTCAATATTCCAACATAATGAACATTAATTTTTTATTTTCTCCCCAGTTTGAAAAAAACATTTTGCTTCTTTAATAAAAAAGAAAAAGCTACAGTTTTATTTTACTTTTTTGAAACTAACTTCACTCATCTTTTGAACGATGTGATGACAGATGGACTTCGTCCTGGTCATCGTTCCGGCGGTGAGACAGCCACAGCTGTACGACCTCTGTGGCTCCACCCTGAACCTCGTCTTCGACCTGTCGGTGCCATATGCCAGCGCAGTCCTCGAGCCTCTCCTGAACGTCTCCGCAATTGGCAACCAGTGCCCGCCACTGCGAGCGCTCAAGTCCAACAGCTCCCGCGGCTTTGACTGCAACGTGGGTGAAGTGCTCAACATGGACACCAACGATGTTCCCAGATGTTGTGAGTTGACTACCTGTACACTTCCATGGTGCATGAAAGTTGACACTTCAAAAATTTCAAAAATATATCATGTAGAATTTATTTTTAAGCTCTACACCATATGCACTTGCCAAGTAAAGAAATGAATACATTTCATGAATGAATACATTTTTTAACCATCATGGTTATATATTAATTTTTTAAGGGAATGACAAGGGAGGGGGGAATTCAGGGGGCTCAGCCTTATTTACATACTATTGCTAGAATACAGTAAAAACAAATGTGACGTGCCAAGAGCGCTGTCGGACACATATCCAAGCCTCTGCCTCTGGTGATCACGTGATGTACAGTAGCGCAGAACGCCACCACTCATTTTTTCTCTGTACCATTCCTATTCACAAGCGAGTCAACTCCTTGCCACCTGAAAGGCCGGCAATCAGCATGATGCTGCATTCCAGTCTGAGTGGATAGACCCACCCCCTCGTTTGCCTTGCCCTGGCCGGCACAGACCAGACACGCACACTTGCTGCGCATAAGGGTAGGCTTTCCCCTCAATGCAGCCTGCTTCAGCCACCCCTCACTGGCCAAGTCTCTCGAGGGTATTTATTCTTATGCAAGTCTTCCAGACGGGGCACTTTGCAAGCAGTTCTGACTGGAGTATCTTCTGCAACTCTCGCTATCTCGCTACACTTGCTTTCAGCCGTAGCAGTTTGACTAAGTGTATAAGTTTACTATTATCAGAACTCGTGTTTTTAGAACACATTAGGCAGGAGCTCTTGTCGCAGGGCCTTCTCCTTGCTTCAAGTGTTGGCCACGTACCTCATCCGCACTGGGCATAGTTGTATCAGGGTCACTCTCGCCCTGAACCTCGATCAAAACCTCGCTGCCACCCTGCAGCAATCAGCTTGGCAAACTTGGTGCCCTTGTCCATCAGACATTAGCGGGCACAGGATGGGAGACATATGTATTGTAAATTCCTACTGACAGAATAAAACATATATCTACCCGTTAACATCTTTTTGGTTCAATCATTCTCTGTCATTGTCGCCTGCTTTACCCTTGTTGCTTCTGTGTGCATATCCACTTATCTACTTCTCAGTGCATGCACAATCACTGCGATAGAGTTTCGAACCAAAGTCCCCACTTAAGCGTGCTCCCACCTCTTATAAGCGCTTGGTTAGCTAGTCGTCAGCTGGTAATGCCACTTGCTAGTGCCCTTCTAGCAAGTGGGGAGATAACCTATCTCTGAGGCTCCCGAGTCTTGAGGAGAAGACATTATGCCTCAGGCTACAAGCTGGTCACGCCGCTTACTGAGAGCCGAGTGACAAGACACCAGCAGGGGCTCACTCCAAGGTACCGGCCCCAGGAAGAGTAGATTCCTTTCTGGATGGACCATGCCACATCCTGCTCTCCCCCATGCTGCTACGTAATTTAAGACCACCCTAACGGTTGTGCCTGTGCCTCCAGGAAACCCAGTAACTCCACTAAATCATAAAATTTTTTCTTCTTTCATTATTTTATCCTCTGAAGTTAATGTAACATCACTGACGTTGCATAGTTGTGCATCCACAGCTATTTTCCTAAATCCCCAATCACCAGGCAGGCCATAAAAGGGCAGACAGGATAACCCTCACTGCCCAGTTATGCGCTCTGGTGAGCCAGGGCCAGACGCCCCCAGGGTGCAACCATGTCAGTCCTTACAGCCCCCTTATAATCCTTGTTAAGGAGATCCCGTTTTCCTGGTCTCTAGAGGGATACTGGGCCTGTACACTTTCCTTGCTACCACGTTGAGTGCATTAGGCATCAAGTTATTTCTTGGTGTCCAACATGGGGCCTCACCAAGCTCTGGTAGAGCTAGTGAAACCAGGGAACAACTGGAGAAGATCCTCTCTGTCAAACATGGCGACTGGGAACAGCCAAAGTACATCACAGAATGAGAAGAACATCGACACCATACCGTATCCAATGCCCAGCTGTACCGGAGAGGGAAATCTGACCATCCAATGCGCACAAAGTGGCGACAATTGCCACTCTCTCTTCTTAGGATGGGAGGAAAAGGAAAAGAACAGATTGGAATTCCGCTGCCTGCCCCAGATGTCAAGAAAGACAAGCCTGCTATGACGCAGCCCAATGCACTGGGGAAGGCCTATACAGAGTCTCCTGTAATGACTGCCCCCACCTGTACCATTTCAATTGCCTTGGTTGGCCAGATCAAGCCCGTAACATCCTATAGCTGCATCGTATGTTGCACAGTCCAGAAGTAGCAAATAAGCCCCCCCCTTGTTAACACTCTCTAGGACCCACCGTTTCTGGTTAAATTGCAAACAAAATGTACAGTGGTAGCAATAGTATGGCCTAGTGAATAGGCAACCCTTCCTGTACCCGGAAGAATTCAACGGGAGTCCCCGCCGAATGTGTGAAGAGAGTGTGGCGGCATGTAACAGCGAGGTCTTGAGACCCAATGAGGGTGATTGAGGTGAATGTGGAGCTGCGCTGGAATGAAAGGACAGGGCAAATGGGAGAACTACCCCCAAGGCGAACCGGGTTATATTCCTGGCCGGGCCACCCCCGGATGTTTGTATGTGGGCATCGTGCCGGACGATACCTCTGGTCAGTAGGTTTTCTCGGGGTTCTCCCATTCACCACACCCTTTCATTCCGGCACAGATTCATGTTCACCTCAATCACCCTCATTGACTCCCAATGCCTTGCTGTTACGTGCTGCTACACTATCTTCACACATTTGTCGGGGACTCCCCGCTGAATTCCTCTGGGGTGTGGGAAGGGTTGCCTACTTACTAGGCCATGCTATTGCTACCACTGTGCCCTTCGTTTACAATTTAACCGGAAGCGGTGGGTCCTAGAGAGTTGCAGTAAGGGGGGCTTATTTGCAACTTACATCGTCCTGCTTCATCCCATGATATCCACAGTCAATTTCACCTCACGGTGTACGTGTTGCATGCAATGAAAGGGTGCCAACCCCTATTAATTACATGATGGGGGTATGAACGACGGATCATACCTACCGTGTATCCAAGATCTTAGTTTACTTGCTCCGTAGACCAATTTGCGTTCTTCTAACACAAGTACTTTGCCTAATATCCCACGTAATGTTCTTGTCTCACCGCCTTTAGGGGCTGCTACAGCCCTTATTATTTGGATGGACCATGGGTGTATTATGTATTATATCAATTTCCCTCTTATCATGTGTCAGAGTTTGTACACGTTTCCTATACACACTGTGTATGTATGTGTGTGTGTACATGTATGTATGAATGTGTGTGTGTGTGCACGCGTGACACATGCATGCGCACACACACACAGATATATATATATATATACACACACACACACATATATATACACACACACACACAGAATGTTTGGAGATTAAACACCCAAACTGTGCGGGAGGTGATTACTTATGAAAAATAAAGTCGAGAATATATAGGACACCATATACCTAAACACAATATTAAAGGAGGTATAAGCCTGTGAAAATTGTGTTTTCAAAATGTATTTCTGCTGAATGCCTTGTACTTTCTACCAGCAGTAGGGATGGTGGCGATTTACCCACAGTATCTCCCACACAGTTGAATGGGAAACGCACATTTGGCACGTTATGGAGCATGTACAAGTGGAGGGCATGTCATTGATGTACTGACATATCACTTCCTCAAGGCAAACAGTGCACACAGACTGAGGATGGCAAGCATTATACATACGTCTCTGCAATATGGGAAGAGTAAGTCACCTTTTTGCTGCAGACTTTGTAGGTCGAGTCATTCAGCTAAAATACGTTTCAAAACCCAATTTTCATAGGCTCATCTCCTTTAATATTCCATTTTGGTACACAGTTTCCTCCACATTTTTTACATCATTTTTCATATAAGTATGTGTGTGTGTCTATATATATATATATATATATATATATATATATAATATATATATATAATATATATATATATATATATATATATATATATATATATATATATATATATATATATATATATATATATATATATATATATATATATATATATATATATATATATATATATATATATATATTTATATATTTATATATTTATATATATATTTATATATTTATATATATATTTATATATTTATATATTTATATATTCATTCATTTATTTATTTATTTATTTATTTATTTATACACAAGCATTTGATAGCAAAGGCTTTGTTTTGTATTTTGTAACATATTTTAAACATGGTACCTGTACAGTTTAGGAACTTTAAACCTTTTTAATACAAACCTCAAGATACTTGAATTTTTGTAGTTTGTAATAATTTCATTGGTGTTAACAGGTGTTAGCAATAATTATAGAAAGTCTCAAAAATTATTAATGTTGACTCAGTATACGACATTCTTATTAACCATCATGACTTATTTTTACCAGTGGACTTGACATTACATTGTAATACATATTAACAAAACACGTGTATTTTATTAAGCATACGTACAAATTAACTTCAATTTCTGTATCCCACTCCAAGGGGAATGAAAGTAACTTTTTATTAATGAGAATTACAGAGGTTTCTATTAACAAGGTTCCATTGTACCTATCGTAACACTTAAGCAGTGGATAAAATCTAAATAAAATCTTAATATAATTAAATCACACCATTGCTGTGTTGTTTCCAGTGCATTGTCCTGCCGGAACATTTGCTGGCGAGAAGCAGAGAACATGCACGCCATGTCCCAGGGGCTTCTACCAAAACAGAGATCGCCAAGGCTCATGTCAGCGTTGTCCAATGGGCACTTACACGCGGGAGGAAGGTATTCAAAAACACTGATACAAATGTCGCTGCTAATGAAAATGTTTCAAATAAATTGAAATAGTAATTCGTATTCTGAGTTACATTAAATTTCATTAAAGTAAAATTATATTGTCTATTAGCAGCTTCTTAAAACTATTGGAATCTAACCTTTGAAAAAACACCTTATCTATGATGTGTTTGGTTATGTCATAAATATGTCTTGTGTCACAAGCATTCTATACGTCTATTAACATAAAAATACGTTAGTTTTGGTTAATTTAAACTTTTAGTTATACTTTATTTACAAATTATAGTAGATCACCTATAGTTAATTTCATACAAATAAAAACAGTGAGAAAACTGGTGAGTTGGTAATGCCTAGAAAGAAATAGTTCTTATGCAAAATATAATTACACTGAGTGTGCACAAATGCGGTGTGTAGCCCCTTTGGTGTATTTTTCTACACTTGGCTAAGCTTAGTTTGTATGAGGCGGAGGAATATTCTGGAAGTAGAACTTTAGCAGGGCTTCAGAAAAGTTGGAAGTAACCGTGAATGGGGTATAATTTGTATTCTGAGTTACATAAAATTACATTTGCAAATATGCAATATTGGTTATAATGTGCTTTTAATTAAGCTCAAACTGTTTTGAAAATAGCAGCAGAATTTAATTATCCCTCATATTTGCTATCTGTGTAAAAATTAATTTCTCAACAAACATAGATGCAAAACAGTTATTATTAATCAAGTCACAATATGGTATGCATATGCTGTTCACTCTTAACTGAGCATTTTAAAATCTCTGTTTAGTATACTCACATCATATGCAAAATTAACATTGCTATGGACCGTCTCACTTTATTCATGCGTCCTCATAGTGGAACTGTAGAAGTTTAGAAAAGAAAATATGAAAATAATATGCTAATTCGTGCTCTTATGTGTAGGTATAAAAAACAAGCATTGGCTTCAGTAAATGTATATTTAAACATTAGTCTCATGAAAGAATGCAGAATGTTAGAACTATTTTCAATAAATTGCTGCCCTCTTAACTGGTGGCTTGCATAACCAGTGTGTGCTGTAACATCTATTTTGTTATGGCAGTGATTATTTTTGATAGGTCGATTTTAAAAGTGCTCACTTTACAGTGAACAGACTTTAATGTGTATATTAGGTATAATTTTTAATTTAGATAACTTAGAATTTGGGCAGAAAAGCTGTTGGCTCTAGAGTGAGTTACATCGTTTTACAAAATATTGTTGGCACATTTCTAAAGCCTGCATTACACTTTACGTAAGTAATCTTTTTATTTTAATTATTTAGCAAATATACTTTTTTTCATTCCAGTATTTGAAAGAAATTCACTTTTACGATGTGAGAAATGAAAACCAAGTTTTCCAGACATTTTTGGAATACAGTTGATATGAATACCAACGTAAAATATACTATTTAGTTTTTTGATGTTTACAAATTGTTTTGTTGAAGTTCTTCACCACTACTTTCAACAATTTAATGACAACATTTTTAAATGTTGCAATAGGTGTCTTGAGCTAGTTGAGTTGTGATTTTTTTCCATATACATTAAGGTGTATTAAAAGGTTATTTAAAAATAATAAATTTACACTGCAAAAATGTTGTTGCTGGCCATGCCAAAAGTGAAGGACAAGACAAGGGTATGTATGATAATGGGAGACGTCATTTTTTCATGTTAGGAAGCAAAAGCCTAGCTGAGTGTGTGCCAGTGTGTGGTTATGGTACGTACTCCCCGACGGGGCTGGTGCCCTGCTTGGAGTGCCCCCGTAACAGCTACACGAGCGAGCCGCCCACAGGAGGCTTCAAGGACTGCCAGGCTTGCCCGGCCAACACATTCACCTACCAACCAGCAGCCCCTGGGAAGGAGAACTGCAGGGGTGAGTCTATACTCTCTGTACACTTCACCACACATCTACTGGCCATGTTTCACTACTTCACAACCCTCTGTTCTCTACCTGTCATACTGTACTGCCAACCTTGCATTATTACATTTTCTGCTGTCACCAAGCTTGTTGCTGCCAACTTTAGTCTCTGGAAATACTGCTACAGCCAAGGGGTTAAGGTGTTACCTTCGAACAATGTGGCTCCCCGTTCGTAATCTTTTGTGCTTTCGGAATAATCTATCATCTGTCTGAAGCATACAAACTAAATTGTAGCAGGCTTTCAAGACCCCGATGTTAAGAGCCACCCAAATCTCTGCACTTCACTAAACTGTAACACATCTGTAATTCCAGAGATACATGATCAATGCTCAACACTGAAGATGACTTCCGTTCAACACTTGTCTTAAATATTGATGGGTGACTATCACATTTCCTGTGAAAACTTAACCACATTGATGGTTGAGTTTTTCTCTGTTTCGGTGTTGGAAGTAACTGTCCAAAGTTAGTTTTAACACTCATTATGAAGTTTTCTGTACTTGCTGACATTTTGGAATTCAGTGTACCCTTCTGTTGAATATTGGAGCATTTGACATGTACGAGACAAACATAATGTATCAGATACCACACAGCACATAAGCATGTTTAACTGCAACCTTACTGGGAATTGTAGAAGTCTTTTTTTAACTATTACCACCACGATTTTTATATAATTAGTTCTTACATTTACCTTCTTATCTAAACAGAGTTATTGAAGTACTCTTCTCTAAAATTCATGACCAAAATTTCAATTCTCAAACTTCAGTCTATTGATACCATCACTATATGCCTGCTAATTTAATTAATCTCTTTTGTGGATGAAAGCTGCCTCAGTGGGTTAATGATTCAAGTTGCCTGATCCATTGTAGTTCAAAAAGTAGGTACATAGATTATAAAAACTTTTCAAAAAGATGATTAAATATTTTATTTAGTTAAAAAAATTTTAAATTATTTCTTATCATCAGATATTTCTTGCAACCAGATAAACGAGAGAGATCTATAAGAATTTTAACAATTACATTTTTTGCTTTATACAGTATTGGAAACTTATTACAATAGTATTTTTAATTGCCTTCTGATTGTTACACAGAAATTTTGAGACAACATGAATGCCTTGTTTGGTTAATATCTATTTTAAAAATTGAAAGAATGCATTAAAAATATTCTAGAAAATCGTAATTTTTTTTCTGTCACCAAGTGATTTAGCTGAAATTAAATTTCTAGTACATATTACTAGTATCATGGTTTGTTAGTCACACCATGCCAGAATGTTTGACAATGTGTGTTATCTTTGCTGTAGCCAAGTGTTCGCCAGGCCAGTACTCGGACACAGGCCTGGCTCCGTGCGCCCAGTGTCCTCGCAACTTCTACCAGCCAAGTGCGGGGCAGACGACATGTTTTGAGTGTCCCACCAACATGAAGACCAAGGACGTGGGAGCGGCTGGCCGCGAGGAGTGCGACTTGGTGCAGTGCACGAGCAGTGCATGCCAGCACGGCGGCCTCTGTGTGCCGCTCGGTAAGTTTATCCAGCTGTGATAAAGCATCCTTGCTCTTTCATGCTTTCCCATTGTACAATCTGTAACTGTTTCCGCACATTTCAACCAGCAAATCATTGTCTGATTCACATGTTCTCCCATTTAGTACCACTAATGCCACAGATGTACAAATGAAATAGTATGTGTTGTCCTTTTAACATGTTATTTATTCAATCACTACTAGAGACAAGAAAGTTTTGTTCTAAATAATGTAGGCTAAGACTCCATGGTCCTATGTGTTTTTGAGCTTCAGCTATCTGTTCATTGGCTGTGGCCCAAGTGTGTAGCCAGTTTTACCTCAGATCAGGTGGCCCAGGATTTGGGGCTTGTTTCCATGCCAGTCTGTAAGTGGCTCAGAGTTCACCTGGGCATATCTAATAAACTGTGATTCAATTGCAAACAAAATGGAAATGTACACATGTTTGAAGTCTAGCATATCTTAAAATGAATTTGTGAAATTTTCCAGTCCCTAATCATTACAGATAAAAACATCTATAAGCAGTTTTGTCAGTACTCAAATTGTTTGTACAAAAATATTATTTTAAGAAAATCTTATTTTTTTGAGGTTATTAGGCAGTATTAAAACATTCTGAGTTTGGGCGTAACATTTTTACTCAGACAGCACACCTGTTTCCACCAATTATATTGCTTCCATTAGTAGTCCTACTTGCTACACAGTTAGTTACAAACATCAGCTTCTTGCAAACTGCAAAATAAAACTCAAAATTTTACTTTTTATCTTAAGAAATTTTTTTTTTCTACTATGGCCATTGTATTGCCAGTTTTAGCAACAGAATGTGTACCCCTCCCATTTGATAAAAGTACATACACTATAGATACACGATCAGTTTCACTGGTGAACAGTTCTTGATTATGTAACGATTGATTAAATAGATAGCTGAAAGTGACTTTTGTTACTAGTGTCATATTTTTAATACTTATGCATCTAGTACTAACACATTGTGTTGCATGTACGCTATTGTTTACTCCAGGTCATGGCGTGCAGTGCATTTGTCCAGCGGGCTTCTCTGGCCGCAGATGTGAAATCGACATCGACGAGTGCTTGTCTCAGCCATGCTACAATGGTGCCACATGCATAGATTCTCCGCAGGGATATCGCTGCCAGTGTCCAAGTGGTAAAAAGACAACTTAAAGCTTTTTGCAATAAACTGAGCACTTTTGGAAGCCCTGCTTTAGATTGACTTGCATACACATAGGGTATTCTTCCATCATATGTAAAATTAACATTACTGAGGGGCTGATCACTTTATTCATGTGTCGGTCAAAGGAAACTGTGAAATTATTAGAAAAGTTAATATTTACAAATTTCCTAATTTTAGTAACTTCCTAATTCTTACACTTACAGTCGACTCCCTATCTTACGTTATTCAGGGGAATGCCAAAGAATTTCCATACTTGCAGGATTTCAGTAAAATTCAGTAAAATACCATTTCTAGCCTTATAAAACTTCATTATGAGTACAGTAGTAGCTGTACATTATCTGTGAATAAAGTTTAGCTAATAAGCACAACAAAAAGTAGGAATTTTAGAAAAAACATTACTGTAAATAATACATTAAAAAACATTTCACCTAAACTCATTTAGATAAAGAAAATAACATCTCAAAATACTGTATATAATTGATTGTAACCTGACACCAAATGCAAGCTGACCTAAAACATTTAGTTTCAAACCCTCTGAAAATGCAAATAATATGACACCGAATGCAAGTCAAATTTTGAATGTCCCATGTGCACTCGATCAGCTGAGAGCACACGGAAAAGTTATCGATCGGGCAGTGTGTTCACGGTGACTCATGGTGGCGGGGTGGTGGTGGGAGGATTACCCCTCCATGCCGCTACATGTTGGCAACATCTTGTGCGCATGGCAAATGTCTGTCTTTTAAAGTAATTAATTATATTTTACTGCAAAGAAAACTTGTAATTTTGAGACAGAAATGAATAAATAAGGTGATTATAGTTGATTTATTCACTGTCTTTGATAAATTAATCATTCAAAAACACATTCTGATTTTTCCTGCCATGAGTTACACTGCACTGAGCTCGGTGCTTATCTACCCATTATTAAACAGCAAAAGGTGTTCAATAAACCCTTACATTTTATCAGTTTATTCAAAATATGTGTAGCTATTGAAATTAATTAATCTAAATCCTCCAATTTCCCCGCAAGACGTTACTGAAAATGAACTTTACACTTGGTAATACAAGTTGCTCGATGTTAAACAATTTTGGTGACAAGGAGAGGTCAAGTATATGCTTCTGGGCATGTAATTTTATTTGTGAAGATGCTGCCCCTTGAGTTAAATAAATATTAAGTTTTAATGTTGATTTTATGCCAGATACAATGAAATACCAACCTTACAGGAAAAAACGATCATTAATCACAAAAGAAAACATCTTTGCAAATAATAATTCCTCGTTAATATGTTTTGCATAACATTTTCAGGCGACACGTATTTGCCCTGCAGCCGGCATGTGAAGGCAAGCACGCGTGGCCGAGACAGAGAGAGAGAGAGAGAGAGATAGGATATACTTTACCTTTCGCTAGACAACTTCTTCTCCTCTCGATGGCATGTAAGGGGAGGAAGAGAAAGTTGCGCAACTGAGAGAGACAGAACAAGGAGGGGGAGAGAGAGGATGCTAGGTCACAACGCTGGTTGCTAGGTAACTACTTCCCCTCTCGTCAGGCATAAAAGGGGAAGTAGCAAGCCAGAATCGCACATTGCACTGCGCCGCAGAGAGACACCACACCACAGAGCAATGGTGGCACTTGTGACTTATTTCACATCCACTTACTAGATGTCTGCATAAGCAACCAGCTTAAAAACTGTAGTTGCGAGAAATCTTAGGTGACGGGACCCAAAACGTACTTCGATCGACGTAACATGCAATAAATGATACAAGCAGGTTATGTTAACACTATTTAAATAGGCATTTTGCATGAACCACAAAAAATTATTAGTGGATGCAATTTATCAGTACATGTGATAACGATACTTCTAGAGTCGACTGTATATGCATTTAAATAAAACATGAAGTTCAATATTCACTAATGTTTACAGAACACTTTTAATTCAATGTTAAGACATTGAACTACTTTCCCTCCATCAACACTAACTTTAGTGGGCGCATGACATTCAGTGCGCCTGTTAAAATATATGCAGGTAGGGACAGTCAAATTTGTCAAGGGTGGATTTAAAAAGTGCTCAATTTATCATGAACTGGCTATACAAACCACTTTTCTGGTCTCATTTCTGAATGTGCTTTATATATAAAAATTCCATTGTATGTTTTTTTTAGGTTATAGTGGTATCAACTGTCAGGAAGAGAAGTCAGACTGCCGAAATGATACATGTCCAGAAAGAGCCATGTGCAAAGATGAACCTGGTATAAGTAATTTCACCTGCCTGTGTCGCTCAGGTTACACTGGACTAAACTGCGATGTTACGGTAAGAGGGCTTTCTATAATATATTCATACAGGATCTGTGGTACTGAGTTATAAACAGAAGCCATCTCATATCAGAGACATTTTTATAGCAGACTTATTATATAGTCATAATTAAAACCCAGGAGTAAGCATGACTCTGAAATCTGGCATTTCTTTACACTTATGCTTTCATAATTTTAATACATACAAGATCTCTTAGATTCCTCTTATATTATGCGAGAAAGATTTTCAAAGCTACCCATATTTAATGATTAAAAAATACTAAAAATTAATGAAGTCTTGTGAAATTAGTTATCCTTCCATAAGATAGAACTGCAGCAATTTATGTTCCAGTTCTATAGACCCATGTTACATTAAAAATAGCCAGTGGTGATAGGTTTACATTTTTTTTTGCTAATTTAGTATTATGAGGCATTAATATTAACTTAATTGTTTTCAACAGTAAATATGATTTATGTATGATTAGATATAAAATGTATATTATGATGCCACTTAATTAAATTAGCTGTGAGACAGACAAAGTTAGAATTTAAATTTTGGTTTAAGGATATCTTTTAAAGTTCAGCTATTACATGTAAAATGTAAATAGAAAGTTTATATGCTTTTATATGTTATATAATTGTGATTTTTACTTCAGGAGAGACACTACATAAGATAACAGTTCTGTAATATAAAAAAATTTTGTAAATTAGATATATTAAACTGGAGCGTGTTATTTTCTCAGATCAATCCATGTACCTCAAATGGCAACTCATGTGCAAATGGAGCAACGTGCGTGGCCTTGCAGCAGGGTCGCTTCACATGTGAATGTCTGCCAGGATGGGAGGGACAATACTGTGAAATAAACACAGGTTAGTGCAGGCCACATTATGTACATTATCCATTGCAGAAGTACATGTTGAACTCAAAAACCATCATATAATTTACATCCTTCTAAAAATAAGTCCAGTTTCTTTCAGCAAAATGTTGGTTAAAAAAGTACTGTATTTATGGAAATACAATATTAAATATTATATTCCAGTTTTTACTTCCAATAATTAAGAATCATTTTGTTTTCTCATAATAAAATATTTTTAGGTCAATGTTTTGCTTTAGTAGTAACAAGTGATGGTCACTGCCTTTTGTTTAGACATACTGTGTGTTTTACTATAATACAAGCCACTTAACAGGTCATTACAATATAGGCAAGGAAAACATGATCTTAAGTTTTAATGCATTTGAGGTATAGTATACAGGTAGAATAACTGCAAGCAGTTGTAATATTTTTTAAGTCATCTTATATTGAGGTAAATAAGGTAGATTTATTTAATAAATGGTTAAAGTAAATTTTCATTATGCAATACAAACATGAACATTTTGAACATTATGTATTTTAATTATGCATTGAACATGATAAATATTGTATATGAAAATATTTATAACACACAAGATTTCAGTGTATCATCACTTTTAAAAGAATACTTCTTTGACTGTAGATATTTTACAACATTTTTCACAGAAATCCCTACTGACCTGAACTCATAGTTTACATTTTTAATGATTGTTTTAAAAATGGTTTTCCAATTAAAGGTCAGGGGGAAAAAATTTTAAATGTGAAAAATGCAAAAGTGCTGCAGTCTGTTTAAGAATGGGATAAAGCTGATTTTCTGGTACCAAACATAGTTAAATTACTGGCAGTCTTCCTTGAAATGATGTTAGGAATATCACTGTACAGAGAAAGAACAATGGACGTCATTGCGAATGTATCCAATTTCCTAAGTACTAAAAATAAATTAGATTCATTGTTTTTCACCTGTAACTTAAAATTTTTACTTAAACTTAAGCATTTTGAAGGGTATAATCCTCTGAACAAGTAGTTGGTACATTAATAATTTGTTTGTGACCTGGGAGCACAATCTGATTGTATCTGTATACCTGTCCAGATGACTGCGCAGAACGACCCTGCCTGCTGGGCGCAAACTGTACAGATCACATTGCAGATTTCAGTTGTGCGTGCCCTCCTGGGTTCACAGGAAAGAGATGCCAAACCAAAATTGATCTTTGTGCCACCAATCCTTGTAAACATGGAGTCTGTGTGGACAAACTCTTTCACCACGAATGTGTGTGCAACCCTGGATGGTCAGGTACTGTATAAAGATTCACTCTGTCAGTGTAAACTACTAGACTCGATACAAAGGATATTACATTTAAATTTCTTATGTATTTAAAAAAATGCCACAATGAAGATTTTTAACAATTAATTTCTATATTTGTAGCATAAGCAGTGAGTATGGTGTGTGTGGGGTGGAGGAGGGGGTGGTGTTGTTCACCACTCCACTTTTTAGCCAGTAGGGGAAACACCCCCCCTGGTCTGATAAACAGTGGTTGGTCATTACTTCAGTTTGAAATAAGTGTACCCCATTTCATATTTAATCTGTATTCCTGACTAAATATGACTTGCCAAAAAGTATGATTATAATTCTTAGAAATTCAACTGAAAGTCGTTACAATTATGTTTACAATAATCTCTCTAATGTAGCTGAAATTAATATCTCGCAAGTCAAAGCATTTACTTTATTTTTCCAGCAATAGATGTAACCTTGCTGTTCGCAGGTCCCTCTTGCGAAGTGAACATCAACGACTGCTCAAGCCGTCCATGTGAGAATGGAGGACAGTGCGTAGATAAGGTAAACGGTTTCAGCTGCACGTGTGAGGCTGGCTACACAGGCAAGAGGTGCCAGCACACAGTCGACGACTGTGCATCCCAGCCCTGTCAGAATGGAGCATCGTGTGTTGACATGTTAGATGGTTTTGTGTGCAAGTGTCGTCCAGGGTTTGTAGGTGCGTTCATTTTCAACTATGTTTTTAGTTTAGCCTGAAACCAACAATATTTGTATTTTATGCTGAGTTGTCTGTAGCAAGTAAAGAAAGGTGAAGTTATTTACACAGTGCATTGTGTTAAAAATCTGAGTTTTTGAAGAGGGTGATAAAAACAAATGTTGGCATTTAAAAATTTTCATTGATTTTGAAGGGTTCAAAAGAAAATCTTGAATTCAAAACATATATAATAATTTTTTTCCTTTTGTTTTATCAGTATTCATATAATAATTCTTATGAAAAATTCTTCTTACGAAAACATATGAAGGGACAATGACTAAAATTGGAACAATTTCAATGGTTACTTCAAGAAATAACTACAGTAATAGTTATATTGTAATCATATACCTAGCTATGATGCATATATGTGTGGTATTTGGCATCAATATGCTCTTGAGGAGATGGACATAATAATAATTTCTGATTTTATTTTCAATGTGCCAAATTTAAACACAGAGAAACAGTTTTGATGTATAGTCTTTGATAAAACACAACATAATAGACAAATTATTTTACTACTATAGTGAAAAGCTGTCTTCATTGAATAAGAGATAGTGTGGGGATTGACTCACACTTCTCAGTAAATACATTACAAGAGAAAATGGGGAAAAAAAGCTGACCCCTAATCCTATTGCAATAATATTTGAAAAACTTTGTTGATGGAGGATCATCAGCAACAAATACCTACAATAAAAAAGAATTACCAGTGAAATTGAAGCATATCTAAAACCAAATAAACTCTTGCTTGAAATATTAGCTATAGATGTTAATAAAATTTCAGTGAAATATAATATTTCTTTATTTCTCTAGCTCTTTTTTATCTTGAACTCAATAGTAGGGAAATATTCTGAGAACAAATATATTTCCCTTAAAATTTAAATTCACTTAAAAATAAAAGTCATACACAGTGGCAAATGATTGTGAAGTAAGTTGCCTTCATAATACATATGCTATGGTGTTATAAAATCATGCAAAATAATATGTGTTTTATTTAGCCATGCTTGCATAAATCTTTTAAAACAATGGCAAATTTCAATTGCTGTACTGGACTGCACCCAATGTGCACTGACCATAGTGCTGTGTATTCCAGTTCATCAGCACTCACACTAAGTGCAATCATTTTCCATGTTCCAATTCATAAAATGCACTGAAAAGTGCACACAGGGTGCAATTTTTGTCACGCTGTCCCCAGAGTTATTGCGGCTGTTTAAGTACATACATGGCTCACAAACAAGCACTCGCTTCAGGAAATCATGTGATAATTGCACTTGCTTTGTTTTCAGGCTTCACTGAATGCACACATAGTGCAGTCAATTAGGATGTGATGTAAGTGGTGGTTGTGACACCAACTCTATGTGCTGTACTGTCGCAGGTCTGCAGTGCGAAGCAGAGATAGATGAGTGTTTAAGTGATCCGTGCAGCGCTGAGGGTACAGAGAAGTGTATTGACTTGGACAACAAGTTCTACTGCCAGTGCAGGGAAGGTTTCACAGGAAACATGTGTGAGGTGAGCTGTGTGCGACATGACATATGCACACTTCCCACAATCAGCTCATTAACCACAACAGTGGCTATGCATGCATTCAGTATTTTACAAATTAATGTTGCTGCAATATACCACTGAGTGAAATACATAGAAGTGTAGTTTTACCTTTACGTAAGTTCCAGTAGTACAGTTTTAATGCACGTACTAAATACGTTACTTAGAGGCAAATTATGAATAACACAGATTCTGAAGAGATGTGATGAGGAGGCTGGATCTGAGGTGGTTCTTGCCGAACCTCCACCATGTCTTGAGTTATGAACCCAGAGTTCGCAACAAATGGTTTAAAGCCTACTGTTATCCTGCAAGACATTGTTAATTACCGTGATTTTGCACTCAGGTGAACATCAACGACTGTGCCAGCCAGCCGTGCCTCAATGGAGCAGAGTGCAAGGACCAGGTGGGTGGCTTCCAGTGCAAGTGTCTGCCTGGCTGGGCAGGTGCTCGCTGCGAGTCTGACATTGGCACATGCCAGACCCTGCCCTGTCAGAACGATGCCAACTGCATCAACCTGTTCCTCGACTTCTTCTGCGTGTAAGTTCACTGTTGATAATATATCATATTGCAACCATATAATCAGTGTAACACTGTGTTGTATTTCACATTTTCACATGCATATTTTGTGGGCATACATAATTGTTTAGCTGGATTGTGGAACATACAGATTAATTTGAATTCTATGTTAAATTGTTAGAATAAGAGTTTAAAATTAAATACAGTGGATTCTTAATACCTTGGACTTTGGCTAAAAAAAAGAGTAACTTTTTTTATTGCATGTGAACCACATAAAATTCTGCCTACAAAGCATTGAGTAGCTATCTAATTTAAGTCTGATGGATAATTGCTCTCTTTTCCCACATCACTCACTGGTATTGCAGATAAATCATAACTCTAAAAAATCTCTCCCCCATTTAGTTGAAGATATTGAGAGTTCACTATATGTATGAAGCAAAATAGCATACAAGGAAATAGTTAACTGTGAGATATAAGAAATATTCACAAAAATAAAGCAGGAATATTATTTGAAAACAGATCAACATGAGCTGCAATAATGTATAATGTATTAACTAACAAATTACAAGGCATGTGCATTACGTACACTGCTCAAAGGAGCAAAACTATAAACTATGGCAAAATGAATTTAAACCCAAGTTAAGACATTTGAAATGGAGGAATGAAGAGAGGACTCAGAAAAAGTAGGTGGATTGTAAGCGACTGGTAAGAGGCCTAGAGACCGACCAAAATAAACGTGAGTAGGCTTAGTGAGATGTCGACTGAAAAACAGCACCTTTAGTTACTAGTGTGTAACCTCCAGTTACAAGTGTGTCTGTATAGCCCTATGTTGGGAACCGTGCATGGATGCTGCGTGGCTGCTCTGGATGAAAGGATAAGCTGGCACTACCTTGATACAGCACAGAGGCCTATATCAGTATTTAGCAAAGGAGGTTATATACAATACAGATCTGGAGAGGCCCTACTGCTAGGCTGCATGTAGTGCCAGCTGAAGCCTGAGGGGGAAGGGCTCCTCCTCTGACTTAGTAATGGAAGGAAAATCGGCATGAGGGAAATTATGCTACAAGTGCATGATAAAACAATATTAAACTTATCACACCATTTCTATGAATCTGCTCATTCAAACTGCTTCATCTTTTGGTAATCGACACATAGTTTCTTCCTTTCCATCACTGGCTAGTTACTTTCTAAACATAATGTAAAACAATTTAAAAGAAAAAATAATGTATTACCAAACGTTTGTGCAAAATTCCAGAAAGATACTTATAGGTTTTTGTTTCAAGAGAAAGACAGAGGATGAATGCATATGAAATGTAGAGGAAGGAACAAAATTTTTAATTAAAGTTTGTGGAATTGTTGTTGTTGGCTTGATTTTCACATAATGGGCTGATGAGTTTAGAGGGTTGTATGGTCAACGTGAATTATCAGCCATCGAGATTAAACAGTGCATCAGATTCGTTATATATTTTTAACAATAGGCATGTATGAAAGAAAATGCATACTCTATCCATCTTTCTGTTCCTAAAATACCACCCGAACAACATTATACACTATCGTAATCTTTGGTGTGGGTTAGATTCTCTGCAGGGACATGAATTTAAAAATCACTCAACGACTGGACTGTAACATCTAGCTGTAATGTAAGTTTTCAAGCGTATGTTCTGATAGCTGCAGCATTTTGAGTGGTTAAATATTATATAATGAATTTTTCCTTTGTCCTCTTGACTAATTTTTAACAAATGAATGTCAGAAAATAGATATTAAAAATTATAATATTAATGATATATATTCCATACAAATATTAAACATGTAATATTCACTATGAGTTGAATATTGCAGGGAAGAAAGTAATTGATGGTGAAGTAATTCATAGTTAAGTAATATGAAATAGTGTATCCTATTACATAAAAATATCTGTTTCATACAAATTTTGTTGGAAAAATACAATTGTATGGCTAAGAAGAAAATTATCTCTCAGTTAATTGATAGTTGTGTATACAAATTTCACAGAATTACTTGTAAATTTGAAATGTCTAATCCATAATGCAGTAAAAATCATAAAAGAATTTTAATAGAAAATGCAAAAAAATTACAGTACAATTATTTTGGTAGTCTGTAAAATTAACGCGTTTAAAATAATTATATTGATGCTGAAAGGGTGGTTTATAAATTTCCAGTAACATTAAGAGTAAATCTTATAGCGTAGATAATAAAAAAAAATTTTTCAGTATTTATATGCAATTGTGAAACACATTTTATTTTATTATTTTTTAAGTGAGATGTTTTTTGTTTACTACAAAAAATGTGTTTACTTCTGTTCCGATAAAAATTTAAGACGTGGTTACAAGTAGCGAATAGCTATAATTAAATTTTACTTTCATATGGAATGTCTTATATTTAGAGTTTTTTTTTCCAGCAATTACTGAAGCCGTACTAGTGTTGTACGCGCTGCACAAAAGCAACAATGCTTGCGGAGACCTTAGCTGAAATGCACTTCCTATTGGCTAATGCGCTATTCTCTATTTTTTTTTAAACTTTGTTCTCTCCCAAAATTGCTTCAGCTCCATCCTGACTAGAACCTTTACAGATGTTTGCTGTATACAACCTCCTTGGTATTTTGGTATCATTCTGTATAGGCTCAAAACTTTCAGCTTTTAAAGCTGGAATTTTTTATGCTTGTGTCAGTACTCGCACTAGAAATATTTCCTGTAGAAGTGAAACTGTCACTCATACGTTTGTGTAGATGCCCATCTGGAACGGACGGCAAGCACTGCGAGACAGCTCCTGAGCGCTGTATCGGGGAGCCGTGCATGCATGGTGGTCGCTGCCAGGACTTTGGCTCTGGCCTCAACTGCTCCTGCCCCAGCGACTACACCGGCATTGGCTGTCAGTACGAGTATGACGCGTGTGCCGCAGGGGCATGCCAGAATGGTGCTACCTGCATTGACAATGGCCCAGGCTACACCTGTGTCTGTCCACATGGCTACACTGGTGAGTACTCTTCATACGAGCACACTCCATCTAGCACATTTAAGGTATTTTGTGTCATAAATAAGTTGTATCTACTTCAGCACAGTCAAGCATTTGTGTTTGTTGGCAAGAAGAAGTCAGAACCTCACAGTGATTTACCAAGATACAGCAAAATGTTCATGTTAATTTGAACTGGACTACCAAAAAATTTTAGAAGAGCAAGCAATACTGGTTGTGCAATAAACATCAATACCTTTTCATGAACAGTAATTTATTTTACAGTTGCTTGAAAGGAATTTTAATGTTGACACGTACCATTTTTGAAAACTAGATTAGAATTTTTGAAATGATGGTATTTAAAATCTAGTTAATTTTTTAAAGTTCTGAAAGTAAATAGAATTGGTTTAAAGGAGGCACTAATGCTTAATGTTGTTTAGATAATATTTAATTGTTCAGGAATGCCACAGGCTTAAATGTTATTTACCAAAGAAACTAAGCCATGTTTAAACATGAACATACAAAATCATTTCTTCATTTTTGAATATTTAATTATGCGCAGTATATGTATAGCATATATATATTTATGAGAAGCAATGCATTTAATCCATGTTACAGAAACAATTGATACCATTAGCTGCCCTCTTAAGAGTTTTTCACTTTGGTTCCACACTCCAGTCAGCCAAGAATACTTTGAATGGAGATTCTAAGATTCTAACATGAATTAGATATGTGATGGAAAGGGCTGTGGTATGGGGGTTTTCTTTGGATTATTGTGATTCTTCCACTGCACTCATTCTGCCGTTACTGTGTTCCTACCTAATCTGCTTTCCAGGTCTGTCTATATAGGGCAGTCAGTTACACTGACTCTTCTCATCTTATATATACTTATTCTGCCTTCAGCTGCTACAGCATTCATATATATCGCACCTACAGAAACTGTAGTAACTTAAAAGAGTGATGCGTGCTGCTTCTCTCCTCCCTTAGTCTGTTTGTTCCGCTTCACCTGCGCAGCTGTGACATGCCCTCTACTGGGGGGGGGGGGGGGGGAGGGAGAGGAGTCGGCCCGAATGTGGTGGTTACACCTCCATGACTCCTGCCTCTGCACTGTGTACTATGAGTGCACCCTACCTGTATGACGTCTGATGCACTGCCGGAGTAGGGTGACCGTCCCACGTTAATGTCCTCAATAGGTAACTTTTGAGGGCATTTTAATTTGGCCCGACCACACTCACCAAACAACCCTCCCCCAGTAAAGATGCCATTGAGGAAATGAATACAGTGAGGGGGCCACAACAGCTACAGAGTTCCAGTAACCCCCTTCGAGCGCCACTTCTTCATGTGTTACATATGTGCGAGTAGTCTGATTGCTGCCTGACACCCAGGCAATTTTTCTGAAAGTACAACCATTATCAAATTCAACTTAAAAACTCTGATAAAGAATTTTCCTTGTTTTATTCTTTGTTTTATAGCTATTCAGGCATGGCTACCCACACTTCTCCTGGAGTGAAAATGGACTCGCCCAGCTCGAGCCACCCAATGCCACTTTATCATAATCAAATATGAGAGTTTTTTATTTCAGTGTAATTGTGCTTTTAATTAAATGAACAAGGCAATGGACTGAGAGAGACAGCCATGGAGCTTTTTCGAAATATTTTGCTTAACTTGTTTACTGCCAACCAATTTCTATATTTTCACGTAATTTGTTTGTCATAGCTA
This sequence comes from Dryococelus australis, assembly GCA_029891345.1. Taxonomy (NCBI): domain Eukaryota; kingdom Metazoa; phylum Arthropoda; class Insecta; order Phasmatodea; family Phasmatidae; genus Dryococelus; species Dryococelus australis. The sequence goes on along the minus strand of CM057000.1, from coordinate 115,924,042 downwards.
ATCACTAAGTGTTCATTGGTTTTGTAATTCGGGGTCATGCTGTCTTAAGTGTGCTTGTTTTTCTTACAAAATATGTTTTGCATTTTCTTGTTTCTCTCCTGCACTTTTGGGCTGAGTCTTGGCGAACCTCCGCATCGCGTGCTTCTGAGCCTTCACCACTTTTTGGATTAATCACCTTGTAGCCTCAATAGTCAGTCTTTATTACGGAACCATAGTTTTTTTGTCAACCAGAGGCAGCATCATCCCCACGTCCCACCAGCTCAAGAGTGCTAGTGCTGGGATCGTATCACCGTAATTGTTAATCAGCTTCGCCCCATCTTCTAACAGCTTAGGTTGCCAACACGCCGTAGTTGTTGGAACAATGCACATACCTCCCAGGAGGAATTTTTGCAGTGAGTAAAAAGACAGTTTCATAAAGTGTCTTTTATTTCACTGCCGGCCACTTCGCGGCCACGTAATTTTGGGTATTCTACCCACTGATGCACCGCACCCCGATCATGACTTTATGGTGTTTCAGCGTGTAATACGGCCACTTAACAGTCACACATGATAATTAGTGGCGTGTGAGAGAGCTACATCCTCACTAGGCAGACAGGTATGACTTTTCAAAAATACGTCATCATCGTGAGTGAGTCCAGGAGCAGCCATGGTGGTGAATTGCCCGCCCCTAGAGATTAGTCTCTGCTTGAACGAGCTGATGCCCTTATGCTTATAATGAACCTAAACAAACCTTCCAAAAATCTGTCACCGCAAATTTCCAACACCTTTTACCCGCTCCTGAGCCCACAACAAACCGTCAAGAGTTCATGTTTGTAGGTTAATATTATACATATAAAATGTTTGCACACAATGTTTTGTATAAACTTTATTTGCAGGTACGAACTGTGAAGAGGACATTGTTGACTGTAAGGAAAATTCCTGCCCTCCTGCTGCCACATGTATTGACCTAACAGGAAAATTCTACTGTCAGTGTCCTTTCAACCTCACTGGAGAAGACTGCAGAAAAAGTGAGTCTTATAGTTTAATGCATAACTAGCTAATAACAGTTACATGTGAAACAAATTCAGAACAAAAATTTTATTATTTCGAAATAGTTTAACTGTTTACTAATACAACTGGAAAATAACAGTTTCCAAACTTGACTCTCCAGAGCACTTCTAACATGGCAGTACTGTAACAGCAATATAAACTCATAAATACAGTAGAATTTTGATACAAAGTACATGTAGGAACTTTCAATTTTATACTCTCACAATGAAAACTGTTTTGGACTGAAAAAAAGTATTAAATATTAAGTATAACATCAGCCAAAAATTTAAAAGATGAACTTTATAGTGAGTATTAATTCAAAGAGAAATATCGGTACTTTGTGACCAGATTTTACTATGCACGGTTTTGTACATGGGAACAAAAACAGTGCCTGTAAACAAATTCTCCTTATTTCAGCAATTCAAGTGGATTACGACTTGTACTTCAGTGATCCCACACGAAGCAGCGCTGCACTTGTGGTGCCGTTCTTTCTTGGTTCGAGGAAGAGTCTAACAATAGCAATGTGGGTTCAGTTCACACAGAAAGATGAAGGAGGGATCTTCGTCACGCTCTACAGTGTCTCGTACGTAAACATTCTGCAGATTATTTTACTTTGTGGAAAGGTTATGGCAGAGAAATTAGTTTTGCATAAAAATTTTGTTTGTAAGCCTCATTAAATATTTTATAAAACAGTAATAATTTCTCAGATTCAAACATGTAACAGTGTAGCATAAGAATTATTGTAAATGATTAATACTGAAGAAAAATACATATACAGTATGGGCATATATTTGTATTTATTTCAGTTATCTTATTTTAATTGTGTATTTATTCTTACAAATAGTAGATAAGTAATAATAGAGGATTGTTATAATATTATAAAATGAAATATTAAACATTAAAACTAAACTGAAGAAATACACATCAAAATAGAGCAGTGTTTTTAATGTGTTGTCAACCATACTACAACAAAATACCTTATGAATTAACTCCCAGCTTATGGTCAGATTGTTGTTTTACACTGTGAATAAATAGGCTTACATGTAGAATTAAAATGACATTCTAAAATTATATAATAAATATGATTCTAATGACTTGAAATGGTTCAGTTAGTGTAGCATAAGGTAACACCACTGCAGTGTAACACTATACTATAACATGCAGTCGAACATGCTGTTCGTGATGGTTAGACTGAGATGCAGAGGGTTTGCAGGTCTGCGACGGTGCCCATGGAGCGGAAAGTGATGCTACAAGCTCACAGCAACGGGGTCCAAGTGTCACTGTTTGCCGACCTGCAAGACGTCTACCTCAGCTTCCAAGAGTACGCTACCATCAATGACGGACAGTGGCACCATGTCGCAGTGGTGTGGGACGGGCAGAAGGGAGGGGAGCTCACGCTGATCACAGAGGGGCTCATCGCCAGCAAGGTGGAGGGCTATGGAGGCGGCAGGCAGCTGCCGCAGCAGTGAGTCATCGCTTCTTTCTTCATTCATTATTGTTTATTTCTATAATTCAACATGAGATGTCATAGGCAGTAATGAAACCAGGCTGCGACAACCACGCTACAGCACCTTGGCATTCACATTGTCCTCTTATCTACCTACCTCTCTACAGGTCTGTGATAACTGCCATAAGTAAACTTGTTCTTCCACAACAGTAGTTATTTTCTTCCTTTTCAACGGGTCTAATTTTTTTGGTGAAAATGTTAATATTATGCCATACATAAAATTTCTGCTGAATGTCCACGAAATTATCTTAATTTTCTTCATAATCCAGTAGAATCTCAATAAATCATTTTTTTGTAGGCCCAAATAAAAAAGAAAGCAATTCGTAACTGCCGTAAAAGATGAAGTTAGAAAATAGTAGATGTTCAGTATAACACAGTCCGCTATACTGCAGGTCACATGTGTGTAAGGTATGGGAGGGTCAATCATACATCAGAACAAAGTAACAAACTGTCATCAGCCACAGCAGTACATATACAAGTGGAGGTAGAGGCAGTACAGCTGTACTACTTGGGCAGAATGGCTGGTACAGTGGGCGGTACCAGACTACCACTCTTTCTTAAAGGTTGGTGAAAAAATGTCGGGATTGTTGGACAAAGCTCAGGAATCAAACAAGAACATTAAAAATTATGTCAGAATACATCAAACACAATTTCACGACATTTTATAAGGTTTAGAGGAACCTATAGGATCAGAAAGCCAAAGAAGTTAATTAAGGCAAACCTAAAAAAACCATTAAAACTTTAGGCTACTATTTCTAGGTAAATAATTCTAGGTCAGTGTAACATACTGAATAGTAATTTACAGACCCAGAAAAAAACATATAATTACACACATATGGCTCACACGAGAGGGGCTTGGTAAAATCACCACGTTGGTGAAAAAGAGAGGAAGAAAGGATGAGAAACATATAGTATAGATAAAGCAGAGATGCTTTGATGCACTGAGAGTCCGTGATAGAGATCCACTAAGTGGCACTGGCTTTAACTAGGTCCAAAGCAATAATAATAATAATTAATATGTATAGAGGTGGACTCAGGGCGAGGCAACACCCTCTGAGTGACTGGCTTTCCAGCTGGGACCCGTAGGTGCCCGATGTCCCTGAACATGACATGAAATGAGACCCTAAGATGGAGTGGTGCTGGAATGCAAGGGCGGGGGAAACAGGAGTACCCCGAGAAAACCCACCGGCAAGCGGCATCGTCCGGCATGATTCCCACATGCAAAAATCCGGGAGCAAACCCGCCGGGGATTGAACCCGGATTGCCTTGGTGGGAGGCGAGTGCGCTAGCCACTGCGCCACTGCTGCCCCGGTCCAAAGCAGTTAGAACAGGTTAGAGAAAATATGTAGCTTGTGAACCAGGTAAAACTTTTAACACCATTCAGACTAAACTTTGAGTGTATTTCATTGCTTTGCTACTAAGTCCTTCATGCAGGTTAAATGCCAAGACAGGTAAAATATTGTTGTTGAAGTGTTCATGCCTTGGAAGGTGAATGGCTGTCTGCACAAACGAGCATAATCTAAACTGAACTCAAACTCACTACGTCCAATTTTACAAAACTGGTGTGCTAACTTGCCATCAGTGTCCACATTACATTTCATGAAGTGTGTGTTTACAAGTTGTTCATGTGTGATGTGTTCATAACATTTTGGGAACCAACAGTTATAACATATTTGCTTTTATGGTTTCAGTGCGTGGGTTACTCTTGGAAAACCACGAATGGACAATCCTAAGGCTTATACTGAGTCGGGATTCCAAGGGCACTTAACGAAAGTGCAAGTGTGGGGAAGAGCACTTGATGTCACAAATGAGATTCAGAAACAGGTAAGACAGCAAATTACAGTATTCACATGAATGTATGACAACCTGGAAAATATTACAACCCCCACGTTTTTATTTTGTTTAATAGGATAACTCTATGTCTCCGCAGATTTTATTGACATGTAATTTGCATGATTATATTATATCTTTGTGCTTAAATGAAGGCAGAATTCTTTGCCGTTTACAATTTACAGTGTAGACACTACTACAGCTCAAATGCATTAAATGTTAAAACATAAGGAAGTCACAGTCTGTCATTCCCTATATTTTTTGTATTATAAAACACAGGTTTTTTTTTTTTTTTTTGTGGCTTGTACTGAAATGAAAAATTTTCCCTACACACGTTGACTTCAATACGTATCATCCATGTTCATGCTGATGTGTAGTGAGAACAACCTGTAGATGTTATTCATTATTATGATGCATCAATTGGACACGTCAAGCAAAATTAAGGGATCACTAGGAGAAATGCATCATATATTGCTAATAAAATTATGAAACCTTGAAATATTAAAGTATTTTACAGTTCACCTTTTAACAGAAGGTTACCATTACCACAAATGTTTCATAATTGTGAGCTATTAAATTTTTGGTAACAATAAGGAGATAATGTTATATTTAAAAAATCTTAACTGTTCCTTTTTTGGTTATGCAAAAACATAAAATGCTAAATAAATATAGCTAAGTGTTAACTTTGCCCACCAATATAGTAAGTTTTTACTACGTCAAATTACACACAATGAAACTAGTAGACCTTAAACACACCTTCAGATTAGAAGTGGCACTTCACATAAACTCGCAAATGTAATAGTTTCATTTTTGTGCTTGTGAAGTGTTAGATAGTCAGTCACCTGCAATCCCAACTTAACAGCACATATTGAAGTAGTGTGTGCTAGCTTGCACTGCAGTACCTCTTGATGGGGATGATGTGGTTGCATGCAGGTACGAGACTGCCGCACGGAACCGGTGCTGTTCCGCGGGCTGACGCTCACGTGGGCAGGCTATGATGACACAGTTGGCGGCGTAGAGCGAGTGGTGCCGTCCCACTGCGGCCAGCGCATCTGCCCTCCCGGCTATGGCGGTGCACGCTGCCAGCAGCTGCAAGTTGACAAGGTTGGTAGTCCCCTTGATATGCCAGTATCCATCTACCATACTTTGAGCTTCTATGTCACTTTGCCCATCCCCAAGTCACAAATTATCCCCACCTGTTGGACTCAGAACTCTATTTAATACAATTTTATTTTATAGGCAGGGGAGAGAACTTGGCTGATTATTGTTTTACCAAGACTATTACAGTTTATTATTTCATTTGAACAGGATAAATGCTAAAATGGTTTGTCCTTGCATATAACTGTCTTCAATTTTTCAGCAAATATTTGGTATTTATTAACTACCATAAAAATCTATCTGCTGTGTATGTAACACTCAATACACTTACACAATTCTGTTATTATTCAGTTGTGAAGTAATGTTTATGGAAAATAATATTTAATCAACTATTTTCTGTTTGAAGTGATTGTGAACATGAATTTTTAATTCAGTTTAGATATTCTGTCAAATTTATGCTGCAATTTAGCGTGACACATGGTGCATTCCTGTGCATCAGAGATGTGCACTCTACGTTTCAACTTCACACCATCTCTAGAGTTGCTACACTTGTGGGGAAGTCATTTTATGACAGATCAATTAATACCATGCCTACAGGATCACTTCAAGCCTAGTGAGTGATTACAGACACATGACAAGAAGGGTGTAATTGTTTTGTATACCAAAGTCACTATGCACTATCATTAGAAAGTAGTAGGGCTCTCACCACTCTGGTTGTGTATAAGGAGTCAATGTTCTGGTGGTGAGATGCAGAACTGCGACGCTGGGAACTGGCCAACCAATGCATCACCAAATCCAGACAGACACTTCACTTAAACATAAGATAACCCGTCTGACACATTTCAGATTTCCCACCATATTGTGGAATAAGAGGGAAGTGACTGAACATTAATAATATTTTGTTTAAATCAAATATATGTACAGAGAATGTAATGTGCTGTGTTGATGCACAGGTGCCACCGCAAGTTGAACACTGCCCTGGTGACTTGTGGGTGATAGCGAAAAATGGCTCGGCAACTGTGTCCTGGGATGAACCTCACTTTGCTGACAACGTGGGTGTCGTGAAGATCGAAGAACGAAGTGGGCACCGCCCCGGCCAGACTCTACTGTGGGGCAGCTACAACATTGCCTATGTGGCATTTGACCAGGCAGAAAATACTGCTACTTGCTCCTTCAAGGTCTACGTTTTGGGTAAGCTTCAAATATTTAAAATGTACTTCCTTCTATAATGACTGTCATCAGGAAACTTAATGTTAGTTTCACACAATTCTACAAGACATCAGAATACACATAAAATAATCATAATTCTGACACTACACAACATAATTTTTAGTGTGCAATCTGTCAATTACTTAGCAACGTACATTTTTGTTATGTGGTATGCATATATTTTGTACTCCAGAAAATTAATAGCCTAATCACCAACTAACATAGTACATAGTCAAATGAATATATGTTACAGATGATTTCTAGGAGTTTACCTGCACCATTTAATAATTCACTAAATTAAAAAAGTAAATAAAATAACAAATATTGACAAGTAACATTTAAATTATTTATACATGTAAAAATACCGTATTTTGGCGTGTATAGGCCGCACCTGAAGTTTTTGAGGAAAAATTAGGATAATTAATATTTTATATATAGGCCGCACTGGATTTATGTAATATTGTAAATATTGTTAAGTTACAATTCCATGTAAAGATAATAAATTCTAACATAATTTCTCCCCTACAAAACATTTGTGATAGAAAATTTGTATTAATAATTGCACTTTTTTCTTTTTTTCCCCTCCATTCCCTTCCCTTTCTTCCTTCCAAACTATGTTAAAACATTAAAATGTACTATGTTGACAAATTTTAACACATGTTTTGGGGTTAAAAAGGTTATTGCTAATATCTCGCATATAAGCCGCACCCTACTTTTTGTAGTAATTTTTTGGTTTAAAAAAATGTACGGCCTATACACGCCGAAATACGTACTTAAAGTTTTAGACATAACACTGTCTGTGTATGCATATTCAATTTTTAACAATTTTTTTTTATTAAATTTTATTAAGAATTTTATGAGACCTTTATCAATTTTGGCGAATTCTAGTAATTTACCAATACTTTTATTTTACCATAAGTGGGGGTCACATTGTGACAAGTTGAGGTGACTTTGTGACACAAAATATCACATTTAAATGTCCCCCTAATTCAATGGGAAGTTTCAGATATTCAGTGGTGCCAATTGAACCCCTGAACATTACAAATAGCCTGTTTGAAATGGAAGGAAACGTAAAAACCAGTGAAAAATACAGTGTCACAAGTCACATCCCCCCCCCCCTCCTTCCCAAGTCCAAATCACTCCCGCTTACAGTATAACAAACTCAGACTCAGTAAAATAATGCACCCCAAAAAAATATTATGATGCAATAAAATAAAACAATAAATGTAATTAAACATATTCATTATTTCTATGGTTGCAAGAATAATTCTGTTTACAGGAACAAACAACAAAAATTAGAAGTATAATTTTGATTTTGTTAAGAAATAGAGTTGCTGAAAGTTGCATTAATTCAAAAAGTTTGAATTCAGTAAACATCTGAATGCTTATCAAATATCAATTTAATTACTAAATGACAAAAATCTATCTTTATACTCCCTATTTTTTTAAACTCTTATTATATTCCGAAAATAACTTCATTTTTCGTTTTCACTTTCATGAAAGTTCACAGAATCTTTCTCATTTTCATTTTGTGGAGGAAAAAATGTGACATCTACACAGCTATATTTAATTTTTTTATTATCTGTCCTGTGTATTCAGCAGATACATTATTGCTAAGGTAAGCATTTTGTTATGTTATGCCTCAGCTGAGTTCTGCCCAGAGCTGGCCGACCCTATTGGCGGGACACAGATGTGCAAAGACTGGGGCTCTGGGGGTCAGTTCAAAGTATGCGAGATTGCCTGCAATCCTGGCATGAAGTTTTCACAGCCGATACCCAAGTTCTACACGTGTGGGGCTGAAGGTTTCTGGAGGCCGACGACAGACCCCAAGATGCCCATGGCATATCCTGCTTGCTCAGGTATTTCAAATGCAATATCTTCTATATTTCTGGTAAAGATAATAATAAAAGCATGTTTCCAGTTATGGTATTAAATATAAATGGCAAAGCTGAAAATTTATTAATTATATGCGGTGTAAAAATGCTGAAATCATTTCTAAAATAATTTCTTTATAACTACGATAGAGAAAACTAGGGGTGAACATCTTTAGTGACTTGGAGATGGAGAAGCAGGTGGCATGCCAAGCTAATCAAGGAACATCTCTGATGGACTTAATTTTTATGGTTTATGGTACAAATTAAATTTAAGTTTAAAAGTTACAGAAGTTAAGTCCACAGGTAATTAACAGCAATATGAAGATAGTTTAAAGTTATAGTTGGTAAAATGAAGCAAAACACAAAGAAATTTTTTTTTTTTTTTGCTGCTACCTCCCCTCAAACTCTTTCGGCAATGGGCACTCATGAAGAAATATTATAAAATTACAGTAAAACCCTTTCAATAAGTTCCCTTTTGAAATGTTTACTTGCTTAGTAAGTTTACATAATTGTTAACTAGTTTATATACAATGAAATAATTTCACTCTCGTTTTCTTGGCTAAAAAGCTTAAATTTTAGGAGAGTTTTAGGTAATTCATTTAGTGCTAATACGTATCTATGTGTACATTCATGAAAATGTATTGTTATGGAAGAAGAATAAAGAAAGTCAACTAATACTGCATGGACATGTTGCAGCGTCGAAGCCTGCACAGAGAGTGTTTAGGATCAATATGATGTTCCCCACTTCTGTGCTGTGCAACAGTGCTGGTCAAGGAGTTCTCCGGCAGAAAGTGCGCACCGCTGTGAACTCCATCAACAGGGACTGGAACTTCTGCTCCTACTCTGTTGAAGGTTTGTGCCACACTTTTACACACAATCCTGACTCTCGCCAACATCACTTCCCATTTATACTCCCCGCCAAATATCTGCGAGTGAGAGCAATGTCACAAGGAAAGAGGTCATTACTAATGATTCCTGGAACCCATTGGACAGAGCGTGAGGGGAAATAATAACACAAAACATGGTATGTGGGAAACACTTTTTGCTCATACTCTTTCATATTTTCAAAGACTTTCGCTACTGTCGACGAGAGTACACCACTATTGCCTCCGATGTCACTGTTAACATTACATAGATTTACATAGGTACTTTGACTCTGAAAATTACTTTACCTTCACAGTGCTGAACTTATTGAAGGAGTTAATGTTTTCTCATCAGTTAGTAGGAACAATTCCTTGCTGTATTCTCAGGTTATCTGCTCCTCCTTCATACCCCCTTTGTAGAGGTAGTGGCCAATAACAGGGCTGTTTGTAACCACTTCCAGACTCACAGATATGTGGTGCTCAGTATATAATTTCTATCTGTTGTGACTGATTGTGTATGTGTGTGTGTCTGTCTGTTATCTTCCCTTCCTACTGCCCTCTCACCACCTTTTTTTTTTCACACAAACTTTGCATTTTAATATGCATATGTAGTTACTTTGCTATGATTGAATTATTTACACTTTGAACACTGACAGACATTAATCCTGGATCAGTTTTGTAATTTAAAAAAACTTACATGGCTGACATACAAAAAAGTGATTTACGCTGTAATACAAAAAAAAATCATTATTAAGCTATATTTGCTGTTTTGATTCTCATTAGATATGACAGATTACAGAATGAAACCATAAAAAATTTAATCCTACAGAAAACACAAAAATCTGCAACAGAAAAAGAAATTTAAGGATTATAACAAAAAAGGGGGGTGTGAATATTCAAAATTTCAAATAGTTCTGATGTGAATAGTAATTTACGAATTATTCACATTCATACTTTTAATATTGTCTGCAAAAATTGTGAATAATTTACATTCCCATCTCATGGTTATCTGTTTGGCTTTGCTATACTCAAAGTCATTCATTTAAACATTTATTCCATAGTTATTAGAGCTTGACAGTTAAGTACTTATCATAATAACTGGTAGTTTTGATGAATTTTCATATTTGAGGCTGTGGCAAATCAATGATTAGACCTGTGTGTTGTTATTTATATTAGAATGTCATTAAATGAATTGTTTAAAAACATGATAAAAGCCAGAATTACATATTAAAAAGCCTTTACAAACACATTTATTTTCACTGTAGCATTTATGGAAGTATGGTACAGTAAAAGTCTGATATAACGCAGCTGTTGGGGACATAACTCATACCCACGTTATAGCTTTCTGTGCTATTTCGGGAGTGGCCGAGTACAGTAGCAAAAAAAAAGCCAGTGTTCTAATGGGGTGTGGCAAGTGTTGATATTTACGGCCGTAAATTGTGAAACATTTAGCCCCTTGCTATCGGAACTAAATTTTTTTTATCTTCATCACTGGACTTAACAGCTCCCAAGGGAGGGAACAGACGAAGAGAAATGCGCTGCGATGAAGGGGGTCACATGCATTCGAGCAAGAATAACTAAAAAATACATTTTCCAGGCAAAGGATGTACTTATTCCACCAAGCGCAGTGTTCCCTGCGAGTTGTTTGCCATGCAGGTTGGAGAAGGGAGTTCCCCCCCCCCCCCCACACCCCCAACTGTGCTTTTACACCACTTGCTGGGCCTGGTTGGGAGGAAGTGAGAATGCGAAAGGAAGCTCGGGTCCAAAGGTCGAATGCACGTTTGCATTGTAGATGGGCTCTATTAGTGCCTCATGTGATGTGAAATATGTTGCTTGCTCGCCTGATATGCATTTTCAAAAGGATAACTAAAACAAAAAAAAAAGTGAATGATTTGTGGCACGCAACGAAAGGCCGCTTTTCTGCATTAAGCCTTGTCCACAATAGCTTGTTCGTTGTGAATTATTTTTTCGAAAATGGGAAGACATACAGTACAGCCGGTATACATACATTATAATCAAAGTGTGTACATCATAATTATAGTGATTACGTAGCGCTATATTTTGAAGGAGAATAATAATAGGCCTGTAAATGAATTAGGAGCACCAATTTTGAGGCGCGTCTCAAATTTCGGAATTTTTTTTTTCTAAAATGGGAAGATATACCGAACAGCTGCTATATACACATTATAAGCAAAGTGTCTACATCATCATTATAATGATTACATAGAGGTATATCTTGTAGGAGATTAGTTATACGCCTGTAAATTACTTAGAAGCACAAATTTCGAGGCGCATCTCAAATTTCGGAATTTTTTTATTTTTTATTAAATGGGAAGACATTCTGAACAGCTGCTATATACACATTACAAGCAAAGTGTCTACAGCATTATTATAATGATTACATATTATGCTATATAACACACACACATTTCATGATGACTTGTAAGTGCCAGTAAATGTGTGATAGCAGGACACTTGCGAGTATGATATATGGTCTGGAATATGGCCATGCCATCCCTCTATACTGCTCCAACGCCCAGATAAGATGGAAAGGTTGCCACAGTATCTTTTTTTTGTCTGTTTACAACCAAACGGCAGAACAGGTATAATAGGGCCACGTAAAAAAAGGACCACTAGAAATTCTTATGACAAAGTTTCGCACCATGCCAACGAAATTGAATACGGAAAAAAATACACTATTGGCTGTAAAGAATCAGTAAAATAGATCTCTGCACTGAGAGGAGGGAGAATGCGTGGCCACTCCCTCCACCTCATCCATCAACGTCCCCAACTCACGACCACCCGCCGACAGACCACATGCCTACCTGACTGCAAGCTTTCCACTTATTTATTTATTCAAGCCGGGGGACATAAATTGCCCCATGGTATAACCGAATCCACGGTATACCGGGCTGCGGTATTCCTGGTTGCACTGTATATTTTTTTTTTGTTTCCACTGTTTGCAACTAAAGAAATAGGCACATAAAAAGGTTAGGTCACAGGCATTGTAGACTACCAAAACAAAAAAGTCTGTGTTCATACCACATTTATCCACACATTTTTTTTTAAATGGGTGCCATATAAACATTTTGGGCCAGAATTTTTTATCTATGAAACTACATAACAAATTTCACCTTAAATTTGTGTACTGAAAGTATAAATTATATCCATGAAAATTGTCTATGCAAAGCCTCGTTTCCCCTCACCATTTTGTAAGATAGCCCCACATGAAATAACACAGTTTTTATGCAGTATCCTGGGAAACAATCAAACAATTTCTTTCAAATTTGGTGAAGAAGTACCACTAAAATTTATTTGCACCTATGTAGAGGACCATAAGCTCATTAGTTATCAATAACATCTTCTTATTATTATAATGTATACTGAACCTGTAATTTTTTATCACAGGAACACGAGAATGCAAAGATCTGAACATTGAAGTAAAGTGCGACCACAAGTCACGACCAACGAGGAGCACTGATGAAGATGCTGGTGGAAGCTATGTCATTCAAGCTTCATTTCCTGCAGAGAAGTAAGCACTAGTTACTAACAAATTATGTTTAGGCTTACTTTTGTTCAATTTTCTTCTGGACATGCTATATTTTGCTAAAACATTAAAAATTTCAAAGTTATGTGGGTAGAATTGCTATAAACTCTGTCAATATTTTGACTACATATAATAAAAATGAACTAGTTCTGAAAAAATATCTTACAAAATGGGCGTATATTATAATATAGCTATATTTTTTTTTATGTTGTTTGTGCCTGTTAAGTAAACCAATTAAATAGCATGTGAGTTAGTATACTTCAAAGTTAAATGGCAATTAAGGATAAGCATTTACTTCCTAATAAACAAATGGCAAAATGTAGCCATTAAGGATAAGCATTTACTTCCTAATAAACAAATGGCAAAATGTAGCCATTAAGGATAAGCATTTACTTCCTAATAAACAAATGGCAAAATGTATCCATTAAGGATAAGCATTTACTTCCTAATAAACAAATGGCAAAATGTAGTATCAAAAGACTGCCACATAAAATTTTGAATTCCATAAATTGTCTAAACTGAATTCAGGCCTGCTGGTTGTGATGTTTTATTTGATTATTTCTCGAAAAGTAGTTAATTTTTTGGTAGATTCTCTATTTACTGTACAAGAAACATCTACTTATGCATGTAAGTTGCATAGTTTTTTCTTTAATTTATAAAGCAACAACATGTAGCTTTCTTAGCTTTTACATGTGTAGGTATTGGACGATCTGTGCATGAGGCCCCTTGCTTTGCTTTTGCATGCCGTACAGAGAATGATAGTCTTTCTCTGTTTGAAACTGAGCTGCTGTTGCATTGTGATGACATGCAGCATTAGTTGTAGTTTTCTACTTTTAGTAGTGTAGTTAGTATGCACGTTGTATTGTGTCCATAGGGCTGGAAGGCAAGCTCGTCAAGCCAACAACGATATGTACAACTTGGAGATATCATTCCCCGCAGTTAAGTAAGTAGGCCTACACAACGTACAGCAGTGTTTTTATGGACATGTTTGAGAAACTTGGTGGGAAAATAATTATGGTATTGGAAGTAAGGTGGTTCCTAAATTAGCTCCATGTTTCTACACGTACAAACTTTTTCATTTGTGGTGTAGGGAAAGTCTTCTTTTCAAGGTGTGTTGGAACTAAGTCCTTTTCTATCTGGTGTTGCAATTCTTTTCATCTCTCTTGTTCTCAAATATTTCCTTAGCGTATTTCTAGCAGTGTGACTTCTTTAATTGTGTTTGGTCATAGTTTATATTAGCAGAACTGTTAAAAGTGTTTGGTCTGCAACATTCTAGCGACCCTGTGATAAATGCCAACACAAACGAGCGCTCAACGGTCAAACGCCTTCTGGAGAAGCTGATCCTGGAAGAGGATCAGTTTGATGTGCGAGAGATCTTGCCCAACACCGTGCCTGACCCAGCATCGCTGCAGCTCGACTCTGCGTATGCATGCCCTACTGGCCAGGTGGTTGTGGCTCCCGACTGCGGTATGTAGCACTCTCTCATGCTACAGTCTGAATTCTTAATATTTTTTGTAAAGACTGTTCACTTGATATTTTTTCACTAATAATTTTCTGCCTTGCATGAAATAGTGTAAATAACAATTATCTATACATTTTCATAAAAATATATAAACATCAGCCTGCTTTTGTTAACTAATTAGCTGTTTCTACTGTACACTATTCAATATTTTTTGGTGTGCTAGTATGGATGACTCACCATGTTTGATAAACAGATTATATTATATTCAAAATGTTTCAAGCTGTTATAAAAGGATAACAGTTTATAATTTTAGTCACATGGTACAATTGTCATGAATAATAAATCATAATCAGTGTTGTAAAAACCCTGCAAATGAAGAGAGCTACTTTTTTCAACTTCTTTATGTCCACAGGACTTCAAAGAATAATTTGGAAAAAGCACCATACTTAATTAAAAATAAAATTATTTACGAAATTCAACCTGAAGCAAGTTTTGATACTATAACTTCATTTCATTCAACCGGTGTAGCTACACTGGCAAGGAAAACTGCACCAAAATAATTTCATTCAACTGGATATTATGTCACACTAGTTGACAGTGAATATTTCATTTAACCGGTGTAGCTACACTGGTGTAATTTGGTGCAGCAAAATTTGCACCTACTCTGGAGGAGGTGTATCTGGTGTAGTGTAATAATATGTGCATGAAATTTGTATTTGTCCAGTGTAAGATGAAGGTTGTTTCAGTTCTTCACGATAACTGCAAAAGACCTCTGATAAACGGTAATGATGAATATATGTTCATTTCAATTAACAGTAAGTGTCAAAAGTGGACATCGAGATATTTCCATGTCGTAGTACGAAATATAATCTCAACACTCCACCCTTTCCGCATGTTCACGTAAGATATGTGCAGCGAATTGTTAGCAAATGAAAATATTTTAATGTAAATGGCTTGCTTGTTTGCTGAGAAACACATCTCTCAAATTTAATTACGACCTTCAACTATTTCAGGAATTTTTATAGATGCATGTGTAACTTATGTGCGAAATAGCAAGGAATTGATATAATTTGGTCAATGTCCATTTCGAAATTGGAATGAAAACCTATGACGTAAATATAACATAAGTTAAATAAATGGAGTAAACATTCACCCGCACCTACAAATATTTCATTAACAAATCTCATACCTGCATAAGTACTCATTTTCAAACATGGCGCTAAATCTGTGCAGGGATGTAAACCACGACATAGTTTCTTTCAATTGAGCAAGAGCACTTACACCGGAATCAAAATATTGTGTAGCTGCACTATACTACACTACACTACACCGTCTACACCATTGATGGTTGAATGAAACAAAGCTTATTTCATGATCAGGAATGTAATATTATTGTGCAATACTTCCATCACAAAAAATTTGAATTAAAATAGAAAGTAGATGTAGTAGACTGGTCTCTATTTGAATTCCTGCTAACTTCCTGTATTACTGCCCTGGCGGCCGCAAGCTAAACTAGACTTTGTGTTTGGGTGTGGCATTTGTATTTCTTTAACTAGCTTTTTCTCCTGGAACAACATCCACAAGTAATTCTGACTGCTTGCTGAATCATATGTTTCCCAATAAAACAGTAGTAGATTACCTACAATAAAAGCGATCAGCTGCCTAATACTTTTACTACATGACTTACATCAAGGTATTGAGTGAATTACTATTTTGGATGTTTACCGTATGTAAAAGATGAGGAACATAAGAGGGAAAGTAGTTTTAACTATACAGATGCTAATAAATGCTACAAGCATGTTTTCTTGTTACAAATTGCTATATCCTCCACGATCTGTGAATTTACTTGAAAAAGTAATTCTTGTAATAATTTTACAGTTTATTTTGGTTAATTTCAGTAAAACTGGATATCAGATGCCTTGTATTTACATGACCAATGTTTACATCACTTTCTGAAATGTTTTTAAGGGATGCATTTTGTAACGTGGATAAACAAACCAATAAATTTAAAAATTTAACATTAGCAGACGTATCTAGCTAGCAACATATCTAGGGTATATATTGCCCTCCCATGTGTTGTGTTACATTTGAGGTGCATGAAACAAACATGCCAATTAATGCAAAAGATTTCCATGGATAATGTATACTCTGAGAAACATAGCCTACACGTTTAAAGGGTGTCTCATTTAGAACTGCTTGCAGTATCATCCTGCAAAGTTGTGTGTACACATTTTTTTATTCACTAGCCGGTTCTGTAGTCTTACTGTGAGCTGTCTGCTTATCACTTGTAAGCTAATATGGTAAATACATTATATTTTGACACTGGTCATGGAACATGCTTGTGTTGTTAACAATGTAACATTGTTTTGGGTTCATATGGGGCATAGTGCTTGAGCCATGTGTACCAAACCTATAAGAATAAAAAATTGTCTTTAGTGTTAAATACAACACTAGTACTTGATCAAATATCATCATCAGCTAGGTTTTGTTTTGTTAATATTATAGTACAGTTTCTTCTAGTGTAGTGCTGGTGCTCAATTTCATAACAAAAAGTGATTTATAACAAAAGCATTTGTTCAATGTCTGTGCTCCGTAAGATTTATATGTGCTAATAAACACTATAGAACAAAAAATAAATGCTATAAACTGCACAAAAAAAAAAAGCTATTTTCCAGCATATAAACACACCATCGTGGAGCTATGTCATGTCTCACAAAACTTGAAATATGACATGAAAACACACAGACACCAAAAAAACAAGGCAAGCTCAGCAGTTGTTAACAGCTATATAAAATAACACACAGAGAATTTCTGCCAAAGTAATGAAGTCAAGAATCACAAAGGGAAGGAGACAAAATCACCATAACAAGTAACCAAACAAAGACTATAATATATAAATATACAAAAATATATGCACAATGGAGAAAAATAACAGGCAAATAAAGTATATCCTTTCTCTTTGTCTGCCAGGATCAAATCCATGAATATTTAGTTACAAGACAGTTGGCTAATTGTTACGCTACCAGAGAAGTTATTATACTCAAAATATAAGTACTACTATACTTCTTTTTACTCTACTTTTAAAATATTTGAATGCTTGTCAGTGAGTGTGAGGTGATTATATGAATGAACTGTATGTATAGTGCCATGTGCTGTGGGAACGTTCTTCAATGGAGTGACCCGGGCGTGTGTCCCGTGTCCTGTGGGCAGCTACCAGAGTGAGTACGGCCAGCTGCAGTGTACCCAGTGTCCCATCATCGCTGGCAAACAGGGAGTCACTATTGCTCCTGGAGCACGCAGTGCCGCAGACTGCAAAGGTATCTTCCTTCCTTCCACACTCAACTTTGACATCCTAGTAGTTCATAGTGTTTATGCTCGCATTGGAGTACTGTTACTTTGCGTGATATGTATAGTTCTATGTGTTAAATTCAAAGAGTGGCTCAAACTACTTTAATAATATTGTATGCAAATACTGCAATTTAATAAATTTCCAGTTGTTTCAATAGTGTTCTAAAAGTAGTTAGTATTTTAACAACTAAGTGTAATTTGACTCAAATATGGATCTTATTGGTCCCGTATATTTCACTTGTCTGGGTATGCATACGGAATTGAGCGCTGGACTACTTTGTCATTCCTGGTCAACAGCAGTGCAAACATTCACATACACAGCGCAAATTGTGAAATCACACTATTTGGGTCTGAGACATTGGCCAAAATTATAAGCAATTTTTGCCAAAATATCCCCAAAAATGTAAAGTTTGTTTTCAAGATTTACATGCTGCAGTAATGTGGCAATATTTGCCATTCAGCTACGCTGAAAAATTTCTTCACTCATAAAATAAATACTTTTTCAGTTCTAAATGCTGGTATTCAGTTGAGGATATAGTAGGGGGCATTCAATAACGTTAAGACATTAAAAAATGCTGAAGGCATTGCAAGATGTGAATATTATGTACATCGTTATAGAACAGACAGGGGCTTAGTACGTAGTCAACCCACTTTCAAATTGACAGAGATCTACAATTTAAAACAGCAGGTGTTACCTTCAGCCCACTGTTTACTGTTGCACTACAGAATTAGCAAGATTTTTTCCAACTCAAAAGCTATATCTGACACGGTACTGTAGATGGAAGACTAAGACCCACAGTAATTTGTGTTGATTACGATATTGTCACAGACTCCAAAATGTAGGTACCAGTTGAAGGGTTGTAATATAACACTGATGAAAGCTTTAAGGGCATTGGAACTTGATTGCCCCAAGTGTTGTTAACAAAGACTGGCACACACTCTTTTCATCGGAATGTTCCTTCGCGAAAACTGCTCCAATAACTGTCCATTACACACTTAGGATGGTAGAACTTACTGTCACACAAGTTGCACGTGACAATAACACTGCCTTTTCCCACAGCACAGTGTGGCATTGCACTTACTTGACTGGCATTCCGCTGTGGCAGGAATTTGCTAGGTGTGATCAGTTGTGCTGCTTTAGGCTGGCTGGTCTGGTTGGTCTGGTGACAGGCAGGCAAAGTGTTTTCCTAGCTGGCACAGCTCACAGTGAATGGTGATGTTGCTGATGTTGTCGCATGTAGGGCATGAGCAACGTGCTACCCTGTTTGTTGACATTACTGTCAGAGCGAATAACACACTTCTCCCTTCTGGTACACAGCGGTAGATGTCGGCTTGCAGGTCGAATTTCTTGTACTGGTCCAATGGAAGTCTTTCCACACAATGCACATAGTTCCTCCATTTTCCACTTGTTGGTTAGAAATTCCATGCTGCTGGTGTTCGCAGTAGTAACAATAACAGTTGTAGATGAACTCAAGCATGTGAGGGGTTCCTTTGGGACCAAACCCGGTAGACCTGACCTGTTGGTGTGCAGTGGTCAGCGCATGGCCAAACCATACCACGCAAGCACGCACACTAGGCTTCAGGCACGCAGTGACATCATAGGAAACTCCATGATGTGCTGTGACATCGTGGGTATCTCCGCCCTCCAGACACAAGGGCGTTCAATATGCGTACAAGATGGCGGCAGACTCACTGTTCCACGTGGTTTCCTCAACAATGGCGGACTTCCGGAATATAAATTTTTCTGCTACATGTTCGTTTTTCACGACACATGTCTTCATGCCACACAAGTTGTTGTGCCATGTAACGTGGCTTGGCTGCTAGCGAGGGGCGGAAAATGCCTGATTTGAGAGAAACCCCATGGCAATAAAGTTCAGTAAAGATGTTAGAATGTCCCAGGGCGCTAGCTTATCTAATACACAGACGAGCACATAGAGACTGTATCTCAGGGCAGTAGCAGGTCGACAGCCATGTAATGATCCTCTTACAGCACACGTTAACGAATTAAGCTAGTACAAGAGTCACTTAGCACACTGGTACAGTTCACGAGTTGAGCACGTGGGTGATTCTGAAGAGAGCCAGATCCCGAGGTTACTTTAATTATTAAGAAATGAAATAAGACAATGTCCATTTGAACTAGATAAACTGAATGATTGAGATCACACATACAAACAAGACACCAATCCCTTGAATTAAGCGGGCATGGCATACAAGACCTGCCATAGGCTGAAACACAACAAAATACTGAACCGCACGTGAAAATTAAAGGCATTATACTCTCCAGATTAACTACGAGGAGGGTGAATATGCGGGAGGAGCAAAAACAATTAAACGGTTCCAGCAATTAAAAGACTTACCATTGTAGTTAATATGATTGATGCAAACAGATGAAACTCCCGTGGCATGCGCAACACACGTCCACCACCTTCGATCCATTGGTCAAGACTAAAAATGATGGTGCGGAGATGCTGTAACCTAATGGAGGTCTCCCACCAGCATCGTGGGGGAAAAACTAAAATAATACATATACTGAACAGCATACATAAAGTAAACACTTTAACACAGCAAAACAATCTGCAAAATTAGGCAAGCATTTCCGACACATCAGACGTCTTTAATAATGTCTGTAATCTCTGTTGCTATGAGTGTCGTGGAAAATTAACTTATTTGAAAGAGACGGAAGAGGCCAGCAAAACTCAGAAGAAATTATAATAAAAACATACAAGACACTTTACACAAACAAGACCCTTCAAAACAATGATACTAAATTAAAACGTTAATTTATTATATGAACTGAGAATTAAAGTTTTGGGCGCTTGGCATGATGGATGCTGGAACTTCCAAAATTGTTGACTTAACATTTTTTTTAACAAAACCAATATGACACAAACATTGCAAAATTGTACTATGAATTTGACGCCATCGGGTGAGACACGAGACAAACAATGACACAAATACTTGCTGGTAATTTGGGCGCCAGCGGTGCTTCCCAATCACCACACTATTGAGACTCAGGGTTCTCAGGGATGTTGTGGGTTCTGTGTGTCCGTCTCACCCGAGCGTACTTACAAACACGTTGGCAATACTAAACTTTGAATAAAATCATTGAAATAAACAGTAGATAAAAAATATGTGGCTAGGACACTGTCACTACTGAATAAAAAATAGAGTTCACTGTAGACTTGTTTTTGTTGATATTGTTTATACACATCAATGTGCCAATGAAATGGTTATCTAGGTCATGACAAGCCAATTCCGCTTGGGTGCTCCCCAGCCCATAATTAATCTAGTGCACGCCTAAATGGATGAGCTCATCGAGGTGTGTGAAAGCACAGCCTTCACAGTTTTTCCGTGAAGACAGGACAGGTGAATTACAAATGAATACCCTTAATACACATTAACACGAGTGATTGCTCGGCGTCACTAACGCAAACTCGTCGTGGCTCGCCCTCCATCACGTGGTTAGTGTGTGACGGCCTATACACAGAGCCGGCTAGGATGGGAGTGATTGCACCGTACACTAATTACACAATTACATAGACCCTTGAATGAGACATGAAATAAGATGGGACACGAGATTAATATTCACAATAAAACACACACATGTGTGAAAATAAGTTTATGTGGCGCAGATGCTGCTGGATGAAGTTCGTAGCAGACCACGTGGTGCAAGTGAAATTGCAATATTTCTGCGTGGAAATGGCAAACTAAATTCAGATAAAATATTATTAGTGTTTGGCAAATGGTTTTCTTTATGATTAGCGTTGTTACAGGCTTGTAACATGCCTGATGGCTGTAAAATCAAACATTACTGTGACAGCGTGGTCAAGTACAAAAAGCATCAATTTACGTTAAAAATACATTAAACCCTGAATGAAAAATACATAGAACCCTGAAATAAATTATTGCACATACAATGTTATATAAATCAGCTCTTAAAACGCAATAATGAGGTATACAAAGACTTGGCTTCAGTCAGCCATGTGGTTATACGTGATGTTGCCGTAAAATATTCAAACACAAAAATTACCCTCAAATACATACATGAAAATAAAGCTCTTAAAATTGCTTAGCAATTATGCAGAAGTTACACTGAAATGCCACAAACATAGGCAGATGGTGTCTGATTCAAAATGTGCGGGTCGCGTGACCTCTCCGACATCTTTCTCCTCCTTCTCCTCGATTAAGTTAAAAATGCCACAAGGGCATAAGAAATGAGTAAAGCAGAAGCATAATGCTGGGGAAAATGGCTGGCAAAAACGTACGCAAGCAAAGATTAACCGGTAAACTACATGGACTATGGAAACCTACATCAGTGAACAAAAGTTGTAGTGCGCACGTGACAGTGTCTTATCTAGCCAGCTCTCCTCCTCGACAGACTGTCCAGATACAAGCGTCACACGGACCTATCATGGCCGCCTATAGGGTTCACATAAGCGGAAGTGCTATGAATGCAGAGTGAAATATTTTATAGTGAAAATAAAATGGCACAAATTAAATTAGACATTGTTTTACATTTCTATAATTTTGTTACGAGTTTCAATATTATTTTAATGTCTCTTCGTGATGGCGTTCATGTCAGAATACTAAGTGTTCTTAATCTCGGCACTTTGAATATTCATAACCAAACAATTAAAATTAGTACAAACACTTTAAAACATTTTAAGACATGTTAAACATTATAAAGACAATATAACACATTTAACCCTGAAATGAACATTTATAGGGAAGTTCAAAATTGTCAACCTCTTTGCGCTCGTGCGGTACACATGACACATGAGCGCCGTCATAGGCTCTAGCACCGCTGGCTGTTAGCCGGCGTCAAATTTAAAGTGTTCCAAGTCAATGATTTGTAAACATAAGTAAACCACGTGTTATGGCTCTCTTTATTAAATATCACTTCGCTCATGGGGAGCAAACGGGAGATAACATTTTCCCATGTTTACTTTAGGCCCTGCTTTTTGGAGGACACAACACTTCACCGCAATAAACACGTATGTAGTAGTTTACTCTTGGCAAGGTGGGTCATTCGGGTCGTGGAACGGTTCACTGACCCGTTCGTACATGAACGACTTCGGAGACATGTGCACTAACGCACATCGTGCATTGCTAGTGCACAAGCGGAGCAGCATTGGTGTACCTCTTGAGTAGGACAGTGAAGGCAACGTCAACACTTAACTCTGAAAGCTGATGTAATACTTATTTCCATCAATTCACACAAGACTTGAATTGTGAAGATTCAGACGAAAGTTAACTATTTTAAAATGAAAGCACTTTAGGCACAAACAAAAAATACACATGCTGCTCTCAATGATTGAAGCTGGAGCCTTAGATTAGAGATTGCCAGTTGTCACGGAAATTGAGAAATATAGGTAGTGAACCAGCCTGATAGGACAACAAAAATGTGCAAAAAGACACCTGTTGTGTACCATTAAAATTCTATGTCAAAATACTGAGCGAGCAAGAAGTTCTTTGTTACTGTTTGTAATTAACGTGAAATGACACCAGTTTCCTCTGTATACTAACACTTCTATGTAACAGGAACTAGTCAGGGTGACTTCAGTTTACTGAGAAAATGAAGTCATGGTAGTCTAGATATCAAATTAAAGCTGCTGCCCCCATGGTCTAAAAAAAAACCATGCTGTGCCATTTAAAGTACTGGAAAGTATCGTATTTACCCGAAAGGAAAACAACCCTGAGTCTAAGATGACCCCTTCCTGAAAAAATATTTTTGAGAGAAAAATATTTACACCTAAATTCAAGACTACCACCATGGAGGACTGAGTGACTCCTCAACCCTCCTGGTCCATCCCTACACTCCCCTTACTTTGCACCAACCCTCTCGCCCTTGAAAAATTTCAAAATCCCACAAATGTTGCTTGCGTGCATGGGCTACTAAAAGGGTGTCGTGGATACAATGTAGCATTATGTACTGGTTGAGTAACGTAATTATTTAGGTAATCCTTAAGAATAGGGGCTCTTTGATAAAAATAAAAAATTCTCGGAAAGTGGTATAATTCCACTCTACTAATTACACAGCAAGATAATGCCTTGCATGAGTGCACGTGTATGCACACACACCTGCATGCATGCACGCACACACACACACACACAGGATCAGAGGCATTATTGTTTCAAAGAAATAGCTATTGGTAGATATGTATATATAGCTTCTTGCTAGGTATGCAGGGTGGTATTTATTACAGCACATAAACCTGGCAATTATGTTTTGTTCTTATTAAAGTATTTTGAATGATTATTGATTCTTTGGTCAGTACAGATGATTGTTCTGTGTGAAATTTGAATTCATGGTGGATCATAGAGGTCCAGCATGTACAAATTAATCATGAGGGTAACTTGCAGTAATGAAAGTTGATAAACATTTACGAGGGGTGAAGACACTCCTTCAACCTAGAAACAGAACTGCAGCAGTAGATTAATATAGTGGAATGGTTGTTCCCTGCAGAGCGCTGCCCGGCAGGAAAGTACTACGACGACGAGGCAGGGCTGTGCAGGAGTTGCGGACATGGCTTCTACCAACCCAGCGAGGGAAGCTTCAGTTGCCTGCTGTGTGGGCTTGGCAAGACCACCAGGACCAGTGAAGCTGTGTCTGTCGAGGTTAGATCATTACACACTTTCTTTAAACTAGGTCTTCACCAGTGGCGAGTAGTGAGTTTCTTTACAGGATAAGCAATATAATAGCCCCACATATCTGAGTGATTTAGATAACATTTCCTTGTGCCGGTCTGTGTTTCCATTTTCAATTTCTACTAACAAACGCTACTTCCAACTTTGCTTACCCTCTACATGTATTTACCGTTTTATAATACCTAACATTAGTTATAAAAATGGAAACGAAATTTTACATATTACAAATGATAAGAAAACTCCTATTTTTCCGAACATTTTCATCCATTTTCTAAGGGAAAATGAGGACTGGAGTACGCAAACAGAACAACTGCTTACCCTGCCGAAGGAACATGGCAGGTTAACTCGCCTGCGAGTTCGATTCATCGCTAGTCACTCCCGTTTGTGTAAATAAATACTAGATAGCAGTCCTATACATGTACAGTACGGGAGTTACGAAAACTCTGTTTCTCAGATCGGAAACGAGAAACTCAGATTTAAATGTGTTTAAAATATAAGTTAAGTCGAAAACTATAAGGGTCAAACATTTCCAATATGTATAGGGTAAGCATTGCTTACCTTGCATCTATGGAATAAACGCCACTGGACTTCACCGCTTGACATAATTTTATAAAATGTTGTATCATTAAAATATGAACATGAAAATGTGTAGTTAAAGGAGTGAATGTTCTCACTTTAAATTGAAGCTTGTTGTGATGAAAAACTGTAAGTAGTGAGGAAAGAATGCTGTGGTGATGCGTGGGGGTAACATCCACTCAAAGTGAGTTGCAACGCTGCCTGCAATCCCTAAGCAGTGCTATGAAATAAGATTCTAATATGGAACAATAATAGAATGTAAGGACATGGGAAATGGGAGTACATACAGAAAACCCACTGGTCAATGATAACTTACAGCATTTTTCCCACAAGTAAAAAATGGGTTTGTTCGTGCTGTGAATGAAATCAATTCGCCATGGTGGGAAATATATGCACTAGGCATGTGGCTGTTCTGCAGTAATGTATTAAAAATTTAAAATATTCACCGATAATGTTAGGGATGTGATGGATGGTCGAAGCAAGACGATGCATGCATAGTGTGGCATTGATGTGTCTCCAAAACACACATTAAATCTCTCAACCCATGGTCAGCCATGATAATTGTGTAATCAATGACAGTTATTGGTCACCCATGCAAAGTTCATGTGTGTACGATACAAACTGTAATACTTCACAGACATTTCACATGAAAGTAAAATCCCTCTAATTTAATCCCTTTTGTTATGCCTTCTAACTTAGTAACAATTGGTGCATAAGCATTTCTTAAAATGAATGCACAAAAATAAAATGATATATGAACACAATAGAAATACAAATTAATTAAACATGTTTATTATCACTGAAAGTTTTCATTGTATTTGATTAGGAAAGCTGAATCTTGAAACTGTTGAGGGTTTACATCAGTTCATTATCACCTTCTGCTTTACTGCACAGCACTATTTAAAATAAAATATTTTGCATTACATGAGGTTACATTTTTTAAAACCTTGTATCTCATTTATTATTTTTAACTTAGGGTGTATCAATGCAAAGTCTCTCGTCATGGATCGGGGGAGCTATAGGACTAAACTTCACATTCATCATGAGGGGATGCAGATATAGTGGCACATGAAGGGTAAAGAAGTGACTTATTGGTGGTTTTGGTTCTTGGAGGTGGCAGGTTTGGTAACTTTTGTGTCAGATGTGCTCTGCAGTGTTGAAGGGCCTCAGATTTGCAATGTTACAAATTAAGCATATTGAAGCATGATGGAGAGCGCCAAGGTACAGAGTTTGAATGAGAACTCTTAAGTCTCCAAACACTCAACCACCCAGCACAAGGTTTGGACCCACCCTGTACCTAAACTGTTGGCGTGACTCCGTACCAGCGAGGGTCGATGGAACGAGGGTTCAAACCTCGGATGCCAATACAACAAAAATGTAGACCAAATCCAATACTCATCTATGGACTCATCTTAAAGAAATATGCACGCAAGACCCGGGCTAGCACGAGAAAGAGTTTGACCCACGCTGGGGTGAGAGACAATGAGAGGGGATAACTTGTGACATGAGGAGCTTTGGTGACTTGGGGATTCTGACCCTGATGAATACCTTGAATTTTATTGTACTCTGGTATACTGTGCATGTGTGGGTAGTTGGGTGGCCTTCAATCTCTTTAAAAAAGAGTTTTGCATAAAACATGCCCTGGGGCAAGAATTAAACTTGCTTCAGTAAGGTGCCAGCGTAGATTGTAGGTCTGGTAAGTTTCACAATGGACCAAAGTTTTCAACAGTGGGAAGAACACCACGTCGATGGGTTACCTCAGGATCCGCAGGCTCAGGAGCTCTCCTCTGCTGCTGCAGAGGCTGGGTGTGGAACAGCGGCAAACTCCGGTTGTGGCTGAGTAGTGGTCTGGCTGCTGAAAGTGCTATGTATGAGTCTAGGAGGGATAGCTGTGTATTCAGGGGAGAGTATTGACGGCTCTATAACTAATATCTCTGTACTGCTATGCAAAATTATCAAATACTCAAAAGGAATATGACCCGGTGTCCGGGTTGGTAATTAAAATAAGGATGTGCCTTCTTGAGATTCAGTTACAGCATTACTTTGTAAATTTATCTCAGACTCTAGTTGATGCAGTTCCCATTTAAAACGGTTCTTAATATCAGTCTTATAATTTTTCAGCATGAGGCTGACTAATCAAAATGACTTCTGCATCAAAATTAATAAGCCATACAAAACAAAAATGTACATGACATGAAGCCGAGTATGAGGAACGGTCTTACAGTGTATGTCCTGGCACATGACTAGTCCAATGTGTCTTATTGCTTAACCACATCTGACCAATTCTCAATGCCAAAGGGTTTTACAACAGAGCACATGAGCAGCCGCAATACCAATGTGTATTGAGTTCTTAATGAAGGGCTCCCCCGAAGATTAGCATACCCTGAGTATTACCTTGGCTAAACTCGGAATACCGCTCGGTGTTACTTGTATTTGCCATGTGGCTACATGACACCAGCATTACTTCACGTACACCAAATTTAAGAATAAAAATATTAAGTTCAAATTTAAATCAGAATTTAAATTGTGGCTTTACTTGACTTGAATACACACAAGGGATACACGGTTTAATAAAGCTAGTAAGTAAAACACACTAAATTTGATGGGAGCATGGTTTTAATATGTCCACGTAAGAAATTACAGTAAAATTGTAACAAGTATATATTATCGATGGTTTCTACCATAAGTTACTTTACTGTTGAAAAAATATATAATACAAATTAACAGCGGAAGTTAAAAAGTATATATTCAAAGCAAATGAGACTAAGACTACCTGTTACATTTACATTAAGTCAGTTGCTTGATTAATTAATAAAATTTAAAGAAATTTGATTACAAGATAAAATAGTCGTGGAACTTAGCTGAACTATACGGGTTATATCCAGAAGAGACCTCGCGATATGTAACTGGGTTACTCTACTCAAGCGGTAGAGTGGTCTGGCTAGGGCCTGAAGGGGGCTACATCGCAGTCAATGTAGGAGATGCTTGAGGTCGATGATGACTGGAGGTGCTGCTGAAGACATCCTTCAGGGGAAGATGACCTCCTGGAGAGCGTCGTCGTCATGGTAGGAGGCGCGGCGTAGGACAGCTGGTCTTAAGTCAGGTGTCCTCTGCTTCACAGCCTAGAGGACGTTGCAGGACTATATTACTGCCGCTGTATCCAACTCCGGTCTTCGCAGCTTCTTTAGGAGTGGATATGTGGCTCTGGTGAGCAACCCCAAGAAAATGCTCAGGCGTGGGCTGACTCATCTTTTATACTGATCTCTGTCAATCATGGGTGCTTCAAGTGGTGCGGGCTTGGCCCCGCATCCGAGGGGTGGAGTTCGTGACATCATATGCATGGACTAGTGGATGCCTTATCTTGCCTCTTCACTCAGCACCTGGGGTGCAGAACTTCCAAGCTAAAAGCATTTAAGTCGGCCATGACCCTCTGTGATTGGGCCGCGTCTCCGGTGGTGCCAAATTCAAACTTGTGTGCTCTTCTGCTGACGAGTGCGCTGAAGTAAATAACTTCAGTGTGGGAAGGGTGATTATGTGACTGTTTTTTGTGTACGCAGGGGAGCAATACAAGCTAGGAGCATGGGGTTGAACTGTGTTGAGGCTCTGTCAACGTCGTGGAGTTCCCAGTGTCCTGCCTCCAGTACTGAAGGTTAGACTTGCCCATGAAATCAACCATCTCGGATGGGGCGAAGTTGTGATTCTATAATCAGCTCTATTTAGAACAGATTTCATCATGCATCAAATGTACAGGAACAATATCAAGTACCTATGTTCACAATGTATTTTTACGTAGTTTAATTTAGTCTGTAAACCACCGCTGACAAGACTTCTGACATATAAATGGTGAAGGAGATAAATAATCCTTGCGAAATGTTTGTATGTTGTTTTCAATTACCAGTACAGAATTTGATCTTTTTCATTATATTTCAAACAATTTTGTGCATCAGCTGTGTGAATACAACGTTGGAAAATTGTTCTCTCACCATATCCCAGAGAAAATTATCACATGTTAACTGTGAACTTGGAGCTGTATCATGTACGAAACATGTCCAATCCACCAGCCACCTAATATTTCCCTTCAGTTTTCTTTCCATCATCATTCACTATTCCACTCTACTTAACTATCTCTTAGGGTCACACTCGAGGCAGTTAAATATGTACACTTTACTAATATGTACGTGATGAATTTCGCCCCTGACTGCTGAGCAACTGCATTTTTGCAGGAATGCCGCGACGAGTGTGGCTCCGGCTTGCAGCTGGCAGTGGAAGGCAAGTGCGAGCCATGCCCCCGAGGGACGTACCGCGTTCAGGGGGTGCAGGCTGCCTGTCAGGCATGCCCTCTGGGACGCACCACACCCCGTGTGGGAGCAGCAACCATCGAGGAGTGTTCCCTTCCAGTATGTCCTCCGGGCACGTTCCTCAACGGCACCCAGAATAGCTGCAAGCCATGCCCCAAGGCTACATACCAGCCAGAGTCCCAGCAGACTACTTGCTTGCCATGCCCGCCCAACACCAGCACCAAAACGACTGCAGCTGTGAGTACACACACACGCATTTCCTACATTGCTCTACTCCACTCCACCATTTACTGCACATTCCACCTTTCCTCATTCCTCCAAACTGTTTTTAATTTCTTCTCAAGTGAAAATACCTTTTTTTATGTTGCTTTGATAGCTAGTGGATGTTTAGTAACAATATATACTTAAATTTTAGTAAATATGTAAGTCAAGGCAAAAAGTTTATTCAGGATTGACTAGGATGATTTTATTAGACAAACAGATTTCAGATGACACTTCATTTTGACATTTAAATAAGAGGTGAGTTTTGAAAATTCTACATTAACATGTGATCTACCATAAAGTCTTATCTTACTGATGAAATAACCTGTGCCATTTGTGTTTTGAAATTAATACAGATGTGTATCAATTATTGTGTTGTATTCTCAGCTAGATATGACTAGTAAAATTAATTTTACTACTTGATATATTTATGAATTTGGTTGACGAAAACCTTTAAAGAGGCATCCAAGTTATAAAGAGATTTTTTCCTATATTTGTGTGTTAAGTTGTTATGAAACATGGATGTAGTTCTGTGTGCATGTTATGAAACCACACTTCTTGCACATGGCAAACTGTTGTTGACTTGTTGTAGGTAAGCAAGGCAGAGTGCTCGAATCCTTGTGAGATGAGTGACCTAGAGATGCACTGCCATCCCAACGCACACTGCCTAATCATAAAGGAGAGCAACAATTTCACGTGCGAGTGCAAATCTGGTTACAATGGCACTGGGCTAATCTGCACGGGTAAGGGACTGCCAACAAAAAGAGAAATTGGAAGCCTAAATTTACTTTCAGCTGTAGAACCATCAGTGAGGAACACTCACTGGATTCATCAACGAGCAGAGGCACACTTTATCCTGGTGGCTGTTTTATTGTCCTAATGTTGTAGCCCTAATGATGTAGTGCAATTGGGAAAAACAGTTTTAAGATATTTAAAATCAAATGAATTTACTACGTTATAAACGACCACAAGAATATGCCTCTTCCAACCATTTACATTGTGATGACGTGAGTCTGATGCAAGCTCGCCCATCACTTCATCTATGTTAGCTGTAAAGCATGTCTGTTAAAGAAAGTTATTTTATTAGCATGGGGACCAAACACAACAAATTAATAACTTTCAAAAATTGCACATGAAACAATGTATCACACTGCACAAATACACTTTATAAAATGATGCATAATAAAGTTCATAAAAGTTCCTAAACCTAACATGCTAATAAGTGTAAAGCAACAGCCAATTTCTTGTTCAGGGTAGCAATTTTGAACACATTTTTTATACCATGAGGGAGTGGCTGGTAAATTACTACATTTTATTTGCCACTTTGCATGAGGCTAGAAACAAATGA
This sequence comes from Dryococelus australis, assembly GCA_029891345.1. Classification (NCBI taxonomy): domain Eukaryota; kingdom Metazoa; phylum Arthropoda; class Insecta; order Phasmatodea; family Phasmatidae; genus Dryococelus; species Dryococelus australis. Next base: position 115,893,144 of record CM057000.1, on the reverse strand, counting down.
AAATAATACCACATAGTGTTAATTTATTATGCATGTAACAAAACAAATGCAGGTTTCATTCATGCTGGTACTTGTTGTCGCCACAATTGTTAAAGACTCAAAATAACCATACTACATAAGTTATGTACAACATACCTACACTAGTATAAAAATAACAAAATGCCTAGTGGAGTACGGCATTACAAATTTATTAAGTTGCCTCTTTCACAATGTGAAAATATGTACCTATGTATTAATTTTAAATGTGTGCTTAATTGCAGAGCAATTTTTAGCATTAAGAAAGTATTAAATTATAGCTTACTTGTACTGAGCTGTAATGTGTCAGGGTAGAAACGAGAAACTATGAAAACTAGGTTCCAGTATACTGAGCACTTTGACAGTAAACTAATAGAGTTGCACACAAGGATGAAGGCCTGTTCCTGTGATATGTAACTTATCCCAGTGGAGCTCCGAATGAGACTGAGAAATGGCAGACACAGAAGGCAGCTCAAGCCCACTGCATGCACGTGGGAGTATGCAAAAACACTTATAAACAATTATACAAGTACAAATAACACATGACCCTTATGAAAAACATAATTTTCTGTGTGCTTTGTTGCCATCTTAATAATACGTTAAAAGTTTTCTACCTGATTTTTTAAACACTTGGGGGTGTGACAAAAATGGCAATAGCCGAGTGTTCCAGGTAACAGCCGGTACTCCAGCATCCGTTTATGTCTCTTTCATAAGCACTGCCTCTAAACTCAACTGACATCTGATACTGGTTTTATTGTGCTAGAAAATAATTCTTTACTTTAATAAGGCATATGCTGTTAACAGTTAGCAAATTCTAAGTACTTTAATTCTGCACATCGCCTAGCTTTTGTGAGGCCATTATTGTACGCATAGTGGAACAACCATTTCCCACACTACCACACATCACACCCTACACAATGACATATCTGCTACCTCAATTTATGTTAAGATTATATGTGAACTGAAATTATCACTTCACCGTGCGGTCAGCAGGGAAGCTATCTTGTCTGTGGTACCTGTTCTCTTCCGGCGCCAGTGACCGTCACTCCAACAGCTGTTGCTAGGAGGGCTGGTGCGTTCGGGTCACCTGCTGCTGCTTTGCTTCTCTTGTGCGCTTGTGGCGCACTGTGTGCCTTTATGGTCTGCAGCGGCTGGTGTTGATACGTAAGTGCGCACGTTAGGTTCGGGCTCAGGGGTTGAGGGGGGAGGTATGACAACAAACTGAGTGCGCAGGAGTGCAGTGCGTTGTCCCTCCCTTTGGTGAAATTTCATAGACTTAGTTATGCTTTGTTGGCATGAGGTAACCATGAATAGACTACACATTTTCCTGGTTAATACACATGATTTTTTTCTGTCCCTTCAGAAATGTCTTATAGCCTAGTTCGTCTAAGAATTTCATTTTTGACATCATCTATAAGTAGTAATGAGTAAACATAGATACTATGTATCTTCCCGATGCCATATGATTTTCACATGACTGTCAATACATGTTTAGTCTGTAATGATAGAAATCAATGAGATGTTACGCCCTACCACCTACATCAAAACATGTCGCCAAGATGCTCACACATAGATAATGATCAAATTATTTATTTTACTGTAGACATTTTTGTTACTGAAACAAACATAAGTTGATTATGATTCATGGTTTATTCATTTGAAAAGTTGTCTGCAAAGTTTCAACTTTCTTATCCAGTAAACAGAACATAATATCTCATAGAAAATTAGCTATATTATGGTCTTAGTTTTATTTGGGAGGGTAATATATTTGTAATATTAACTGCTACAATTTTTCTGTCAAATCCATTCATATAGCCACACTATATTTGAAACATTATCCATATTGAAATTCAACATCACAAGCACATGAAATTTTATTTTAATCAAAAAACTAAATTTGTGTTTGCAACTTGCAACTCTCACATCCATTTTGTTGAACAGATCAACAACTAGAGTGCTGTGGCTAGGAGTATACTGAAAAGCACAACATAAAACAGTGGAGCATCATTTATTATAGATAGCAAATGGTTAAATATCTATAATAAGATATTAATTGTGATTATGCAGTACCTAGCAGTTTGGGCATTACAGCATATATGTCAAACTTGGATATATTAGGAATTTGGAGAAATTGTCAGACAGCCCATTTTCATCCATAACAATAAAGTATTTCGTGATTAAAAATGGCATCTGCTTGTCACAAAGGCGAAATTGGGAAGTTTGCAACTAGTACATGCAATGATAGTATTTATAAATTAACTGTATTACCAAGTGTGCTTGGATGACAATATATCACATTAACATAAATATTATTTTTATTTCAGGTAAACAGTTAAAAATAATTCCATTACAAAATAATGCATCATTTTAATAAATAACATTTATTTTTATGTTGTTGCTGGAGTGGGAGGGTTAGCACGAAACACAAGAAATGGCGAGCCGGTGTTAGAAAGGCTTGCTACAGGCCAAATAAAAATTGTTAACAAGCAGAATCGCTGCAGATGGAAATTATGTAACTTATATATATATATATATATATATATATATATATATATATATATATATATATATATATATATATATATATATATATATATATATATATATATATATATATATACACGAATTACCCTCCCAAATAAAACTAAGACCATAATATAGCTAATTTTCTATGAGATATTATGTTCTGTTTACTGGATAAGAAAGTTGAAACTTTGCAGACAACTTTTCAAATGAATAAACCATGAATCATAATCAACTTATGTTTGTTTCAGTAACAAAAATGTCTACAGTAAAATAAATAATTTGATCATTATCTATGTGTGAGCATCTTGGCGACATGTTTTGATGTAGGTGGTAGGGCGTAACATCTCATTGATTTCTATCATTACAGACTAAACATGTATTGACAGTCATGTGAAATATACTTACGAATTCACTGATATATATATATATATATATATATATATATATATATCAGTGAATTCGTAAGTATATTTGTATTTTACACATGAAATACGAGTAATATCATGGGGTGTAGCTTCCAAAGTGTGCCCCCCATGTTGGCCAACAGATGGCAGCATAGTCACTTATTCCAGTACTCTATCCCAAAAATATTATCTATCATATCCTTTTAAAACTAAATTTTTTCTCTCATATGGGCTTTAAAAGTATCTGGTTTATTGCATCAAATTAATGTAGAAATATTTGAAAAATACTTTGCAACAGATCTGCACCCTCTTTAACTATTATGAAGCATGCATGTTGCAACATTAGCACTAGCTACAGCATAAGAAGGAGAGAGAAATAAAGCAAAACCATCACACATGGTTTAGGTTCCATCTAGTTTGAAACACCTACATATTAATTTAGAACAAAGTTAAATTTGTTACATAAAGTTGCAAATAGGCTGCTAGGCAACCTAAAATGTATCAAAGGGCAGGAATTCAAGTACTCACAGTGTAGTACCTGTTGACAGGCACACACACACACACACACAGAAGAACGACACATTTTCTACACCATTGTGCAACTGCGTGGAGAATATGTGTGTGTGTGTGTGTGTGCGTGTGTGTGTGCACGCCTGTCAACGAGTACTACACTGTGAGTACTTCAATTCCTTTCCTTTTACATATTTTAAATTTGTTACACTAATGACAGCTTTTTGTAATAATATAAAATAAAATACAACAACATTTTGTGTATGAACTTTTCCTGGCCACGCATTTCTCTGATGTCTATTGAGCAAAGATGGGGCTGTCAGAATAGCAAACATGAAATTCTCTTTCAATCATTCACGCATCAGCTGGTACAGGATTTTGTATATGGGATGTTGTTAGTTTCATTTATGACATGTTGCCACACACTGGCTGTCAAAAAATGGAATTCTTGTATGATATAGACTAACAGTGTGTTACTGTATTAACTCAATGCACGGTTTGCAATCAGTGCTTCATTGGTATCGTGGCTTTCATTACAGATATATGTCTGGACTACTGTGATAATGAGGGCATCTGCGTGAAGGACTCGCGTGGACAGCCTTCATGCCGCTGCACAGGGAGCTTCATAGGCCAACACTGCACGGAGAAATCTGAGTTTGCATACATTGCCGGAGGTATTGCAGGTGCAGTGTTGTTCATCATCATCACTGTTCTTCTCATATGGATGATCTGCGCAAGGTAAGTAGTTGCTTCAAATAATTTACAGCTGAGTTGCAATGTTTTGTAAAATGATACGGCAGAGAACAAAAATTATATGTGAGATTTTGTAACGTGGATTGGTTTAGCAAACGGTTGTGCGTCAAACATTTAGAAATATTTCAGACTATTGCTGCATTAACACTTGAGCTCCCAAATGACTAAAACAAATATTCCTAGAGTCATACAAAAGTTTCTGAGCTTTGTAAGACACATTTCATTGACAGGGACTCATATGTAAAAGAAATATGACACAGTAATCATGCTTGGTCATAAATAATTTTTAGGTAGTCTCACTTACTAATGTGTGTCCAAGATACAAGGCAGTGCAAAAAACGTGTGCAGTACAGATCATGAAGTACCATATTAATTTATGTATAGAAATACAGACCAATCATTATACTTTCCATGTTATTACTCTCATATGTTACCAGTTCAGTGCTCAAAATTTAGTTGCGCGATGGAAAAGTCTTAAAACAATAATGATTTTGCTTCTTTCTCCATCATACACCCAGCTGTCATAAACTATGGCCATGTAATACTGTAGTAACTTATGTACTACTACCCTAACCCTAATTATGTACGTACATAACTAATTTGGTAGACGAGATAGGCACTCAGTATAAATGAATGACAAAGAGAGTAGTTTCATGCAACATGTGTTGCATTATTTCTATATGCTGCTATCTGTGTATCACATGGTATCTATTGAACAGACATCATATATATTTTAAGGCTATCTAATAACCAATGCATGCACTGTGGCATATAGTTTCTGTGATATAACACACTGGGTCTAAACATAATTATACATACCTGCATGAAAGCTGGAGTGGATCCACAGGAGGCATAACCCCGCCTTCCAAAACTCTTACATTGACATGAAACTACCCTGTGAATGGTTTAAAACTGTAATGAAATAATGTCAGAATTGTTTAAAATACTACTGATTTTATTTTGTTACTTTAATGTTATTTCCTAAAGTTATGATGAGACAAGACATACATTGCTCATTACAAAATGTAAACCATCACATTTCCACTAAAAAGTATGTCACAGTAAGCTAGTGCTTATGCACGTTAAAAAGCATCAACTGTTATCCATTTTGGTGGACATGAAAATAAAATTTTTATAGCACAATGATAGTTGTAGGTTTAAATAATTCGTTACTCCTGAAATGCACCTTAAGATAGTCTATATATTAGAGTAGTGCTTATGTTTTTATTGACATGGTACAAAACATACCTGTATTTAATCAGATCCAAGTAACAATCAATTCTAAGCTGCACAGACATTTTTTTAAGGGAATTCCTTGGAAAACAGTAGCCACTGGCTAAAATTACCATGCTTTTGCACATTTTTCTTTCATCACGTGTACTCAACTTCTAATGTTTTGATCAAAGTGTGTTTCTGTTCGCATGTGTAGGTAACCACCAAGCTAATGTCATTCCCAGCTGGAAGGGAGGATAAAATGCTACCTAAGATAGGCATTTTGAATTTCTACAGATACAGTAATTGGAGAGTGTGGAACAGAAATGTTTTCAGAAGCATCATCAGGCAACATGAAGTAAATAGCTAAAAAAATACTATGTAAAATCACTCAACAACCAGTTAATTCTGTTTAATGTAACAGGCGAAAACAATTGCCTAATTTTAATCACACTGCTAATAAGATCCTAGAATCACACAATCACTGTATGGATAACAGTGAAATCCAATGCAAAACAAGCAGTGAACATTTAACAGTTATGTCATGTACCTGAGCTGCCTGTACAAGTTGTGTCTATGTAGACAGCAATGCAGCACTATAAACATGATCATAGGCAGACAGTGTATAGTGTTGGTTTGTTGGAAAAGGCAGTACAGAACATATAAATTAGTGTGCAAGTGTAACTTGTATGTATTTGATCAAAATGGCTCAAAAAACACATATTGATGGTGTTAGCGAGGAATGCTCATTGAGTGACTGCAGGCATGGCAAACTCAATTGATGGTGACTCGAACGCAACCTTGTTGGTAATCTGTGAGCGGCCGCAAAGATAAGTATTTCCAGTTACCATAAAGCAAGGTCACTTAGGCCCTTCCAGGTATCTTTGGCTCCAGTGATCAAAATAAATATTTACTTCTGTAACTACAGTATTACAAACAAACATTTTTTTTACTCCGTTGCTGCACTCCGTGAACCACACCAAAAAACAAAACCAAGCAACTTTGATTGTTACACTTACAACAGTGAATAAGATTACCCAAAATTTGGGCCAGTTACCTATAAAGGGCAAAGTAATTTATTTATGGTGTACAGTAGCCCGAGTCATCAAGAGAACTATATGCTCAAGAGGCCTGAAAAATATATCCCATTTACTGTAGTCCAGAAAATTGCCTGATCAGTGTGGTGCAGAAAACATCAAGAGTGGCTAACAGAACAGTGGGACTTGTTCACCTTTTCATGGATGTGTTAAAGTTTAATCTTTGTAGTCATTCCTGGTGTGTTGACATGTTAGGAATGGAGAAAATAGTAGCACACTACAGGCCAACTAACATCATAAAAGACGACCATTATGCTGGTACTGTGGTGGGTCTCATCCTCTGCTGCTAAAGTTTACACCCGTATCCTTGAAATTGATTTAAGTAGTGCTTTAGCTAGTTTGTGGTAGAGTATGAGAACCTTACACAACTGTCCACCACAGCAGAATTTTGGTCTTGGGTTGGCTTCAATGTTGTGCTCACGGACACCTTCTGTACATGTTCAGCGCTGGCTCTTGAGGGATGCAATGGGTGCGCATTTCCTGTTTTTGGATGACAATGCGTATCCACATTCAACTGCTCTGGTGGGTGACTACTACCTCAAAACGAAGGACATTGCATGTTTGGATACCTTGGTTCGTGGGTAGAAGTTTAACGGGAAATTATGAAATGCGTTATTAATGTCCTTAGGGTGCCAGCTCATCTATTCATGGGTGAGCACGTGGACTCTTATTGTCAAGGCAGTAGCAAGTTGACAGTCACATGGCAGTACTCTCACAAACACATGTTAATGTAAGAAATTAAGAAAGAGTTCAAGTTGCACAGTTCATGTAATCAAGCATGTGGACAACACAGAGGCTGGGATCACGAATGGCTATATTTAGCACAGAAGAGATACATTCACACACAATAAAGCTACCCTAGCCTTAAGTGGGCATGATATTTGGGCCTACTATCGGCTGAAGTGATAAAAGAACTGTTAAGAACGTGGTAACTTTAAAGCATTAAACTCTCCGGGGCTACAAGTCTGATGGAGAGGAGGATACGTACGCACGAGGAGCAAAAACAATTAAAAGGTTCCGGTACACTAAAGACTAACTATTGCAGCTATGTGGTTAGACAAAGTAGATGAAGGCTGTCGTGACGTGCGACACATGTGTATCCTTGATGGCCCGTTGATCCAGAGTGAAGATGGTGGCTCGGACATCCGGCTACTTTGCCGAGATCTCCCACCATCCCAAACTTGCCATTTTTTGCATGAAGTTCATGTTAAATTAAATATACATACATATGTATATTTTAATAGCTGGACCTAATTAGTTTGACACCCAAGAAAGACATATGGACCACCCCTTGTCATAAAAAAGAAGACCTAAACACAGTGTGACATGGCCATTGAAAGTGAGTGAAAGGATTAGACTATGTATTATTAAAATATAACTAAACACTGTTGGAGATACCTTATGTTTAAAGCAAAAAACAGAACCTTTTTTCTTGATAATATATATGAAGATACATTGGATCACTCGTGTGCTGGGGCTAGCAACAAATACATTACCTTGCACATATAGCTGGGCGAGCACCTAGATCCTCGGGGCTGGGCAGTTGTCAGTAGGTCACTACAACCTGGTGGGCGGCGGCCAGCCGGCTGCTGCCCACTACAAGATTATTCTGGTGGGTGCGGGCCAGCCAGCCGCCGCCAGTGCCGTCGTTACAAGGCCGGTTTGCTTCATAATAGTGGCCCAGTGTTGATAAAACATGCTGATAGATGCAATTCACATCAATGTGTTGAATTTATACGAAATGTAGGCGGCGTGTTGGCCTCTGCACTGGCACGGTAAGGCCCGGCAATGTTTACGGGAATATGAAAATTTAGTGCAGTCTACTTGAAATATGAACTATACCGAATTTTTCATCAGAAACTTCTGACGTGATCTATACACGCACACGGCCTTGCTCGCCAAAATATGGTAACATAAGAACACATTTATTTACACACACTTACCTACCTTTATTCACTTTAGATATAAAATTGACTTCACATGAAAAAAAAACCAAATGCCCACCAAAAAAATTTGCATATTACATATGCATGGGTACACATAAACTAAAAAAAAAAAAAAATCATTAAAAAAGGGACATTGAATTAAATTTGAAGTTATATATACACTGATTAAGAAACTAGTATGTAATGTGCCCCTGTTTTTACAGTAAAAGAGGAGGGATAATGGAAGCGAAAAAAGCCAGGGAGAGTAAGGCAGAGGCATGTGACTAGGACAAAGAATCCTCACTGACCCGCCTTCATCTCCCCTCCCCCGACTTCAACACACCAGTGTCCCCTTCTGGCATGAAGTCATTTATTGCTTCATGCTGCTTGGGACAACAAATGTCAAAGTCTATGCCGGCAGCTTGAGAAATGCGCGACCACTAGCATCAGTAAAGGCTAGTTTCCCATAGACTGAAAACCATGGATAACAGAAACATTAACTGTGGTTGGAGAAAAGGTCTACGAAAACAAATCTGTGCATAACTGAAACTGCCGCCGTTCAAGATACCGCAGTTGGCGAGGATTACTGTATCTATTTTTAGACATGCCTCAAATTGTCAATTTTTTCGACCCAAACTTTTCACGATTCCTCAGGATTGGGTCGTAATAGAGAGGTGGTCGTAATAAATGGGGTCATAATAGAGTGGTTTTACTGTAATTTAATATTACGTGAAAGAATTTGGTTTTGGGCTTGTGGCATGGCGGATGCCGGAACTGCCAGTATCATTTACGTTACATGTTAACAAAACTAAAGAAAACTAAATATGCCCTTTTAAAAGAAAACAATTATAACACAAACGCTAGAATATTATACTATTAATTATGAGCATCCCAAGTTCGAGTTTAGTATTCAAACATAACCCACCTGGCTTTGCACTCTTAGGCTATTTACACCACACTTAAGGGGAGCAAAAGGGATATAACACTTTCCCTAACGAAAATTAGACTCTGCTTTCACGGGTACAGATTAAAATGGCACTATGCACTCGCTGAGCTGAGCTCTCTCTTGGTAACATGGGTCCAATGGGTCGTGACCCTGTTCAAAGACCAGTTCCTGCATGAACAGCAATAGTGACCTGTACACGACACACACTAAATGCATGGCCAGTGCATAAGCAGAGCATCAGTGGGCTATGTCCTGAGCGAGACAGTGAGGGTGACATCAAATGTCTTCAAACATTCTGTTAAACCAAAATGGTGCGATACTTGGTACTGTTTTTTGCTTCTCACGTTGATGAAAATACACCAACTTACATTTTCCTTTGATACAGCATTGTATGTAAATGTATTATTTCTATTATTTCTGTACATTGGACACCCTAAATCTTAAAGTAAAAATGTCCACGTCACTGTGTCACGTAGCAACAACTCGCTACACTCCAATACAAACACTGCATTCAAAATGAACAGTTTTGCTTCAGCTAGTGCTCATCGGAAAAAAGACGCACTTCAAACTAGTTGTGGTAAAAATAAAAGATGATGGATTCATTTCGAACCTTAAACAGGTTTATTGTAGGCTGTCGAACAAAGTACAAACACAGCAGAATGATGAAACTCGTCACATCTACCTTCTCCTCTGCACTCACACAGGTACTAAGTCACAGCAGCAGTCACATTTAAGTTGAAAAAATTACATCTCGCCTAGCGAGGAAAAATTATGAAGACTAGGGGGAGGAAAATAGAATACCATTCCCCTCTGCACCTAACAACCTCCTGCACCCATGGAAAGAATTTAACAGAGAGTTGTTGTAGTCCACAAGTTGTTATTCATGAAGAAATAATTATGTTAAAAAGAAATAGAAGTTCTGGTCGGCGGCGCGCGTAGGTGCACGTGAAATTTGTTCCGCTCGTCACTCCTTGGTGGTTGTTGTAGTAATGCGGCCGAGTAAAGGGTTAGCTACACGCACCTCGACGCCTGCAGGTACTTCCCACTCCCTGACAAAATCTAAAAATACACACCTCGCCGGGGCCCACGGCCTCCTATTGGCTGTTCCCTTCTCTCACGCTACTGTGTCATTGGATTAAAGTGCTGATGGCATGGGATTTTAGAAACAAGTTAAATTTCAAAAGTTTTGTCACCTCGCTCTGAACCTGAGAACCAAAAGTACCACGCAGTACAGATAACATTTGTATTACAGCCTCACATTAAAACTGATAAAGCCTTTACTTCTAAACTGTGGAATAAAAGGAAAAATTTGGACAAAATACACTCAGTGACAAAATAAACCGCGAAATTTAACCAACAGTGAACCTGAAAAACAATTTTAAAAAGCAATAAAACTCTGTATAAATGCAAGGCTACAACTGCAGTTCTTGAAGATTAGGTTAAAATTTTATGTACAGTAAATGCACTCAAACTGAAATAAACACACAATGAAAAAAAGGATAAACATTCAAATAAAAGTAAAGTTTTACTAAAAAGAAAATTTTTAAGGTAAAAAATCTGTTTAACAATTCTAAGCCACACATATGTTTTTCAAAAGTATAACATTGTAAAAAAAGTATGGCTTTTAATCAAATAAATTTAATAATTCTTTGTGATGTTTTTCAGGGCTTCGCGTAAAAAGGAACCAAAGAAGATTCTTACTGCAGCAACAGATCAAAATGGATCCCAAGTAAACTTCTATTATGGTGCCCAAACACCATATGCAGAGTCGATTGCCCCTTCACATCATTCCACATACGCACATTACTATGATGATGAAGAGGATGGTTGGGAGATGCCAAACTTCTACAATGAAACATACATGAAAGGTAAAATTTAGTAGTATAGTTGGAGACTTGAGCCATGGGTTATTTTCATTTAACTAGCTGCATGTACAGTGCAGGAGTTATCAAAGCATTTGAAGTACCTAGATCATGTGCACATAATAGGTAGAATTATGTTGTTTTTTGTTAAGGCATAGCACATTATTAGAGGTACGTGAAAATAGTATTTTGAAACATACCTTGTAGCATTTTGAAAAGAGATTTTTAGCATTTATATAATTTTGAGAAGGGATATTTTTAGTTTTTTTTTTTTGTAGTATTTTGTAGCATATGTAATGACAAACAGTAACAAATTATAGCAATTGTTTCACTCATAATTTTCAGGTGGCTGATATATCTCTACTAAGAAATTTGCAGTCAATATATTTGCTTAGTAAAATAATTAAACGTTTATACAGGATGTCTTGTTTTGAAGTCATCTTATAGAGTGATTTTATTTGAAAATTTAGTAAACTATAGTAGTTATTTAAAATGTTAGCATCTATTTAGAATTTATAGCATTTGCTATTTTCACGCACCTCTGTTTATTATTAATTGAGAAGTATGGTTAATTTGAATGCAAATATTTTATGTTCTACGTTCAGCAGACTTATTTCATGTGCCCCCACTATGACTATAATTCAAAGAAGACAGAACCTCTGACTCAGTTTCCTGTATCCAGTGTGTTGACTCAATGGCAGCTGTGGCAGAATGAGATTCTCAAATTAACTTCCCTCGTGGGTAGCTGCCACATGTGATGTGCACCACAATTTTTTTTTAACTTTATAAACACTTTTAATTATAAATGCATGGTCTTCATGGAGAACAAGCAGGAAGTTTTGGAAATGCTGTTTTCTAAGCACTCGAGATTATTAGGACACAAACTGGCAAGAGTTTGCTGTAGGTTTCTTTTCCTTCAATTTCTCCTCCTCCGTAGGTTTGGTGGTTTTTTATGGAGTTATATAATAGAGGAGTATAAAAGTTACACTTACGTGCACAGTGCAGTAGTTGCTATAGGCAATTATTGTTATGTTCTAGAGAGCCTGCACAATGGAGGCAAAATGAACAGCTTGGCACGATCAAACGCTAGCATTTACGGCAACAAAGAAGACTTGTACGACCGTCTGAAGAGACATACATACTCAGGAAAGAAAGGTAAGTTTGAGATACTAGTGAATGTATTTAAAGCTGGCAAGAATCCTTATACTAAGTGTTTTAAATGTTTTGATATAAGCATCTAATTATATTAAAATTCTTTAAATCACAACCTTTACCTAGCATAAAATTTGCTGTAAAAAATCTAGAATAAAAAATATAAAAAAGGACAGAAACTTAAGTACTCACAGTCTAGTACTTGTCAACTGGTACAAACACAAATAAGGGCGACACATTTTTCATGTGGTTGCGCAATCATGATGTTTTGCTGGGTAGACCAGCTTCATCAAGTGGTTAGTTCCAGGGCTAAGTAATAAGAAGGATGCTGTTGGCAGTAAACCTAGTGGCAAATTAGGATGCGGCAAGAAAATAGAAAATAGCTGATAAGTATGGTTTTGGAGCTGTGATTATAAATTACATTGAGGTCCGGGGGCTGCCTGGATTTTGTTACAACATATGCCTCACCACAGGGCTGGACAGGATAAAGCTGCCAAACAGGGACTGGCTAAGATTGGAGGCCTGGTAGAGGACTGACAGAGTGCCAACCAGGTGTATTCCTTGAAGAGAGAAGAAACATCTTGGCAGAGGGGTACATCGACCATCTCGACCAGCGGAAGCACTATTCTACACTACAGACTACTTTAACAAGTCCCCCATGCCATCTTGCCACTGCCTCCTATGCCACCTAAGAAACCAGTAACTTATAACCGGCCCTCAGTCACAGACGAGGTGGTTCAATGCTTATAGCTCCCAGCAAGCTACACACATTCCCCGAGTTCAAACCTGGCCATCACCAACTAGCGCTCCTCCCCGTGCCCAGCAGGCCATAATAATATAATTGCCTAAGGTAACCAGTTCCACTCCTCCAGAAACAACTCCGTCAAGTGGATGGCGCCTCCTTCCCAACCATCTTGTTGGAGGGAGGGGGGCGCGCTTTGATGCCATCCAAAGCTCGAAACATCCTTTAGGTGGGGCGTCGGCATCATTGGAAGAACACAGGCTAATGGTTACAGTATTATGGTTTGGGGAATGTTTTCTTAACTCAGCATTTTGACTTCTTCCCTGGGGCATATGAGATCTCCCAACAGAGCAATTCGAAATTTCATACAGCTAGAATTCTCCAAGTATGGTAGCAGAACTATCAATACCTTCACTTACTTTCCTGGCTCCATAATCTTCCATACTTGAACATAATTGCGCAGCTTTGGGATCTCCACAATCATCACATTCGCTATATGAATCTTCCTCCACCACCAGGTGTACTGCAGTCTGGTCTGGACACCTTCAGATACCATTGAAAACCTTCCAGCATCCTGCCGAATTATTGCCATACCATCTAGGTACATTGGCCAGGTGGTAAGAAGAGTTGACTAGGTTCTGATTTCCAACTGCCCACTCACATCTGCTCTGGAATGGTAAAAAAGGAAGTACAGTGCATATTACCAACTCTTCACTTATGTATTTCTTCAGGTTGTCTCCATGATGAGGAGGGCCAGTTGAGTTTGAAGGCAGGGAGGGACTTCTGTAGCCACGCTAAGTTTGTTTTTGTCAAAGAACACTAATTTGGTTTGTTTTCCCTGACTGGATACTTAAGTGTTCAAGTTTGATAGTAATTTTCTGGCAGTAAGCCTGTTATTTTCTATGCAGTAACATGAGAGTGAATGTGCTCACTAGGTCTTTGGCCAAGAAGTGTGACATAGTGGTCACTCCATAGGGAGTTATGATCTGTTGCTCCTAAGAGTGCAAAATACTGATGCTGCTTCAGAACAATTGGGAAGTGAATAGTGGGGTTGAAAAACAGTTGGGGCTGGTAACTTGTGTCAAGGAGCATGAGGTTACTGGTGTTGCACAACCAAAACTACGGCAGGCCATTCGAGGATGTGAATTTCAGGCAATTCTAGAGATGTGACCCAATGTTACTACCAAAGGCCAATGGAAACAGCTGGGAAGTGGTGGGCATGTCACCTCCTTACCTACTTCATGTAGCTCTATGGGTGTAAGTCTGTCATTTCCCTTAACATGAGCCTGTATCCACAACCATAACCGATGACAGTGGCTAATGGTGTGTCAGGTGTGACCAAGTGAGTGTGCCGATGGCTGTACTGTAGCTGACGCCATTGGTAGTCTGCATCCATCACAAGAAGACTAGTGAGATGAAAGGACCCTGTCCAACAGCGTCATGAAGTTTCTCGTCCTGGCATTGGGCAAGGATGTCACTTTCAAAAACTGCCTCCCAAATGTGAGACATAAAAAGTCAGTCTGAGAAGAGGGAGACAACAAAGACAAACAGCTTCCAGCCTGAAGCCAAATAAATACCCAGTAGCAACCATGATGGCAATGATGGTTTATTTCCTTGTTGATAAGAGGTGAAATAGCTATACGTGAAGTAGTGTTACACAGTTGAGAAGATAGTACAGAACTGTGATGAAACCCTGCACCCTACCACCAGTGAAAAACATGTAATTTGCATATGTCATATATATGTATTTTACTCCTGATTGCTGACAGATGGAAAACTGACATTCTGGAGAGAAGAGAATATAGATTCTTGAGAGCTGGGAAAATATTCAACATTAATCCACTGGCTTTCGACAGTAACCACAGGCCATATCTTTTCTTGCCAAAGGGACAGTGGCAACCATAGGGCTTTTGTTGGCGCCAGTTGTAGGCCCTGTAGTTCCTCCACCATTGAAATTAGTGTGCTATGGTGTCCAGACACTATCCCATAAGATGCTTACGTGGTAATTAAATATGTTACTTCACTCTACACCAAGATTCCCCACTCATCACATCAGGACTATCTGCAATAAAATTCTCCCTTAACCAAAGACCTCCTAACAACAAACCTTCCACAGCATTTCTGGTTGAACTGGTGAGACTCACACTAAACAATAACCATTTCAGATTCCAAAACAAGCATTTCTTCCAAATTAAAGGCACATCCAAGAGTACCCACATGGCCCCTTTGTACGCCAATCTGTTTATGGGCAAACTGCAGCAAAACTTTCCGAGCCACCAGCCAACTTAGCCATTCTGCTAGATTTGTTTTATAGATGACATCTTCATGATCTGGGATTCAATTGAGGACTATTTCATCCACTTACTCAGATACACTAACTCGCACAGCCTGCTTAAGTTCCCCTGGACGTACTCTAAATCACACACCATATTTCTAGGTGTCCAAGTAGTCCTTCAGAATGGCAAAATTCAAACAGCTGTTCACATTAAACCCACCAACAACCTTCAATACCAACATTATGACAACTACCATCCATTTCATGCCTAGAAGTCTCTGCTGTACAGTCTTGCCACCAGAGCTAAATGCATGTTCTCCACTCAAACTGACTAGAACAAAAAGGGTAATATACTAGTCAAAGCATTCCTCGATAGAGGATACCCCAGATCACTGGTTTTGCAAACAGGTTCAGTGTGCCACTTCAACCACGGATCCTCAAACAAAGATTACTAAGATATCCCTTTGGTTGTCCCCTACCACGAGGGCATGGATAAACTTCGAACCACTCTCAACTGTGGACACAACAATTCTGGTCTTATCAACACTCACTCAAAACTTGTTCTCCAAACCACCCAGATTGGTCTTCAAACGACACCCCAACCTTCAAAACAAACTAGTGCACCACAAATTGCCACCCTGCACCACAAATTGCCACCCTGTGCCGGGTCAGTAATATCACCACTGCTAGAGAATCTCATAATTGCAATAGCCCTCATTTTACCTCTTGTGCTAAACAACAGTCTTCCACCTCCTTCAACAGCAGGCTCACCAACCAGACATCCCATCCATAGCAGCTACAACTGTGCAACAGAAAATCTCATCTACCAGCTACAGTATGTTCACCGCAATGCGAAATACATTGCCTTACTACCAATACTCAGACAGAGGATGAATGACCATAGAATGGACAGCAAACAAGGAGTACTTCAATCAGATCTCACAAGAGTGGAGAACTACTCCACACAGATGTAAGGGGTCCTGTCACCACTCCTACCAATAACGGTGACCGGTTCTACCAAACCATAACAGACAATGACTCACATTTCTGTTTTGTTTACTTCCTCAAGACCAAAGCTGATGCTACGGGAAATCTAATAGACTATACAAAACGTTTAGAATCCTAATTTGGAACAAGGTTTACAAGTTGTGTGAGGTGTGACAATGGGGGGAGGGTTCTGTTAAAAAAAAACTGAAGAAGTTCTTCAATGAGAATGGCATCCAATTGGAATATACAGCTCCGTACTTCCTACAAATGAATGGGGTAATTGAAAGGCTTACCAAGACTTTGCTCAATAAAGTGATAAATATGTTTACAGAAACAAATCTGCCAAAATACTTATGGGGGAAGCAATCACTGCAGCATACCAGCTTAATCTGTCTCCTACTGCATAAAATTCCTGCCAAGATTTTTTTAAGGAAAAGTTGACCTTTCAAAAATGAAAAGTTTTGGAACCAAAGCATGGGCGACGACATTGCCCCAGAAAGATAAGCTGGACACCAGAGCCAAACCAACAAGGATGGTTGGTTACAGTCCTTATGGTTATAGGGTGTGGAACCCTGTAACAGGTAACGTACAAGTATCAAGCGACGTGACATTTGAATGAGACCGATGTGCAGTGAGGAAAACCTCATTGTACCAAAAATGAAGTAGAGTATTTGGGACATCAAGGAATGTGAAGAAGTGGTCAACACAGAACAGACACCTACAACTGCCAAAAGTGATAGCAAGTTTCATAGCTCCAAGGAAGGTGAAGAAGTAACCACCATAGAATCAACAGTTAAAACTGCAGACAGTGACGACGAGTTTTATGGATTTAGAAACCAGAATGAGGAGTTCTCACGTACGAGACCGAAGAGGAAATCAGTAAAACCAAAATATCAGGAAAACTACTAACTTTATGTTGCCTACTGCCTAGTGAGTGAAAGTGATCCACAAACCTATGAAGAAGCAGTAAAAGAAAGTGAAGAATGTAGAGAAGCTATCAGAAGGAACTGGAAGCACAATAAATTCCAAACTTGGATAACTGTGGACCCACCTGAGAACGTTAAACGAGTTGAGACAAAATGGGTGTTTCACACCAAACCAGATGGAACTTAAGAAGGCCAGGTTAGTGGCAAAAGGGTTTCAAACAGGCAGAAGTGAACAAGTTTATGCACCTGTTGCAAAATTGCCCACAATCAGACTAGCATTGTCATATACACTACAGAAAAATCGGTGTGTTAAACAGCTGGATGTACCAACAGCTTTTTTGAATGGGACCCTTGACACTGATATATACATTTTTCAGCTAAAGTGAGTTAGAAAAGGAGAGAAAGTTCTGAAGCTCCAATGTGCCTTGAATAGACATTGTGAGTCCCCAAGATGTTGGAACCAAAAGTTCAACCAGTTCGCAACTAAGAATGATTTGAGGTCGAGTTTTGATGCCTGTTTGTATGTTGGATATAATTTGTTGTTGGTTATATGGGTAGATGACATTCTCTTGACGGGTGAGAAAGTAAAAAATGGAACAACTCTCAGCAAAACTGACAGAAGAATTCAATGCAAAAGATGTGGAATAATTGCAGTACTTCTTTGGGATAAAGCTAACGATAGCAGAAAACAGAATTGAACTGTCCCAGCATAAGTTTATTGACAAGATTTGAAAATATTTAACCTAGAGGAATGTAAATGATCTCTATCTCCAATGAAAGACAGACCTGACATCAGCACAGCAGATGTCGTGATAGATGTGCGATATTGAGAACTTGTCGGTAGCTTGACGTACTTGTCCCAAGTCAGCAGGCCCTATATAGCATTTGCCACATCGTAGTTGAGTCGTTTTCTGGACGCCCAACTCGGGTCTTGTGGAATGCATCAAAACGGGTGCTTCAATATGTGAAGAGTACCAGTTACAAGAAATTAGTGTACCATAAATGTCCAGACGAGTGCTCTCAGGTAATCGCATTTGCAGATGCAGACTGGGGGAGTGACAAGACGGACCACAAGAGAGTTAGTGGGATGGCATCATTCCACTGTGGCAAATTATGTGTCCTGGAGCTAAAAGAAACAGCCAATTGTTGCTCTCAGCTCAGCTGAGGCAGAGTACATCTTGTGCAATCTGGCAGCATCAGATCTACTGTATTTAAAAAGACTTCTGTCAGAGTTTATGGGTGAAACAGGGGGAGTGAAGTGCTGTCTAATGATTGACAATCAGGGAGCAATCCACATGATAAAAAACTATGAAAACACTAAGCATTCAAAGCATATACAAGATGATTCTCAATTAGACAGACAAACTTCGGGAGGTGATTCTTCATGAAAATGGAAAAGGACATATGTGACACTTTATACCTAAACAGAATATTAAGAGAGGTATGGGCCCTTTAAAAACTAGATTTTAAGCTGTATTTGTGCAAAATATTGGCTCTTACGTTACAATAATGTTCCAAGAGTTGTCATTGTATTTTACTTCGTTACCAATATTTTGCACAAATACGGTTTAAAACCTAGTTTTTTAACGACTCGTACCTCTTAACATTTGGTTTAGGTATAAAGCATAACATATGTTTTTTTACTTTTTCATGAAGAATCACCTCCCGAAATTTGTCAGTCTAATTGCGTATCACCCTGTAGATATAAAATTTCACTTTCTGAAAGACATTGTTGATAAACAACTGATAAAGGTTGAGTATGTAGAGTCAAGCAAAAATGTTGCAGACATATTTACAAAACCATTGAGCTCTACTACATTCTACATGCACAGCGAAATGCTAGGTTTGAGATTATGTGTGTGGCAACCATTGTACTCTAGTGTTGTGTGTTAAACTAGCATGCACTAATTATTCTTGTTTAATTTCAAATCCTATTTGGTGTGTTGTTAGTGTAAAAGCATTAAGTGTGATCATACTACTTAAATGTTATATACTATAGACATGAAACTCATAGAGGGTGCCATGAGATTGTAAACAACACACATAGTTGGGCTTCATGCAGCTAGGATACATTGACATAAATAAACAGACAGCTGAGCATGTAACCTAAAAGATGGATATTGTTATTGTGCATGGCTCTAAACTCAATCATGTATGTCAATAGTTTTATCACAGTAGAGAGTATAGCCTCTGCTATAGGCAAGTCTTGGCTCTAAGACCAATTTCCCTGCCTTGACTTAACTTTGATCCATTACGTAAAAATTATAGTACAAATCTGGGCCTGACCACCTCAGCCACAGATACATATGTCACAGTATTGTTATGGTGGTTGTTTTTCATATTACATACCATAACTGAACATAGTAATACAGAATATTTGGTAATGTTTTAAAAATATGTTTATAAAACTAATTTCTTTTTCTTCCTGTTTCCAGACAAGAGTGACAGTGACAGCGAAGGCCAGTGACAAAACGAGAAGAACGTGTGAATATTACGGTTCTGGTCATTGATACAAAATGCTCAAACCAGTTTTAGTAAACATAAATCAATAAAAAACTATTCTTAGAACAAATCAATGATTCAAGGAAAACTTAGTTGTTGAAGTGTTTCCAGAAGAATTGAATTGTTTATCAACGAGCTGGTTGCTAAAATAGAGTTTAGGTGAAGAACATATTGTGTATGGACCAATATTTATGGTAGTGAGTGATAAATAGACGTCAAACTCTGTCTTTGCAACCAGTCAACGAGATCACAACGAACAGACTGGGGAGGTGTAATTGTAAACATTTGTACTATTGTTTTTTTATTGTTTTTATAAAATATAGGAATAAATTTGATACGTATTTTTATTTGAATGTTAAAAATGTTTGTAGGTAATAACTGTACATTTTTGTTTAAATGTTAAAACACAACCATAACTTTGTAATTATCATACAGATTGAAGCTGACAAATATCTTGCAAAACGTTGTGTTTTGACTATTGTAGTTGTATATTTATTACATTTTTACTTTAGTAATTTCTTAGTATTGATCTGAAGTTACAATTTCCAATTACAGTGAGCACTGCCATATCTCCAAAACTACTTTGTGGCTTAAAAATTCTTAATATTTATGAGAGCTAAGTAATGCAGGATGTTATCAACATTTGTAACCACTAAGTTCAAATGATTGATTTTTTCATTTATTTCGGCGCTGAACAAGATAAAACATCTTTGATCACTCATGTTACTTATGGAAAGAGCTTTAGTACTTTTTTTTTTAACTTGCCAAATTGGATTGTTTGAGTTGTTACTGATTCAAGCTTGTAAGAGATGAAAATTAGAGAATGCCTGTATACTGTAATTCTTATCTTATGCTATAGTAGAAATGTGATAATGTGATTTCGGAAATAATTAATATCAACACGCAACCAACTGTGTTGCAAAAGTAATGTATAGTTCAAATTAAATTTTCATATATTCCATCATTTATCACTATACAGTAATAGTTCAGATAAGGATAAGATGAGCAGCAAAAAGTCCACTGAAGCATATTCTAAATTTGTCTCATTTTCCTCCTTAAAAGTTGTAACAGTAAGATATGAAACAATCCAATATGAGCAAGAGAGAGCCTGAATGAAAACATGGTTTTATATTTTCATTTGCCATTTTATTTTAAATTATACACAAAACTAGAGAGAAATTTATACTTATTTGGGCAACATGTATGAATGCTAATATGTAACTTTTATAACAACCTATATGTTTAAATTTCTACTGTCTGTAAGACCCAGTGGTGCCTTCTGTTGTAATAGCATGTCCAGTGAATTTAAAACCTGTTTTTTTTTATAACTATAACTATCTGATACACTCCTCTACCTTGTGTAAGATACACAGATAATCATTACTGATGTTTAAAATACAGAGACAAAATTGACAATCTAACATAATAATGAACAGCCTGAATAGTGATCTGAGAGTTCTCTTAAAATTGAATTAACAGTAGAGTATAAGTTAGTGTTTCAACAATCTTTTGTTGCTTTGTTAACAAAACAAAAGACTGATTAGCAATTGAAAATCACAGAGTCGTCTAAAATTTTTCTATGATAGAAATTTGTTAATTAAATGTTAATAAGAGACATTCAACACTTAACATGTGGTGCTTTTAAAAAATTAATAAAACGCTTCCATTGTAAACTTCAATCAACTGTTGTTATTTAATGTTAGTGTGTATTAGTTTAGAGATGTAGTTTCAAAGATTCTGCATTTCTGTGTCAGTTCACGAAGTCAAACTGAAAAACCTGTGAAAGGGGCTATGAAATTTTTGTACAAGTGTGTAATTAAGTAATGTGTGTATGTGTACGTGTTGAGATTGTAAACTTGATGTATGTATCTGCTATACAGAATGCTGTGTGATGTGTGTAGTTGTGTCTCAGTGTTTCTTTATGTAAAACCATTTGCCATTGTAAAGAAACAAATAATACTTTTCCCCATGTTGTAATTTTTTGTACATCATCAATTCCAGAAATGAAAGTGGGCCCAGCCCCAGAAGCAAAAAACTGATTAGTCTGTATGCATTGCCTCAGACCCATAACAGTGGCTGGTTTACTTGCCACTTCTCATTGTACAAATGTTATTTATGTGATGATTCTGCCTTATAATTACGCAAGTGTGAAATTTTTAAAGTCCATATTTTTTTTTTAATCAGACCCACACATAGGGTACCGGGACAGAAATGGCAACATAACATTTTTCAGGGTGATTCATTCCGACAATATAACTTGCATGGCAAATACCATAATTGAAATAAATGTGGTCTTGTTTGATTGGGTATATGACTAAAATGCAAGGATGACCTTGAGTTGGTGCACTGCATGTGTGAGGCACGGGTGGGGGACTGTGGCGACTGGCAGCAATTTTGGGTAAGGAAAAAATCTCTAAGCAGTATACCTTGCAACTCCAATATGCTAGCATGCTGATTTTGTTGCAAACGAAATATCTCATCTAGATCTGTCGATTTGAGCTATAAAAGTAAATGTCCATCTTGTTGCTTCTGTTCCATTCCCATATCCCAATGAAAAAAATTACCGGCCAACACAGACATATTCACATAAAACCCACAACAGTCTCCCACACACAACTATATCCCTTTTTTTTTTTTCATTGGAGCTATTTCAAACTTTGTTTTCATATGTCTGCATATGCGGCCTGCTGGTGAGGTCGACTAATTCACACTCAGTCAACGTATTGTAGAAAATGAAAGTGGACAAAGACAGACAAACACTAAGCTCAGTTTCCTTTTTATTAAAAAAATATATACTATTCATGAAACTATGTAAAATTTAAATATTTATACAAATGTACAAACCACAAATAATATGTGCACTAAAATCAGCTTGTAAAGTATCCTTCCATAAGTTTTTGAAGAGGCTATCCTCAACAGGGAAAAGTTGAAACGAGGAGAAAAACTGCTATAGGTCAAGGGCACATGTGAGAAGACAATTAAGATGACTGAATAAAATTAAAGTATTTTAGGTGAAAAAGGGTTATGTACTAGAGAGGAAACACAAACCTGGATTCGGGGATACTGTTAACTGTATTCAATAGATGAGTCAAGTATTTTATAAACAACTTACTTAGTTTTCAGACCATGATCCTGCACCACCCTTTTTTAAGGAAAGAAAATTGCCACATAAAGGCACTGCGCAGCAGAACATAGCAATAAGACAAATGTAATGGTCAAATTGTGGTTATGCAGAGATTAATAGATATGAGAGGAATGTTACAGGCTGATATGTTGCAGGAGAAGGAAAAAGAGGGGGAGGGGGGATGAGAGCAATGGAAGAATAAGTGGCTATCCACCACCCAGCACTGCCATCCTCTTCTGCTACGTCAGGAACGCTGGCAAAGATTCAGCTATGCGGATTGGGAACATAGGACAGTAACAGGGAAGTTTACAGAGCTGTTCAGGGAAATTTCATTCACACAGTGACTGCTTTCACGTTTTGATTAGGGATGGGCCGATACCACATTTTGCAGATACCAACTATACCGATCTCAGCTGCAGATGCCGCACATTACACCGATGCCGATAGCAATTTTGATGACACACAATCATAATTCCCAATTCCCAAAAATTTGGAATTACTTTTAGTTACTTACATTTAAGTATTCAGTTTTATGAACACTTTAAGCACTTTGTATTACGTGTGTACAGCATGGAAATGAAATATGTAAAACACTAATTTTAATAATAAAATTAGAAGATAGGCAATTTAACTGAGCAAATAAGTAACTTAACAGTCAAGGAAAAAATGTTACCAAATAATACAGCATTAATTACAAATTGAGTTCATTAGACACTTGAATTTTAGATCTGTGAAATATAATACACACAATTCTCATTTATTATTTGAAACAATTTAATTCACTTTCACTACCCCTCCCTCAATGGTATATTTTTCTCTGTCCCTTAGGAAATAATTATATCCTTGCTGTATTATATAAATGCATCTTGCACATAATTACAACTCACCCCTAGTTATGTTACACTAGTGGAAAACAGATATATTGAGCAACATAGATCTAAAAGCCAAATAACAAAGCAAAAAATAAAAGCTGCTAGGTTCGTTTCTCCTATTTGAGATTAGGTTCAATGCAGCTTGTATATTCACAAGGACTACTACACTGAAAAACAAAATATTTACTGCCGCAGAAAACGTTCATGGAATTTTATGCTTAACTCAGGTTGAACATATTTTTCAAGCCAGTTTCTCATGCTGAGATTGTCGGCTTTTTCCAGGGGAATGCTGGATGCTACCATCATTTCCACAAAATCACGCACTGATTTTTATTTGTTTTTCTGCAAACAGGTTACGTTTTGAAGCGATTCACCAATAGAAACTTGTTTCATTGGACACGTGTTTTGTGCATGTGTTTTTGCTCATCCAGTCCACGCGCACGTTGCAAAACCTAGACATCATTATTTCGTGTTTTCTATCAATAATGTAAAACCCATCACTTTTGTACTCCCTTTCACAATTTTTAATTGACAAAATCTTCGGCATTTTGTGGGCTTTACAACACACAATTTAATTTCAAAAAACATTACAGATATTCAAGAATCTGAAGTCAGCCCAAATCAAAACAATAAACACGATAAATTTCTGCTTGGAATGCAATCCCCAAAGACTACACGAGATTAATTTTGTCCTTGCGAGAAAAAGTGTACAAATTGCTTGTGCTGCTCTCTTTCAGTTCACAATCAATCAAAATAACTATCAATACATGTTGTACAAACACTTATTTGTCGCGTTTACTGCCCTCTTTTGGATCTTTGAGAAAATAATGTGCACTGTCGATTAAAGTTACTCACTATTGATTCCAACAACATTCGATAGTGAGGTGACATCTCGAATGTGATGTAAACAAACGGAAAAATGCGTTTTTTCACGGGTAACACTTTGTGTTTTGAAAACAAATACATTCGACTCGCGATTATCCGCGATAATGGAGGGGCGATTGCCACGGATGACCCAAAATCGCGGATAATCCACATACTAAGAGAAAAATACAGTTTTTCCAACACTAAGTTTCGTATGGTCGTAACTGAATACTGGGTGTTTCAGTGTGAAACCTAGCCTATTTTTGACATAATACAGTGGAAGTCAGGAATACCGCGGCCCGGTATACCGCGGGGCAATTTATGTTTCCCGGCCTGAATAAATAAATAAGTGGAAAGTGTGTGGTCTGTCGGCGGGTGGCCGTGAGTCGGCGACACTGATGAATGAGGCAGAGGGAGCGGGCGTGCGTTCTCCTTCCTTTCAGGGCTGAGATCTATTTTACTGATTCATTACAGCCAATATCGTATGTTTTTCCATATATGCAAATAAAATGTGTTCTTACATTACCATATTGGCGAGTAAGGCCATGTGTGTGTATAGGCTATGTCAGAAGTTATTGATGAAAAATTCGGAATAATTAATATTTCAAGTAGACCGCACTAAATTTGTATATTCCCGTAAACATTGCCAGGCCTCCTCATGACAGTGCAGAGGCCAACATGTCGCCATGTGTTCCCAATACCGGACCACTGTTACGAATTGAACCGACCCTGTAATGACGGCAGTGGCGGCGGCTGCCTGGCCACCACCTCCAGAATAATCTTGTAGCGACCGATAGCTGCCCAGGCCCGACAATCTAGGCACGAGTGATAACAGCAGGCCGCCGCGTCAATCTCCTACGGGACATTGCTCTATGTAATGATTATAATTATGATGTAGACACTTTGATTATAATGCATATGCACTGGCTATGCGGTATGTATTCCTATTTTAGAGAAAAAAATCCTAAATCTGACGTCACTCGGTTGCTAGGAAACAGCCACCCCCCCCCCCCTTCCCCCCTGGAGAGGGGAAACAAAGACATGCAAAGCCAACATGCATGTCGCCCGTGTCACACACACACCTCCCACACTGTCCAGTGCATGCTGCATACTGCTGGCTGTTTCAGCATGTGGAAAACAGTGTTTAATGTAGGAAAAAAGTTTCGCCTTACATTCCCAGTTCGTCAAAAAAAATATTGGGCTTGTTTCACAAACACTAAGCCTGACACTGGTGTTACAATGGCACGTTTCTGGTTAAACCACTTCAGCAAAGCCTTATCTAGTTCCGCGTACTTCGATAGTTTCATCATTTTCCTATTTGCCAATCCACTTATCGTGTCCACACTACTTGCAAACTTCATAATTTTGGATTTATTGTTTTGTATATCCCGAAATGTTGTTTCTCCCACTCCATACATAAATGAAAGTTGTTTTATTACACTTGCTCCAAGTTTATTAATAATTTCCAGCTTCTGCTGTAAATACCACACATTTACGTTTTGCAGACATTTTTCGGCCTAAAATGAGCAAAAACAAAACCGAACGTAACTACTGACTGGCGAGATAAAACTGACACTGACCGTGGGAATGCGATATGCAGGAGGAATGCGGTGGTTGCGCCGAGTTTCGGCTATACCTGGCAGGCGGCAGCTAGGCTAGCGAGTTGTGCTGTGTTGTCAGCTCGCTGTCTTGCTACATAACTAAGCTCATTGCGCCATCGGGAACACATTTTGACGTGCATTTGCATCGGTAGACAAACAGTGTTCTGGCAGTGTTTGAGTTAGTTTCCAAAATTTATTTTTATCTTTCTGAATATGCCGCGGTTAAGCCGCAAAGCAGATAATCCGCTTGTGGATAATCGAGAGTCTACTGTAGTGGAAATTAGCGTAAAACTGTTACAAATGGCGAATTTTGTTGTTTATCGTGCTTCACAATTTTTCGGGGACCCTAAAGTCGCGTTGTTTTGCATTCAAATAGTGTGCAAAAACAAATGATGCACACAATATTTGGCAAATGTACCAACACGAAATACAGTAAAATATAAACAAAGGGAGCAAATCATCGAAAAACAATTGTTTCAAATATGTTTTGGGTTTCGAACAGGATATCTGATTGATGGATGCAGAAAATTAATACTTCACAAGATGTAGCATGCCTGTGTATTTAGCATTGTGTTAAATTAATTAATGCTACTAATCTGTGAACAATAATGGGGAAATAATGTTCCGATGCCGTTGGTCATGGAATAGGCTGGTTAATCGGTATCGGCACCCAGTACAGTCAAAAAGAAATAACAGAGGAAATAAATAGTTGTGCACTTACACGGGAACATCATTACACACAAAAATGCATTATAACTTACATATGCAGTTCCGGCTTGTAAAGCCTGTAGGAGGCTGATGCTTACAAAATGGTATGAAACCAAAAAAATGTATTACTGTAGATAAATATGTCCTTCGGGCATAACGAGCCTGCAGAGAGAGAGAGAGTACTGCGACTTCTGGATGGAAGTAAACTAAAAGGTTCCAAAAAATAAAAACTATTGGAAACTAAATTATTAGGGCACAACATTTTTTTCTATGTCCAAAATCTTATAAACTATCACTAAGCACATTTTGGCGTGAAGAAATTTCTAAACAAAAATTATTATGTAAAACACACAATACTATACTTAATAAACAAAACAAAATAAAAACACTTGAAAATTTGGGTTAACAAAAGGATTTTTTGGGATTTTAACGTTTCTTGTGTTTGTTGCATTACATTTTTAGACTTGCCTTTGTGAGTCCAGCAGGTTGATATTTTAATTCAATGTCTGAGTGGTACACAATCTTTATTCAGGAGATATTTTAGGACATGTTGTGGTATTATATGTATATTTTTATCTATGTTTATCTGTGTGTGTCTCTCTCTCTCTCTCTCGTTGTTTCACACATACACACACTTGCATGCCAACATGCACCCGCTCACACAAACATGTGCACATACATGCATGCATGCACAAGTGTGCACACACACACACACACAGGCTTTGCCATTGGAGCCAGGGCTGAGCGTAACTTGGATGCCTGGAGATGGCACACACTGACAAAGTAGCCTACTTTTGATGACTGGTTCAAAAATCATTTTCTTGCATAAGCAAGGAATTTGGCTGGATGGAATGAAGTGAACAAGTAGTGACATCATAACAGCTGACGTGAGCTGTAGTTTTCTGTCACTCATATGTACTTATATTTAGTGTACAATGTAGCCTATAAGTTTATATAGCTTATTAGCAGGACTACCTGGCATTGCCCAGGTATAATAGAGCAGTGAGAGATACACTGCCTTAGAGGTATCAAGCCCAACAGGAGTCTTGGAGGTACACAACCCCAGTTTAGGAGTGCACGAACTATTTTATATATATATATATATATATATATATATATATATATATATATATATATATATATATATATATATATATATATATATATATATTCATTCACACACACGCACATGTATTGGTGTTAGTTGGCAAGAGGCAGTGAATGGTAGCAGTAGTGTTCCCAGGGCGCCAGGGCATAATTTTGTGCACGGTAACATGTTGAGCACAGACTATCTAGGGCCACGACATAGCTACATGGCTTAGTTCTAACGTAGACACATACCGCTTCTGCTCCGTTGTTGGCCACCGAGCATGCCAAACGCAAGTACAGGGAAGGATAGTGAATTAAGGAATGCTAACCATGTGAACATTAGATCCACACCCATCCGGCGTTTATTGAAAATTAAAACAACATTAAGATGCGCACTGCAATACGCTAACTCAAAATAAAATGAATCAATACATTATTTTAACACTGCGATGCTGACCTCCCGTGGCACAGTCGGTTGTTGCGCCACAGGTCTGGAGTGCGGGAGATTCTAGGTTCGAATCCTAGGTAAGGCATGGCTGTTAGTTTAAGTTAGTTTATAAAACATCACCTGATTAACCTTCTGACATAACATCAAGGGACATTAATAAGCCCTTTCTGATACAATTCCAATCCAAAATACTGCGACACAAAACACTTGCACGAGACCATACCTGAACCAGCATGAAAGTAAACAAAGTTACGTTAACAAATTAAGCTAGTAGTTAAAGGCCCTCTAAATCCATGGATCGGCCAAGGCCCCATGAGGGACATAAGTCGGATGAGTGACAAGGTCAGAAGACAAATCACCCCCTCCCCCACCCAAGACTTTCATTGGTGCAATCACGCGGGTCCAGAACCACAACACATGCGTCTTGATGTACGGGAATGGTGCGGCAATGGAAGCCACCGGCTTGTGGTGGGTGACAAGCACAAGCGGTTGCCTACCTGGACGACATAATAATCTACTCCAAAACTTGGGAGGAGCATCTCTCCCACCTCCAGAGTACTCGAATGCTTAGAACTACATGGGCTCACGGTCAAACTCTCTAAGAGCCTCTTTGGAAGAACTTCCATAGAATACTTAGGCCCTGTCGTGTCCGTGGAGGGAAACTACCCGCAAGACAGATTGTTGCGAGCCATACAAGAAGCCGAGGTTCCACACACAAAGAAGCAGCTTCGCCGATTTTTGGGGCTCTGCAACTGGTTAAGGGACTTTGTTCCAAACATCGCCGAGATAATGGCACCCCTTCACCCACTACTCGGGAGGGACGTCAGATGGAAAGTGGACATCTGAACATCAAGTGGCTTTTGAAATCTTAAAAGGAAGTTTCTAGCACATTGACCGCTTACACAGCTCACAGGGAAGGGGCCCCTCATCCAGCCAGAATGGATTCAGAGCTGTTCTTTATCAGGAGGATACTGAAGGCAACTCCTTGTAATTGTGTATACAAGGACACGGCTGACCCCGACGGAACAAAGGTACCACGTAAATCAACAGGAACGTCTTGCAGTCATTTGTGCAATGTGCAAGTTTCATTATCACCTGGGGGAGAAACACTTCATTCTCCGAACGGATGGTAATGCACTCAAGTGGCTTGGGGAAGCCAGGCACAACAAAGCTAAATTAGGACGATGGGACTTCCTGCTATCGGAATTTGATTTTGAAGTTCAGCACAGCCCTGAGGCTCACAACAACCTACCAAACACTTTGTCCCGACAGAAAAACTCAAGAGATGTCAAACTGGATGAAGATATGGACCATATTTTCCCTCCGGAACCCATGAAGCTTCAGCTAAAAGAACAAATACGATTACTGCAGCTACAGCTCACACATAGTCAAACCCAACTGCATCAGCAACTCAACCCAGAGGTTAAAGGTCTGCTTCAGCAATACCCACAACTGTATGAATGCGCGACAGTGTTGTGTGGTCACACAATTGCCAGCCAGATGCTCCATGGAAGATTGACATACCTCGAGCCCTGCGAAAAGATGTATGCCACCATTTCAACGATCACCTTGATGCAGGGGACCCAAGAACTCGGGAAACGCTCGCCGACATAAGCATCCGCTATATATGCGACGGGATGAGCCGTGATGTCCGCCAATATGTGAGCCAATGTCCCAAGTGTTGCCAGCACAAAGCATATCTGACCCCATGGAACACAGTGAAACCATGCAAACCATATGCACCACGGAATCAAGTTGCACCTGACTTGATGGGGCCTTATCCCAGAAGCACCCGAGGAAATCGCTACCTGCTAGTGATTACGGATATGTTCTCTCGTTGGGTAGAAGTATTTCCACTACCTAGCCAAGAAACCCGGCATATAGTTGCCAATTTTGACCAGACGGTATTCCCATGCTTGGGATATCCTCAGAGAATTCTTATGGACAATGGAACCCAGTTTACTAGTGCATTGTGGCATAAAGCGTGCGAAGGCTGAGGAGTAGAGACATGGCCAACCCCACAGAACGGTGCAATCAAGAACTCAAGAAATGCCAGTGCCTAAGTATGGAAATGAGCCAACATCACTGGGACTGCCATTTGCAGAAGATACTATTTGCCCTATGCAAGAAGACCAATGAAGCCATAGCTTCCAGGCTGAGTCAGTTTCTGTTACGATGCAAGTTACCATGCCCGGGAGAGTGGCAATGTGAGCATGTCCCCACAACAATGCCGCAAACCCAAAGCTATTTGTCACGCCGCTGAATTACACTTAGAACGAGCCCGAGAGAAGCAGGATGAATATGTGAGACAGAAGTATCCACCACCCTGCAAGGGATTCCGCCCATTTGCCATGAGGGAAACAGTACTACTTTGCAGCCACCTGCTGAGCAAGGGGAGCAATCAGTTCAGCATTGGGTTGGCTGGCACGTGGGAAGGGCCCTATAAGATAATTGGACACCAGGAAAATGTTTACTGGGCGGAAGATCGTCATAGGAAGATTAGGAAATCTACAAGAGGTCAGATACACCCGTACCCTGAGTTCACCCGGCACCTGTTCAGTATTCACCTCCTTCATTACCTCCCAATATATCAGACAATGCCAAGGAACCAGTCTCTATTTCCACCTGCCAGAAAGAACAGATGCCTCCCTCTGTTAGGACGAATGACAGGGAACACCAGGTAATGACCAGCAATTACTCTGAACCAGTTATAATAAGGGCACCTAACATCAGCAGAGTAGAAACCTCAGAGCGGACTGTACCGTCTACACCCTCAAGAGTTCCGACGAAAGTTCACACTGCACCCTGGAAAGTGAACTCCAACCGCTACAAAGATTTCTTGGAAAAGTCCAGCAGATCGGAAGACCAGCCATCAGTGTCTGCATCCGACCGCCGGCAACAGTAGAACCCCTTCAGTCAGTACTCCCAGATCACCAGCACCAACGAAGTCTGTGTCACGACGGATGCCATCAAGACAGAACCTGCTGAGTAACCACTGTCCTCTACGAAAGCAGTACTTAGAGCAACTAGAGTCCACGAGGTCCAGTCACCTATGTCGGGCCTGTTCACCGGTACTGCCACCCCTGATCGTGTGGCCGACCTAGCTGCGCAATCAATGCTTAATGTGGAGGCTGCGCCTTACAGTATTCGGTGCATCGTGTGGTAGAGAGTCATTCTCAGGATGGTATAAAAAGCAAACCCGAGGGTGACACCTCCAGGATTTTGATTACTATTTCCTGTGTAGTTAGCACTTGTAGTGAAACAGTAAACTGTGCTCTGACTTTTTCTGACAGATCTGTGAATGAGAACCAACACAGACTTGAGAGGGATCCAGCCGGAGGACTCGTCGCCTCCCTGTTCTAACCTATTCCGAGGAACACGCCAAAGCAGTTTGCAGTCCTGAGATGTTGCACCTGCAGCCCGAACGAGCACCCAGATCACCTGCTGCAGCCCATTAAGCAGAGGAGATTGCCCACTTCAATTGAGGGAAAGCTGTAAACCACAATGTCAACATAGACCTGATGTCAGCTGGTGGGGCTCGACCCACTTCGCCCTTCACCCAGCTGTCCTAGCCTACCGCTATGGGGGAGCAAGCCAACTCTTCGGACCGGACGTCTCACACACTGTTATCTGGGGTGAGCAGCACTACCAATTAGTTAGTCACTGACACCAGCAGTCACCCACAGCAAAATGACTTCAAAGAACCTAGTATGCCACAGATACGAGTACAACTGCCCCATTCCTGCCGTGCCAACACGACGGGGCAATACAGAGACACCTTGGCGACCTTCTGTAAGGTTCCAGTGGCCATGTTCCCCGAATGCACCTCCAAAAAATTGGGGGCGCCCCAGCAAACAAAGCCAAGCGCCACACCAGTAATGCCAGTGCCAGGTGGCACTAAGCAGTTGTCAATTACTGCTCTTGATAAGTGAAACAACCTGCTGGTCTTAACTGAGAAGCAGCTGGCAGTACCTTTAACTGAGAAGCAGATGGCATCGCACCTAGCAGTCCATTAACAGCCATTAGGGGTGGACGAAGCTTCAAAAATTTGAATCTGAATATAATTTTTTAATATTCGGCTTCGTATTCTAAATCAAATTTTTCACTTCAAACTTCGAAACAAAAAAGTGCTTTTGAGCAACTTAAAATTATTTATTATTATTGGCCAAAAAAGCCAACGAAGACAACGCGGGCTTAACAACATCACAGTTTTTATTCGACTTATGCCACACACATGGCTGGCTAGTGAATCATGAAAACATAACCTCAACTCAACAGGATGCCCACAAATTAGTCCAAACTGCATTTCGGTGTAAAATAATTGTCAGTATCAAATTTTACTCACAAGATAACAAAACGGAATTGTTGGAAAAAAAAAAAAAAAAGTTTTGTGCATTTCATGTACGTGGGATAAAATCTGAGGAAGTGACTAACCTACACTCTACGTAAACAGTAAATGCTCTTGTTTGTAAAGTATTGTATCAGCTAATGAATTTCTACGGGATGAATGTTGTTACGTTGGCTATTTTGATTAGTACTCAGAATTAGAAGATGTAATCTAGAATTTTGATTATACTTACAGCATACAGTAGAATCCTATTGTAGCGAGCATGGAAACTGTGAGAACATGGGTATAACGACGTCTTTGTGAGGAACTGTCAAAAAAACGCAAAAATATTCCATGAAAAAATTGTAATTTTATGAGTTCAAACATGTGTGGCAAGATCATGTGAAGCAGGCTTTCAGTGGGACTCGTGACCGTGTGAAGTGCACTTTTATCTGTCTGCTGTTACTCCACTCCCTCGTTTCCCAAAGTACAACTGTGCCGCTCTCATGTGTCACATTTTTCTGCCTTACCACCTAGCTCCCCCTTTCTTGCAAACCAGGCGCATTATACTATAAATAGAATACCGCCCTTTCTACCCTGACACCGTTTTCATGACCCAGTTCTGCTTTTCCGTAGTCGTTAACAGTCATTATGCTGTTAACTGTGTTTGGTTTCAAATAACTTGGCGTGTGTGGGTCGAACATTATTTTTTAATGAAAACAAATTTCACTTA
Source organism: Dryococelus australis (assembly GCA_029891345.1). Classification (NCBI taxonomy): domain Eukaryota; kingdom Metazoa; phylum Arthropoda; class Insecta; order Phasmatodea; family Phasmatidae; genus Dryococelus; species Dryococelus australis. The sequence goes on along the minus strand of CM057000.1, from coordinate 115,859,544 downwards.
AACATAACAGTCCAAGTGATAACTGGAATCGAATAGAGCTACATATTAACAGATTTTCGCCGGTTTTTTCCATACTGTGGCATACTAATTAAAGATAGGGACACAACTACTATGCCGCGCCCAGTCATGCTACAGATGATCTAGGCGCTCACCTGGCCACGCTACCGAGGATCTAGAAGCTCACCCACCGCACTACAGAGGATCTAGACGCTCGCCCAGCTACGAGCACACTGCAATGTTTTCACTGCTAGTCCAAGTACACGAGTGATTTAATTTTGAATATGTATTTTCATATCTATTATCAATAAATGAAGTGCTGTGTTTTAAAAAAAACGTATCTCCAGCGATTGACGAGGGATTACCTATAATATACCTCATTTTAATGTTTACAGGCACGTGTCTTGGAGATTCCTTGCATAATTCATGCATCCTAATTTTTTGCACTAAAATCCTATAAAATAGGTGATAGAATTATGACAGTAAATACAGGTATTTGGTTTGAGGCGGTCGTGCAGAGCTGTGACGGGTGAGTTATCACTTGCAGGGCAGTGCTTGGGCAGCCGAGTAAGCAATAACGGGAAATGCTGCGTAGGCCGGGCAACTGATTGCAGGACAATGCTGCATAGGCCAAGCAACTGATTGCAGGCTGAGCGGCCATACTTACGTGGCGCTGTCAGATTTTCCGCTCATTTTCACGCAAACAGTTTTCATATAACAAGATATTCTTACTTTATAGTGGTTTGAACACAATTTAAAAGCAATCTTAGGGTGATTTTTAAGCAGTAGGCCCTACTGGGGATCAAAATTGGTCTGATTCGGACACAGCGAGGACACTCTAATAGCGAGGATCGAATCTGGAACCATGACATCTCGCTATAACAGGACTCTACTGTATATGGTTTAAATTTGATTTTAAAATCAATATTTTTTTTTTTTTTTTGCATTTAGTAAATGGACTTTATAAAAAAGTGTTTAGCTATTGACAGAGCATGTCGGCACGTATGAACGGTAAATGTTTCCGGCCAATGGCTAGCAATGTTTATGGTTCCAGCCAGCCCTGTGAGTGCCGTTGTGTGTTTATACGAGTATGTATCTTGTTGATGTTGTCGGGATATTTTATTGTTAGTTAATTTATTTTTATTTTTTTTCTTTAAGCTTTCTTTAACCCTTATATTGCGTTTTCTTGAATGAAGTGTTTACCGCTTCTTTCCGGCATTTTCCCTTCGCCATCCGCAATGAAGCAACAAAAATATAATTTATGTATATAAGTTTAAGTGTGTTGGTTTCAGGAAATGTGCGCAGTGTTAAGTTTTAGTTAAGTAAACTTGCAAGAATTGCCATAGAAAATCACGTGTTCAAAAGGTTGCGAATTTTACTAAAAGTAAGTTAACATGTTTTGTAAACAATGTATTTGTAAGCTGTTGCTATAATTATCTAAATATACATGGTCTGAAAAAGCTGAACTTTCAACACTTTTGTAGTGTGTGAATATTTGTTTATTTGCCTATATCGTAAATTCAATGAGCGTAAGGTTAACTTTGGTCAAAGTGCATGTGTGTACATATTGCTGCATCTGTACAAATATGAACAGCGACGTATCACGTTTTGTTTTTACATTGAAGTTAAAATTTTAGAAGTTACAATAATATAAACGTAATTTCTATAAGAGCAAAATTTTCCACTGCTCCATAAAAACAATGCCATTTCATGAAAGATGTTAAACTAAAGCCCCCACCCCTCACTATTTCCTTTTTGCCCCCAAAATAAAATAAACTGAACCCCAACAAAGTTGACTTGACAATTACAAAAATAAAACAGGTTGGAATGCCAGCCTGGCTATAATACCCTTCATTAATTACTGGATGGAGGTTAGCAAACGTCAGACTGTCAGTGTGTGCCATTACGGGAAACACGAGGAAAGAGGAAAATGCAAGTGTGCATTGGACTCAAAACATTTGTTTACAAACGTCTTTTTCTTCAGTGACAAAACAGCTGTGGTGGAAGGATACATTGTGGCCGTGCTACTTTTATAGAACTGTCAAAGTTTACCCCACTTACATGAAATGGACAATGGCAATAATAAAGGAATGGAACAGTTAGTTTACATATTTGTAGAAGACAAAGAGAGAGATCAAACAAAATTTTAACAAACTTGACACTCCACAAAATTAACTCACGTTATTTAATAGCATATACGTATGCAAAGTAATAGAACCATATTAATATTGAATCACACTATTTAGATACACAATTTGAATAAAGAGTACATAAAATAACAACTGGTGTGTAAAACATGAGCACTGCAATTAATTATTCTGTTTTGCATGTTCCACGCTTTGCTGAAAGAATTTTTAGTTTCTTATTTAGTATTATTTAGCATTTAAGTCAATAAATATGCTGATGTGATGAAAAATTATTTTAAGTCTTTAAAATAGGTGTTACTTTTGAATATCCCTTTAAGCCTGCATTAATTTACAGTTTGTTATTTAGATTTGGTTGGCATAAAAGGCAATATGTGTACTTACATAGTAAAAAACTGTGACAATTTTCTTTTTTAAATTAGTGGAAAACATTTTGTTTTTATCTGCCTTTTACCTAACATTTGAAAATGTATCTATTTATTAAATTTCAAAAAATAATAATTGTTGCAATGTGTACTTGTCAACAAAATCCTTTGATTAGATATTTGATTCAACATTCACAAATACTTTAACAAATTTGTTTTGAAATTAAATTTCCAACTTCACCCATCCCTAACGCAACAAATCAGTGCGACTGCAAATAAATAAAGATCTCAAAACGTTGAATTAGTTAATAGGTTGGTGTGTTGAGTGTTTGTTTTGACATTATTCCCAGCACACCTTAGGTTAACCCGTATATATTTTCGCCTTAGCTATCTCTTTTTCTTTGATATCTGTGTAAATGTAAAGAAAATGAGTAAGGTATGCCAAAAAGAAGCAACCAAAGACTGAAGCTGGGAGAGCAGGTTGCAAGAAGAGAGCAACTTTTCTTAATAAATAATTGTTATTTTCTTTTCAGTGTCATGTTTTGCTGATTGCATTTGAGTAATCATTTTCCTAAATGATGTGTTAAATATTTTCAGTGAGCAAGCATGGACTTTATAAGAGTAAGGCTGCGAGAAGATCTGAGAGAGAGAAATTCAAAAAAATCCATACTAGTACCTTCGAGTAATTGATTTGACTTAAGGATGTGTTGGATTCATTTCAGCCAACAGCTATGGACTTAATAAAGAGTAAGACTGCAAGATCAGAAACAAAACAAAGCAATCTGAGTCGTTGTATATTTTCACACGGGTACATCTTTTTCCTATTATAAGACTTTACTCTTTTGTTGTATTGTGAAACACTCATGTATGTGTGTATAAACCCCCAGCCACTTCACTCTACAAGGAGCCCCTTAGACAAGAGATGAATCTGAAAGTGCTCAGCTCTATGGAAAACCCTTAATTTGTAAATAGTAAAGACATAACAATAGCATGCCGTGAGACTCTAGGAAACACTATAAAACCTCAGTGTAGACGGCCACAGCAGTGCTGCAGGTTAGAAGTGTGTGCTTAAAGATGGTGACGCAAATTGTTGTAGGATAGTGTGTTGGAAGATGTTTCCACAAACTCATATTTTTTGCATACAATTCACGTGTTTACAGTACATCACCAAGTGAGAATAAGTTTGTGAATCCACTGGCATCCCGATTACTGGCAACCGTAGTAGTGAGGAAGATAGAACTCCCTGGGTGGGAAACTATCTCATTCCGCCTCACTATGGGGTTTGACTCCCCTCGTTTCAGATGGTACACTTCCATAAAGTGGCCACCCATGGAATCCGAAACCACCACGACCCATCGGGCCAATAATCATTAGCCAATCACGCCACGGTAGGCTTATATAAGATCTCGAGAGGGGAGTCAGCATCCTAGCCACTTACCCATCGAAGTAGGGCACACGTCACCGCAAACAAATTTTCTCCCGTTCCACCATCCCTCTGAGAGTGGTGGCTGAGAGGAAGGGTGATTGTGACTTGAGAAAACTCTTTCGTTTCAGGCTGCTAGATATCAAAACTTGAGCGGAACATTATTCCTCTACACAGTTGTGGGTTCCCAATACAAGGAGCATGTTCTGTTTCTGTGCTCTGAGGTCTGTTTGATTGCCTGCAAACGGCGGCTAGTAGAGGGAGACACTCTCTTCTTCTCCAAGGGAATTGGTTACAGCCCTTTTCCTTCCTTGCAGAAAGCTAGTGGAGTGCCGGAGGGAAATGGAGCAAGGTAGTGCCTGCAAAGAGCCGGATGCTTCCACCAAAGCAGACCCAACTATCTGTGTCCCTCTGTAGCTTAACTACTGAACAAAAAGCACGATTATCCTAGAACATGTTTACAACAGATACCAATGGTTTTATTTTTCCATGAGCTCTGTAAATTTTTAAAGTAACACGTATTTCCGTGTACAGCGATTTGGATTACTAGTAATTTATATTGGGCCAGTAATTGTTACTTCTACGTCCATTACACAACATGTTGTTCTCCCCAAACCCATTTCCTTGTTTTCGTGTTGTTACTATATTGTATTAATAAAACAAAGAAAGTGGGATGCGCATGGGTAGTTTTTAAGCAATTCTTACGTTATTCCACACAATATATTTCCAACTTAAGTATCAGTAATAGCACAATTACTGCTTTGCAATAGTCGTCGTTGGGTTGGCTAATGAAAGTGCATTAACAAGCAAGTTCCCTGAATTACTTTTATTTCAAGTCTTAACATATTAGCTGTAATGTTCAAAGTGTGATAACAACTACAATTACTGTCTTGCAAATGTTAACCCAAATTCACTGTCTTGGATAAATTCAAAAAGAGTTATCAAATATATATTTAATTTTTTGCAAGGTTTTATATTTTTGCTGTTACAACATACAATTTTTTTTAGACACCAATGTCAGTCTATAAAAACATTAAAATTTGTTTAGCATTACAGTACGATGGTAAGTGAATTAGATGACAGTGTGTTGATAAAATATACAGCACCCACTTAATTCACCAAATGGTGAAAGGATACATACTCTAAGGTAAACATTTGGTGCTACTCTCATTAAACTGTCAAAATCTTGCTAAATTACGCAAGACAAAGAGTATGTACTGTTTGTAGTCAGCCCGCTGTTATGTGTATTGAGTTAACTGTTGATGTAATACAAGCAACAAAAAAATCTATGACAATGAAAAACTACCAGAATAGTAGTTCTCTTTTCCAACACTACCTTCCATCAAATATAGACAATTTTCAATTTCATGTAAAAGCTGTTCCTCTTTTAGAGCTTGTAGTGTGTGAACTATTTAACTTGTATTTATCCAAGAAATGTTAATCATGAAATTGGTTCAGTGAACTGAACAATTGAAAATCACAATGTGAAGTCCTAGGACAGGTTACCACAACTAGAACTAACCATTGATAAATAACTCAGATATATTAACCATTTCAAAATGCACAGGCACAATATTTTTCACTTATTATTTATTAATTCATTTCAATACACAGAAATACATAAACAAAAATTGACAGTGGTAAATTGACATTACTTTCAAAAATACAAAAGAACATAAATGTACGAAATACGAATGACCAAAACTATAGTACAGCCACAATATGAGTTATACAATTTTTGTATTACGAAAAAATGTAGCAAAATGTCAAAGCTACAACCATGATAAACTTCTGTGGTTCCATGGCAAAACCTTACGAAATTTTGTGATTTTTCAAGAGGATAAATGTGGAATTAGGCTAGTGTCTCAAAATATATATGTAAATTAAAATAATCACTATAAAGAGCTTCAAGATTTTAACTAGGTCTGATATAAAATTCATATTCCTTTATCTTTGATCAGTTTAAGGTTATGGACACACAATAAGTTCTAGCAACAAAGTTACAATAATTGTACTTGGTTATGGATAATTATTGATATTTTTCTTCTAAAGCAGGAGCTTTTAGAACAAATCTACTAGGTGGGTTCAAATGAACTTTATGGATCTGACAAGGTCATAATTTTTGTTAACGAAAACGAGTGCTTAAAACATTTATTTTATTTCAGAGGCATAATTTATTATTCACTTAATTTAGGAAACTGTATTGGTATTTTAAGGCAACATTTACAGAAGAAAAGCTTCTAACATACCAAAGTGGCTTCGTTACTTCAACTAAATCAAAATTAAGGGAAATTTGGGAAAAAAATATCATTAATTTAGTTGAGTATTTGTGAATACAAAAATTACACATAAATAAAAACGTTGAGGTGTACTACAGCCACAATATTTCCTCTAGGCCAGATTGCTTGAAGTGCTCACTTGGCTTCAAAGGGATTGTTGGCAACTCTTTCTGATCTGGGTCACTTGATCTCATTTCTAACATCTCACAAGGAGTAAAATGAGACAATGAACCAAACAAATATTTCACGATGGACATCAATTGTCATCTATAAACAGCTGCAAGTTATAATAAAGCCTATGTAACTTACTTATTTTGCCATGGAATCAGAAAAGTGAAGCTATGTAATTTGTTATTGTCATATTTTCAGGTAAAATACTGTGTGAACAGTAATGACATTTCTTATCTGTAATAAACATTACGACCTAGTTTTTTCATTACTCCAACAGAAGAAAGTAACACAGTTACTCCTCAAACAGGAATACTATATAAAAAACACAGTTGACATAAACATGATCATTTTTTTTAATTGTAAGGAGCTACCTTTAAAATAGGTTTCATAAACCCAAAACTTATGTAATTTTACACCTGTTTTTGGAAGTACTTTAAAATGGCAAAACGCAAGTGTCGCCGCCTTCTACTCAGCCTTAGCAAGCGCACTGCAGTGACACGTCTGTTGCGCTCGTACAACCACAGCATGGACAAGAAAGACGACAACACCAAGACATGTTCATCTGCCAGTTTCATTGCTGGCTGAATCCTCCCAAATGTCCAATCAGAGTTCATTGTTGTTTCTGCGCTGTAGATCTCTGATTTCAATAATGTCTGTCTTAAGCCGCAGTTTTATAATTTCCCTCCATATCTCCTGCCTGTGCTCTCGATTTTCTATGCCCAGTCTCACCAGTGTTGTCTCACTGAACCTGATGAGTGTCCGGCCAGTGATGTCATGCTGCAAGAAACTGCACTTATATTACTTGTAAGAAAACAACGGACAAACATTACAGTAAGCAAAATACACTCAATGCCAAGAAATGTGTGCAACCATCAAATCATTAGAAAACCATGAAGTTTGGTAATGAGACACAGCGATGAACTATTTGCAAATTATAAATTTTTGAGTGATGGCTAGAGACCTGAAGAATTCGTGAGATCCATGAGCTGCAGGCTAGACCCCATATTCTTATGTGCAGTCATGCAGATATGGACAGCTCATTGGTTGCGTTGTCTCAGTGGAAGACCGTGACTGGATCTGTAGTCTACTACGTGTTTATTATTGGTTCAGCATTTTCCAGGAGGTGTCAAATTATGTGAAGACCAATTGAGGAAGTAATTAAAAATGCACACAATTTTGGATATAGTTTGTCCCAAAATGAGTTCGTGAATTTTTCAGGTCTCTAGTGATAGCACACACATGTACATCAAACAAGGATGCTGCTATCACTCTTCATGTAGCATATATAAACATTCTTCACAACATCATGTGGTGTAAACAATACTTGCCAGATAATAATCTATAGGTATGCTGAGAAGACGTACAAAATAACAGTTGGATGAGTTTAAGATATGCTTGATAAACGGGCTGCGAAAAGCATGTTGAGTAGCTTCCTAAACTGCCTCATTCTGATTCTATTCGGATCATGATGTGAATAATGGACATGTGAAGATACCCATACATGGTGGACTGGTTCTAGACAATCCTGATATATTACCAAAAGGTAGAACTGTTTAACTGTTACACAAGCACTAACATAGCCAGCACATTACTTTTCCCCCCTATCCACAATATTTTGCAGCTTCAATGAAACACTATCAGTACCAGAACCATTTTCATATTCTAACAGGTAAATCTGTAATCCGTGTGTGTTCTAACAACCCTCAACATCATTATTTTCATTAACATTGGTGTTAGCAAAGAGCAAAACCAAAATTCTACAACTGGCAACAACATAGTCTTTGGTAATGAATCATGCTTTACTTTGGGAATAGATGACCACTAACATGGAGTTTCCAAGAACTGAGGCGAGTGTTACAATCCCTGCCCCACTACTGCCAGGGTGATCTGGAGAGCCACTGTACATGATGTATCATGGTAATATTCGTAAACTGCTTGTAAACAACACCTGTGAACGGATGTTATGTAGTAAAATCCTCTCATGAATATAGACGAGTAAAGGTTATACAGGTATAAAGCACAGTGATCAAGCAGTGTCGGAATATCACATGGACATAATTGCACAGAAACACTTTTATTTTTGCACAATAATATGATTCAACACGGAATGAATCACAACATAACATGCTTAATAGCACTCGTAAATCATATACATTCGCACAGTCAAATTCACATGATACACTGAATTTATGCACATTCACAGCATACAACAGCCACGTAAACCAACATTGATGCACATCTGTTTACTGTCTCTGTGCATCAGGCGGGAACCTAGTTAGCAAGTAGCATCGGACGAGGGCGGTGGGTATGTCGTGAGCTCCGGCTTTTCCAGCGCGCGCCGGCGGCATTCATCATTTTTGGTATGGACATTTAATTGCAATAGACTTTAACTAATTCCGGAACATTTTTATCATTTAGCCACCCGGTACACCACCTTCTCTTCCCACGGGAATAACATCCCCCCGGGAAGCATAATTCTGCCATCAAGTCATTTTTGCAGTAAGACTTTTTCGCAGTGTAACCGCCGTGGCCGGTCTTGTTTGCCACATTCTCTGCATGTAAGTGCTCTCCTTCCTAGAGGGAGATTTAATCATATTGGCTAAATGCTACTGTGAACTGAATGGTATGTAGTTTATTTTGACCGATCTATGCGCTCTATCTTCATGGCGACATACTTATTAATTATCATGATGAAACATTCATTACACTGAAGCGAACCAATTTTTATTCCTAACAAATATTTTGGTAACATTTTAGCTTTGACATTGACACAAGGGTAATTAAATTACAACATAAACTCCAGTACACAAAACAGGGTCAATGAATCATTTCTACTACAAAAACTATCAACAAAATTGTGTGAAAACTAGCTAGGTTATGATTGAACATGTTTTCATTACAAGTTCTGAAACAGAGGTTATGTTGGCTTGACTGTATGTAGCATGACATGCGAGCACGCACTTTTAAGGCCCTGCTACAATGAGCCGATCGTTTGCAATGCAATGCCGTGCTGGTTGTAGCAGTCCTGCCTCCTGCTGACCTAGCCACTGGTCTACTCTTCACTCTGTATTCTAATCCAATTACTGTATGACATAACCTTCAGCTTAGGAGTGGGACTACTCAGAGGGTACGTAACTCTAGACAGATTGGTAGACCAGAATTCATTAACCCACCATTTATTGTATTAATAATGACATGTTTTGTGATGTCCGTTAAATACACAACATCTAATAACACAAATATTAATTCTCATCAATTTACAGGAAGTACAAGTTAATCTATTTGAGGGACCCTATGTGGACTGCCTAACCTTGCCAGAGTTATTATGTTAGGATGACTGGGTAACGGAACTCGAGAAGTAGCGTTACGCCTAACTGCTACGCGGATTATGCTCACCAATATATCAGACTGCAGTAAGGCCTGGTCTATGGTGATGCCCTCAGCTTCGTAGTCGATTCCGACATGTACAATACTGACTGCCTTCTTGCACTGTGGTGACCCCTGGGGGTGATGGGGGGTGATGCCCTGCACGGCGCTTAAATACACACCAGCTCGCCCGCAATGTGGTGGAGCATGTTTTCCAAACAATTACCTTGCTCCACAAGCTATAATCTGTGTTGAACCTTAGGAAGGTTTGTGTGCGGCACCTTGGTTGCCACTTCACTTACCCCCCCCCCCCCCCCCGGCTAAAAGACAGCCGTCCTAGCTGCAGCAGTGGTAGTAGGAGTGAGAGTAATAAGAATCTTTGATGTGAATATGTATGTAGTAGTGCTGTAGAGGCAGAGGAGCGCAAACCGGCAAACAGATGGTGGCATACGCGATAGTATTTATATGCAGTATCGGAGACGTAAGGCTAGATTCGAGTCACCATTTTACAAGGAGTTATAAGTGTGTTATACTCAAAATGGATTGGTTTTAAGTTTTATTCAAGTGGCAAGGCAAAAATAATAGCAGTAATACTTGTTTCAATGTGCATCAGAAATTATAAAACTGCATTAGTTGGGGGCCCATTAATATTTAACAACTTACTCAACAAGGTCTATGCACGTTGTATAGCGAGCCCACAGGGGAGAGGGATGTATGTCCAACGCCACATGTAATAATTATGTTAAAGAAACCCCCAAGCACTACGCAGTTGGACATGGAGACAAGGAAGTTTGAATTTCGCGCACATGGTACTAAGACGCTCAACAACGCGCCAGGAAAATATTTCTCTTTGAGAAAATACCTATTTGCAAGGAAACATGCCTGCTGGCTGAATCATAAAGTCTTAACAATTCTTACTAATATTCCATATTTGCAATTAAGAAATAACGTAAAAGTGATGTCAAATATATAAGGAACACTTGAACAAGTTGACAATTGTGACATCAGTAGTATATGAAGTAATGATTCAACAGTTGGCAGCGCCAGATGGGCAATTCAATTGTTAGTAGTGGCATCAAGTACAATACTGATGTGGCGCTTTTTGCCATCATGTGCCTTGGCCTGTGTATTTACAACCTCAAGTTACTTGGATTCTAGTGTTATTACACATATTGTCTTGGAGCGAACCAGATAAGTACATAGTATACATAGTCATTGCTTGCAGAATTAATGAACACTGGTTGATGTGACATGAATGTTTAAAAAGAAAGTTTTGTTTGGAATAAAATATAGAACAGTAGTGAAAAGGTTCGTAAAAGGAAAGTTCTGCAAGAATATTGAAGCGATGTTTCGTTGTATAAAAGTTAAATTATTCTGAAAAGGAAGATTATAATTAATCACCATTACGTATTAACAAACATTTTATTTCCACAAGAAGAAGTTGATTATAAATATGTGAAATTTGCAAGATGATTTAGTTCGCAGATAAATTTGGAAGAGGACACTACGTAGTATCCAGCGAAGTTCAAGATGGTAAAAGGAAGAGATTCACGACGGCGAGAAATCCCATCTCATCAAGGTTAGATCTCAATTCCAGAGTCAACTAGGGAGTACCTGTACAGTAGGGAACATTCCAAGGCAGATCGACGAAGAAGCACGACACTCACCCACCCGAGAGCAGCGACAACGATACTTCATGAGGTTCCATCAAGTTGGCGAGAGAAGGCCTAGTATCGTTTACCAATCCGGAAGCTACAGTGTCAGATAAGTTCTCTGCAACCTTATCAGTACTAACACTGGGTCAGTGACAAAGTTTAGTTCATTTTATTGAAGTAGTCATTGCAATAGTGCTGTTCTTTCCAGTGCTGATAATTGGATAGATGAAAGTTAGTGATATTTGATGTAGGATTTTCATAATTTACATTGACACTCGATTTTGCTGTAATTTGGAGTTTTGACCTATCTTGAATATTCATTAGAGGAACACTTAATTTATAAACAGTAAATATCTTTTAAAATTATTAATTTTATTAAAAGAAAATCAAATCTTACAAGACTATTTAATTATAGACTTTTGCGTATAACATTTCCTGGTCATTCAGAATTTCAATATTACTATAATTTTTTTCTTTGATGATATACAATCTTATACTAAATCGGAGTTGAACTGAGATATTTATGAATAAGAATACGCATGTTAAATTAACTGTGTGACAGCTGATGGTAGAAATAAGAAGCTAGCTATAACAACTGTTTAAAATAGCATAATTGTTGAAGTGAACAGTTTTGAAGTTTATTTCTTTAATTTGAAACTAGCTGTCACATCATCAAGATGCTATTTATGAATTCATTGCTCAAATAAGTAATTCTTAACGAAGTACTTCATGAAGTATGACACATTTTGCCAAACAAAGCCTTTGACTATGAATTGCAGCGTAAGTTGCACATTTTGAACTGCCAGGTTCCCTTTGTAAAGCTAAGTAGCTACGAATTAAACTTGACTCCAACAAGACCATTTTACTATACCACAAAACTATATCCATTCATGAGGACCTATTAAACTACTAATTTATGCATCTACAATTGATTACAAAGAGACCAGTATGTCTAGCTCGCGAATTCTGTAACACTATTCTTCCTAGCAACCACTGGATACAGGTGCATCACTTGTATGTAGCTTCAAACCTTTTTAGCTACATCAACTGTCACTAATATAAGTACATATGCTTTTTTATGTTTTATAGATGCCTCAGCATTCCAATAGTTGATGTTCATTGGAACACTATGCAAGTTTTATTTAAAGTCACAACTTGAAAACAAAAGCATCAAAATACTGCCCCTCTTGGAAAGAGACAAACTTACTTTTGTGATAAGTTAACAAACATACTTATAATATACTAAATAGAAAATTTACAGAATCTATTTTAAAAAAACACATTTACAGTACCTGCAGAAAATTTTCTACATACAGAGGATAATAGTCACTACAATGTCGCCTCAACCACTTTTGCACATCTGCAACAGTCCACAGATACACTGGCCTGGGTCTTGCTGTCTTGATCTGTAACAATTAACTGTGTTACAGTGTTAAAAAGCAAAAGGGTGGAGATAAAATTAGAGTGACAAAGTAAAGCCCCACAATAACACCTTTCAAAGACATCTCTTCCTTCTCCCCTTGACCACCCATCTCTCTTTATACTATCCCCCTTAACCTATATTGACGTCACCCTCACTGTGCCGCTTGGAAGGCAGCCCACTGATGCTCTACTTATGTACCTTGTGTACACATCACCATCACAGTTCATGCAGGAACAGGTCTATGAACCGGATCATGACATGCTAGACCCATTGTTTCGAGAGAATACTCAGCTCATTGTGAGTATAGTACCATTTAGAGGGGGGGAAGGGGGGGGGGGGGTTGCACCCCTATAACAGGAACCGCCTCTGATGAAGATAAAAAAAAAAATTAATGGATTAAAATAAGTAAAAAAATAACATCATCAATAAATAAGAATAGCAGAAAACTGATTATACAGGTAAACAGACACCAACTGCCAAAAACAAAACAAAAATAGCTGTCCTCCGTTATTTTAACTCTCATACCTGTGTCGCAGTTTACCTCGCATGACAAAACACAGCAACCTAACGTAATATTCTAAATAAATGACCAGGATTGCTTCTTGGCACTAAATTTGTAGCAGATTCATAATCCCCAAAGCACTAACTTGCACCTTCCATTTCTCGTAGTAGTATTTTTTGTGACTTTTAAGCAGTTTTTTTTAGTATAGGTTTCGGTGGAAAATGAAGTACAGATGTTGCTTGATTTCTCCATTAAAGTGTGTTTTATGTTTATAGCTCTGAGAGTTCTAATTCTCGTATGTGAAGAGCAGGACACAATAGCAAAATACGAACTTGGCACTTCGTACTGCTGTTGCAGTTGTAAGACCAGTCCATTGTACAATTGTGCGAACAAACGCGATAAGGACAGTGAAGTGGAAAAATCACGTCAGGAACAAACAGTGCTGCAATTTCCAAATTACCAGTTGCCTAATTGGTGCAGTAATTTGCTATGCACTGGTCAAGGGGCAATTACTCTCAAAGCCAAGCAATGCCAGATGTCATATCACCGGGAATGCCTAACCAAAACCAAACTTGTTACCGCGATGGGACTTGAATTCACGTGCCAACAGAGTAATGCTAGCAATGGCATACAAAATACATGTAGGATAGTGCAAAATTTCCTGACAGGGTGTGAGCAGCAAGTCAACGCAGGTTAATACCACAGATTGTCAAGGGGAAAACAGCAATCATATCAAGCAGTGTCAAAATTGTGGTGTCCAGACGCATGAGAGGCACGCGAACTGCAACGAGCGAGAGGGATCCATGTGCCGAGACTGCGCAGCGGTTGTCCACAAATACACGCAGCTGTCACACGCCAACAACGCACACGTGGCTAGCGTAAACAAACCAGCACCGCCCAACCAGTTCGCACCATCACATCCCGGTAGCCACAATTACTGACACTATCCTACACCATTATTCAAAACAATTTTACCAACCTTGCCACAACATACCCGTCCATGTAGCCCGTTACACCATATGCAGCAAGCAACTTTGTGACACCACGTGTCAGTGAACAGCTACGAGAGGACGGGCAGGGAAATGACACCATTGCAACCATCACTACACCACAACCACCAAGGCCAATTGCAATGAAAACCCCAGCAAAATTCCAGACTTTGCAAACATTTGCCGGCACACCAACTGAGGATACGACTGCCTTCATCACAGAGTGCACATCGAGGCTTACCAGATACGGCAATTGTGAGGAAGAGTGGACAAGTTGCATCGGAGAGTAACTCCAAGGAGAAGCCTGTTCTTGGTGGGTATCTCTCAATCATTACGGATTGCAGTGGAAGGAGTTTCTCCAGTCTTTTCAGTGTCGTTTTGGGGGCATACATCATTTCAAGCGCAAAGCAAATTGACATTGGAGGGGCAGCAATCCAACGAGCCCCTGATTACATTCACCATCCGCAAGACACACATGGTGCGGCGGTTTCACCCCCATCTGCCAGAATGCGAAGTGCTCAAAGTCGTGGCGGAAACAGCTCGCCTTGGATCTGTGCAGCGCTAATTCCACTCCTTAACGAGACATTGGAGGAACTGATGTATGTCGCCATTATCTTAGAACAGAATCCGTGTCAACCACACTGCGATCCCGGACCTGCACGATGGGGCCAAGAGCACCAGAGCGGAAGCGGGAAAAAACCAAGTGCAGAGCAATGTGTGCATAACCAAAGAGCTTTCGTACAGAATCAAAGCAAAAATCATTACAGCCATCCCGGAACCGATAACTAGGCGAAACTGAACAAAGTGCCGCCTCTGGAAAATATTGAAGTGAAAAGTACGGAAAACACAAGTTCAAATGAACGGTGGGATAAAAGTCAACCGCTCCCACATGAGCATCATACTGCCCAGAAGAAATTTTCTACTGGCATAATCAATGCCCTCACAACCGCATTTGAAGAGATTGCAGAACAACAACAAGGAGCAGCACGGAAATGGAAAGCAGGGGTGAAGGGGCCAGATGCTCCTCCCACCCCAATCCCGCAGCAAGGTAAACAAACCAGATTGACACCACAACAGAGCCTCATCAATAACATTATGCGCACGACTGCAAAATTCATTCACAATCTTGTCACAGTAAATGGTCGTCATAGTCATAAATTAATTGAAACTGTGGCTTCACATAATTTCATCCAGTAGTATTTTGTGAGTGAAACCGACATTGTGCCTACTGATCATGTAATCACGCTAGCCATGAATCAGCATAGTAGCAAGCCAATAGGGCAAGCCGTTAGTCACTGTGTGTGTGCAGGATATTGAAATCACCTTCACTGCCAAAATTTCGCCAGACATAAGAGAGGATGCCATTCTTGGAATATTGTGGCTAACGGAACAGAACACCATAGCAGAACCAGCAGCATGTATAAACCATTTCGGTGCAAAAAGGTGAGTCCCAGTCTACAATTTTGACCGTCGCCCGATAGATAGTGCCCCCTCAATTCCCCTTGGGGAAATTAATAACGACATACAGCCAAAACATCAGGCCACTTTCCAACGCCCGTTGGACGAGCGTCGGAGCATTTTCGCGGTCCACGACACCTTGCGTCGCACTACGGTGGCAGAACATAAAATCCCATTGGAAAAAGGACGTATCCGTATTCTGCCGCGGACTTATTTGCCACACCAGGCAAAAATAATAATTGTCAGCAGATTCAGGAAATGTTGGAAGAAGGCGTAATTGAACCAACAAACAGTCAGTAAAACTCTGTGATTACATTGGCGCCTAAAAAAATTGGCACCGAGAGATTCTACGAGACTTCAGGACGTTGAACCAGATGATACGCAGTGCACTCCCACCATATATTAGCATAAAAGATGTGCTAAGTTCACTTGGCCCAGCCAAAATCCTTACCTCGCTAGACTTAAAAAGCAGGTACTAGCAAGTTCCTATCAAGTTAGCGGACCGGTAAAAGACAGCTTTTACAACCCCAGACGGACAAAGGTTTCAATTTTGTGCGATACCATTTGGACTAAAATATGCCCCACCAGTGACTTTCCAGTCGATGATGGTCAGAATATTGGAAGGCCTCATCGGAGAGTATAAACTTGCATACTTAGACAACATAATTGTATGGTCGGCCAGCTGAGAGCATTAAAAACATTTGTCTGTTGTGTTGGAACGACTGGCTATAAATGGGCTAACATGTGCAAGGAAAATGTCATGTGGGGAAACCAGCTTCAATTTCCTGGGACACGTAGTGGATGACATGGGGAACAAGCAGAATCCACCACCGTGCACCAGAAAACAACTTTGAAAAATTTTTGGTTTAATTAATTGGCTGAGAGAGCACATACAAAATTTTGCAGTGATATCACCACTGACAGACTTATTGTATCCACAGCATTGTTTCCAGTGGTCCAGCGACGTGGAAAACGCATTCTAGGAAAGTAAATAAAATTTTCAGTCCTGCCCCACGCTTGCTAGGTACAACCCAAGCAGACATTTGTACCTGCAAACGAACGAAAGTCAAGTAGGCCTAGGAGAAGTCCTTTGTCGGTATGACGACACCAGAAACTGGCAGGTCAATTGACTTTGCTAGCGCCAAACTCAGTATGACAGAACGCCGCTATGACGTTAACGAACGAGAGTGCCTAGGTGTCATGTGGGAAATGAAGAAATACAAAACGTACTTTTAAGTACCGCCTGTTCACCCTATGCACAGATAATAGGTGTTTGGTATGGCTCCACAATATGCACGAAGCATAACGCAAGTTAACAAGATGAACCTTAATGTTACAGGTATACGACTTTGTCATAGAACACGTGCCGGGGAAGGAGAAACAGCTGCCAGATATGCTCTCACGCACACCCACAGTTGATGTCATTATCAAGGACGACGCAGAGTGAGATGACATACTGCCCCCAAATACACAGGAAGGGTTCCAAAAAGTCAGTATACAACAACTCAATGCAGAAAATAATGACGTGCTCATTCACGAATTACACCACAAAGTGGAACTTGCACAGTAGGGATGCGCATTCACACAAGACAAAAAAATTGGTGCGCCATAGACAAGCGGTTGGAAACATGTTTGCCAACAGACTCCACTAAATGGTGACTGTATGTCCCCACGTGTGTGAGGGAAAGAGTGCTAGCCTATTCACACAGTGGCAATGTGGCGGGATATCCAGGATGCAACCAAACAGTGCAAAATGTCCATGAACATTTTTCTGGCATGGTCTGACAAGACACACACTGCATTTTGTACAACGTTGTGTTATGTGTAATTGGTTCAAAGCAAGGAGAACAGATGGCAGGCAGCAACAACAGCTATGGGTTGCACAAAAGCCCTTCAAAACAGTGTCTCTCAACGTAATGGGACCTTACTTCAGGACTGCAAAGGAGAAGCGCTTCATAGTAGTGTTCACTAATAATTTTTCGAAGCGGGTAGAGGCCTGCCCGATAAGCTGTGTACATGTCGTAAATATTGCCAAGGTGTTAAGTTATGTCTTCTTTGTGAGGTGGGGGGGGGGGGGGAGAAAGGACCTGTGTACTCAGTGGGGGGTTAAAAACCTCAAGACGGGTAATTACCATCCTAGGGCGAACCTCACGGAGCGTCGTAACCAGGAACTGAAAGTTCAGCTGCGACTGTGTGGGTTATCAGCATGCCACGTGGGCAGACCACCTGCCAGCCACCTTATACATCCTCTGCCGACTAGTGAATGCCGCCACCAGGAAGACACCAGCAAATGTTCAACTGGGGCATAACCTGCGTTTGACAAGCAAGGCCCGGGGGTAAGAGACCAGTGAGCCACCCAGTAGCAACACACAGCGAAGATGTAGGTGACAATGACTGTGTGACGTATGT
Source organism: Dryococelus australis (assembly GCA_029891345.1). Lineage (NCBI taxonomy): Eukaryota > Metazoa > Arthropoda > Insecta > Phasmatodea > Phasmatidae > Dryococelus > Dryococelus australis. The sequence continues at coordinate 115,841,363 of CM057000.1, read as the reverse complement.
CAGCACCAAACGCAATACACAGAGAGATAACTGCCAACCACAACGTGGCCACCACCAACTTTAAATGCTGGAGATATGGTCTATGTGTGGGCTCACCCACAATCTACTGCCCGCAAGGACTTTTGCGCGGGGTTTGAGGCCAAGTGGAGTGGACCGCACAAGATCACAGGGAGCCACGGACCAACCACCTACTCGGTTTGGCTTGGGCGGAGAAGGGTTAGGGTGCATCGGAACGACATCCAGCTCGTGCCGACGAGGTTGCGCCCAACACCCTGCAACCTCATGATGGCGACCGCAATGCAGAGTTTCCCCAAGCAGCAGGAGAAGCTGCAGTTACAGCAGCACCCCCCACAGGAGGGTTTACAACAGACCGGAAACTTCGCAAAGAGGAGGGAGTACTACCCCCGGCAAGCCAGGATGGTGACAGCTCTGCCGAGCAGCCCGGGGTGGGTACTGAGAAGGAAGGCACACCAGTACCTTGCAGCAACATGCCACCAGCTGGGGCAGAAAGCCCGTGGCCACCCAGTGCACACGCACTCTGCAGGGAGTCCTAGACGGCCAACCCACGTGTCGTTGACGGCGCAAGGCCCCCAAGCGCCCTCCCTCAAACACCAGCACCCACACAAGTGCCAGCCCTTTCGGTGGGCGATCAGCCTGCTCATGTCACAATGCCCAAACCAACATCAGCACAGACAGCCACCTTCCCGATGTTGCCCGCATCAAGTGACAACCCGGGCCCCCCGTCGCAATATAGACTGCGTTCAGGGAGACTACGGGAATCAGCATCACTGGTGAAGAAGTGGACGTCACCAGCAGACCAACAGCAAGTGTGTCGTCACCGGCCGGGGGGGCCAGTACCACGTTATCAACCCCCTCCCCCCTGGCCACTGCCAGCCCAGGTTGCTCCCGGCGAAAGCAAAGTTGACGTGACAACTATAGAGAGGAAGAAAGTAGTGATGGCGAGAGAGGAAGTGGCGAATCGGCTAGCTCGTTCCTCCTCCTTCGGATACGTCTGCTGCAACAGCCACCACCTGTGCGCATCACAGGCGGAGGCATTCAGACGCCCTGCATATCAGCAGGTCATCATATGCAGCAACATCAATGATCACCACAGCCACCTGCGGCTCATACAGGCAACCATCTGTAGCAGCATCCATGGTCACACAGCCACCTACGGCACACGCGGCGTATCCTTTCATCCTGCGGCCAAGACGGTAGTGGAAACAGTTAACCTGCTGCAGGTAGCGGCTTCCGGCCTGCAAAAGGTCCCCAGGAGTGGAGGGTGGGAAGGGGGAGAGGAGGGGGTGCACGTGCTCGCATCTCTCTCCTAATAAGACTGTTTGCCCAGCCGTGCATCTAGCCAGTGCAGCCAGTGTCAGCACTCTACCAAGTGTTACGTGTGTGTGTGTGTGTGATGCGCCTGAGCGCTAGTGAGCGGAGAGCATGAATGCTTGTATACCCAGTGCGGAGTAGTGCAGTGCAAGGTGCAGAATGGAAATAGGGCCAATCAAAAAGGACTTAACTGTGACTGCCGTGAATTCTGAATAATGAGGTCACATTCATAGACATCCTAAAAATGCCCTTTATCTCATGTTGTGCTTTACAGTGTTTTATTTATTGTTATGGCTTTTCCACCTCACGTGTTTTCACATTCATATCATTCATTAAGTGTGCAAGTGATTTGTTTTGTTAGTTTAAGGCAAGAGAGAATTTATGCAAGTGTTTTCAGCTCCAGGTAAATAGTTTTAATAACCTTAAACATTGTGTTGGAGCAAGTGTACAGAAAATAGTTCCAGCTCGGCATGCCAACTCCCACCCCTAGAAGGTTCGGTCACCAAGCTGGAGCGTCAGTAGCATTTACGACTTGCGAGGGCACGGCCGCGTCACTCATCCGCGCTCCGACGGACAGCAACTTTCGCGCCAACCATTTCACTGCAATAGTTATGTTTTAATTTGTTGGAATCTTTTTCGTTTTCTGCCGCCAGAGAAGCCTGCCCTCCTCCCCTGTGGTTTTCATTGTCCAGGGCAGATTAATAATTTCAAATTAATCATTTTATGGCTTCGCGCCAATTTTGTACCATGTCACCTTAGCTGGTAGGCTGTGCACGGCAACCTATGTCAAGGTTCTTCTATAAGGAAGTGTTAATACATGGAAACGTGTCAAGAGATTTTGCGTGTTTTATTTATGTGTTTGGCCATTAGGCTTTTCAGGGCACGGGCCCTTAAAATCCTGTTTAAGCGCTACATGTTTATAAATGTTTGTGAGTTTCATTTATTTAATTTGAATGTTCAATGTATAATTCAGTATTAAGCACGTGTGGTCAGCTGATAGGCCACCAGTTAGCAACTGGTCAATATGCATATAAAATTATTTGCAAGTGTGCATGGATTGTAACCCCCCTTAAGAGGTTACCGCGCAACAAGCATAAATATTCTAAAGCACCAGCATGAGGAGATACTTAACACCATCTTCAGGGAAATTATGTCCTGGGTGAATGGCCTGTGACCAAGAGAATCAACTGAGTCTGCTCTACCAGAACTTCATGACTGGGTAGGTCATTGCTGGTTAGGAAAAGAGTATCCTATAGGAAGACAGTGGCTGCAAGTGAGGTATATGAGAGGGTGTGTAGGGATTTGGAGGCTATATTTATTGATAGTAGGAAATGGGTAGGTTGGGAAAGTGTTGGGAGGGACCAGGTTCACCAGACTGAGCAGGGAAAGAGGATTCTAGGTGATCTGCTAGGTAAGACAGTAGCTGGCTGCATGGAGAAGGTCAGGGCAGAGCAGCAATTGTTAAAATAGCAATCAGTTAGAAGCAAGGAAACAGAAATGGAGAGGATAGTATTGATGAGGCCGCAGGGGTGGAGAAAGGGGGTAAGCAATGTAGGATGGTAAAGCAGAGAACTAGTATAAAGATTATGGTGGAGAACTGTAGGAGTGTGTACTACAAGCTGGAGGGCTTCTAGGGAAAGGTTGAAGGATATGGGGCGGATATAGTGGTAGCTGTGGAGACTTGGCTGACTGAGAAAGTACTGGACATTGAGTGTAGGCAGGATAAGTTCACCATCTTTAGAAGAGAAAAGGATGGGAGAGGAGGAGGAATAATGGTGTGTGTAAGGAAACGGCTAAAAGGGGCAGTAGAATGGGTTAGTGAGGATGTTGAGGTAATGGAAATTAAATAGAATGGTGGTAGTAATAGGAAAATTACTTTGCTGGCAGCGTATAGACCACCAGGACAGGGATGGCAGACAATTGAGATCATCAAGAAGGTCGATAGACTAAAGGACAGGCAGTGGGTTGTTGTAGCAGAGGATTTGAAAATGCCAGGTGTGAAATGGATAGAGGGTGTAGAAGGAATGAGTAGCATGATGCAGAGAATGGCAGCACAGTTAGTCAACAGAGGATTAGTCCAGGTAGTAGAAACACCTAAGAGATGGAATGAGGAGGGTGTTGGGTCAGTGCTGGATGTGGTGTTGGTCACACCTAGGAATGCTGTAGCTGGTGCAATAGTATTGGATGGTATAAGCAACCATCATATCCCGGTTGTGGACATTGGGATTGGCAGGATGAGGGAAGAGCAAATGGCAGAAAGGTTGGTGTGGCAGTATGGAAGAGGAGACAAGAAGGGGACAGAAATCTTCCTGAGAAACAGGTTTACAAAATGGTCTATGTAGGAGGGTGTAGAGGGGTGTGGAGGGAGTTTAGAGGATTAATGGAGGTTATGTTGGAGAAATTTGTGCCAATGAAAAGGTTACGGCCCGGGGGAGATCAGCCATATTATGGATAGGAGATTTTGAAAATGAAGAGGAAGTGCAGAAAATTACATGCCAAGTGGAGAAATCAAGGGATGATAAGATCTAAGGAAATTATTAAACAAATGGGTAGGGAGCTTGAAAGGAAGAGCAAACAGGCAAAGAATGTATTTCTGGGGAACATGGTGGAAGAAGGAAAAAACAAGGAATGGGGGAAATTGTTTAGGTATGTTAGGAGGTTAAGGGGAGGAGAGGAAGGGATCCCTCTGCTAACAGGAAGGGATGGTAGGCATGCGACAAATGACCAAGAAAAATCGGATGCTGCAAGGACAATACTTGTCAGTGTTTGAGGCAATGGAGGGTTGGAGAATGGGGACAAACAGGGTTTGGGGGGTGTTTAGTAAGTTTAAGATGAGGGAGTGGGAGTTAGAAAAGGTAATTAGGGGTTTGGAGAACAGTAAGGCAGGAGGTCCAGATGGGATAGGAAACGCAGCACTAAAGTTTGGTGGCAGGGAGTTGGCAAAATATTTAGAAGTGCTGTTTAAAAAGTCCTTAGCAGAGGGTAAGTTACCACAAGATTGGAAGGATGCTATGGTGGTACCTATACACAAGCAGGGAGAGGATAGGGGGAGGCCTGGCAGCTACAGACCAGTGAGTCCCACACCTAGTACAGGAAAAGTAATGAAGAGACAGGTGGTGCAGTATGTGGTGAGGGTTATGAACAATAGGAATTGGTTGGAGGAGTCCCAGCATGGTTTCAGGAAGGGATACTCATGTGAGACTCAGCTGGCTAGGTTATTAGAGGATCTGGTGCAGGTAGTTGTAGAGGGGAAGCAGGTGGATGCCTGCTTCATAGATTTTGAGAATGCATTTGATAAGGTGCCCCATGGGACATTGATGAAGAAAGTGGAGGCATTGATACCGGACAGGAGGGTAGTGGAATGGATAGGTGACTTCCTCAGGGGGCGAAGGCAGAGGGTGAAAGTGAGGGAGGCAATATCGGAGGAAGAGGAGGTTACGTCAGGGGTACCACATGGAAGCGTGCTGGGTCCTTTGTTATTTACCATAATGGTAAATGACGTGGGTTTGGGGATTAGGGAAAAATAAGATTGTTTGCAGACGATTGTGTTGTGTATGATGAAGTAGGAGAGGGGTGCGGAAATTTGCAGGCGGACATTGATAAGATATGGTTGTGGACCACGAAAAATAAAATAAAGATAAATGTAAGAAAAACTAAGGTAGTGAGGTTCATAAGGAAGAAGGTGGATAAGCAGTGACATGTACAGATGGGAGGGGCAAGAGATAGAAAAGGCAGCAGAATATAAGTATCTAGGGATAGTACCGCAGGGAGACCTCAGATGGAAAAAACAGGTAGAGAGGATGGTTGCAAAGGGAAGAAGGGCTCTGGGTATGCTGGGAAGGGTGCTGAAGGGAGTCAGCTGTGAGGTGAAGGAGAAGGCGTATGACACAATGGTAAGGTAAATTTTAGAATATGCTGCAGCAGTATGGGACCCGTATGTGGAGGTGGAGGTGCGAGATCTGGAAAAGGTGCAGAGAAAGGCAGCAAGATTGGTGAAGCGTAGGTGGAGAAGGCAGGGGCAAGATGGTGAGGAAGAAGGGAACTATATATGAAAGAAATGGGTTGGAGCTCATTGAAGGACAGGAGGAAAGTTGAATGGTTAGTCAGGATGTACAGTGTGGTGAATGAAGAGGGAGGATGGGGAGGGCTATACACTGAAAGTTAAGTAAGGGGGTGTTTAGAAGAAGAGGAAACAACAGTGAGAAGCTTCAGAGGATGTGGAGGAGAATGGAGCGGGGTAGGTAGTCCATGCTTGTGAGGTCTGTGAGGGAGTGGAATGTGTTGAGGGAGGAACTGATATCTGTGAGAGGGGTTCGTAAGTACAGGTAGGGAGTGGAAAAGGAGTTGGGTGGGTGAAGAAAAGGTGAGAGAGCTCGTCACTGAGCGGTAGCCTAATTGCGAATGTATGTATGTATGTATGTATCGATAGCAGGAACACACCTTGTCTATACATAAACTACAACAATTGTAACAGAAAATAGTTTAATATCTAAAATATTCTCATTGGAGAACAGATAGCAACATCCTCCCTTCTTTTAGAAAAAAAAAAACTGCAGAAAATGTTAAATCTAAATCAAATAGGTAGGTTAGCTGTGTTACATTAGAAAACATAAGACTTAGTTAATGACTTACCTATCAACATATATTCACAAAATTTATAAAAACCAATATGATGTGATGGGTACTAAGTTTTGAACAATTGGTATAGTTAATTTAGATTTGTCAAAACCAACAGTTTTTGAAAGTGAATTTTTTATTCACTGTCCCTTCTAACTGTACCATTTTTCTTCACTGGAATCACTCTGGTTACCTAGTCTCTATTATAGACATCAAGAATAGGCTGAACTGTTGCTAAATCAAAGGTGGTGTTTTTGAAAAAATCAAAATTTCTAAAATGTTTTTCAAAATATTGTAATATTTTTTTGAAAGTATGCTCTGTTGCATGTCAGATTAAAGTCCTTTACAAAAGTTTTAAAAATGAGCTATTAAAGAACTCTCTAGCACCATTGGTTGCAGATAAACATACATTTTTCTATAAAACAACACAAATTTTTGTAGTTTATATAATCTTACGGAATTTATATTTAAAAAAAACTACAAAAGCAAAAATTTTAGAAACTTGTATTTTTAAAGTAAGAAGTACGACTAATAAACCATATATCATTCAAATATGAAATATCAAAGTTCAGACACTGGCTGTTTTGACATGGAATGACCCAAAAATCACATGAGATATTGGAGGAATGCGGTGGCCATTCTATAGGACCCCTCAGCTGATCCAAAGAGTAAACAATCCCGAACATGCAAGAGCCATGTGGAGCTGCTGGAAGATATTGTTTGGAATATCCTGGATTTGTGGAATTGCAAATTGTTCCAACATGTCCATGTAGGTAGTGCCTGCGACAGTTCGTTCAGCTAATAAAAGGGCCCTAACACTCCCTCATTACGCCACACCAGATATTAATACTAGTGCTTTCGCGTTTATGGTATCTGATCCATGATGATTTTCTGTGCCCCAGATTCTGCTGCTATTTTTATCGACTTTTCCTGAAACATGGAAAATGGATTAATCACTGAAACAGAATATCAATCTTCAAAAGAAAATTTGAGGTCTGCCACAATGCAGATAAGCACGCCCACAGCCAATGTTTTTCGCAGTGGCTCATCATTTGGCCGAAGGTGATGCAGTAACTGCACTATATGCGGATCGAGAGGGAGACTGAGTAGCGCTTTGTGCACTTATGCTTACGATACGTGAAGTTCGCGAGAGTAGCAACACGGATAAACTTCCTGGGGGTCTTGCAAACACCTCACATACCATACTGCAATACACACACACACATGCCACAGTATGCACTGCCATGCGCAATCCCAGTTAAATTGGCAGCAAATTACAAAAAATAGTCAAACGCTTTGACAATGTAATGAGCGTGTAATGTTCAAATTTATGACTACTGAAGTTAGTGTTTGTCTTATACGTGCACAAATGTTAATATTATTAACACATTTATCCTATGTTTATAAAAAACGTTTACACTTATTCCTTAATACCAATACTTGCTTCCCACCCAGGCGAACCGGGTTTGATTTCCGGCTGAAATGCTCCCGGATTTTTGCATGTGGGAATCATGTTGGAAGCTGCCGCTAGTCGGCATGTTTTCTCGGGGATCTCCCATTTCCCCACCCCTTCATTCCAGCACTGCTCCACACTCACCTCGCTTCACCCTCATCACCTCTCAAGACCTCGATGTTCAGAGCTGTCAAAATCTCTTCACTCACTAACTGACGCGTGAATAAAGTGAGTCAGTCAATGGAAATGTTTAACTTGCATACGGCAGAAAGATATAAAATTATGTGAAAAGCAGATATTAATCAGGGTTTTCATAAGTGCTCAAATATCCATGAACAGCCACAGCACTGCTATCTAAGTCTTTACTAGCAGCTGATGACAGCAACTGACCACTAAGGATGTATCAATTTTTGATGTATATGACTTCTTGATACCAGAGATTTGTTTATATGTGTGACGTAGTTAATGACGTCAGGATGTTGGACATATATTTGATTAGGTTGGTAGGTAAAAAAAAATTAGAATCCATATCAACAATTTGCAACAGTTGAGCATTTTTGATTTCATAAGTTGTAGGACTGTATGTTCTTTGGTTTACAGGCTAGTTGAAAATTCATGTCATTTTGTTCCGTCGTTCCGTTTACTGAAAGGTAGTAGTTTATGTGTCCAGAGTCTGCTATTATATGCATTTGTGTAATGAAATACGTACAGTAGTGCAAATGATGTGACTTTCGTGGAATAATAAGCAATAGTGTGGCATTACACATAGGAAGAAAATGGATATGTTTGGTACAGGTAAGTGGTAAAATGTAAAATTACTGATGTGTGTAACTGGTGTAATTAACAGTGTTGTAGACAGGTAATGTTAGGTCAGGATTCTGTAGCAGGTACCTAGTCTTTACCATTTGTAATCAATAATTGGATATGTTTGATGTTTGTAATGACATGTAGAATATGGTAGTTGGTAAGTCTTGTAAGGAATGAGGTAGTATGTTTACGCAGTATTCGATACAGCGAAGCATATAATATAGTAGAAATGGTAATTAAACAGGAACATGTGATTGTGTGTGGAAGCAATCCTTTTCAAGTGGTCAAAATATGAAACCATTACAGTGATTCATCCACATGTGACCCGTGATAAACACGGTGTGGCTGAACTACCAAAAATCATGAATCGTCGTTTATGATATATGTTAGTTTAGGCGGCACATTAGTTATTTCTTGACTATGTTTGTTCAAAATATGCAACCATTACAGTGATTCGCCCACACACGAGCCGTGATAAACAAGGTGTGGCTGAAGAACCGAAAAATTATGATGCATAGTTTACAGATATACGTTAGTGTTGGTGACAAATTAATAAATAATTGACTATAATTGTTCAAAATATACACTAAATACAGTGATTCTCCAACACATGACCCGTGATAAACAAGGTATGGCTAAAATACCGAAAATAGTGAATTGTCATTTACAAATCAGATGTGTTAGTTTTGGAGGCAAAATAGTAAATTATTGAATTTGATCCCTATGTGGTATCGTGTAGTACACTTGGGCGGATGGGCTCAATTGTACTATCCAATTCCACATGTGGAATCGGGTAGTGCACTTGAGCAGATGGGCCCAAAGTGTACTATCCAATACCATATGTGGAATCGGGTAGTAGGCCTACACTAGAGCGGATGGGCTCTTATGTACTTCCCAATACTGATGTACTTATATAAATGTTGACATTGTCCCAGCCCAAAAACCCCCACATTCCCATGGATGCCCCATTAGATTGTCATAAGAGAGGGATGGGGCAATAGTAAAAAACATATGACATCGACACCATATTGGTGACATCATAACTTGTGTGAAACCACACGGGAATCGGGATATATACTAGTCCCAAATTCTCTCAATATTGTCATCAAATGTGGTTTGTTTTATTGTGTGCTTATTGTTTCATCTTTCTGGACACAAGGCCAATGTTAAACATAATTTTTAAACTACTGTGTTTCTGAATGGATATTTAACAACCCATTTCATACTGTGAAGCCTTAAGTACCTGTATAGCTCTACTGTGAATTGCAGATTTTAATGTTGTGTTTTGTCATTTTTATTAACCTACTTTTATCGTTTACACATGTCTATATCAATTGTTCTTATGTAATAGTTTTTATTCCATCTTATGTGTATTATTTAGATTGACAATGTGAATTGCCTTTTGGAACTATAGGAAAATAACACAAAATCCACATATTTCTATCAAGATACAACATACCTTCGGCTTACTATTTGTCACAGCCTCATCCACCATTTCTCGGGTGATACGAAACAAAAATAAAGGTCATAACATGGAATGGACCACATTGGACTTTACGCATAGTAGAAATTCCTTTCGTCCTACTTATAATATAATCTTTTGGAATAATATTTTACTAACAGCTACATTTTATATTAAGTTACTAGTACAAGGTTGTTACAATAGTTAGTATTTAAGTTTCAGTCGAACTTCAACAGGGCTACATTTTAATACATCGGCGTATAGCCAGAAGACTTCGCATCAGACATTTTTTCCATCGAAAAATGTTATCTAAACATTTTTTGGGCCGAATATGCAAAAAAAAACATTGGTGACGAAGTTACCTACACGAGTCCAATCATATCCAAAATCATTTTACGTTCGTGCCGTTCGTATAAAAACACTTGACAGAAACAGTTTTGTCATGTTGGTGTTAGATCAGCTGAGACGAAAGTATAAATAAAAAACAAATGCTATTCACAGACCTTTCGTCAAGTAGTCTTATTGGTGAAAAAAAAATTGTTTGTAAACAAAGAATCTTCGGTCTACCACGTCTTTTAACTAATATTTGGTTTAACCTTACACACTCGTGTCGTGAGCTGAATAGTAATATGGAGTCTCATGATAGGGACAATGTGGCATCTCATAGTCAAATTTCAGACAGTCCAAAAAAAATTGCTGAAACAGTGAGCAGCCTTAAGATTCAAGACACTTCTAGGAACCTCGACACAAGTTCTGGATCCGCAACAGGTTAGTGTATTTATTTTAATTATTATGTGGGTCGGGGGTTTATATACGAACCCGTTTCCCGATGTTTACGTTCTTCGTGTGACGTCACCAATATGGGGTTGTTGACGTAATTCGGTGTCTTCTATTGCCCCATTCCTTTCTTACGGAAATCCAACGGGGCATCGACAGGAATGTGGGGGGGGGGGGGGGACACTTTTCAGCATTTATAGATTATGGTATCACAAACCAATTACAATAGAGCCCGTCCGGCCTATTAAACTAACGATAGAGCCCATCAGCTTTATTGTACTACCAGATACCACATATTGTATTGGGTAGTACACTTGGGCCCATCTGTTCAAGTGTACGATGTGATACCACCCTTGTATCATAGTCAATATATTACTATCTTGCCGCCTAAACTAACGTATGATTGTTGTAAACGATGAATCACATTTTTTGGTAAATCATCCTCACCCATTTATCACTGGTCGTGTGTGGGTGACTCATTGTCATGGGTGCATATTTTGAACAAATATAGCCTTTAATTTATTAATTTGCTGCCAAAACTAACGTACATTTGTAAATGACTAATCACAATTTTCGATACTTCATCCACACCTTGTTGATCACAGCTCGTGTGTGGGCAAATCACTGTAATGGATGCATATTTTGAACAAACATAATCAATTATTTACTAACTTGCTGCCTAAATCATGTTTCTATAAACGACGAATCACATTTTTTGGTATTTCAGACACACCTTGTATATCACGGGTCGTGTGTGAATGAATTATTGTAATGTGTGCATACCTATATCACTTGAAAAGAATTATTTCCACACACAATCACATTTCCCGATTAGTTTAATACAATTACTGCAATGTTAAATGCTTCACTGTATCGCATACCGCCTAAAACGTACTACCCCGATCCTAACAGGACCTACCTACAACAACGTAATTCTACATGTCATTACAAACATTAAACGTATCCACTAATTATTTACAAATGGTAAAGAGTAGGTACCTGCTACAGAATCCTGACCTAACATTACCTAACTACACCACACTTTATTAAGACAGGTACCCAAACTTCTACTTGAATATATCAACACTTACCTTTACCAAACATTTCCATTTTCTGCCAACATGTGATGCCACACTCATTTTCATTATCAGATGTGGAACACATCATTTGCACAATGGTATGTATATAATTTTAAATTGAAAACACCATGACGCACCACATATTTCCATTTTAGCTCCGTATTAAACATATATCTGCCGAATGACACCATATAAACACTTATTATCACACTCTTATTTCAACAAACACTTCAAACAGTATTAATTCCAATAAAACAGGCAATAAATCACTCCTACATCTTACACATTCGACCGGGAAAATTACTGTCGTCAACTATGAAAACTAAATTCCTCAGTTATTACATTTGGATGCTTTACTCGTTGCATCTATTACCAACCTATTCTACTATACGCTCTATGTCTTGACATCATTAACTGTCACACTTATAAACAAATCTTTGATATCAAGATCTTATATACACCCCAAATTATAAATTCCTCGGTGTAGGGTGTGATTCGCCAAGGTGACCCGTGTGCACAGGAGGTTGGGCATATAGGACGGGGTACAACTCCGTATATGTATGGTACGCACAAAACACACATGTATTCAACATGCATGTCACAAACCCTGAAAGCATAAGTTATAATCTTAGGAACTGCTTACGTAGCCTATGTGTGTTGGCAATGTTGGTAATTTTGTAATGTGGTGTGCTGGGTGTGAAAAGAAACGAAAATGACAAAGTTTTGCTGGTGACAGCATATTTGCCATATTTTTTCCATCTGTTGCAGCTCTCATCCATTCCTTTCAAAACCAGGATACCTTCCTCTCCTTCCCCTATATTTTTAAAAAACCAAAACAGTTACCGTAACATGGCTTTTTGGGAAAAGAAATCTCGGAAAACTGTATGAATTAACATTACCAATCGCATTGAACATGAATTTAACGGGGCATAATAATATTCACACTACATACTTCTAGACACGATAATAGGGAGGGCTATGAAGATTTGGGGAATTGTAAATTATATCACAAAAATTGTGTAAAATTTATAACATTTGGGGGCTTAACCACGCTAAATGCAAGAATGCAACCTGACCTCATGGAATTCTATGATTCTTGAATCCCAAGATGTGTGTGTGGCGATGCGTTATCATGTGTCTAAGCACACACATGTCATTATTTTAAATTCAAATTACAAGCTTTGCACAATTTTAACTGCCTGCATGCCTTAAATCACTGTTTTGGGGATTAACACCCCTGCTGGAACTGGGACTCTGGTTCGGTGCATATGACTATGCTGGAACAGTATTTTTCAGTGCGAGGGGGCTACACATGAACATCATTTACACAGAATTACAGTAATTAAAACCAAAGCAAAAACTGCAACCTATCATGAAGTAAGTTACGTATAATTCAGTTAAGTCTTGTGCATTTGACATGGCTAGGTGCCAGCAGAATGTAAGTCCTTAAATTCCCACACTAACAGAACAATTCATTACAATGAATACAATTTCCATGCTAAAACTCGACTATGTACAACCCATTACTTAATTAAATAACGTTACTCACCCATGTAAGCAGTGGATATAGTTCCGAGGTGATGTATCGCTGATAACTCTGACGTTGGCTAACAGCCAGCAGCGTTAAGCCCATGACGGCGCTCACCACTCACGTGTCACGTGGGCGTGCACGTGCGCAAAGAGGCTCTAGTTTGAACTTTCCCATAACAGAATATTAATTTGCAGTGTAAAATGTGTCTTTCGTTTTTTTCCAGGGTCAAAATGTTTTAAGTGTTTAAAAATGTATGTTGAAAATTATTGCACAATGTTTGGTTACAAATTCAAAATGCACGCTGCATGAAGACTAAGAATATTACTATTCCGGCATAAACGCCGCCACAAAAAGACATTCAAATAACACAAAAATTAATAAGAAAGATCTAAAATGTTAAACAATATTTGAATTACCTTTGTGCTATTTATTTTCAAATATAAAAAGTTTTACTCGGCGTGCATAGCACTTCCACTTATGTGAACCCCGTAGGCAGCCATGGTAGGTCCGTGAGACGCTAGCCTCGGCGCAGTCGTTGTAGGTCTGGCGAGGTAAGACACTGTCACGTACACACTTCAAACATTTTGCACTTATGTAGATTACCATAGTTCATTCTTAGTATACCGGTTAACCTATACTTGTGTACGTTTTACCAGATATTTTCCCCAGCATTATGCTTCCGCTTGACTTAATAATTTATGCCCTTTGCTGCTTTTTGAAATATAAGCTAGGAGAAGGGAGGAAAGATGTCGGAGAGGCCATGCAGTGTGCGCAACTTGAATCAGGTGCCATCCGCCTACGTTAAAGGTGTTTCATTGTAATTTCTGTATTATTGCTGCATGCAATTCTGAGGGTAATTTTCATGTGTAATGGTTTTACGGCCACATCACTTGCGACCACATGGTTCATAGCCACCAAGTCAATGTCCACTCCATCCATGCGCTTTGAGAGTTAATTTGTATAATATCATGTGCGCCACAATTTATTTCAGGGTTCCTTGAAATTTTCATGTGATTGATGCTTTGTATGTTTGACCACGCTGTAATTTCAATGTCTGATTTTCTTGCCATCCTGCATGTTACAAGTCCAAGACAAATTTAATATGCAAAAGAATAATTTCCTCTACGGAAATAACATTTTGTTTGCCAAGAATTTGGCTTTTTTTGCGGAGAAATACTGAAATTGCACTTGCACCACGTGCTTTGCACACAACCCTTATCCAGGGGCATCTGCATAATCTAACCTTGTTTTCACGTGCTTGCATGTTTATTGTGACCATTCATGTCGTGCCCTATCTTCTTTCAAGTGTATTTGTATCATCCTGTGTAATTTGTACGGTGACATTATTTCTGTCCTAGCTGGCTATGTGTATAGGCCGTCATCTCACCAACCACGTGCTGCAAGATGAGCCCCGACGAGTCCGCGTTAGTGATGCCAAGTAATCACACGTGTTTGTTCAGCCTGTTCATTTTGTAATTTTCTGCACCCTATCTTCAGGGAAAATCGTCAGTCCACCCTAGCTGCTGTCGACCCCTTCCCTTGTGAAGATTGTGTTTTCTAACACCACAGAGAAGTCATCCATCTAGGAGTGCGCTAGATTAATTGCAGGCTGGGGAGCACCCAAGTTGAGTTAGCTAGACACGTCCGAGTGTAATTCATAAATTAAACTCCTGGCACGTTTTCTTTTGTATGAGTGGTACAATAAAAGCAAGTAGTACAGTGCATCAAGTGTTTCTTTGTAGTGACAACTACCTCTTGCCATTGTTTTATAAAAGTTTAGTAATGCAAAGTGATTTGTAAGTACGCTCGGGTGAGACGGACACACAGAACCCACAGCATCCCTGAGAACCCTGAGTCTCAACAGTGCAGTGACTGGGAAACACTGCTGGCGCCCACCTACAGTAAGTTTATTGTGTTACCGTTCGTCTTGTGTCTCACCGACTGCATCAACTGCGTCAATCGCGAGAAAATGGCTGTTACCACATCTGAACAATCGCGAGAAGGCATCAAGACATCCGCATTGGCAACCGCAAAACCCGCGAACACGAGCACGAACTACCTGGACATGCTGATTGACCGACGCATGCATTGTGGAAAGGTAATTGAGATAAATCTGTTTGATGAAAACTTGTAGAATCAACCACTATGCCAATGCACGTCCTACACCATTTACACGCCATCAGAACCACGCCTGTGTACGCACACTGGATGTGACGGGGTGGGAACGAAGTGGGCACAGGGTCAGCAGTGCAAACAGGACTTCTATTTGCGATGCATAGGGCCTGATGAGTATGTAACCTTCCGCGATGGTGTCATCTATTTGCGATGCATAGGGCCTGATGAGTATGTAACCTTCCGCGATGGTGTCATAAACTGTGTTGAGTGCCATAGGACGAACTGTGCTGAGATTGCTCCACCAACAACACCAGAGGTAAAGCCCACGCCACTGCCAGTAGTTTTTACATACATGCCACAGGTTTTGACGGGACCCGATAGTAATGTACTCATGCCAACTTTTGCGGGGACACGATTCGGAAGACTCAGGTACTTTTCTTGCGTTCTGCGAGGAAAAATTCCACCAAAATCACATGCATAGAGGTGATAGGACTGTCGTCACTGCCAACAGACTAAGAGGAACTGCTGCCACGTGGTGAAATTTAGTTAGTGACTACCGAGTCACCTTGGAGGAAGTATGTGAACGCTTGCTGGGTAGGTTTGATACAGATGGTGATGCCATACAAGCCCAGGCCAGACTCCATCATGAACAACAGCGTGACAGAGAGAGCATTGAAGAGTTCATACAGAGGAAACTAGGTCTGTATAAGTCCTTACATCCGGGACAAGCGACTCGCGGAGTGCTTGAGATCATTGTGGCATTGGCGACACCTGATATTATGCCGTATGTACGGCAAGCAACGCGTGTAAGTGTGGAACAGTTCACGAGAGAGGCGTGCCTCTACGAGAGAGATGTGCGTGTGGGACAGGACTACCAATCCCTGAGGGAAAACCACCACATATCAACACCTGTAATGATGCCCGATGTAATGAGACCACCACGCCGTTCACACCATTGAGAGCAAACCGTGGTCAGGTTGTCGAACTTTTGCAACAATAGCCGCGGAAACTATTACCAGGGCAACAGGCCGGGAAACTAAATAGGGAAGTTGACGAAACAGCACCTGCACCAATCTCACCGCCAGAGCATAGGCGTCCGCTTAATGAAGGTGCCAAAGTGTTCCAGGTTAGTGACAGTACTGTATGTGCATTAAGGGTCAATGTTGAACTCGAAGGTAAAAATGTGATTGCAGTTATTGACACTGCCGCAAGCTATAATTTTGTGCAGGAGGGCCTAATCCAGGCGATAACAACAAGAGTACCGCCACGACATCTACAATTTGCCACCACTAATCAACAAGGTGAGGCAAGAAGTGTAATGCACATGATGGTAGGGATACGCGAGCTCCATACAAAATGTGATGTTTACATTGTGCTGGACTTGTGCGAGGAAATGATTGTGGGATTGCCGTGGCTAATTGACAACCAACCCTTAATTGAACCGCATCTCGACCGTCTGCACTTAGGGACACATGGAAGGTGGACACTGCACACCGTGGGAGCAACGCCGCGGACAACAACAATTGCAGTGCCACTTGCTGAGTTAATGCATGAGGTGCCCGAACAACATCAACAACATCTGCAAAACCTGCTGGACCAGTATGTCCCTCACTGATGGGAAGCTGCAGCGCATTGATGTCATTGAGGATGCCATCATCACGACGCACGAGGACCCAGTGTACTCCAAGCCACGAGACCCACGTATTTTCTTCCGGCGTGTCATCAGTCAGCAGGTATGTGAGATGCTCAATGACAATGTGATTGAACCCACGCAAAGTCTCTACAACTCAGGTATTACACTTGCCCCTAAAAATGATGGTGAATGGAGGTTTTGTGTTGGTTTCCATCCGGTGAACAAAATAACTGTAAACATTCCACCTCCAGTAATCAATATAAAGGACACTTTTTAAACACTAGGGCCAGCTACTGTTTTCACCTAATTATATCTGAAATCTGGTTATTGGCAAGTGCCTATCTGCCCCCAGGACAGAAAAAAAAACAGCATTCACTACACCAAATGGGCGTAGGTTTCAGTTCGTTGCAATGCCATTTGGCTTAAAATGTGCCCCTGCCACTTTTCAGGATTTAAGGATAAATGTACTAGATGGATACATAGGATACCTTGCGATGGCCTATCTTGATGATGTACTTATATGATCGAACAGCTGGGAGGAACATTTGCACCACCTGAGCCTTGTGTTCGAGCGGCTCGAATGCAACAAGCTTACGTGCAAAGTTGACAAGTGTAAGTTGGGCATGAGTAAGATGGAGTTCTTGAGACACTATGTAACAGGGAACCAACATGAACGGGAACAACACATACAGGAAATTCAAAACAAACCCACACCCAGGTCACATAAACAAGTTAGAAAATTTTTTGGCGTGATAAATTGGCTAAGGAAGTTTGTCCCAAATTTTTCTGTGATAATTGCACCATTGACTGAATTGCTATGTGAAAAGTGTAAATTTGTGTGGATACCTCAAGCCGACCAGGCATTCCGCGAAATCAAGCTTGCTTTCCAAAAGTGCAAACCGCTAGCCTGGTTTAGGCCAGAGTTACTTGTTGTCATTCATACCGATGTAAGCCAGGAAGGCATTGATGCGGTGTTATACCAAGTGGGAGAACACAGAGAAAAACACATCGTAATTACCACAGCACAAAGTTTGGCGATGCAGAACACAAATACCATGTTAATGAGCAAGAGAGTGTAGCAATTGTGCTCTTACTGAGGAAGTACCTGCTGTATATGTTAGGGAGACAATTTATGTTGAAAACAGATAACCGTTGTCACGTGTGGTTAGAGGGCATGCATAACTGGAAAAGTAAATTTGCCCGCTGGCTGGGCCTTACTACTCCAAGAATTTGAGTTCAAGGTAGAACATGTGGCGGGGAAAACCAATAAGCTCACAGACGCACTGTGCAGAAACCGCTGTCCGAATCTAATGGTAACAGATGACGCAGAATGGGAAGAGGCACTACCACCCTACCGTACCACCTCCGACAACAGGCACACCAACTTTCATTTTACAAAATATTGTCATCACACCATCCGGTGGACTTGTCTCGTTGAACGTTCGTTGACGTATTAAGGGAGGTCCACACAGCGCAGGATTTTTCCCAAATTCTGCACAACACCGGCAACACTGTGCCACACTGTATTCTGAGCGTTGGAGATTAGTAGACCGAGAGATTCAGGTGAAACCCACCGGTAATTGCGTAAGATGGCGAACATATGTACAGAAGGAAACACGTGAACTTGTGTTAACGTACGAGCATTACAGCTTAGAACATGGGCACCCAGGTACCGAGTAGATGCGCAAGAACGTGCAGAGTAAGAAAGCTTCCGAGGCCATGCTTCCTTAGCCCTCAGCCAGTGGACCTAGTTCGCAGCCTAGCACAGCCCGCCAGAGTAATGTTGAGTTACTGGCACCATCTTGGCCTTCGACGGAGGGGTCGTTTGATGCCGGCTAATAGCCAGCAGTGTTAAGCCCATGATGGCGCTCACCACTCACATGGCTCTTGGGCATGCACGTGCGCAAAGAGGCTCCAGTTTGAACTTTCCCATAGCAGAATATTAATTTGCAGTGTAAAATGTGACTTTTGTTTTTGTTCGAGGGTCACAATGTTTTAAGTGTTTAAAAATGTATGTTAAAAATGATTGCACAATGTTTGGTTATGAATTCAAAATGTGCACTGCGCAAAGATTAAGAATATTACTATTCCGGCGTGAACGCCATCATAAAAAGACATTCAAATATTACAAAAAAATTAATAAGAAAAATCTAAAATGTTAAACAATATAAAAATTATTTGTGTACCATTTATTTTCAATTATAAAAAGTTTTACTCTGCGTACATAGCACTTCCACTTATATGAACCCCATAGGCAGCCATGATAGGTCCGTGAGACGTTAGCTTCAGCGCAGTCGTTGTAGGGGGTCTGGCGAGGTAAGACACTGTCACGTACAATATAAACTAGGAGAAGGGAGGAAAGATGTCGGAGAGGTCATGCTACCCGCGCAACTCGAATCAGGCTCCATCTTGCCTATGTTAAAGGTGTTTCATTGTAATTTCTGTATTATTGGTGGGTGCAATTTTAAGGGCTTTAATTCTATGTATGTATTTGAGGGTATTTTTCATGTTTAATTGTTTTATGGCCACATCACTTGCGACTACATGGTTCATAGCCGCCAAGTCAATGTCCGCTCCATCCATGCGCTTTGAGAGTTAATTTGTGTAATATCATGTGCGCCACAATTTATTTCAGGGTTTTATGTAATTTTTATTCAGGGTACCTTGTAATTTTCATGTAATTAATGCTTTGTATGTTTGACCACACTGTCATTTCAATGTCTGATTTTCTTGCCATCCTGCATGTTACAAGTCCAAGACAAATTTAATATGCAAAAGAATAATTTTCTCTGCAGAAATAACATTTTTTTTGCCGAGAAGTTGGCGTTTTTGCAGAAAAATACTGAAATTGCACCTGTACCACATGCTCCGCGGCAACCCTTATCTAGTGGCATCCGCATCATCTAATCTTGTTTTCACGCTCTTACATGTTTATTGTGATCATTCATGTTGTGCCCTACCTTCTTTCAAGTGTATGTGTATCATCTGTGTAATTTGTACGGTGACATTATTTCCGTCCTAGCCGGCTATGTGTATAGGCCGTCACCTCACTAACCATGTGCGGCAAGACGAGCCCCGACGAATCCGCGTTAGTGATGCCAAGTAATCACACGTGTTTATTCAGCCTGTTAATTTTGTAATTCTCTGCACCCTATCTTCAGGGAAAATCGTCAGTCCACCCTAGCTGCTGTCGACCCCTTCCCTTGTGAAGATTGTGTTTTCTAACACCACAGAGAAGTCATCCATCTAGGAGTGCGCTAGATTAATTGCAGGCTGGGGAGCACCCAAGCTGAGTTAGCTAGACACGTCCGAGTGTAATTCATAAATTAAACTCCTGGCACGTTTTCTTTTGTATGAGTGGTACAATAAAAGCAAGTAGTACAGTGCATCAAGTGTTTCTTTGTAGCGACAACTACCTCTTGCCAATGTTTTATAAAAGTTTAGTAATGCAAAGTGATTCGTAAGTATGCTCGGGTGAGACGGACACACAGAACCCACAGCATCCCTGAGAACCCTGAGTCTCAACAATGTGGTGACTGGGAAACACTGCTGGCACCCACCTACAGTAAGGTTATTGTGTCACCGTCTTTCCCTAAAAATAAAAATAATCTTTGCAAATGGTATTAATTGACGTTACTAATCACACTGAACACAAATTTTTAGGGCTTCATGATATTTGTGGTACATACTACGAAACATGATTGTTTGGCGGGGGGGGTGCTAAGTTGATCAGGGTAATTGTAAAGTAAAATGCATAAAAATGATGCAGTATTTATATCAATTTGGTGGCTGTACTGCAACCAACAAAGCAAAACAAGAAAGCTTTGATGTACTTATTGATTAGGGCTTGATTGGTTAGGTTGAATTGTATAAAATAAATGTTTGGTGTTTTAGTAAAATTAGTGGTACTGCTTGATTGGAAAGTTGAAAGTTACACTCCCAAATTTGAGCTCTGGGATGAGAAGGGCATCTGTTTTTCTCACAGGACCCTTCAATCTCTCACGGCTTGTTTCTTCACCAGACATCTTCAGAGGCATAGGGGAGATTATGATGGGTCCAGAATTCACAGGAGCCACAGGTCCAGTTGAGTGCGGAATGAGTGTGAACATAGATATTTGGTGGTCTTCCTGTGTCACTTGTTTTTTTCAATGGGGATAAAAGCATGCCTTCATAATTCTAATGTATTTGACACCTCTATACCGAACCAGGAGTAGAGTCAAGTGAAGTGAAGTAGAGAGGTTTGGGCTGCTCTTTAACAACATCTTGAGAGCTGATGTGAATGGAGCAAGGTGAATACGAAGTAGCACCGGAATGCAAGGGCAGGGGAAATGGGAGATTACAGAGAAAACCCGCCAACCAGCGGCATCGTCCAGCACAATTACCACGTGTGAAAATCCTGGAGCAGCCCTGCCGGGAATTGAACCCAGTTCGCTTTGGTGGGAGGCGAGCTGTCTAACCACTACACCACTGTGGCTCCCCTCCCCCCCGTCCCCCACCATTCCGAACCAGGTAAAAGTGGTAGGGATACTGGTCATATCATTGACATTGGTCATTGCAGAATAAAAGATTTCAGTGGAATTTAGGTTAGGTCATCCTGTGTAAACACTCTTTTCCCTGGATCTTGTGGCAAAAATGCTGGCTGAGCAGGGTTGTGTCACACATACCTCCATATCTCGTGTCTGTCTCCACGCATCAGTCACAGGCAGTCACAGGAGAGAACCAAAACTGCAGCAATTACACATTGACAGGTTTGCTTATCTCCCAGTGAAACTCACATGGCAGTGTGATGCAATGTGCAAAGGTTGAGGGACAAGTTCCTTTAAAACTACTGCCTGTGAAAGTTTCAATAGTTACAGAAAGCTACCTTGTTTGCATGGACTGGTGAGTCAAATTTAACAGCCCGTCACTAGCATTGGCCAAGAGGTAGATTAGCTTCTCTACTGGAAATAAAAATTACACTGTATAAATTTTTACATACCACAATTTTACTAGAATTCCAAATCACATACTATTAAAAAATGCAAAATTAACCATATTGAAAAATTTATAATTTTTTACAAAAATTTAATCCTTGATTGTTACTTATATGTTCTATACTTTCCAGAAAATTATACTAGAATTTTATGTAAAGTTCATCTTTCTGTATGTGCTGTAAAGTGAGCACTTGAATGATCAGCCTTCAAAAAATTATCAATGTTCTTAATTTTCATACATTTTGCTATAGTCACTGAGTCCACAATACTAGGTACATTTATGTCAGTATTGAATTGTATTACTGTTTTATTTTAAGTGTATTTATAAATTGGGGAGCTATTGTAATCAATTTCCATTTGTTTTAGGCTGTGTGTAATTGAGCAAGAATTAATTTAATAGTTTCACAGTGTTGCTTGATATTGGGACGTGAAAAATGTTGTTTCATATTAATATTTTATAATATTTATAAAATTTAAGAAATATTTGTAAGCGTAAACAATAAAATTTATAATTATGTGTCCAAATAGTAAATACGTTCAAAAAGAAATCGGTAGACAATGCTGAAAAAAATCTGTAAATTTTATTAGCAAATTTATTAACATACCAAAAAAAAAATGCAGCAGTGGTAATGAATATTGTACGCACAAGCATGCTGGGCACCATGTTAACATGTTGACGTGCTGGGCTGCATTGGTGATAATGCACACAGGTTGCCTGCTCCCCCGGGTAGAACCGACTGGCTAGCTATCTCATTGTGCCATCTACGGAGGGAATGAGTGGCAGCTGACCTGGACTGACGTCACTGCATCCCTCCCCCACCCTGCTGGAGGAGTTGGTGGATGTGGGCTATTGCATGCAACTTCTAGTAGTCACGTCCTTCAGCACAATGCGATGTGTGAAGAAGGTTCTGGGTCAGGGCATCTACCCCGTAAATACAGCAGCATTCGGAGAGTTTGCAGACTGAGATAGCTGCCTGGCTTCAGTGCGACAAGTGTGTAGCAAAGATCAGGGTATTGTGGAACTTTGAAGAAAAAGACCAGTGAAGATCAAGGGTGTGAGAGACTGCAGCGGACGAAAGTGTGCATGGCACCTACAAACGAGAGAGTGTGATTGCTGCAGAGGGCGAAGTATCTGCCGACTTTAGAGCTACTGTGTATGGGAATGCTTGGGACACTCTAGAACATTCTGGACAGGAAAGACATGATATCTGGACTGAAACAAGGTGGGGTTGAATGGATGAGAGTGGTACAGACCTGATTGTAAATACTGTAACTGTCCGACATAACATATATAAATTAGGGGTTAGTAATCTGTTTACGAAGACTGATTTGTACTATTTTATTATATTCATTTCAGTTAGGTGATGGAAGATTATGTGAATTTTTGCTTTGCAAGGGATAAACCATTAATGTCAAAATATAAAATTTTGAATATTTCTTTTGGGGATCACTTTTAAATAAATTAGGAAATTATGATTAACCTTTTTATTTAATTAAGTAATCCATTCCTTAAAGAACCAGGCTATGCCCAGAGACTTTGAAAAATTGTCACAGCATCTAATCCTTATGAAATGAGAGGCGTTATTATTCAATGCTTCAAAATCTGTATTTTCTTTATTATTTTCTTTATGATTTATTTTACGCCTAACATAAGCACATTTAACGTTTTACACCAACATGTGTGCAGGTGTGTCAGTTCAATGGTTATTCGATGCTCGTGCCATTTTTTTCCACTTTTTAAAATTAAATAATGGTTTGACTGCGTGGGGTGGCATGGAAATGAGTTGGATAGGATTTCGTAGGCAGTCAAGTTTGAAGTCTGTGGAATGTGGGAATTACCAGACTAGGTGCCAAGTGTCGTCAAGGCAATGCCATGATGGTGGATGATGCTGTAGCACAATGACTTGATGACCTTAGGATTGTGGGCCGTACGTCCTGATGAAAACTTCCGTCGAACTGGTGACCTCTGCCTTTCTACAGTTAAGGCTGTAGAGATGCTACAAAATGTTTACTAAATGTGTTTACTAAATGGTAACCCAGTGGCTGATTACACACCGTTCTGTTGCAGTGACATTTTGGTGGCAAACTGCTAATTACTCTTACGTCTAGCAATGTGGATTATCAGGGCTACCCACACGCCCATATTGATAAGATATGATTACACTGACACATGCTTATGTTGAGTCCTGCTGAAAACACTTGCAACTGAATGTGAGTATTGTTAGGACCCGTCCCCTTAAACACCTTGCGGTGACCGAAATGACGTACTCACTGATCAGTTCTCAGGGTATTTATTCAGCTTAGTGAATACTCCTCTTAGGAAGACACTTTACATATGCTGAGATGTTGTAAACCGGTCATCGTGGTAACCAGTGGCGTCACTAGGATTGTAAGTTTGGGGGGGCTTAAGATGGCCAGATCGGGAGTAAAACCTTAGTCCTCCCGAACCGGGGTTTTACCTCTGTGCCATCTTGTTCGGCAAAGACATAGACATTCCAAAATAAAAATAACAAGACAAGACTACAATTCAAGGTCAAATTCAGGAATTAATTTTGCCTTAGAGGTAATGATTGTATTTTTATTTGTTTTGTAGTGCTTAAAGTATCGTCAACAGCGACAGCTGTACTACCAAATTTGTGGTGTATTTTTCCATCGTTGTCTGTACAATTAGACAAAACATTTACCTTGACTTGCATTACACACATTTTACACAAAAAAAACACACAAGAAATATTGATTGAAGCAGAAATTTTCTGCCAGTTTTATGAGCGAATGTCTTTTTTTCTCATTTACCCCACCTTTCACATCAACTCTTATTCAGCTGAAAGTAATTTTTATTTACACGAACAATTTAAACTGATATACTAGCAGAGGCTAAGTAAGATGAGCAACTGATAGAAGCTACACAAATTTTCATAAAATTCACATCTTACATGTTAGAAACCACAGGCACATCTACTTATTTATCTCTTACTAGCATTATCTACACTCAAATAAAACATTTGTCACATAGTCAGAAAGTTTTTTGTATATGTTATATATCGTTGTGAGGTACTCAATTAGTTTTTATATCTATCTAATACGTAAATAT
Organism: Dryococelus australis; assembly: GCA_029891345.1. NCBI lineage: Eukaryota > Metazoa > Arthropoda > Insecta > Phasmatodea > Phasmatidae > Dryococelus > Dryococelus australis. The sequence goes on along the minus strand of CM057000.1, from coordinate 115,816,493 downwards.
TTTTTTATGAAAATTTTAAAACTGCAAGTTTCAGTAGACATTTATTACATTAATTTTATAGGTTTGGAGAGTGGTCCAAGGCCCCTTGCAACCCTCCACCTCTTTGGGTTTAAACAATAAAATGCACTAAAATGTACTCACTCAGTGAAGATGCTGAAAACTAGGATGGGTGAGTTTCAGTCTTCTGTTGGATTTGAATGTGAATTCATCAATAATTTAGTCCCAACACACTTTCTTGCTGTCTTCTTTTTCTATTGCCAGCAGAGCTTGAGATGCAAGCCACGCCTGTCTCATGGTATTCCGAGGTACGTTTTAAGTCTTTTTAGTACACTGAAGGACCTTTCACTTGATGCCGATGAAACGGGAATGGTACGTGCAATCTGGAGGATTTTTTTGAGCTTCGGGAACATACTTGAAGGCAAGAGAGTGTACAGATCAAATAATGAGATATCGCTTTTTTGCTTTGTATTTTTCAGGTAGTTTTTAGCAACAACTATTTCAATTTCAGAAACTTCTACTTTATAGTGCTTACAAAATCCTTGCAAATTATCAAGAGATAAAAACTTTGTGGGATTATTGACGACTAGTTTCGGAGACATCACTTCGGGGGCTTTCAGAATTTCTTTATTCTGCCCATCACTGAATCTCCTTCGTATCTCAGAGTTCATTAAGTCTATTATAGGATAAAACATTTGGATTTTGGTTTTTTTCAAAATCCAAGGACTGAGAGGCATATTCAACTCGAGGACTGTCGTTCCCATATCCGACAGTTTCAAAAATAATACAATCATCCATGGTAGAGGATGTTTTCAAATTTCATTGGGGACGATTGTTCTCAGCAACAGACTTACAAAAAATTCCCAGGCCTTCTCCAGACTCCCTAGCTCTGTCGTACACCGGATTTGAAGTGTTCTTCGTTTCGAAGCTGTTGCAGGATGTCACTCACAGAAGAAACAGCAAGGAGAGCTCACTAAGGTCATAACTGGGAGACTGAAAACTCTTGCTAATTATGTCAGTAATTTCTAAAACTTCAATAAAAAAGAAAAGTGTGAATATTGTAGATTGTTTCTTAAGGAAAAGACAGAGACCCTTAGCAGTGAATGGGTCACCACCATCATCTGATTTTCAAGGTATTTTAACAAAGCAGGGTATATATTTTTCACTACTTTCAGAAATCTTAACTCAGAGGACCATCTGACAGAACTGGAAGCTGCTAGTTCAGTCTTTTTGAGATTTAGGTCTTTCTGCACATCAAGAAATTTATTGTCGATCTAGAAAAATAATTATGTGAGCTATTCAACAAATCAAAAAACTCTCTGGCTCCAGGAATCAACTTGCAAGTATCAACTGGTACTAAATTAAGTCTGTGTGCATAGCAATGTATATAAATTGCCAGAGGATGCTCATTCGCAAACAGTTGTTGCACTCCATTATAATGGCCATTCATTACATTAGCCCCATCATAGCATTGAGCCCCACAAGCCAGTTATATATGTCATATTTCAACCATCGTATTGTGCAATCCGGAAGCAATTAGATCCCTAACATTACAGAATGTCAAAAACTTTTCCTGTACTTTATCATCGAGGATATAACGCACAAAAATACTGAACTGTTTCGTCTTGCTTACATCTCTGGTTTCATCTGAAATAACAGAGAAGTAAAAAGAACTCTTCATGTCAGTTAATATTTTATTTCTTAGAACATGTTGCACAGGATTCTAAAAGTTCATTCTGAGATGAATCTGATATATAAGTTGCATTTTGTGGCATAAAATCCAACAATGAGGTTTGAAAGCCTGATTGAAAGTCAGCGTCAAATTTTGAAATCAATTCAAGAATTTCTAAAAAAATTTCCACGATTTTGACTATCTGCATTTTTGCAGTGATCTCTTTGAGCTGTACCCTGGTGAGCTGTGAGTAAAAGCACGTCAACTAACCTTACCAAGTATATTCTGCATCTTTTTATATCCTTTAAATTTCCATTTACCTGCTGTTGAGCTACTGTGCTGGAAGTCTGGGTGATTCAGAAATTTAACCATCTTTCTGCTGCTTTAAGATGGCATTCTGTAATTTCATGATCCCTAAGCTTTTGTAATGCATTTTTCCAGTTGGGGAACCCACTGCGAACAAAAAGCACTATCCATATATCCCCCAATGCAAAATGTCTGCACGGAAAACAAAACGCTGCATCACGTGATACACTATATTCTAACCACGAAAATAGATTATAACCAGGTTTTAGAAAAAGATTGTTTCTGCTTACCAGATACTATCAGTGGAAAATAATTTATAGCATGTTGTTTTGGTTTTTTTGTCTTACCCGATAGATCATAAGGATCGTCCTCTTGATTAACACCATTGATAACTGGTTCACAATTTGTCTGCACAATTGTTTCTGCTCATTTATTTAGATCACCAACACTGTTATTATTTTGAGAATTACATTCACTTGAGTCATTCATAGTTCTTACATCTTTTAAAGTTTGAGAAGACTCAGATTTCTTCAGCTTGATGACAAAATGATCCATATTTATACAATTGAAATCCAACAATAAACGCAAGACAGTCATACACAGAACTCTAATGCACACATTACATTTTTAAAGTGCTGTTTTCTCGACAGTGCAGCAGAGACAATGTAAACCGAAACAAACCAACACGCATACTAAACTCTCAGAACATTTCATAGATCATTACACGAGAAGAAGTTTTATTATTATTATTAGATAATCAATTATTTTGTATAGCGTGTTATTGAAAACCTTTGTAAGAAGAACTGCACTGGCAATATTATCTTGTTTTGCTGGGATTGCATTACCTCTGTGTGGCCATGAGCATGAATAAATTCAGTGTTTTCAACTTCTCAGCAATCAATTTGCCTTCACGTGGGCTCTACCCAATAGCATGTAAAAATACAACTACTGATAATCAGTGAAATCTGAGTGTCTTTGGTGCGGCGCCGGCACCCATAAACAGCTACGAAAATAAATTTGCAGTGAATACATTAGCTCAGAACATTATCTGTAGCACATGTTAACAATTTACAACATCGACTTACCAATATCATATTCTTATTCAAATATTTGATTTTTATGTTAACTACAATTTTCATTGTGTGGTTTGGAGGGGGCCTTTGAGAAAATTTGGACGGGCTTAAGCCCTTCTAAGTAAGGCCTAGTGACGCCACTGGCGGTAACACTGTAAAACTGTCTCACGTCATGCAGAAAACTTATGGAAAAAACTGAAGTTTTCCCGGGCGATGCAAACCACTGGGAAATGAGGGTGGTGTACCAGGCGACAAGAAACGAAACTGTTCTGAAGACTTAAGCTATGGCAGTGAAGTGATAAGTTCCAAAAAAATGCATGCCGCCCGGTGCATGGGAAACGCGGAGCTTGCGGACACACGCAACCATCCTCGTGGACGTCAGACATTTACTGAACTTCCACCCCACGCGAGAGCAGGCAATGGCTGGCTTGCGCTGCAAGGTGGGGACTACTTCCTGCATGACACATAAACTCCTGGTATTATCTGCCGAAAACTTGAATGTTACATGATACATTAAATTACATACTAACCCTGGATGATATACACATACATAGCACTGGTGAAATTAGTATGGATACAACGTAACAATAAAAGTGAAAATACACGTTTGCAGAGAAATGCAGCACAACATTGGCAGAACAAAAAGGACAGCAAAATAGACTTTAACAACTATGATGGCATGAGCCGTAAGCCCTTAACTTAGTGCGGTGTATGGTTCTCTTTTCTATATTACTCCGCCTTATGGGGTCCTGCTACCTTCTTGGGCAGGCGCCGTTTACGTTGCCCTGGCATGCCCTAGGTTAACCTTGCACTCATTATGCACTATGAACACTTGGTGTGTTCTGCATGTCTGCAAAGTGAGCACCCTAGTTGCGGTGGCAGTGTGGTGCTCGGCCGAACAAACGGTCTTAGGAAAGGGGAACGTGACACACGTCATGTTACTTGTTAACATTACGTGATGCTGACAAACGCACTGAAAAGTGTTTTCTTTTTGATTATAGCCGCTGCTGTCATCACTTTCCATATTTTGGACTACATAGGAAAGAGAGGTTTACTAGTCACCCCTTCACAAATAAAAAAAAACTTAAATACTTAGGCCTAAGACTACAAGGAGAATGCTTGTGGAAGCCTTGTCCTACCAACCTATCATTGTAGTTTACCTGCTGCTTCATTGTTTGGAACAATCCAACAACACACAAGACTTTTCAGGTAGCTTCTTCAGATAGTTTGTGGCTTACTGATTTTTAATTTAAAAAATATGTGAAAATTTTATTTTCTCGGTAGATGATCAGTTTGGGTAGCTGTACCAAAAACTCTAGGCTTGGCAACACTGAACACGAGAAAGATGACATAGTGTTAGAACCACCTTGATAAACCCACAAAACAATGCATGGTTTCATGTACAAGACCTAGCGTCAACATCAGTAAAAGCAGAAACACCCCACAGGACAAACTGTTCTTGTTAATGCTTGAAAAAATAACATTTCCTTTTCCAGAATCTACGGATAAGTCTTTATACGCCTGAGAAAAATGAATCTTTCATCTCCTATTTACCTCAGTAATTTTCCTAAATGTTCATAATCTAGATTTTTGGGCTTAGAAATATTTTAATGGTTTGGACAGAAAAAAATTAACACTGTCTTAGAACTGAAGAACATTTTGTCATGCAGTGAAACATTGTAATGTTTGCAGTGAAGCATAGTGCCATCAGAATTACAATTTGGGTGTGCATGGTGTACAGTGGAGTTGAAAATATAGAAATAACTAGGGATGGGATCCTCGATACTTTAATTCCGTCAGTACTTTATAGTATCAAGTATCACATGAGAATATCCAAAAGTATCTCATTTTAATACCCATTTCCATATGCTGTAATTATGGTACAAGTGTACCATAACTTTTGGAATGCTTACAATAACTTTTGAAAAGTGCATCGTAATTTAATATTCATTAAACACCCATTTTCTTATGCCATAACTATGGTACGAGCACACCATAACTTTCAGAATGTGTACCATACTTTTGCAAAGCATACCATAATTTAATCTATGTCCTTCGGGTATTCCAACGTACCCATAAAATTTGACCTAGATCCAACAGTTCGCAAGATATTAACAGCAACTTCTAAATGTGTACCATAATTATCTCGGCTGGCAGTGAGCATTTCAAAGCTTCCTACAAGCATTTCAAAAAGCCTTCGCGGGTCAAGATCGGACAAACGGTTTACAAGTTATTAAATTTTAAATGTACATGTGTACCATAATATGCCATATTTTATTCATAGCATAATATTCACACAGCTGCGATCACCTTGAGGTGTTTTTAGGCAATTAAATTTCCAGAGGATACCCCTGACCCGTGCCTATCTTGGTAGCGACCGCCATCTTGGTAGGCGACCGCCATCTTGGTAGGCGACCACCATCTTGCTAGACGACCACCATCCACCATATTGGAAGCCAACGACCTTGACCCCATGACATTGACTGATCTTGAAAACAAAAAATCGAGAAAAAAATAAATGAGTTAGCAAGTATAATACATTACAGACTACCACCGCCATATTGGAGGCAGACTACCTCGATCTTGACCCCATTACCTTGAATGACCTTGAAAACAAAAACTCGAGAAAATACGTAAAAGTCAACAAGCATATGACATTACCAGACTACTACGACCATATTATATGCATACTTCCTTAACCCCATGACCTTGAATAACCGTGAAAATAAAAATTCGAGGACAAATTTATGCGGAGATGCAGAAGCTAGCCGAGACGATCCAGCTTTCACAAGAGCTGCTGTCAAACTAAGCCTCTCAGTTTATCTGCATACTGCTTGTAAAATACATGTAAGCAAGCCCTATGATGTCATATTGACATTGAATCATATTGCACCTTTAATACATTGTGCGGACACCGACCAGCAAATCTCCGAATTGCTAAATAATTGCAGTTGGCCAATCACGTGAGGTGGTGGTGGGGAGGAGTAATTCGGAGTCATTTGGTAGTCATTTGGAGTCATTTGGTGCTGGAGGTAGGGGTGAATTCATTTCGGAGTCAGTCGGCAAATTTGAATATTTTAGGTTCTTTGTGTTTGTGGGTCACAAATTAAAATAAATTACCCCTATTTTAAGTTTTTAAATAATTTCAATTATAATTTATTAATAATTTTAATAATAAATTCTTTGGGATTTTTTGTATTCTTTTTGGAATTTTTAGAAATCTTTTTGGAAATACTGGAAATTTTGGGGTTAAAGGTTAAATGTCTTTACCAGTCTGCTTGCCCTGACCCAAGGTCATCTTGGTTGCTGATCCACCTGGCCTGCCCCAGGAAAATTTGGACATTTCTGGGGTCCTTTTTAAATAATTTTTTAATGAAAATTTTTTTTTGGAATTCATCAGACGAGTTGTACGAGACCTTTTCCTTTAATGACATATCGTTAACAACAAGAGTAATTACTCGATTCTCTTTTGCCAACAAACTGGTTTGTACCTTCACTAGTTGCAAAACATTTTCGCTGAACCCGGAATGAACAGCTAAATTTTGCAGCCATGACCGCGACGATCTAATATTAGGCAAACAAAGGTGCTGTTGCTAAGATTTGTATACTTTCGGTAAGCAATAATATATTTCAGAAGCGAAAGTTTTATCGTACGTTGTATAGCAACAACCTTTTCTTTTTCTTTGCCGAAGTTTCCGTTGTGACTATGAAATTATCGTCTACATACATAAGACTGCAATTATTTTGCAAAGTTGAAATCTTACGGTTTAGTCAAGAACCTTCTTGCCTTAATTGCTGAATGACTATACGTTGCCTTGAGGCTTTTTGTTGGATTCATCTTGGGACGAATTCCGCAGAGCTTCATCGGAATTCGTTCTAATCCTTTTTTGGGAGTCTGGCATCGGGAAGTGTATCTAAAATGAGTGCATTATATTTTATGATAATGCACCTTACAGCGCATGTAAATATCAGTATCATGAATAGTAATTACCAGATTCGTTACAGGAAACTAGTTGAAGATGTGTCCAATAATTCCTCCAGCTGTCTATTCTTGGGACTTTGCGTTTATTAATTTGTCTCCTCCCAGGTAACATGAGAGTTTGTATAACACGTGGAAGCAGACTGTAACACAGTAAAATTTTTCCAATGAAATGAACAAGAGTGGTGCGGTAGTGTATAGAAATATAAGTATTGCAGCCTCAACATCTAAGTTGCACTTATCCTTTTGATGGTAGATTCTGGTTGCGAAAATCTGAAGTTTGAAAATGGTCTGAGCACACACTATAACTTTTTTTTACAAGTGTTAAGGACCGCGTTTCTCGCAAATGATGTTCGGGTCTATTCTTTTGCACTCAACGACCCACTGTTTACACCTGCCAAGTATAATTCACAAAATATATGTGTACACCCAGGGGGTAGTAATCATTACATAAATTGAATTAAACGATTTAATACTTTGTAATGTCCTAATTATGTTATATAGTAAAAGTTTTAATTTTAAAACTTGTGTTTGCAAAAATCGCTCTCAAACTACTACAAAAATTTGCACGAGACATATATATATATATATATATATATATATATATATATATATATATATATATATATATATATAAACACACACATACACACACACACATCATTTAAACTTGCATTGATGGTTTTTTCGGAAATCTGAAAAATTATTTCGAGCAGTTTTTCAGTACGTAATTAGAACAACCAAATACGGAACACGTGAGTCTTGACATAATTCACATTACGATAAAACTATCATTCGACTAGATCACAAAATGTCCGCGAATTGCTCCGATGTCGTATGAATAGATATGTCTTTGAGTGCTGGCCATGTCTCCAAGCCGTTAGGAGTGTTATAAGAGCATTTCGCTACACTTTCCAGAGTGTTTCCAATATTGGTGTAGTACGATATTTGACAAACACCACACTAAGAGACACAGACAGTAAAGTGATGTAAGCCTGTATTTCCTTCGAAAAGTCTGGCAAAAACGAGACGCTGAAATAAAGTAGTTACGAGGTAGGAATATTTTAGCATGAACAACCACCACGAACTTGTGAAAAAATAGAAGAGAATGAATGACAGTACTGTCGGCGTTAGATGTTGTGAGGGCTGGACCCACTAGTCCAAGTTCACCTCCCACTCCCCTCTACCTTCACTAGGTTTTGTCTGTCGCGTCCGTCCCTTCGTCCGCAAAGTGTACTGTTGAACGACATACTACGCATCCTGCAAACATTCCACTGTTCACTTAAAACAGAAGAGTTTGTAAAATATATGAACGCGTCTATCGCTGGGATTCTTGTTTTGTAGCATAGTTCATTGAGCGCCAGCGTACGGTACTAGATGTTCTAGGTTAAGTCCCATGCAAAGCGTGGATCTATTAATTTTTTCAGCTACACGTCTTTAAAAATTGTATTGACATGAATACGAAATTATTACAAAGGTGAGCGGGATATCATAGGCAGTACTCTAAATGAATAAGTCATATTTTTGCTCAGTTTGGCAAAATATTTTATATAGTATCAAGTGCTACCAACAAAATGCAATTTAACATAAATAAAGTAGTTTCATTGCAATTGCATGCTTTTATTTAAACTACGCATTAAGTTTAAAAACCAGTAAGCCAGAAAATTGAGCGAAATATGGTTTGCAGGGGTTGATGACACAATCAATAGACATGTCGTTACGAAGTTGGTTAACTTATTTGTTCGCAATAGTTAATAGAATATTCCCGAAAAGCGGAATTAAAAATAGTCTACATATAATTAAAATCTTTAAAGTTCCCAAAACCTAGCGGAGTTAAAGTTTCAAGCACCATTACTGTATGTAATGTGTTTATTTTGTCTTTATTTTTTACTGGCGCAGTTAAGTAAATGTTTGCCTTTTCTACCACTGAAGTACAGCAAATATGCATACATTTCAATACACAAATACAAAAACCATTGTAATTCTATCTTAAATATATGTACAATCTAATTGGTAATGTGAACTGACTATAAAGTATTATGACACACAATGATTAATTGATTGATCAATATGTCTGGATGAGTCTTAGCATAAGAGGTATTCAGAGCCAATGTGGTGTGGATGAATTGAGACACATGGAGCAGCGCCTGAATGCAATGTTGTGGGAAACAGGAGACCCCCGAGATAACCCACCAACTACGATTGCTACATGCAAAAATCGCGGTTTACATAGCCAGGAACCGAACCCGGATCGCAGTGGTGGCAGACGAATGCTCTGGCACTGCCTCAACCGCGGCCCTCGACATGCTGTGATAACATTTGTGAACTAATATTTTTTTCCCAGAAGCAGCTTCCAGAAGTCAAACCAATGAAAATAATTTAATAATATGAATAGTTAACAACACTAATTTACAAGTGTTACACTAGAAATCTGGAAAATTACTCACCATATATTGAATAGACAAAGGACGATGAATAAAAATATTGAAATCTTTAGGCTCCAAAACACAAAATTTAAAAATTGCAGTAACATAATCGTTAACAGCCACCAAAGTAATTAACAATTGAACACAGTTTGATAGTATATTTTTAGGATATGATAATAATACTTAACAATAAACGACCCAAGATTATGATGTGACAAATAAGCATAACTAATGTAAAATACTGAGGTACAAGTATTCAGTTGTAACATATTATTACTGAACAAGATGTGAGCGTATAATATTACGGTACACAGTGACTATAAGAATAACCAGTGATACCAAAATCATGGTGTGGGGAACAAGAAGTCAAAATAAGGGTAAATATAATAAAATGTTCAGCTTAAATTTATATATTTACAAGTATTTAGAATTAAAACTATTAATTGGTCAAATTACACCATGTGACATCCATGATTCCAGTTGCTTCGGCAAAAAATGTATTTATGTAATAGTATAAGTAAAGATAAAATAAAAATTATGTATGTAATGTAAGTACAAATAAAAGTGGATAGCAATTTTACAAACTGATAACACATACTACGGATATGTCTCAACATAGCATTGACAATAATGTTTATTAACCTTTGTTGAGGAAGGTTAGGGAAAAGCAAAACTATTCCTAGCTCACTAATAAAAAGTGATTAAGCAAAACAAATTAATGACACTGTAGAATACATGTATCGGTAAGATATAATCTAATTTCAATATCTACAATGGCTAAGCTAAGCAAGATATGTCGCTATCACATTCACTAAAAATTTCTTGCTCACTGCAGTGTAAGCATTGGGTTCTTACCTTCACTTTCCTGGAGTTGTTTGAGGCTCGCATGGTCTCTCTCTGCTTTGTTTGTGAATTCTCTCGGTAGACACCGTACTTACTCTCGTGTACTTTGCGGCTCTCTATGTAGCTTTGTTGATAGGAACCAACAAATATTTATTCATTGCGTCTTCATTACACTCTTCTGTAGCACTCCTGATGACTTCTATTTCTTTACTGTGTATAACTTGTTTATACCTCTTGGGTCGCGTGCTACTCGCCATTGTTCACAGCCCGTCACTACTGCGAGGAACGAAGGGCGATGTTTTTTGTACAGCACGGCGCGGAGGCGTGGCCACTTTCTTCCTGAACCCCAACCCCCCCCCCCCCCCCACACTTGTTGTGAGAGTTCCTCACCCCCGCGCTACGAGTCATCACGACTCTTGGCGACAACATACAGAAGAGGTATGCAATCGGGTACAAAATTAGCATAATAAAAAGAGGACAGAATTACGTGCAATTAATTTCCTGGTAGGAATTGCGTGGCAAAGCATACGGACGGCTTTGACCGTCTGGATCCTTGTCCAATTTATAATGCGTATGCCCAGAACCCGCCTTTCTACACTACTTTCGCCGACTGTTGACAAGATGTGCCTGTAGATGAGGTCGCACTCAGTGTGTCTTCCCGGCAACACGATCTCGAATGGTTCCTCGCAACCTGCGACGAGATGATGTAAAGTGACGTTCGCAGTGGATTTGCGCTGGAGGAAAGGGAGTACTCGTAGGCATGAGTGGGTCTGCGTTAGAAGCAGCTGCTGTGTATGCTGTTCGAGAGTAACTGAGAATTTTTGAAAGCCCTGCTGAAGATCTACTGTTTTCAAAATTTTGTAGTATCCTTCCGTTGCCATGGTCCTAATTACTTTATTGGTGCACCAGACAAATTAAACTTGAAATTCCAAGGAACCTAAACGTGTTACTAATATGCCGATTCGTACGTGCTTCTGATTTTATTTTTACTATAAGATATGAAAACACCAGCTTGATTTGCCATGAATAAAAATACATTCGCAATACAATGTCAATTATTAGAACTATTTTACTTATTCGCTGCCAACTTAACTGGTAACCGGTATTCCAGAGTGTGTGGTAACATATACAGTATTGTTACAAGACGCCTGTGGGGTGTACCCGAGTTCATGAGGAATGGGGGTTTTAATAAAAATAAAAGAACTAACTTCGATTTTAATTTATTCACACGGCTGTTATTTACTCTCCACAATTACACTTTTTATGTCTCAAGGAGCGCAGTATTTAATATCTCGGTTATAGTCAGTTAACTCACACTCGTCATTAACACATGTCCAGTCTGTTTGTTGTCATCATTTGAAATGTCTTTCACTCACGCATCCAGTCCAGCCTGGCAGTCGCACTGTTCACTCCACCTATGTTCGCAGTCGCAGATTTTCCTTCTGCTGTTCACTTCCGGTGGCACTCGTTGCTCTTCTGGGTCGTCGTTTATCGCTCAAGGCCGCACAATCGCCCAAACTCCCGACAATCGCAAACTCTCGGCTTGGAGGCCCGTCGTGCTTATGTAGAACCAGTCACCAGATCTCGAAGATTCCTCGCACCCCGAGTCACACTGAGAGAAACGAGGATGTTAAACCAGAATATTCCTTTCAGATAAACTTAGAAGTTCTGTCCGCCGAAGGTCAGGAGCGTGCATGCCGCTAAAGGTTTATCACGGTGACATGCGAAAGAAGGAGCGGTGTCACGCCGTTATAACTGCATAACCCTGGTGGGGTTATTGATCGCCTGTCATTCGAACACCCCTCCGTGACTTGCCGCCCGCCATATCACAACTCTGTCCTCTTCCGCTCGCTCGTGTGGGATAGGTCAAGGAAAGCGAGCACATAACACTAGTATGTATTTATATATAATTATTTAATTAACAGGCAGTGGTTTCTTGAAGGAAGTGCTCACTTTACTGTGAACAGCCTGTAACCGTCGAACTACAGAATCCGTAATTTCAGTTGAGGTTAGGAACGGGAGATGGAGGGCGGGGGTGGGCTGGTCGGCTGATTTAATGCTCGTGACGTGTAAAAGCAAGCTGGAGTATGTATGTGTTATGAGTAGGCAAGGTGCACAGTTTACGAAAATAACCCGGGGGGGGGGGGGGGGAATTTAGAGGCAGCCAGCGAAAATATACACAACTAAATTAAGCAGGCGAAACAGAATTTTATCCGCCTCAAGTCCATCCTCTGGACTACGTTACGCGTGCCATAACCCAGCGAAATTATAGAATAAGTATAAGTTATAACGTACAGACTAGAGCATGAATATTTATGGATGTGTGGATAGTATTGGTCTTGTGCTCCGGGATAGAATCTATTCCATACTTCCGAAAGGAACAGTATCGCTGTATGGGAAATGTAGTTATTGCTACAACAAATAAGACAAAAAATAATTTACTCAGAATTTAAATATGTATTGCTTATATGTTTGGTTATGTCGGACACCTCTGACAAAAAAAAAAGTCTAGAAATGCGTAGGCAGGTAGCTTTTCCCTATAAAGTTTCACATCTTTCTAAGGGGGGAAAACACAGGTTTATTAATTCGGCCAGTGATCACATAAAGCAAGAGCATCATAGCAGTCATAGCGCGATGGTTCTAGATTAAGAAGCGGGGAAATTAAGAAGGATGAGGTGTTGCGGGTTGCGGAGTTTAAGGGGTTTGTGATTGAGATGAAATCCTCCCAAGGATAATCTTAGGAAGTATGAGGGGGTTGCGGGTTGCGGAGTTTAAGGGGTTTGGAATTGAGATGAAATCCTCCCAAGGATAATCTTAGGAAGTATGAGGTGTTGCGGAGTTTAAGGGGTTTGGAATTGAGATGAAATCCTCCGTAGGTTAATCTTATGGGCTACGAATGATTGGGGTTAGCACACACTCCTCTGCATGCTCCAACCCCTCCCCCTTGAAAACGGAATTGGTTTGTGAGTGGTTTAGGCAAGTTAAAATCTCTGCTACGAGACTAGGCTAACCCTCCTCCACAACAACCCCATTACTCACCGGCGCGGCGATCGGGAGTTTACAAACAAGGCAAGCGCGACCCTCCTCTACCCCATCCCCATCAATCACCGGCGCAGCGATCCGGAGGTCACAAACAGACAAGCGGCAACCTTTTTAGTCCCTTCAGTGTTTGCTATTCAACTCGTCAGACCAAACTTCACCCCAACCCCACCACAACGTAGTAGGGGCGGGGGCGTCCTAGATCAAAGCAGATACCGCCTTTTTTGTTGACCTAATTAATTTCATATCAAATGGTTAATTAAATTGATTGAACGGGTTGATCAAAAAGGGTGGACCAAATAAATGAATACTATTTCGGCGAAATCAAATGGTTATGAAATAGCCATTGAAAAACTTGGAAAGAGGCATAAATACTATTTACATCCATAACAGCAGTTTACTAATTCAAATAAAATGCACACAAACGTAACGAATCAAATACTACCCATAACCAGTCCTCGACTACCGCAAAAGAAACGAGCTACTATTAAACACGTAAATAACCACTTTACATATCAATAGAAATTAATTAGTATGTTTACGTCACACTTAAAGAATGGACCACACGAACTTTTTGAATGCATTTATAAGGGATTTGTGGGTTTTTGGATTCTTTTTTAATAAGTCATTACTTTATGACATATAGATTGGTAAAGAAATAGGATACATTTTTGGCTTTGTTAATTACTTCGGTGTAGGTATAATTCAGGATGTGTATGACTAGTATGCAAACTGTTTCCTTTATATTAGTGTTATTTAATATGCGCGTGGTTTTGTGGAAATGGAATAGTTTGTTCGTTTTATTTTATTCATCTATGTTGGTACGTGCATCATAAATAGAGTAAATAATTTTTTATTGATTTGTGCAGTGGTTATTTACGTGTTTTATATCAACTCATTTCTTTTGAGGTAGTCGAGGAGTGATTATGTTTTAGGAGTTCTTTATATATATATATGTATATGGTTTTAATGTTCAAAATGTTTGTGTGGTCCATTCGCTACGTGTTTAATACTAACTCGTTCCTTTTGTGGTAGTCGAGGAGTGATTATGGGTAGTATTTGATTTGTTACGTTTGTGTGCATTTTAAACACCTATATAAGACATTTCAACCCACCACTCTGGTCAGTCACCTTTAGGACACCTCACTGTCAACATCGTACAGAGCTCCAAAAAGGGAATCAAGAAAAAAAATGTAATCCTCTAAAAATTAATTTTTCATTAAATATAACCCTTTTAATGCATTTAACCCTTTCAATTTGATTAACCCTTTCACTCAATTTGATTACCCCTTTGATATCGAATTATTTAGGTCAATCAAAAAAGGGCGGCATTTTCTTTGATCTAGGACGTTGGGGCGAAGTTTGGTCTGACGAGGTGAATAACAAACACTAAAGGGCCTAAAAAGGTTGCCACTCGTCTCTTTGTGACCTCCCGATCGCTGCGCCGGTGAGTAATGGAGTTGGGGTGGAGGAGGGTTAGCCTAGTCTCGGAGCAGAGATTCGATCTTACTTAAACTACTCATAACATATATCGTTTTCAAGGGGGAGTGGTTTGGAGCATGCAGAACAGATTGTGCTAACCCCAATCATTCGTAGTCTCATAAGATTAACCTTGGGAGGATTTCATCTCGATTACAAACCCCTTAAACTCCGCAACCCACAGCTCTCATCCTCAATTTCCCCGCTTCTTAATCTGGAATCATCACGCTACTACTTCTCATCATGATAATTACTCTAATTGTATCTAGAAAATAATTACTAATAATGTTTACAAATATGTTTAATAATTGATTTAATGTGCATCCTTTTCAGCCACAAAAGTAATTTTTAAAACTGAAGTGGAAGTACATAAAATCATTTATTAAAATTATTTCTCTAATGTCTTATTATTGTTACTTGCAACCAGAGTAACTATCACAATGTTCTTCCTTGATTTCGATTTTTTTTTCTTTCAAAATAAGCTTTCCGAAGTATCCAGAATTGATATACGCTTAAATTTGGATTAAAAATAGACTGGTTGATTTTTTAAAACATGTAAGTAATTAAATTCTAGTAACATATTTTACAGTATCACAAGGTATATATGCATTCTTCTTACAAAACGTAAACTGTACTTTTTTTTTTTTTTTTTTTTTTTTTTCGCAATTTTGATAGTGCGTAATATTTTTGAGTACTGCAAGTTGTACAGTTGGGTGCGCTACTCCATTTGACGCGAATTCCTACTTTAAACATGCTTTGTACAAAAATATTGCGTATACAGCTAATAAACATCAACTACAGTCTATGATTATGTTTAATCGACAACCAGCCTTTGACCTGTCACAGTACTGGGAATGGGTGAACAATCTATACACCTTTTCTGCTATACAAATCTTTTAAGGGGGTGAGGTTTAGGGTTATAAACTTTAAGGGGGGGCAGAAGAGGTTCCCTTCCCGTTAAAGTCGGTGCATATTTGGTTGTGCGTGTGACACCATAAACAGGCCTGTGTAAATAATATGCAATAAAATTATTAAATATTTTTAACACAATATGGACTGTTTTTCAGCAGGTAAAAAATATACTGACATAAGGCGATCATTTTTTTATAAATTAATTTGCCCAGCATACAAATGTTCTGTTTGTGAATAAGTCTTTACTTGGGCGTCAGTATACATGAATAACACCGATTCCTAAGGACAGTGATTTCAGGTCATAGTCAAAACTTGTTGAAAATATTACCGAAAGTAAGAAGACGTAGAGTGCCTTGATAATGTGCGTTTGTACAGAGATCTGCAGCTTCTGCAAAATACGTTGTGACAAATGCCACAAATAATTTACACACTAAGTTCTATTCCACTTACTTTATATACTTCAATAATTTGCATTGCAATAGCAACGCCCTTCATAAAACCATTAACAAGTTCCAAAAAAATGAATTGACTTTAATCAGTATAACTCTCTGACAATTCGTTGTGAAAATCCATTAGCGAAGACAGAATGCAAAACCCTTGCATATTCTAGGTGCATTAAAATATACAAAGCATTTGCGCTTTTACAGACTCAGGTACAAATCGACTACAGAATATTCTAAAACCCATTAAAAATTGATTAGATAAGCATAATAGCACATTGCCATCTTGGATAATCTCAGTTACCAAAATCCGAATACAAAGGTAGTTTCATGATAAGGAATATTTCAATCGACTATAACTTATTAAAAACTTCCACCACATGCGACCAAGAACATCGCTCGAAAATTATATTTAATTTAAACATCAGGACAAATTTAATTTTAGTTACGGGACTTAGATGTGACATGGGCGCTTCGGGTTACAAATTATTGGCCAGAAAATATCCATCAACGTACTTAATAACACACTAAATCATGAAAGACTCACTTTCTGGATCTTCAGATTCGATATCCTATTGGTAACCACACTTAAATATTATAAGGTCAATACAAGTTACAAATGATGAATACGAAACATACATTAAAATTCTTTACCACACATAGTCATAACATGTTTGCTTACTAAACACCACAGATTCAATTGTCTTCTGAGTTGCCACACCCAAATACGTGTTTGCAATTGGTTACAGCTTGAGCAAGTATTAAACGCTACGTCTTTTCCTCTTAAATGTCAAGTAACAAACCATTTATAATTATTACGTATAATATTAATACAGGAAAGAGCGCCTTGTCAACCCAAAATGCCTCCTGCAAACTCAAAAATTTAAATTGAATGAACTCTGCAATTACGTGCCGACCAAACGCATGTTCGGCCAAGCAACTGTTCGACCAAACCCCTGCTCGGCCAAACGCCTGTCTGGCCAAACGCCTGTTCGGTCAAACGTCTTTTCTGTCAAACGCCTTTGTTGCAGAACAGTATATCGATATGAAAACTTCAGTAGATCGATTCTGAGGACAAGATAAGAGTTCTGTAATTTGTAGTCCTACAAAATCTCTACGAGATAGCTCTGCATGCTCGGTGTTTGTTCCATACTAAACATTAAAAAAATAATAATTTCGAACTATCCACAGCCTATCGGGAATTGTTTATGTGACTACGTGAAAAATGATTTTGTAAAAAGCTTGTAAGAGTCTGTAATCTAATTCTCGTAATACACAAGACTTTTGTAAAAATGTATATGGATTTCTACATCAGACTGTAGGCTTTATAGTGCACCACATACATGCGAGAACTGTTTGCAGTCACATAACACTATAGCTATTGAAATTTTTTTTTCTGCATAATTGGTTTTGATTCTTATTTTAACGAATACGTGTTTGTTTTGTTTTTTTTAATGCGCATCAGCATACAAGTATTTTCAAGATATCGTTGCTGTTTTTGTATTTTCTGCTACTCTACATTTAATACCACATTTGATACCGTACGAAAAAACAACTCTGAATAAGAAACATTTTAATACCGTAATAAAACTTGATTTAGTGGATGAAGTGTGCACAGTAAATCAACGAATATGTAGTTATTCGTAGACATTTTTAGAAATCTTTATGCCTATAAATTAAGCAATAAGTGTTGTATTTGATTTAGCCCACATAAGCAAGTAACTCATTATTGGTCTGGCGGAGAGAAGAGAGTTGACTCGTATAGTTAATTTAAAGAAGCGAAAAATAAACAAAAAAATCTTGATGAATTTTGTTGTATTTAGTTTGATTAGACTGAATTGCCGTCCAGAAATTATGTGTCGAATTACATATACGAGGATGCATAAACTTCGCTTCACTGAAACTCAAAAACAAATTCCAAGAAGTTATGCCTTCTACCGTCTCTAATTGCGGGAAATATTTTTTCTAATTTACAGTAAGTTCAATATACGCTCGCATTAACCATACTTTTTTTTTAAATGCAGACTTTAGTAGGACTAGCTGCGTGACCTTTATGCTGGATTTACATTGGCGCGACAGATGCGATGCGACATATCCGACGCGACGCGACATAAAAAAAAAAAAACACTATCTTGATCACTCATGGCTGAAAATACGAAAATGTCTGAGAAGGCCATCTGCATATTTGTGAGAAGGAATGAAGAAGAATAATTTGAAACACAAACAACCACATTAACGTATAAGTATTAATTGTTGTAGATTTCCAGTTGGAATAAATAGTATGGGCGTAACCATATCAATGTAGGATATTATCGCTAGATCGGCATTCCAACCTGTTTTAGTTTTGCCGAGTTACGTTTGTTTACGTTCTTTTATTTCGAGGGGGGGGGGGGGGAAGAAAACCGCAAAGAAAAAAAGTGGGGTCTTTAAAAATAACGTCTTTCGTGAGACAGCAGTGGCATTTTGAATTGCACATTGTTTTGACGGAGCAGTAGAAAATTTTGCTAGTATGGAAGTAACATTGAAATTGTTGTAACTTCGAAAATTTCAACTTCAATGAAAAAAACAAAACGCGATATATGCATCGCTGTTAGAATTCGTACATATGCAGCAATACACACACACACACACACACACACACACACACACACTTTGTCCGAAGTTAACCTTACACTTGTTGAATTCACGATAATTACAGGTAAATAAACAAATAATATTTACACACTACAAGTGTTGAAAGTGCAACTTTTTCAGGCGCTGTTTGTAAAATTCGCAACCCTTTGAACACGTGTTTTACTATGGAAATCCTTACATGTTTACTTCACTAAAATCACGTTTGTTCGTCACTAGCATTACATAATTAATTTGCAAAATCGTTCAGTAGAATCAACACTGCACGCGTTTCTTGAAACCACAGTTTTACGAAGCGGTACATACATGCCGATTAATATGACAATTCACTCAAGAAAACAACACTACAGCAGTACCTACAACCAACTATGCTTAAAGAAAGCTAATTAAAAATCATTAACTACACAACACCAACAAGGTAATATCTTCGTATGTTATTACAGATGTGACCAATTTAACATTGCCACCACTCTTGCAACAAGAAATTACACTCGTTTATTGACGCTTGCCGCGTCCGCGACGCGACAAAATTAGAAATGATTTATATTCAGAAAATCCGTCGCGCCCGAGATTTCTGTCGCGTTGACGTCATAAAATACTCGTGTGTGTGATTGGGTGAAGCGTTACTTCCGTCGCGCCAATGTAAATCCAGCATTATAATAATGCACAACAGTATTAGTTGAAACAATATATTCGCAATGAGATGTGCTGTTGTTTGTTAGTAGAATATATACCATAAAATATCCCCAATGTGAGTTTTATCAAGAACCAGCAATGAACAAGAACTTTTAAAACACCCCCCCCCCCCCCCTTATCCTCCCTCCAACATGTACTATAACAGAACTTACTTTCTCTGCACAATCCATTTTAGATACTGAAGAATTATAGCGGTGAATAGTAAATTACAATATCCCTTAGTTACAAAATGCAGTGGTCTGTACGCATTGTTATATTTATTCAAACAATTTCTTTTTCTTGCCACTGGATCTATTTTAAGTAGCTCTTAATCTGTGTGTGACGCCCTTGGCTATAAGGACCGCATTATCTCAAAACGTACGCCCTCGGTGGGCTTTCACAACGAGTCTAAATACCTAACTGTTGACCGTGATAAGAATTTTTGTATTTTAACAACGCGGTGGATACTACCGAGTGCCAATTGTTTTCCTCGAGGTAGTTCCTGTTTCAGCCAGCAATATATTCCGTTCTTTCTCTGTTGCAGTGTACAGTTGTTATATTTTTGCCTTCGAGCCCCGCACAAATGTATTGTCTCTTGTTAGGTGCTACCCCTGTGCCCCAGGATGCACCCGCGAGTGGAATCGCCTAAGTTTACCGCTGTTTTGTAAATTTGGCTGTGTGTTTAAACGTTGCTCATAGGAATTGTGACATCTAATCTGCATCCAGTATAATGGTCGTCGAAAAGTCGAGTCGGTTTACACAATAACTGGTTTGACCTCCTCGCCACGTAGCGCTCGAATTTTGCGTTCATGATTAACTTCAAAAATGTTTGGAGTAGATATGAGGAGAGTTTAAAGAAAGTATTGGGGTAACGTGTAATTTTTTTCCTGCGGAATGAGTGCCGCGTGCATCTCAGGAACAGTGAAATAAACAATTCGAATCATTAATCTTAATATTAAGGGTGGCTTTAAACATTCGAATGGTTTTTAAATCTTCGTAATAAAAGTTTACAGCTTCTAAGCTGTTACGTGAAATGGGCCAACTACGAACTGATATACAGGCATTGTCTGAACTTAGTATTGAGATAGTGAAGAAATACATAAACATTTATAAAACAAGTCCTTCTGCCGTGTCTGGAGACAACAGCCACCGAGTAATAAAAATTTTACGACTAAACCTGAGGGAGGACCTGTAGTCATTCGGAAACTGAAACTGGCTCATACATCTTACGTTTGTCATAGTTCGTACTCATCCAAGGGCAAGGAACGGGCATAAGTATTTTCTACTATAGGCTGTTCACGGTAAAATGAGCACTTTTGAAAGTCCTGCTTAAGATCTACTTGCATGTACGTTGGGTATTCTTCCGTCGTATGTAAAATTAACATTGTCATGGGCCTGATCACTTTATTCATATGTCAGTCAAGTGAAGCCGCGAAATTATTACAAAAGTAAATATTTTACAATTCACTTAATTTTTACACTTCGATTGATTAAAAAAAAAACAGAAAGCGAAAGAAATAGTTTCGGTTATAGTCCATTTCATATAAGTGGTCTCGATTGATAAAAAAAAACAGAAAGCGAAAGAAATAGTTTCAGTTATAGTCCATTTCATATAAGTGGTCTCAAATTTGACAGACAATGTGACCAACCTACACACGATGTAAACAGTAAATGCTCTCGCTCCTACAGTATTGTATCAGCTGATGAACTGCTGCGGGATCCGTGTTGTAAAATTTTAATTATACTTACAACATTTATGGTTTAAATTATGTTTCTAAAGCAATATTACATTTTCTTAGCTATTAGTAACGGGACTTTAATTTAAAAACATGTTCAGCATTTATGACAGAGTATGTCGATACATACGAACAGTAAACGTTTCCAACCAATGGCTTGCCATATTTATGTTTCCAGCCCGATGAAGGAAGCTGTGCGAACGCGTTTTTTCTCATCCTGTTTATTATACGAATATCTTATAGGTGTTGTCGGAATATTTAATCGGTAGTTAATTATTTTTAATTTGCTTCCTCCAAACATAGTTGGTTGTAGGTACCGTTGTAGTGCGTTTTGTTGAGTGAAATATAATATTAATCGGCATGTCGTTAAACTGCTCGTTCCGTCATTTTCCTAACCGCCTTCCACAATGAAGTGGCACAAATATAATTTCCGTATATAAGATTAAGTTTGTTTGTATTAGGAAACGGGCGCAGTGTTGATTTTACTGAATGATTTTGCAAACAAATTATTTAATGCTAGTGACGAACAAACGTGATTTTAGTGAAGTAAACTCGCAAGGATTGCCATAGAAAAACACGTGTTCAAGAGGTTACAACAGTAAGTGTGCGTATTTTGTGAATGTATTTGTAAACCGTTAATATAATGATTGAAATGCACGTAGTCTGAAAAATGCCGCACTTTCCACACTTTTGTAGTGAGTGAACAATATTTGTTTGTCTTCATCGTAAATTCGAGTGTAAGGTTAACTTCGGTCAAAGTGTGTGCGTGTATATATTGCTGCATCTGTACGAATACGAACAGCGACGTATGTATCGCGTTTTGTATTTTAATTAAAGTTATAATTTTCGAAGTTAAATAATTTAAATGTTA
Source organism: Dryococelus australis (assembly GCA_029891345.1). Classification (NCBI taxonomy): domain Eukaryota; kingdom Metazoa; phylum Arthropoda; class Insecta; order Phasmatodea; family Phasmatidae; genus Dryococelus; species Dryococelus australis. The sequence goes on along the minus strand of CM057000.1, from coordinate 115,794,414 downwards.
TTTCCATACGAACAAAATTTTCCACTGCTCCATCAAAACAATATGCTACTCAAAATGCCACACACTCATACCGGAATCACATAGACCCGACCAACACAGCACGACACGACCAAAAACGCAACCATGAACCATTTCAATTTTACTACTTGAATTTACAGCACGACCGACACCACGCTCTCGGCATTTAACCTAACTATTTAGAAGGCGCTGATAGCCTACGCTAGTCTCAAAGATGGTGAACAAGAGGGAAATTTGTAATACATAATGGTGACAAATTGGTATCGCTAATGCATACAAAAGTAAAATTATTATTTTTAAGAGTTTGGTACAGTAGTTTTCAATTTAATTTTCTTATAAGCTGCGTATTTACCATTGTAGCGAAAGCTTGCAATACAATTTCATTTTGCAATGTTGTACATTCTTGTGTCGTGCCGCACAACATGACGAAGAATAGATATCACTTTTAATCCAAAATTGTTGGTCGGACTACAGAATCGGTCGGGCTTACGACAATCATGTAGTATTTCATTGGCTGTTGGTTGTCGTGTCGTGCACGTTGGGGCTATGTGATTCCGGCATCGTAAGAACATCAAAATAATCCCGTCTCATGAAAGACGATAAACTAAAGGCCCCCCCCCCCCAACTCAGCTCAAGTTTCCTTTTTCCCTCGAAATAAAATAAATATGATACCCTAATTGGGCCCACATTTCATTGCTATGAACATTTATCTGTGTTATTATTGATTGAGACTCTAACACACTGGTTCTGGAGGGTTTCAAAATGTAAAGCTTACTGGTCATACAAACTTGTAAGTTGTATCACTCGTATTTTTTTTAGAACGTATATAAAATTTGTCAAGCTTGTTACGCATGGATACTTGTTAGCAAATAAATTCAAAGGTTTTTCTTGTTTTTAAAGGCTGTACTTGAAAGTCACATAATGGCATGTAGGTTTCAACGTTGGAGTCTTCCATAAACGTTTTGAGCATTTTTGTTTTGCAAATTAAAGCGCTCATATGTTTTCAACATACATTATTACGAATATTGTAAGAATAACGGAAGAATAATTCACATAAACAAGATTTACATTGGAAAGACAACTTTTTATATCAAGAAAATTACAACATGCTTATCAAACAAAATTCTTTCAATTTAAGCACCCAACGAAGGTGCTCCAGCATCATAAAGAAGTGTCTCACGCATCAGCAGGAACTGCGACATTCCAAAATTTATCGATAAGGAAAGTGAACTTCATGGCTTCAATCTTGGGTAGGTGGAGCATCTTTTTAGTGTATAAGTAACATGTTCGTTTGATATATTGTTGCTGTAGGTCACATCTGCTTCTCTAGAGAGCTTTGTAACATCGCTGAACTGAAATACAGTTTTTTATTTGGTAGGCCCTACCCGAGAACAAACCTAGGGCTGTATTTGCAATTTTGAGGAGGGAGGTTGTGCGATTGAACTTCAGTGTAAATATCAACCCTGAGTCAGAAATAAGTTTTTATTCGCAGCATGACAATCTGAACACGTAGGTATTTGAGAAAAGTTATCAAAGTATTTTGTATGTAGACCTGCAATAACATTTGAGTTACTAAATGAGAGTTATTAAAATTACTGAAATTAAGTAACATTTGCTTAAATATTATTTTGTCTACCTACATACTTTAACATCCTGAGAATTATAACTACCATAAAAGTATCGGGCTGTACAGAGTTTGTTGTCATATACCACGAAGCTTAATTATGTACTATTAATGCAATAATATGCATAGTCTGTATGTAAGAATGTATACTGTCTTTGAAAAAAAGGTGGGGGGCGCGGTATTTTGGTATTTGTGCATTCCTGGCGGGGGGTGGGGGGATCTTGGTATTTGGTGTTTGTAGAAACCATGCTAAATTTTTATGTTTACAAGAACTTACTTCAGGTAAGTGTGACAAGATTAGTTGTCATTGATATATTTAGTGTGTATTCAAAAACATGGGCTGTTAGTCATTTACATAAAATATTTATAAACTAAAAAAATGGGGGGAGTGTTGCCAACCTGCAACTGTTTGAACAGCCCTTCACAGCTTCTAAAAGTCATTTGGGAGGAGGTACATGCAGTTTGTTTACAAAAACAGGCAGTCATATGTTGTTTGTTTACAAATACTGGCAGTCACATGGTGTTTGTTTGCAAACAGTCACCTCCAATGACAGTTCAGCTATGGCGGAAGGATACATAGCCACACAGATGCCAGTGCCACCGCTTTCCTAGAACTGTCAAATTTGAGACCACTTATATGGAATGGACTATATCAGAAATGGTTACCTCAACTTTCTTTCGACGTCAAGTTACGGAACTACTTCCCATTAATCGTTACCAACTTTACTAGTCGCATGTCACTTAGTGCGCCAGTTAAAATATATGCAGGTAGGGGCAGTAACGTTTTTCTAAGGTTGTGTTCAAAAGTGCTCACTTTATCGTGAACAGCCTTTAGTAAGTTAGTTACAAATAGTCCATGAAAATTGAAGCCTTCATTTCGTTAACTATCCGCAAAATAATATGATTTATATGGAAAAATAGTTTATAGAATAAATTAAATTGTTTCATTAGATGTAGTTTATGTAGAAGTGCTTCTCTACTGCGTAATAGTAAAATTTTTTCAAAAATTGCAATTGATTTTTGTATAATTTTTATGGCACGAGAAGACTCGCATAAGTTTCCCCTGCGATTTCAATTTTAGAAATCGTTGAAACCTTTAGAAATACTGTTGTCTGGATTTAAAAATATCACCATACTTAAATTATAACTGTAAACTTAATGAGAGTCGTGTGAAACAACAAATATATTAAATTATTTCGGGATGGTTTGCGTAAGCGTAAAATTGAAATGGTCCACTTATCAGTTTTTTTTTTTTTTTAATAAGTGATTATTTTTCTTCAGACTTTATGGGTGTATTTTTAAACCATTGACTTGGTTTGTTCCTGTAAGAGAAAGATATCATTCCAAATTTCATTGACTAATTCCGATGTAAATTGACAAACAGATACTAAAATAAAGTGTTCGGATCTTAAGATCACAACAGTCAGAACACAAAAAAAAAGTATTTCTAAGTTTATTATCCGTAGCAAATTTTAATGCTTTATTAAAAAATTATTTCATTTCTGAATGTTACAAATACAGCGAGCTACTATATCTAACATTTTCTCAAATCAAATTTCCTTAGCGATAACTTTTTTGCAAGTATTCCGAGTAATCTAGGTTCCAGTGTTTCGTCAATACTAGATTAGTTTCAAGATACGCAGAATATATTACGTCATATTGCCTAATATAACCGGAAAACGAACAATTCAGTCACATCTGCGAAGGTTTTTGTAGTTATAAGACCTAAAGACAAAACTTGTGTAAATAAAGACATTTTTCATAAATTTGCTCAAGGGAATATGGTTACTAACACGAAGATGAATTATACAGAATACAGCTTTGAAAACCGTAAATAGGGTCTAGCCAGTTGTCTTGGTTAGCATAAGAAATGTGCATTAATGTAGTACTTGCCGTGTGTGACTTTCTTTATACAGGGTTTACAAAAACAGCCAGGAATCAGTATTGCGGCATTTGCTAAGTAATGCAATATTGCCTTTTAATTACGTTTTTAGAGATTTTTTTTTAAATTTAAGAAAAGGCTTTTTATTATTTTTTTAAAATATGAAGTTATAAAATAAAGAACAAATCATGCTGGAATGATTTACATAAACAGTTCTCTGTTAAGTGGTTTAATCTCACAATAAAAACATTTTACTTGCATAAATACTGTGCTAAATGGAATTGAAAACTTTATTTGTGATAGAATGTTAAATTAAGGAAACTAGCGTGCATAGGTGTAAGTAGTAGGATTTGGGGGTTTGACGCTCAAGGGCATCGATCAAAGGATTCTGTTTCGGCCTGCCGCCATGTTGTTATTTCACCCGTCCGCCATCTTTTTTCCCCTCAAAGTTTCCCTTTTCCCCCTCAAAATCGACCAAAATACCCTAAAAATTTTCCTTTTATTCCCAAAAAATTCCCATTTTTTCCCAGAGCAGGCGAGAGGGATTAGTGACCCCAGGGTAAGGGATCAGCGACCCAGGTGACCGGGATCAGTCAACCAGGGGTCGGGAGAGTAGGACATATGTCCTTTGTCCCTGACCTTTGACCTTGAATATGTAAAAATAAAAAAAATCGCAAAAAATTACAAAAGATTTATTATTAAATATTAGTTATTGAAAATTAATTTTAAAATATTAAAAAATTATTTAAAAACATACATTTTAATTATTTACAAACCTTACATTAAAAACCTTACATTTCCACTAATTACTCGCCTTTGTTCTACTCTAGCAGACGACTGACTCCCTCGCCCCCACTACCCTCATCTATACTCATCCCGACATCTTGATTTTTTCGTTCGTCATTTGTTTATACATTACTGGAGGTAGTCATCTTTGTTTTTCATTAGTCATGTGTATATATTACTGGAGGTGGCCATATTTGTTTTATGTACACCATTTGTTTATATATGTTACTGGAGGCTGCCATGTTGCTAGATGCAGTTCCCATTGTTTTTTTATTGTAATTTGTTGTATAGTTAGTGTCTTACCTCTGTGCGACAACCATATCATATTTCATGTGTTTACATCACATATGTATGACCAGGTGGCAGTCATGTGTATGTGTTTAAAGTATAGGTTGCACTGTCGACATCCGCCAATGTTTTTCATTGGCTAATTAGTCACCTTTGTTCCATACCCTCCGTGTTAGATTATATTTTTCAACACATATGTAGTATCGGTTATGCCACCTGATAGGCCTGTACCGAATGGTGATATTGGCCATTTCTGCACAGTACTTACATTGTCATATTTATTCTTTTCTTATTCTTATATGTGAAGTGGGAAGGCTTTTTGAAGTAAAACACACCATATATATTTTTATATAAAATTTGTTGTACACATCATATAAGAAGTGTGTTAATCTTCTTCGACGTTCACCACTCGATGTCTGCCTTGACGACCTAGGAATTGAAGCGGGCAGGAAAACACCACCACTTGAAGCTGGCGATGACCAATCGAATCATCGTATGTAGCCCGCCTCCTTAAGTTCTTCAATGATTGAAACTATCGAGACGCCCTCTACCCCAGCAGGGGTATCATGTAGGTCAATACTGCCTCACTTTTAAAACAACACTACCTTATATCACACACCCCCGCGGGGCAAGGAGCCTTGTCTTAAATGTGCTCTTGTATCACGGACCAAAATATCTCCAGTAATACCGTCTACTATCATTATCATTATTATTTTAATAGCAGAGAAGTTTTCCTATTAAAAAATGTCACCAGGTTTTCAACAACACTAAAATGTTTCACATTGCCAACTTACGGTTTGTTTGATTGATTTGCATTTACGTAACTTGGTTACAAAAGTTCAGTTTTTTTACAGGCACACTCGTCAATAAAATTGCTATTAAAAAGTTTAGCCAATTTATCCAGATTACCACTTTTACGATTATATAAATGCTTGCATGACGCTAGCAAGTAACTCAATATGATATTGGCAATATAAAAATTATTTGCCTGCACTAATGGTTGTTTAAACAATGTCTTTCAGTAAGTTGCACAAAACAATTAGTCACCAATGCTGGCGATACGCTGGCTTAAACGCTCATTATTCAAAATCACAAATTTAGCGATGTAACTGCCCACGGAAAATTTCTGGCATAAGAGCGATGCGTCGTTCTCATACCCGTTTATTCTGCATGCTGAAAGACATGCCTTGGCGATGGGGCATCTTGAAGAATAATCCACTTTACTGTTAATCCAGGGCATCCGCACGTGCCTCGGCGTACAGCTTGCTGGGGCGCTGTGAAATGTTACGGGTTGAACAGCTGACTGCTCGCCACACCACACAATGCAGTAACATGGGATCGGTGATTTCCATAGAAAATGTCACACGATGCCAAAATCGGCTAGCATTAAACGTGCATTTTCAACAGCGTGATTTACAGGCAATCGTTCACGGCATAACAGTTTATTACGTTTCATCAACAAATACTTTTCGTACCGCGATTCATACGCATTTACCAGGTTTAAATTTATATTGGCATTATACATAAGTTACAGCCGAGAGACTATTAGCTCGCCGCGTAACTCGAAGGCTGGATTCCTGGACCAACTGCCCCGTTCATACCACGGCGACACACGATCGTCATACCCAGCGGTCACCGGCACTCGACTCTGTCTGCCAACATACTACTGCTGCGTACTGCACTTGACTGCTTACAGCCCTCTATCTCCCTCGCCCATGCCGCGCCAGCGACAGTCGGCCTAACTACATTACAGCCATGCAGATGGCGAGCTCCGGGGGCGACTATTTACATTTACGCATTGCTACACGTAATATATAGAATTTTAAAACCTATTTGCCACTGCTAAATATACACAAATATAAATATAATTAAAAATACATTCATAAATATGTATATTAAATATTCGTAGGCCAGCCTCATACAGCACACTACCACAATGACTAAAAGTTAGTACCAACCCTGGTGAAAAACAACTAGTAACAACAAATTTCCCCGAGACGAACATTTTCGTCTCACTAGCTCGTTGGTGTGGGAGTAATTTACAACACTTTGCGAAGCAAGCAGTAGCTGCAGCCTTTCCACCAGCTCGTTCGGGTTGTCCCAGAATACGTAGTCGATCTTCTTGACGTCGTCTATCTTCTTCATACCTTCGACGCCTTTCAGTGCCAGGCCGCTGAAGAGATTTGCGAGAATGTCGATTTTTTTCGTGATCTTCGTCCTTATTAACACCGGTATCGGGATTGTTATCTTGGTAAAGCGCGTGCGTGAGTTCGAGCAAAGTCTTGTATTCCAGGAGGTCGGATTCTGTAAAGTCCCTGGGCTCCTTGCGAAGTAGAAGTTCGTATAGTCCGAGGATTCCACGTACCATGTAATTGCCAACTCGGATGCTCCCACCTGATTGAAACTCTATTTCATTAGCACCGAGGTACCATTTATCATTATACCTGTATACACCGTATCATTATAACGAGATGTGTACGGTCGTAGGTACCTTCGAGCTAAATCATTAGATTACAGGGCTATCTACCATACTTTCTTCTTGTGTGACAAATCCGCATTCAATTCATCGTCCTGATCTGACTGTACTTCATTGTGCTTTCGCTTCTTCAAAGGCTTAGCGGTATTGTCGTTTCGGACTTTACAGCTATGGGTATTTAATAGCTCTCCCTGAGTACATCGAGACTACGAGTAATGGGCTTGAAAATTTCTTCATAGATATGGTCGCGTGAAGTTTTGACTATCTCGGCGAGCAAATACATTGAACTGGCAGACTGAATCACCCGATGTAGTTTGTTGGCAATTTCCGCCATCATACTGAATAGAAATTCTCACTGTCGCTCTCTTATAGGTTTAGTCAATCTTGCTCAGACATTCGCTGTAAACATCCAATATGTCCCTGTGGTAATTTTGAATATTTGTTTTCGTTGTGAGGCGGGAAATCGAGGTATCAAATGTACGTGTCATATATCCTTCCAGGTTTTTCATATTATCTTCATTTTGTGCAGATGCTACATTCAATCTGTTGATAATTTGCCTTTGAACACTCGTCACGTGCTCGTCCATTGCCACCATATCGCTGAAGATCTCCTTCTTCACACCCCATCTTCGCTCTGAGCTATGTTCGACTAACATAATGCGCAATTCCGAAATAATGTAATTACCAGTAATTCCAGCTCTCCATCATTTCATTCACACTGTCACTTTTCTTGTCCACACAGTCAATTTTAGTGTTCACTAATTCTCATATACCGTCTAACTTTCGGCCTACATTTTATTCACACTCTCTATTTTTCTGTTTACATTTTCGTTCACACTGTCGCGAACACTGTCTACCGGTTCACTAACAGTGCTTATTTGGTTATTTACAGATTCACTAACACTATCTATTTTAGTATTTTAATTGTCATTTACACTACTTATTTGACCACTCAGTCCTTCGATCAAGGCACGAAGTGCTTCCATGTCTGCCAACATTTCCCTAGTTAACATCCAAAAATTTTAAAACAATTCCTCGGCCTATTGCTCATATATTGTGATATTTACAAATACTAATTTAAATTGTTTATTATTATGAAATGCTTCTATCCTTCTTCTGACACCAGTGTTACCATTTCTCTCTCTAGAAATTAAGTGAGCTAAATCCAAGTTCGTTAAGGAATGGAGGTCTTAATTAAATAAAAGAATTAATTATAATTTCCTAATTTTATTTACATTAATTACAAACAAAATTCTCTTACCTCAACATCTCACAATAAATTGATATCACTCACTGTTTGCAATCAATGAAATTAAAGAATTAAGGACCTGTCTTAATAAACAATGTATCAGCGTATTCAATTATTTTATGAATCATGTGTCCATATTTTAGAGTTCCAATATTTACAATAAACTGTGTATTACATGCCCACTCAGTCTCATCTCAGTTTAGTCCGTGACCCACCAATCCGCAATGTTCGAGAGTCCTCCGAGCGCCCTCGCGTACAGTAGGCTTCACTCGCCGGGTTTCAAGCCCTCTCGTCCATTCACACCAGGAACACTCGTCCGCCGCCGTCGTCTGGCATTTAACTTCGCTCGCGCACTGACAGATGGCCTCCGCCAAAGACTGCTGGCCGCTGGACCGCGGCAGTATGTATGGGCCCTCCACCACCGACTCTTGTGGGAGGCGCACGAGTGTTCTGGGAATTGGGACACACGGCGCAGTGCGCGAGTCACAGAAAATTATGGGTGACGGCTACGATGCTATATATCACTCGTGCGCCTCCCACAAGAGTCGGTGGTGGAGGGCTGTGGCGCCGGCCAGTCTCACCAGAATATTCTTGCGTCTTCGCTACATCTGTCGGTATCTCCAGCAGGGGAAAGGAGGCGTCTGTGGCGCCAGCCAGGCACCGCTTGAACCGCTACTGTCCATCATTCACGGGTTTCCCGGAATTAAGGTGGCAAGGCAGCGAGTGTGTCAGCCCGGCGGAGGGGAGGGATGATGTGGGTCACCCCGCATATAACGGGAGCCGGCGTCCAGTGCTAGCTGCAGCCCGTAGCAGTAATTATAGTCTGGGGTAGATTTTGGATTAATTTTTGTCGTTTAAACTCAAACCTTTGGAGAGAAACTGATCTCCTTCTCCAATTTTACCCCCTTATACGTAGCCTTTACGGAAGGGGAAATTTCAGTCACTCATAATAAACTGAACTACCATCTAGGAAGACCCGGGACCTCTAACTCAACTCCTAAAAGGTTGTAAGTATAAGTGTACACTTAGATATTTTATGTAACACGAGCATATTTGTAGCTACCACTGTGAGACTTGTACAAGTGAGATTCCATCCTTGTATACTAGTTGTTACAAAAAATCCACAGTTTCTATTTTCTACAAATCTAAGACCCTATGTAGATATTATTTACAAGTGCATCTGTAGTGAAAATATAATGCATTTTTAAGTAGCTTTAATTCGGGTTCGCGTTTTTTTGTGGTTGTGGTAGCTCTATATAATATTTAAATATGTGGATGTGTATGGATATCGAAGACAATGCTGCAGATGTAAGACAGCCGCACAGGTACTTGCCAAGAAACAATTTTGTGTCACTCAACAACTTTGACTTTAAAGCTAGATCCGGGTTAAGTACTACACAGTTTGAAAATGTTTTCGGTGAAATTTCTTGGAAACAAGACTTACAGATTTTACAATTTGTCAGCAGAACACACGCTGCAGCTCTGCTGTATCAAGCCACGTTTGAGACTGTTTGTGTGGTACATTGGGAAAAAACACCTAATAGTACATCTTTTTCCTCTCGTATTTTCTTAAGGAATAACTTTTTGCTGTTAGTCGGCCTGGCTACAAAAAAGTCAGCAATAAGAAAATCAATCATTATTCAAGAAAAAGAAATGGGGTGTTGTTATGTTGGGGATACGGCCCTTTGTTTTGCGTAAATACGTCTACGTTGACGCGCTCGGACGCCTTGATGTTTTTTTTTTACGTTCCCGGCACCGCTTCGCTCGATCATATGGGGTTTTATGGGTATCACTGGATTGCTTTTGAGATGCTCTTTCCAACCGTATACGATTTCTGTATCTCGACGTGGCTTTTTGACGAGTATAGACCGACATTTGTGTTAAGTTTTCGTGATTTTTTACATTAAACTCATACAATTCCACCATAACCACGCCACGCAAATGTTTTTATGCACGTAAGTGATTAAATTTGACGATAGCTGTCGAATGAAACCTAAACGAGCGTCGTAGCTTCTCCTAGTCAAAAGGTATACTACGCGTAAGTTATGAGACGCGGCGAAACGAACTCAAAATTGGGGCGCCCCCCCACCCCCCCCCCCCCCTTCCCAGGGCACCTCCGTGCCACCACCCCATGCGATGCTTCGCAGTCCTCACTCTACGTGACGTATTATTTTATCCTTTGGCAATCGAGCGGTGTAATTGAATTGTGAATGTAGACGATAGATTCAGAGCTGCAATGCAAACTGTATCCTCCGATTTTGTTATCATCGGATTATCTGGATTGCCTCCCACTATGGTCACAGATTTAAAGACGTATTCACGTCAAAACTATGAATGTACACTTGTCACATTTGTTAACTAATCTTGCAGAATACATCTACAATTGTAGAAGTAGTACGTATTTGTACAAGTCTTGTCTCTCAACTGTGTTACGTAACTTGTTGCTAAAGGCTGTTCATGATAAAGTGAGCACTTCTGAACTCAACCTTAGAAAAAAGTCACTGCCCCTACCTGCATGTATTTTAATGGGCGCAATGAGGGACTTGTGCCCAGTAAAGTTGATAACGATGGGGGGGGGGGGGGAAATAATTCCATAGCCTATATTAATGTCGAATAAAAAGTGTTAGGTAACCATTTGTGATAACTTAAATTATTTCTCTCGCTTTCTGTTTTTGTTTAATGCATCGAAGTGTAAAAATGAGCATATTTGTACAATATTTACTTTTCTAATAATTTCACAGTTTCACTTGCTTGTCCGACGCATGAATAAAGTGATGAGGCCCATTGCAATGTTAATCTTACATAAGGTGGAAGAATACACAACGTACATGCAGGTAGATCTTCAGCAGGGCTTTCAAAAGTGCTAATTTTACCGTGAATAGCATATACAAGTCTTACAAGTCTTAACAGCCAACTAGTCGTAGACTTGTGAACTTGTAGGAATTGTGTAAAGGTGGACTCAACAATCATACGTCAGTCGCCTATCCGTCCGGCGTGGTCATGTGATCGTCAACCAATCGCAGGGCAGCTATGTTTTTCTATCCGTCAAATTTCTTCCGACAATATTCCTTAGACGTGAGTACGCACTATGAAATAAAATGCAAGGCGGTGGATCTATATATATTATCTTTGGTGGTAAATTCGGGAATTTAAAATGTAAACAATCATTCAGTGTAAGTTCTTATCACGCAAAAAAAAAAATATTTCCCCAAAATGCTTCACTCTTGAAAATGTATTTTCAGCACAAATATACCTCCAACTAAAGAAAGATCACGATGTTAAGTTGTCACACTGAAATTTTGCCGTACAGAAGGATTGACGGACGACGGATGACTGACTCGAGGTTGCTTGCTCCATCTGGGAAATGTATCGTCTCCGCATGTTGTAACACGCGGTTTTCGATCTTCTGATTGGACGAGGTGGCGCATGGGTAAACTTTCGGGCTCAGGGGCGGCCTGGGTTCGCATCCCAGTCCGTCGTTCCTAGTCTCGGTTTTCCGTGATTTCCCAAAATCGCTCTTAATTGACTTCAGGCCACGGTCCATTCCTTTCGCGTTCCTGCTTTTATCTGAGCAACTTACTCAGTCTCTAATAACCTCGTTGTCGACGACAAGTTATGATCTACTTTACTATAATCCATCCACGGTTACTTCATACTTTTCTGAAGACCTGCTAAGGTTCTATTTCAAGGATATTCCTCTGCCTCATCTGCAAACTAAGCTTAACTAAAGGTGGTATTCATAAACGTATCTTGAGCTCTAGCTTCGTCAAGACAATCTTATTTGGTGTCTCAAGTGCGTATTTATATTTCATGAACATCACTTAAGCTTGTCTCAAGCACAGGCAAACGAGGCGGTCTTCATGAAGACTGTCTTATTTTTGTGTGCCTTAAGACTGAATATTTCTGTTCCATAGTCATTGCTGAGGAGCCACTTTTCATAGTCATAGAGACCGTGCTTAAGATGGCAAATAAGCTCGTCTTCGCCAAGTTCACTGTAGAGGTGACTTGAGACTGTGCTTGTTTAAACGGCAGACGCTGATTGGATAACTTCACACGTCGAATTAGCGGAGATTTCTGCAAAATGGCGAAAGCAAAACATGTGTTGGGTTGAGATTAATGATCTAATTACACATTTGGACGAAAATCTAAATTGTTCTGCCCTGAGAAAGCTTGTATAGATCTGTAATTGTACACATACCATTAATTTTTTTATTTAATTCGCGAAGTAAACGTATGTTCCACTAATGACAAAGTCGTAACTAGATAGCGCTAAACACAATACAACTTATTTGAAACAAATATTTTGTGTTTTCAAATTTAATAGTAATTTACAATAAGCGTTTAAGATCGTGACAACAAATAAAATAACATATTCTGTACTTAGTGGGGCGGATAAGCGAAATTATTGCGCACTTTGTAATAAAAGCATGAAATTTGGCACAGAAGTACCTCTTTATATTGTTAAAAGATATAGATATTGGGGCACATGTGATCTAGCCTTTGAAGGCGATGGCAGCCATTTTCCAATATGGCTGTCGAACTAATTCTAGGATTTGAGAAATGTACAGTTTTTGGTGGATTCTAATGTTTTAATCTTTCTTTCTTAATGTGTAACGTTGCAATATATTCATGTATGTGGACAATAAACAATTCACCCATGGTTCAATGATATGAGGATGATTTATATGATGTTTAAATGAAGTCTTGTAAAATATTTAGGATAATATATAGATAAATTCGAAAAATATGAGTTCTTTAATCACTTTCGGACAATTACACATTAAGATTCTTTTATTTTATCTTGACAGGTTTCTATTTTTGAAAAGCCATAATCGAGGCATATAATTATATTTCATTTCGGCTTTGATTTTATAAAGAATTTTAATAGGAATTGGCAGAAAGTGATAATATTTATAATACGCATTCCACCGTGTTTGTTACATCTGGTTTTAATTATTTATTTTTTGTTTTCTAGGGTGGTCATTGAATGAATAGCATCCTGTCTAGGAATAAAAACTTCAGGCTTGTTGAACTCCAACATCCAGGACCGTCAATGCCGCGACATTAAGTTGATATCAACTGGACACTGTGTGTCATTGCCAACAGGACAAAATTCATGAACAGCATACTTGTCCTACACAATCCAAGAGAAACAATTTGGGAAGTGGATATAGTACCTTAGCAAAAAATGGGACAGAATTTGCTGAACTCGATCTGTTACCAAGAACACTCTCACTGAAACAGATTGATGAAGGTTCTGGCATTGAGGCTACAATGATAGCTCATAATGCACGATATCATCAGTCAAGCAAATTAAAATATTCCAACACAACGTGAAACATGACTAAAACAGATGAAGTTTGCCAGAAAACAGGTGCACATCCTGCAACGAAATGTTTCCGGTATACATCACCAGCGACCGCTTAAGAGGCAACATGCTTCTTCTGCAATAAGGTAGCTGGTCGCGAAGGTCTTTATGATCTTCCGCATTTTATCTAGATGCTCGTGTTGGGACTTGTACACGACTTGTTGAAGATAATGACCTTTTGGGTAGACTAAGCGCAGGAGACATGGTGGGACTTGAGGCTAAATACCACGCTAGTTGTTTGGTACAGTTGTACAACAAATCAAGAAAGCCTAAGAGTGGTGAATCCGAACCAACCAATCATGAGAAATCTTTGCATGCGTATGTCTTAGCTGAATTAGGTATGCACATTGAGGAAGTACGTGCGGATGATGAGACATCTCCTGTATTCAAGCTTGATGATCTTGCTGACCTGTACTTAAACAAACTCAATCAGCTTGGTGCCAAAATTGATGGCAGAGTTCACACAACACGACTGAAACAGCGAGTTCTGGCACATTTCCCTGACACCAGGGCGTATACCAAAGAAAGAGACACAATACTAGCATTCATTGAAGATGTAGGATCTTCTCTGGTGAAAGTTTGTGAATTTTGTAGTGATAACGATGCAGTTCAGCTTGCCCATCCTGTACAAATTGTCAGATAGGTAATGTTTGGAGAAGAAAACCTTTTACTGTGTTTTTCAGCATGTGTCAACAAGACAGTGTTCCACCATTATTTCTTGCGCTGGTGAATATGATACTTGATGGCCCGTGCATGAATAAGGACCAGGTTGAAGAAAATTCAACTGTCGCACTTACAATCGCTCAACTTCTGAAGTTCAATAGCGTTAAACACAGACGTGCTAGAAGAACACCTTCCTCTCATAGTTCAGTACGACACAGTCCATTGCAGAAAACTCCAGTGACTGTAAGTAATTGTGTAATTTTTTTTCTTACGTGTTCATAAACACACAGAACATGTTCATGGAAGGCTGTATGCCTGGTTCAAGACGTTAATTCATCTCAAGGACTGACTCGGGCCGCGTCGATGAAAGTGTTGAAGGAAGTGCGTCATAAACCTTCACTAGTGCAGGCTGTTCGTGGTAAATCGCCCCTCAAGACCTTTTTGTTAAGAGCTGCCCAAATCTATTCACTCACGGTAAAATAAGATCTTTTGAAAGCCCTGCTTAAGATCTACGTGTACGCGCATCGTGTATTTTTCCACCATATGTCCAATTAACGTTACACATGGGCCTGATCACTTTATTCGTGCGTCTGTCAAGGATAACTGTAAAACTTTTAGAAAAGTAAATATTTTACACATTTTTTTTATAACAAATATACATTTAAAAAAGTAAAATACAATATTGAAGTATTCTCAAATGTTTCCTTAACACTTGTAATTTAACGTTGACACATCAAACTACTTTCCCTTTCCGTCGTTGCCAACTTTACTGGGCGCGTGGCAACCAGTGTGCTCGTTAAAATATACGCAGTTATGGGGCGGTGACATTTTTTTAAAGGTTGAGTTCAAAAGTTGGCACTGTACTGTGAACAGCCTTTATCGGGAAGATAAGCAATCGTACTGGAATCCTGACAACTAGTGTACATCGTAAGTTTTGGGCCGGAAATGACCACCCCTATCACATACAGAGGCTGCAGTCTCTACTCCCAGCAAATTATGAAAATGGGCGAAGTTTAGCCAATAAATGCTGCGTCGGTCAAGGGAGAGCGCCCGACTTTTTTGATAATATTTTGTGGACGGACAAGTCGCATTTAAAAACAGGTGGATCACTATCACTCGTGGTCTATTAAACAATTGTAAAGAAACTAGAGAATCTCATTTCCAACTTTAGTTTTGCGGAACTTGGGGACGGGGATTGTAGACCGCCAATTGATTGAGCCATTTTAATCATTGGAGAGACTGAACAAAGATGCTTATAACAATTTTCTTCAGCACGATCTTTCACCTCTGTTATATGCTGTTCATGGTAAAGTGAGCATTTTTTAAGTCTCTTTCCACAGGCATGAACCGCTAATATATATATATATATATATATATATATATATATATATCCATATATATATATCCATATATATATATATATATATAGCAAATCCAGGCGTTAACTTTTAGGAGGGGTAAAATGTATACACTGCGTTTATTGGTCACACGGCCATGTTTGTATTGAAAAGTGACAGGAAGATAGAAATCTGATGAAAAGAGAAATTCAGCAGGGCGTTAAAAAGGGGGTCCCCCCCCCCCGGGAATCGCTTATAGAAGACGTGAACCTGGAGGTGCGTATAAACATGTAGTTTCAGAATGATGTTTCACCGTGCCATTATGCAGTGCAAATTACCTTAGCCTCCAAGTTCACCAGATTTGAACCAGACTGATTTTTCGTTTGGAATACTATAAATAATTTGTGTATGCAAATGAATTTCAAAAAGTAAATGAACCAAGGCACAGACAGTCAAAGGCTGAAAATACTATCAAATTAAATCTTAGCACTTTCCAATTATAACAAAATAATTTTATACAAAGGTGTAGCTTGTGCGTACAGAAGACAGAGATGAAATTTTGAATATAATGTAATGAATACAGTGATAAGTAAGCCATTTACTTACATTGTATTGTTATCCCTTCATTCTTCAGTCTTTCAACACGAGAGAACCAAATCAAAGGCACAATCGTTGGTCTCTTTTACTCGAGTGTGTGTGTGTGTCTCTCTCTCTCTCTCTCTCTCTATATATATATATATATATATATATATACACACACACACACACACAACACATACCACTCATATAACCTTGCGACACATTCGGGCAAAACATAACTTCTGCAAAACCGTTATTATTTTCCTTGTCGTTGTGATGATAATAATAACATGACTGGTGTTGGCTAAATGGCTACACTAGTCACCTACCGTTTGTGCAAACATCACATCACTTCTTGGTGTAATATAGATGAGGTCCGAAAAATCTAAATAAATTCTTAACTTTTAAACGGTCCAGAATCGGATCACGTGTATTGGACTTTTTTTGTTGGTCTAAGACCTATCATCTGCTTCAGTCTGTACGTGTATGTTTGGAATATCTTATGCACGTATGTATGTGATGTATGTACTGTATGTAATGTATGTATGAATGCATGCGTGCAGGGTGAATCAACTACTTGCACTAGAAGCTTTCAAAAAACACCATTGACATTATAATGTCCTTTAGTTTTATTTTATTGGTGTGAATAGTTATTGTTCCAAAAATGTAACTGTTTTCAAGAAATGCACTTTGTAATAAGTATTAAAATCTGTGTCTGGGGTGCCATTACGAGCCCTTGTCGGAACTTCGATTCTGTGAAACCAGCACATCAATAGCACCTTCTATTTCAGAAATATTTGCGGTGGAAGTTTTAGGTCATTCACCCAGTGTATGGGACGAAATATTCATTGTGTAATTTAGGCGGCCAGTAAGGAGATATTTTCCAAAATTCAACCTCTAAAAAGGTGAAAGGGAGGGTCAAAGTTTGTACGGGGGGGGGGGGGGAATTAGACAGTGTTATTAACTCGAAACTTTGTGAAAGTACTGTAAAAAATAATAACTAAACAAACGAAGTAGTTCATTACACAGTGGAATTTTTGAGCACACTAAATCCACCGTGTCTCCTAAACCATAGGCTTATACTGCGTGCGAGAACACCTGTTATATTGCTTAGAAATCTGAAGCCACTGTAACTCTGTAATGGCACTAGGCTGCACTCCGACCAAGACGAACCGGGTTCAATCCCCGGCCGGGTCACTCCCGGATTTTCGCGTGTGGGAATTGTGCCGGACGATGCCGCTGGTCGGCGGGTTTTCTCGGGGACCTCCTGTTTCCCCCGCTGCTCCATTCTCACCTCAGTCACCCTCATCGACTCTCGAGACTTCGCTGTTAAGAGCTGCCCAAATCTCTTCACTGCTCTTCACTCACTCATTTTGTTTGTTTCCCTCGCAGTCCTTCCAAGACCGCGACATGCATTCCAGGGAAGCTGAAGTTCTTGCCAGTTAGATGTGCAACAGCTCGGTATTATCACATGCGATGTAATGCATTAAACTACATATGCCAATTGGTAGCCTTTCCCTTTGGGAAACTGCACAGGAAAGCCATAAAAATGCTAATTTTCTTTAGCCATTTTCACTATCCCCCCCCCCTCTTTAGTAGGTTATCAGTAAAGAGTGATGATTGTAGATAATCCCCCCCTTCGTCGGGAAAAGTCGCATTCCCTGAAATACGCGTATACGTGCAAACGCGATTTCACAAGAAAAAAATGTATTTACTAGGGAATGTCATCTCCGGACTGTGTTCGAACCAACACTCGAAATGTTACATGCTACGATTTTGTGTCCTTGGAGCTTAGCCGGTGATGACGCAATTCCAACGTGCCGCGTACTGGTAAGATCCGCGTCGCCGACGGCGTATGCCATCTGGACGAGGATTGTTTGTGTACTCGCGCGCTCCGTACCCGCGGCGTTTTCAAAACTCGTGGTTTTCGCTTCTCGCCGAGAGTGTAAACTAGGAGAAGCTGGCGTGTCCGATAAATTATTTCTCGTCGGCGTAGGGCGACTTATAAATGGACGGGGAGTGGAGGGGGAGGGCTGTATCGACCTGCTCGGCTCGGTGAGACGGAGATCCAGTCAGTCCGATGGCAGGGCAGCTGGAGGTCGGACGGCGCCATGTCGTGGAACTGCCTGCGCGCGGCGCCCCACAGTCCAGTCCTCGACGTCGACCACAGAGGTGCAGGTATACGTCGTCCTCGCTCCACCTCGAGCACGCCTACCCCGCCAGACCCCCGTCACATGCATCATCGCCCTAGCTCAGGCCTGACGTTTTAACGGATTTTATCCTTTTTTTTACGGATTTTTAACTCTCTAGGAGAATATAAACCCTAACTTATGAGGTGGTTGTGTTTTTTTTTTTTTTTTTTGCTCAAGTGGCGACACTAGCACCCACAGCGATGTGTATCAGATTCACTGATGCATTTGTTTGAAAGATTCTTATAATGGAGGTAGATAACTAAGAAAAATATTTTGGACATACACCATAGCTTAAATAGTGTATGTCCAAAATATTTTGCTTCATTATTCACTGGCGCGGGTATACAGTTATTTACATATTTCTGTTCCTGGCTGTATGATCACACGCAAAAGCCAAAGCCATTATTTAAAAGAACCTTTGCCGTTTTTACGCAGGCAATCAGAATTTGGTGACTGTTTTGTGTATGGCATTGGTATCACAATGGCGAGGAAACGAAAATTATCGCTGATACAGTCGTTGTATAAACGGAAGCATAAGTGTGAGTGGAGAAAAGATTTAACATGGTTTGTACATTCCAAACAAAAAAAAAAATCTACATTAAATATGTTCATGTCGTTCATATCCACTTTTTTTCTGTAATTTGCAGAAGCCATTCATGGTTACTTCATATTTTCCTGAAGCACTGCTAAAGTTCTACTTCCAGGATATTCCTCCGCCTCGTGCATACAAATCTTAACCGAGTCTAAAAAATTACACCAAAGGGTCAGCACACTGCATTCGTGCGCACACAGTGTAGTAAAATTGTGCATAAGCACTATTTCTTACTAGGCATTACCAACATACTTACCCCCCTCCCCTTGTTTTATTAATTCCAATTATAAAGTAAATATCATAATTTATACATTAAATACGAGTAAAAGTTTGATTTAATATAAAAAAAAATAAGTTAGTTTTATGTTAACACAAGTTTAAAACGTTTGTTATGGAACAACTAAACACGTCATACATTGTGTGATTTGTTTTAAAGGTTTTATTCAAAAAGTTTGAACGAACCACGAACAAAGTATAAGTAGTTTTTTTTTCCCCCCCAATAGGCAACCGAACTGGCACTGGTGTGCCAATAATAATCACAGAGTGAAGAAATTAGCATAACAATGGAACGAACTGGCACGAGTGACGGAAAAACCAATCAGCAGGTCGCCTAGGGTCTGGTACGGTAAGCTATGCATAACTGTAGGTGGGAGCAAAGCACGAGCGCTGTGTGTATGCTCAGCATTGCAGTGGCAACCATGTCTGGTTGACATGCAATGTCCGATATGACTGGCAGGCTGTCCCGCAGACATCCGGACGATACCCGTGGTCGAATCATGGGGAAGTTGGAATAATGTCGAAGTGTGACTAATATGGCCGAGGACTTAAAGATCGCATACAGCACATCGTGTCGCGAGCTTGGGCAGTATTTCGAACGACAGGAAAGATGTACCACGATTTAGTAGTAGTAATCTATGAGCAACCACGACGACGAAGGGTCGGTATATTGTCCTAGAGGTGAGCAGAGTTCGATGACAGGTAGCGGTTGAGATCGCAAAGTGCTACTTGTCCCCTCTCTTCTAGCTTTCATCTCTACTAACACGAGCATTTTGACACACACAATCTGCCTCCTGTAGCATTTCTTACTTATGAATGCAATATTTTGAATTATTTCCTGTCGACTGGGTTTTTGCGGTGTCTATGCCGGTTTTGTCCAGTCTCTTCCCAGATATAGTTTAACTATAGGTACACTTAGGGAGGTAGTAATGGCCCCAATCGCTGGTCATGGCTGCCCAATCCCTCCCTGCCGCGATCCATGCCCCCTTGCATGATTTCCTTGTAGGCGTAAGGTGTTCGCCCCGAGACGCAATTAGCTCCCGATCCTAACTCGGACACGCATCTAACAATTATAAATAGGGTAGGTTAGGAAAAAAAATTGCAACGCATATGCATCGTACTTCTGGACGCCCGATATCGCGGTTTACCGTGGCCAGGATACTGCACACAGATGGTTTGTTCGCTCGTTTACCAGTACAGTATGTGCCATTGACGCCTTCCAATCGGAGATGGCGTTTGCTGTGGTGCCGGGAACACAAGGACTGGGGAGCTTAAGGGGTCGACTGCTGTTAACGGATGCGAGCCGATTTAGTCTCACTAGCGATTCCGGGCATCTGTACAGAGCGAGTCACACTCATTGTCCCCCTCCAGCGTCGTCTAAAGGCACTAGTTTCCAGGTTGCGGAGTTATCGTTTTGGGAGACATAATGCTTGGTGGTCGTACAGAGCTGCGCATCTTCCAAGGAGGTTCAGTCACTGACCATAGCTATTGTACCGAAGTTCTCCTTTCTCACGTGCGTCATTTCCGTGGTTTTGTAGGCCCCGCGTGCTTGTTCATAGACGACAACGCTACATCTCATCGTAAAGCGGCTGTCGCCGGGCTGCACGGTCTCCGGACCTAAATCAAATCGAACACGTATGTGAGGTTTTCGCGAGACGCCTGGCAGCACGTCACTGGCTGCCAGCAAAAGACTTCGCATTGGTTATCGGCGCTACAAGAGGAACGGGCATGATACCTCAAGAGCTCGTCGACAACCTCATAATGAGAATGAACACACACATCCTCCATCGCAGTGATATTTTTTCCAATTGATGACCGCATTTGTCTCGCCTGTCTCATGGGCATTTCTGTATTCTGTCCTGCTGTGCTCACAACCCACTTTTGAATAATGAAAGGTATTTCGTATGCTTTGGATTACTTTCTTGGGTAGTGTTGTGCCTAACTTTTCCCATGCTCTAAAATCTCGACGATGTTGATTCGCATTATTTTAAACACCGCTGCACGACGTTACATGTAAAACCCTGTCTCGTCCTTAGTTCTGCACACCAAAGTAGTTTTCTTATGACAACAAGCTTGCTAAGGTAATACTCCTCGGAAATAACACTGACTGGCACACTGCAAAAAAACTTCCTCCTTGAATTTTTTTGCGTGCGTATTTCCGAAAAGAGGTAATCATACTTGTTTTCATGTACTGAATTTCTCCTTATGATCCGTTAGGTTCTGGTACTCTGAAAAATTAAACCATGTAATGTGTACCTTTGCAACATGAATATAAGTTCGTATGTCCCATAAATGTCACTGACTTGATCAAAATAAGTTTTGAGATCTGTCTCAATCATCTTAATGAATGCTTAAACATAGGTTTCTTAAAGTGTTCTTCAGCCTCTTCAGCTTGATGTCTTATTGGATTTTCGTGAGAGAAAAAAAAACCTTATCCTATTTTTTCAAAAATTTCGAAAGCGGTGTCAGATAATGCAATTCACCAACTAATTCGACTTTTTTTTACAATAGAAGTTGCCCATCTCTGGTTTTGTGAATGCCATCCCTGTTTCAAAGTAGATTTGTCGCTACTGCAAAATAAAGTTTTCCGCTTTTTTTCTTCTTCTTCTTCTCGATTTTCCGGTAACATACACAATTTTTTGCCGAACGACTGTGGAAAAAACTTAAAAGCAAAAAGTGTTCTATATTTTTGCGTCTGCTTTTTGTATGTTATCTATTGGGCAAACGTTGATTACACTTCTTTTTTTTTTTTTTTTTTTTATAAACACTGGAAGTTTATGCGCGACATGTTTAACTGCTTCTATTCAAGTATACGTAATTTGTCAGCTAGTGATTTAACAGGCTATCCTATAACTGACCAATTGTCCTGGATGTGGCCTGAAAAACAAATATATATGCCGATGCGTTAGGGAAATGCGGTTATAGGAGAAATCATTCTGATTGCAACACTCTAGACGTTAAGTGTAGGCCGCGCTTGTATGAAAATTTGTTAGTATATTCAGTACACCCTGTAGCTGTGTTTCTAAACCGGTGTGCCGCGAGATTTCCAGCGGGTTGCAAACATAATGAAAATAAACTAAAAGAAGTCAGTTTTTTTTTTGACGGTGGCGCGCGGAGGGATTAAATAATGGTTCGGTAGATGGCAAGCAGTAATAATGATGCACAACCTGACCGACAGATGTCGAAACAGTTGTTACCGATTCATGTTTTGACGATGTTTTGTCAACAGCCATACTTTTCATCTATCTTTCGTACTCCGAACATCAATCGCAAGTCTCCTATTGATAGTAAAATAAAATTTAACGCTCTCACATTTTGGTTGTCTAATTGTGATTGTTAATTGGTTCCCGATACGGGTGTAACTGGATTTGCATAAGCATTGTTTTTTCCCATTTTTATTTGTATTTTTACTGACGTCAGTAATAGCAAGTAGAGGCATTGACACAGTGAATTACATAAAAGGTTTTCCGAATATTATGCTTTGAATTAAAAGTTAAATATGTGAAACAAATTTGGCAAAAAAAATTGTAACGATACCCCAAGATTATATTCCCTCCACAAGGATGCCACCAAACATAACAAGGAGTTACTGATATCATTAATGAGCTTATTTTCCTTATCATGGGTGAAATTAATTTTTTAATAATTTCTTAAAAGCTTAGTTGGCAGGTAGGACTTGTCTCGTTGAAAGCAATGTCATTAGAGATGAAACCAGAAACGAATGCACCAGTAATGGGGTAATTTCAAATACGCACATGCCTTACTCGGGACTCGAACCCAGAAACCTCGTACCATAAGATAGTGTACCATCATCTGCATTACGGAGTTCGGATTCGAGCATCAACTTCGAATTTAATCAGTCTAATTTTTCGAAAGATACGATTTACTAGCCTTAAATATTTACAGGGCCGTAATTCTGTTACTAAATTACTGAGCCATGTGACAATCTTTATAAATGGAAGACAAAAATGTTATGTATTAGCACGCTTGATGATTGTATACTGCCAGTATACAAATTTAAACCAAAATCGATTACGTAGTTTTGTAGATATTGCACACTAAGGTAAAAATATTTTATAACAACCATTCTGAAAATACATGTTTGTCACACCTAAAAATAAATAAATAGTTATAAGGTCTACCACAGTACGTCTTCGCCGAAGTTGGAAAGAAAGTGTTGATTGTTTCCCGAAATATGACATAAAAACTTAACTTATATTGTGGGGCTAACTTACAAAATGACTTAGAAATGAGGCTCTGTATTAACAAATTTGATGGTTGTAATAGATACTGCCAGCATGCAAAGCTAAGTTGTAATTTGTTTCGTTAGTAAAAGATACGGAGCTAAAATATTTATATAGCCACCTTTATAAGTGCCGGGCCTCCTTAAAACATAGCAGTTTACATCACCTGTTGCAGTGCAAAGTGTTTGCAAGATTTAGTGTATGAATCTGTTAATGGTTTCCCGCAATATTACATAAGAACTTTATTAATTCATGTGGTGCTATCGTAGAAAATAGCGGACAAATGATGCTTCGTGTAGATACAGTCCATAGTTGTAATATGTACTGCCAGTATACAAATATTAGTTGGAATTTATTACATGGTTTTCACGATACATCATTCTAAGCCTAAATGGCTATATTGCCGCCATTTTGAAAATAAGTTTCTGGCATAGTTAAAAACACACTAATTTATATAACTGCTGCAGTAATTCTTGTTTACCAAATTTGGTAGGACTCGATTAATTTTTTACCGAGATATGACAAAAACTTTATTTATTCATGTTGCACTGTCTTACAAAATGACTGACAAAAGTGACTGTGTTGGCTTATATGATGCTTATAATAGATATTTTCAGCATACAAAATTTGGTTAAAATTGGATAAGTAGTAGGTATACATATGGAATAAACCTAAAAATATTTGTATGGTCGCCATTTTGAAAATAAGTACCTAATCAAATTTAGTTACTAAAGTTCAGCTGGACTATGATAATGTTACTTACGTCCGAAATGTGGTGAGCGTTGGTTGAATAGTTTTGAGATATGATGTAAAGTCCTTATCTAGTTATTTATTTGGTGCTATCTTCCAAAATGGCCGACTTACAACAATATCCATTTCAAAATTTAATGCATTCATGATGCTCTGCCAGCATACAATATTTGGTTGAATGGTTCTCGAGATATGACATATCACCCTAAATAATAATAAAATGGCCGCCATTTTGTGAATAAGTGTGCGGTGTGATCGAAAACATAGAAGTCAAGTGTTCTTACTAAGTACTATACAAGATGTTCGGAAACTACCTGTCGAAATTTAAACCACAGCATCTGTGGGAGAACAGAAACAAGAAACTCTAGTCACAAAATCGGAAAGGCCATTTAGTGCGTTTAAATTGAAGTTGAATTTCGGCAAACGACGCCGGTTGTCCGCAGCCATATGTACCTGCGTGCACAGCATGTTGCTTGCCAGGTAGGCGAACTGATCCACGGGCCATGCTACATGCGGCACTGTGCCCCGCCTGTCGGTCAGATGGGTTGCCACTCTCCCACACACAGGCGTCACCACAGTGGCAGGTGAGCTTGCGTAGGTCATGGTTGCCTATGTCCAAATTTTTTGGGGAAGAACCCCAGGAAATAATTGGGGAATTGGTGATTCATAGCACGCAGCTCATTTTGCCCACAGGCCATCACTAATGAACCCCCCCCCCCCCCCCAAACTATTGAATCTGAAATTTATGCTCCCCTAGAAAAATGTTTTTCTGCCACCCCTGGTACATATTTTTATATGTTGGCTGTTCACGATAAAGTGAGGACTTTTGAAAGTGGTGAAATGTATACACTGTATGTATTAGTTAATGAGAATTTTTATACCAACAATTGGCGGAAAGACAAACATGGGCCAAAAAGTAAAATTGACAAACACCTTAATAGTGCTTGTGTTGCGTGTGTGTGTGTCCAAACAAACTTTTAACCCAAGTTACAACTCTCACCAAACAAAATACACTTGTAATATTTAGTAAGGACACCTGACTTGTACAGCTGTACAGGTGCATACTTTCAAAATAACAGCAGTTTAAAATGTTTATTACAGCACCTTACTTGCTGAAAGTGCTTGTTGTTTTGCTTGCTTTCAAGTGATATTGTTGACTTGCCAGCAAGTTCTAATATTGCAGAGTATTATCAAGCAAATCATATATTTAATGTAGTCTATAGTATACTGCACATTTAATGGAAAGGTAAAATGTTGAATTGTATGGTGCTTTATTTGTAGGCAATCCCCGAAACAAAGTGGCACTAAAGCCAGGCCACTCTTTGATGGACTGGATTCGACTGGGCCAGTCCGGTGTCGATCTGACTGGAGTGAAAGGTGTATTGCAAAACGTGACTCCTTCACAGCTGGCAAAACATAACAAGAGGAGTGATGCATGGCTGGCGATAAGAGGTGAGCAATAATGCTTTTGAGCCATAGTTGTTCTTAGATGTGTAGAATCTGTTATTGACAGTTCTGTGCCGGCAGTTGTACAATTGAAAATTGAGTATTTTTCATGGTGACACCATGATGAATCGGGTTCAGTTCTCACTGGGGTCACTGTACCGTTTTAAAATACATCACCATTATTTCACTGTTGCATCACTGTTGTGCTGTTTTAAAATTTTTTTATTTTATTTTAAATTTCCTCTGTTTCATTGCATGTGTGAAACACAGACTAAAGATGAGGTGGACCGACTTTTATCTTCTGCGCGTATCCGCAAAATTGACTTGCCCATTGCCAATACAATTTTCAAAGTCACATCGTCAAAGTGATGAGCTGGTTTGTTTACAAATTTAATTTTCAGCAGACCCACTATAAATAAAATACTTTCACTAACTTCAGTATATTCTGATTGCGTTAAAACTAGCTTAGAGAGTACAAACATCCCAAAGTACTTACTTCTATAAACTGAGTGTTTAAATCTCAAATCTTACCCGTATGTTGGTTTTGATAGTGCTATTGGCAGAAAAACCATCCAATGTTGGAGCATATTTAGTAGCTAGTGTATATCTATTATGAGAGTTCTACCCTTATTTTCCTCTTATAGTGTGAAATTTAGTGAGTGTTGATGTTGCCCAGAGTTTTTTTGTGTTACTGCCATTTCCACCACCATTGCATTCTTGCAGAATTGCATGTAATGTGGAAAAAATTGTAAAACTGGGATTTTCAGGAAATTAAAAATCTGTCTGGGAAATTCACGGATATGTCACATAATTTTGAAGACATTAGTTAGATGTCAGGGAATTCTATGATTTGCAAGCTATAGCTTTCTGTTCTATCATTGATCATGCACCTATGAAATCAGAATGTGTTTCCAGTGCAAAAAGAGACTTTTTAAATAGTATATGTGATTTTTTAGTTGGTGTTAATAAGAGTGTTAGCAAATTATAAAATAATTGTAAAGTTAAGTTTCAGCAAGTGGTGTCAACAACATTTATTCATATTATTTTTAAAAATTTTATTGTTACAAAATGCCTGAGGGGCGTATTCAAGTTTGTGAGGAATGTAGATCTCAATAAAATAAAATAAATAAATTTGATTTTAATTTATTCACAGCTATCATTTACAGCACTCCACAATTACTCTTATTTTTACTTCTCAATGAGCGCAGTATTTAATGTCTACCTCAACTCTAAAGTCCTTCTCTATGTCTCTGGTTGTAGTCAGTCAACTCACACCCATCATTAACACATGTTCAATCTCTCTGTCGCCATCATTTGAAATGTCTTTCACTCACGCATCCAGTCTAATAGTTTAGCCTGCCAGTCACACCTTCACTGCACTTGTGCTCACAGTCGCAGATTTACTCCTGCTGGTCACTTCTGTTGCCACAAATTGCTCTTCTCGCTCGTCGTCTATCGCTCAAAGTACCGCAATCTGCCAAACTCCAGACACTCGTAAAAAAAACCTCTCCACTCGGAGGCCCGACACACTTTTAAAATGTCGGCAACCAAGATCTGGAACATTCCCCGTTCCATGCTGCGTGAGGCAAGGATGATAAAAACCAGAAAATTCTTCAGATAAACGCAGGATTTCTATCTTCTGAAGGTCAGGAGTGTGCGAGCCACAAAAGGCTTATCGTGGTGGATCACTTTTTGAAACAAAATATGTGCTTCTTGGATTATCGCTCGCCTGTCATTCGATCATCCCTTGTGACTTGCCATCCGCTATTTTATCACTACTCTGTCCTTCTCTTCTGCTTACTCGCACAGGTAAGTTTAACCGTTATGTTTTAATTTCTAATTCTTTTTAAAATTTCTCTTTATTTAAATTTTTTCCAAGTGTAACATTTTTAATTTTTATTTTTCAAATTAATAAGAGTTCTTGAAATTTTAGTTTTATGAATTAAAATGTACTTTTATTTTATTATATACTTTTTATAAATTTTCTAAATGGTTCTTAACATCTTTTTGATTTAATTTTTCATCATAATTTTTTTCTATAATTTTATTAAATTTTTTTAAATATTACATTTTTGCTTTTTAACATAGTTCTTTAGTTTTAAAAAATCCCTGGTAAAGTTTACTTTTTAATTTAGACATTTCTGGTTATTTTCAACTGAAGTATTTTTTCATGTTTGCTGTTTATTACTTTTTCAAAATAACCTTCTTAGAGGAAATTTGAGTTGTATTTTGTAATGATGTACAGTTTTAAAATGACGTGAAACATAACGAGATGCACACAACAGTATACAACAATGTGACACACTAGAACATAATGCAAAATAATAATAAACTGAAAGAGAAAGGGGTTCTCTACACCTCTGTGTATATGAGGATGACATTGCGACAGTTGTAGTACATGCAACGAATTTTCTGGGTAGAGTAAAAACCCTAACTGCACAGTCACAATCGCCCAAATTAAGTTCTGAATTGGTATGCTTATTGAAAATCAGAATTATTGCCCCATTAACTCCTTTATAACACGAATCAGTGTGAGAACTGGAAATGAAATTCCCCTTAGTGACGATTGAAGGCAGTCTGACAAGTTACTTTTTCCCGTCCCCATCCAGACTGTAAGTAGGAATACACACACACTTCATCTTACCAATCTGGAGTAACGTGTACAATTTTTACACCCAGCAACACAGCAGTCTGGTAGTAAAAATACTTGGGGACAGAATAAACACATACACAAACAGGAACAGCAGAAGAAAACTTGCTACTACTACAAAATGACAACAATGGGCCACTGTTTGAAAAGTGTGGAAGTTTGAGCTCTGAGTAATTTGAATTTTCCCAGAAAAACAAAATAATTCATCCAGATGGCAATATCAATTAGTAGACTATTTATGACTCCGAAAATATTAACCATGTAATTGAAATATTTCTGCGTGTGGTAGTGGCCTTTGAAACACTTGTACCCTCGTGATGGTTAAGAATTAAAGCACATACTTGAAAGTGTTCGGAAATCACGCCAAAATTCTGAAATGTTTTTTCAAAAATAATTACTTCAATTAAAACATTTGCAATCAGCTAGCGGCAGAGCAAGGGTTCAGTGCAGGTTTGCCGTAGTAAATGTTGGAAAAGCCGTGCATGCATGTAAAGCAACATGGCAGTATGAAAATGTTCTAGAAGGTTGAATGAACGGGTGGTAGGTAAAAAACTGTATTTGCACTTTCTTAGCTGGAATTAGTAGTCAAACGTAGAATTTTGATGATCTTGAAGTTCCCCATGATCAGGTATGCTGATGGGTCATCTCTTTGGATGCGCAGCTGCCCTAGGTGACGTCTTCCCTATATGTAAGCACATGGCTTATGGTGTTAACATACAGTTCAAGGGCACCTTAACGGACGTCTCACAATTTCTAGCTAACCTCTCTGAAAGCTATGCAAAAAGGGCTCATACAGACCTACTTATCACTTTAAACACCTCATCTCTGAGAGATGGCCAGCAATTTCAGGGGTGCAAACTCAGACTTCCCTAATAAAAATCTAAATTCAGCACCTATTGCACAGCCCACCCTGGCTGGCTGCCAGACATTGTGTAACAAGATGTCCATTTTCTTCTTTGAAAACTTAACTTAAGAATGTTCTTTAAACACTGGCCAATCACGAGGGTTACAATTTAAATTCATATGTACTGTCACATAAAACTGTCCCAACGTTCAAAATGCATAGTCATATGTACACAGCATAAAAATAGAAAGGCATATAAATACGCTGCCAAATAAATATACTGTTAAAACAAATAAATAAACCTTGTCATAAAATGAATTATGTGAAAAATAATATTGAACTTGTTAAACATAAAAATTACATGTTAATTACTATTCATTATTATGGCTCAAAATGTGGGTGTTACAATTTTTATAAAAAATAATAAGGAACCTAAGTGTGTCAGAAATCCTCATTTTATATTTGCTCAGTTAGTGCAGCATCAATTTGATATCTGTAGTTATGCTTTTGCATTCTCATTGTGCATCAAAAATTGGCCGAGTGTTATTCACACTTGGCTTTCCCTTTTTTCGTATTGTGAAATAAAGTGCTTGATCAACTTTGATAATTTTAATTACATTAGGTCTTGTCAGCACTGCTATTTCTTAACTAGGTAAATGTGTTTCATTTCCATCAGAAGTAGACCTATGTTTTTCCAAGATTGGATTTGTTGGTTTGGAATTACATATTTTAAGGAATATTTATTGTTAATCTGTTAGTGGGGTAACTCTTCATTTATAGAGTTTGTGTAAAGTGAGATTGTGTGATCCCTTTTCGTAATGTGCAGCAGTGTTCTGAAGTATTTTTAGAATTCAGTTTTTTAATTTATTCTTATCTTTTAACATAAGATTTTTCTGTGCCATTTCACTCCTGCTTGTTAGATCTGTGAGATAGTTTACTTTTTTACACCTAAATGGCTAATTATTCAGCGAATCTAGTTGCATATTGGCTTTAGAAAATTAACCTTTTTCTTAGATGTTCATTGTTCCACCTATAAATAACATTATTTACAGAGTGTGAAGAAGTGTGTATATGTTGGTATGTTTTAGGGCGTGTATATAATGTAACCCGGTATATGGACTTCCACCCAGGCGGTGATGAGGAACTAATGAAAGGAGTGGGTCGTGATGCCACTCAGCTCTTCAATCAGGTTAGCATCGAGCTTCTATCACAGTCTTATAAATTGTTCATTTTCCCTAATGCAGCCAGGTTTGTGCAAGCTAGTTTTTTATCACATGATCCTAGTTGCAGTTTGTGATTCAAGTGGTTTTAGTATTCAGTAGCTATTTCTTGTAGAGATTTTATTATTATAGGCTGTTCACAGTAAAATGAACACTTTTGAAGGTCTTGCTTAAGATCTACTTGTATACACATTACGTATTCTTCCCCCTTATGTAAAATTAACACTGGCAAGTGCCTCATAACTTTATCCATGCATCGGTCCAGTGAAGCTGTGAAATTGTGTCGGTCCAGTGAAACTGTGAAATTATAATAAAAGTAAATATTTTACAAGCATGTTTATTTTTACACTTAAATACTTTTAAAAAAAATAAAGAATGCGAAAGAAATAATTTAAGTTATCACAAAAGGTCACCTAACTCTTTCTCTCCATCATTATCAACTTTACTGTTAGCATGTTACTCAGTGTGCCCGTTAGAATATATGCAGGCAGGAGTGCTCACTTTATCGTGAACAGCATATATATATATATATATATATATATATATATATATAATATTTATTTATTTATTATATTTATGTTCACTGCATTGTAGTGAGAAACATTTATTCCCTCTTTGCAAATACAAAACATTGTAGGCAGTGTTCCAAATAACAATCAATCAAAGATTACATATTGCATGATTACCAAGTATTATTACTTGATGAATTTGGAAAGATAATACATTGAATATAAATAAAAGCAAGTCTTATGAGACCTGCCCTCTAGATGCCAGTATTGGCTCACAAAAATAAGAAAAATTTCTAAACACCAAAGAAATGGTCCATAAAACATTTACTACACAGTGCATTCTCCATTAGAGATTGATTAAAATCCCCACATCTGTTTCTAAATACAAATGCTGAAATAGTGTATGTCTCATGTGAGTGAACTGTGGTAAATTTCAGTATGTAAAATCGATTTCTGTCAAGGTGCACGCATGGGTGAACTTTGAGTCGTTGCTGCAAAAGTGTCTGGTTGGCCATCTTCGTAAGAGCGAGAGCAGTCGTCTGCCAGACCTCAGTGCACTTCTCTTCAAGAGTAAGAGGAATAGCAAGGAGATGTTAATCAGGAAGTCGAGTAATTCTACGAACAACACCACTTCTGCAGGTCAGCAAAGAAAACGTAGTTCTAAAATAACCCTACGTGTTGCCTGGGGTGTGTTTCTCACCCATTTTTCTGCTTATTGAGAGCCAGTTTACATCATGGGAACAATAAGCACGGTGGAAATTGCCACAGCACAAAGTGTAGTAGTCACCTGCCTGTCAGTATATTGTAATCTCTGGTATTCCCGGCTAGTAATGCTCACGTAATTGGGTTCCCCATGAGAGGAAAAATAAATAAGAATTGCACCTCTGGTTACTCAGAAAACCTGTACTATTGTATTATATATATATTTCTTTATTTGAATTTAAGGGCTCCGGATAGCAAATTCTGTCGTCAAATTCTGATGGTGTGTTCTGTGCACCCAGAAAAAGATAATATGTGTATGAGTACCTGGCTTACCCAAATATAAGAATGTTGTATTCCAGTTTTTACTTCTTTAAGGGGGAGAGATCCCGTACATATTGGGTTTTTGTATAAATCTCGTAAAAAATTTGATGTAACAACTGATTGGTTAAAACTATTGGCATCTAGCTTCTCTCTGGGGATAAGGAAACAAGTATCCCCGTAACAATGTGTTTACTAACACTGTTTGCTTCATCAAGCTGCGGGGGTGCTGGTTGGAAGAACAGTCTAGTAAGGGCCCTCACTGGTACAAAATCAGGTGTGTCTGAATGGGCTGCTGGGTATTGAGTGGTGGGGCATGCAGAGCTCAAATCCAGATGTTGATAGCACATGTATTGTTGGGTGAAGAGATGGTCATGGGTTGGCATTTCTATGGCATGCGAGGTAGTGGTCACTCTAGTACGGTGTACCAGGCCTCTAGAGTGTTAGTTGCTGATGGGATGCTGTCCCACTATGACATGGGGGTGCACATATTATGTCAGCGCATTGGTTTCCTGTCTTTACTTGACGTATACACCGGGGCATTAGTCCCTTGCTTGTCAGTGCACATAGCCTGGGCACTTGCGATCTTAAGTGCCTTTCCCTGGCCAGCCTGGTGCTTGGGCATTGGAACTGTTGTCAGTACACAAAAGAAGCACTTCAGATATGTTACATTAATCAGTGGGCAAAGGAAAAGAAGAGAATTCAATGAAGTTTAATGAATGCAGTGGGTGTCTGGAAGCTACAGGCATAGCTGTGTCATACAAATATTTACGGTTGCCAGCAGCACAGGGGTGGAGGTAGCTGGCATGATCTGCCAAGAGAGGAAATTACTCTCCGTGGTGTCAGTGCCATGGGGTAAACCCTTGCTGGAGTCCTTATCAGATAACTGGCATCACTAGTCATATGACCTGCTGGGATGTACAGCCCTTGACTGAGTGCTTGAACCTATAACAACTTGGGGAGAGGGACCTCTGCTACTCCTCGGGGACAGTTGAGTGAGAATCGTTACTGCTCACATAGCTCAGCTTCCCCTTGGATATACAGCATTCCCCACCTTAGGCCTCAATGGTACTCAGATGAGGTGTTTGCTCTACTTGAACCTAAGAACCCAGGAAAGGTTCACTCTTGCTTTGCTATGATGGGGATCAGAAGGGCAGTGTTGCCAGCCAGCAACTAGAGCACCATACTCTGGAAAAAGGTGGATGCACCCTTCTGTGGGTATGTTTTTAGACACTAGTTTGTGGGGGTCGTGCGTTTTCCTGGAAGAACTCAGGCGGGTAGCACACAGTAGGTAAAGCTGGTAAATAAAGAATGAAACCAGAAAATGAATTGACTGGGCCAAAAGAGGTAACTAGTAGATATGTTTTATTCTATCGTAGGAAGCATATATCTCCAACCTGTGCCTGCTAATATATGAAGGATGAGGGACAGGTATGCCAAACTGAATATACCACAGAGCATGGTTCAAATTAGAGGCCAAGGGGCAAGAGTGACCACAGAATGCTAAGTCTGGTGCAGACCTGGCACTCGTGTAGACAACTCGAAACTTATTGCGACTGCTTTGTAACAAGAACTAGCTATGCGTTGTAAAAGACAAATTGGCTAAAGAAAGCTTGAAGAGCAAACTAAACATAAGTACAACAAGCTGCTGAAGGCGAGCTGTGTGAGCGAGTAACACTGGCTAGTAAGAAGCTCACTCTGGAGTCCAATCTCCAGTGAACTGCCATGATTGTGGGCATGCAGCAAAATAAATAGGACCCTGAGAATTTGGCAAATGAAGGGCGGATGTCATTGGCTGACTGTAAGCGGAAACAACAACCCTTATGCACAGCTGTGATGCGCCTTCAGTACCTGCCTGTCCAGAGTGCCTACAGCGAGGGGGGTCCGTCCACCCACTCTGCTCACTCAGACAGGAGTGTCATGGCAGGTGGATTGCTGGGTACCAGGTGGCATACAGAACTCAGCAGATCTTAGATGTCAGTGTTTGACAGGCACTTAGGCAATTGTAAAGGAATATGTATAAATGCAATGTGGCAGAAATACATCCCCCTTAAGTTATAGGAGTCTTATTTTTGCATACTAAAACTTTTGAGGTTGATTTTTTTTCTACATATGTTTTATTGCAGTGCAAGCCACAAAAAAAATCTTTAAAACATTAACAGACTCCGCTGTTTAATTATAACTATGTAAGGATGATTTAAGAATGTGTGATTTCCTTAGTTTTTAATTCTTATGAGGTGCATTACACTGTGAACAGTGAAATCTCAAAACTATGACCTTTCATGGTTTCCAGTAAAATGACAGTTACTTTGAGGGTGTCGTTATTATGAATTTTGCCCAATTACGGACCCTCCCCCCCCCCCCCCCCATATGCAAAAATTGCTTTTAAATTTCACTTGTGCCATTTTTGCATGGTTTCAGCTGCAAAATTACAGGTTATATTAGTTCAGTACTGTCAATTTGTTCTTGTGAATTGACTCGTAAGATCTATATGCTTGTAAGCTCAAATTGGACTTATTTTCATTGACTTTACCTCCATAAAAGAAAAAAAAGTGTCTGTTCAATAATTTCTAGAGTGAAAATGTGTTGTTTTAATGAAATATTAATTAATTTTAATATTTTAAAGTTTTCCAAGAGACTTTATACCCTAGATGGACACACAGGTCCTCCACACAGGCCTAAACATAGCGTGCCGATCAGCTTTTAGTGAGTATGAGCTATGTTTTCACTGATCTCTTGCAGGGAAATCAGTACATTTATCATCACTGGTCCACTACCTGGTCCTTTGCAGGCTTTACACACACTTGACATAAGGGTGGTGAAAAGTATATGTCCTAATGCAGTTACAGTTAGCGTGGCTCTCTTCACCTTTGCTCTCAACCATTACAGTGGCACCAAAGCAACCTTGGCAAGGGAAATGGCGAAGGGAAGGTAGCTAGCTTGCCCTACCTTTGTTCAGCCTTGCCACGCCTAGCATTCCATTCTCCGCACATACAAAGAGAAACTGCGCCTAGCGACCATTAAGTAGAGGGCAGACTGCTTGCCTTGTAAATGTGCTAGTACTGTTCATGACTAATGGAAATGTCCCTGGTGGGAATATGCTTTAGCTTCACAACATCAAGCTGTAAACACAGTACAATGTTTCACACATGACATTCCATTCTCCGCACATACAAAGAGAAACTGCGCCTAGCGACCATTAAGTAGAGGGCAGACTGCTTGCCTTGTAAATGTGCTAGTACTGTTCGTGACTAATGGAAATGTCCCTGGTGGGAATTTGCTTTAGCTTGACAACATCAAGCTGTAAACACAGTACAATGTTTCACACATGACATTGCGTACCTATGGCTAAGAGTCAACAACTGTATATTAGCCCAGGTTTTCCTGAAACTGGCCTGTCCCACCACAACCCCACATCTTCCCTATGTCCAGAGTTGCCCCCATCAGTCGTGTACCGTATATGGTGTTGTCGGAATATTTTACCAGTATTTATTAATTATTTTTGTATTTCCTTTCATTAAGAATAATTTATCGTTGGTGCATCTTCTTCAGTGACATGTAATATTGCACTTTTAAACCGCTTCATAAAACAGCTTGATCCTCCATTTTTGGTAACTGTTTTGAAGCACAATAAATATAATTTACTTTCCCAAATTTGTTGATTGTTTCTGGGAAACTTGAATGATTCTGCAGATAAATTATTTTGTATCAGAGGCAGAAAATCATGATTTTTAGTAAACTGATTGCCCATGAAATGTCACGCTTTCAGGAGATTCAATTAAGATTCAAAAAGTACGTTTGTGTTTTTATTAATACTAACATATTTCAAAACAAAGTTCAGTAGATACAGTAGAGCCCTGTCATAACATTTCTAAAGGCCCCCCAAGAAAGGACAGCCTTAGGCAGTAGAACCCTGTTAATACATTTATCAAGGGCCCCAAAAAATTACAGCCTTATACAGTATGGCTCACCTAAAACTTTCACCACAAATATTTCTGGTATGAAAGGTGCTATTCATTTGCTGGTTTCACAGAATTGATGTTTAGACAAGTGTTTATAATTGTAATCCAGACACAGATTTTAATGAGTATTATTAGAATTGCTATTTCTTGCACCAAGATACATTTTTCAAATGGAAAAATGACTATTCATATCAAGAAAATAAAACTAGAGGAAATTAGAATGTCACTGGTGTTTTTGCAGGATTATAGTGGAAGTAGTTTATGTTCTACCGTAATCTAACACTTTTAAATACGACAGTTGTCTGGTCCATTTAACTACTTTGTTACTATGCTACGATGTTTGTATGTGTGTTTAGACTCAGTTTTCTTTACACTGATTGCATTTGGCTCTCCTTATCAGTACTTTGTGATAGTTCATACTACCTAGACATAGAACATGTTGGAAGTTGTTGAAGATGGTATTTACTAATGCTACAAAGGAAGGTTTTCACTTTCTTCTTCAGAATTCACAGCATAAAAAAAAATTTTTTTTGTGTTTCTGAAGAGAGTTCTGATCAATATTACAGTTAAATGGAGCAGACAAATAAAGGCATTTAACATTGTCATATTACGATAGCACGTAAACTACGTGCTTTAGAATCCTGCAAATAACACCATTGACAGTCTAATTTCCTCTAGTTTTATTTTCTTGATGTGAATAGTCATTGTTCCATTTGAAAAAATGTATCTTGGTGCAAGAAATATCAATTCTAATACGTATTAAAATCTGTGTCTGGGCTAAAATTATGAGCCCTTGTCTAAACGTAAATTCTGTGAAACAAGCACATACATGAATAGTACCTTTCATATCCGAAATATTTGCAGTGAAAGTTTTAGGTGAGCCATCCTGTATAAAAGAAAACTTTATAAGATAGTAATTTGTATTGAAAAACAGGTTTGTGGCCGAAGAGAAGGCAACTTATTAAGCAGGAAAATATTATCAGAGGAGATGTTATAACAGTGTCCCACTGTATTAAAAAGTTTTAATATACATGGCCTAAAAAAACACCCTTTCAATTCTTTTTATATTTTTTGTATAGAAAATATGAGTGTGAGGTTGGCTTTGCTGAAAAGTGTTTACTTATAGTGTGTATGAGTTTACTAGTGTTCTTCATGGGAAACAGCACAGTTTCATAGTTCTACTCCTTCTACCCCACTTCCCTGCTTTGTACAACTTATTTTCTCTTCTTTCTTTCTCAATTCATTTTGTTCACTGTAAATTTTGCCATTTATAATAACAAATGGTAAGAACATATTTCATATAATGTAAGAAAAATTTTCTAAACCAATTTTTTATTGTAGAATTATTTATGGTAGCATTGATATATTATTCCCTTTATGTTGACTTTAAACTTATTTGGATCATTAGCCAGAAGGTGGTGTAGTTTGTAACGTAATATAGTAGATCATTGTTGTTAGCTTCCTTCTACAGACTTTTCCTTCCACCAATTTTAGTAACATAACTATACTTATCTGATTATTCTTCAATCTCTGGGGCCATGGTGGCTGAGCTGTTAGCCTGCTCGCCTCCCACAAAGGCGAACCGGGTTCAATCCCTGGCCAGGTCACCGGATTTTCACAAGTGGGAATTGTGCCGGACAATGCCATTGATCGGCAGGTGTTCTCGGGGTTCTCCCGTTTCCCCCGCCCTTTCATTCCGGTGCAGCTCCATACTCACCACAGTTACCCACATCGGCTCTCAAGACCTCGCTGTTAAGAGCCGCCCTAATCTCTTCACTTCTTCAATCTCATCACTTGCAAGTAAATGTATCTGACCTACCAGCTACCTTGCATGGTATGCCTTCAACAACTACTTGTCTTGTTATCTTTGAAGACAGTTGTCTCCCGTAATTAATGTCAGAAAGATGCTTTAAACTTTATGGACTCAGATCTCGAATGGAAGGGGTCAGATGAGGATGACAAATTGCAACAGTGTAATTAATTCAGTTCTTTCCAGGTGTTTATGGCTAATGTAAGAGTTTCATAGCTGAGTTGCTGAGTTCATAGCTAATGTAAGAGTTTCACTGTTTCATAGCTTTTGTGATGCAAGTAAGAATACATGTACTGTGGATATTTATGTTTAATATTTGGAAAGCAGTGACATAGCATAACAGTATCTTCTAGTTACCAAGTCCTACGTAATGCTGCTGAAAATTTTGCCCATTCATAAGCTTGGGCTGTGTGCACCTTTGCTGCTAAAAATATTTTGTCTGTGTGTGGTCGTTGTAAAATGCAAAGTTTGTGATCATTGACTGAAAGTTTGTACAGATTTTACGGCTGTCTTGTCATGGTTAAGAATGCGTAATCACACTTGAAAAACTTTGTAGTCTGTCACATAGAGATTCAAACCAGTGAGTGGAACCATGTTCCTTTATAATATAAACCTGGAGATGTGGCTTTGCACAGAGACCATGAGAACCAGACCATGAGAACTAGTCAGTGGTTCTTAAGCCCGTGTGAACTGTCTCAATCAGAGAGCTGCTGGTCCTTAAGGCCAAGTCCATGTGGAGGAGATATTACCAGAATTGAAATCTTGTGGTGTTGTATTAGGATTGAGCATGCAGTGAAGTGGAAAGCTTATTGGGACAACCATGCAAAGCCTGTACAGTTTAACAAGACTGCAGCAAGTCACAGCATAGATCTGTATGAGGGCAATATTTATGCAGAAACTGATTTAGTGGACTTGTTTGACCACAGAATAATAGTTTTCACACACGTTGATAACCCAGCTCAATGAGAGTACAACCCTCCAACTTGGAAGATCAGATTGGTGCATCAAGAATGAGAGGAAGTTGTTCAAAGATAACATGGGCACTAGCACCTAGTAGCTATCATAGATACCCCAGATACCTGGTGCTCTACGGCAAACATATGAAAAATGTGTATGTACAATATCTATGGTATTAAAGTGCAAACGACCCATACATGTAGTGCAGAACCCCAGCAGCCAAGTTTGTCACCTCTCTGTTCTTTGTGCTTCTCCTGATCCGAAACACCAGCAGTCTGGAACAGTGTTTGGTCCTGGTGTCTTTATGGTACATTGTAGGGAGTGAGGTAGGTAACAACCTGTGCAGACCAGGCTTTCTTTGAACTGTTGAGATGTGCAGGATGCCACCACATGGGAAGATAATGACAAACGTACCATCTTCTTCATTTCTTAAAAGCAAGTAAGGCGTGTGGCTGCACCTTTGTGGCTATTTATTGTCATGGATCCCTGTTTTACTATCTTGGGCAAGAACCTGCACTATTGGGTGTTCTCAAGTCAAAAGCTTGCGCTATGCCACAGCTGACACCACTTCTTGACTTAATTGATGTGGTTATGGTGGGCAGTGGCCTGTTTAATACCTTTTTTGCTAGAGTAGCCCAAGCACCGTGTACTCCCACGTAGAGGAAGTAGGCCTTAAAACCTGGTCACGAGTTTGAATTTTGGACCATGTACTACCTTGTAGCTTCATAAGTGGATAATCTCTGTAAAAAGTATAGTTTGCAAGCCTCTCGAGAAGTGCATTGCATATTTCAAGATCAAAGCCATAGCATAAGACCTCACAATGGCCACACAGCCTGCTACACAATTTGCCAAGTCATGAGCATTTTGCTGTGTTGAAGTTTATTCTACAGGTTCATTTCTCACCACATCAGTAGAACACAAAGGAAGACCGTTTTCAAGGTTTTTGTTGCCACCAAGGCTGTATATTTTTAAATAGTGATTCATCTCTCTGCAGCCACATTTCTTGCAGCTTGGATGTGCTTTTGTTTATCTCTGAGTTATTCCCTCAGACAGTGACACTAACTTTCTTGTGGTCGATAATTACTATGAGGTTATGCAAGATACCTTTTTACCAGGATAAATTCAACAGCACGTCTCCAATGAGTCAGCTCAGCGAGTAGCTGGAAGTAGCTATCAAATGTTCAAAGCAACAAACGAAGTGAGTAGCATAGAAACAGTTTCTCAGCTTAGAAGCAGTAACAGTTGTGCTAGCACAGGTGATTAACTCTTGACCACTGTGTGTAATGTCGACTGACCATGAAAAATGTGATGCGTTGACTTCAGGGCATTTCCTAGTGGTGGGCCTCTAGTAGTCGTACCAGACCATGACGTAATTCATTGTACCTCTGAATGAAACCTTTTTTTCACAACCCCTGATTTTACATTTCCTGCATTTTGCACCTACTTTACTTGGTAATATTTACGGTTTTAACTGCATAAACTTCTCTCTTTTTGCAATTTCCTACGTTTTGCAACAACTTATCATGGTCTCGTGAAATGTCTAAGAATGGAGTTTCACTGTTATGGAACATGTGACAACACGACACATCTTCAGCAGAGAATATGGAAGTGGTTGAGTATGTAATACCTTCCAACTCTTCAACAGAGCCAAGTGGACTACAATCCTTTGCTCTTTAACCAGTATTTATGTGCTACAACTCAGCACCCCCCCACCCTTACCCCATATGCTTTTTTCTTCATATGCAACAGAAAGTAACTACTGACTGTACATTTATTATGTTTATAAATTCTGTAATTGTTATTTTTATTTAAAGGTTTTTGTGTGTGCATACCAACAGCTCTAGGCCTTTTAAAGGACAGTGCATGGTATGAAAATGGGAGGGTGTATGTGCAGGAACTGCACCAGCATTTACCTGGGATAGGGGTGAGAAAACATTTTTGGGGGAAAACCACCCCTAGTGCAGCCAGTTGGGATCAAATCCATAACCTTCTGAATGCAAGTCAACCATGCTGATGCATGACCAAATAGGCTCAGTATAAGCATGCACATTTAGTAAATGACCAAACATTCTTGGCATTTCAAAACAAGACAAGTAATGGAATAAATAATATTCACATGTGGAAAAAAAAAAGTTTAAATATTTTTTTTTTATCTGTTAGTTTTGGATATGTTATTTTATTAAGTAGGGAATTCAATTTTCTGGTGATGCTACGATTAATAAATTTTAACAAGTAAAAAATCACAAATGGAACATTATAAGCTGCCATTAAA
The DNA here is from genome assembly GCA_029891345.1 of Dryococelus australis. Taxonomy (NCBI): domain Eukaryota; kingdom Metazoa; phylum Arthropoda; class Insecta; order Phasmatodea; family Phasmatidae; genus Dryococelus; species Dryococelus australis. The sequence continues at coordinate 115,753,400 of CM057000.1, read as the reverse complement.
AAGGAATCGGTAGTTAAGATTCTTGATTGTTTAAAATAAAATGTACTTTTTTCTTTTGTTGTAAGGATCGGTTAACCGTTATAATCTCCTGATGTTTCTGAATATTTTCAAATCTATGCTATATGGGGGAGGGGTCCCCCCCCCCCCCCCCTAAAATTGTTTGTGTAGTTTTATAAAGCGAATTCTTATGTTGGACTCAGTGGTACAGTGACCAAGTTATTAATTCAAATCTGGCTGTTTGAATTGTTAAATTGAATTAATTTGAAGCATCAGGTCATGTACATGCGAACTCTTAGCTGTTAGTATTTAGTTATTTATTTTGATTATTTTAGTGAGGTGTTTTATTGGAGCTCTTGGTGTTAAGTATGCTCTGTGCGTAGGAAATCCTGCTGCCAAGAACAACAGTCCTAGAAGTGTTCCAGTGCCACTCGACTGGTTCCAGAAGCAGGACACTGTGACGCTCGTGTACTATACAAAGTCACCTTGTCCCCAAGTTGATGTGCAACTGAAAAACTCTAACGATCTGTCTGTTTCGGTCAGCATGGGGGAGAAAAGTGTGATGTCGCACGTCAGCTTGGAGGACGAAGTGTCGTGGCCTTGCCAAGTGACCACGAACAATGACACGGGCAAGGTGGAGGTGCAGTTCCAAAAGAAATGTCCGAAGTTGTGGCATGGGCTAGGTTCAATGTGCGCGGACAATGGGGTGCTGTACGGGGCAGCTGAAGTGAGCATGTACATAGCCTGGCAAGTGGTGGATGTTCTCCCTGTCACGCACAATACCAGACTGATAGTGCTGCGCAACCCTGACAACATTCATAAAGTTGTTCCTGTCGGACATCACGTACGGGTGCGTTCAAATATCCAAGGTAGTAATACTATGGCTTTCTGCAAGAAGCTTCTGTCAGAAGCAGGGGATATTTACATTATGCCTGTGTGTTAAGGGTACTCGGCTACCTCGGCTACCTTTCACAATATCACTTTCAAAAATAATCTCTGTGGCCTTTGAAGAGAAGAACCATGATACAAGTAGGAGTAAATTAATAAGAGTTTTTGTTTTTGTGTGTTTTATTGAGTGTATAAATCTTATAATTTTCTGGGTATTAAAAATTTTACAAAATAACTTTCGTAGAAATGTGGCCCATGCAAGGATAGAAAGTGTTATTTTGTTTTAAAGTGATTTTGTGAAAGGTGGCCAAGACATGTCTAAATTCATTTAACTTGTAAAACTCTATCCTTTCACTCGGCTGGTCCTGTGTTAGGCAGCCATGTTTAATTAGTCTGAAGACTTGAAATAGTTTAAGACTTAAAAGACTTAAAATAATTCTTATAGTAAATATGTTACGTGTTTTGGTGAATATTAAGTTCCATTGTAGTAGTCAGATGTTTTGTTTTCTATCTGTTTTTACCTCCCATGCCTGCTTTTTTTCCTTGCTGTATTAATCTATTCTATCTGTTTCTGTGCTCATTATTCATTTCCTATGTTTTGAATTGTGAGGTATCCCCTTTACAATGTTAATGTTTCATTTTGGCTGATAACTGTTCACGCACCCAATTGTGCGAAGGATGATGATAGCACGCACACTGTCATGTGGGGGTAACTGTCGTAGCAGGCACGGAGGTGGTCCGCCGCTACACACCCGTGCCTCCTTGCCTGCCCGGCAGCAAGCCAACCCATAGCTGGGGCAGCGACTGTCTCTGCTTGATGGTGAAGCAGTACGATGATGGTGCACTCTCGCCTTGGCTCTGCGGCCTGGCACCAGGCGAACAAGTTCACCTGTCTGGCCCCGAGGGCTCCTTCAGCACTCGTCAACTGCATGACACAACACGGCTTTGCCTCCTTGCTGCCGGAACTGGACTCACACCCATGCTCAAGCTTATTTCGTGGGCCTTGGATGGCTGTGGCAAGAAGTGGTATGTCATCTTTGAACTCTTTGATACTTTCAAGTCATTGAGTAATTCTTTATTCTTGTTTTCTTGGTGAGGTTAACCATCAGAACCTTGTAATTTGTCATAATTCATAAAGATAATGAGTTGGAAATGTTTCATTCAACTTGAGAAGTAGCCACACAGTATTTTTTATTTATGTTGGAGTGTGTGTATCCCAATTTTATTCCAACATCTTTTCAACCATTTAATTTAATTATGAAATCACCAAAGATATGCTGTAAGGTTACCAACATTATCTAAGGAGGCAGGTGCACAAGTATGTACTCACAGACTGGTACTTTTCAACAGATGTGCACTCTCGTGCGTGCGCGCACACACACAAATAGAGAAAATGCATATTTTTGCACAGGTATGCAGTCGTGACATTGTGATGTTTTGCTGGCTAGATCAACTTCTGGAGGGGGCAACTTGTAGTTGATACGTAATGTTTAAAAAAATCAGACAATACACAGTATGTGACACAGAACAGTGAACTGAACATTTTACGAGCGGGAACCCATTTCCAGAAATGAATGGTTTGGCTGCATTGAGGCATCAAAGTACATATTACAGAATTTCAAAATTAGGACATCACTTAAACTACCAACCCAACTAGAGCATGACATCATGGATTACAAAATGTGTTCAAATTTTTTACCTACAACTTCATTATAAAGTGGCCATCAGATGGGATGTGTTGTTCACACACCAACACATGGCTGTAATTACTGTAGTCACCATACTATGATTGAGTCTGATGTGTCACAATGTGTGCATGTACGTATCTACACACCTGTGGCGGTTCGTGAGACCAAAAGTAGGTGAAGTGCCATGAGCAAAGGGTGCAAATAGAATTTGGATTCACTGGGTTGAAAAGGTTTTGCGGCTAGGAGTCAGTCACTAAAATTATATCATGTCATATCATAAGTTATACAGTATATACACATATACATACACAAACATGGGGCTGTGGTGGTGTAGTGGTTAGACTACTCGCCTCCCACCAATGTGAACCTGGTTCAATTCCCAGTGGGGTCGCTCCTGGATTTTTGCATTTGGAAATTGTGCCGGGCGATGCCGTCATTTTGCTGGTTTTCTCGGGGAGCTTCTGTTTGCCCCACCTTTTCATTCCAGTGCTGCTCTATACCTCACCTCACTTCAGCCTCATCAACTCTCAAGCTCTCAATGTTTAGAGCCACCCAAATCTCTTCAATCACTTACATACACAAACACTCAAAATGCAATAGGTAACTAGTCTGCAGAGTTTAGCTGACCTCACAAAGCCAATACCATTAATTAAAAACAACTGCTCATTCCAAATAACATGTTGGTGTAAAGTTTGTTGTGGATAAAAAGGTCTCCTTCCCACGACTCAACAAATTGCCATATTTTATTCATCTTAATCAAATTGTATTTTGCATAATACCTCAAAAACGGTGCATTGTAGAAAACATGTATGAGATGAAAATGTCAGCAAATAAATTATTAACGATAGAGGTCTCCATAAATATTTCAGTATATCAGACATTTTCTAAATCTCTGCAAATAATTTCACGCCCAATTTTTGTTACATCCAACTGTATTAAAACTTTAAAAGTTTGTCATACTATTTTTGTGTATCATTGCTTGTAGAAAACATTGACATTGAATTTTTTAAATATGATTTTTTGACTCCGCTGAAATTTTCATGTCCCAAGTCTCATGGGCAGTTGGCTACTCATGTACAAGTTATGCGCACTAAGTGTCATCTGTATGTAATTCCTGACAACTCCCAGCATGCACCACGACAAAAGGACAAGTATAGCAAGTTACAAAACTGCTTTGGATTTAGTTTCCTTCCTAAGGGCAGGTTGAAACTCAGAAGTATTCCACGTACCTTGTTCAATGCAGAACAGCAAACGCGGTAAACAAATTACATGCTCCAGATAACAGCAGCCACACAACCACTTATATTCATTGTACCATGAAGTTTTAAACTTTATAACAAACTGTTCATTAATGTAACACTGGCACACGTGCTTCCATGCTGGGTATGGACGCAATCGGATTACTAGCCAGACATTGCTTCTTCGGCCGAGCGCGGATAAACTTTGGTAGAATTCTGGTATTGAAGTGAAACAAGGACTGTCAGAGTGCGTCAGTGGGAAGGAAAACACATGCAGTTTTTAAACATCATCCCTGTCAAAAAATATATATATATATATATATATATATATAATAATATATATATATATATATATATATATATATATATATATAATATATATATATATATATATATATATATATATATATATATATCCCCCCACATTCTCAATTTCATTACCTTTTGAGGCGAAACTGCTAGCTCGTCAACAGTACTGTAGCTGTGCACATCAGTGGAAGAACTGCGTAAGAACCAATTTTTTTGTCTTTAATGGAGGGATTGTATATAATAATGGATTGAGAGATAAAATTAAAAAAAAAGTAAATAATGCTAATTATAAAACTTAGGTGAAGCAGTACATCAAACGTGTCCATTGCAAGCTGCCACTGTCCCACACAAACACACACACGCACACACACACACACACACACACATACACATACACACACACAGAGAGAGAGAGAGTGAGAGAGTGAGTGTGAGAGTGAGTGTGAGTGTGTGAGAGTGTGTGAGTGTGTGAGAGTGTGAGTGTGGTGTGTGTGTGTGCGTGCACATGCGTGTGCATGTGTGCACGCGCGCGTGCGTGTGCATGTGTGCGTGTGTGATAAAAATATTTCTGATTACTGTCACCACTTTCCTCTACATGCAAAAGCAGTGTGTGTAATGTAGAATTGGCTCTGTTTTACATGCTATTGTGCATCCTCATTTGGAGAGGAAAATTTGAGGAATTATATTTTTATGTTTGTATACAGAAGAAACTTTGCACTAAGGCAAATACCTTCTCCAGGGATAAGTTTTGAAAGAAACATATTTTATCATAAAACAAGGGGGAGGGGGGGGGGGGGGAAATTTAGTAGTCAATTGTTAAATTTTTTACAAGTACACTGCATTCAGCATAACCTTTAAAAGTGTTACTAAGGTATATTTACCTGGGATATTTAATGATTTGATGGTTAACTTGTGTAATTCTAATGTTGTACATTCTTAATTTCAGTCATAAAATATGTCTGATGTTCTTCAATCGCTCTCAGCACGACATCTTATGGCGGGATCAACTTGATAAGTTACAGGAAACTGACACTAGGTAATACAACGTTATGGTACGCTATCATTATGTATCTGTTAATGACAGTACAGTACTTTATTTACTAAAGGAAAGTATGTCTGTATTTCAGAAAAGTTTTGAAGTGTGCTTTCTTGTAAACAATTTTTAAAGGAACCGTACACATAATTTTAATTGTGTATTGTGTTCTCTAAGAAGATAATTGGTATATTTGTTATTTAGTATAAAAAATTTTAAGTTATTTAGGAAAACTTTCTAAAATATAGTATTATCATAATATAATCAGTAAAAATCGTTGTGACTAGAAATTGAAAAATAATTTAAGTATAAAAAACCTTTTAAAAACAATCTTTTATGTATCAATGCACTAAAAAGAGAAAAATAATTATAGTAGTTACAGAATTTGTAGAACTTGTAAGATGTGGTTGAAAAGCCATAATAAACTGTGCTATTAATTAATATGTATGTATCAATTTATATTTACTGTATAAAAACTTGGCGCATTATAGAATCTAAACCTCATCTGCGTAAGAGTAGTAAGTACATATCTTGAGTATGAATTCCGATATCAATACTAAGTATTGATATCGGTCGATACTTCGCCTTTTCCTGATGTATCGGTATTGGGTATGGTATCGGGTCGATACATTAGTATCGGTTGTAGACAATTAAGTGAGGTTATTACTTTCTATAGACAAAAATTACCATATTTTGGTACGTATACAGTAAAACCTCGTTAATTCTACATAGATTAATTCAAAATCATATATAATTTGAAGTGTGTACCCAAACGGAAGAATAGGATTTTATATAATCGTGCCAGAGTTTTCACATCTGTTGACTGGTTTTCGTCGCCTCTACCTCCCGCTGAAGAGGTGAAAAGATGCGACAGTGCCACGCACTGCCTGAAGTTTGGGAGAGTAGGACAAAGAAATTTCTGGGCTGCCTGTTGTGACAGTTGGAGAGAGGAAGGAAGCTTCGTGTGGTGTGGGTGTGGCTTGATGATGGAGAGAGGAAAAGGAGTCTAGTGGTGTGGGTCGTGGGTGGAGGATGGAAGGGGGAATGACGGACAGGGACAGGACAGCCCGTGGATGGTAGACTGTTACCTGAAGAGAAGGGGGGGGGGGGGGGGCTTTTCAGAGGCCAGACCCAGCTTAGCGAGGGTCTGCTTCACACAAAAACGCAGGCCAGGTAGCGTGGGATTGACTGCAGTTTTAAACCAAGCTTGACCTTTTTTCTTGTTTTTTATATTTTGGCGAAGCAATTAGGCCTAAAGGCAGCAATTACAACATCTATATTTTACTGCATGTTGACAAGATAAATGCAACAAACTTATTTTTTGGGCTATTTCCTTCAAATTTTTGCCTTTTTTCAACTAAAAATGTTATGGTTCCCCAAAACATGGTTGTAACTTCAAGAGGGTAGTTATTCGCAGGCCCGTAGTTGTGTTTAATTTGAAAAGGGAAAATGTGCATTTCTTAGAGACGTTATTTTCTTTACTTATACGAGTCTAGGAAAAATATTTTTTAATGTATTATTAACAGTAATATTTTTTGTAAAATTCAGTGCGAATGGCATTGGTATTGGCAATGGTATCTGGGTATCAGTATCGGAAAACATGGTATCAGAACAACTTTAGTAAGAATCTTAACTTTTCACAATATAAAATGTATACCTCATTTGCGTAATCATAGGGAGCACATACCGTGCGTAAAGGTGTTAACTATTCCCAATATAAAACGTATAACTTATTTGCGCAAGCTTAGTGAGAACGTATCTTGCATATATAGGTAGACTATTTATACATTCATTTATACATTTGTCAGACTAAAAAGACTAAAAAAGTGAAGTTAAACACTCGTGACTCCTTACACACTTTGGGGTGCAACTTGACAAACAGTAATGCCCTGCAGGCAGACTGCACACCAGTTCATTGCAATATTGCATAGAGGTCAGACAGATACTGTACATACAAACAAGTCAAGTTAAATAAAAGTTTGTAAAAAGAACAGAAGGTGAAATGCTTTAAAAAAAATAATCTTCTTTAATAGTTATATTACATTAAAAACTAAATAAGCATGGAGATTATAATATTAAATTGTCTCTGCTAACTTTAAAAAAAAAAGAAATATATGTTTTACTGAATTTAAAAAATCAAATGCATGATGATAATCGTCATGCCACAATTCATCTCTGTATGTACATGTAATATGTAAAGTTAACAAAATAGTGATTAAGATTCAGAATAAGCTACCAGATTGAATACCAGTGTTTAGAGTTTATCAGAGCTGGGATTATTACCCTTGTTCATTATTCACATGAATGAAACTATTCATAATGAAACCATACAAATAGGAAGGAAATTACAGTTCATAGCAGTCCTCTTTGCTGATAATGTGGCTATCATAGCATCACTGGAAGATGCCTACCAACACTCACTCTGTAATACCAATAAGATATTAAGGGACCTTCCTGGTTGTCATATACTGAAAGTCTTATTTTTTTTAATTTACAACATGGGCTTCATGAAATTATGGCACAATTAGCAATTTCACTGAATAAAATTAATATGTAATTCCAAATAAATATTTTAGCAAAGAAAAACATGGTACTTTCTTGACTGTGTGACACATTCCTGTGCATTTATGATGCACACTACTACTTTGCGACTTCACCCCATCTTTGAGCTCACCATTAAGAATGGGACAGATCATGAACCCTAAAACAGTACTGAAGAGGCAGGACACGTGGCTACAAGGTACATTGGTGCCGCCAAGTTACTACAGACACATGATCCTAGCTTGTACTGTTCACCCAGACTCGCCCAGATTTTGTCACACCAACACCCTCCTGCCACAAGATTGTACTGTTGACCAAGCCGATGGCTCCCTCCAACAAAGGTCACGCTAGTGCCATAGCGTGACACTGGAGGGCAGTGTCTGTTTTACCAACGCCTGTGGTCAATATAACAGAGCGCCGCTTCAGCATCCTGGAATTTTCAACCCCTGTGGCCAAGGCTATCACTCCCCACATCCCTCATCTACAAATGCCCTGGAAGTATAAGTATTAAAGGGCTGGCACGGCCAACGCTCTTTAATCTCTGCTCCTCCACCGCCCTCTTCAGGGCCAGAGGTAGCCATCAGGGTGCATGACCACTGGTACCACCAGAGATTTCATCGCCTCTCTTGGCACCGGAAATTGTCAGCACTGCGACTGGTGGGCTGTCTGGGTTGCGTTGGGACTTGCAGGGCGTCCTGACCTCTGGGCTGTGTGTTCTCTGCGGTCTGGGGAGAGAAATTTCCTCTAGCCCGCAGAGTGATACAAATGCTGCAACTGTCTGGGTGGTATAAGGGCCCGAGCACACCCCTGCTCTGAGGTTCGGCAATTATAGAAAAGGCGACGAAAATTCTCAGCCAGAAGCTCATCACTTCTTCGGCAACCGCCGAAGACACTGCCACCTGCTGCCGTCACAGATCCCACCAGCAGCTTCTGGGAGACTCGACCACCACCAGAGCTCAGAGCTTCCCGAAGACTTCGCTGTGCCTTCCCCCCCCCCCCTCCTCCTGGTGACAACGCCAGTCCTCGGTAAGGTCCTGATGACGTTCAACCTGGACACCCCTCCTCCTTCCTTCACAACACCAAACGTCAAAACCCTTCCGGTAGACATTCATCCCCCCCAGATTCCTGCAGAACAACCCTCAACAGTTAGACATCGTAAATTTATATAGCTAACTTGTAATACTTTTAAATTAATCATTAATTAATCACCTTCCACTCACTAACTTTTGCCCAGGTTGCATTCACCTGGTTAATTACGTTAGGTTCCTCAACTTCCTTTACAAGTATTAATATCTGAGGAGGTAGTGCGGAGCCACTGTGTTCTTATTACTCCAATAATAAAAACACGTGTATTTAAGTCTATTTCTCTAATCAGGTTTTCTTGGAAGTATTGGTAATTCTGTGTAACCTAACCAGCAGAGTTCAAGCTGACATTATTTGAACGTAAAGTTAATTACACGTACATTAAGAGGCCACTCGAGTTCTGCAACAATGGTAGTCCTTCGATGGAGCCCTAAAGCCTTAGGTACACATCCACTAGGTGAATTGATCGAACTTAGTTGTTCCATACTCCACTGCCGCTTCTCTTGGGGCCGGAAAGGAGTTGGGATTACCTAAACTGATCGGCCTGCTGAGAAGACCTAGACAGGAATGCCTATCTAAATACCCATACATTAAGAGGCCACTCAACTTCTGCCTAATTGGTAGTCCCTTGAAGGAGCCCAAATTCACTAGGACATCATCCACCATGTGAATTGAGCAGGTTTAGTAGTTCCATACTCCACCACTGCTTCTTTTGGGGCCAGAACGGAGCTGGAATTGCCTAGTCTGATCAACCCCCTGTGGAACCCTCACTCGGATATTCAAACAGGAATCAGCATGAATAATATCTGTGTTCTGTCCACCGCCTCCTTCAGGGTCGGATGAAAGGAACAACCTTGGGTGCTGTTTGCTGCAAGTCTGAAGATTCGGCTGAACACAGTAGGATAGGGATCACCAGCTTGTTCTCTGCAAGGCCCTTTTGATCTTTCCTTATGCCATTCTCCTGGAAAGGAGGGGTATGGAGTAGATTGAAGAAGGCAGTATATGCCTCCAAGAGTATTATTACGTGCATATCATCTAGGAGTAATGCCTGTGCAATACCTACCCCATTGTTTTCCCTACCAAAAAGATTAGAAGGTTCTCCTCATCCCATTCTAGAGCCCTTCAGGTGAGGGTAGGAGCCACCATTAGGTCTAGACAACCCTTGGTTGTGTAATCCAGACCTCCCCCTTAACAACCTCTACAGCTGCTCACCGATTCTGAGTACTCCATAGCCTCACAGCCAGTCAGAACCCTCTACAGCCCCACCACCTGCTGAGTCGCTGAGCCAGCCGCAGAGGAGGAATCCGCTTCCTCCCAAACACCTCAAGGTAAAGTGCTGTGTTGTAAGAAGTGTTGTAACTGCAGCTGTAGATTTTATCCCTGCCAGACAGCCTACCGCCAATCTTATACACAGGCAAGGCACCTACTAAGTATTAAGGTTCCTGCTTATCCCATGTTCCTCGCGATACTGGCATCACGGTATAAAACCTCTACTGCTGGTACTTGTAAAGCAATCTGTGCTAGAACCTATTTTTCGAAACTAGGAATTATATTTAACCTAACCAGTTGTTGGTTCAACCCAACAACCAAAAGCCAATGTGTAGAACCACGCCCCAGCGGGTAATGCATCATTCTAAAATACAATAATAAATAATTAATTCATGTGGGGGGTGGACCCAGGGCGAGGCAACACCCTCTGAGTGATGGTCTTTCCAGCCTGGACCCGTAAGTGCCTGTCATCGCTGATCATGACATGAAATGAGACTGTAGGATGGAGCGATGCTGGAATGTAAGGACGGGGAAAACTGGAGTACCCTAAGAAAACCCGCTGGCAAGCGGCATCGTCCAGCACAATTCCCGCATGCAAAAGTCCGGGAGCGAACCTGCTGGGTATCGAGCCCGGATCACCTTGGTGGGAGGTGAGTGCGCTAGCCACTGCGCCAACGCTGCCCCCGTTCTAAAATATGAACATGCACACATTACATCCTGCAAACACAAAGGTTTCTTGTGAAAAAAAATTGTACCATTTATCCTTAACAAATAACACTAATAAAGGAAGATTATTCAAAAGAGGTTTGTCTTTTGAAATAAATTGACACCGCACTCTGTAAAATGTGATGCTCTATTAATAAACATTTTTGACAACATGGGGGTATCAAGTTTAAGTTTCTGGGGTATAATTTTATTTGAAATACATATACCTGTTGATTTTAAGTAATATTTCATACAAATATCATTTTAATTTTTTGCAGGAGATGTTTAAACACTTTCTTTACTGGGGAAAAAAGTGCACTTTGACAACCAGTTTCTAGATTTTTTTAAATGTTAAAATAGACCGTTTAGATTTTTACGAGGTTACAGATTTTGCAAAGTCAGTCCTGTAAGGAAGTTTCCTGTATGTTTTGAGATGCTGTACCAAAACATCTATACAATAAAATCCCTTTTTTATGAGCATGAATCTAATGAGTACAGCAACTTTGTAACAACATTCTTGAGAACCGTAAACAAAAACTACAAAAAATTAGGTAAAAAGCAAGAGGTTGCTTGCAATTAAAAGTTATTCAAAAATAGGTTAATTAGCACACAGCAATACGATACTGTAGGTTGTGATGCTACCATCAATTATTGGTAGGCCACAGCTGCAAAACAAAAAAAAAAAAAAAAAAAAAATTGACTATCTTTAAAAACTTTGACTGGAAAATACATCTAAAGCAGGTGCCTGGTGAGTTAGGCAGTGCAGATGATTCATAAAGACATGAATACAAGTGGTGATTCATACTGTACTCTCTCCATCCCGCATGGCACACGACCTATCTGTGCATAACTTGCTAAATACTGCACACAGAGCAACAGTTATAGACAATAATAGTGCAAGTTTATGACGAGTTCTTCTGTTTCACACGTGCAGTCTTTGTGACCCAGCCATTTTAGCCTGTTTGTGCGATGTTTGATTTTTTTTTATACGTCTCTTGATGGTGCTATTATGACTATTTTTGGCTTTCCTTTTTGGGTTTTGATTTTATTGCTTTTGGAATTAACTATATTGATTATTGACGAACTTTATGTACAATTTTATTGGATTATGATTTTATTCACGGTTTCATTTTTTTGCATGAACGTTGACAAGACATTAAGTCCATCAAAATATGTCGCTAAGCTGCTCAGGCGTAGATAGAAAAATTATTACTGATTTTGCTGTAGAATTTTTTATTACTACAATGGACATGAGTTGATTAAAATGCATAGTTTATTCACTTGAAAGTGTGTGTTAATGTGCAGCTTTTTTGCCCACCAAATAAATAATATGTTGTAGTGCTCACAGAAAATTAGCTATTTTATGGTCTTAGTTTGATTTGCGAGTATAATATGTTCGTATTATTACTAAAGTTTTTTCTGTCAAATCCATTCATATGTTCACAATATATTTGAAACATTATCCATATTGTAATTCAATATCACAAACACTTGAAATTTTATTCTTGTCACAAGACTGAACTTGTGTTTGCAACTCTCACATATGTTTCACCAAATGCACTTACAAGTCTTGTGGCTATGTGTGTACTTAAAAGCACAACATAAAACTGAGGAGCATAATTGTTATAGACTGTGAATTTGGTTTATCGTCTTTAATACAATGTTATTTGTGATTCTTATGCAGTAGCAGTATGGACATTACAGCATATATGTGATGCTGGAAGTATTATAAATTTGGGTAAATTGTTAGACAGCACATTTTCCGTCATAATAAAGTATTTCACAATCTTTAAGCAGGCTTATTATAAATTAACCGCCGTACAGAATGCACCTGGCTGACAATATATCACATTAACATAAATATTATTTACCGCAAAAGTGATTCCATCGTAAAAGATGCATGGTTTTCAAAAACTTGTATCATTTATTTTCGCCTTATAGCTGGAGTGGGAGGGGACCTAGGAGAAACAAAATAGCAAGCCGGTCTCACAAAGGCTTGGTCATTACATGACGAATAAAAATTATCAGCAAGTAGAATTACTGCACACAGAACTAGATTAAGTTAAAAATCTGTATGTAGAACTTGCAAAAATATAAAACTGTGGAAATTTGTTTGTATATTTGTATTGTACACTTGAGAAACAAGTTATTTAATGGTGATGTGGCTTGGGAAGTGACCGGCACGCACTGGCCAACAGATGCCAGTACAGTTGCCTACTGTGCTTCTACTTTATCGCAAAAGTTTATATCATGTTTTTATAAAAGTAATTTTTTTATCTCGTAATGCTCAAAATTACTTGGGTTTGATATATATTGTGTAAAATTAATGTAGCATTGAATTAAATAACATTTAAATAATAACTCCTGTTGTTTTCAATCAATAAGGCACTGAAAATGGATTAATAGATGCTGAAAATTACAGTATACTGTGCTTGTGAAACTGATTACCATTCGCTAAAAAGTGCGTGTTCTCAAGCTTTTTTTTTTGTGTTGACGAGACATATTTATACTTTTGCAATATGATTTTATTCTTAAAAGTGTGCAAATTAAAATAATAGCTTCTGTGGTTTTCTCACAAAAATCAACTGAAAATGAATGCAGCACTTGCTAACAGTAATACAATGATTCTTTTTCTCATATTTTTCATTTTCTTTATCTGATGAAGACAATTGCATTACTTTTTGACTGCCCCAGATGGGGCCAACTGTCCCTGTTACATGAACCGTCCAAAACAAACTGTCGTCAAGCCTCTTGCGCCGACTGCAAATGAGCAATAAGCAAATAGCATGTTAAGAAACAAAATATGTACTCTTGTGCAATGCACACTGTACTTTTGACAGTGTAGGTTTTGGAGAAAAAAATTTGCATGTGTTACATAACTGGAATATTTTATAATTACGCTAAATTTGGTTTTAAAAATATCCCTTTCTGCATTATGGAAGTGTCTGTTTTATACACTAAATTTAACGGGGCCATAACATTTTTTCCATTTGTGCAGGTTTCCGTTTTATGGAAGGTCCATTTTGGACAGGTTTCACTGTATTTGGCTCGTGAACAGCCTTAAGCTAGTCAGATAAACTGATTTCATTCGGAATTGCATTTCCTTATCTTAGTGGTGGGGCTCTTGTGGCTCCACAGTTTTGCACACTGGCCTGCGGCATCGTGATCCATGTTCGATCCTTGGCACATGTTCTAGTCCAAATTTTCTACGTGTGAAAATCATTAAGGACATTGCCAGTGGTTAGGTGATGTCCACAGATACAGAACTTTACCCCATTTTTGCATTCCATTTCTTCTCCATCCTTTCTTTGCCTCTTTCATTCATTCTCCAGGCTTACTGGTAATGAAGGGGTTCTCTCGGGTGTAAGTAAGCTGAGATGCCTTTTTTCCACTCACCTCGTCCATGTTTACTCTGGCTCAAAAGGCAGGAACGATGTGTGGATGTTACTGTCATTAACATATTGTATTTAATTTTTGTAGTAAATGGTTTGTGGCTAAATATTAAAAATATTTTCTATGCTTAGGTTTACAGTTGTACATAGACTGTCTGAGCCAAATGATGATTGGTCTGGTCCACAAGGGCGTGTGGACAAGGATTGTATCGACAGCTTTGTGCCAAATGTTTCTGAAAACAAGGAACTCTTTGTCTGCATCTGTGGTCCAAATGCATTCACAGAACTTGCAGGAAGGTGGGTTATCACTAACGTATATTTTTATTCCCCTAAATACAGAGAGCTTAGTGTCGGACATTGTCTTCCTGTGTTATTTGACATCCTGTAAGATATAAGCTTCTTTGAATGAGTGTTAAATGTTTCAGCCAGTCAGTTACCATAACTGAGAAAATAATGCATTTAGATTTTGTTTGTCACTTCCAAAACGTACTTAAAAGTGTTTTTAGTTTGAAGTGAAGCAAGGTACACATATCTGAATGTGCATTAAAATAAGTATCATCTTAAATATGTGAAAAGATAAATATGGAGAAAAAACATGAGAGAGAGTCATGTGACAACTGTACTAATCCTATGGAGCTGCAGTGACTGAGCGGTTATCCTGCTCGCCCCCACCAAGTCTAATCGGGTTCAATCCCATGCTGGGTCACTCCCGGATTTTCGCATGTGGTAATCATGCCGGATGATGCCATTGGTTGATGGGTTTTCTCAGGGATCTCTTGTTTCCTGCACCTTTTCATTCTGGTGCTGCTCCATACTCACTTCAATCAACCACATTGGCTCTCAAGACTTTGCTGTTAAGAGCCGCCCAAATCTCTTCACTCACTATCGATACACTTGCACTGTGAGTGCCTGAACATGATGTAGATGATCTCAAGGTCAATTTCTGTGAGGTACTCTCTCCAAAAATGTTTCCGTCATCAAATGTGGATCCTTGCCTCTGTTGGAAATGATGTTTATATACAGAGTGTACAAAGCTGAGGCCTTGTTCCTTGAGGATTCTTCTCCACACTTTCCCGAATGCACTTCCTGTCAATATTGTAGAGCCTTTTTACATTTCATCTATAAATGGAATTGGGGTCTTAGGATGCAGCTCTGGTGTTAGGTAATGGAATCGCTTACCCAGGTTCTACTGAGCAAGGTGTCATAATGGTAAACCAATGGACCCTCATTTGGGAGGACCTGGGTTCAATTCCCAGTCAGACCATCCTGATTTCCATTTTCAATGGTTTTCCAAAACCACTCCAGGCAACTGCTGGAATGATTCTTTCATACTGGCCATGCCCAACTCCTTACCATGCCTGCTTCTCTTAGTAACTTGCTGCTACATCTCTAATGACCCTACTATTAATGAGATGATAAGACTTACCTACTTTAGCCAGGTTCTCGAAGGCTCTGAGCAGGTAATTCCTTACATGTGCTTGTCAAGCTGCTGTTCTGCAGAACTGCCGTTATCTGTGTCTATAACTGCAGTGCTGTCACAGTGTTGGGTAGTAACTTAACAAAAGTAACAAGTTATTTTAAAGTAACTCGTTACATTTTTTTGCAGGGTAACTTATAATTTAACTATGGTACTCATGATGTAATTGTTTCTGTAATAAAAAAAAAAAGTTACTTTTCCATAATTTTCTGTTTTCAATAGTTTAGTGTCATGAGTCACGAGTTAAGAGAGGCAGGAGTGCTTGCTTTACATGCGTTCACATTTCTAGTATCAGTACCATTACCTATGCTGCAATCTGCCCTACATGCTTTCTGTTCATTTAATTGTTGCCTTTGAACTGTGCATCATAACTTGATGGGTGATGGCTATGTTGTGAAGCAACATGGCCGCATGGGAACAAGGTTTCTGTAGGTGTCGGATCAGGGACCCCGTCATTGTCAAACCTCTTTGCCGAGGAGGTGGTGGTGGCCATACCTTTACTCTGCCTTACGTGATGATCAGCTGCTGAGGAGGTCCTTCCAGCTAGGGCTATTGGCTGGGCCTGCACCATGGCTTGCTGGGAATATCCGCTGTGCCTCGTAGATATCAGTGGACTTCAGGCTGTAGTGTAGGCAGCTGGTCGTCTCAGGGTCCAGACTCGCTCAGGCTGGAGGTGATGTTGCTACTGGTCGCAAGTTCTCTTCTGGCAATCCCCAGTGGCACGGGCCACCCCAGTCGGAGCTGAGTAACAATAGGGTACTTCACTTCTTCCCTGGGGTTCGGATCAGGAATCC
This sequence comes from Dryococelus australis, assembly GCA_029891345.1. Lineage (NCBI taxonomy): Eukaryota > Metazoa > Arthropoda > Insecta > Phasmatodea > Phasmatidae > Dryococelus > Dryococelus australis. The sequence goes on along the minus strand of CM057000.1, from coordinate 115,736,986 downwards.
AAACAGCCCTGCGGGGTATATCTAGAGGTAAGGCCTCGTCAGTTCCCTGGAGGCTTGTGCCAGTGCTTTGCTCAGTTGATATTGTCAGTTATGTTGGGAGGGATTACAACAGAATGGACAGCTGCAGCCTTGTGTGTACCGCTTGTGTGGGTGAACGTCATGTGCGGGTAGGTGCTATGGTTCGCTCACCCAAATATGAGGCAGGAGAGAGTTCTTGAACTAAAAGTGCCCAGAGGTTGTTAGGTCACAACTCATCAGGCTTATCACTCCTTCCAGCTGGTTTATACGTGGTGGATGGAGTGGGTTAACTGGATTTGCCTGGCCTAACTGCTTCATCATGATGTATTCCTAGGTGGGGGCCCTATTGTACTCAGCACTTTGTACCGTGCCTGTTGGGGGGGGGGGGGGGGGTTTGTGTGTGAGTGTGCATGCGCGTGTGTGTGTGAATGCGAGTGCAAGTGCGTGAGCGCATGTGTGTGCATTCTCTCTCTCTCTCTCTCTCTCTCCTCTCTCTCTCTCTCTCTCTCTCTCTCTCTCTCTCTCTCTCTCTCTCTCTCTCTCTCTCTCTCTCTCTCTCTCTCTCTCTCTCTCTCTCTCTCTCTCTCTCTCTCTCTCTCTCTCTCTCTCTCTCTCTCTCTCTCCTCTCTCTCCTCTCTCTCTCTCTCTCTCTCTCTCTCTCTCCTCTCTCTCTCTCTCTCTCTCTCTCTCTCTCTCTCTCTCTCTCTCTCTCTCTCTCCTCTCTCTCTCTCTCTCTCCTCTCCTCCTCTCTCTCTCTCTCCTCTCTCTCTCTCCTCTCTCTCTCTCTCTCTCTCTCTCTCTCTCTCTACGTGTGGGCTGTCCTCTGCTATAGGCCGGCCCATGGTCTTGCTCTATGGTTGGAAATATGCTCTTCATACAGCTGTCCCTTGTCACTCTCTTGAGGGTCGACGCTTACAAGGAACAGTTGGAGAGGGATAGTAAGGTTGATACAACTTCCCGAGGAGGGGAACCTGGGAAAAGGGGTTCGTGCCTTCACTAACTAGTTTAAATCAAAAACGCTGATTCCACTCTCGTCGTTGGAAGTTACAGAGTCTCTCCTGAGATGTTGAGAGCGTGAGGAAGGGAATCAAACACCAGGGTAAATCGAGTCAAATAAGTCTCCCTTCCAGGGAGTTTGATCCTACTTACCATGAAGGTTGTCAAAAAGCGTGATGCCAGCTGTCACATGTTAAACCAAATTAAGGAGGGGAGGTGAGGATACAACTCAGTATCTAGACTGATTCTGATGAGTGTAGTTCTGTTTCCTCCTATTTGGTTCTAGTCTAGTCGGCTTAAGAGTTGGGGCGAAATTGGGGAAGCCAGATACTACCCTAAGAAGGTTTGCTACCTTGGGCGGTAGGTGAATATTAATGACCCTTCCAGTAGTTGTGCAAATCTGACATGGGGCAATGGGATCTCACACTGGTCAGGCAAAGCTAGAAGCAGTAGTTGGTTCAGGCACAGGAAGGGGAGCTGGGGTGTCAATATAGTCGATAGTGTGTCAAGGCCAATTTAATCTAAGTAAAGAATGTCCGCCTTGTTTTATTATCTCAAACATCAGGAGAAGTTTCGCTAGTGAATTTTATCCCTGAACTAAATAACGGTTCACTGATACCACATGTGATCGGGGTGTCCTTAGTGGCTGGTGGAGTTAATGAGCAATTTAGAGCATCTAATTCTTTTTGTAATGCCCGTCGGGCTAATCTACGTATTTGACTGTCTTTTCCTTTAGTTGTAAAAGGCATCTCAATAAAATTTAGGAGAGTACTCCCAGTACACCAGGTGGTATCCAAGCTCTCCTGGGTCCGGCCTTGACTGCAGGCTGGGCCTGAGAAAATGGATAATTAAATAGCCTGGGGTCCAGGACTTGTATCCCACTGTAGGCCAAACGACCCGGACTGTACCTTGTATATTATGGTATTATTCAGACTGTGGAATATTAAGTTATCCTGGCCTTTGCAAGCTGGGGATAGACCAAGGATACCCAGTCCATTCGTACCTGACAGGAGGAATGCTCGGAATGCGAGAACTATTGCTAGGTACTAAAAGAGTGCACTTCCAGTATACAAGACAGTATCTGGTGTCTCCTGGGTCCGGTCTTTAAAAACTGGGACTGAGACGGTGGATAATGGGAAGCGGCCTGTGATCCTGGGAGCAAATCCCACTGGAGGTCAAAATGACCCGGACTGTATCCTGGATATTCCGGTCTTATTCAGACTGTGGAATATATATCCTGGCCTTTGCAAGCTGGGGATAACCAAGAACACCCGTTCCGCTTCCACCTGACAGTAGGAACGTACTTAATTTAATAGAACCAATGAGAGTTTTACTAAATTTAAACATTAAACATTGTCATTGGGTAAAGTAAAGTTACTCGACACATACTAGTTTGAACACACGTATTTTATTTATACATTTTGAGAAAACAGGGGGGTGCGTAGCTCATATAAATAATAGAAGCTAATGTTAGAGCAGGCAAAGGCGACCTGCAAAAAAGAATTTAAATTAAATTACAGTTTTTAGAATTACGTAATTCTAAAGAAGAGGGGAGGGAACAGTCCAGAAGGGACGTCGACGTGACCTGCTACTGCGTAGATGATGGGAAAATTCTTTCCGGGTAGGGAACAGGTGGGGACATTGTGATACCGCTGGATGCTGCGGCAGCGTCTTCCGAGTGCAAGTGCTGCTGATGGTGTCATGGCAGGTGTCTTCGTAGAGCAGCTTACTTCGGAGACTTCACTTCGGTGACCTCAGTGTGAGTGGCCTAGTGGTCAGAAACCTTGGGTTAGATCAGCTTGAGTCTTTGCAGACTGAGAGGTCAGAGTAACCAGCTGTCAGAGGGGTGCGGGGGTGGCTAGCCTCGCTTCACAGGGGTAGTTATGATGGCCAGGTGGCTGAGCCACCCTTTCTTTATCTCCCTCGTTGTTGGAGGCTGCTGACATCTCTGTCTCCTCTCCACGAGGCTCTGGCGGCTTGTGACGACCTTGTAAGCAGGATGCTGCTATCCTGCATCAACCCTTGGAACTAGCTTCTCAGTTAGCTGGATGTCGATGGCTTGTCGAACTGTACTATCTCTTAGGTGGGAAAAACACAATCACATGGCAACTTTGTGTGGACAGTACAATTTTTAATTTCACCATGTGTCTGTAATCTCTCATTAAGCTGGGAGCTATCTTGGAGGCACGTGATTAATTGAACTGCCACTATGTGACTTGCCCATATGAGTGTAGCAACTCAAAGATGAGGCAAAGTCTAAATGTAAAGTGCGCATGCCCAATGCGCAGGGACGCACCATGCATCCAGGTTCACCCAAGAAACTGCACAGGGGTTAATCTGTTACATTTTTTTTTCTGTGCGAATAAACACGTTGCCCTATACGCACTCCTGTGTTCGACAGTTGCTCTGCAATCAACTGTCCCCAAGGAAGTTAACCAGCAAAGACAAGTAAAGATGCCTGTTGGATTAAAAGAGCAAACGTGTTAGAATATTTGTACTTGGTATCCTGTATGTCCTTAAGGGATTCTGGGTACCACATAGCTTGTGTTGAGGTTAAGTGCATTGCCTGTATTGACGTTGGAGGTTGAAGTGGCTTGTACAATTCTTCGGTGCTGGAGTTGGTTGACGGTACTGCTGGGGTACCACGGCTAGTTACCTTTTTGGCGGTGTTTCCTCAAGAGGAGTTGGCAGAGAGCTTTAGTATGAATTGTGGTGAGGTAAGCTGCCCCGAACTATTTGTAGATTTCCTATTTGCGAGCCCTTATATGTGCGCTCGCCACCGATGTCTGCTGGGGAGGATTTGGTCATCCCATCTTTTCCTCATCTGTGCGGATGGCAGCGCCGTGCCGGTGGATTGCGAAAGGCCGGGGGTAGTTTTCCTGTTTGGTGGGCAAGTATCTGATGCTCACTAAGGTGCAACTTGCTGCATTTGCTTATGCCTTTCCTAGGTATAATTAAACTGCGTTTGCACTAAGGCTAATTATGATTACTACAAATTTATTTCTCTCTTCATTTCTGCCATGTTCTGGGAGTCCTGCCGGATTTACATGTGTGTGGTACAGTGTCTTGCACATCCACAGTCGCTCGTGGTTCATTGTTCTTGGTACACAGGCCTCTCTTCCCTTCTCATTTCCCCTTGGTAGTAGAGGGGTGCATTAATATTCTGTAGATTTGCTCATTGTGACATCGCATGTGATGATTCTCAGTCAATATATTAGCCCTTACGCATCATGCACAAACTATTGTATTGAAATGCTAAAATGAACACAGTCCATGAAGAAATTGTTTGCTATTTCCTAAATTTAAAGATTATTTCTTTCTTAGTACTGACAATGACAACACAAATGTAAAATTTAAATGTTTATTGTGTGTTATCAACATTTTTTTCTTATAAAATTACTAAGTGACAAACTGGACAACTTAAACATAACTGAGGTTATGAAAATCCGGTAAATTTTTAATTAGTTATGCTGGTGTCCAATATATTTTCTTGTATTTTGTACAAAAATTGTTACTAATGTTTTAGCCATTACCATAATAAAATGTTTGGGCAGATTGAGCAAATGCCTAGGGTGCCAGGTAGGCGGGGACAGGGTGTTATGCATAAATGGAAAAGTTTTTTAAAAATAATTGTTATTACTTAAAGTAAAAAAAAAGTATGTTTAAATGTTTGTGTTTACTCAACTTCATCAATGTTGCTTTAGTGACTTGTGTGTAACTTTTTGCAAGTTGCATTGTTTTAAGAAGTTAAATGGTGTCAAGCTACGGAAACGTACTACTAAAAATAGAATGATGGATTTTAAGTATTAAAATAAACTGTCGAAAATTATAAGTTATGCTTGCCCAGGGCACCATTTGCCACAGCCTGGGGCCTGATTTAAAACTAATGCTGAAATATATTTTGGAAATCTGCACAATATTGAGGTTTTGCTATAATTTCTATATTTGGTAAATGAGTTTTCTGTCAGCTTTAATTAAATAGAAGTTCATCATGCTATTAAGTATACTATGTGAACACTGGTACCATTTTAAAGAAAACCTGTGTTAAATACAAAAGATTACCATTCTATTATTATATTTCCTATCTGCAATTTAAACTTGCAGTTTGGTGTTACCTATTCATATTACAAATAGCTTACCAGAAATCAGTTTGATGACATTTTACATGAAAACTATTTCTTACTAGCCGTTATCAACACAGCACTTCACTGAAGTGATTTTAATTCATATTGATTACAACCAGGGGCTATCCCCCGACACCTTATCCACAAGCAGATTTAGCAAGCCATCACAAATACTGGACCACAAACCAAGGTCAACTACTTTCGATATACTCCTTGTGGTCCCATATCATGAAGGCCTAAGTAAACTTGGAACCATTCTCTACCTTGGATACAGAATTCTCGCTTCCTCACTACAAACACAAAAGACCTGCTCTCTTAACCAGCCAGATTGGTCTTCAAAAGGCCACCTAACCTCCACAACAAACTAACTGGTTCATCCAAATCTGCGGTCTACCACAAATGCCAACCAGATTATCGCCCCCAGAGGATTTCACCCCTGCAATGGCTCATGCTGTGGCTTCTGTATTATCCACCAACCCTCAACTTCTTTCAATAGCAGTAAAGTAAGCAATTTTAAAGTAATCTTTAATTTGTCAGTAATAAACACACAACAGTCTGTATTAAACACGTGCAAATGCAATGACTTCAAAAGAGCTCACTTTACTGGAGAAGAGGGGGGGGGGTAGGAGGGAGAGAAAAAATCACTCACCAAAACTCTTGAGTAGAAGTCGGGGGTGGGTAGCGATGGTGTCTGCAGAGTGATGTCAGTGTGATGCGCTGCACTGTTCAGGTGTCAATATGAGACCGTACAAAGAATGACGAATGTTCAGGTCTTATATAGTAGTAGAACTAATGCAAGTTGGAGGAGGGGAGATGCCGCAACGATGCTGGACCAGCCCGCTCGCACGGGACATGGCCTCCCTCCTCCGCTCGTTGCCACTGCGCACCACTAGTACAGGGCCCCCACTTCCAGATCCAGCGGCACGGCCCCAGGTCCGTTGTCATTGTTTCAGCCTCTCTTCAGCCGCGGATTACATGCCAGGTACTTGTGTAGGTAGTGCCACCACTACTCTTCCTATTTATTACCTTGTACCGGTTGCGTATGCTTATCCAGTCTCACATGACTCCCCTTTCTCTACAGAGAAATGTTACCATATCCACAGATCATATGACATACACCTGCTACTGATAATGTATTTATGTTTTACCACTCCAGACATGTACTGGTGTGCATAAACACAGTTCATATAACTTACTTAAAAGTGAGAAATTAAATGTACTTGTGTGCCAGGCAGGCATGAACATACTTCACATCTGTTACCCTCACAGATAACGAGGAATTAAAAAGAACTAGTATGTATTTCGGTCAATTATTCTTATCTCTATGGGACGTAAAATGAATACACACCAGACGGTTGAATAACAAAGGATACATTCATATACAGTTATTAGCATTTTTTTTTGTAAACCACTCATCCCTCCTTCAACCATTCGTGAAAATACAACATACACTTATCCATACATATACGTAAGATATCTTATATTGTACACTTATTATATACATAATTATATTTTTGTTGAAAATACAACACACACACTGAATACAAGTACATGAAAAAGATGTGATTTCTTAATGACATCATTGCAATTTGCAATTGACATTAAATATACTTAAAACTAATGAAAATTATTATTACACACACTTTCCATGAAAATACTAAAAACACTTTAATACTATGTATCATGAAATAAACCAACTATTCATTGCAATTGACAACACAGTATATATACTGTAAAGAATATTACAGAAATGGTGACAGACATGTCAACCACAACTATTAATTATTCATTTCAATTGACAACACACTTTATATAATAAATATTATAGAAACGGTGACAAACACTTTAACCACAATTATTAGTGTTATTAATTTCAATTGGTAACACGTTATATACAACCCAACCCTATACTTTAATGCAGCGTGTGCATGTAACACTTTCATTGCAAACCTGAAAACATACATATTTGTATCTGGAAGTTACAACTCCATGTAAAAAAAATGACAACGTACACAATAACATGAAAAAAAGGATGTGGAAAAGTAGCATTATGTTCAGTTATTCAGTTTCAAATCTGTACTTGATAACACCTTGCATTTATTTAAGAATACTAATGAAGCATGTACTTGCAACACACAGCACAGACAATCTACTCGTTATTCAGATGTTGTGTTTGTTACACTAGTAGTTTATTCATACTGCAATGACACGCTCTCACACGCTGCATTTGTCACCCTACGTGTGATTTAAACCATTACCAACATCTCACCTTGAAGGCTACACTACCATGTTACACTTATATATTCCACTGATGCTTGTGTGTGAGAACAACATAAATATTATTATACGTGACAAAAATGATGTGTCTTTCACAGCTGCACGGACAAGTAACGCACTATTCATAGCACCATCGAACGACACTTGTGAGCAAGTACACACACTTTTAGAAAAAATTAAAACTACCTGCAGAGTAGCTAATAATGGCTCGAAGAGTCAGCAGAGGATGATTTTAGCTCTTCAGTGGAGAGTAGGCGGACATCAGGCAGAGGTGCAGGCTGCTGTTTCTGGCCTTGGGAGGTGGCCCTGGAAACCTGCGTGGCCACGTGCCTGGTGGTGATGGCAGGGGTGGTGTACACCTTCGCCGGCCACCTGTGCCTTGGTACTGGAGCTGGGGGCTCAATGGCACCTGGCCGTGTGCACTTTGGAAGCGTCGGCGGTGTCTGGCTGGCAATGATGTGTCATCAGCTCTGCAATGTCTGTCAACAGCTGGAAGGCGGCACCCACCTCTGGCTAAACGGTCGCTGCCTGCTTGCGCCTTGGAGTCGGCTGGCTGGCGACATCAAGTAACAGCTCGGTGGCAACGTCCTCCTCCTCCTCCTCCTCCTCCTCCTCCTCCAACAGTGAGATGACCAGCGGCTGGGTGCTTGAATGAGGGCAGGTTGCCCTCTGTGATGCTGATGACCGGCATCGACCCAGTTGGGGCAGCTGCGGCATCATTGACAACATCATAAAGGAACGTGTATGTCCCCACCTTGTCGCCACTGCATGGCAGCTGTGTGTCAGGCCTCATGTTCTGTTCCATACACCTCGTCAGTGGCATACATTCCAGCTGCTGCTGCCCTTTCTCATACATCATCAGATTGGGTGCCGCCAACCAGTGGTCGACACCATTGCACGCTTCAAGATAGGGCCGCTCCTGCTCCGCATAGTTGAAAATGGAGTATGTAAATTCGCCCTGCCCTGGCATCACGTTAGCGTAGCTGTCCTCTGGTCTGAATGGTACTCTCATGTTGGTTCACTGATGGTGGCAGGCTGGACGCCCAGGCCTTATATAGTTCTTTCTCGCATGTGACGTCACAGCTACCACTACTTCAGACATTCAGACACCTGCATCAGAAGGCATGTAACAAGAGTACAAACAGCTTCCCAACACCTGCACTTGCTTTGATGTGCCAGCTTGTCATACTCGCAGCTTTGGCATCCATACTGTCCAATTGATGTGGTTACAATTTTATTCACTTATATATGTAGCAAACTCTGGCCGAGCAACACAGAATCCACTTACTGTCCTCCATTGTAGTGGTATGTATATGGCCGGTGCACTCCTTGGACCACCGCCAGATGTTGGCCGAAGTATTGACAGGGTACATTGGCGAATTCTGTTTTGCCTATCTAGATGACATCATAGTGTATTCAGTCTCCTGAGAGGAACACTGTGTGAATTTACAGAGAATCATAGAGCACCTGGGAATACACAGACTTGCCTGCAAGCTTTCCAAAAGCCACTTTGGCGAGAGGAATATTAATTACCTGGGGTACGTGGTTTTGCCGGAAGGGATCTTCCCCCAACTAGCTCTAGCCAAGCAATAGAAGAGACTAAAACTCCAAATACCAAGCGACAATTACAGCACTTCCTTGGCCTATGCAATTGACTGACGGAGTTTGTACCGGACATCGCCCAGCTGATGGCACCTCTTAACTCCCTGTTGTGGAAAGACGTATGGTGGAGATGGGGCCCTGAACACTAAGCCGTCTTTCAGAGCCTGAAAGACAGCTTCCGCAAACTCCATCTTCTCCATTAGTCCACAAGAAGGAAGGTCTCTTATCTTACAAACCGACGCTTGTCAAGATGGCCTGGGCATGATTTTATACCAGGAAGACGGAAGGACACCCTCAGGTGATAGCCTATGCACGCACGCGACTGAACAGCACAGAGAAGAGATATTACATCAATAAACAGGAGTGCCTCGCAGTGATTTTGGCAATCCCACAGTATCGCTATCACCTGGAAGGACAACGGTTCATCCTCAGAACCGACAGCAAAGCACTCCAATGGCTATACGATTCCCGAAGCACAAAAGCCAAGCTAGGAAGGTGGGCGATGCTCCATATGGAATTTTATTTTGAAGTACACAACTGCCCAGGAAAGTCAAACAACCTGCTGATGCCCTGTCCAGGCAGCCAGATATCCGGGGATTCACAAAGGAAGACGAGGAGTGGGAGCACATGACCCCTTTGCCCAGATGTCCCACTGAAGAAATACATTTCCTCCATATTCAAATCAGTAGGTACCAGCTCAGTTACTTCCAGTAAAAGGACTCAGAGGCCCAAGACCTGGTAAGGAACCACCCCAAACATTTTGAACTCTGCAATGGGGTTATCTGGTCAAAAAACAAAAATCCCGTAGTACAATGGAAGGTTTGAGTCCCAAAGGAGCTACGAGCTGACACCATCACGACCATCATCAGGCAACACATCCCGGCATGAAGGTGATCCTACAAGACATATGGGAGCAGTATGCCTGAATGGGATGAGTCGTGACATCAGACAGTATGTAACGGGGTGTGAAACTTGCTGTAGGGGCAAGGCTTATCTGGTGCACAAGCCCGCAGGGAAGCCACGCCGACATTAAACACCCTTGACCCACCTGGCCACTGACATCATGGGACCCTACCCTAGGTTCACATGGGGAAACTGCTACCTCCTAATTGTAATGGACCTGTTTTCCAGGTGTGTGGAGGCATTCCTATTAACCAACCAAGAAATCCTTGGAATCATAAGTAAGCTGCTTGAGAACGAAATTTTTCCCCTCTGGGGATACCCTCAAGCTAATCTTTGCTGACAACTGGATCCAATTTACAGGTCGCAAGTTGCAGACAGCTGGTAATAAATGGCGGGTGGAAACATTGACAAACCTGCCATATTACCAGCAAGTCAACCATACTAAGAGGAGGATCCAGGAACTTAAGAAGAACATCTGACTCAGTTTGGGAGAGGACCACCAGCACTGGGATGTGAATCTACCAGACATTTTGTTCACCCTCAGATGCCGCAATAATGAAGCAATAGATATGAGTCCCAATCAGCTAGTCCTGGTGCATGTCCTCCGTCGCCCAGGAGACTTGCAGTGGGCTAAGGAACCCAAAACAATGATCCAACTAGAAGATGTTCGCTTGGAGGCCTTAGCCTGCACAGAGAAAGCAAGGGGTGCACAAGAACAATACATCGACCGAAAATGCCCTCGGCCCCAGACAGGAGCCCTCGAATCAAAATGGGAGAAGCAGTCCTACACGGGAGCTACCCACTCAACAAGGCAAGGGGCCAGTTCAGCACCAGACTGGCACCCTAGTGGGAAAGCCCATACCATATTGTCGGATGACAAGACCAGGTGTATTGGGCCGAAGATGACCCTGGGAAGATTCGGAAGGTGACCCGGGAACAGATCAAGCCCTATGCCCTGGAACGAGATTCTTAGTACCTAGAGACCACTAAGGGGCAGATATCGATGCTGAGGAAGAAGAGGTGGATGATCCAACAGAACCCGAGGAGGAAGACGCCACATGACCTCGACTCTGAGATCATTCGCAGGCCGAACCTGCACTGTCAGCCGCCCCAACAGGACAGAACCAACCCAGGCCGAATCATGGGCAGAATGCACAAAACTCTCCCGGCCACCATGAGGAATGATGTCCTTCCATACATTACCATACATGCTGACTAGATTCAGATGGTGATGACCTGACCAAGGGCGAGGAGGATTATCCCCAGCCGGGACACAGATATCATGCAGAACTCCTCTAGACCAAACTCCGAGGCGAGTCCCAACATCACCAAGCCTCAAGAGCTTTTGCCTCCGGTGGCCACCCGAGAATACGCGAGCAGCAGCAAAACCTCGGTGCTGGACGGCTTTGAGACCTCGCCAGCCGCCTTGATACAGGTGAGCCTAGCAGAGGCAAGGAGGTGGGGGAGCCCCAAGAGCCCTCACTTCTTACGGCTACCCAGGGGCGCGAGATGCACAACAACACTGATGAGGTGGAGGAGCCCCAAGAACCCTTGTCTCCATCTGCAACCCTGGAGGACGTGGGGCCCAGCAGGACCTCGATGCTGGATGGCCCCAAGATGATGCCTGTTGGCCCCAAAGAAGATGAGCCCAGCAGAGCCAACAAGGGGAGGGAGTCCCAAGAGCCCTTACCTTTGACGGCCACCCCAGCTGAGGAGGGACCTAGCTGGTCCATAAAGCCTTACGGCTCTAAGATGTCGACCACCAGCCCCGCTGCCGATGAGCCCAGCAGCCAGCCGAGAACCAGCGGTCCCCGCCAGATGCCTGCCCGCGCATGTTGAACTGCCTATGGGGGACAAGTCTGCCAGTACAAAAAGTCTCCCTGGTGACCTACCAAATGTTTCACGTGGCCATACCTCTAACACATGGCCGTACGTGGACACCAATGCCACCATGACGAGTGAACCTGAACAGTGACTCTCCACACGGATTTTAGGAGAGAAGATCCCTAGGTAACACATGGGTCAATAGTTTCATGTTTACAAACTGCCTAAACCAAACAATAAATAACCGTGCCGACTAAGTGTATGTGATGTAGGGGGAAACCAAACTGTGATACCATGTGTATCAGACACGGGCTGACCAGACACAGAACCACTCCCCTTGTCAACCTAGATGGTCGGCAAGAACCCACATGAACTGCTTTAACGAACATGTCAAGTGGAAAGACTGTCCTTAAACCACGAAGCAACACCCAGAGATACTGAAGTTGTACAGAATTTTGTGATTATTGTCTAATTTTGAGTGCCATGTGTTTTTTTCCTTCCTGTGGGTGACCTGTACGCCATTGATTAGATAGATATGTAAATAACTTGTTTTATAAAAATGTAACTCACACTTTGCATACTATGTACTTAGAACCAGCCGAAGTGATTCAAGGCTTAGCACCTGCATAGGTTAGCCCCTATCACATGTAAATTACCTGTCGTGTGACCCATAGAAGTGGCCACAGAGCAAGGCCCTTTGCTAGCATGCCTTCAGCACCACAGCAGGTACAGCTAGAACATTATACACATCCATTGTGAGTTTGGGTTAGAAAACACTCTTTGTTTTTTCAGTGCTAAATACACATCAACACATGTCATGTATTTGCATTTCCATGTCAAACTGTCATATATGATTTAGAGTACCCACAGCCCTCAGCTGTTCTGTGTGAGCGCCACGTCTTTTGCGTAAACAAGAAGAGTGCATGCATTCACCCAACGCTGGTACAAATTCAGTAACACACACTCCCCAGGGGGTTGAAGCCATTAGTGGGCTCTCGCCTCACCCGAGCACTGCCTGGAAGAGAGAGAGAGAGAGAAAGTGCTACAAGGAGAACCGGCCACCATGCGGCAGCCCCGAGAGAACACACAGAATAGCAGGAACTATAGAAGGCAACATCAGAGACTTCCAGTTGCAGTTCTACATCACTGCAACCCCAGAGTTCCACAAGTTGAGTGTATATCGTAAAAGGTAAAGGAGGGGGTGGGGGGGGGGGAATTGATGAATGACTTGTAGCTGGCAATATACTTGTATGCATCTATGACTTCAACTCAGCCCATGGGAAACCACGACACCTGCATTCGAGATCGAACCCGGACTGCTATGTCCCGAAGATGAGTACTCCATGCCGTTGCCAGTAACAATAAATACCGTATTTGGTGTGTATAGGCCGCACCTGAAGTTTTAATGAAAAATTAGGGATAATTAATATTTCAAGCATAGGCTGCACTGAATTTTTGTATTCCTGTAAATATTGTCGTCACAATTTCGTACAACCATGATAATAAATTCTGTCTTAATTCTTCCCCTACAAAACATTTGTGACAAAAAATTTTAACTGCAGGAGGTTTTTTCTTTCTTCTTTATTATTATTATTTATTTATTTTTAAAAATGTTCCTTCCTTTCCAATTCCCTTCCTTCCTTTAAGAGTTATAACATTAAAATGTACTGTATGTTAACAAATTTCTAAACATGTTTTGGAGAAAAAATTTCAAAAATATTTTAATGCCAATATCTCATATATATATACCGCACCCCACTTTTTGTAGTCATTTTTTTTTTTTTTTAAATGTGCTGCCTTTACACACCAAAATACAGTACGCATGTCAATCATGCGCCCCTGCCTCGCCATCTGAAGTAAGTCAGTCTACCTTTATGCGAACGCCACAATACCACCCGCAACATAGAGCTACCCCACTTCCAAGCCTCCCCAAGAGAGTGCAGCAAGGGATGATGCTGCCCACACAAGGAGGAACCAGCTGGCCAAAGATGCCTGAACGACCCCGAAGGATTCCGAAGGAAGGCTCCATTCAGTATTTAGGGCCATGTGAGTCTCCAGAATGCCAGTTGACGTCGAGTTGTTTTGCATTGGCTTCATCTACTTTCGCAACCCAGCAGCTCGCCCACCACTGCATTGCTAGGGCTCTCTGCCCCAACCAGATCTTCTATCAGTGAAGCTTGCTTCTATCCTGATACACACATTCCACTTGGGAGTGCTTTCAAGACCATACTAGGCGACAGTATGGTTTGATTAATTTTCATGACTGCGCTATTAGTTCTAGACTTGCTCTATGCTTTAACAGTATCCCTTCACCTATTAGTAATGTAACCTCTGCTGGTTGTTTGGTATCTATAAAATCCTAGGAGTTAGTTACGGTCACAGTGTTTATTCTCCAGAGAATAAATACGTTGAAGTAGATGCACTACGTTCTAATTCCAAGGGTGATTTGTAGCTCTCAACCCTCCTCTAAATGCTGTCCCCCAAGAGAGCGGCGAGTGACTGGGTCTTTCTAAACCATTGCTGTTATTAGTGTCATATTACAGGTTCCCTTTACTGGGTAATTCGTACTTCTCAAAACACCACACAATTCTCCAGCCACCCATACTGTGGGCCCAGTGTGCAAAGGCACTTGGCACATATGTACAGTAGAGCCTCCTACTAGGTAAACTCCACGAGGAAGCAATTGGACCACCCGAGTCAGCTAACCCACTCCATCCACTATGTGAGATTCTCTGGTTAAAGCGCTAGGACTGATGTGGCGTAACATTATTGCATCTGGGTACTCTAGCTTGGGAATTTACTGTCCCCTGCCCCTTGCTTGCTGCGACGACCCTTAGTACCTAACCGCATGCCATTCACCGTATGAGGAGGGACTAAGTGAGCCAAAAAGAAGACATCTATGGCTCCTACAACCAACCAATTGTCAGGTAACCCACCCCAGTCGGCCTTTAGCATTTCCTCCACTCGGGATCAGGCACAACTTGCCTGCCAACAGCAGGGGCCTCAATCCTCAGTCCCCCTAGTCACTTATTCAAGCCACCCCAGAGACTGACGGGACACCGCATCCAGTTGTCTGCCTCCGGCTCGGACTGCCTGTGGAACTGGGTCTCGCCAACACCCACTACCGAGCGATGCCGAACGCTGCAGCCACCCAGAACCCAGCAGTCCCAGGACCAGCCAGCTCCAGCCGCATGCCAGTCGCCCTCAGACAGGGCCCGGAGATCATCCATCGCAGCCTACCTATTGTCAGCTACAGCGACAGTCTACAGGTGATAAGCCAGCATCCACTGCCACTCACGCCACCCTAGACACCTACATAGATTGCTGCCGCCCGACCAGGCCGACTCTATACACTAACTTCCTCTGAACTAAGGCACACCCTCAGTAATTAGCACATAAGGCCACCCAGTGTTCTCAGTCTGAACCCGCATAGAAACTA
Organism: Dryococelus australis; assembly: GCA_029891345.1. Taxonomy (NCBI): domain Eukaryota; kingdom Metazoa; phylum Arthropoda; class Insecta; order Phasmatodea; family Phasmatidae; genus Dryococelus; species Dryococelus australis. The sequence goes on along the minus strand of CM057000.1, from coordinate 115,721,803 downwards.
CACTGTAGACTAGGTGACGTACCAAGCATCCCGACTGTTACGCATCAAATTTATAAAAAATCCAGGCAGCTACCAAGCCTCGACATAGATAATCACAGTTGCAAACCACACTCATCAGCTCTACTGACAAATTTTCAATTTTCATGCTCCACCCTAGTTCGCCACCAGGCCACTGTGTTTACTACCAACAGCGCCCTTCCACCATGCTGCAGTGTCGTACAACTCACCGCATTATTAAGCTGGCCTAACCAGCGAAACATCGCGATCGCGCAATCACGTGGAAAATGTGTCATCCTTCTTTGTGTGTATGTGTCTGTCGACAAGTACTACACTGTGGGTACTTGAATTCCTGTCCTTTTATGTATTTTTATATTTTGTTAAGTGTATTACTTAGACTAATAGTTAAATTTTCTGTTTTATCACCACTACATTTATTACACTTGGTATATTAGTATTATTACCCAATCGCTTTACTGTTGAACACACTACGTATTTGTTCAGTACAATATTTTAACATTTAGTGTATACAGTAGTACAAGAGTTTTGCGTATTGGTGTGTTAGATTTATGGTAATAATAATAAATGGTATTTTAGAATATTACAACAAAAATATGAAAGTATTGAAAAGTAATTCCATTATTGGAAATCACATATACCTACTGTCATTGACTGTATGAATTTTTAGGGAGGACTTGTATTCAAGAAATTGATTGTGTTTATGCCAGTTCAGTGGTTATCTATTTGTAAGTTTTCCGTGTTTTGTGATGGTATACCTGTTAGTTACGTTCGTACAAGAATGTTATTTACAGCCTACTTTTAAAAAATATTTTACGTTTTACCACTGATGCATGCCAACATGCTGCGCTGTGCAAATGCGCACTCTACAGACGACTTCGCTCCATCTACGAGTGACCCGAGCTCAGGGGGAAGTCATAACAGTGGCAAAATTAAATAAATGTATTGCAAGCATTGGACAGCCAATTACGTAATTGTAATTAACCCACGTAATTACAATATGCATTGCCCACCCGGAATCCTGCATGCAAGAGACACCCAGTGACTAAAATAAATATTGTTGAGTTTCCACTACCTTTCACTTAACCCCGGAAGAAGTTCCACTGCACGCCCGAGATGGCAGCACCCCTGTGACCTTGTGACGTCACAAACCGCCAGCCTCAGGAGGTGTTTTAATTTTCTCGTAGCCTCCAGCGGGGAGATAAGAAATGAGAAACACCCCAGCGCCCTGATAAACATACCCCTGCACTGGAATGCTAAGCTACCCCTCTCCCTGCCACAAAGAACTGCTGATTGGAATGTTTTCAGTATAAATAATGGTCGGGCACCCTGGACCAGCAGTCCTCCTCAGTCTACAAAGACTCTCCTCACGTCTGCAAAGACTCTCTCTCCTCTCCGCAGACTGCAATATGGCACATCACCTAGAAGCCTGCAAGATGGCCTTAATCTACTCCACAGACTGTGAAAACTGCAGCATCCCAGCAGCTTGCAAACGGCTCATCCACTGACCACGAGGGAAGTACTCACTCCACGTCCGAGGTAATCCTACTTCATGCACCTGGTAACCCTTTGCCCAAGTCAACTTCAGTGACTCCACGGTAACAGGCCGTCGTGTCCTAGTTTACCTCTTGGATAACTTCCAGTAACTGTGGTTACGCTGGGATAACATATTATTACCGTAAATTTTGCCTGATTAGAATTTGTAATTTTTTTCTTATTAGTTAATTTCCCAGGCTCGCCTTCATCTGATTTGCATACGTTAATGTTGTTTAGCCAGTTAGCGATTTTACTGTAATTGATTGTAGCCGGGACTTTCCATTTTCCTTAATTTACGTACAATAAAACTTCCGTTAAACTTATTTCAGTTTACCATCATTTTGTGGTAGTTTCCTTTTTCATTAAAATTCTAGCAATCACTGTCTAGTATTTTGTGCCATGTAATTCATTCCTGTTGGAGAGGAACTGTGTGGTTTACCGAACTCTATAAGGCCAGGGTTCGAAGAGGACTTTAGTCTGCAAGGACACGCTGAAGCTCCTGAGTTTCCGATGAATCCGCACTCACTTCCGATGACGTCCCAGAGTAGATAATGGTGCAAGGAATCCCCCTAGCCCATGAAACCCTCTTGTACAAGTATTTAGGTGCCTGTTGGCCCGGGTACGACCCTGAGGGAGAACGACTTGCTCAGCTAGAACAGTCACCACCTATAGACAGTGCTACTTCTAATGACACCGTACCCAGCCAGGCCGCTACTACTTCGAGCATAATCAAACTCTCCTACTGTAAGCTCACTCGGGTTCGACACCTGTCGGAAGTAAAGCTGCCCGACTTTTGTTTTATTAAGATGGCATCAGGATAAACGATACGGGTTAGACTCCCACATAAGGTAGTTCCTAAACCACGTACGGCATCACCGTCTTCAGATTGTGTCCCCACACACTGACCCACTCGTCCCATTCGAATAACCCCAGCCAGATCATCCACATCCACCCCCACGATCGTTTAACCACATCACCACTTCACGTTGCCCAGGACAGCTGGCAACCGTTGTAGTGAGGAAGATAGGAAGTAGTTTCCCTGGTCGGGAAACTTATCTCTTTCCACCTCACTCTGGGGTTTGACTAGCCTCGTTTCCGCTGGTACCCTACCATTAAGCGGCCACCCACGGAATCCAAACCTTCCATGACCCTTCAGGCCAATAATGCTATCCAATTACGCCACGGTAGGCCTTCTTAAGATTCCAAGAGGGCAGTCAGTGTCTTAACCACTTACCCACTGAGGTAAGGCACGCGTCACCACTTTATTTAGAACGAACAGTGTTCGAAGCTAGAGTAGGACTAAACATACAAGTCACCTGCTGAGTTACTGATTTCAGTTAAGTTATTTTAAACTAACTACTAGTTACTTTTCTTTTGAAAGTAATGAAAAGTATTTGAAGTTAATTTATCCACCAAAGTAACTTAACCTAACTTAAGTTAATTATAAAATGTAACTTACCCAGCATTGTGCTGTCAGCACTTACAGAGCTGTTGGACTTGGTGGACTTCAGCAAGCAGCAACCACAACTGCTTCTGGGCCCTCAGCTAACTGATCCCTACCTGTCTTTCATCCACCTGCCATGAGAGTGAGATTCATCCATGTCCATTTCCTTTTTTTCTCTGATATGCATCCCATATGTCCAAGCTCTCTCCTGTTACTAGAACTGCCACTCTGACTTCTTGTGCCCTCCACGTGGAACGTCCGTATGGTTGGCTCTATTTGGCTATTAAGAACAGACATGTGTTGGTGTTCAGGACTTTTGGCTAAGCCTCACAACACAAAGTGCCTTGCTATAAGCTTACAGTACTTTGCATTCTGAGATGTTTATTCAGCTAATAAAAGAGAAATGAATGACTATAGCCCCTTGCTAAGGATGTGTGGGGCCATGGTAGATGAGCATCCATACAAACAGACCAAAACGTAGTTTGTTTATGAACAATACAGTCTCTCTGCATCACTTTGCTGTGAATCTGGATCTCTTGTGCACATAGATGTCACAGCAGGCAGATCATGGTGTGAAGCATACCTGTCGAGTTTAGGAGTTGTCAAAGGGTGTGTCATGGAATTTTTTTCTGTGTGTGCTGTTAATCATTTTTCAAGGGCATATATTTGCATATAATAGCATGTGAAACAAGGTATGTTATGTGATATTTTTCTAGTGAAAACTCTATTTGTCAAAAAATTAACTTGCAACATTATTCTAATGTGGGGACTCTTGGCAATTATTCAGTTATTACACTGGAAAAGTATGAACACATAAAAACAGTTTTGTTCATTAAATATATTAATGTTATGTATTAACATTAAAGAACTGGAAAAATTTCATATAAATTAAGAATTTAAGAATGATTGTCAATAAATCACACTATTGTTGCAATTTATTGGGAAATGTGGGTTTACTCACTTTGCACAACTGCTCATTACGTGGAGGAATATTTTAGACAAACACACCCATAATTCTTGGTCAACAGAATTAAGTTGTTTATGTTTTTTATTTTTTAATGTTTTCCACTGCGGATAATCTCTGCTCACATGGATACTTTTTGAAAACTGTTGTAGTATTGATGGGGCATGTTCTGATAACACTAACAACTCTCTCCTTTTACTAAAATCCTGAATTTTATTTGTGATTCTTACTTAAATTTGAGCCTTAGAGTTTGATCAGCGTGAAGTTCAGTCAACTGTTCTACCTCTTCTAACGGTAGATGTGATGTGTCTCAGAAGTAACGGCAAAGGGATTGCAAACCCAGTAGTCACATTCATTTACATTTAGGGAAGGAAAGTATTATTGCAGTTTATGCTCCAAAATGTAACAATGTTTGTTCTAAAATCAGACTGAAATTATTATCAGTATCATCTGTGAGAGGAAATATTTCATAGCCACCCTTTTCAACTTTTGATTTCCACATTAAAATTTGTTCAAGAATCCTTGCAGTTTGTAACCTATCGGCTATCAGGACTGCTATGTAGTGTTACAAATCCCTCTAAAGCAGGCAGAATTTTTTTTACTCTACGGAAGTACCGCAGTTGTCCACACAGGGAAACTCTCTCTCATGACTGGAAAAAGTTTGAGAACTCGTAGATTCTAGGTGAAAGACAGTGCAAGCCAGGCTGAGACGTTGACTACCAACACATATAAAATTAATATTGCATAGCCATAACGACTTTTGTTCATGTGTCAGCCCATGGTACTAAAAACTTTTAAGTAATTTATGTGGTGATTAAGTTAAACTATAAGCAGTTAAAGGTAAGTATTGGTTTTTCTTGTATAATTTATCACATTGTGATAGTAAATGCTTTTAATGCTGAAGAATCATTACTGAATTTCTTTATTAACGGTATAGCATGCAATGATGAAAAGAGTTAAAAATTGACAGCTCTTTTTTGTGAGTCAGCTTTTGGGCTTCATTTGTGCTGCCATTTACAGACAAAAACAGTAAATGGGTAGTCTATCAGAGTTTCCTAAACAGCTGAGTAACCAGGAAAGTAGAATGTTTCCAAAATTGCTTATAATCAACAAAAACACTCATGTTTTGCTGATGTATTCTTTTGTAGAAATTTATTTATCTTTCTGCATTTTCCTTTTCTAACCTTCTTTCTCTTATTCTGTACTCTCTTCCTCTTTTTTCATTTCTCTTTCATGTAGTAAATTAACATAAAATGACCGCACACAGCAAAAAGTATTAGTTTTTCACAAAATGTACCTAAAGTAATAGTTACTCATTTACAGTATCTCTGCACAAACTCTTTTAACGACAGTTCCATTTTTTTTTTTTTTAATTTCAGATTGCTTGATCAACTTGGGTGTCCACGAAACCAGTACCATTGCTTTCAGGCCTGAACGTTCCTGAAGTGGAAGAAACTGAAATGTGCAATGTAAAGTGTATAGTGTAAATATTACGTGGGTGTGCACTGCCTGTGTGTGGCCGTGTGTGTGTTCGTGTGATTGTATGTGCATGCATATGTGTGTTTGTTGGGTGCATGTCTGTGTGGGGATGGGTGTGTGGATGTGCACGTGCATGGGAGCACACCTGCCTGGGTGTGTGCATGTGTGGGTGTGCGTGTGTGTACAAAGAAGATTTTGGTTCCAAGTATGTGTTGAATTTTTTTGCCATTTATCATAGAAGAGTACAAAATTTGACAATCTTTTTCCAGGCAAAATTACTTAATTTAAACTTTTTAGATTTTGTTGTGGGACTGTTACATTTTTAAACCCAATTTTTTTGTTGGTGCTTTCTTATGTTCAATGTGCTTAAAATAGCTTCACAATTTTTGTTTAAGTACTGTAACATTTCCTTTCAACTGAATTTTTTATATGTAAAGCTATTGTAAGCATACAATGTATTTTTGTATATAATACGAGTTCCTAGAAACAGTTTCGTAGAGTCATGGTTTAATGGTTTACTAGTTTTCCCAAATTTTCCTGAGCTCGTAGTTAATTAGATTCCTGGTCTAGAAATGTCAAGAATTTCTACAGTTTCTACACATTTTGGCAGATAATGATTTGGGTTTTACATTTTCAGAGTTGTTTGTTTATTCTCTTTCACATGTTAAATGGTTTCAACTTTGTCATAGGTATCTGTTTTGGTCCTTTCACTGATTGTGACAGCATGCAGATTTTCATTTATCACATTAACTGCCTGAGGAATAGTTTTACAGAGAGCAACAAAAAAAAATAAAGGCTTCATATTTCCATATAATTAATAGTTTTTACAAAAAAAAAATACTGTTGCAGTTAGTGACAGTATTGGGTGCATAAGTAGCTATGATGTATCGTGTATTAAAATATTTATTGGAATCAGTATTGAAGTGGAGTGATGTTAGGCAGAGCATTTACATATTGGTTTTGCACAGTTACTGGTAGCTTTTAACTGGAAACTGTGGTGAATGGTGAACCACCTTCTGATTGAAGGGCTGGGATGCAAATATAATTTTAAACATGGTGGTTACCATTAACAAGTGAATCACTTACAGTTGAAACATCACCAGTTATTTAAGTGATACGAATACCAAAATATATGTACTGGAAAGTGCAAGGTAAAATGATGGAAACATCAATTTTGGGGTGGCAAATAAATAAATAAATAAATTTATTTATTTATTTATTTATTTTTTTACCATCATCAAACACGACCATGAGGATTAAGTACAATTGAAACTTTGTAAATGAAAATCACTTTGTTCTACTAAGAAAATAAAAATTAATTATTTTTGCCATTAAGGATTCATTTACGAAAAAATAAATTAAATATATTGTAAAGTAATTATAAAAGAAAAATAAATAAAACACTCAAATACATTTTCATACACTATTTATTTATTACACAGTCAATACAAAACACAGTTACAATTTTAAAAAATGAGGTCTTGTAGTTATCGACTTTAGAAGACTGTCACATACAAGGCTAAGCTGTTCTCGAATAATTGTACGCATTAGCTTCTTGCAAAAGCCAGCACCAGTCTCTGGATCATGACGATGTCCATCAATCCCCAGTTGACCATCCACCTCATCATAGCTGCACTGAAGATCTTGCTCCTCCTTAACAGTTGGCTTCTGCCTCGCCAATGGTGGAACCACCGCCAACAGTGGTCTGGCATCCACAGCTCTAGGAATACGCACTGCTGGGCGGCGTCGATGAGTGGTGCAGGTTTGTTACCCGAGATGGAGGTAGAGACATCCGTGGTGGGTACATTCACGAGTTTCTGGCGTCGACACTGTACTCTGCGACATTTAATCGTCTGGCTGACAGCATTCTTCTTCATGGACACAGGATGCTGTGAAGGTTCGTGCCCCACCTCGGACAGCTCGACAGCACAGTCAGGCGGCTGGGCCAAGACAATGATTTGGTCGATGGTGCAGGGCAGCTGTGTCTGCGACGTCATGTGGAACACGGCGCACGCCGATCATCTCGGACAGTCCAATTGGAACTGCGTTGGTTCGTAGGAGACTGGATAATGTGGAAAATGCCAATGCTGCTTACTGTTACCATTGCAGGTCTCTGTGTAGATGGGCAGATATTCATTTTCTGCAATGAAATTGTATTCAATGCTGCCATAGTCAGGCTTGGCATTTACATAACTGGTAGGACAGAATGGAGTCATGGTAACGATCAGACTTTTAGGCGATGACTAAATGAACACACTGATTGTTCACACTTATGTATCATACGGACGATGAACGGGTGTACAACCACAAGAAAACTAAAATTCTCGTACATTTAGGGTGATTTCGTGTGTAGTCGTAACTTCCCTATTCACGGTCCAAGGACAAGGCACACCATTTGTGCAGCAGTTGTGTATTTCTCCTCGCGTGTGTCCAAACCGGGTATGACCTGTCGCAGATTTATCAGTGTTGGTCGTCATAAAGTTTCGCCAGCTTGCACAGCGAAGGACAGCCATACTCGCACTGCATATCAATGATTTCAACTTTGTTTTTGCACAAGTCGTTCAGCCATTTCTTTTGCTCGGGCCCTGCCACGTAAATCAGTCATTGCAGATGCTGCATCAGCAAGTCGCACAGCACGTTTCCCATCTGATAGTATAGAATCTTGCCTTTGTTCCACTCCAGTCCGTGGTCTCTCTTGGTCAGCCAGTCGTTCATCTTCAAATCGTCCAAGAGTTTCCACAAATAAGGGGGTGCAGAAGGAGCACGTGCACATTTTGCCATTGTCATCATAGGTCACTGCGACCGTCTTGAGTACGTAGACCCTCTGACTGTGGAAGCGTTGCAGATTACAGTACATCCTGATGAGGTGAGGAGCGGTAATCATCACGTTTATATATGCTTAGCTCACCATGATCGCCCGTCCCAAAAAGCACGCGTAGCTCACTACTCTGTCATGCAAAATCAAACAGTACACAGCAGTGTTCACGGGCATTTCTTGGAGATAATTTCTATGCCACAATCCACCACATCGTTTTGAACTCGCTTGTTTTGTTTGGACGTGTCCAAGACCAGTAATGTTGCCATTCCCCGAAATCATGCCCGTAGAGGACGCTTGAAACTGAGTATACAGATAATATGCCCACGTAAATCCTTCTCGATTGAAGGAGGGATTTAAATCCATTTGCGAATAGTTTTCGCTATTAAACAATATTTTTACATTCTAAACTTTGCAATGGTCGAAAGTTGATTTGTCTGCCGAGATGTTGTGTTGCTTGTTCATTTGAAATGCCAGTACGACGTTACGTGGGTTTTCCATGCTTGACAACGTCTTCATAACTCAGAGATTCCTCGTGGCAGATGACAGGACCAGACACAGAACCAAACTCCCACACCTGAATTTTATGTCAATGATGTTTTCTTTCTTGACGTATTTCAGGAGTTTCAGTTTCACCCGTTCGTGGGTGCTCGGAGTCACGTGGGGAATGAACTACTCCATGTTGGTCAGGGTTACAGTGACAGCCTGCAGGTTTTCTTCAGCTCCCAACACTGTATCGAGATGCGAGGTGGTTAGTATTATCACCAGTTCTTGTTTGGCTCCTATTATTATCTTCCTATAATCTTTGGCGAAACCAAGTAGGATCGATAGTGACACACACACCTCGAACTTGCCTTCCCTTCTGCGAAGATGGGAACTTTGTAGACATCTTCCATTCCCCAGCCTGCCATTTCTACCATGACTAGATTGTTAGGCATGAGCAAGAGGTAGTATTTTATTGTGGTGGATATGCCCACATCCCGCATTCCGTCAATAGTAACACCATTCATTTCATACATTTCTCTCACTATGGGGTGGAGTATACTATTGCAAATGAACACTGTTGTGGTGGAGTGTCTCCTGTCCTCTTCCATGAGCGTACCTCAGATGCGCAGGAATGATTGTGAAGGCGAGTTGTAGATATCGTGATGCTGTATCGGGATTCGGACCTCATTTCTGAGGGCTTAGGGACCGGTCAGATACGACTGGTAGCAGTGCAGCTCAAACTTGTCTTTACTGTTGTCGAATTCTGTCCTCTGGGTCACGTTCAATATATTGTCATCTTCCATGCCTGTTCACTTTCAACCCTAGGCTGGGTAGATACTGTTTGTTAGCATGTGTTAGCACATTGGTGTCTCAAGCTCTATTGATCTTGTGTATGGTGCTATGCTCGACTTTATGCACGGTATGCCCAGCAAAACTCAGTCCTATCATTTCAAGTGCAAGCGCAAAGTGATTTCTTTGTTTCTAAAGTCTATCTGATTATCTTCCTTATTGACAATTGATTCGACCACTTGAAGTACACTCTTCGCGATTATGAGAACATAAATTATGCTTTTCGGAACTTCAACCAGTTTATAACCTTTGGGGTCGTCAGCATGAACTCCTGCAGCATATTGCTGGTATTACCATTGATGTAGTAACCACTTGACAAATAACAGTTTGTGTGTATCACGTTCACTGGAAATGTGTTTACTGGCCGTAACGATTCGTGCATTTTACCAGCATCGTAGATTTGCATCTCAAACTCCAGCATTGAGCCGATGGTATCCGGTTTGCTAAAATCTATATTGGCACTGCAAAATATTTCTTTGCGCTGGTCTGGGTTGTTTCTCACACTTGGCTTTGAAATTGCTGGTTTGGCTGTAGCTGTAACTGTTTCGTGTGGTTTGTTTACAGTTTCTCCTGTGTTTACGTTCTTGTTTTTGTTGTTGTTTTGTTCACAGCACCGTTGTGTGAAGTCGCGTCACTGCACTGTTGTGTGGTAGTGTTGGCATCCAGCAACACCACCGTCTGCAGGAACTCATGTTCTGACATGTGAATAGCAGGTGCCAAGGTGGGGCGATGTTCCAATCGGGCTGAACTCGCAACCACGTCTAACACATCTTGCAATGATAATCCAGGATGATAAGTTCGGATCAGGTTAATCTTGTTGGTGGCAAAATTGTACAGTGAGTCATCTGTCTGTTCCCTCATGATGTTTGGCTGCATGCATGATGGGATGTAAACGTTGTGGCAAACAGACACTAAAATTTTGGCGAAATTCCTCCCATGTCAAGCCATAACGGGTAATGCCGCACCACCAGGTTTTCAAATCCCCAAAGAACAGCTCACCAATGCAGTGTGGCCAGTCCTCCTGATCAACTCTGTATCTACTTAATCTCGTTTCACAATCTTGCAGGAAAGCCCCAGGGTCCTCGCTGGCCGTACCTGCATACATCAGCAATGACTGGGACCGGGCCGATGTTGACTGTTGTTGGTAGCAACAATGTTTACTAACAAAGTCCGGTGCGTTTGATGACATTGGCTTGTTGCAGGTTGCCATAGGTACCTCTCGCAGGAGTGGAGTGGACTGCAAACGTGGTAACACTAGCTGTGGATTGAGTGGATAGTCCTCTGTTACAAACTATCAGATTTCACTGTCACATCCCTTCCTGTACCATGTCTTTGATGGACACGCTGTGTCTGCTTACTATTCTGTCCTTGCATGAGGTGGCTGGAATTGTTCCGTGACAGTCTGTTCTGGTAGACATCCCGTACAACCGACGTCACGTAGATTTTGCCTGGTTGCACGATCCCGGGGGGTTATGTATTCCTCAAGGTAAATATGTTTTGAGTTCACTATGGCAAGCTTGGCAGTCCCGTTCCCGTCACACCAGCTGTAGTGTGCACATTCCCGAAGCGTTTTCTTAAGGCATGATCGTGGTGTTTCCACATCGGTAGGTATTCGTGAAAACATGCACAATGTTGGCGGGCATACCGGATTGATAAAACCTTTTACTTGTTGTGGTTTGAGGCAACGCGTGTACACATCTTCCACCTTCCCTAGACTGTTGCATGCTAGTGTGCTGTTGCAGATTGTCTGATTTGCCCTTGCTATTTCCTGTTGCATTCGCTGTATAGCTGTAGGATCATAGCAGATGCATGTGTTTTATATTGTGAGTTCCAGTGAAAATGGGTCAGGTGGTGGATTTGGTTGCAGACACTTTGTGCACAATGAGGCGTGTTTTTCTTTGGTGATACGTAAATTGAAATGTCCCAAGTCGTGAGCGTGGTGCAGTTGTTTATCTTCCGCCGGACAACGTGCTTCCATGGCTCGCTGCTGTCACCCACACACGTAATGTGGGAGGTGTTGTCCTGCCGGCATGGCGCAGCACAGATGGAGGGGGTGGCAGGTGGTATCCTCCCCTCGGCATTGGCTGTTACAAGATGGCCGCCGCAGGTCACCAAGTCTGGCATGCAATGACGTGATGGGCTGTTCCAAAATAGCTGATAATGAAGCTGGAGACAGTTGGTTTTTGGCGCAAAGTTCCATTTCACGGCTTTTCTTAATTTCCCATTCATTGTCCCACCATGTGTTGGTCAGCAATGATGATAAAATGGTAGGAAACTCTGCCATTGGAGGTAACAGAGCCAGAGTCAAAGGAAATTGTTCATGTATGTGAACGTGGTTGCACGTGGTGTACAAGACAATGGTATGAGATACAGGTTCACAAGGAATGGTACACATGGGTAATGATTAACACTAGGATAATATTGAGGTACGGAAATGTTTGGAATACTTGGCGGGAGTTGTAGCAACAAAGTTGAGCCAGCCACATTGACGGCAATGTGTTTCTGGACTTGACCTTGGAGGAATAGGTTGTGTGGACAGGAAAGGTGCTGTTTGATGATTTACCAGCTTAGAGCACCAGCTTGCGGTATGAGCACGAACATGATGATGATGATGCTGATCTTGGGGCCATGATGCTGATGGCCACATGGCTGTTCCTCTAGTCCACCGTCTCCAGCAATATTGCTGGTGTAGATGAATGCTTCACCATAATTATAGTATATCCAGAATGCCTAGTCTGGTAAGGGCTGTAGGCCTCCCCCAAATGCTAGCTTACTCCCGATGGGTTGTTTTGGCCACCCAACACCATGGTTACATGTGCATGATTTAAGAGAAAACAATTATAATATAGGTATGTAGCAAAGACACAGCTAATGCAATAAATAAACTCTAGTATTGCAGTCACGTCATTTATTGACATACTATTCCCAACTGGGCACTCAAATACAATATTCCGCCATTAAAGTCAGGCCAGCTCTTAAACTGCAAAATGGCCATGGGCATTCATGATGCTTAGCTGTACGTTACGCTCCGGCCATGTACAAAGCAGACCGGGATGTGAGGTGACGTACACTCTGTGTTAGAACAAACACAACGTTTGGGTAAATTAACGTTAAAGAACAGATTTACATGATTATTATGTTTCAAAAGATGATGTGCCTGGAACACCGCGACATGATGGTCACCTCACGAGGGTTGAGACGTTACTACTTTCTGCTTGGCGCGGAGCTCTCTCGTTGCCCGAAACTCCCTCTGACAAGTCCCATGACATGATTAATTACATGGGTGTTAATAAAAAATGAAATTAAGTGGACAACTGCAATGCCGATGAGGTGAAATTAGATTAAATCCATTTCTTATAAATGTAAACATGTCTACGAGAAAATATGAAAATAAAATTACAACTCAACGACTTTCAATTGTTGTGGCAATCTAATCTCACTTTCGACATCTGTTCAAATTATGTAATAACTTGGTGGGGCTCTTCCCATATTAAGTCTATTATTCCCCTATGCATAAAAACTGTGCCAAATTACGTGAGTAGTAAACATAATAAACACTGATAACGACTTAATATATTTTATAGGTTTACCGGCCGTGTGGTTAAACGCATGGCTGTGCATTGTTTCATTGGAATCTGAATGTTGAAAGTACTGGCAAAGGTCAGTTACACAATACTGGCCGTACTGTACTTAATATAATAATATTCTTAAAAGTATGTGGATTTCTTTTAAACCTTACATAATAATTAATAAATAATATTTATTCTCATCTTTTCCCATTGGTGTTGCGTGTGGTTATTCGTGTCTGATCAAGATTGCACACCAAATGCATTGGCTTTTTGGAAAATGTCAAATATGTAAACAAACGTTCAATTATTACGAAAATAATTATACACAACAAACCCTGCATAACGAGATCATTTGCCTCTGGTGTGACTGGTACAAGGAAATGTAGGACAAAAATAAAACAATGACATAAGCGCTGGCATACATATGATGGTGTCCAGTGCAGTGAGATGTGGTTCATGGATGGTGGTCCAGGAGCCAGATAAAAAATTTGGAAAAATTAAAGGTTTGAGTAGTTGATGTGACTGGGTGAGGTATTTTACCCGGGGTGCCAAGCACTACCAGACTTGGTGCCGTGAAGGGGTAGAGCAGACTCTTCTCACTGGGTCGTGTCGAAGGCCAAACGCAGCTATCCATCCATGCTGCTACAGTCCTCTGATGAATCTTGATAAACTATTACGTGTATTACACTGTGAATTATTAAGGGCATCCGCACCCCGATGCTACATTACACACTGAAATACTTGCAAAAAATATGATGTTTCCACACACGTACACTTTGGCGGGAAATTGTAAGGGCCCGTACCCTGAAATGCCTTGCAGCTTACCTCAATAAAAACACCCGATTCACGTAGTGGTATTTATTAGGTATAGGTTAAACATGCCCCGAAGGCAACACTTTACAAAAAACAAGCCGGACAAGCACAGGTCAGCAGCGGTAAAAATGTGCAAAAATGGCGCGAAGCCTGTGCGTAACTGTAGGTGCGTAATTATGCTTCCCCAGGCGATGCAAGCACTGTAGAAGTGAGAGGCATCTAATGAAAAAAGGTTCTGAAGATAATTAAGCTATTGCAGTGAAAAATTATTGGTACTAACGGTGCATGCTGCCCAGGCGCAAAACCGAACGGTACGCAACCGACCTCTCTAAGCTCTCTGACTTTCCAACATGGCGCGCTCGCCAGGGTTGCCACCAGAGCGTGCCACCGTGGGACTACTTACTTGCACCTTTCACATAAAAACTTATGCTAATACAACACACACGTGCAATAACATGCGTAAAAAATCAATACATAATAACAAACATAACACTTTGCAAAAATACATGATGACACGTTAATGGGAATACAGATAAAACACTTGAAATTAACAATAGAGCTTTAGAATGTTTATTATTGGTGTCCTCCCTTGCACACGTGACGGTTTGTCACTATTCTAGCCCATTTTACATAATACTTGGAAATAATAATATAGGGGTACTACTTCCTGTATCCTTGTGCTGAGCGCATGTGGTCGCATGATCACTGTCCTCCCTTTCATTGTGGTGTACCTGCAACATACAGTTACACTGCACTACACTACACTGTCTTGCCCTCATGTCGTGCAGTTCCCCGACGTGCTACCGCGCATGGCAGTGTCTGCCTCCTCATTGTGGGTGGTGTTGTCGATGGCGGGCAACTGTCTGAAGGGCCGGAAGCTCGGCTCATGTCACATGAGACACACAACCCTATATGATAATATACTCAATAACACTGGCAAAGACACTTGATTGCTTGAACTACCTCTGCTGCAATGGGTGCACGTGATTGGGCTTTTGTGGCAAACAAGATACGTAACAAGTAAAAATAAAAATAAACAATACACACAGCATACACTACCTTAATAAATAAAAGAGACCCTTGAAAAACACAATATACACTTATTTACATTATGCCCTATACGAACACACACATGTTTACACTTGCTTGAGTATACTGATGTCCTCTCATGATGTTGTTGTGAGTTGTGACGTTTTAGTAGGCATGATGTGGTGAATGGTCTGAGGCCAAGGCACGATCCAGTCAAAATGTAATCCTAAGGACCCGGCAGCATTGTCAAGACCTTGGCACACATGTGCCTTTCTATATGAACGGCCCAAAGAGGGAGACACTAAAATTACTGTGTTGGGTGCAAAAACTTGTGGATCCTGAAGGGACCCACAAATTTAGGTAATAACTTATTATTAAGGTCCCTACTCAAATCGGTAAGAGTATAGCTATTACACAACACCGGGTCTCCTCCTATCTTAAAATTAACAAGAGATCTGACCTGTTGCAATTTATCTAACTTTCTACTTCGCTATGTCGAGCCACCTGTGCACCTCTCAAAGCAGATGGTCCCGGTCAGTATCGCCAAGCAGAGAAGGAAAGGTAGGAATGTTGCACTTGTTCAGAAGGGGGTGGCTCAAAGGGCGACCAAGGTAAGGAATAGATGGAGGAACACCAGTTGGCCCATGCAAGGCACTATTAAACCCAAAATTAATTAAATAAAAATTTTGATCCCATAAATTACGATCACAGATCTCGAAGATTGTAAGACATACCTTGAGGTTTTTATTAAACATCTCAACCTGGTTACCCTTCTGGTAGTATGAACTTGAAGTGAATTGTGTGATGGCAAATTTAAAACACAAGTCTGTAAACACATTGGACGTAAAATACTTAGCATAATCTGTGAGGATCTCAACTGGAGCACTAAACACAAACTATTGTACTCGCATTCATGTTCCTCAAGTTTAATAAAATCACAAAGTTGGTGAAGGTATCCAGCAAAATAATAACACAGTTATATCACTTTTTCAAATGTTCTAAAGGGCCGAAACTGTCCAGATGGATAGTGCCACAAATAGCCCGGGGAAACTTAACTATGGCTTGCACAACATTAGACTGATTCACTTGCTTGCATTTTTGACAAGCATAACAATAGCGGGCATGTGATAAATCTCGCTCTCAAGAGTAGCCCATTCAAAGTAGATGGCTATCTTATGGAATATCTTGCTTCTCCCCTGATGTAGCCCAAACACAGAGTCGTAAAAATAGGCCAATACCATGGGCTGCAAAGGCAAGGGCACAACAATCTTGCGGGCACGCCAGCTTTTACCACTAAAATATAGGATATCCTCCAAAACATAAGGCTGTACTATATCCGAATTCAAGTCCCTAATCACCTGGGAACACAAGGTGTTATTGGTGTGTACCTGTCACAGCTTTATAAAATATTCTGGGTAATCTTGTATAAGGTTTAAGGACACACGGGAGTCTCTGCCGCTTTCACTTCAAAGTTGTCCATATCAAACGTGTGGGACAATGCATCTGCAAAATGATTTTCCAGGCCACTGATGTGGTGCACCTTAAAGCAGAAGCGCAATAAGCACAAGACCCAATGGTCCTATTTCCCTAACTGTTGCGGATTGTTCAACAACCAAATCAGAGTCTGAATGTCCATGAATAATTCAAATTCATCTTGTTCAATATAGTCGGCAAACTTTTCTAGGCCTAATATGCAGGCGAGTCCCTTTCTCATAGATTCCAAGCTTACGCTCAGCCTGTCAATCTATGGCTGGCAAATGCTATAGGCGCTAACCCTTGTTCCGTCTGCTGGCTCAGGACAGCGCCTAAGTCCAAGGAGGAAGCGTCTACCGAAAAAAAAAACCTCTTGGAAAAGTTTGGCAGATGAAGAGTCAGTGACGACGACAGATTTTTCTTCAAAACTGTGAATGATGTTTCCTGCTTTTCTGCACCCATTTCAACTTTACACCTTTTTTCCCTTAAAAGATTCAACAGTGCGGCAATCTCAGAGTAGAGATCTATAAAACGTGAGTAATAACCCATGATCTCCAGAGATTTTGGACACCCTTCGGCGTCTTGGGATGTGGAAAATTCAAAGTGGGAGCCACACGATCGGGTTCTACGAGAAGATGTTCCTCACAGAGCAAATAGCTAAAAAATTTTACCTTGTTGGACCCTACAGTGACTTTCTCTGGGTTCACAGTTAAGGCCAACTTCTCGCTTTATGAGGAAAAATTTCCAAAAATGTGAGAAGTGATACTCAAAGTCATCAGTATATACTATAAAATTATCCATTTATTTGAATAAAATTTTGTATTTGAATTCCGACAGAAGATGATCTAAAACGTGGGACAAAGCCTGACTTCCAAAATTGGAGCCCAATTCTCCGAAACAACAGTGATATAACCTTTAGAAATAATTTTCAGCTCAACGAGTTGTTTGAGAAATGCCGCACTCATTATGCAATGCGTGGCCCTGGTATCAATCAAGGCTGGAAACAATCATAAGCCAATAAACATATACTCAGTTACGAAACTACATCTGTGCCAAGCTGTTCTTGGCAGTCTGCACTTATGCGATCGAGACCTAATGTTGATTGGTCTATTGCTGTTTTTGTAGTTGATACGGCTGTGTCGGTACAAACAGGCACAAGGTATACATGGATGTCTGATACACGTCACAGTGCAATGTGTTTTTATTTATTATTTTGCAAGTGTAATTAATATGTATATCATAATGTGCGTGTGCTCTGAGCAATTGTGCCAAGTCGCAATGGCATGTGACCAGCCGAAATATGTCACCACCTAGGAAACCTCTCGCACAAAGTTCTGATTGTTTAATTAATTATGGCATGCAATTAATAAATTTGCCTAGGGTGTGTGTTAAGCTCCAATAGACCACTGGGTAGAAACCACGTTAAGCCAGAGCACTAGGTAGACGAAATTATAAGGGCAGTAAGTGTCAAAGGCTGGTAATGAGGTCTGGGAGAATGGCCCGAAGCGCCCTAGAGCGACGTCTGGAGCCTAGTCGGGTAAACCAGCACATCACCGAATCTTCCACCACCCTTAAAACCTCACCTACACCATGATAACCATCAACCGGAAGTTCGAGATCGAGGAAAATCTCATGCGAAAATTCTGTATTTCGAAATTTTTACTCGAGAATAGCACTCGGTCGTAGTGAGGGTGGTTTCGAAAGCAGAGCCATGATAGTCGGCATTTCGAAATAATCTCGTAACAACCCAAGAATTAGCACCCTGGAGATACTTCTGATCTCGGGGTGCTGTGGGCCACTCACCTGCACATAGATTTTCCTTCATAAGTGCATGTTGTCCCTAAAATTAAAAATTTAATGTATGTTTGCTAAACGGTAGGCCCATTACAGGCTTGCCCACGCGCCTTGAATTAACTGATTTACTGTAACACATACTTATTGAGGTTGAATAAATACACAAAAAACAAGATGAAAATTTTATCACTTTTGGTATGATTCTTGGGGACCCATGCCCTGAAGTGCCCAAATGCCTGACAAAATATAACACGTGAGTTCCATAGTCAATGTAGATTTACTTGCCTTAATAACTTATCACTCAGTGGTGAACACTTTACACGAATTTGTCGGGCTTAGCCAGCCGACATGGGCAACGCAGCAAAATATCATGAAGCCTGAAGTTATACATTCGGTATAAATAAGCTTCCCCTGACGATTTAAGTTCGAGGAAGGAGGGCAGGCGTCTACAGAGGCTAATGAATAAAAATGTTCCTGTAATAAATGAAAAACTATTGAAAATTAAGTGATTGGAGCAAACAGTGCTGGCCACCAGAGCGCGCGCTACACAGCCTTGCCATTGCGAGTCTTGGATGTTTCTGATTTCTTCCACATGCTGCACAAACCTCCCCTGGCAAGTATAACATGACACCCAGAACTACTTTCTGTCACACTTGCTCTTAAAATTACTTATACGCCAAACACTTGCAAATAACATGATTAATACAATACTTTGCTTTATTTTAAGGAAAACAATACACTTGCATGCTATATGAAATGAAATAAGAATGTTACATGTAAAATGGAAACAACTACCCTCTTGCAATATAAAACATTTCAACAAAACAATAACACTGGATAATATTTACAGGGGGTTCTCTGCAGTCCCCTGTACCAGGATTAATTCGGCGCCAGCCATTAAGCCCTATTACGGGCAGCAAATTTTTATACGTCGCACCACGTTTCATTCACTTTCACGTTGTTGCACTATGTTACCCCCACTTGCACTCCCTACAAAAGCCACACTGTTACACTCATAGCACCATGAAGCAAAATCTGATGGAGTGTGGATGGATGTGGTGCCGATGAAGAGATGCACGGCCGGGCAAACGGGCTGGAGGCGAGGTACACGACCACTCATCACGAACAAACACTGAATAATAATTAGTAGGAATGTCTTTCAAGTTCCCTCGTTTAGGGTTCATACATCATGAGTCATTAAGCCCTTTTGGGGAGCCCTACTTTTCACACATTGTACTTTGCTTCACTATGTTGCACTCGCTACAATACTGCATTGATGGCACTGCAAAGTAAAACACTGCAGAGAGTGGGTGCTTACTGCAGTGATATAGGGGTGCACGGCACAGACACTGGCACAGGTAGAACTCCTCGATACTATATCCATTATTTTACATAACTTTTGTGTAAACACGATGCTGTGATGCCGACCACGGCTCCCTCCTGAGATAGATTGCCCGCAGCAGCACCTTCAAGTTGCAGCAGAGGTCTGCACTCTACGAAAATGAAGCCAACGCATCTGTGTGCCTCGTGCAACGAAATAGCTAAAGAATGTGCATGTGAAATGATGTGCAAAGGAGGGCAAAGATAGTGCTGTTCTAGAGTGCTACAATGTAGTGCTTAGCACACGCTCTGCCATGTGCAGGAGCATGTGAAAAGAGTACCGTGACTCATTGTTCACTAAAAGAGCTTTGTGGCTCATGCCACGTAAATTACAGTTATGTGTGTACAGAAACTGTCCCAGGGAACAGCCCGTGTAATTTTTACTGCCTTCATATTATATATCAGTGCAATGTTGTTTTGTTTCACCACACGTGTTTTCATCCCCACATCACCCACAACAATGTGAGTGTTATGTTTATGTAAATCATTAAAGAGAGCATTTAATTATTCACTTTTGTTAACAAGTGTAGCATGTTTAGCCTTAGTTAGGGTTAATGAGGTCAATGAGTATTTCCGCGTGATGTGCCAGCCCACCAATGCCGGCTCGCGTGGCATGTTGCTAGACCAGTCATCGTTGACTATCTAGAGGGGTTGGTCGTGCTGTTGCAGTGTCTCACGGTTTCGCATGCCCAGTCCACATGCATCTTTGTTTTACCAATAATTATTCATTGCAATATTTTAATAGTTTGGAATATTTTCGTTAGCCGCCTGGGACACCGCCCCTCAGCCCCCCCCCCCCCCCCTTCACCCTTCATGCACAACTCTGTCGTTTGCATCGGCTGGGGGAGTTTAACCTTCCTATGAAAGTGTTCATAGCCTTAATGCTTTTATTCTGTTTTACCTTCAACAGCAAGTTGAAGCCCGGTAGAGCATAAGTTGTCCCCTAAAGAGATGTGTAGCTAAAAGACATATAGAACTCCATCGAACGAGCTCCACATGTTTTCATTCCGTCTTGCCTATGGGCATATCAGGGTACGGCCCCTCATAAAACCTGCCAATTTCTAAGTGTTTTATTGTACATGTATAATATGTTACTGTTATTTCAATGTGTTGCATCATGTCTCAAAATAATTAATGTGGCATGTGGTCAGCCTTAATAGGACATGGCGTAGTATGCGATATTTAATAGTCACTCCCGAGTAGCAACAGTTTTTCCACTATTGGAAAGTGATGCATTGGTCGTCGGCCGAACGAACCTGAGGACAACAGAGTCAGCTCTACCAGATATTCACGGCACCACCTTCGGCAATGCCTTGCACACAGGTAATTTCAACTTTCCCCAGAAATTCCAACTCCAAAAATTTTACGGTCCTCAGACTTGTCCTCTACTCATAGATACACCGATCTAGTTTCAAAATGGTGCCCAGTTTAGTTGTCATTATTTTCTGTCAACCTGCTCACCAAGAATCTGAAAATTTCTCAAAATGTCCAATACTGAATTATTGCCAATCATTTTCACCTTCCCACAAACGTGGAATCGTCGGGAACAGCATAAATAACATCAGCTACTTTGGACGCTCTCCAAACGCCATCCAGGATGCTGGAAAACAGACCACATGGCACCAACAAAGAGTGCGCCAAACAATGACAGCAGTGGCCATTATGGAAGCTGAATGGAGCATAGAGGAGAAAGTGGCCATCTTAGGGTTCCGCATGAAGTGAGATGCCTGTCATCTGCTCAGCGCCGAGGACAAAGGAGTGGGGCGTGCACTAGCGCCCCTCCATGTAGGAGCAGCTGACTGCCAACATTCGGTGACTCCCTTCAGCACGCCATGCAGAGGCTGCTGCAAGAGGGGAAGGTGCTTCCTCCCCTCCAATGCAATGTACTCCCACGTCCCAGTTCGCGCAGCCACACCAATCACATGGTCGGGTTGCTGTTAAACAATGGCTGGCCGGATGTCAGGTAGCGCCCCGGCGCTCTATTGTCTGTGCTGCTTGCGCTCAATGCCGCAAGACTTTATTGCACAGTACAAAAGAGGCACTAAGTACTACCAATGTAACCGAAAGTCCAGCTCACCGAACAGCCATTTCACAAACAACCGTGAAAAGGACAGTATTGGTGGGAAAACCAGAGTGCAATAGTGGAACTCAAAACTTTTCGGAACAAAAACGAATAATAAGCTTTTTGGACTACTGCCAACCCAGCTGAGTAGTATAATGCGGATCCTGGCACAGCACGACTTTTCCAATAATTTTAGCCAAAAATACAAGGAAAATAGCATCAACTTTTATTTGCTATTTGTAACAAAAGTGCAAGAAAGAAATTAAATACTTAAAATCTGAAATTTAACTTAAAAACAATGAAAATCAAGCTAATTTAAACTAAAAACGACCAAAATGTATTGTTTTCAAGCTGCTTTTTCACATTTCTAAAAACCTTAGTTTTGTGTTTAAAAAAAACAAGCAATAATCCATAGAAAATCAAGCAGTTTATGCCTAAAATCACACAAACTTTGCAAATATTCTACAAAAGGGCCATGCAGAAATTTTGATGCTATAAAAACAAGCTATTTGCACCAAAAGTACAAGAAAAACTTGTATTAACAATTTCTTGCCATTTGTAATAAAAGTGCAAGAAAAAATTACTCAGAATCTGTAATTCGATGAAAAAACGATTAAAAATCAAGCAAAATTAACCAAAAAATGAAATAAAAAGATACAAATTAATAGAAATCAATTTATTCAACAAAAGTAAAACACCAAAAAGATTTTTTGAAGTCTAAAAATAAAGAAAAATCTGAAGCATAGCCATTACTGATACCATAATCCCAGCCATCACAGCACCTCAAATCATAAACATCGTCTTTAAAATGAGAAAATTGATCTGATCTGAGATCATTTTTATTGGTTTTTAAAATTATTTTGAAATGAACAATGTCCAATTCTTTATCAATTGAAGTTGCTGTTTTTATAATTTCATATGCAATATCCCAATGTTCTAAAAGTTCTATAATTTGATCCATATTTATTATATATTATATATATGTTTTATAAAAGTGATACTATGAGAACATTTTAATTACAATTACGATATTTCATTTGATCAAATAATTAACTAAAATTTCTAAAAATTCGGAAATTTTTTTTTAATGTAACCACTCAAGTATGAGTTTAAAATATTGTATTAAACTATCGGAACAATTTGTTCATTCCTCCATTTAGTAATATTAAAATTTCATTAATCTTCAGTTTTTTTTTTTTTTTTTTTTTTTTTTATCGCAAGTAAGATTCTTTCGACTAACTAAAACAGCATTGCAAATGGTACCTGTTTCTTCAACCTTTTTATTAAAATCAACACTAATTTTTATGCTTGCTATTTCTTTAACTACAGTTGATTTTCTGTATGAACAATCAATAACATAAAAAGGTCTTCCCCCCTCCCCCAACACCCCACCCCCTCCGCCACACCGCGGAAATTCGCCTTCCCAATGAATAGTAATTTATATCAACATCAAAGTTTGCAATTGGTTAATAACAAAGGTCATTATTTCTATAGCCAGTATCTAGTTTGGTTTTTGAATTTCTAAAATCACTACAAGCAAGAAATTGTTTAAGATAAACACCATTTCCAATGTCTATATTCCAGATTTATTTAGGAAAAATGTTATTTCTACCATTTTTAACATAAATATTTCTTACACTACAATGATCTAAACATAGTAGCGTGTTTATGCTGTTCAGTGCGATTTTTTTGTATGAAATTGAAGACCTACAATTTCAAAATCAGGCAAATCAAAATTTTAAATTATTATACTGATCTTTTATATCAAAGTTAAAATCAGTTGAATCAGCAGGAACTTATTTTCCTAAAAATTTCAAATAATCAAAACTAAAAGGTATTTTTTTATCTTTGTATATTTTGTCCTTAATTGCAATGGCTGTTAGATTCATATTCGGCAATGGGCCACATAATTTCTAATTTTTCAATAACAATTTTACCAGGATCAGGGCAATGTTTCGTACCTTCATCATCTTTATCTAAAGTTTCATAAAGAAATAAACAGTTGTTATCAGATGAATTATGAAAAAAAAATAATTTTATAGCAACCTTTCCAATAAACATAATTGTTATCACGAATATAGCCAAACAGATATCTAAGAGGATACGATATTTCATTGGTTTTATTACTAGAAACAGTTTTAACCTCTTTTGTGATATTACTAGAAACAGCTTTATCTCGATATAGATTATCAACACCAGTAAATTCTAATTAGGTTTGTTCACTTGGTGATCTTAATAAATCATTCATCATTGTTGATGTTGTATAAGGAATTTCAACAGCTTCAGTAATATTTCCATGTTTTGAGATTTATACTCTAGAAAATTGGAAAGGAAAAAAGGTTGAACAAACATAAATATTATCTGATTCATCATAGTTTGCCTCAGTTCCAACTTTATCTCTCTTTAATAAACTAAATTGCTTATAAACATAAGCATCATTTGGAAAAGAAAAGCCATCTCCTATTGGAATATCTAATTCAATCTATTATTGTAAACATTTAAATTCCCCCTAGTTTGATCAGTTGGAAGGACGTCTGCCTTTCAAAACTCTCAATATTTTTATAACGCATTTATAAGTAAAAATTTTATATACAAATGGCAGAATCGAAGGGAGTTTTTCGAGTTAAATTATTCATTGAAAGATATAAAAAAAATATAAAGCATCATGAAAAAGCATATGAAAAAATTAGAAGAAAGAGCAACCATTAATCGACGAATTACGAAATATTGGTACAAAAAAAAGTAGAAAAAGTAAGTGAAGAAAACAAAAATTTAATAACAACACTAGTTCTTGTAGCAGTAAGAGATTTAGATTATCCACCAACACCAGAAGAAACATCATTTGAAAGAGAATTATTCTCAAAACAAAAATTTCCTAATTTGGAAGAGCAAATGGGTATTATTCCAGTAAAACATTTGCTACCTATAACAGGTGTTTCTACTATAAATCTCGAAATAGAAATTGCAAAAAGAATAAATGTTATTAATGAAAAATTTGGTTTACATGGACTTGGGGAAAATTTTTACATTAGTGATACACAAGTAACACTAAATAACGATACATTATTTGTTAGAGGATAAAGAATATTTAACACCAGGACTTTGTAATTTGTTAACAGAAAATTCACAAGAAGCCCTTGGAATTAAATTTGATGATGAGGATTGTGAAAATTATGCAAAAATTGTTAAAACAACCAATGCTGCATTCCAACAATATAATTGTAATAAAAAGGTAGCTTCGAGTGTAGGTTGGAAATACAAAAAAAAATCATTAAAACAATTTATGATAACTACAGAAATAACCACTTTCAGAATCAGCACCAAACACACCAGAAAAAAGGATATAAAAATATAATAGTTTACCAAAAGAACATATTTGGATGGACGATGTTGGAAAATTAATCGATAGATTGAATTATTCACAGCGAAGAAAATGCTGGAAATAAACATTATTGCAATGAACAAGTAAGTATAATGAATATGTTAAACAATAAGTTTTCTGATTTTGTTATTAGTAATCCAAAAGGAATTCCTTATTTTATAAGAGTTTTAAATGTAATTCCACACTCATTTTGGAATTATGAACATCATGTTAAAGGCATTATAAACTGTATCTCTTCATTCTTTCACTCATCCTGTTTCTCTCTGCTTCTGTGAGTTGTATCTTGATCCTTGTGTCAGTCCATTTGTGACCTTCCACCATGTTCTTGTACCTGACTCTGTCTTGTACTATTGTCTGGGTATTTTTATCCACAATGCAAACTTCCTTCATCTAGCAGTTTCCCGTTAAACATGCCGTATTACAGATATTCTTGGTCAACCTGTTGTCGTTCTTCCTCATCAGGTGTCCCCTCCCCTTCTCCCCAAATCTTAACATTCTCTTCCATATCACACTCGAAATTGGTTCTACATTCTCGTGCAGCCCCTGTCTTGATCTATGGATCCAAATTTCGCTTTTCCTTTTGGTGCCCCATATAGTTCTCAAGATATTTCTTTCCTCTCTCTCCAAGCATATACAAGCTCTCTTGCTTAATGTCAGTGTATCCGTTGCATACAGTGCAGCATTCCTGATGGTCAACATATAATGTCGGAGTTTGGCGTTTCTCGATAAGTTCTTCTTCCTGTAGGTTGTCTTAGCTGCATATCTTAGTCTCTTGAGTATAATATTTATTTATTCTATTAGCAAAAAAATAATATTTATCATTCTTGATGTATTAATTTAAGTGGGTATTCTTAACATGTATATTTAATTAATTTAATTTATTTATCATTTACAACAAATTCATTAAAATTTTTATCAGATTTATTATTCTCTTTAATATTATATTTTTTGGTCTTTCTTCGAAGTGATAACTTTTTAATTTTTTTAATAATTTTTTATCTCAGATTTCAAAGCAACATAATTTTTATATCATTAAAATTTGTATTTGTTACTCATTTATTTAAATCAGTTTCAAAGCCACATAGTTTTTCAGTTATCAAAATTGTAATTTTTGACATAATCATTTAACATAGATTTTTTTTTAAAGAATTAGAAAATAAATTACGAAATTCGAAACCACTCAGTTACAAATTATTGTGATATACAGGTTAACCTGAAAGTTGTAAACAATAAAGAAGTTACTGATAAAGAATTAGATGTAAAAATACAAAATTTAAATCAATCAGTTCTGAATAACTGTGAAATGCCTATTAACTTAAAAATTGAAAAACATATGGAAGAAAAGTCTCATATTTTTTTTTTAACTGCATGTGGGTAAAACTAATAGTATTTGTCATTACAATAATCGATTTTTTTAATTTTTGTGATGGATTGTACTGTTTATAAAATAACAATTGATGATGATGTGACTGTTATTAAGGGACCTACAAAAATTTATTACAGGAAGCCTTTTTGATGCTAAAAGAGGTGATAATTTAAATTTTAAAATAGAAGAAAATAAAGTATCTCTTCATATTGATGCTCAAATTATAATAATAGTAAAATACAAAGACAAATAATATTTATGATATTTATTTCTATTAAATATATAACACTTGTTGCTTAAAGTGTATGAAAGTTTCTAAATATAATAATATAAAAACCAAAAATACAAAAAATAGACAATTAGTTCAGCTCTATATGAAATTCTAAAAAATCAATATAAAAACTACTCATTGTAAGAGAAGGCATGATCGATTAATTATATAAACCAGTGAGAATAAATTTCCCCAGAAGGAAAGTAATATCATATGGAATGATGATTTGTGGCAAATTTATCTTGTTGAAATGGATACTGGTTTTGAATGCCATAATGCATATAAATAAGGATACATTTATATTAAGGCAAGTATTAATGTTTTTTCGAAGTTTGCATTTGCTGTAGCTATTAAAGATAAAACAACTAAAAATGTAGTAAATGCTTTAGAACATCTATTGAAGCAAAGAAAACCTCATAATTTACGAAGTGCCAGTGGGTCCAAATTCTATAATAAAGCATTTAAAGATCTTATGCAAAAATATAACACCAATTATTATTCTACATTCAGTGAACTGAAAGCCAGTGTTGACAAAAGATATAACTACACATTGAAAAATAAAATGTGGAAGAAATTTGCTTTAAATTGCAATTATAAATGGGTAAATATATTAGACTATTTAGTGAAAGAATACAAAAATACAAAGCATAGAAC
The DNA here is from genome assembly GCA_029891345.1 of Dryococelus australis. Taxonomy (NCBI): domain Eukaryota; kingdom Metazoa; phylum Arthropoda; class Insecta; order Phasmatodea; family Phasmatidae; genus Dryococelus; species Dryococelus australis. The sequence continues at coordinate 115,694,422 of CM057000.1, read as the reverse complement.
TATTTGTATGAAAGCCATTGGAGTTAATAAGAAAAATGAAGAAAGTTTAATGGAATTTCATATGTTTACTAAACCAAAATACAATGTTGGCGATTTTGTCCAAGTCAGCAAACTTAAACGGATGTTTGAAAAAGGATATATTCCTAACTGATCAACACATTTTTTTACTATTGCTAAAGGGTTAAATTATGATATATCAACTTCCAAGCTGAAAGATACTAAATGAGAAGAAATAATGTGTACTCTTTATGAATATAAAACCATGATAATCGACTATCCAAATGAATATTTGGTTAAAAAGTCTTAAAAACAAAAGACAATAAAACTTATTTAATATGGTTATATTTTGATAATTCTCATAATCCTTGGATTAATAAAACAGCTGTTTTGTAAATTTAAATATAATAATTAACTTCTTACTCAATTCGACAAAGATTATTAATATAATTAATCAAATGTTGTTGTGTATAATTATTTCTGACAATATTAAAATAGTTGTGAAAACACTCAATGTGACAATTCGATGTTTATTTCATTCTTTGATATAAATTGGTGGAATTTGAAATATAATCAAATCTCAATAATTCTTCACAATTTGGATGCATATCTTCATTTCTATATAATTGTCTTTCATCATGTCTTATTTGAGTTCTGACATAATATTCATATTCACAATTATCATCCAATAATATTAAAAGAACAAAAGTTGGATTAAAATTTGGATTTGGTGTTTCTGGTACAACATGTGGGGCCATTTCTCAAATTTCATTGTTTCTGCGATCTATTACATCAAAAGACCTATCAACTGTTTCTGTTAATTTTTCCACATGTTTATTTTGAATTTTATTTAAATTTTTTTAATGGTTAACTTCAATTTTGTTTGTTTTACTTATATGCTCTAATTGTTTTAATTTTATATATTTAAATTTAATTACTTTATGTAATTTATATTTGCCATATTTACAAATAGGTGGTAAAACTTTTTTAGTTACCCATTTAGTAAAATTTTCAGCTAGAACCATGATTGATCTAAATATTAACATATACAGATCCAATTCATTGACAAATATAACATTTGCTTGTATGTTTTTAGGTGTCCCTTCAGAAGGGAAACCTTTAAATCAGTAAATTTATTTGTATCATCATTATCAACAATATAATATAATGCATTTCTTGGTTTTCTGTATTCCAAAAGTCTAGCTACATCAGTTCCTCTAAACCAATGATTATTGTTTTCATCAACAATCATGAAAACTTGTTTACCAGAGTAAATAAGTTCGTTATTATTTGTGTCTAGAATTGACTCCATTTTAGCAAGTGTACAGTATATGAGCGTTTCTGTGTGTTCTTTAAAAACACACTTTTATAAAGGAAATGAAAAAATAACTATGAATGAAAATGTTTATAATACAAAATTATAAAAGTTTACGGGCTGTTACACCTTGCCAGTGACCTCCATGTTTAGGGGCTGTTACACCTCACCAGAGACCCTATAATGAGGAAACATAACAAAAGATTATAAAACATAACAAATGAATGCAAAACATATTGAATGTAAAACATAACTAACAAATGTAAAATATAACCATGTTTAACAGATATCTAGATGTGAGTTATAAAGTCTATACATTTATTTCTATACTTTCCTTCATTCATTTCTCTCTTCAAATCTGTAGTATTAAAACCATAATATTCGTCTCAACATTTTGCACAAATCACTTTAAATTTTTCATACCTTCACCAACAAAATCATTATAGATATGCTGTAAATTATTATAATCTTTTCTAAATATACATATAACATTTGTATATCTCTTACCAATTGTTTTGGTATGTTTGAGTATATTTGTGCTAAATAAAATACATCTAAATTTTTATTTCTTCCTCTAGTGAAATAATCGCGAATTATATCTTGATTGTCTAAAATAACATTATCAAGTATAACTAGAGAATAATTTTCACATTGATCTAAAGGAGTCATTTCAGCATTATTATTTTAAAACAGTATAAGAATTTTTCTTTAACTTTAAGCTTTTTGGATTCGATAACATAGTAATATCCTTTTGTAACTCATTAAATTTTGGTTGATTTAAACTTTTTGAATAAACATACAATTTATTAAAATTTATCCATTCTACATTCAATTTAAATTTATCATCAAATTAGTTTTTTTCACTTTTACTTGGACCTACTATTATTGCCCTCAGATTATCAGGAAATAATTCACCATTTTTTTAAAAATTGGTATTAGGTTCATGAATTAAAACACAAACACCACATTGAACTTTCTTCATTTAATAAGATAATTTTTTGTAATAAATGGATAAAGTATTTCAATTAACAAACAATAGTTCTATATTAAAGAAGAAACTTCATAACAATTTCATCCATTGTGAAAAATCGAATACTTTGGTTAGTTTTCATGCAAAACTTTTAACACCAAATATAAACAACAATACTATCAGGACAATTGAACATGTGAGTCCTGTTGTTGATAAAAATGGAGTTCTAACTATTCCTAGAGGTCAATACAATATCGAATCGTTAAAAGAAACTATACATTCAATTGATTCATTCCCAACAAACAATCTTGAATTAACAACAGATAATGTAAAAAAATAGAATATCTGTTTAATCTAAGTACTATATTAAATTTGATGATCGACTATCTGATATTCTTGGTCTTGAAAGAAATATGGTTATTGAAAAAGACGAAATTTTCTATACGTAGTAAATTACAAAATTTTGACCTACTTAAAACAATAAATAGTCACTGTAATTTGGGATATGGTATATTTATCAAATATGATGATTCAAACCATTTAGAAACGGCTATACTAGCCAGTTTTCCACCAAAAACAGTGTATGGGTTTAGAGGTTCTATTATTTATGAGCCTGCATATCCAATTTTTATCAAATTAATAATGAACATTTCAATCATATTATTTTGGAAATTAGAGACGAAAATGGTAAACTGGTTGATTTTGATGGTCTGTTTAACATTTCCAATATATATTATATAAAAATTAATTCATAATTATTCACTTTGATATCAATATAGTAATGTATCTATTTTTTTCTAATATAATTCTTTTGTTATCATAAGGACTTAATGCAATTTTATTAACTTCTACTCTGTATATGTCATGCTTTTCACCTCTTATTAAATGAATTGTTCTATATTCCATTTTCTCTTTCAACAAACAATTATTTTAGTCATCAAATGTTATTTCCTTGTTAACAACACATTTCTGTTCTCCTTTCGATTTTTTTATTTTCTTTGCCATCAACTCTATATGCATACATTTTTATTGTAAACAGACAAATTAGTTTATTATTTTACCATTACATTCATCTTTCATTTTTCCTATTTTTTATTTATTTATTTGAGGCATATTATAAATATTGGCATATGGATAATCACTTGCATCAAATTTTTTCTATCATCAACTTCATATCTTCGTAAAAATCTTCATTTTTACTTTATAAATGTACAAATTGGTATCTTGATAACATAATTAATGTAAAATTCATCCTTGTTCTTTTATGTTTAAATGGGAAACCATGTCACACACTCATGGACACAGCAGCCTCGCAATATTTTTTCCAGCGAAAATTTTTTCATAAAAGTGATATAATGCCTACAGGTGATGTAAACAAATTGGCAACAGGGTAACATTGCAGTGCAGTGATAGGACAGGTAACTGTTATTATCATAGAGCAGGACTTGAAAAAGTTGCCTACTGCAATCATAACAACTGAGATTACAGAGGACACAATACTGGGTATCCCATGGTTAATGGAACAAAATACAATAGTAGAACCTGATGTGAGGAGAATTCATTTTGATGGAAAGTGAGAAGGACTGTTTACATTGTAGACACAGAACAGCTGATATCGTACCTAGGGCTATATTAGAGGAGTTTGATCACAGTGTACCATTGCAGTACCAAGCGGCCTTCCAGCGCCTGCTAGATGAATGGAAGGCATTTTTTCGCCAAACAGGCACGTTATCCAGAACAATGGTAGCCGAACATGAATTTTCCCTAATGCAAGAAATGTCTATCTACTCAGTCCACGTAGTTACCTCCCTCATCAGGCCCGAATCATATGTGACCAGGTTAAAAAGATCCTAGCAGACATTGTAATATAACCCACTAATAGTAAGTTCTATTCCGCCATAACACTTGTGCTGAAAAATGATAAGACATGGTGCTTTTTCCTGGACTTCCAGCCCATAAATCAGGTGACATGTAGTGCGTTCCTGCCCTACATCAGAGTTAAGGATGCGTTAAGTTCACTGGGCAAAGCAAATATCTTAACATCCCTGGATTAACTTAGCGGCTACTAGCAAGTACTAGTCCAGCAGGAGGAGCAGTAGAAAACCCCCTTCACGGCCCCGGAAGGCCGATGATTCCTGTTTCACGCTATGCCCTTTGGACTAAAGTGCACACCAGCTACCTTCCAATAAATTATAGTGAGGCTACTGGACGGCCTCATCAGAGAGTTTATGCAGGTGTATCTCTATGATGTAGTCGTATGGTCGGAGAATTGTGAAAATCATTTGCAACACCTGTAAATGGTGTTAGAATGCCTGGCAATTAATGGACTTACCTACACGACGACTTAATTTCACTTAGGGCAACCCAGTCTAGAGTTCCTGGGCCATATAGTGGACGAGTCGGGATATAAGCCGAATCTGGAGCAGTTAAGCCTAATTGACAATAACCAGCCACCATGCACATTAAACAACTACGTAAATTTTTTGGCTTGGTTAACAGGGTTTTAGAGCACATAGAAGGCTTCACAACATTAACTGTGTCACTCATCGATCTCCTGTCAACGCAGAAACGGTTTGTGTGAGGTAGCGAAGCAGAGGCAGCATTCTTGGAAATTAAGGCACATTTCTGGGTATCCCCGACCTTGGCTAGATACGACCCGACACGCCACCTATACCTACAGACCAATGCCAGCAAGGAAGGGCTGGGTGCTGTCCTGTACCAATGTGCAGTGAAAAGAGAAAAATAGGTGATCGACTTTTCCAGTGCCAAACTGAATCCTACAAAAAGGCACTATTATGTTAATGAGAGAGAATGTTTGGCGGTCGTCTGGACGATCAAAAGGTATAGGGTGTATCTGGAATACCAGACATTTACATTGAGCACAGATAAAAAGTTCCTTATGTTCTTTCACAATATGCTGATGCACTACTCGGCAAAACCATTAGCCTGCCTGGTGAGAAACAGTGACTAAATGCAAGAGAGAGCAGCGCAACAGGAAGCAGTGGTGCAAAGGAGGAGTGGCGACATCACTATCACAAAGAACAGCAGTGCTTCAAGCAGAATATGCCGCACTGTGAATGGCTAACACCACACAAGCCCCACCTCCATTTTACCAGGTCAAAAGATATACTTGCTAATGCACCCGCAGTCGGCCACCTGGCACAACTTCTGCACGGGTTTGGCGCCGAAGTGGAGTGGGCCACACAAGATGGTGAGGAATGCAGGTCCCACAACATATATGGTCCGATTGGCGAGAAGAATAGTCAGAGCCCATCGTGACTTCAATTCGGCTGTCACTGGGAGGTGTCCCCAGCGAGGCCGCCCATGGTACCCCGACAACCCCCAATGGCGATTTACCTGCCGAGGTCCAGCAAGAAAGCAAAGTGGATGAAGGTGTTCCAACACCCCTCACTGAGGGGTCACCACCTGGGAGGCAAGTGTCGCTGGTGCCAGACACAGAGGTGCCACAGGCACAAGTGAACATAGATGCAGTAATGAACAATTATGTTGTTCTAGAGATTGCTGTCAATTTCATCAGCAGATAGCACGCAGCAACCAAAACAGCAAGACTGAGAGGCTGCTGCCCAAACAACCCACTATAGTGATGTCACCGTCAAGTGGCCAGGGACAGTCAGCGAAAAGAAAGGTGCATTTGCACCCCCCCCCCCAGGAGGGCCAGCAGTAGGTGTGACAGGTCCGAGATTGCCCAATGCTCTGGCATCAGAAGGGGAATGTCTGATGGTTGGCATCACAGTATTTGACGGCACAGTACCGCAGAGCATCGCTGCTCAAACACCAGAGTTGGAGACAAAGCCCGAACTTCTGGGAGGGACCCCGCCAACTGATGCTGCGATGCCTGCCATCATGGTGTCTCAAACCGAGGTGGAAACCAGTGTCAGCAAGTTATCAGCACTAGTCGCCCTCGGTGGTCGTATACCCAGGATGCGCCCGATGGTGACACGACTGTAGCCACAAGAGGAGAGTTGCAAGTGAGAGCAAAAATGCAAGAATCGATTGCAGTGAGTCGGCTGGCTCACTCGCCCTACGCCAGATGCAGAGGCTGCCACTTCCACCACCGGCCTGCACGACGCACGGGGGTGCCCAAACGCCCTGCAAGAAGTAGGGCCGCAGGAGATTACACCTACATCTGCAGCCATCTCATCAGTATGAGGGGCGATGGTAGAGCTCCTATGTCCTACGACCACAGTGGCAGGAGAGATGGAAGTGTCTCTGCTGACTATGACAGCAGCGGCTGCAAACGCTCTCGCAAGGGAGGGGGGCTTTGGACACCTACCACGGCTCCCTCCTGTGACTTTTTGTCTGCCACAACAGCTCCACAGCGCAGAAGAAGTCCACACTCTGTGACAATGGAGCAAACACATCAATGCACCTCATGCAATGCACAGGCAAGTATATGTGTGCATGAAGTGCAGTGCAAGGTAGGACAAAGATAGCGCTGTTACAGAGTGCTACAGTGCAGCGCTTAGCCAGATTGGCCATATGCTCCACTGTGTGGAGGATCCAGGGCTCATTATTCACTAAAAGGGTTTTGTGGTGCATACCACGTAAATTGCAGTTACGTATGTACACAAACTATCCCAGGGAACATGGTGTGTAATTGTTACTACCTTCATATTATTTATCAGTGCAATGTTGTTTTGTTTCACCGTATGTGTTTTCACCTGCACATCACCTATACCTATGCTGGTGTTATGTTAATTTTAATATTAAAGAGAGCATTTAATTATACACTTTTGTTAACAATTGTAGCATGTTTAACATAAGTTAGGGTTAACGAGGTCAACAAGCAGTTCCCTGTGAAGTGCCAGTCCGCAAATGCCGTCTCGCACGGCACATTGGCAGACGAGTCATCCTTGAGTATCTAGAAGGGTTGGTCTTTCTGTCCCAGTATCTCGCGGTTTCTCATGTCCGGGAGGCATGCATATTTGCTTTACCAGTCATTATTCATTGCAATAGTTTATTAGTTCGGAATTGTTTTAGTTATCCGCCTGGGTCACGGCCCCTCCCCTCTGCCCAAACCATGGTTTGCATCACCTGGATGAGTTTAACATACCTATGTAATTGTTTATAGCCTTAGTGCTTTTATTCTGTTTTAGCTCCACAGGCAGGTTGAAGCCGGTTTGTCTCCTAGAGGGACGTTTATCTAACAGAAGAATAAACACAGTGGGATTAAGTTCATGTGTTTTATTACATCTTGCCTACAAGCATTTCAGGACACAGGCCCTCATAATATCTGCAAATTTGTATGTGTTTTTATTCTATGTCTATAATGTGTGTTACTATGTTTTTAGTGTGTTGCATCGTGTCTCAAAGTAATTCATATGGCTTGTGGTCAGCCTTAGGCAATGGCATAGCACGCGAGGTTTAATAATCACTCCCGAGGAGCAGCAGTTTTTCCCTCAATTTGAAAGTTATTCGTTGGTCGTCAGCCGAACGACCCTGGCACTAGGTAATTTCACCTTTCTCCAGAAATACCAAATTCACAAATTTTTCCGATTCTCAAACTTGTCTATCCATGGAGACACCGTGCCTAGCATCAGCTGCCTTCATTGTAACATTTCTTTCTACAATAATTTTGAAAGGACGAGATATTTGGCAAAAAAAATGTTATCAAAACCTAATTTTTATTGGTTCATATTTCCTTTAAAAATGCATTTCGGTATAGAATGATTTTGATTATTTTCGACTTTACTTTTCAAATGAATCACATTTTGTAGTTTAGGCATTTAATATACGAACAGCCCGTTAAAAGTTAAAACGTACCCATTTGGTTTTCTTAAATTTCGATTTAAAAAATATTTTGTTAAAGTGCATAACTTCATCAGTTGACTGAAATTTTTTGTAAAAAAAAAAATGATTTTAATTTTCAAAATAAATATAGTTTAAACATTACTGATTAGGTAGCGCTAAAATGAAATAAATATGATATTGTATAAATAACACACATAATAAGGTTTTATTTTGAGTGTGTATAATATTACATTTGGAATATAAATTTTAGTCTTGTGTCAATTCATTTAAACAAAAACAATACTAGACCTTGATGAACTGTAGACCTATAGATAACATAATTAAAGTGACTTAGGGTGTTGCGATACGAGGGTTGAAGGAGGAAACAATTGAATAGTATCTTATGGGTATTTTAAAATTAATTTGTCAGTCTTCTACTTATCGTTAAATATTTTTATAATCCATTACTTAGATCTAGTGATGGGAAATATAGTTCACTAGAATGAATTAGGTCGATCCTAACTAGTCACATTTGAGAACAGTTCATTGGGAACCATTCTTTTGGACTATATAGGTCACAGTCGAATATATTGGCAAACTGCAGAGCACAAGTCCGCCGGTTTTACATCACTGGGACTCTACTCCCTCAGCGTGGGGGTGGATTGGTCCCTTGTGAGGGACCTTGGCCACCCAGACAGTTATCAGTTATACTGTGGAGGCGAGGAGAAGCTAACCCCCCCCCCCCCCCCCTTTTTCATGCCAATCAAAAATACTTAATGCTGCAGAGCAAACATTGTTTTACAGGATTCTCAGGGTAGCGCCTGGGAGCGCAAGTGTAACCTCGTTCCGAGAACTAGATACATCCTTCTCTGTACCTTGGCCCAAGAACTACATATGTCTTTCTCTGTTTCCTCTTTCGCAGTTCCATTTCCCGTCCCCAGAAGAATCTAAGCAAGCGTGAAAAGGAAAGAGAAGCAAATAAGTGATGTTTGTTAATTAATTGCTAAAGTATTAGTGCTTTGTTGTGTGTAGTTCCCGACCGATTTGCGATTCATGTCACTATTGACCTAGGTAGGTCTGCTCTGTGTTCCCTACAGTTTGAGGCAGTTCTGAACGAGCTAAAACAAAGATACCGATAGACAGAGGTAGATATATAAGAACTATGCACGTTGCGATGTGGCCAGTCATGGTGGGTGGAATTGAGGGGGGGGAAAGTTGCAGGGGGCGACGAATGACGGAGCATGCGCAGCGGCGCTCTGTGGCGCACCTGGCATAGTAGCTGGTACTAAGAGAATGACTGACCGACATCACAAGAGACTAATTCTTTTATGTCGCAGTGAACTATGCACCTAGTTCTTTTTCAAGACCAGTTCAAAATGAACTGGTCGTTCGTAAACTACCCATCACTACTTAGATCGTTCTAAACTTTCGAGGTATCTACATAATTTGTATATTTTCATATATGTATTTGCAATGAAAAAATACTTAGCGGAGCACTTTTTAGTATTATTTATATTTAGGCATAATTTTAATTAAAGTATATATATACTACTTATGTGTATTACTTTTCAAATTATAATTTTATAGAGGAAAACAAATCTTTATAATTTGAGGGCACTTTGATTAAAAGGGTACAAAATTATCAGCTAGAAGTAATTCCAAATAAAAGTATAGGTATAGAATTATTTACAGTTATGATACTGGTAAAGTATCAACTTCAAAAACCTGGTAATTAAAGGATAGTATCGATACCAGTAACATAACAGTAGTATCGCAACAACCCTATGACTGAGTGTTTTTAATACTCAAAAAAAAAAAATTACATACTGTACCGCCATTTTCATTACAGTCTAAACATTGTTAGCTGCAGGGGGTGGCAATGTCCTATGACAGTGCAGTGTTAACAAGTAAAGCCAGTTTATATCGTAGAGTTAGACGGTTGTTTTCTGGTAAAAAAAAAGGTCAATCACCAACAGTAGCCAAAAACATTGTATCGGACTATCTTACACCTGTATTTTGATGAGTATTTAAATCGATATAAATTGATATACAACCATATTTGACGTAAACTATTATATACATAAAGCATGAGTGTGTTTGTATCAGATAACTACATAAAATTTTCACAGTTAAATATGTAAAGCTATCAATTATTTACATTTAAATGGAAGTGTTTGCGGTGTTTTTGTTGATTTGCTTCCATTCGCTATATATTTGCCTTGAATATATTCCAGAAAATAATTTTCCGACGACTATAGGAGCTTTTCAAAGTTATGATAAAACTTTAACCGTACTAAAATCGAATATAATACGCTATTGAAGTCGTCTCAGAGTGTGTTACAATTGAAGCAGCCATGTGGGAGAGAGACAACTTTTGTTTAAATTGAAATTAAACAGCCTTGCGAGTGCTATATGAACTCACTAGTTGTTCTGAATTTTCTCTAAATTTGTGTTATTCTTGCGTTTGTGACATGTAAATTTGGCATGTTAACATGCCTTAAAACAATAATATATTTTATACTTATTCGACGACCATCGAAAACTAATATTAATGTATGAAAATGTGTACGAGCCAGGCCATGCGATTGCAATGTTTACTGTATTTGTATATACCGTGGATACATTCTTGAAATATATCGCACAATTATTGTCTGTACAGGGATATTTTTATCTGAGTAAGTTGGAAAATTAACAATTGCAGTGTGTTTAATTTTGTAAGTGCAGTTGCGATTACTAACATGCCGTGAATTTAAGGTCTAACTTGTGAGTTGCAGACTCGTTAGAGGTAGAGGAACTTTTATAAAACTGCAGATGCGTATTTTTCTAAATGCCGATTTGCTATTTCAGTGTAGGAGTTTATGGGATTCATTTGTTAGAAATGGCAAATCATCTCGTAAAGCAATACAAAGCTACACGTAATAAAAACTCCACTTTTACAATTTTTTTCTTGCGAAGTCAGCAGAGTAGCAGTGACAAACAAGAAATCAGCTGTTTATCAATACAAGAATATAGGCATACAACCAAATCAGTCCTCGTATTTTAAATATCTACTGAATGTAGCCTTCATGATTTGCAATTTCCATGGTTTCTCAAACTGACTCCATTCCATTTCTTGGGTGACTCAAAAAAAAAAAAACAATTTGACCAATTCCTTCCTTGTATTCCCTTCATTGTGTTCTTAGTTTACCATTCTGTAATGAACCTGCTATCGACAAATTGTTAAATTATATAAATAAAGTTTACTTGTGCATTTAGATGGTTATGTATTTACCGGTGCCCTGTAATCATTACAGTAAGTGACATGTTTATACATTTTATCATTTTCCAAAGTAGTCAAAATAAAAAAAACTTTGATATAGCCAATCTTTTCCTATAACTACAACATCTGCAAAAAAAACAGCACGTGATTTTCTTTAAAATATATTTCACCCTTCTTAATTATTTTTTTAATTCCTATTTTGAGGTCAATTAATTGGACATAACCTTATTCTAATATAGATGATGAATCATGTATGTTATGATGAAAAAGTTAAATTTTTTAAAAGCCTACTTGTAAATGAAAAATGGGATGATGTTTATACATTAAATGAACCAAACATTGCCTGGAACAGTTTTATTAATACATTTCTTTGTCATTTTAATCATGCCTTTCCACTCAAGTCTGTAAAATGTAGCAGTAACTCAAAAATAAAATGGATTAGTAAAGGTCTTTGTGTCTCAGGTCAATGCTTCAAATGCTAACAACCCAGGGGAAAAACAAAAATTATACTGTAAGAAATACGAGAAATTATATAACAAGTTACTTGGTGTAGCAAAGCAGAAATACAATAGGGAAAAAATAGCATCCTCCTCAAATAAAACAAAAGCAATGTGGAACATTATTAATAATGAATTGAAACCTAGGCAAGGACATGTTAACCTTTCCTTGAAAGTTGATGGTATCAAAATCGAAAATAGTAACGAAATATCTAATACTTTTAATGACTATTTCACAAACATCCCACTAAAATTGCAAAATCAACAAAGAGCTACAAATATTAGTCCTGCACACGTACCCCAAACACCTAACACTTGGAATGCTAACACGCTATTTTTCACGCTTAACTCTGAAGAAGACATCATAAATGTAATTAAAAATTTAAAAGTAAAAGTTCCTGTGGAATAGGTGAAGTACCTATGACTCTGCTAAAATAATAAATAAATAAAGTGTTTTTATTTAATAAAACTGCCTTCTTTGACTTACATTTTCAATGAATGTCTTGCCCAGGGAATTTTTCATGGTAGACTCAAATATGCAAAAGTAGTACTAATACATAAAAAAGTGACAAGGCATTGATGGATAACTATAGATCTATTGCACTTTTTACGTTATTTTCAAAAATTCTATAGAAATTGTTAGCAAATAAACTGACATAGTGCTTAATAAGAAACAAGGATATTTCATTGCATCAGTATGGCTTTGTAGAGGGCAGATCCACAGAACAAGCTATTTACAGTTTTACTGAAAAAATATTAACTTCATTTAATAAAAAAACAATTCTCAACAAGAACGGGAACGTGCCAGTTTGAAACTTAGTGGCAGATTATTTGTGTGCACTATCTCCAGAAATCAAGAGGATGTCTGCACGCATTGTCTGCATCCTTCGCAGGCAAAATTTATCATCAATCCAGTGTGGCCACCAACGACTTGCACATATGCACCCATCGACAGCAACATAACCATTTCATACAACTGATTTTTAAACAAATTGTTTAAGTGTGCAAACATAACCAAATGTAACAGACATGGTACGGCAACTTTAGTATGCGGACAGTGCTACCGGATTTACAACGAGTGGTGCATATCCGAACAGGAAAGAGAAACACTGACAAATAAACATTTCATCCAGTGCTTTCGATGTAATCAACGGTCGTCGGAATAGGATATGATGCAACCATAACAGCTGGGAGCCAGAGTCACAACAACGGGTTTTCTGGGAATGCCACAGAAAGCAGATACACATCGTCCAACAGAGCTGATAACTCATGACAACATCTTCGAACAAATCACACATGAGAAGCAGAGCGTATTACAGCTGATGTTGCTATGCCCCTCACCAATTCTGCCAACTGTAACAATGCCAGTGGTACACTCCACCCCGCTGTTTCAAGAGGGGCATGATACACGATCCACAAAGTGGAATAGAAGATACTGTGACTCGGAACATAACTTTCACACTACTACTAAATTCCAATCACTGCCAAGCTACTCTGGTGCGGATAGCAAAGACCAGAGCACCTTTTTGAAGGATTGTGAGAGCCATCTATGATGTTACGATGTAGCTCAGGAAGACTGGCCAAATTGTGTGAGTGTTTCCATGGGGAGGCCAAAGTCTGGTGGAAGGGTATCACACACTAGAGCATCATGTGGGAGGAACTTCGAAACAGCCTCAAGAACCATTTTGCCAATGCTTTCACGTCTCTCAGGGCCCGAAAGAAAGTAGTACTGGATGAGCATGGGGAGGGGGAGTCCCTGTACAATTACACCATACAGAAGATAAGTCTTGTCAGGACACACCAGCCAGAGCTAGAACTTAAGGATATCCTGGAGGTAATAGCTGAATTCCCAAGGGCAGAATACTGTTCTGCACTAGCACTAGCCCCTGCAATACACACAACCAAGAGTGACTTCATTAAGACTGTTTTGTTGTTAGATGTGAACTTCCCACTCAGCAGCATCACGACCATGCCAACATACAACCATGTCGCGAGCAGACGACATCAACACCACAAACAATTGGACAGAGGGAAATGTAAACAGCAAGCAGCGGCGAGGAACCATGCATGTCACCTCGAAAACGGACTCTACAGTAACAAGTAGTTCGGTAACGCCGCTATATTCAGGAGGGCCTCGACAACCGTCAAGTCCTTGAAGATAGTGTGAAGGAGCTCACTGGGACAATGATTATCTCTGACATGGGCAGAGTACCCACATCATAGAGGGAGCTGACAACAGCTGGCGGGAAATGGAAGTATGGGTGGCGCGACCGGAACTAACACCACAACGGATTCTTTTATCACAAATAATTGAGTATGATAGCAGTCTCATCCATACTATAGTGTTCATAAATCAGATTCAATGTAGAGCCTTAATTGACACAGCGGCGTCGCATAATTTTTTCAGAGTAAATTTTGTAAATGTCACCACCATCAAATCAAGAAAATAAAAAATATATCTCGCAACACAGGAACATTCAGGTGAAGTCATGGGAGAGGTCACTATAACCATGAAAGTTCGGGATGTATAAATGGTAACAACAGCTTTTGTGTCGCACGACATACGTGAGGACGTGATCCTTGGAGTCCCATGATTGTCAGAGCAAAACACAGTGATCGAACGAGCTGCGAGATGTATACATTTGGGGCAGTAGGAATGCCGGACTGTATACGACCGTGAACCTCGAATGCCGGAAGAAACCCCGAAAAACATGAGTATACCAGCTGAAACAAATGTACAATGTCTAAATGTCACCATCTTGTCGGTAACACTACCACTAGATGAAATTTGTGTGTTTGTAAACAATCACCAGGCTATGTGTCCCATCGCTACAGAATGGCGGTATGAATGTAATTTGAGCGCAGTAAAAACTTTGAGGGTAACTGACCGTGGTGTGGAGTTGCGCGCTTCGAAAAACTCTGAAAACTTGAGGTTATTTGTGCCTGTTTCTGCGCGTGAGGAAGTTTACTAATACGCACACTCCAATGACCTGAGAGGACATCCGAATGCCACGCAAACAAAATGTAATATTTTACATTACTTCCATTGGCCAGGAATGTCAGCACATGTGCTACAATTCGTAAGAAAGTGTGTAACCTGCAACAGGTGTAAGAGTCGACGTACGGACGGAAACCAACAACAGCAGTCCCGACTGCATAATGAACCATTTTAAACAGCGGCCTTAGACTTGATGGGCCCGTACCAAAGAACATCAACAGGTAAACGCTTCATAGTAGTAGTCGCTGATATAGTTTCGAGGTGGACAGAGGCGTATGTGGTGTCGAGTGCACGAGCCAGAATTGTTGGGAAGGTGATTGAGAATGAATTATTTTCTCGTTGGGTGTACCCACGTGTATTATTAACTGATAATGATAATGATACGCAATTCACAGGACGGGTATGGCAGGAGTTCTCCACTAAATGGGTAGTACAACACTACACGACAGCAAATTACCTTCCCTATGCCAACCCCACAGAAAGGAGAAACCAGGATCTAAATACACAGTTACGTCTGCGTGTAGGAGATCAGCACACTTAGTGTGCAGAGCAACACCCAGGTGCATTGTCTACATTGTGCACACATACTAACCTTATGTTGGAAAAAACCCAGGTTAGAAATACTATATGAGCATGATCTACCACTGCCATGAGAGTTTGTGAGCAGGATCATGGAGAGAAACAACAATGAAAACAAAGAGCTGAGCAGAGAAGAGGGAACAGACGATACAGGAAGAGAGGGAAAACAAACGATACAGGAAGAGAGGGAAAACAAACGCCGCTATACATCATGTTGACTTCCCGGAATAATGCATCTGCTGCCGTCCTTACAGATAGGCCAACAAGTATACATCCGCATGCATCTACAAAGAGAAACTTCTGTGCAGACTTCGCACAAAAATGGAGCAGACCGCACATTATTGTGCAACAGATGGGCGAATCATGCTACGAAGTGAGAGAAGGCCTACGCAGAACTGCTATCTAACACAGGTATGCATTAAGGTTAGCTACAACAAGCGCAGTGACACCAACATCCGGAGATGAGGCAGAAGAAGCAAGAAGGAAAACAGGCACCTCACCGACCCATCGTAGCCTTACAACAAGTTCGAGGAATGTAAACACCGAACCTGCCACGCCTACTACAGGGATACCTGATGTCAACATGTCGACAAGGGCAACCATAGGGGACAGCAATTTTGGTAACGTCAGTCAGCAGGACAACAGCCAGTCATTAATCAGTTTCGGCATCGAAAGTAACGACCCGGGAAAGCCCCCTGCAGACGGCAGCGACCGACAGGAGCAACTCGACCTCGAAAGGGCCACGACGTCGGGAGAAGTTATAAACACAACAGTGTTTCATCGTTCAGCAGCGGAAGAAGAGGGGACACGTACATTATAGCAAGAGGACGTGTCATATGAGCACATAAGGGGCGTCCTTGCCCCGATCCGGCGATGCCTACGCAACCCGCACAGCAGCAGCAACAAGACAGGGTCAGAGGGGAACTCTTCCCTGCCATTCAAGGAGAGCATGCAAAGCCCACCACGCCATGTGCATAGGCTGCAGACATGTTCCAGTGTCCAACACACCTATCACAACACTGGGAAAACGTCCACAAAAACCGCAACCCACACTACAGCAGGCATCAGCCAACAGGTACAGTTTGCGACCATGAAACCTGTTATAACCACCGGCTAGAAGTTGTTCGTCATAAAGGGATGGATCTTCGATAGCGAACAGCCTCGAGAGGAAGGGGGCGTTTGACATGAGCCGGAACTCAAGGCTGTTCTCCCAGTCTACATGAACAACACTCATCGGCCACGTGAGTTGTCGCCGAGAGAGCTGATACGCTCAGTGCACCATTCCCAGTGTACGCACCAGGGGCACCGATGCACTGATAGTGGGCAATGTGTAAAAAGCAGAGTATTTAAAGTGTTAATATGGTGAAAGGGCAGAAATTGCACAAAGTTCATTATAGTGCAACCAGCAAAAGGCTCAAAGTGATTTCAAGGGTTATGTTTATATGTGACGTATCTGTTATAGATGTAAACAAATAATTTTATGTATGCTGTGTCTCAGCTAGACACATGATTATTTGTGAAGAGGGTAAATATGTGTATAGCTTATTTCTATTACGTGAATTGTAGCTGAAATATATTCTTGTTAATGTTCCTTGTTCCTAATGCAACGTACACATGCATTGTCATGCACTTCATGCAGAATGTCACGGTAAGTCACTGCCATCCATAAAATTCATGGGGTAGATTATGTTTATTTCTAAGAGTGTCTTGTGTATAATGTTAAGTGTGTTTTTAATGTTATGTAAGTGTAAATATATTTGACGTATGTAGAGCACACATTTCGTTCAGGCTACACTCATAGCAGTGGCGCAGTGTATAATAAATTATGGTGTAATTTTCCAGTCTGAATATCACAAGCACCTATTACTAGTTTAATAGATAAGTTTTATATGTATAAGAAGGAAGTATTGGGCAGTGATATACCAGTGGTACTACAGTATTGTGAGGTTAGGTTGTCGTTAACGCTGGCAACATAGCGTAAACATTGACCATGCTGGTTTTCTAACCCTACTTTTAACCTGAGTATATGAATGCTGCAAATATGAGAACTTTGCTTATAAACACTGGAAAGACATTATTAAAATTATTGAAGTGTGATAATAAACTTCAAACGAGACCATTTATTTTGCCCATAATCAAAAGGAGAAACTGGGTGTTGTGAATGCGGTAAGGGCGTAACATTACCGTTAAGCCCCCATTTAGCAGCATAACAAATATTAATTATTATTTTTATGTTAGAGATTTTAAGGGTGAAATGAAAGTGTTCTTGTATTGTGTTTTGTCATTTAAGATCGTCTTAGTGTATCAATCATATAATATTATGTAATAAAACGAAATATAACAGTTTTTTGTAAGTGCGCGGGATGAGCTGGCCATTGAGGAGGCAGCCTCCCTGACGCCACAGAAGTACGGTGGTAACCTCAGTACTGTGTGGATGCACTTCGTCGCGTCCTCCGTGGACCTTCATCAATTTTTATGTAATCATGTAGAGTATCAGTAGTATAAGGGTACCTTAAGGTCAAACCATTTTTGAGGCCAAATTTCACAAAATTTCATCTAAAATCAAGTAATTTCTAACCAAAATCAAGCAACTTTTTCAAACCCAAAAATCAAGCCATTTTCAATGCAAAATTTACCCCAAAATTATGCAGAAATTCTGCACGAATTGTGAATGCAAAATTTACCTCAAAAATATAAAAAATCAATTAAATTTCAATTAATTTTTAGCACTTTCTAGAAACGATGATTTTGCAAGCAAGCAAAATAATACAAAAATTGAGGCAAATAAGATAAAAATTTCATGAAAAGATTCAAATAGATAGATTGTTTAATTTTTTTTAGAGAACTCTATATCATGAATAAATTTTCCATTTTTCATTTCTTTTAAGCCTGTTACGCCCCTTTAGGGCATAGTAGCGCTAAAGGAAGGCTAGGAGAAGGGTGCACACTATAAAAAAAAAAAAAAAAAACAAGAAAGTATTCACAGAAAAATTCCAAAATCAATACAAATATATTGAAGCCCATCTATACATTATCACCAAGAACAACACTGTTGCAACTTGTTTTGAAAAATATAAATTGCATTTGTAAATTTCTTTTGCTTGCTGCCAATCGGTTAACTAGGGGAAGGAGAGAACACACATGCACTGGAACAAACGATAATATTAATATATCCTGGGAAATCACCCAACACTTGTAAAATCCCATTTAAAAATTAACGATTTTGCGCAAGAAATGGGAGAAAAGTTCCCATCTGTAATAACAGACAAACTGGGAGTATGTAATCAACATGTGCATGTTTTGGTACTGACCGCCAACACTCCAGTTAGGTGCCATCCCTATAGTGTAGGGTCAGCTAAGAGACAAGCTTTTAAATAAATGCTAGGCCACTTGCTTGATGAGGATGTTATTAGGCGTTCAACTAGTTATGCGAGCCCAGCATTTTCAGTAGATCAAAAAGATCCTGGTAAATTTCGATTAGTGATAGACTACCGACGTACCAATAAAAAAATTGAACTAGATCCTTGCTCTTTACCTAAATTAGACCATGTTTATCAGTTATTAAAGAAGACTAGGTATTTTACAGTGTCAGATCTGAATCAGGCCTTTCACCAAATATTGTAGCACCAAGATGCACGAAAATTTCATGCATTTGTTACTCCTTGGGGAGTTTTTGAATGGACCAGAGTCCCTTTTGGTGTTTGGTTTGGGGCCCAGACACTTTCTCATGCTTTAGAGCCTATCTTGTTGCCACATAAAGCTGAATTAGTTTTCAACTATCTGGATGATATTGTCAGCTACAGTGAGACTAAGGAGTTGCACTGGGAACATGTCACGTTAGTCCTACACAAGCTTTTGAAAGAAGGATTGACCATGAATCCAGAGAAAATCAGCTGGTGTAGCTGGCATGTGAGGCTGTTGGCATTTATTCTGGGTGAAGGACAATTACTTTTAAACTCTGATCGTATTAGCTGTGTGCTTTCCTTTCCCCGTCAGAAGAACTTACATGGTGTAAGGCGTTTTTTAGGCATGATAAGCTACTATGCCAGATTTACTCCACCCCTTGCCGTATTAGCGGAACCCCTTAATATTTTGAAACAAACGGGCCAAGAGTTTTTGTGGGGAGATGAGCAAGAGGCGACTTCGGTGAAGATAAAAACTTGTTTGACCTCTCCACCAGTGTTAAAAAATGTAAAATGAATCCCTGAGTAAAGCAAACACCATCACAACTTTAAATTAAAGTACGCCTGATGATTCACGAAAAAGTACAGCATAGAATACTAATTTCAATAATACCATTGGGAAGGCTCAAAAACCCTAAAGTTCGAGATAACAATTAAATTTATTGGGAAGGAAGTTATAAAATTACTTTTATTCGTAATTCATCTGATAAGAACTGTTTATTTGTATTTCAAAATAAGAAAGCAGATGGTACACTAGCTAGACATTTTGCTGATCCGGGTAAAATTGTTAATCAAAAATTAAAAATTATGTGGCCTATTGAATACGAAGCTAACACGGCCATCGCGATTAAAGAAAAAATATACAAAGAACCTAAATTGCCCATCTGTTTTGATCATTGGCAATTTTTTTGAAAAATAAGTTCTTACTTATACAACTGTTTTTAACTTTGATATAAAAGATTAGTTTAATAATTTACTATTTGAAATGCCCAGTTTTGTAATTGTAGATTTTCAAATTAATAGAAAAAAATCGTGCTGAACAGTATGTCCACGATTCTATGTTTCACCATTGTAATGTGAAAATGTTTGTGTTAAAAATGGTAGAAACGGAATTTTTCTAAAAGAAAATTTGAATCTAGATATTGGCAATAATTTTTGTGATAAAGCATTTCTTGCTTATAACGATCTTCGAACTTCTAGAACAAAACTGGCTACTGTAGATAGACATAATGAACTTTATTATAAGCCGGTTCTAAACTTTGATGGTAAAACCAATTATTATTCATTTTGGGATCGAAGATCTTTGTATAATATTGATTGCTTATATAAACAAACAACTGTAGTTAAAGAAAAAACAAATATAAAAATTAGTGTTGATTTTGATAAAGCTGTTGCCACACATACAATTGATAATGTTATTTTAATTAGCCAACAAAATTTAACATATGATTACTTGAAATAAAGGATTGTGGAAGATACATAAATTTTTAATTTAATAAATGGAGGCTGTAGACGATTTTACATAAACAAGAAACTGTTTCGATATTTTAATACAATTTTTTTACATGTATTGTTAAACTGATTGATCGAATAAAAAATTATTTTCGTAATTCTAATTAAGTTTTTTTCTCTGCTAATAGATTTCTTTTTTATATAAATAAAACAAAAATGAATAAAGTTATAGAACTTTTAGAAGAGTGGGATATTGAATATGAAATTATAAAAACAGCAACTTCCATTAGCAAAGAATTGGACCTTGTTAATTTCAGAATTGTATTAAAAATCCTTAAAAATGATCTCAGATCAGATAAATTTTCAAAATTCCAACGATGACGTTTATGATTTGTATTGCTGTGATGGCTGGGATTATGGATTCGTTAATAGCTATGCTTCAGATTTTTCTTTATTTTTAGACTTTAAAAGTCTTATTGGTGTTTTACTTTTGTTGAATAAAATATATAAATTTATATTGATTTGAATCTTTTCATTTAATGTTTATCTTATTTTACATAATTTTTGCATAATTTTGCTTGATTTAGATTTCTCGGTTGCAAAATTATCGTTTCTAGAAAAAATTAACGAATAGATGAAATTTACTTGATTTTTAGGGTAATTTTTGAGGTAAATTTTGCATTTACTATTCGTGCAGGATTTTTGCATAATTTTGGGGTAAATTTTACATTGAAAATGGCTTGATATTTGGGTTTGAAAAAATTGCTTGATTTTGGTTTGAAATTGCTTGATTTTCGATGGAAATTTGTGAAATTTGGCCTCAAAAATGGATTGTCCTCAAGGTACCCATATTGTATCAATAGTCAGTCTTTGTTATGGAACAGTAAATTGTTTATTATCCGGGGGAGTGCCACACAGCAACCCAGCACATCTTTTATATGTCTGGGACTTAACTTTTCACGTAACCATTGATGGCTTCGCGCCATTTTAACCATTTAAGTGTGCTCCGACTTGATAGGAGCTATGTTTTTATAAGTGCCTCATACGAGGGAGCAAGTTAAATAAATCGAGTATGTTTGAAAGTTCGGCGTCCGATTTATTTACTCAGATCGCCTCACGACCTCTTAACTGAAATTATGTGTGTGATAACGGCATGGGATGGCCGGAACAATCCCCCGACGATTAGTATAAGCTTTTGGAGGAAGCTTAGATAGCCTCTACTAGACCAGGCAAAGAATGGATATAGTTTCGCCGTTATTTACAACATCTATAAAGACATCTGCACATCTAGGGACCCACGACCCAATGCATTACTTCGTGCTCTACACTGAGCGGAGCACTGGCACCTGCCCGGACATAACCTATAACAGCCATCGTCATAATGATTCCCCAGGTGCTACAAAGAGTGGGTACGTTAATTTATAACATTTTCCGGATTTTTTTTTCTTCAAAAAAGCCCCTCTGATTTACATTGCCTCAACGATATGTTTACATTTACCGGAACCTGCTGTCTGTGAGCACCCACAAAATATAATTTTCACATCTGTCTCAATATACGAAAATAATTATTTCGATTACTAGGTCAATCCGCCAACTTTGTGGTTTGATGCCAGACTGCTGTAGTGTATAAATTATTTGCATTGCAGCTTCGAGCCGAAATACCACAGCTCATTGCACCTTTAATATTTCCGAGTGCTCAATTAAATGGATACATAAATTGTTCACATGCTACCATGCATATGCTTATACACTGCAATCGCAAACAAGCAGACTGGATTGATATTAACACAATTATTCACAAAAATAACATTCACAACACTACACTATACAACTTCCCAGCGGTTTGTTTTATGCCATCTTTAACCTTGCAAAGCAAAATCCGCGAACAACAATTTATTTCCAGCCAGTAAGTGTGTGAAAAATGTCCAATTGTATTTTATTTGTCGATTATTTTGGGTACGTATGCGTGATATTCCTTACTTATATACCCTACCACGGGCCTTTTTTTTTTACTGAAATGAAAATGGTGGACAGAGGTTAAAGTGGTTTCAGTCTGGAAACGTTTCCGCCACTCTATGTTTACTATACACTCGTTGCTAGACATAGTTTCGGCAATGCTTGGTTCGTTACACTCCTGAATGAAACCAACATCAAACCAGTTGATTGTGGCCTGTTTCCAGCAATACTGTAGTTACTCGGTGGAAAATGCTCATTTTCTCATATCGTTGGTCAGTTAACAAATTGTTTTCATCTGCTGTTGCCGAATGAAACTACACATTATGTATAATCATTACTCTGTCCTACAAAATGTACCTTTTTTTTTTTTTTTTTTTCTCAATACAACGCCATAGGACAACTGACAATGGGGAGTACTATGAAAATAAGAGGCAAATGATATTTCTTTCATGCCCTCTGACCTAAAATAACCTAAGTGGTGAACATTTCCAGGAACTACATAGTGTACAAATCAGTTAAAATCTATATGAAGTACAATAAATTGTACACAGTAGTTACATGCAAGGAAGGTTACAAGTTTAGCTTCTAACTTTGCGCAATTTTTTGTATTGCAACTGGGCAGATATTACATATACAAACAAGTAAACATCTTCACTGTAATATAAATTATAGGCAATAAAAGATCAATGTGATAGAGGGGAATGCTATGATGACTATGTGTTGTAAATTACATTTTTTTAAAATACAAAATCAATAAAACACTTCTTTATAGGTGAATTTAAAATGACTACATAACTGTGATTGAGGATAATCCAATTTAGGCCTATGAATCCAAGAATTTTCATCATTTTCCCTCGAATTTCAAGAGTTTTTACTCCAATATAAAGCTTTTTTCTTCTACTTTCGAGCCAAAATATATTCAAAGCAGTCTCAAAAAACATCAAAATCTCCCCCAAAAAAGCATTAAAAAACCCGCCAAAATCACAGTTTTTCAAGCCTGATTTTTTACCACCCTCACGAATAGTGAACGCCCCATCTGATTTTTTTCCCTCACAAAAAAGCGAATGGGTTTTAAACCATGAAAAAATTGTTAAAAAACTTGAAAATTAAGAAAAAGCCTTTAAATTTTCAAAAATTAATTGAATCTTAATTTTATATAAAGTAAGCAGATTTAAGCTAAAAACAAGTGCAATATTATGTTATTATCCATTATAGTTTATATTAAAGCTCTACTAATTTTTTAAAAACTTCTATATGCTCTAGATATTAACCTATTTCTCGAAGTTCATATTTGTCGTAAATGTTTTCTAGGAGCAATAATTGTAAGTTTTGTAAATTTCAATTAAATTTCTTAACTAATTCTTTGACTTCGTCTGATGCTTTATCTAATCTATAGAATAGGGTATTTGAAACACCACCACCTTTTAAAATGTTAGTCAGGCTGCATGGTAATACAGACATTTTCTTTTTTTTTTATAAAGAAAATAAATTTATGAAGAGAAAAAATAGTAAATTACACAATTAAAAATGACACAAAATCCTACACAAATAAAGATGACACAAATAAAATTGATACTATGAGAAAATCTCATATAGAGTTAAGAAAATAATTTTTTATTTGATAAAACAACTTAAATATGAAAATTTGTAAAAGTTTTAAAAGTTTAAACAATCCAACTATAAGTCTAAAATGTATTAAACTCTAAAATCATTTTGTTGATTCTTCCATTTATTAATTTAAAAATCTTATATATCTTCAGTAATCATTTCTTTCGAATAATCACAATTTAGATTCCTTTGGCTAATTAGAATAACATTGCAAATCGATCCTGCTTCAATAGCTTTATTGAAATCTACACTAATGTTATATTTATTTTTTCTTTAACTACAGTAGTTTTTCTATATAAACAATCAATAACATATAATAGTCTTCGACAAAAAAATGAATAATAATTGATATCACCATGAGTGTTACAGTTTGTTTATAATAAAGTTCATTATTTCTATATAGATTATTTAGTTTTGATTTTGAATTTCTAAAATCATTAGAAGCAAGAAACATTTTATCACAAAGGCCATATTCGATATCTAGAATCCAATTTTGTTTTGGAAAAACTTCATTTCTTCCATTTTTAACATAAATGCATTTACATTACAGTGGTCAAACACATAAGCGTGAACATACTGTTCAGTACCATTTTTTCTGTTAGTTCGAAATCCTGTAATTACAAAATCAGGCATATCAAATTGAGAATTATTAAACTGGTCTTTTATATATCAAAGTTAAAAACAGTTGTTCCAGCAGGAACTCCTTTTTCTAAAAATTGCCAATAATTATAACTAATAGGCATTTAAGAATGTTTGTAGGTATTTTTTAAAATTGCCATTGCTGTGTTAGAATGGTATTGCTGTGATCTACCAAGCTAGTAGCCGACGCTTGGATGGAATTCGGAATGAATCCTTGAGCAGCGGATTGTTTAATAAACCCGCGGCGCTATTTAATGTACGCGAGGCATCAAAGAAGTACCTGTGGCCAGTCCCCCGCCTACCGCCGGCGAACCTCTAAGACAGCTGCCACCTGAAGATGTACCGCAGGAGGGCTTCCCGTTGCCGCCGACTCGAGGCTTGTGCACAGCAGCCTTCGGCTACATTCAGGTGACCACGTTCCAGTCAGAGAGTGATTAGATTTTATATCCGTGGTTTTAATTGATGGTTAATTAAATATATCAATTAACTCCCCCGAGTAAAGTACTAATTTGTACAAGTTAAGTTAATTGTATTGGATAAAGACATAAAGAAGTTGGAAACAACTAGGTCTTTATTCCGGCTTTACCTTCTGTGTTATTGAGCTACGTATTTACCCCTAATAGTGCGTGACCTACAAGCCAAAAGGCGGGTCACAGCTAGTGGTGGAGACGCAGTGCCTTTCCAAACCCTCGTAGGCCAAACCAGTAAATTAAATAGCTAATAGCCAATTGATAGAAACACTAAATAGCTGAAAATGTTGTGTTCTTCCACACTCGAGGGCTAAAGAGAGAAAGTAAATCAATTATTACCATACAGAGTTGTTGGAAGCTAAGGGTTTACTTGACCTCAAAGCACGCTAAGCATTGAAATTAAAGAAATTAAATTTCCCAGACTAGTGTTAATGCCCTTCCGCCAACACGAGAGAAATTATTGATTTTGTTGACAGAATATAAACGGGTAAGGCGTAAAAGTAATGAAATGAGGTTTCAACATAATTAAGTTAAGATTTTTTATATTTTGTGCCATCATAAGTGTTAGCACACATATCATGCCACTTGTATGTAGTTATCATATTCCAAACAGTCAACGCCACAAAATTAATAGAAACTAGAATAAGTGTCTCAAATTGCAATACAGAACATTTCTGTGTGCAGTAACTGCCAAGGCAACATGATATCATACCACAGTCAAGTAGTTCGAGTAAATATTTGTAAAGTTCACGAGCGGACAAGTGACGACACTGTTACGAGAGCACATGTAGCAGAGACGTTTTTATGTTCCATTCATAAAATGGTTTTTTCTGCATATTTCACAATAATTTAATGCCAATCGTTTCGTATATTACTTGGGAAGGGCGGTGTACTCCCTTTCTGCGTATTTTATATTTAATGGGTACATTCCACTTGGCACTGAAAGCACTGACCAGTAGAATGCCAAGAGGAACGCCATCAGTAAAAATTCGCACTCCAGTAGCGCTCAGTACTGGAACCAGATGGAACACTCTTCAGCAGTTTTCAGCAGGAATAATGGTGTCTGATATATGTGATGAAGCAATGATATGCTTAAACATGTTGTAAACAGGGATGGATATTTTTTCTTTTCATCTTCTTCTGATTCTGACTCATAAATTGAAGATGAGATCAAAGAATGTGAAAATATACTTTCTACCTGCATCTTCTGCATATAACAACAATGTAACTTGCTCATTATCCATCGCCGCCGTGTTGCATCGTCTGCTTTTACTGAGACTGCCTTACCTTCTGCACGTCAGTAGTTTCAGCCGGAAGTATAGCCTCCAACCCAGACTCCAAAACACAATTCCTCACTTACTGATCAGCAGAATCAGTAATAAAAGGAACGATCGTCAGTACTGGTCAGCGCTTTCAGTGCCACGTGGAATGTGGCCAATGTCAGTCGTATGTAAATAGTATTCTCTTTGCATTTAATTGATTTGGAATGTATTATTTGTGGCGTATGAAGTGGTGTTTTGTTTAATTCGTTGCGTATTTCCTACAAAATATGATGTCGCAGGATAAATTCAATGCTATAGTTGATTTTTTTTTTAAGATTTATAAATCTGCATTTCCGACCTCCGCCGGTAACCATTTCACATATATAAAACTCAGTATTCATTCGACAGCGCCCGACACACCCTCCCCTCCCTTCCGCAAGCCAACCACCTCAGTCTTCTTCCAAACAGCAACCAAGCCGGACGTGGCTTGGTGCTCCTCTCGACAAGGAGTAGAAGGATGGCGTGTTGTCGATGGGCATCTAGAAACGTGTTCGTAACAGAAACCCGGGAAATGGAGAATGTTTGTTCCCACGTGTGTGCGGGATCAGGTGTTAGTCCATTCACACGGTGGCAGCGTGGCAGGACATCCAGGCGTAGAGCAAACAATGCATAATGTGCGGGAATATTTTTTCTGGCCAGGCCTCACGCAACACGTGCGTCGCTATGTGGAAAAGTATTCCAAATGCTACTTGTTCAAAGCTCGCAGGGCTGACGGCAGGCAATATAAAGTCACGAGAACCACGAAAGTCATTCGAGACCTTGTGCCTGGATACCATGGAACCCTACCCTAGAACTGCAGGAGGAAAGAGATTTTTGATCGTAGTAACGGACAATTTCCCGAAATGGGTAGAGTCCTGTCTGGTCAGCAGTACGACAAGTCAACATCGCGCGAGTACTCAGTGAGAACTTTTTCGAAAAACCTCCTTGCCGACAACAGTGCCCAATTTACGGGAAAATTGTGGAGAGAGTTGTGCACCATGTCGGGGTTACATCACATGACGACGGCAGTTTACCACCCCAGAACCAACCCCACAAAGCGAAAAAATCAGGAACTGAAAGTGCAGTTGTTGCTCCGTGTGGGTGACCAGCACGTCATGTGGGCAGGGCACCTGCCAGCTGCATTGATCACCCTTCGCCGGCGCATAAATGCCGCCGCCAGCCAAACACATGCCGAAGTACTGTTGAGACGAAACCTCCGCCTGACGGGTGAGGCCAATTGTCTGCGGGCGAGGTGCCCGATAGTAACGATGTGGCTTTCAGGTCATGGACTCTCGGGACATACTCTGGATTGCCACCTAGCCAGCGCATCAACTGGATGGTGAAGTCCAGCTTTGCTTCTGCGAAACCAATGTACATCATTTATATATCTTGAATAGCGAAACCTTCCCATGTGTGGATTTGAACATGAACTTTGAAAATGGACAGTGCCTGCTGGCATATCAGATGTATGCTCAGTTCCAATCATCGTATTACGGACGCACCCAATCCACAATATTCAGTCCTGATACTTTAAGAGAATGGCTCCGCGCATGTTATTCGATGAGAGTAAAGAGGATGAGTGTATTACCTCCAATGTCATCGATAGCAGGATCGAATTCAATACATACGGAAGTATTCCTGCCTTCACGTGTGTATTTTTCCTGATACTTCACGATCGGCTTGTATCGTACAACTGCCGAGACAAGACCGTCCAAATAATGTCGTGAGCACAGCTGAGAATATATAGATATAACTGCTCAAACGCTAGAACTGTTTAGTTGACTTCGAGCATAGAGAGCAGCAAGATGTGCTATAATCTGCAAAGCTTCCAGAACCAGAGCGGCTACGTGCTCAATGTGATCGCAGTGACCTACGACGACGATGGTAAGTGGGCACGGGCTCATCTGCCTCCCTTATCTGTGGGAACTCTGGGACGAGAAATGCAAGAAGACGAACGACTGGCTGACCAAGTACCACCACCGACTGGAGTGGGACGAAGTCAAGATTCCGTACCACCAAAGTAAGAAATGTGCGGGACGATTTGCTGATGCAGTATTCGCACGGACTGGTTTATGTGGCAGAGCTCGAGTAGAATAAATGGCTTAGCAACTTGTGTGACGACGAAGTTTAAATCATCGATGTGCAGTGCAAATATGGCTGTCCTTCTCTGAGCAAGTTGGCGAAACTTTACGACAACCAGCACAGACACGTCTGCGACAGGTCAGAACCTGTCTGGACACGCGTGTGGAGGAATGCACAGCTGCTGCACAAATGGTGTGCCTCATCCTTGGATCGCAAATCTGCTGCCTTCGACTAGACACCAAATAATATGACTCGAAAAATATTAATAATAATTAATTTTTTGCTTATTATGTATATTTTATTGTGTTTACAATAACGTTTGTGCAAAAAATATGCTGTGTTTTATTTCTAAGATACGCCTTTTCTAATATTTAAAAAAAGAAATATATTCTTAATATTTTTAAAATTAAAAAAAATCTTCAACATTTTTACGTACATGGCTAGAGGTGACAGTGGCGGCTGTTGAGGGAGGTCTGCGAGGCGCAGCCCTCCTAATAAAATCTCAGAATACAGACCTCTACATATCTACTGCTCAGCAAATAATACTGCGTACGAATAGGGGGGTTATTTCGCCTCAGCCAATGTTTTTGAGATGGACGAGACTCTTGTCACTAGAGAAATGTTTTTGGAAGTGTCGAGTGGTGGAGCTGCAGATTCTTCGCCCCGAAATGGGTGGAGCGAGTAGAGAGAGATGGCCGTAACAATGGCATAGGGGTTCTACAGTAGGAAGGGAAGACTTCAGGAGCTCGTCACTTTTCAGCCAATCATATACTGTAAACCTCTGCTCTCACAAAAATTAACTGTTTCCTGGAACTTGACAAGGTTACCAAAACTGAACTTTGAATTCCACAGTTTAACAGAATCTATTCTACAGTCATATACTACATCTTTTATAGGCATGAGCATCGGTCAGAAGCAGGGTTGAATTGTTGTTAGTGTTGTGTTTTGCAAACTTGTAAATAATGGATAATTCGGTGAGTAACATTTTAAACCTAATTACGACAAAGATTTTCAATTATGAGAATAAACTAGAGCTTAAGAACTTGGTACCAGCAAGGCCACAGTTAAATATAATTCGACAACGAAGCCAAGGAGGTAAATGCAGTGGTACGTATACGCGAAAATTCAACGCAAGTACATGCAATTTTGCAGACTTGGCTATGCGGATGTGAAGTTAGAAATACGTTCTTTTGTTTCATTGTTTTGCTAGTGAAACCTAATGATCTTGCGTGGACTGTCTATGGGGTAAAGATTCTAAACATTTGGGAGACAAAGTTAAAAGACATGAATCATGTTCACGACATATAAAAAATGCCATGTCATTTTTAGTGATCGGTAAGGTGAATATTCATTGCCAGTTAGACAGTGTGTACAGGTTGAAAAATGGATTTTGTTGACAGATATATTATTTAAGATATGACACTTTTATCCTCTAATTTAAATTTGACATTCATTTTGAATGTTCTCTATGTAAATTAGTATTGGCTTTTAGAAATATTTGTTTTAGTATATTTAATTTACCATCATTAGTATAGTAAAATTAGTACTAATATCTTATCTCTTATCGTCTCGTGTAATGTACCATGCCACGTAGGTACTGGTTGGAAGGTATACAACATACACAAACTTAAAACAAACAAATACATGTGCTAGTGATTAGATTTTAACTGGGGGCCACAGTGTGTTAACCATTACAAATCGAGAGAGGGTTCATTTTTCTCCAAACAACCACACTTAATTTTTGTATTTAGTTACATAAGCTACACTTACATAAGCCTGTCGTACGCAATTTATTTATCACTGTGCCTATTTTAAAAATTCTACTTGTAATTATCTGAGTAAGAATCACCACAGCCCTCCCAGTTTCAAAAGTCACCAGCCACCACTGGAGTGTGGTGGTTAGGTTAAGTGGATGTGGAGTAAAGATGAGAAATTAATTAGCAATTGAAAAAAAATGCAGAGTCTTATAGGAGACGAAATATATTCAAAGTCTTAAACAAGTGCGTGGAGTGCATACAAGTCTTACATGATGGATAAGTTAAGTTAGGGTAAGGGATGGTGTTTGGGGAAAATATTTACAAGTCCTAGCATTACATAGGGGTAGGCAATATTTCATGTTCAACATAGGGTGCATAAATTTTTTTCTAAGTTCAGTGTCAGTAAGAAAGCCCCTACATATAAATAGAATACTTTTAAAAACTTAATAAATAACTATTTGTATATGGGAAAATTTCATAAAAAGTAATTATGACTAAAAGAAAAATTTTTTATTGAATATGTATGTCTATATGAAAAAAAAAGAACTCTTTAGTCTGGGATAGTAAAAATATTACGTGTAAGTAAAAAAATATATATATACTTAAAATGTTAAAATTAAATATATCCTTTAAAAATACTTACAAATGAAAAGTTATTGCTGGCCCATATATGTCTAGGATAGTCAAAAATATATTATATATAAATAAAAAATATTTATTTTCTGGGATAGTCAAAACAAATTATTATGCGGAAAGAAATAATAAATACTTAAACACAAAAAGTCAAGAAAATACTTAAAATAAATACTTAAAAAATAAAATACTTAAAAATTATATCAGTTAAATCTGAATAATAAAAAAATAACCATGACAAGATATTTATTTGTCCACTTACGCACAAGCTATATACTTCTAATAAACGCTTGTCCCATTGCATGTCACGATAGCCGAGCAGTCTACATCAGTCTGTAGACCCAAGGTCCGGCAGTTCGATCCCGTACTATTCCAGATAGTCTTTTGAGTTCCAAATAAAGCAGTGCCCCTGACGGCCAACTCTATAACTAATGTGGCAGTCGAACAAGAGCGACACCAGCACTCCTAGCAGCTAACTCTAGAGCCAAGACAGAGATGTAGCGACACCAGCGCTCCTAGCAGCAGCCGATGTAAACAGAGATGATGGTCAGAAACATATGACAAACGAAAAAAAAAAAACAAAATAAATTCCTCCAGCAGCAGCCGGTTTAAACAAATATGGCAGTCGAACAAAGGTGAGGGACAGCTGGCAAACGAATGTGAGAGAAAGAAGAGAGATAAGGAAGAGAAAGATAGAGGAAGATAGAGAAAGAGAGAGAAAGGAAATAAAGAGAGGAAGGAAGAGAGAAAGAAAGAGATGGAATGATATAAATGTAAAACAAGGGGGAGTATTCGGAGAAAACCCTCAGAATGATAGAACATGAAAAACAACATCGAATGATAGAGCATGGAAAATGCATACTTGCTACCACATGGCGGAATCCAAAATGGCGGTCGCATGACCAGATTGACAGAGTAGAAAGTCGGGAAATCCAACATGGCGGCCAGCCCCCTGGCGCCACGGCGCCACTCACCAATCCCCTCCCAACATTATCGCCATATGCCTACTACTGATGTAACCTTGAGTGGAAATTCATAGGGACTTATTCATATAGTCCATTCCCAATTGGAAACAACTTTCTCGGAGTCCTGCTCAATATCTACTTGCAGGCCCGTTTCGTATCCTTTCGCCAATTGTAAACAAACATTGCCATGTGACTGCCATGTAGCATCTGTCAAAATCAATGTTTACATTCCATTGTGTGTGCACATATGTTCGTATAGTTTTGTTACACCTAAAAATAAACATTGAAATGTGACTTCTACTTTTATACCTGTCAAATGTGTTGTTTACAGTTTACAGCTTTTCAAATAATTCTGTCATATTCCAAAAACCATTCCGTATGAATATTCACAGTTTAGGCCTCTAACATTATTTAGGTAAGCTTTATGACGTTTTGAAAATGCCTGAATTGAAGACAGTCCTTACTGTTATTTTACATTAACATATTTGATTTCACGACGTAGCTCAATACATGTAATGCACGTTAGTATTTTGGCGTGACTGTGTTTAACACTGTTACAACTGCGAGGTAAAGGGCTCTACTAATTGTAATTATCCTTTTGTTATTGATATGTGTTGGGTAATTTCTCTAAAAGGACGGCCCCAGTTGGAATAAATATTCAAACGAAGGAACAACCAGTGAAAAAGGCACATTAAATTCAAGCATGCATCTCGTGTTGCTCATTTTTGTCATACAAAATTTAAAAGATAGCGGTGAACATGCACACAAATAAGCCTACGATAACTTATATTCCCCTCATATATCTATGTATTGCTACTTATTGTTTATTAGATTTATTGAAATTTATCGGGCTGGGCTTAGTATTTTTCTTCTGAGACTGTGGCAAATTATGTTACACGACTGTGTTTCAAACCCCTTAGGGCAAAGGTACAACGTTGTGATAAATAAACTGACGTGAATATAAATATATAATATTGTAATAAAAACAGTTCACATTTAAAACGTATAAATAGTACTAATCAAATATTTGAAACCACACACACACAGGGCCAGCGTATCGACCACGATGCACAAAAGCACGCCATTTCACAGACGCAATGATTAACGTAACACACATCACAGTATTTTATTACTGCCGTGGAAACACAGATTATCACATCGTAACTTGCCTAGGTAGGTTTAAAAAACACAACATCTACAAAGGTGATGTATTAATTTGAAGTATTTTTCGGAATAAGAATAATTGACCTTTCGTTTAACAAAAAGAAACACGCCATGTCATGGCTCACCACGTCTGCCAATTTCACTAGGTAACTGCCCAGCCATCCTATCTAAATATATTAAAATATGTATTCAAATATTAGAATCTCTTTTCAGTTGTAAATTACAAATTCAAAAATCATTATTTTGCTGTAATAAGTATGAAATATGCTACAATTGAAAACATCTATAATTTGTTGCTTACTAGCGAAGTGAAATTTCCCGAGTGTGGAAGAGATAAAGAAAGAGAAAGAGTGCGACAAGCCTCGCCAGCAGACAGTTTTTCAATTGCTTTCTCGCTCGATAAAACAACACCTGTACCATTACGACCTACTCACGATATTGCCCGCTGTTATTATAAACTATAAAAATGAGATAAGTTGCCATCGGGGCTACTTAAATATTTAAATATTTCTATAGGCACCGTTTAATTTGCAACGAGTGCACTAAAAAACGAGGTTAAAGTAATATTTTAACTGTCAACTATTTCTTATCGGTCGTTGCCAACACGTCGCTGCACTCGTTGTTAATTCATATTTAAAAAAGAAATCAATAATACCAGTTATAGAAGACATTAAGGTAAAGGTTCATTTATTCTATAATACAGTACTCTAAAGTTTACCATAGTGTTATATATTTGTGAAATACAGGTTATTGAAAAAACAGGTTTCATGTTATGCCTAGAGTGTTTTTTCAAAGGTTTATTTTCATAAGTCGCTTCCAATCGGGAATGGACTATAGTTGTTTTTTCAACCGGACTAAGGAAAGACCATCTTCCGACCAAAATTTATCGTATTCAGAGAGCCATAATAATGCTAGTCGGAGGATCATCCTGCTTTAGTACTGCTTAATTTTTTGTCCGGACTTAGAATAGGACTAAAGACTTATTAAAATCAAAATGGAACATGGCGAACACTAAATTAGACAGTTTATCTAATTCTACATGCGATTGAAAACTAGATAATGTTTAGAAAACACAAAAAATACGTTTAATGTCGATTCTGTCAATCTGTATTCAAAAATATGCCGATATAATGAATGAAATGTACTGTGAATAATATTTCAAAAGAAATATAATCATAATACATCAGTGTTAAACTACAGCAATGACTTTCTATTTCTTTCTGTGCCAATCAAATGCCTTCTCTGAAAATGGATTCTTTCAAGATGTGATATTAAT
This sequence comes from Dryococelus australis, assembly GCA_029891345.1. Taxonomy (NCBI): domain Eukaryota; kingdom Metazoa; phylum Arthropoda; class Insecta; order Phasmatodea; family Phasmatidae; genus Dryococelus; species Dryococelus australis. Next base: position 115,660,070 of record CM057000.1, on the reverse strand, counting down.
GCTTTCAACAAGAATTTTAATACAAATCCTACTTTGACAATATGTACCGGCAGCTCCATGATAACATCACGGGTTTATATGTACAAGAGTGAAAATTTAAATCTTTTCTGGGTAAGACAATTTTAACCATTTTATAATGTATTTTGTAATTTGTTTAGCTTTAAAATACAAATTTATGATTATTATAAATGCAGTGTTGGCATGAGAAATTAAACCAGCCCATACTATGAAAATTTAACAAATCAATATGGAATAATATGATTATTAACATATTGTTTTTTTTTTTTTCTTTTTTCATTTCCCAGCCTGTAGTATTACAATATATGATGGAGAGTCAGGTGAATATAAATTTCAAATAATTTTTTTTTGCAATTATGAAAAAGAATATTGTAAGCTATAATTAAATTTGTTAACAGGTATTTGTCGAAACAAATAGCCATAATAAAAAAATTTGAACGAACAATTGAGATTAGAATCTGCAGTTCACATTTTCAGAGCTAGACCATTATCCATTGGTCTACTCAGTCATATAAGATTTTAACTTTTAACAATTAAAATATTACATATCATTAAAACATAAAGGAAATAATGAATAAGTTTCAATTAATTTGGTCAGTAGTATGGAAAGGGGGAGGCTGGTACAAGTGCAGCCTGCAGCAGGATGGCAGGGCTGATGGCGGTCATCTTGAATGACCTAGTGCGAAACTTCCTGCTCTATCATGCATGATGGGCGGCAGCCATATTGTCAGTCAGTTACATGCGGCATCTTGCCTGCCAGTATGCATGTTGTCTGTTATCTTGCCAGTCAGTATGTAGTCGGCCATATTGTAAGCTAGTATAATGTACCTTCCTGCTCTTCCATTCGTCTCCTATGGAGTCCATCTTGGTTTTCACTTCCTGTTCTTGCATTCCATCGTCGAGGGTTTCCATGGGTCCTCCCATTCACATTCCACCTTTTTTTCTCTTCCTCTCTTTCTCTTTTGCTTCGTTCTCTCCAGGCCTTCATCGTCTCCCTCTCTCCTTGATTCTCGTTTGTCATCTGCTGGTGGCGACCATCTTGTTTGCGTCCATCTTTTGATTCCCACATCGGACGCTAGATTGTGTGCTTGCGGCCATCTTTGATTCTCGCACTGGCCACCAGAATGAAGTTTCACTGGTGCAGCTGGGAGCGCATCTTTTGTTCGCTCATCGTCCGCCAGGAGCACTGGTAATTTATTTTAAGTGTGAACTCAAAAAATGCTGGTCATGAGGTTTTGTTCTGGGGACCCTTGGGTTGTCAGTCCAGTGTGCTAACCACAAGACTACCATCGCATGTTGACCGTTTACGAGTTGAAATAAGGCAGATACGAGAGAGAGCGCACTTTCCGTTCAAAGAAAAAATACTATCTCGCTCTCCAGCGTAATACTAATGAATATTTTTACTTAATGCAAATCCTCTCCCAAATAATAACCACCTAGTTTAATTTTAGTATAGGTAATGCCAAAAAACATAGATTAGCAGTAAATAATCTTTTATTTTAAAAAATACATTGATGGGCAGGTGTTTATTCCCGACTGGAAAGCAGAAATTCAACATGGCGGGTGAGAAGCGCGGTGGCCGTATTTATTGCAAACTGACATAAATATTTTGGTTTCGTATTTCATAATTGTAATACTAAACATGCAAAAGGTTATAATACGCGTGGAACATTATTATATGCTTCTAATTGTATCCACATATGTTCGGGAGTGTGGAATTATATTTCTGTATGGTGAGTTAATTGTAGCAATAGCCGAGAGGTTATGTGTTTATACAAGCATATTGTTGGCATTGTCGGAATAATTAACCGGTAGTTAGATATTAGTTTATTTGCTTTCTTCGAGAATAGTTTGCTGTAGTGTTTTCTTGAGTGAAATGTGTAATATTAATCGGCACATGTTTACAGTGTCGAAAATTGTATTGTTCTCGTGCCGCCTTTGTCTTAACGCCGTCCGAAGTTAGCGACGAATATAATTTTCATAGATACACTTTTTAGTTTTAGAAATCATGCGTAGAGTTGATTTAACTGAATGATTTTGCAAATAATTTATTTACTGCTAGCGACGAACAAATGTGATTTTAATGAAGTAAACGTGCAAGGAATACCATAGAAAAACATGTGTTCAAGTTGTTGTGGAGTTAAAAAAACAGTAAGTGAGCTGGTTTTGTAAATAATGTGTTTGTGAAACGCTACTATAATTACAAAACAGTAAGTGAGCGTGTTTTGTAAACAATGTGTTTGTGAAACGCTACTATAATTATTTAAAAGCCGCACTTTCAGCTCTTTTGTAGTGCGTGAATAATATTTGTCTATATCGTAAATGCAACAAGTGTAAGGTTAACTTCGGCCATGGTGTGCGTGTGTATATTGCTGCATCTGTAAGGATACGAACAGCGACGTATGTATCCCGTTTTGGTTTTTCATTAAAGTTACAATTTTGTAAGTTACAATATTGTAAATGTTATTTCCATACGAGAAAAATGTACCACTGCTGCATCAAAACAATATGCAATTCAATATGCCACACACTAGTAAGAGCATCAAAATAATGCTGTCTCACGAAATACGTGAAACTAAAGGCCCCCCCCCCCCCACTCTTTTCCCTGTTTTTGTACTTCTCATAACAACAAAGCAAACACTGTTATACCTATGTGCTATAATAAAACTAATTAAATTAGCAGCTTCTGTCATTTTTTGAATAACTATATAGGCTACACCGGTTTTGTGTACGAATGTATTTTCTAAGCAAACTTTATGGTTGTATTTATTAAAACGACATTTTTCGTATCGTCTTCTATACATTCCGTTACGTACATCACAGTGAACGTTATTTAAAAGGACTCTTAGAGGGAATACTATGTAACGAATTATTTCATCTTTTAACAGTCGTTTTTATACGTGAAACAGCATGTCCCTTTAAATCGAGTAATATTTTCAACAGCCAACCCGTGTTTACAACACATTAACCATTCACTGTATCACCATTTTCCTCCTCAGTCATGCGTCTAACCATACGATGAGATCATAGCCATGTCGAGAAATTTCACTCTAAATATCCCGCACTACGCTTTAATAAATGGAATAGTATGTTTTTCATGTAAGACAATATGTATATAATAGATATGTATGTGCGCGTCTATGCATTAACTAATCACATAAAATGCACCGTTTGTAAGAATAGCTTTACTTCAATCATACACTATTGCAAGCACAGTGTGTGTTCGCATTCGTCCCGTTGTCTGCCTGAACACACAGGAGGGAGGGGAAGCGAATTGTGGTGGGGAGGCCGGGAAAACCCGAGAGCTGCCGAAAGCGAGCGGTCTCAAAACGATAGTGCGTTTAGGATAACTATTTGGGCACATTTTGCTCCCGGTCGTTTCAAACAGCTTCTCCCGATCGGCAGGAAGCTGACTGTCGAGATCGACATCGAGACCTGCCGATAGATTTCCCCAGAAACTTAGAATAAACGTCCTGACCATGAATAAGGCCCATATATACCAGGGTATGTTCCAGAATTCATAGTCATGTGCGACTAATCGATATATAACTCGAAATTCGTGAAACAAATTACAACTTACGTTTTTCACTTTGTTAGCTGAAATTAAACTTAATGCAATATTATATACACATGTAATTAATAAACCTTAAGAAATTATTTATTTAAACAAAAGCATGCACATATTTACGAGGTCAATAAGTAAACATTGCAAGTTTTTTAGCTGATAAGTTTTGTTTTACAACTTAAATTGAATAGATAAAATAATTAAATTTAACTAAAGCATGTTCTTGTAGAAAAAAAATTATTTGGTGAAATGTCAATTAAATGAGAAAGTAATTAATAGAATTACAAAGATATGAAAATAGTGGCAACACAACTGGCACAGGAGACATCTTTTCCTTCATCCTGCCAACGCTCGGCATCGTTTGCAGCCTCATTGGTGGCATATGTGTTATAGTAGGGGCAGTGAACACGGCTAAGAAAGAAACTAAATAGTTGACCGAAGCAATTTGAAACAATAGACATATGGAAGGGGAAAGAGAAATTTGAGGAGAAACAGATGAAGGGGGTGGTCTTAAGGTCACTGCCTAGTGGCCCACTCACGAACATAGGCTTACAAAAGTTTGCCCATAAATTGAAAAGAGCCAATTTCCAAGGTGTGTTTATGCACAACCGGCTGCCACATAGTTCGAGACACTCTGCCAGTGCAGGTGCTTACTTATCCTCACGAGTACATATTTGGCCGACAATGACTCTTTCAGCAATGCTTATAAGGATGAGAGACACCCGAAATTCGCCAACATCGCTGAACTATTTCCAGAATAGGCTTAGCAACTGACTTCGAAGGTGGACGGAAGCAACCGACTTGCAGTATGTATTCTGGAATGATGCCAATTAGTTTGTATCACGAACAAGATCGTGAATATTTAAAAATAATTGTGTTAAGGTGGGTACATATACTAAAAATAATGTCTTGTACACAAATCATCGCCGAGCTCCACCGGCCTGTGCGATATAATTACCCCAGGTGGAAAGTACTTGTCTATGGACTAAAAGATCTATACCAGGCCGACCTATCCGAAATTATCATGTATGCAACTGTTAATAAGGGCTTCAGATACGTGTTAACGGTCATAGGCTGTTTCAGTAAGTACGGTTGGGCGATTCCGGTTCGCTAGAAGCTTGGCCTCGATGTTAGCAATGAAATGAAGAATGTTTTGCAAGACAAAGAAACACACAAAAATTTGCAGTAGCATCTTGGCAGAATATTCTACAATCCTGCCTCCCATTTTATAATGGCTGTGAATAATATTAATCTATACATTACAGTACCTACAGCAGGTTGAAAGCTTCTGTTGTAGAAATGTTTAACCGTACTCTAAAAACTGAAATGTGGCCAGAATTTTCGTCTTGGGGAAGTTACAAGTGGCTGGGCCGGTTACCCCAATTGGTGATGTCCTACAGTCGGCGAGCATGCCACGCTATCCACATGCGGCCATTGGATGTTACAGATAATTCTTTGCTGGAAACCATGTGCAAGGCTGATAAGAAATTGTACATATGTAAGCCTAAGGTAAAGTTTTAAGGCTATGTCAGGATATAGCAAGTGAAAAGGACATTTGCAAAATCATACACTCTAAACTGGAGAATGGAAATATACAGGATTGTCAAGACATGGAAATATAGTGTTATAAAAATTTGTCATTACGAATAAAGGACCTACTAGCTTGAGGATACGGATGGAACCTTACTCATAGGGGTGTTTATGATCAGGAGATACAGCATACAAGATTCTCGGACATTTATCATGTTGAGAAAGTCAATCGATGGTCGGGCAAACAACTTTTTGTAAAATGGTAGGGTTTCAATTCTCAGCACAATAGTTTGATATGCTGCTCTGCACTCACCAATAGGTAAATGAATGCCGATATTACAAGAGAGAGAGAGAGATGTACATCTGAATGTATTTTTATGTACCCTACTGTTTTTTGAAGAGAGGATTTGACTAAAGATTTATTTATAATAAATCTATGTGTTTTTGTATTTTTCATTACCTGTAATTGAAGTCAGGCAGGTGCATGTACGGCCTGGGATGTATGTGTGTAGATTATCGCAGAGGGTTCCCTTCTCAAGACATGAAGCAGAGGGAGGATTAAAGTATTTATGCTCTGGTGGATTTGTATTTGGCATTTCATGCCCTTGATATCAGGCAGGTATGTGTACAGCTTGGGTTGTGAGCATACATGTGTGCAGTCTGGCGAAGAAGGATCCCTTCCTATGTCTCGAAGCATGGGGAGGATTATTATATATTTCTGCTCCTGTGGGTACAGCTTTGCCCTGCCCTTAGAATTTCCGACTTGAAAGGGCGATGCTTTTGTGCATGTTTGATATATGTGTACCGGAGGCAGCGGTGACGGAAGATGTAGCAGCAGCCGCGTATGTCTTCGGAATTTTTATTGTGTGTTTCGATGTTGTAGGAGCATTGTCCTGCCATACTGGAGAGTGTCCTATAAGATTTAATATTGGACAGGTTGTGTTTTGTGTTGCCAAGCAGTGAATATATGCATTGGCGAACACTATTGTGTCCGTGTGTCTAGAATTTTTTTGTGCGATCTACTGCCCGTTCATGCACTATACTGCATTGGTGCGACAGATTGGTATTTATCAGTACTTATTAATGGCCAGGCGTCCCTTTTCAATCGGTGATCTCGGTTGGGGGAGCACAGCTGACTTCTTAGCAATAATTATTGCTCTCGTGGGAATTCTTTTTGCCTTAGTAACAAGCCTCGGGGGCCATTGTGTAGGGAATTTTTTTGTCGGTACGTATGTGCATGGGTCTGTGACGCACTTAATTTTATGTATATTATTTAATCCCATAGCTAGTTGTTACATATACAGAAGTGCACATGCTCACCCATATACCTCGCTGTGTATTTGCCTCTATAAGAAAGAAATGTTTCCTGCATGCGAGTGCCGGCTAGGTCCTGTAGCGTGCATGAACGCAGACAAGTTGGAGATACAGCAGTCCATGCGCGCTCTCGAATGCCTGGATAAACTGGAGACATATGTGCTCCCTCACGCAGGTGATCGAGACACATGAACATTGTTACACAATTGCCTCTGTATGAATGCATTTAACTTTCATGTAGAGACACGGCCACATATATAAGTGTGTACGTGCACATGCAGTGTCTGCAGTCTTTAATGCGATGATGATGACGATTTTACTGTCTGCAGAATGTGTAGGCCGATGCGAGAATTTACTATATTTCTTCTCATTACCATGCAATGATAATTATATATATATATATATATATATATATATATATATAATATATATATATATATATATATATATATATATATATATATATATATATGAAATCCACTGTGTGTGAATAAACTGCATCTGCACTGACAAACTGCTGGACCAATTGAGACCATATTCACACCATATGTTATTGAGGTGGCGAGTAAGGCTTTTAGTTATGTTTCATTCCTTCATTCGGATAGGTGGCGCTGGAGTCTAACTTCTATATTTATGGGCCAATTTTTTTCATACTTGCGGGAAATGTTTGTTGATATAAAAGAAAATTTTTAATTGTGCTTTGGATTCGGTAGCTTAGGTTCCGATAGGTGGCACTGGAGTCTGACTTCTATATTTTAGGTCCGATATTGCTCACACTTGAAGGAAATGTTTGTTGATATATTGAGGCCATATTCACACCATATGATATTGAGGTGGCCAGTAAGGTTTTCAGTTATGTTTAATTCCGATAGGTGGTGCTGGAGTCTGACTTCTATATTTATGGGCAGATTTTGTTCGTGCTTGAAGGAAATGTTTGTTAATCTATTGAGACCATATTCATACCATATGTCGTTGAGGCGGCGAGTAAGTTTTTCAAATACATTTCAATCCACAAGGTGTTGCTGGAGTCTAACTTCTATACTTATGGGCCGATTTAGCTCATACTTGCAGGAAATGTTTGATGATCTAAAAGAGAAAAATGCCAGCAATACCACAGTCAAACATCGGTCAACGTTCCCACGTAATAGAGAGGACACATTGAGAAGGCAAAATAGAACGTGAACACGAGCTGCACAAACTGAAGAGGCACAAACACAAAATAGAGAAGCACATGCACCCCAAACAGATTCTAATAGACAATTCTGCGCAGAAATAAAACATTTGAAACCATACGAGACACATCGATCATACGACGCTTTACAATATCCACTTATATTCTGGGAAAGAGAGGAATGGATATCAGTTCAATTATAAATAATAAATCCAACAGCAGGTGCTGAACCTGAGAAAATAATTACTGCTATGAACTTCTATGCGTTTAGAATAATTACACATGCGTTTTATCATTGCGAAACAAAAAAGTATGAAAAACCATTTAATAAGCGGTGTTGAATGTTTAATTACAGAGCTATTATGTCAATTCAATGTAATTATAACAAGTAAAATATAATACTTTTATATGTAAAAACAATTATCTTTACGAAACACAATACACATGACATTTGGGCCTAATTTACTTTGACACACAATTCATATGACATTTACACATCATTTTTTAAATTTGACATTTGCAATATAAATACAACAGATGGCGTTATGTGCATGTTAATTATGGATTTTAAATTTTAAAAGAAGAGGCTGAACAACGTTCCCGGGATCAACTAGTGTGTGTGTGTATATATATATAACATCGAGGCCTGTCCATGATATTTTTCCCACATGTCGGGATGGTAATAACTATATACCTATTCGTTGTTAAACATCATGTTCTCCTAGACGTCGTAGTGGTCTTGCAGTCAGGATGCCCGTCTGAAAACCCAAGTAGTGTGGGAACGATCCCGCATGCACCCAGGCATTTTTCGAGTTCTGAAACACCTACCGACTAAAAAAAAAAAATTCCAGCGCTCCTGCTGGCCACCGTTTGAACTCACCTCCTCTATGCTAGTGCACCCCTGCAGGCGACAAGTGGACCAACACACATGCACAAAATGGCCACGCCGATACCAGCGCTCCTAGCTGCGAACTGAAGAACTTCAAACACACTGGTTGCGGACACGGGAATTACAGATTGCCACCTGCAGCAGACGACTGGTGCCAGGAACAGGAATTCAAGATGACTTAGCCCACTCTGGTGGCAAATGCGGGAATCAATGATGGCCACCTACAGCAGAAAAATACGATGACAACCAAGATTGAGGATGCAAAAAGCAAGAGTGAGAGGAAAGGACTACAAGATAGAAATTAAAGGAGACCAGAAGGAATATGAGAATACCCTCCCCCTCCCCAAGGGATAGAACAGGCGAAAGAGACAGTAAACAGTTACGGAGCTCGAGAAAAAAGAGACAGAGAGAACAAAGGGGACCAGGAGTATGAGAAAGAGACAGAGAGGCAAGAAGGAATGCCAGAGCATGAGATAAACAACATCGGAATGCCAGAGCGTGAGGAAACTAATTGGAATGCAAAACCATAAAAAGTCGAGGTGGAATGGTAGAGCAGGAGGAAAAAATGAAACTCCACAAGGAAAAAAGGGAAGAATGGAAATCCAAGATGACCACCGTTGGCGAGGAATGACAGAGTAGGATGTTTCGACATGACGTCATCCAAGATGGCCGTCGTGTCTCCCCGGCTTCCCAACCAGCAGTCAGGTGTCCCAGACCACTCCAAAGCATTCTTTTCACGTTACATCAGCCATTTTACGAAACATTTCTTATAATGCAGCCCGTATAATGCTAAATTAATCTACAGAGACTTAATTATATCCTTAGTTTTTACGACTAATTTCAAAATACTGGGATACCCAAAAGTGCTATCCATACGGAAATAGAATGTTTGTCAAATGTGCCTGAAAAAAAAAGCTTGACGTTTTAGAGAACTCAAAGGTATGTCTTCGCAAGAAAATATTTAAATTAAGTATAACGAAAAATTATGTAGCGACAAATACTATTTCATCTTGCAGAATATGTTTTGGTTGATATGAATTTGAACTTACGACAATATTGTTATCTTACGATAATATTGGTATCTAATGTTCAGATTTGCGAAAATGTTAAACGAACTTGCACCTTTCACATTTGACTCTGTTCGGTTGAGTCACGTACCTAAATTAAAAATTATTTATATGCATTATATATATAACTTTATAATATATGTAATTTATATACATTATATATAACTTTATAATGTTTATAATTAATTTCTAGTATATAATTTATATGATATATATAATTTTTACAATTAATTTATTACATATTATTTATTTACATATGATCTAGGTATTTCATATTAACATGTTACAAATCTAAAGTGTTAATTAATTGAATATATTTTCAACCCACTGTTATAAGAGTATCGAGACTTTTTTAAAATTAACTGCTGAAATTCTCATCCAATCGATTTTTCAGAAAACTTGTAGTATCTCAAAGTAAACAAGAATATCTGTTATCAATCAGTCTTTGCTCGTGTACATCATGCTAGTTGGTTTGTTTGTTGGGAATAAATAATTTATCTTCGCCACTTTGCTGCCCGCACATGCGCAATCGAGACTTGCTGTGACGTCAGATTCGCTGACGTTTTTAGTAATTAATAGTCTAGGGCAGCTTTATCAGCGGATCTGTAGAGAGTGTTGTGTTGCTTTTACGTCAAAATGCAACGTGAGCTGCACACTAACTTAATGGATTGCGTCCATCAGTTATCGTTTGCAGAGCAAGAGATTGATATATTGCACCTAAATGTATCATCTGATTCCAGGGTCTTTCAGCATTCTCGAGTGATCTGAACAGCGTTCATACGCGTTCTGCTGCCAACAAAGATATTAAAATAGTTTTTCTTCGTTGTATTTTGTTCTGTCCGAAAGCATTATGTCCAGGTAAAGTGTTCTCCTTAGAAGCGAAGCAAGTACTACAATATACACGTAAGTATGACTTTAATTTTCTGAGCACTGACTTATAATTTTTCTTCTTACTGCTAACATTTCAGTGTATTCCTCTTTAGGCAGAGCTTTGCCACAAGTTGCAGTCATATGTAAACATGTTAAAGGCTGTAAACGATAAAGTGAGCACATTTGAAATCAACCTTAGAAATAAGTCACTGCCCCTGCCTGCATATACTTTAACGGGTGCTCTGAATGACATGCGCCCTGTAAAGTTGGTAATGATGGATGGGTAATAGTTCCACCTCTTAACGTCAAATAAAGTGTTAGGTAACCATTTGTGCAAACTTAAATTATTTATTTCCCTATATATATATATATATATATATATATATATATATATATATATATATATATATATATATATATATAGGGAAATAAATAATTTAAGTTTGCATAGTTTAAGTTTGCCGACGCATAAATAACGTGATGAGGCTCATGGCAATGTTAATTTTACATAAGATGGGAGATACGCAACGTGCGTACAAGTATATATTAAGCAGGGCTTTCAAAAGTGCTAATTTTGTCGTGAACAGCCTATACCGTACTATATTCATCCCGTTCTTTTAATTTTTGTAAAATTAACAAAACGGTTTTTTTTTATAAAAAGTAGCTTTCACGTCACAGTAAGTTATTCCCAAGCGTACTTTGTGCTTTCAATTTTCATTTAAATTGGTTCGAGTGCGGGGGAAAAATACACTCCAAAAAATGGATGGTGTTATTCAATACAACACGTATGCCTATTTAAGATTTGTCGGTAGTTTGAAATCTACCCTGCTCTAAAAATGAATTTTAATAATTTCTTTATTTTCTGTCTAGTTATCGCATCAAAAATTAAATGGTAAAGTAATTTTATGAGGCATAGATATTAATTTTTCACAGGAAAGGGTCGTACTAACTCCTTTTTAACCGAACAAATATGATGAGGATAATAGTACGAGACGAATATAAGTATAGAAGCAATAGTCCGAAGTTACATATTCTGTGCTCTCTTATAGTGATATATATATCACTATAAGAGAGCACAGAATTTGTAACTTATATATACTTGTAATATATATATATGCTCGCGAAGTTAATTATTTTGCTAGTATCTATTGCGATGCAACTCAACAAGCTCTTATGATAACTACAATATTTTGTCTACGAAACAGTGAATGCAAACACGGAGCTGCTGTTTGTGGACTGATTCGTAAATCTGAAACTTTCTTGTCATTTGTACTGGAATACATAAAATTGTTCTGTTTTCGCGGCGGACCGCGGTGGTGTTGTGATCAGAACACTCGCCTCCGACCAAGGAGAACTGGTGGGCGGATTCATTGCATGAGGGAAACGTGGCACACGGTGCCGTTAAATGGCGGATTTTCTCCGATCATTCCCATTTCCCCTACCCCTGCATTCCGCCGCTGCTCGAAGCTTGCCATTTGACTTGAGTTTGCCTTGACGAGCAAGCTTATCATATCATAAGTGATTCGAGCTTGATTTAAGCATCAATTGTCACGGCTGGCGGGTCCGCGGTGGTGTGGTGGTTAGACTACTCGCCTCCCACCAAGCCAAACCGGGTTCGATTCCCGGCGGGGTCACACCCACATTTTCGCAAGTGCGAATCGTGCCGGATGATTCCACTGATCGGTGGGTTTACTCGGGGATCTCCCGTTACCCCAGCTGTTTCATACTCACCTCAGTTCACCCTCATCGGCTCTCAAGAGATCGATGTTAAGAACTGCCCGAATCTCTCCACACTCACGACTGGCACATACTTTCTAATGGCGACCTTGCAAATGGCTTGAATTTTACTTGCAGCTTGCCAAGACAACTTACTGGAAGTGTAACTAATGAAGTTTGCTACAAGCTTGACATGTGGAGACTAGTTAGCTTGGACCGAGCTTGTTTCACGATTGCTGGCTTGCACGCAAAGCTTTCTTCAAGCTTACATGCTTGCCATGACAAATTTGAATCAAGCTGCTTTTGCTATCGGGGCAAGCACCGACCCAAAGCTCTGAACTCAACTCCCAGCCCCATTTTACTACTTTCTAATTACTCGGACGTTTTAGGCGTTTCATCAGTTAAAGCTTGTTCACGATAAAGTAAGCATTTTTGGAATCAACTTTTGAAAAATGCCACTACCTGAATATATTTTAAAAGGCGCATTGATTGACATGCGCCCTGTAAAGTTGGCAACGAAGCAAAAAAAAAAAAAAAAAGTAGTTCTGTGTTAGAAATACATTTGAGAAAAATTAAATTATTTGTTTTACTTTCTATATTCTTAATGAATATATTTACATTTATAAAAACTTCACAGTTTTATGTACTTGGCCGATGCATCGGCTGTTCCTATTGAAAAGTTTCTTATTTACTAATTCGATTTCAGCTAAACGAAGTGTACGTATATCACAGGGATTTTGACGTCTGTAGTTCCTTTGCACAGGAACTCACTCAACACTGGCGCTGGTATGCGAGCTGAAAACAACTGGACGTCTAATTAAACAAATTGGCAGATATGTCCTTGTTACATTAAGAAAAATTCATAAACTTAAATCTTATTTTCTTCCTCGGCCTCTTTTTGCACTGAAGCCTAACTTAGAATATATTAAGTTAGGTAAGGTTACGTTAGAAACAAAATACACAAATAGATTTAATTTTACCGATTTTATTAATGTTCTAGCTGACTCTGTGACTTCGTTCGCGTGAAATTTAGGAATTATTTTCGTATTTTTTAAATAGAAATTTCGCTTCGCATAGGTTTTATGAAGTCATTAAAATACAGCCCACCATCGTTTCACTAAGATTTTATGTTTAAAATAGTAATAATACTTCTTTCAGGTTTAATGGAGTTATTAAATTACACCCTGCCATCGCTTCGCACATGTTTTATGAAGTTAATGAAGTAGATACCTATAGGTATACCTAGCCACTGGGCCACTGAGGCCTCACTTGATATAGTTCTATCCACTAAGTCACTGTGGCCCCATGTGGAATCGCTCTATCTACTGAGCCTCTAAGGCCCCACTTGAAATCGCTCTATCCACTGAACCTTTAAGGCCCCACTTGGAATCGCTCTAACCACTGGCCCACTGCGGCCCCACTTTGGATCGCTCTAGCCACTGAGCCACTGCGGCCCCACGTGGAATAGACCTAGCCACTGGATAACTACGGCTCTTGGGAAGGAAAGGAGGACAGCCTACAGACAAAAAAGAAAGGAGAATTTTAACAATGCTTTTTTATGCACTGGTCCTAAGAAAAGCTTAATCCAGTACCTATGTACGTCTCTGATCAACCGTTTAAGATATCACGATGAAACAGAGACTAAATTAGTCCGGGGGTTAATATCTATAGACTGTGTAAATTTCATGTCAATACGTTTAGTGGTTTTTGTGTTAAATCCGGTCGGACAGACAGACAGACATGAAAAAAAATTAACATTAGAGATGGCCTAGTAATCAATTACCATATATGAAAAAAATAATCAAAAGTGGAAAATTCGGAAATCACAGACAGACACTTCTAGTTTATTTATTTGTATATGTATAGATACGGCCAGTTTTGTACATTTCCTAATATTTCCCCCCAAAAAAATGGCAAACAAGTGATGTTTTTGCAAGATAATTTCGCGCGGAGTTTACAGGTAAAACGTTTAGACCCTTGTGTAACCTGATCTAAGGACTCGTATTTAGTGTGTCAGAGAGTGGCGAAGGAAGTTAATGTAGAGTCGTACAGGGTAACTGCTGTTCAACAGTTGCGAAATACAGATGAGGGAAAACGAGAGAGCTGCTGTCATTGGTTTTAGGCGCTCATTGTTCGAAATCCTGGCACACTCAGAGCGAGGTTTGGGCTCATGCATACTTGGTGCTTGAACTGCGTCACTGAGTGTTTGAAATACACTTTGTTCCCGCAAAACTATTAAACGTGTGTCTAATGTACTGATCTACGAAGGGGACACTCACTTCAGACGAGGGCCGTTGGGTACCTTCAAAATGTCGCGCACGTTAAAAGCACCATTTCAGAGTACGGCTTTTTCAAAGCGCTGTATCTCAAAATATACTGTTACGCGCTCGCGGTTTTGTACCGCGCGAGCGAGTGGAACTGAAGGACAGAGTAGTTAGATGATATATGGACGCTCGCGCTATCAGTTACAACCGGAGGAGCAGCGGCTTTTGACAAAGTAATGTTTACAAAGCGTGCCTGTTATTCCTATCAGGGCGCGTGCCGCTCCCGGCCTTAAGTATCAGGGTGTCTTTGAGATATCTGAAGAATGCTCTGGATCGCTGACCTCGTTTATCTCAGCTACACTCGGAGTGCGGTGAACCTTCCAGGTCAAGGCCAGCGGCTGTAAAAAGCGCATCGGGCCTGCGAGCCGGCAGTTGTTTAATGGACGAAGTGGCTGGAGTTTCAGCGATAGACGACGAGCGAGGAGAGAAGCGCGCGGCTAGAGAAGTGACCAGCGGGGGAAAAATCTGCGGCTGCTAACATCAAAGAAGCGAATAATGCGACTTTCAGGCTGGACTATTGGACTGGACGCGTGATTGAAATACATTAAAAATGATGGCAAAAGATAAACTGAACATGTGTTAATGATGAGTGTGAGTTAATTGACTATAACTAAACAGAGACATTAAGAAGGATGTTAATTAGAGTAACAACAGACATTAAATATTGCTCTCACTGAGAAATAAAAAGAGTAATAATGGCGATAGATAATTTAATGCTGTAAATAATAGCTGTGTGTAAGAATTAAAAACAAATTTAGTCATTAAAACTTCCATCCCTCACGAACTCGGATACGCCGCTCAAGCTTCTTATAACAATACTCTGAAGACATCGCACACTGAAAATACTATCCTCGAGACCGCCAACATAACTAAAACAGTTTTTTCACACTGCTGTATTTCAAAATATACTGGTAGGAAATACGCAAAACAATTCCGAGGCCATGCATTGAACTTTGCTTCAGAACTTTCCACCAATAATATTATAGGTTCACTGTAAAAATCCTATAGATACACGCGGCACGACGAGAACACTACACGCCAGTTCAGAGTCTTGCGCTTAGGAGCGATGGCGCACTAGATTCACGTAACAGTGTTGACCTTATCGCTCCTTTGATTCTGTAACTCACACGCTCAATCAGCTCTCAAGACTTCGCTATTAAGAGTGAGTGGGTGAAGGGATTTGGACGGCTCTTAACAGCGCGGTCTTGAGAGCCGATGAGGGTGATTGAGGTGAGTATAGAGCAGCACCAGAATGAAAGAGCAGGAGGAACGGGAGATCCCCGAGAGAACCCACTGACCAGCGACATCGTTCGAACGATTCCCACATGCGAAAATCTAGGAGTAACCCGGTGTAGTGGTCTGAGCGAGCCCTTAATCAACACTCGCGTGAACCTAGCAACACATTCAGCGGGGAAGCAGGACGCCAGGGATCGCGACAAACGGTATACAGTAAAAAGTATGGCGATACTTCAAACAACGAGCCGATATAGGCCAGCGCGGGGTTAATAGTGGGGCCAGACGCCAGCCAGACGCGTGAGACGCCGTCAGGGACGTCAGCAAGTGGCCGGCCTCTCAAGAAGGACCACGAGAGGGGTGTACCGGGTACCGCCACTGCTGATACGTCGAGGAGACGCAGCCTTCGGCAACAAAGGATTAAGGTGAACTGCTTCCAAACGTTTACGTCGGAGAGACTTTAGTTTGATACTTAACACTAGTGGCTTTTACGGAATTGAATAGAAATAAAATATAATTACTCTCCCTTTTATTATAACGTAATTATTGTAAAGTGTTATGCTCTTGTGAGTTACAGAGTTTTATGTAAAGACGATTAAGAATATTCCCGTCTTTAATTTTCTGCACGCCCTCAGCCACTTTAAAGGTTCATATTTCACAGGCGGAGTCGCCTGTACTACAAATAGAATATTTATATGGTCTGGATTTTCAGTCCAGAACACCGGGCAGGAGTTGAACCCGGTTCACCTTGTGGGAGGCGAGCAGGCTAACCGCTCAGCCACCGCGGGCGGCCCTTCGCTGTTTAAGAGCAGCCCAAATCCTTTCACTCACTCGCTCATTCACTCAAGCGCGCAACACAGCTCCAGGTCGGCGGCGCCCTTCGAAGCTGAATGAAACTTAATAAGAGTATTGTATTGTCTGTAGATCATCACCGGCACTAAACAGTATAAACCATGAAATAGAAAGTTTCTACTAAAATGGAAGACAGGCACCAGGGATTGAAACTCCTACTGTATAATTACACTGATGATTTTTAACAAGCATGAAATTACAGCATGCCAGTCACTGGACGTATTTATACTTACCACATCAATTAAACACTCTTACTTATAACTAAATGAACCATGACGATAAACGACAAACCTCAGGTGGGGTGTAAATCATTCCAGATATGGAAAAAGTTTTTAAATCATGTTAGCTACCAGATCGATCACAACTGTAAACTGTAAATAGTTTCAAACTTTCACTAGAAATTGCCTGACCTATTAATCCTCCGTAAGTCACGACACAAATACCGAAACCTCCAGAGAAATCCCTAGTGGTAAATTTTAATGCCTTAAGGGTATAGGTAAGATACCGAAAAATTAATTATTTTATAATTGTACCAAATATTTTACAACTAGGAATGTATGTGACGTTCTTATCGAATTAAAACATATTACGCTTTGTATTTTTTGAATAATTTGATAGCGAATTCGAAATGTTTCTGCTTTACTTCAACCATAATAAGAAATAATAACTAAAATGTACAAATAAAAAATTTACAACGTATACTACTGCAGTAAGCCCTCTCATTTGGAATAACAATCAATAAATATATTCCATTTTAGCCTTACACGTTAACTTCCGAGTGCGGTTGAATATTCACACTGGGTTTATTACTTAAAAGACAATATTTATTTTAAAAGGTGGTTAAAGGACAACAAATGGCTGAAAGGAAAAAGTAACTAGAGCCTCAAAAGTGCTCATTTTACACTCATAAACCTTTATATGTAACCACCACAACCATTTCTTGCATTATTTAAAAAAAATGCTAAAAAATATATTAAAAATGCATTTATTATTACACTCGATGTAAGCCAATAGTTTAAACTGCCGATGTCCGTTTGTTTAATTTCCTTTTCGTATAGGAAACTGTGCAGCAAAATCCCTACATTTTTTCAACCATTTCCACCATTTTTTATAAATATATTTAATAGTGTGACGGTGAGTTCGTCACGGGTTTGTAATAAATATGATAAGTTGTGAAAATCCTGTGTGATTGTTACAGCATGAACGCATGAACCCTGGTGGGGGGACTAGCCCGCCGTGCGAGTGTGTGCTGCAGGTTGCGGGATGATCAGGGATCAGCCTTCGCGGTTGCTGGCCTGCTATCATTGGTCGGCGTCTTCGCGCGCCGGCCGCAAATAATGTCTTAATTGTAGAATGAGCGCCGATCGCCAGTATAGGCGGCGCTGAAGTCTGGTCTCTGGGAAGAGGTAGGCTCAAGGAGGGGATGCGGAGCGGTATAAATACGGGTGCACTGCCTAGGACCGAGGTCTTCGTCGGCCCTACGAGTGCGGGGCTCTAGTGGTGAGTGGCATCCGCCCTAGAGCAGAAGAGAAGCCGAGTGCAACGATGAAGTTAAGTATTGGTTTATTCGGAGATGGTAGTTGCGGGACTTAGCAAATTTCGCTTCAAGTAGTACTCGTGTGTCGAGACTTTGAAAATTGCGTGTCAGTTGCAGTAGAGAACTTAGTTATTTTCTGAGCCAAGTGTGAGTGGACTTAAAACATTTTCGATACTTATAAAAATTCTGGCCAGTATGATTTTCGGACTTATAAAGGTTTCACTTGGTTGTGTGATGACATTTAGTAAATCTCTGCCCGGTGAGCTCACGGACTTTGGAAAATCCCAATCATTTGCCAAAATAGAACTTATGAAAAATTAGTCGGCGAGACTCCAGAAAAGTCCGTGGTGCAACGCGTGTAGTTACATTAAATTTGCTTGGCCAGGGACTTTGTGAATTTTTGTGGAAGGAACTGTACTTAGAAGTTGGTGCTTTTTAAGGGTCGTAAGGGCATAGCGAATTTTAGTGAGGAATGAAAGTTGGACGTAGCCTGAAAAGGGATCTTTATGCAAATTTCAAACCCAGTGACCTAGGGAGCAGGCATTGAACGTTTGGCAGAGGAGTTTATGCGGGTTCATGCAGAACTTAGTCTGAGGAGCCCAGCTGAAATTTGCCGTTTACCACTAATGAATAATTTTTTTTTCCATGTCGAAATGAAGTGTTTGCCGGGAATAATGCGACCCGAGGGCGAAACTTGGCGGTGGTGTTTTTTGCTGCCTTGTACGGCGGCTTCGTGAAAGTGGGATTTGAGTTCGTGCCCAATGATTCAGTGAAAGTGATTGAAGGTCATCCGCTTACTTCGCACGGTGAACTGAGAAGAGGAGGAAGTAACCCGAGCTCGACTGGTTCTTCGAAGTGGAGCATTTCAGATTTCATTTAAAATTTGTTGGAGCCGGTGTGTGGGACCTGGTCGTATTACAACGGAGTTAAAAGGGGTGGGTTTTGTATATGCCTGTTATATGCTTGTGTGGGTGAAGGAGGAGCACTGCCATTCGTTCCCGATAATTGGCAGGGAGAATATCCCTGGCTTTCTCCCTCCCCAGTAGTACGTGTGAGTGAGTGGCATCGGCGGAGGGTGAAGGTCGGCATTCAGATGCGCAGCTGTGGAGAATATCCACACCCTCCGTCGATTGTGTGGTGTTGAAAGACTGGGAGGTCCAGAACTTACCACCACTGAAAGGTGAGTGGTTGGGGTAGTATCCATGGGTTATGGGCCTGAGTGGTGGTGCTTGAAGGATTGTTTGTTCTGTAAGAGTGCTGGGGTGGGGTGATGAGGTGTAGCCAAGGCTCTAATATGGTGTTTTGTGGTGTTTAGAGAGTTGTAATAATTAATATAAAAAAAAGGGGAAATTCCGTCAGGAAGAGATACTACTGGAATATTACTGTGATATTACTGGAAATTAACCAGGTTTAATCGTAAATCATTTTAAGTTGCGTTTTAAAGGGGTTTTTTCCTGAGGAATAGTGGTATTAGTTTTGTGTTAGGATTTTGTAAAACTCATTTAAAATGTGTTTTAAAGTACTTTTTAGCCATGTTATGGCGGAGTTCATTGTAAGTGTTTGGTGCACATTGAAGTTCATTGTAAGTGCTTGGCGCATATTGGAGTTCAGTGCTTGGCGCATACTGGCAATAAATAGAATTAGGGCATGTGTGTGATTTTGAGTTTCCCTATAATTGTTAATTGTTTTAAAAGTGTAAAATAAACTTTTACAGTAGGTTGGAAAGAAAGTTGTGAAAAAAAAACTGTACTCCATATTTTGAAGACTAAATCATTGTGAAAATATCTTGTAGAAATATTTGGAAAACCAAATTAAATCATTTGTGAAACCGAAATGATTTTGGCGATGTGCTGAATGGTGGAAGTGTTTGTGAACCCCTTTTCCAAACTACACCCAAATGTTGTGCCTAGCACAAGCTGCAAATCTAACAACAAATTTCTGAACCCTTTTTTTTTTATATGATTTGTTTTGAGATAGTTAATGAGACCCTATCCTTCTCCTTTTCCTGAATATAAGCTAGGGTAGAAAGGGAGAGTTGAGGTAGTGGTTGGGCCGCCAATGTCGTGGCATTGGGGGGGGGGGGGGCTCAATAGGATAAAAAGAAAAAGTGGTGGATCTTATTCCCAGAGCACTTATTTACTGAGATACGCGTATCGTCTATTCGTCGTATCTCCGCACTTGTTGAAACAAACCTTTGAAAAAATCCCCCATGTATGATGTGTTGACTAGTTTCCTAAATATATTGTGTATCACAGGCGATTTTTTACTTCTGTTAACATTAAAGTATCAAATATTTGATAAAACCGAACTTTAACTTACATTTTATCTGTAAATTATAGTACCTCGTAATATTTATAAAACGTGGGGGGGAAACAGGTGTATTGGTAACGCCTGGTAGGAAATAGTTTTCATGCAAAATATTATCAGACTGTGCACACACATGCCGTGCGTTGTCCATTTTGTGTAATTTTCTAGGCTTGGTTAAGCTTTTTTCCAAGAGGCGGAAGGATAGCCTGAAAGTAGAACTTGAGCAGTGCTTCAGAAAAATTGGAAGTAACCCTGAATGCACTATACGCACAAACGCTGATTTTACAGACATTTGACTAGGATGTAACCTTAAGCGTGTATGGCACGTTAATTAACGATATGGAGGTTGATCGCATCCTACAGTTTCACGGGAGCCACTAGAGAAGAACCGAGAAAGGGTAATCCCACGGAATTATTTTAACAAGTGCGACAACAAATATTTTATTAAGGTGACCTGTCACTTCTAATTTGTTTCTGACGCCGCCAATTGGCATACGTTATCGCGACACAAGGCGTTAAATACATCGATATTGCAACTTATACACCCCGAAAAAAAGTTTTACTCCACTAGGGTTTATTAGATGCTAGTTTTTTTTTTTTTTACGGCCCAAGAGAAAATGCCAGTCTCAACGGGCCGCGGTGGTGTAGTGGACAGACTATTCTCCTCCCATCCACGCGAACCGGGTTCGATTTCCGGCGGGGCCGCTCCCGGATATTCGCGTGTGGGAATCGCGCCCGACGGTGTCGGCCGGTCGGCGGGTTTTCTCGGGGATCTCCCGTTTCCGGAGCTGCACCATGCCCACTTCGCTTCATCGCCATCAGCTCTCGAGACCTTGATGTTACGAGCCGCCATTATCTCTCCACTCGACTCCACTGTCACGGGTGTACTGTCATTTGTAACCGATAGGGACGGTGCAAAC
Source organism: Dryococelus australis (assembly GCA_029891345.1). Lineage (NCBI taxonomy): Eukaryota > Metazoa > Arthropoda > Insecta > Phasmatodea > Phasmatidae > Dryococelus > Dryococelus australis. The sequence goes on along the minus strand of CM057000.1, from coordinate 115,638,757 downwards.
CTTCTTTTTCAACGTGTGTACGGTATGTTCTTACAGTGTTGTTTGAAAACCGTAATCCATTATTGCGTGGGGGCTTCCGGAATTTCGTACACTTAAATTGACGTATTTGGAGCTAATTTACGTCCTATAACGCACTCATAATTTTCCAGGGGTTGGGGGGGGGGGGGAAGGAGTGAAAGAAGAGGAGTATGGCTGGTGCGTGTTTGATATTTTGGCGGGTGCTGATGTATAGGGGAGGGTAAAGGCCCCCCCCCCCAACCCAGTATCCTCCTTGTTATCGACTGGCTGCCGCCACCTTGACTGCACACACACGCGCGGAGCGGCGCATCTAGCCAGTACTAGGAGGGAGGGGGGGCAACGACGCTCGGTGGCGGGCCGCCGCGGGAGGGGCCGGCGTCCAATCTGGCTTTATGGCGCCGGACACCGCACTGCGTCACATAACGGGCGCCACCACACAGCGGTATCGGTCCCACCCCCCCCCCCCAACCAACACATCTGGGGTCCGCCCACGCCAGGGAGAACATCTGTAGACTGCAGACGAGTTCCGAATACTCATCTCCCCGCAGCTCCACCCTCAAATCTATAGGTCGGTCACAGAGTATCAACATGTTACTTTGTATCTGATACCCACTTGTATCAAGTACTGTAAACAAGTACACTGGCGAAGAATCAGATAAATTTAGTACGCTATCAATTTAACATTCGCCGCCATATGTTGCGATTGCTGTTCCATGTAATTCTAATACAATAGATTTTTATTGTATTTTTTAATGTGTGATTAAGATAAAGCCCAATTTCTTGATTTAGATTTGGAAACTGCATAGTTACGTGATTTAGGAGGATAATTTATAACTCAGTTTTCGTGTATACGATTTACATATAGCAAATTCTTTATCCTCTCGGAAACATTTTCGCACAAATGAAGTCTTTTTTATGACTTTGTTCTTATCCATACTTAAATTCACTGTAAAATAGAACACACAGTACACCAACTCCAAACACGTACTTTATAACGAATGTACTCTATAACACACGTATCTGATACACACCTACCTGATACTGTGTACCTGATACACGCCCGCTACACGACAGACTGGCGAAGCATCGACTCACTCGGTAATTCCTGTACTTGACAAAAGGTATCAGATAATTCGTATCAGATACAGGTCTGTATTTGTATCAGTTTTGAGCAGGCACGGAAAATATCTGTAACAACCCATCTCTTCTTCAAGCACCCTAAGTCTGTTTAAGGCTGTTCAAGTGCCTAAAAATTTTTTCTGCATTTTTAAGGTAATTTGCGGTTTTGTGATACAAGAACAATAACCTTTTGATAAAAATACCAAATCAGTTATAAAATAAACCTCGCATACAATTTTGGTAGCATTATCAGCATTTTTAACCGTGGAATTAGTTCCAAACATATTTCAAAATGTTATACGAGCTCAATGTTTGATTCCAGCTAAAGGAACGCCACAAAGAGATTTCTTTAAAGTGTAGCATTTTGCTCGCCTGCGATTAGGGTTTAACTTCTGGCTATTTTGGATTTTAATTTTACTGTAGATCTTAAAATAAAATTACGCTGGAACCACTGGAATAAAAAGCCATGAAATTTCAACATCTTATTCTAATGACATTAACAACTAATTTTAACTGTAGCGAAACATGATAATTATGTAACATTTAAAATTTATTTTCCAATACTTGTAAATTTTATATATCCTGTTTTCCAAATTATTAATTTTTGTAAATTAATTTCTCGTAGTTTTTTTTTCTTTTACTTTCATCAGTATACTGTTTTACCTACTAAAACAGAACTACATTTAAAAAAATCCTAAAAATTTCTAAAATCATTACTGGCATTTGAACACCCTGATACGAAAACTATACATGCATTTACCAGCTAGGCGCGCTTTAGCTTATAAAAACAAACTAAGGACTCACGAAAATTAAGAATACACTCATAAAAAACAGTATGTCATTAATAAACGTGCGAAATTTTAAAAACAGGTGGGGTGCAGGGGCACATGCCCCTCCCATCAAAAATGTTCAAAACATGTTATGGAAGTGGAGGAGGTTGGGAAATGAGTTATATAGAAACAAAACCAAAAATAATAATAAAATAAAATAAAGATAAATTTACGTTGTACAGCGAAAATTACTTTAAAAATACTCTGTCGTGTTTTTTCTCAGCCAATACTTTTATCTTATCAGTTTACGGTGCCGACTAGCAATACAGAGCATGGTCCCCCCCCCCCCCTCCTTCCCAAATTCAGAGAGCGTGTGCCACCTCCTTCTACAGTTTCTGCTTCTCTGCTTGCATATTTGTAATATCATATTCAACAAACCACGTTCTTTCAAAATCTACACTTTCGAAATAGTTACCTGCTACAGTCAACACAAAAATTCGAGTATCTTTTAGTTAGATACAGTTTTGTACGTCGAATATGAACGTTTAACATTAATTTATAGTGTTTCTTGTCGCTGGTCTGCGCTGACCTTGGCCCGCCCCGCTCAAGTGATTAGCAGAGGAGGACAGAGAAGTTATATGACAACTGGCTGCAAGTCAATGGAATGTTTTGAATGGCAGGGAAGGGACAAACCTTGAAGTGCGCATCTTTTACACAAAGCATCCCGCCGCGCGCTCGTGACCTTATTTGTATTGAATTTTTGCGTTTAACTAGAGAATTTTATGGATTGTTGGCCTCGTTTCTCTCAGCGTGATTCGGGGTGCGTTGAAACTCCCAGATGGTCAGGGCGATTGATATATAAGGTGCGTCTGCCCCGCGAGCCAAGAGTTTGTGAGAGGCGGGAGTCTGGGTGATTGTGCGACAAAGAGCAACGAGTAACACCTGAAGTGACCAGCGGGAGGGAAATCTACGACTGCGAGCATCAGAGCGGTGAAGAGTGCACCTGGCAGGCTGGACTATTGGACAGGGTGTGCGAGAGAAAATCATTACAAATGATGGCAGCAGACTGACTGAACGTGTGTTAATGGTGAGTATGAATTAATCGACTGTAACCATACAGAGACATTAAGGACGTTAATTAGAGATGAAATAGACATTAAATATTACGCTCACTGAGAAATGGGGCAGCGGTGGCGGAGTGGCTAGCGCTCTTGCCTCCCACAAAGGCCATCCGGGTCCGATCCCCAGCGGGGTCGCTCCGGTATTTTCGCATGTGAGAATCGTGCTGGACGATGCCGCTTGCCAGCAGGTTTTTTCGTGGTTCTCCCGTTTCCCCGCCCTTACATTCCAGAACGGCTCCATCTTAGGGTCTCATTTCATGCCATGTTCAGGGATGACGGGCACCTACGGGTTCCGGCTGGAAAGCCCGTCACTCCGAGGGTGTTGCCTCGCCCTGGGATCACCCCCCCCCCCTCCCCCCGGTCTACCGACACGAATTTATTTATTTACTGAGAAATAAAATGAGTAATGGTGGAGATAGATAATTTATTCTGTAAATAATATCTGTGAGGATAAATTTAAAAATCGAATTTAGTTTTTTTATTTTTTTTAATTCCGCCATCCCTCACGAACTCAGATACGCTCCTCAGGCATCTTGCACAATATAGTGCATATTTAAACTTTGGAATGTATCGAAATTTCACGTTTCGTAGTTCAATTTTATTAACTGTTCAGAACTTCCTACAGTGACTTAACATCTCCGATTGCAATTCACTACAAAAATTCCCGCCTTGCAGTTACCCCGATCATTCACACATTTAATCTGTTTGTTACTCATCCTCATTACGTAACAAATCGCGAAGGCTATTTGCTGACAATTTTAGTTCAAACAGTGGCACAGCAAGAAATTTCTCAAAGGGAGTGGGACTCAACCAGGGGCGTTGTGGGGAGGCGGAGGGGTTGTACACAGACTTAAGTGGAGGGAAAATTGTTACACTGCATCAGTGGGGCTGATATAAGCGTTAATTAGGGCAAATTCTAGGGAAAAAAATATCCTAAAGTATGATAAAAGTACGTTAGTGAACAGCATACTTCTATCGCAATATTAGGATGATTAATCATTGCCATAAATGGACTTGGACTTCCTGGGGGAATTTGTGTATGTGTTCAACACAGTTCTTACACTTCTTCGTTCGTTGTCGTTCTCTTCCTGCCGCGCCGTCCTTTCTTCACATCACGCAGTTCTGTGACTCCACTGCCGACTCGCATCAAACAAGAAGGAAATTACCGAATAATAAAGACTACCTAGATTAATTAATACATTTTATTATACGTGGTCTCAAAACAGATGTGTAACAAACTAATCTTCGTGCTAAAGTAGTAATGTAGGGGTGTTCAGAAGTTCAATGCAAATTAAAACGGTTCGTATTAAAATGAAGTGCAACTTCAAACATTGGTATTATCCTCACTATCCATGCATGCATTCCACGCATGCTTAATATAAATTTTAAAAGCCTACAGAAAAATCGCAGCGTATATTTTAAATATCTTTCAAATAATTTGACGAATTATATATCAAACTCGTGTCGTTTCGGGCTAGTAACAGGAGAAAAGTGAATTTTTAAACATACGGATTCAAGAGGCAAACGTGCTGCTACCTGTTGAAGAACACGCTCGGCTCACAACATGCCCTGCCACGCCATCTGTCCGCAAGCTCCCGAACACTACTAGCAAGAAAAAATAACTTTCGTGTGTAAAATAACAATTTACTTGTGTTCTTTCCGTGTATTACTGTACTGTTTTAATAAAAAGAAGAATGTGGGACGCCCGTGGGTAATTTTATGCTATTCCGTACCACATATTTCCAACTCGAGCTGGGTGTCTGTAATAGCAGAATAACTGCTTTGCAAATGTCGTTGGTGATTTGTTTGTTTGTGAATGAAGATGAAAGTGTGTTGTCTAGCAAGTTCCCTAAATTACTTTATTTACAGTCTTAACATATTATCTGTAACATCCAAAGTGTGATAAGAACTACAACTACCTACTCGTAAATGATAACCCAAATTCGCTGTCACTAATAAATAAAAAAATGAGTTAACAAATATTTCATTTTTTTCAAGGTTTTCTTTTTTACTTTTGAATCCTACGAATTTTTTTACGCCGAGGTCAGTCTATAAATACCTTAAAATTTGTTTAGCATTACAGTGACAAGTGGATTAGCTGAGAGGGGTTAATAAAATTTACAGCAGCCACTTGACACACCAGCTGATGGCGAAAGCGTATATATACGAAACGTGAACATTGGCGCTACTTTCCTCCAACTATTAAAATCTTGCCAAGTTACATGAGACATAGAGTACAGGCGGACAAAATGTTAAGACAGACGGGCGATGGGTGGCGCCTGGTAGTTCGGCAACCCTGTGAAGCGCATGGATTGCCTGGTTGCGCGCCCACACACACGCGCGAACTATAGTTAGAGACCCGGAAATTGCGCAGAAAAATTTCGTAAATAAGTAAACTCTTTCTCTTTTATAATTCACGTAACTTAAAAATGTCAATTTAAAATTTTGGAACACTGAGCACCTAGCGGTGGAAGTTTGCCTTGTGCCTAACTCTCCCATAAGTATAGGCTATTCACGGTAAAGTGAGCACTTTTTAAGACCCACCCAACAGTAGTTAACCACTAATAAATATATTTTATTACTGCCTCACGCGTTAACTTATGAGAGTGATGAAATGTATACACTGCGTTTATTAGGCACATAGCAATGTTTATATTAAAAAGTGGCAGAAAGGAAAAACTTAGCAGGGCCTTAAAAAGTGCTCACTTTACCATGAACAGTCTATAGTGACATTTTGTTCCGAACCTGTAGTAGAAATAACATAAGCTATCCTGTCAGACCCCAGGTTTTCGATGTAGAGCAAAATTTCTTGTCGCCCTTGGTGCACTTACTTCCAACCGGGCTCACATTGGTGAAATGTAACACTGCTTATTAGCTAGTACAAATTTCCGCTACCAAATACCAACCCATAAAACGCGAATCCCCGAAAGTCTTGAGTTAACAAAAAAAAAAAAAAGTTCCCCCTTCCCCTAAACAAAAAATTTTGACTCTCGCCTTGACGATGATTAATACATTTAACATGAAGAGTATAGAATTACTTATTTAGAAATTATTAACTACAAAAATATTGTTTTATAACGAGAGTACGAGAGCGGCGTAAATCTAACACCTGATTGCTCACGACTCTCGTTTTAGAACACAGCCAATACCGTTCAAGTGTTCGAACAGGTGGAAGAATGCAAGCTGCCACCATGGCATTGATGGTGTGCATCTTTTAGCTTCGATAAGCCTGGAGTTAACAGCTGAGGGAACAATGCCGGTTTTTATTTTTGCACTTTTCATTCTGCCGTGCTAAGATAGGTTTACCAATGAGATAAAAATGTGGGTTTAAATAAATATTGCGTGTGTAGGCCTGGTACATACTACTTCAGCGGATGTATACGTGTCGCTGGTGGGAGTACTTCCGAGTTCAAATCTTGCTGGGAAACGTGCAAACAAAAAATTCGTGCATAAAGAAAAACACGAAAGGTTGTAGAAAATAGTTTCTTCCTTCTTTGGAACTTGCCAAAAATAAACCAATAAAATTAATGTGTTAAGAAAACTCTACTATAAAAATGTGTGTAGTTCTGACGTAATTTTAAGTGGTTAAATAGCCTTTTTTTTATCTAAAAACTCTAGCTAAATGTTTACATGTATAGGCTGTTCACGGTAAAGTGAGCCCTTTTGAGGCTCTAGTTACTTTTGCCTTTCAGCCATTTTTTATTCTTTTACCTCTTCTTAAAGTAAATATTGCCAAGTAAGTAATAAATACAGCGTGCATATTTCACCGCATTCGGAAGTTAACGTCTAAGGCTAAAATAAAACATATTTGTTGACTATCATTCCAAATGAGAGGGCTTTCAAAAGTGTTCACTTTACCGTGAATAGCCCATACGTATATTCTTGGCTTCTGTGTTATATCCGCATCACAGTCGTTCTTCCCGACGTCTCAGTAGACACTGCAATTCTTCATCTGATGAGTAATCAGCAGCCGTAACTGATTACCTACTATGTTGGCCGGGAAAACCTCAGACATTTATTAAATACTTACAATTTCACTCTAGTATATCGAGGACTTTGGCCGTGTTCCAATTAGTTTCAATTTAGTGTTAGGAATTTCCAATTTTAATTTTGTAAGGATTTGATTGAAACACCACAACAAGACAGCTGTTAACTTGCAATGCTGCCATGTACTCGCAACACATGTGAAATAATTATTTTAAAACACAAAACCCGAAAGTTCTTATAGAAAAACAGCATCTACATAAAACCATGCTGAACGCACTTTTTAACACTAGAAATTAATAACATGAAATAAAAATAGACGTTTTACTGTTGCTAACCATTAATTAAACATTTAAAAATTTCGTGAAAATTTTAGCAACTTTCTTTACAAAATAGTTTTATCAAGTGTGATAAACATTTGTTCCAGTAACTCCGGTTTTAATCAAGTCGCAAAAATAACATAGTTGCGATTTTGGTTTTTTGTCTTTCGATATTAGTAAGTTTCGTATTACACAGAATGCTAAATGCAAATTACAAAAATAAGTTGTTGATTTTGCATATAAAATCGGTCATGTAACTATATTGTTAATAGAAAGTGCTAATTGGATCGCAGGCTTAGACTAACTTATTTTTTGCTAAGAAGTGCATGGATAGAATATTCATGGGATACAGTAACATCTATTTTCACTCTAAATAATACACGACAGAATTAATATACTGTAGGGATTTTTTTTTCGCTTTGTCGCCATATTTTTATTATTTTCATTCAGGGAGTTAATGTAAACATCTCGCGACACATTTACTGAACAAATTAATGTTTTGCATTAGTTCAGTTGAAGCAATTCCTGAAGTTATTAAAGCTTGATATTGTTTGTCTTATTTAAGCCAGAAAAAATTGTTTGATTCGTGAACAGAAGATATAATATGTCGTGGCACAAGTAGTGCAGGCTAAAGACGCAGAAACGTGAGCACAATTCGTTAAAACTATAATACTCCACTTTGGTTGCCCGAAATGCATCTTATCTGACAGGGGCACCTCATTCAAAAACGAATTAATTTCTAAATTGCTGGCTGAACTTAAGATAGAAAAATTACATACCACGGCTTACAATCCCTAAAACAACGGATTGGCAGACACAGTAAATAAAAAAATTGGGGAATACATAATCAGGTATGACAACTCTGGTTCACTAAGCTACATTATTTTCAACTACAACACTCGCACAAACATATGGTTTTTTTCGCCAAATAACCATCGCACGTAGTTTTGGGCAAGCCTCGCATATGAACTCCTAAGTGGCAAAAAAGTTTGATCATGCTCGACAAACAGCTACAACTAAATGTACTTAAAAGTTGAGATAAACAGCGAAGGTATTTTAACAAGGATTATACTGGTGTAATGTCCGAACTACCAAGTACGTCAGAACGTGTATACAAGGGCGGGGGTAAAGAGATGAGCTGCGATGGTAGTGAATGAGGAAAAGGGGGAGGGCTGTGGTGAATTGATACCACTGTAATATGCAGAAGAATGAATTTATCTTTATTTAATTTTTCAGACATTGTGGGCACAGATACACGGTTCTTAATTTGCAACAGCAGTCAGTTGAAAGACAACTCAAAAATTTGCGATTACCAGTTTTCTGAATAGACTAGAAATGCTTGTTTTTATGACCTAACTTACTGTGTTTACGAAATAACTGAAATACTCAAATAATATCACTTGATACACTAATAAGGCTACACGATATATTTTTTTCTCTATATATCTCCGAATACTGCAGTTATAAAAGTAAGAGAATGAATTTCTGCCAGAATAGCTAGAACAGAGAAGAGCTTTTTGTATCACGACGCTCTTCGGAATAAACAAGAGGGTGACCCCCTGCGCATTAATTCTTACGCAATGACATCGCAACTTGTGAGTCCCTGCTCAAGAACGATGTTGTGGAAATATGGGTTGAATATTGATTTTAATTGTGCAAATTACAAGCCTTATAAACTGCATTTGAAGTTGAAAATACCATCTACATCATGTAATATTTCTCTGTATGCTATATAAGGTTTTGTGTGCTGGGTAGTTGGAGGCGGCAGGAATGATTGTGTGTCGTTAAGGACATTGGGCGCTCACTTATTTACTTTCATTTCTTTTTCCTCTGCGTAAGCATCTTCAAGTGGCGCCTACTTACTAGTTTTGTTGGTTTTTCGTAGTTGTAATGTTACTGTGTTAGAAGAAAGTATTTCTCAAATGCGATAGTGTTCTTAAAATTTAAACTGGAGGCATTTCCTGCAGTTTCTATCGTAACATTTCTTCAAAAGTGCATTACAGATACGTAACAGTATTGACAACTTAGGTGTTGCGTGAAGTATCTAGTGAAATGTAAAGTAAGATTAAATGAGGATGATTTTTTTTTTAAGTGAAGAAAAAAAAAAAAGGGGGGGGGGGGGGGGAGATGATTCAAGGCGACGCGTCATAAATGCCACGCACTGCCTACACCAAACTTCTACCTTCCGGATTCACGCCGGCTTTTATGGGATTGAAACACGAGCTTCGAGAAAGGGGGAAGTTGTTTGTAAACGAATGCTTCTGTGTTAAAAGAATAGTTCTCGATGCTTCTATTTGCGTCCTTGATCTCAGGAAAGATTTTTTAACGTAAATAACAGCGGTCGGTATGTGTTTACATGTAATTTTTTCATTGATGTATTTATATGGAAAAGCAAAAAGTCTGACCATACGAAAAAGTATATGAAAAAAGTCAGCACAAAAATCTACATTGTTGCGAGTCTCTGAAAAGCGAAAATATTTTGTAACAGTCTTGCCGATTGTTTGTGTGAAAATGCATTGCCGGCCAATCATCCTGACATGTACTTAACCTTTTATCCGCATTGTAGCGCGAGTGTTAGCGATTGTCTCCATAAGTTGAACAAAAGAATATCGTTAGCCTCTGTTCGGCCAATGGCTTGGGATACAGGATAATTGGTGAAAGCTCCAGTTACGTAGCGATGCGTTGCGGCCACCCGTCTTAAGAGTGAGTGTGAGTGAAGTGAATGAAGAGAATTAGGCGGCTCTTGACATCGAGGTCTTGAGAGCTGATGAGGGTGAAGCAAACGGGAGATCCCCGAGAAAACCCTCCGGCCAGCGGAATCGTAGTCCGGTACGATTCCTACATGCGAAAATCCGGGGGTGACCCTGCCGGGAATCGAACCCCAGTTTGCCTTGATAGGATGCGAGAAGTCTAACCACCACACCACTGCGGCCTCTCTGAAGAGAGAGAATGATTTCCGCTACAAAGCGGCGAAACCACGCTAGCGAGCTGGTAACGCTCTAGAACGCAGATGTGAAAGAGAATCGACCCCCAGAGCTCAGAGCCGGACGTCAGAGCAGACAGACGCCATACCGTAGTACACCCACATGTCACGACTGCCGACATTTTGCGAAGAGTGCAGAGCAGTTCGGATGCTCCGGTGTCAAGAAGGGCAGTGTCGCTCAGATCGTATGATGCGGGTTTGTTGTCCAACATCGTTAGTTTCGAAAATATTTAATAGTTTCGACAATAGTTCATTAGTTTTAAATGTAGTTAAAACAAAAATCGCCTGTGCCGGGACGAACAGCCGCCTTCCTGAACTCACAACATCAGAGTTCAGGACCCATTAGAAGCCCATACAAACGATAGTATCCCATCTAAATGTTAACCCATCAATCATCATCCCAAAACCCTCTGTAGTAATGTTCTCTAGACAACGGCGTCTCAATCATTTTAACTATATCAAAAATATATTTTCTTTCATATCTCTTAGAAAAATTATTTTTAATAACTTCCTTCAAAATTAAACCCCTTCCTCCCAAATAAAACCAAATTTTAATTTAACTGATTATTTCACAGAGTTCACGACTTTTAATTTGGATCAATGTGGAGGAGGGGAGATCAAAAAGATGTCCAACGATCCTCTTTTCGGTTACTACCCGACAAGAGAGGTGAATAACGTTGTATCGGAAGTACATTAATTAACTTTAATTTAAAAATGATAATAGAGTTCAGTTATGGTCAATGGCCGAGCACTGTTCAAATTTGTTTTCCAACATCGTCAGCATCGGGCTAGAATGGTGCCGCACCAGGTCCGCGTGGGATGCAGGATGTAACTACAACAGACTCCCGATTCTGTCTCTACCAGCGACGACGATCGTCGGGTGGGAGTCCTGTCAACGACTGGGCCACCGCGCGTGTTCATCTGCCGCTGTGGAGCGCCACGCAGTCCGTCGCGGTGCTTTCGGCGCCAATAGCACCGCGAGCCTTCGCTATGCGCGTTACGGGGTTATTAACTGCACACCGGTGTTGATGCGCTGCGGCCCAGGGCAATACCGTATATGTAGGACATTCCGTGCGCACGTTTTCAACAGGATAACACCATAGATTAAAGATGAGGCAGGCCGCTTATACGTCTTCTGCGCATGCGCCCAACATTGACCTACCCCAAAGGAACACAACTGTCAAAGTCACGTGGTCAACAATGGTGAATGTGTTCGTTTATTTCTTAATTTTTAAATGACAAGAACTACTATACAAATGAAATACTTTTACCGATTCACGTTAAATAAAATTGCATTGTAAATTGGCCAGACGAAGTATGCATACATCTCAAAGCATTTGTTTACAAATCAGTTTTCTAACCTAAAATCCAAACCATGCCGTTTCCGCTAGACGTGTTGACAGAAAAACAGTTCAATGTTGGGACACGGAAATTGATTGTACGCAGCCGGCGAGATCGGTCTACCTCATATTTAGTCTGTGGATAACACCCGGCCACATGGAGCTCAGATCAGCCTCAATGCTTTGCAAAGTGTGCAGATGCTTCTTTGGCCGACCTGATGTCCCGATCTCTCGCCAAATATGAATCTGTGGGACACGCCTGGGCTACGGTTGAATACCCTCCCACCCCCGCGAAACTAATATGAACCGTGGACTCAAATAAGGTTAGGAACAAAACGAGTTTTCTTATGGGAGAGTTTGGCGTAGGGAAATTTTTCACCGCTCGGTGTGCAGTGTTCCAAAGAGGTCACCTACTTTTTTACTAAACATTTTAACTTTTTATTTTATTTTTTATTTATTTTCATTGATATGGTCCCGTGAGCCAAGGCTCGTGCTTGGGACAGCACATTATGTTCACATGGCAGGAGTATTCCACTGTGGTAGTTACATCAAGGAAACTTAGTTTCAAAACACCGACTCTAATCATAGTGACTACAACCATCCACCAGTACCCAGATACAACAAGGTTATACATACTACATACACATACATGCTAACAAAATAAATGTGAAGACAAAAGAAGCTTATACTAATACTGAATAATGAATAGCAACCCTTTTACACTCGGATACTAAGCTATAAATTCCGATAAGTTAGTGCTAATAAACAAAATAATCAGCTAAGGCCCAGGAAAAGTGAATAACTACAAATAAATGAAAACGTAATTTTTTTTATAACCGTCAAGGAAGACGACTATTTCTGCTGAATATCATGCTGTCCACACTCCGCCTATGAATAAATAAGTTTATACAATAGGAGAAGAACAGGTGCATTCAGTCTTACTTGATTGCGTAGTTATTTTACATTTGATATATGATTATTGCAATTACTTTGTTTTTTTAATATACTGTAGAAAATATAGGAACTCTGGTACACATGCAACACTATTGCTTACGTAGTGGCGAAACATTTTTGTTGCCAAGTTAAAAGAGTTGATCTTCCCAAAGCGAGTAAAATAAACCTTAACTCAGATGAACAACACGTGGTTCACAATACCTCAGAACTTTACTCGGACACTCATCGAGACGATGACACTTCCGGTTCAGAAACGTGTCGCCCAACATGGAGTTCGCACTATTTACTGACCACCGTATATTTACCAGGTACTGGAGTCATGTCAGTAGGGAAAAATTAATAATTTGTTTCGCATATAGTTGGCTATCTGTGCGTGCAGTTGAGCATTTCTTCATGGTGTGGTATTTGTCTGTCAGGCAGTGTAGGTAAATCTGTTCACGATAAAGTGAGCACTTTTGAAATCAACCTTATAAAAAAGTCACTATCTTTACCTGCATATATTTTAACGGGCGAGCTGAGTGGCATGCACCCATTAAAGTTAGTAACGATGAATGGAAAGTAGTTCCCTATTTTAACGTCGAATAAAAAGTACCAGGAAACCATTTTTGAAAACTTAAATTATTTCTTGTACTTTATGTTCTTTTTTTTATGCATCGAAGTTTAAAAAGAACAGATTTGCAAAATATTTTCTTTTGTAATAATTTCACGGTTGCACTTCAACGCATAAATAAAGTGATGAGTCCCATGGCAATGTTAATTTTACGTAAAGCGGAAGAATACATAATGCGCATACAAGTAGATCTTAAGAAGGGCTTTAAAAAATGCTCATTTTGCCGTAAACAGCCTTTAGCAAGCTGGTCAACGTACATGTCTATTCGTAAAAATGTCTTGTTTTGCCAACAAACTACGTCGGTTCATTATGTTAATTGTAGCATGGAAATATTATGACAATGGTAAATGAATGCTTCATTCACGGACTTACAACTTCTCTGAAGCCCTGATAAAATTTTACTTCCAGGATATTTCTCCGCCTCGTGCAAAAAAAAAACCCTGGCAGGGTCACTCGCGGACCAGTTTCCCCCGTCCTTTCATTCCGACGCTGCTCCATTGGATCTCAATACCTTGCTCTTAAAAGCCGCTCAAACATCTTCACTGGCTCACTCACTCGTGCAAACTAACCTTAACCAAGTCTAGAAAATTACACCAAAGTGACAACACACCGCATTCGTGCGAACTCAATGTATCAATATTTTGCATAAGAACTATTTCTTACACGGTATTACCAATAAACCTATTTTTTTCACTGTTTTGATTCATATTAATTACCACCTGTTACCGCGGCTTCACCAGCGTGCAAAACTCAAACGTTAAGTACAGTATAATGACCAAGTGCTCCATCTTCATGGTTGGTGGCATATTTTATATATTCCCTAACAAACTGTTCTTTTTTCCGGGATGAAAAGTATTCTATGTACTAATCCAGAATATAATCTACCCCTGTATCAAATTTTATCCAAATCCGTTGGCCGTTACGGTGTGATTAAGTAACAAAAATACAAACTCTCGCATTTATAGTATTATCAAGATAAATGAAATATTATAATTAATAAATCAAATATACACAAAATTAAATTCAAATTTAAGGAAATATAAGTTACTTTTATGATCTTTCATGTTAACACGAAAGTATAAAACGCTTGTGATACATAACATAAGTTAGTAGAGCTAGTGGTTTTTCGCGAAAAAAAATTATGAGTACACGTCAGAGTTCAATACTATAAGTGACCTACAGCAGTTTGTCTGTTGCCATTGGTTGCTGTCTGCTTACAAAGGAGTTTTCATATTTGACCGAGTCACTCAAAGAGTTCGGCAACATCGGCACGGCTCCTCCGTGATGTGTGTAGACAGTTAACACGTATCAAAAAGTAATTCAATCAAGAAAAGTAAACTACCATACAGTGTTTTGAAATATAACTTGTCTCGAAATATTTTCGTGGAATTTCGCTGCCCCTAGTAATTAGGAAACGACCAAACGTCACACGTGGGGTGATTTTTTTTTAGAGACTTGATTCAAAAAGTGTGAAGAAACTGTGCATAGACTACGCATACTTATGGTGATGGTTATTTCGGTCGCAGCACGGTATTAGCTCGACGCGTTCCTGTTGAGCGAGGGGCTCGAGTAGTGATGGGATAGTCGCGTGTAAAAAATCGATTAATCGATTGTTTTATTATAATCGATTCATCGATTATTTTGAAACAATTCGATTATTCACGATTTTCAGCTGATTATACTGAAACAAAACGAAACATTGCAGGTAAAAGCTGTTCACGGTAAAATGATCACTTCTGAAAGCCCTGCTTGAGAGCTACCTGTATGTAAATTGTATATTCTTCCGCCTTATGTAATATTAACATTACTGTGGACCTCATCACTTTATTCATGCGTCGGTAAAGTGAAACTGTGAAATTGTTACAAAAGTAAATATTTTTACAAATCTGGCTATTGTTACACTTCCAGTGCATTAAAAAACAGAAATAGAAAAATATAATAATTTAAGTTATTACAAGTGACTACCTAACACTTTTTATTCGATGTTAAATATGAAACTACTTTCCAACCTTACTAGGCACATGTCACCCATTGAGCCCGTTGAAATATACGCAGGCAAGGCAGTGACATTTTTTTAAAGTTGATTTCACAAGTGCTCACTGTATCGTTAACAGCCTTTACTTACATATTTCACATTTATTAACAATATAAAATATAATTTTGAAACAACAAATTTTCAAAATAGCAGAAATTATTAAAAATTACAGGAAATATTGGGTAAGAACAGTTTGAAACAAATTTATAAAAATATACAGTATTTGCTGTAATTTCTTATGTTTGGATTAGAACAAAACAATCGATTATTTTTACCGATTAAAAAATATTCGTAATCGATTAATTCGAATGACAAGATAATGCGATTAACCCTACACTAGGCTCGACCATGTCGGTAGGGCGGGGGCGCGTGGACGGCGGGCAATTGCCGTGACGACCACATGGGCGGCAGAAGGGGTCGGCAGGTAGCGCGAGGGGGTTGCGCGAGCTGTAAAAGTTAATGGCGCGCACCTGGCCCCCTGGTGTAGCAGCACGCTCCTCCGATAATCGAGCTGGCTGGTCGCCCTACACCCTGCAGTCTCCCCCCAGGTGGCCCGCGAGCAGGTGTGTGTTGTGTGTGTGCTCTCCCTACAGACCCCTCTGCCGCCCCCCCCCCCCACCCCCCTTCACTTGCTGGCGTCCGGCCGCATGGCATGCTGATTCACTGCATTGCCGATAGAGGCTGTTCACGATGAAGTGAGTACTTTCAGAAACGAATCTTAGAAAAAGTCACTGCCCCTGCATGCATACATTTTAATGGGCGCTCTGAGTGACATTCGCCCAGTAAATTTGGTAACTGATGGTTGGATAGTAGTTCCATATCCTAACGTCGAATAAAAAGTGTTAGGTAACAATTTATAACTTAGAATTATTTCTTTCCCATTTTTTTTTTTTTTATTATTAATCGGAGTGTAAAAATTGGCAGATTTGTGAAGTATTTACTTTCTTAATAATTTCAGAGTTTCATTTGACTTACGCATGAATAAAGTGACGGGGAATACGCAACATGTATACAAGCAGGGCTTTCGAAAGTGCTCATATTTTACCGTTAACAGCATATACCTGCACTTGTGCGCCGCTAACACTGCTCCTGTATACGCTGCTCACCGTAAAGTCAGCACTTTTGATGTCCTAGTTACTTTTGTCCCATCAGCCATTTCTTATCCTTCCGGCACTTTTTAAAATAAATATCGACATGTAAATAATAAACACATTGTATCTATTTCACCGGACTCAAAAGTTACCGTCTAAGGCTACCGTAAAATATATTTATTCACTATTATTCCAAATGAGAGGTTTTAAAAAAAATTCTCACTTTACCGTGAATAGCCTATATGGGGTATCTGCTCTTTTTACTATTATAAATCAAACTACCAGGGATGTAGGAAAATGTAGAAAAGAGGGTGGGGGGTCCATTTGCCCTTTTTCAGTCTTACGAGAGGGCGCCACAAGAAAGTTAATGTAGAAAAATTCATACTTTACGTAAGCCTACAGTGACTTAAAAATATGGATGACTAATAATACATTATTTATATATAGTCTAAACCCAGTTTCTTCGTAATTTTTTAATCAAAAGTTAGAGAAATCACCCCTTGTACGAGGTGTTTTCATATATGGCATATTTATGAACCTACCAGGGTGTTTTATCTACTTCAGTTAACATAAAAGTATGTCATTTTTTATTAAATACGACTTTTACATACATTATGTTTATAAATTTAAATATTTTATTTGTAATTAATGCGAAATAAAACAGGGAGAAAATAGGTGAGTTGGTAATGCTTACAGACTTACTTTTTGACGCCCTTGCTTTGGAATAACATTCAAGAAATATATTTTGTTGTAGACTTAGGCATTAACTTTCAAGTCCGGCGAAATATATATACTGTGTTTATTACTTGCATGGCAATATATATTTTTAAAATGTCGGAGGGATAAAAAATGGCTGATGGGAAAAAAGTAACAAGGGCCTAAAAAATGTTCACTTTTCTATAAACATCATATAGTAAGAAATAGTTGTTATGCAAAATATTATGAAATTGATTGCGCACGGATGCGATGCGTTGTCACATGGCTGTAATTATTTAGATTTAATTAAGCTTTGTTTGTATGAGGTGGAGGAATGTCCTGGAATTATAAGTTTAGCAGGGCATCAGAAAAGTAGGAAGTAGCCATAGTAGCTATATAATGCCGATTCACCGCCATCTGACGTCTTGGAGGTGATCGGGAATACAAGGCGGCCATGTTGGATGATGTCACGCCGAAACCTCCTGCTCTATCATTCCTCGCTTATGATGGCCATTTTGAATTTCCCTTTATTCCCTCTGAATTTCTGTTATTCCCTCCTGCTCTATCATTCCTTACAATATCTTCATGCTCTTGCATTCCTATTATTTATTCTCACACTTTAACATTCTGATGTTATTATTTTCATGCTCTGGCATTCCTTCCTCCTGCACTCTCTCCTATGCCCGACCTTGGGTTTTTCTCATATTCCTTCTGGTATCCTCTATTTCCTCTCTCTTGTTTTTCACATCCTCCATTTTAAATTACCGCACTTGCCCCCAGAGTGTTTTAAGTTCATGCTTTTTATGACCTCCATCTTTAATACTCACTGCCAGTCAGCTACTGTAGGTGGCCATCTTTGGTCCCCCCCCCCCCCGAGGCCCATCAACAGAGTGTGTGAGGTTGTACCATTCGCAGCTAGGAGCGCTGGTACCGATGTGGCCATTTTGTGTGTTGGTTGGTTCACTCGTTGCCTGCAGAGGTGCACTAACGCGGGGAGGTGAGCTCAAAAGTTGGTCACCAGGAGCACTGAGAATTATTTTTTTATTTGATAGTTGTTACGGAACTCAAAAAATAGTGGAAGCGTGCGGAATCGTTCCAACTATCCGTCGGTCTTTAGTCCGATGTCTAGACCACACAACCAACATTGTATGGGAAGTGTTAGGAGAAGAAATACAGTATATACCCTCATCTGCATATGCACTCGCTAAATGCCAACGTGAAAAATAAAAGAGATTGTTTAGTTACGAATCCACATAGGAAAATACTGTAGGTGTTATTCCATCTTGGTGTTCTCATATTCCTTCTGGTCTCCTTTCACCTGGCGTCCTGGCAAGGACGAGTCACGTGTTTTGTTAATCTGTCAAGGTCGCATGACATCATCCAACATCAAGGTAAAGGTCGAAGTTGCTTGTCATGGTTCCTGCTGTTGTGAGTACGTCGAATGGGTTTTCTCAGAGTGTTGCCAAGATTGTTTTAAAAACAAAATATAGTTTTTAGTTTGTCCGAAATGGTGATCAAAGTTCAAAGTCAAGGTCGCATGACACCACGGATCCGGTTATTTTCAGAGGGGCAAATAGGTTTTCTCACATCGTTCACTGCGTTTTCTTCATAATAAAAAAATAAGTACGTATAAATAATATTTAACACGAAATAAATTTTTACCTTACCTTGCGAAACGGAATTCTTCTCGTAAAAGGAAGTGGTAAATTCCACCGAGGTTCACATAGCCAAAGGACCCTGCGTATAAAAATGGGTCCATGAAGGAGTAGTAAGAGAGAATAAAAGGAACAACGAGATGTGATGATGAGTGAGAAACGTTAGATTCGTCCAAATTTTAAACTCCTGCTTAATATCTTAAATCTGAATATTAATTATTACTTCCATACCTCCTGGCACCACTAAAAGAACTCAAGTCTGGAACCACCAATGTTTCCAACTAGACTTCCTGCAGTCCACCCCTGGCCTTGTGCATTTCATTCTGATGGTTGTGGTCATCTGCTATTTCTCAGAGTTTCAATAAATCGCAAACGCCAAACTTTTACAGTCTATTTATTCTCTATGGCCAAGTCGTATGGAGTAGATATTTGGTTGTGGTTAAGAAAAGGAAAGGTAATAAGCATAAGATGTAAACGTATGTTTTAGATGGTTTTAATTTTTTTTTAACAAGGCGGGCGAAAAAAACATTCTCGATGTTTATATAAAAAATAATGCGGAGTGCATGCATTATGTATGACTGGAAAAATTGAAAATATAAATGGAATTTGTTTGTAAAATTTGTTGTATTTTTTTTAGATAATTTGGTTACTCCTTGTTCTCAGTTTGGCTGTTTGCTTGACTCCATACTGACAATTTTAAGTCTCACCAGTAATAATTTGTTTTTGGGTATAGTATTTTGAGGCCAGACTCGAGGTTAGGTGAGAGTATAGTTCTGGCTGTGAGCTTGAGAGACTGTTCCAAATAGCCAGCACTCACACTCGCTTTCGCACTCGCACTCCCGCCTTATGGAACTATCCTCACTCGCACTCTTCAAATTAATCGATACTGTCTGCAATCGATTGTTCTTCTGAATGAACAAAATAATTTAACTTAAAAAAAACAATATATTCATTAATATTTACATTTTAATTAAAAATGGATAGATTAGTAGGGATGATGATGGGTATGATAGTAATGTATGAAAAGTGTCAGGTATAAATTTTATCTGAAATCAATAATTTTTAGCTTTGAATTTTAGCACCGTTTATTCTAAAATTATGAATTAATAATTTCGTGATTCATACACATATTAAATATTTACTGAAAATACTTTAGTGAAAAAAATTCCTTGTTCCTGTGCCATTCCACTATTTTCAGTCATGTAGTACTGCTTTATAAATTCGTAAATTGTAATGCGTAACCCAAAATAGACCTATAATATATTGTTTGCCAAAGTCGCACAAAGGAGACTGATATTAAGGCAGTTTATTTATGTTTTTTGATGATAGAAAATAAACAAAAGAATGGCGGTTGTAGCGAGCACGGATAGAGAGCATGTATGTGCAAACACTCGCTCTCGATTGACATTTGGACAGTACTCTCTGACGTCATTGCCAAGTGTGAATGCGTGAGTGCGCGCATTTCTTACTATTTGGAACACGGCCTGAGATGCGTTCTGGTCTTTCAGATTCAGCGCATCTTTCAAGTTCTGTGCATCTCAAAAGTGTTTTTTGAATCGTCACCTACATCGCAGTTATTTTGATAACTACATCCTAATATTTAAAGGACATGCGTGACTTGATAACAATGTAGTCTTATAGTGAGGGTTGCATCGAGGTGTGTGGCAGGGGCGTATTCTCCATGAATGTAATGCATGCAGGGAATACTGTAATAAAATTCAAACACGAACAAATTTCTTAACCATATACTATCCATTTTTCTTTTAATTAAAAATAAATTTTAGTTTCCTCGCTACACATGGGACTGGAATTCATGCCTCAAGCTAATAATTACACATAAAGTCGAGTGAAGGTGCTGAGGAGAGGCGCGTGGGGCGGGTGTTTCGATAATCGATCGTAATAGTTCCCTAAAACGCCGAGGCATAGTGCTGTGATATTCTCAAGTGTAGCTGGTGCAACATCACAGCAAGCTTTCGTGAAATGTGGTAAATGCATGCACAAGGAAACATTGCATTCAGAGTGCTGGCGAGCGATTATATATATATATATATATATATATATATATATATATATATATATATATATATATATATATATATATATATATATATATATTTCAATTTTTAGTGAACGATGGGTTGCGTGTTCTACTGCTACATTTGTTTTAGTATTTTAAACAATAGTTCCGCAAAATGAATGATGACTGTAAAAGTGGCATTGTGATAAGTGTATTTAATCAGTCGTTTCAGTTATGCTCGTTTAGTGAAAAATTAGAAATTGTTGAAAATGGGAGACCTACGCTCGCTCTCAACAATTTAAAGACAGAGCAAAGTCAGGATCTTTACACGAACATGACCTTAACAAAAATTAATGAATGATTACTTATAAAAAAGTGGTAAATGTTACAATGGAAATAATTCTTGAAAACATGAAACTTAAAAGTAAATAATATTTTGTGAACATTCAGAGGTAATTTTACTTTTCAATTATGTTTTTAGACAGGCAAATATCAACATTTTAAACAGATTTTAAAATATTCTTGTTAATAAGAATCAATTCAAGTCTGTCTTGCCCTAATTCAAATGATTTGCTGCTAGTGAATAGAAGTGTTTCGTGAATTTTGGGTGTTTAAATGAAGTTTAAACTTTTCAACTTTAAATTTCAAAATTATTTGTTTTGACCAGTGAATCTCGCTATTTTACACCTGGATTTTTGTTTTTACTTTCTCTCATTTAGAAGATTGAAATGGTTTTCTTTAAAAATTGGCTACAAGACTTTTTTAATTAGTGCCTACACTAACACTACATGTTACCACAGGGATAAAAAAAATTATTTTCTTCATCTTACATGCTGAAGTGTCTTGTCTAAGATTTTTCTTAATTTAAAGTGTCACTTATGATTTTATTTCGGGTTTAATTATGTTCAGTGAAATGTGTCGACGTATTTAAGTGTGGTAATTTGTATATTTTTGTATTACTTCAATATTTCAATTTTCTTCAGAATTTGCCATTTACAGATCTTGTACACTTCACGTACACCTACGTGAGGGTATTATCTAAATCTGGAGAAGCATTTGAGCTTTATATGGGCATATTTTAAGGTTCGTGATTATCTTGTGTCTCAAAGCGACCCAGATGAAGGGCAAAAGTAAGAGGAAAAGGGCACTAAAGAACTTAAAGACATTTCCAGCAATCCTTTAATTTTCATTTTGTTATTATCGATATTTAATTCCTCTGGGCAAAGCGAGGTTCCGAAGTAAGTTTCGTGTTGCATGCCTTGCAAAAATTTCAGGATATGCCCCTGGTGTGTGGCATTATTTGCGTCTGACGACTTGCAGGAATATTCTTCTTGGGATGACTTGCATCTTCACCCTCGCTCTCGCCGATAGAACATTTATGATGTGCTTTCCAATTTGTGCAAGTTGCCTCTCAAGTTTAAGGGCCGAAGGAGATAAGAAAATCTTGTTTACCTCAACGCTCAGAGTTCGTTAGGGCCAACGTTTCTGCCTTCTGACACAATGTGCGTTTGTGGATAACATATCTGTTCGCAGCAGAAGCGGCTTGCCTTTTGTATCCTGTAACGTGACAATTTCTTTTTCTGATTTTTATTCCTTTAGAATGTTGTGGAAATTAATTTTGTTTTTGATGCTTTGCAGTGGCTTAGACGTGGATCCATAGTCCCGATATATGCTTACATAAATACTTGAATAAACAGACATACCGGACCAGCAAATACTTCTTTCTCCTTCACGCGCTAATTTTAACTTATATTAATTTTTGCGTGGTAATATTATTAACTTAGTGTTTTAAGTAATTAAATTACTTATTCAAATTAATACCAGCTCATACATTTACCAAATTAATCATATCGATAATGACAAATAACAATTACAGTCATAAAATAACAGACAAACAATAAACTACCGTAAAACGAGATTAAGTTGCTTCTGCCGGGGTAGCATAGCACCAATCAATTTGGTTTTGGTGCAGAGAAACCAGGAACTGTACCTAGGTACTTTAAATTTTTAATGTATCCGACCCAAGTGATATTTGCTACCACTTCAACATTTGGCACCAAAACAAGCATTTTGAATGGCACAATGGCTCTATTCTTGGTTTCTTCACACTTTTTGAATCGAACATTTAAAAAATCGCCCCGTATTCGACGTGTTTGGTTGTTCCTAAATATGGTATGCGTTACATGCGTTTTATACGTCTGTTAACATTAGAAGTACCTTATTTTTGGTTAAATGTGATTTGTACTTTGTAGGTAAAATTAAATTACCATATTTAATTTGTAATTTTTTTGAACAAACACGGGGAGGGAGTAGGTGTGTTGGTAATGCCTTAAAAAAAATAGTTCTCATGAAAAATATGTTTCAAGTGAGTGCGCACGAATGCAGTACGTTGACCATTGGTGTAATTTTCTAGCCTCGGTTGAGCTTTGTTTGCATGAGGCGGAAGAATATTCTGGAAGTAGAACTTTAGCAAGGCTTCAGAATAATATTTGGAAGTAGCGATGAATGGATACCAAAATATTTACTGAGTACGCATTTTATATTGTTTTGTTACGTTTCCCATTTTTGTTGTGTTTTTGTACCACAAAATAAATAACTGTTTATTTTTTTGTGCATTTATATAGAAGTGGGTACTTCGCTGCTTTAAAAGGTAAAAATATAATAACAATTTATTTTATTTTGTAAATTTACGTTTTTATATTAGAAGTTTGCTTTGCCATGTAAAATTAACATCCTCATTGGAATTGGGGGGGGGGGGAGGGTAGCGATGGTGCAGTGGTTAGACTATCCACCTTGGTGAACCGGGTTCGATTCCCGGCGGGGTCGCTCCCTGTTTTTCGCAAGTGAGAATCGAGCCGGACGGTACCGCTGGTCGGCAGGTTTTCTCGGGAATCTCCCGCTTCCCTCACCCTTTCATTCCGGCGCTGATTCTCCATACTCACATCACTTCACCCCCGTCAGTTCTCAAGACCTCGTTGTTAAATGCCTCCCAAATCTCTGAACTTAAGTGAACTGTATATTACTAAAGTAAACACTTGTTATTTTTAGTATAGGCTGTTCATGGTAAAACGAGCACTTTTGAAAGGCATTCTTAAGATCTACTTGTATACACGTTGTGTGTTCTTCCGCCTTATGTAAAATTAACATGGCCATGAGCCTCATCAATTAATCCATAAGTCGGTCAAGTGGGATAGTGAAATTATTAGAGAAGTAAATATTGTATAATTCCGCTCATTTTTACACTTCAGTGCAATACAAAATACAGAAAGGGAAAGAAATAATTTAAGTCATCACAAATGGTCACCTAACACTTTTTGTTCGGCGTTAATAAATGGAACTACTTTCTCCTCCATCGTGTCCAACTTTACTGGCCTCATGTCACTTAGTGCACCCGTTAAAACATATGCAGGCAGGGGCAGTGACAGTGACATTTTTCTGAGGTTGATTTCAAAAGTGCTCACTTTATCGTGAACAGCCTTTAGTGAGCGCAACTTGTACGCAACACTTATTTATAATTAGAGTATGGATGTTTGTCCTTATGCCGCCATCTTAATGTTCACTCTTTTACAACAAATATCTGGCAAAAAATGTATATCACTATATGTTTGCCATCATTAAAATGTACATCAATGCTTAGTACACGAGTCCCACTGCATTACATTCCAACATGTCAGCGCCGGTCTCTGCTCTTCACAAAGTCGCACCATGCGAAACTTGCACCGTACTGGCCTGTCACTGCTCTGTCACGCTGTCGTCTCCCTGTACTAGGCACTAATAGCTACTCAAGACCATAGACTAAAGATGAGGTAGTCAGCTCTCGATGGCTGCGCACAACCAATCTCCGTGTCCCAACATTGAACTGCTTTTCTGCCAACACGTCTAGCGAAAATGGCGTGGTTTGCATTTTAGGTTAGAAAACTGATTTGTAGACAAATGCTTTGAGATGAATGTATACATCCTCTAGCCAATTTGTAATGCTGCTTGATTAAATTAAAACTGGTTGAGCTATTTTATTAAAATAATAGTGCTTGTCATTTACAAATTAAGATATATACAAACACGTTCCTCACTGTTGACCATGTGACTTTGCAATTGTGTAGGATTAGGGTAGGTCAGTGTTGGGTATATGCGCAGAAGACGAATAAGCGGTTTACCTCTCAAGACTGCCGACACAGGATCACGCCGCGGCTTATATATCTGAAATGACCTAGCCCAGATGGTTCTTCGAGCCCCGCCGATGGTGGTGTTGACCAGAAAATTCGCGCAATGGCTCCCAAGTCGCTGAATTTCCCAGCAGGCGGGCGTGACTTCAGCCTCACATGTGATAAGCGAAAATATTTACGCACATACTCGACTTCAACTTCGTACGTACACACTTTCAAACGCCCTTTGCCTATATCCGCATGTCTGTATGAGAAGTGTGCGATTCTACTGGACCAATGAGACTTAAGTTACCCCGACACTGGACGTTTGTGAATAGCTGGCAAACATGCAGTACGTGTGAGAATTGACATCCTCCAACCACAAAATCGATTATGAACTAATGTGTTTTGCAGTACAACTGGTTGTGGAATATTTTCGCGAATAGTCGGTGGTCCCAATTACAATATAAACTTACCAAGTAGATGGAAATAGGGCATTCACCCGGAAGGATATAGGATGCGGACGAGCGGATACGCCCGCCGCCATCTTGGATGGCATCACGCCGAAAATTCCGGATCTGTCATTCCTCGCCAATGGTGGCCATCTTGAATTTTCCTTTTTTCTTCGGAATTTTCCTTTTTTCCTCGGAATTTTCCTTTGTACCTCATGTTCTATCATTCCTGCCAATATCTTCATGCTCTTGCATTCCTCTTCTTTATCTCATGCTCTGTAATTCCGATGTTATTTTTTCTCATGCTCTCATTCTCTCCTGTCTCTTTCGTCTGTTCTATCCCTTTGGATTTCTCATATTCCTCCCAGCCTCCTTTATTTTCCCTCTTGTCGCCCACGCCTTTAAACCCTCTTTTGCTTTTCGCTTCCTCCATTACTGTTGACGTTGTCTTCTGTAGGCAGCCATCTATAATTCCCACCGCCAGTCGTCTGCTGTAGACCTGTCATCTTTGAATTCCACACCCACCACCAGAGTGTGCTAAGTTCTTGCTTTTATACGTCCTTCATCTTTAATAGCCATGCCTGCCACCAGTCGGCTGTTATACGCGGCCATCTTTAATTCCTGCATGCACCACCAGAGTGTAGGAGGTTCGGCCATTCGCAGCTAGGGGCAGTAGTATCGATGGATACATTTTGTATGTGTATGTTGGTTCATTCGTCGCCTGCAGAGGCATGCTAGTATCGTGAAGGTGAGTTCAAACAGTGGCTGCCAGGAGCATTGGAAATTTTTTAGTTGGTAGTTCCGGAATTTAAAAATATTACTCGGGGCGTGCAATTTTGATCCGACCACCCTTCGGTCGTCAGTCCAGCGTCTAGATCACACGACCACAAATGCACGGAAAATTTAAGGAGAAGAAATACATATACTCGCATTGGCCTCCGCACTCGCCAGAAAATAAACTTCTAATCGCGAAAAAAAAAAATATATATATCCCTGTACAGATAGGAGAAGAAATAAAGTAAATACTCGCATCTGCCTATGCACTCAACAGACAATAAACATGTCAAAGGCTCTTTAATGTGGAATATACTCATAGGAAAAAGCTGCAGGTAGTGTGTGCGCGCGAACACACTCTATATATGTGTAAAAGTTGTATATAATGAATAGCGCGAAAAAAATACAGCCATTCTAAAATTCAGAAAATAATTGTATATACATAAAAAATATTGGCAGGTCGTATCTCTACATAAAAGTAATATGCTTCCATACAGAGCCAATTACGCAGCGATATACATGTACCCCGATCATGCATCTGTGTGCGCACACTTCTGCTTTCACCGCCACCTGGCTGCTGGCTGGGAAGGAGGGGACGAGCTGGCATTCTCGCAGGTTTTCTCATATCCCTCCTGGTCTCCTTTCACCTGGTATTTTGGTGGTAACAAATCTCGTGCTCTGTGATTCCAACTTAGTTTTCTCTAATTCCTTCTGGTCTCCTTTCACCTGGTGTACTGGTGGGAAGGACACTGGTATCATACTATTTCATTCCACTTTGGTTTTATCATATCCCTTCTGGTCTCCTCCCACCTGGCATTCTTGCAGGACGAATCTCGTCCTCTGTCATTCCAGCTGGTTTTTTTCATATCCCTTCTGGTCTCATTTCACCAGGCATTCTGGCAGGGACGAGTCTCATGTCCTGTCATTCCACCTTGGTTTTCTCGTACCTCATCTGGTTTCCCCTTCACGTGGCATCCTGGTATGGACGAGTCTCATGCTCTGCTAATCCATCTTGGTTTTATCACATTCCTTCTGGTTTCCTTTCGCCTGGTATCGTGGCAGGGACGAGTCTCTTGCTATCATTTCACCTTGGTTTCCTCATATCCCTTCTGGTCTCCTTTCACCTGGAATACTGGTGGGTCGAATCTCATGTTCTGTCATTCTACCTGCATGGCACGAAGTGAAGCCTGTCCATGCACACTAGCCTAGAGTAGCACTGCATGCACATAAAGTATGCCCTAAGACCACTTATAAGCATAGTTCGCTGTAATATCCGAACTGTTTAAGATATAGTCACAAAACTCTTAACATAAGCATCACTCCTGCCTACAAAAAGGACCGCATGGTCAACTATGGCCTAGCCTCTTATAAGCAAAGTTGTTGTAATTTCCGAACTGTTTAAGATATACTCAGCAAATTCATAACATAGGCATCACCCTAACTACGAAAATAACCACAGGGAAAGTATAGCATAAGTCCACTTATAAGCATAGTTGGTGGTAATTTTCAGACTGTTTTAAGATAGAGTCGCCAAATTCATAACATAGGCATCAACCCCAATGACAAAGAGGGCAGCATAGTTGCTCACTTTTTCCCAACCACAGAAGCTATAGACACCGAATTCATATCATAAACATCACCTCTGATGAATAACAGGGTGATAGGGTCAAGTAAACTTTAAGGCATCTTGTAAGCATAGTCGTCCGTCAAATTCATAACCTAGACATCACTGCCGACACACACAGGATGGTAGTGTCAAGTTATCCCTAAGCCCTCGAATAAGCATAGTTGGCTATAATTTCTCACCCACCGAAGCTATAGTCACAAAATTCATAACATAGGCATCACTTCTGATAGCGAACAGGACCGCAGGGCTATTACACCATAGGCCTTCGTACAAGCATAGTTGGCTTCCATTTTGCACCCATGAAAGCTAGTCACACAATCCATATTATATGAGTCACCTCCAATGACAAACATGGTGGTAGGGACAAGTATACTTTAAGCCCTCTTATAAGAATAGTTGCTCGACATTAATCGCCCACCGAAGCTAAGACCACCAAATTCATATCACAAATATCACTTCCAAACCTTTGAAGTTCCGAAACATGTAACAACTATTCGTGCATGTAAAGAAAATAAAGGTGTACATACAAGTGCGCCGCAAATTTACTGTTGAATGTAGGAGTGTATGGTCTGAAAGAGCACACATACTCATCAGCCACATGAACTCTACAGTCACCCACCGCCACCTTTATCATCTGTTACCACAGGTTTTCACCAACTCGGGTCCCCTTCAGCGACAGCTAGCCTCCCTTCGCCGACCAACATTCAGGCTGTATGTATAGATGTAAAAACGTATACATAAAATAATATTAGCATGGGTAACATACAACAAACAATTATATGTGAAAAATTCGAGATATATGCAAATGCATTGTGAGCACGATGTACAAAGTTGTGGGAAATGGTAAAATTCATATATAATAATATAAACAAACAGCGGCAGTCTAACTCAAGGGACAGCAGCCTGAGTCATCGATTAATCGAAGAATCGATTTTTTTGGGTCGTAAAGATAGATTTGAGCAATGGATCGATCAAGTGAATCGATCTCAGACACCCTAAAATCGACTTTCGATTCATTGTCTTACTGTTTTGTTTTATTCAAATAAAACAAAAGAGTACCAAACCATAATATAAAGAAAAAACATTTAAAATTTAATTAATAACTTTATAATTATGAACGCAACCTTAAAATTACTATAAACTACTTGAATGCATCCGTAGATTTGACACTTTCTCTTTCTACTTTAAACAGTTTGTCTTTGATAGTTTTTTCAGTAGATTATCAATTATTTTCTTGGTTTTTTTTAATCTTCGCTTCTCAATCGACAAACAAGTTCCTCAATTTATCTTTGGTTGATTGGTTTATTTTGTGTGTGTTTCCATTTATACTCAGTTCAAGACTCATGCTGCCTATAAGACGCGGGCGGAGCAATTTGAGTCGAAGAACTCGAAATGCTAGAAACCAAGTTAATTTTCAGTATAATCGGACTGCACAGCAACGTGAAGAGCGAAATGAAATTGAAATGATTCGGATATCACAAACCCGTGCAGGACGTCATTCAGCTAATAATCTTGCAAGTTTGAAACGAGCTGCTTTCAGTTACGATGTTTCAATTGATTACAATGCCTACCAATGCGTTGCTATTGGATCTATGAACTCAGTTTGCCCACATTGTAAGGCATTGAAATACAAAAATGAAGCCACTGGATTGTGTTGCCCAAATGGCAAAGTGAAATTAGTACTCTTGGCTCCGCCACCAGAGCCATTGGACTCATTGGTTTCAGGAACAGGAACGGATTCCATACATTTCCTTACAAATATCCAAAAATATAACAACTGCTTCCAAATGACTTCATCTGGGGCAACAAATGTAGTTCGGGACAATTTCATGCCAACTTTCAAGGTAACATATAACAAACAGACTTACCCCCCGTAATACTTCGTTTATTTTATTTTATAGTTTTTGTAACAAAAGTAATAAACCTGTCTTTTTAATTTACAGATACAAGGCCAAATATATCACCGAGCAGGTTCACTGTTGCCGGTGTCAGATGGCGACTACAAATTCCTGCAAATTTATTTCATGGGCAATTCAACACAAGCAATTGTTCTGTGTTGTGCACATAATAGTTCAGTGAAGAGGTCTATTGTAGAAGAATTACAAACTCTCTTTCATCAACACAATCAGTTGATTACATTATTCAAAACTGCACTGGATCTCATGCAATCTGATATCACAAAATTGTAATCAGAGCTGATAAAACTCCTTTGGGCCAACATGCAAGACGTTTCAATGCCCCTACAATTGATGAAGTTGCCATTGTTATAGTTGGAGAAAATTTGGAAGCCCGTGATATTGTTTTGCATCGCCGGAATGATCAGTTACAGCGTGTGTATGAAACGCACCGCTCATATGATGCGCTACAATATCCCATCATATTTTGGCAATGTGAAGATGGTTATCACTGCTCAATCAATCAAGATGATAAATCCCCTTACAGGTAATTAAAAATTAGGTTTAGCAATGGAGGTTTTGTATCAGCTACTATATGTATTATATGCAAATTCAATCACTGTTATTAAAACAATGATTTATTTACAGGTGCCGAAACCAACAAAAAAAGTCAGTTCAATGAACTATTATTCATGCCGTCTGATGGTTCGTGAAAATGAAGACAATCACATCTTGAAATGTCGGCAATTATTTCACCAATATGCTGTTGATATGTATGTCAAAATTGAATCAGAGCGATTGACATTCATCAGGTTGAACCAGACCAAACTCCGTTCTGAAGAGTATATTCACCTTCGAGATGCGATTAATACTGATGGAAATGCAGAGAATGTCGGCCGGATGACAATTCTTCCAGCAACATACATCGGAAGTCCTCGACATGTGCATGAATATGCTCAAGATGCCATATCGTATGTTCGTCATTGTGGTACAGCAGATTTATTTATCACATTCACGTGCAATCCGCAGTGGACAGAAATAAAACTTGAGTTATTCGCTGGCCAATCACCCATTGATCGCCATGACATTACGGCAAGAGTCTTCAAACAAAAGTTGAAATCTTTAATGGATTTCATAGTGAAACATAGCGTGTTTGGCAAGACGCGCTGCTGGATGTATTCTTTGGAGTGGCAGAAACGTGGATTGCCTCATACACATATGCTGATTTGGTTGGTTGAGAAAATAAGACCAAATAAAGTTGATGAAGTGATATCATCTGAAATCCCTGATATACAAGTAGATCCAGGCTTGCATGAGGTAGTTATTAAAAACATGATTCATGGTCCCTGTGGAACACTTAATCAAAATTCACCGTGTATGGTGGATGGTAAATGTTCGAAGCATTATCCACGGGAATTAGTAGCAGAAACAATTACCGGAAATGATGGTTATCCATTGTATCGTCGCCGATCGACTGCAGACAACGGAAGATCAACAATTGTCAAACAAGACATTGAAATTGATAATCGTTGGATTGTTCCATATTTACCGATCCTATAAAAGACTTTCAAGCGCACATCAATGTTGAATCTTGCCATTCCGTGAAATCTATCAAATACATTTGTAAATACGTAATCAAAGGAAGTGACATGGCTGGGATTGGAGTTGGTGCAGAAAATTCCAATGACGAAGTTACCCAATACCAAATGGGCCGTATGTTAGCAGTAATGAAGCAATTTGGCGCATTTTTTCTTTTCCCATTCATGAAAGACACCCCACTGTTGTTCACTTAGCCATACACTTAAAAAATGGTCAAAGAGTATATTTCACGGCACAGGACGCATTACAACGAGCTGTTCAACCACCATCTACAACCTTGACCAGTTTTTTTTTTAATGTGTCAGAATGATGATTTCGCCCGAACACTGCTATACCCCGAAATGCCAAAATATTATACTTCGAATCAATCCTCAAAGAAATTTCAACGACGGAAACAAGGAAAACCAGTTCCAGGTTACCCAAATGTATATTCCACCGATGCAATAGGTCGAATTTATTCAGTCCATCCAAGCAACGATGAGTGTTTTTATTTGCGATTGCTAATAGTCAATGTTCGAGGCCCAACATCATTCCAACATTTACGAACTTTTAATGGCGAATTGTGTGGCTCTTACAGAGAAGCCTGACAACGTTTGCAATTGTTAGAAAATGACGCTCATTGGGATCAAACTCTCAATGATGCTGTAATCTCTTCACAAGCTTATCAAATACAAACATTGTTTTCTATAATTATATCAACATGCTTCCCATCAAAACCAATTGATTTATGGATAAAATACAAAGATGAATATGTGTGACGATATCTTGCATCAAATGCGCATTAGAACAGGAAATCCAAATTTACAAGTCAGTGAAGAAATTTACAACGAGGCGTTAATATCAATTGAGGACATGTGCTTGATGATGTCAAACAAAGTATTATCTCAATTAGGCATGGCCGCGCCCAATCGCCCGATGCACGACGCTTTTAATCAAGAGTTGCAACGCGAAAATATGTACGATCTCGATGCTTTACGAGAATCAGTTCGAATAAATCTTCCGCTGTTGAACCAACAACAAAAGTATGTATTTGATACTCTTATGAAAGTTGTAAATGATGGAACTGGAGGGATTTACTTCTTGGACGCTCCTGGTGGTACAGGAAAAACTTTTTTGATTTCATTAATTTTAGCAACAATTCACTCACACAATGAAATTGCACTCGCACTTGCTTCATCAGGCATTGCAGCTACATTGTTGGAAGGCGGTCGAACAGCCCATTCAGCGCTAAAATTGCCGTTGAATATGCAAAGCAACGAAACTCCAATCTGCAACCTTTTGAAGAACTCTGCAATGGCAAAGGTTTTGCAACAATGTAAATTGATAGTGTGGGATGGATGCACGATGGCACATAAAAAGTCTTTGGAGGCATTATACCGAACCATGCAAGATCTGCGGAACAATCAAAACCGATTTGGTGGTGTGATGATTTTGTTAGTAGGAGATTTTCGTCAAACATTGCCAGTGATTCCACGGTCAACGCCAGCTGATGAACTTAATGCACGTTTAAAGGCCTCCGTTTTGTGGAAACATGTCAAGATATTAAATTTAAGCAAGAATATGCGTGTCGAGTTGCAAAATTATCTATCTGGAGAAATATTTTCAAAACAACTCCTTGACATAGGTAATGGCAAATTCCCTTCAGACGTTTTGACTGGCTGCATTACCATTCCTCCAATTTTTGTCAGTTTACTGAATCAAAAACCGAACCCATTCAAAAGGTGTTTCCAAGCGTTGCTCAAAATTACAGAGATCATATTTGGTTGAGCGAACGAGCTATATTGGCTGCCAAAAAATTGGACGTAAATGACTTAAATTTCAAAATTCAAAATGAAATTGCCGGTGAATTGAGGACATACAAATCAGTTGATTCTGCTACTAACCAAGACGATGTCGTCAACTATCCACCCGAATTTTTGAACTAGCTGGATTTGCCAGGATTGCCGCCTCACAATCTTCAATTAAAGGTCGGGTCGGTGATCATAATGTTTCGAAATATCAACCAACGCGTCTTTGTAACGGCACACGGCTAGCGGTGAAAAAATTACTGAACAACGTGATCGAAGCAACCATTCTAAAGGGAAAGTATAAAGGAGAAGACGTTTTGATACCTCGCATCCCAATGATTCCAACTGACATACCATTTGAATTTATACGACTGCAGTTTTCAGTGCGGCTTGCTTTCGCTATGACCATAAATAAATCCCAGGAGCAGTCATTGAGTGTTTGCGGCATTAATCTTGAAAACCCATGTTTCTCGCATGGCCAATTGTATGTCGCCTGTTCCCGTGTTGGAAAACCATCAGCTTTGTTTGTTTACGCGCCAGTTAATCAAACAAAAAATATTGTGTACCATAAAGCATTACAATGAAAATATCATTTAACACAATATTACTAAAGTATTGCAGTGTACGAAACAGAAAACTGAATTTTGTAAATAGTTGTTGTTTATGATTATGACATTAAAAATACATATAAAAGTATATTAACATTATGCAAATGTATTGTTGATATCACGGTAATTATTTGATAGTCAATAAATAAAGTGATCACTCTGAAATACGTTTATATTTATTTTTTTATTTAAATTACACATTTGTGACTGTATAGTATCACAAACTTATCTGTTCTGGTGACACCAGAACTTGACCAGAAAAGATAAGTTTATAGGATTGCCACAGTCCAATAGCTTTTGACAGAACGACGTCTGTCGGGTCAGCTAGTATAATAATAATAATTATTATTATTATAAAAGCAAATACTTATAAGCATTTAATAACCAATGTATACTGCACAGGCATCGAGTGGTGTAAGTCGTTTTAGTCAAAAAACAATAATTTTCCTAGGCCAAGTAGCACAGGTGCGATAAGGAAAATGCTGCTACACACTGGTGCATGCAGATATAAAACTAGATGTAAAGGGAAGTAGTTATAAGCACAAAACATCCAGCTCATAACATATTACACAAGCGTCGGGTGCTGTACGATGTGTAGTAAACGATGCTAGACAAGACCATATCGGCCTGGTTAGTAGAACAGATCAGCAAACGTCTTTCTTACAAACCGACTGAAACGAAACCATCACATTCAGAGTACAGCCAACATTCGCATCACTAGCAGCGGAACATATCCAACCCGGCTGACGTTGTACGATCAACTAATATCTTGAGAATGTGTAAGGCAGCCCAGGTGGTCGGCCAGCAGCACGGACACTGTGCAGGTCTCGGCAAGTTGAAGGGTTGGCACAGAACACTAACCGAGGAAGAGAGAGATAGACGCGCCAGGTTCCAAGATGGTGGAACAGCCAAGTCACACATACACCTTCCAATATGAGAGGAATTCAGTTATAAAGTACGAGGTAACAATTTATTTCGTTTTAAATATTATATTTCGAATACATGCAATTTATATAGAAATAACAGAAAATGTATGATTTTTGTAATGATGAGTAAGAAAATAACACAACATATACATTTCAACTGTGTATATACAATGCATTTCAGTCATCTGAAAAAATATGCACCCAGACAGCGCTGGAGACTGAGCACCGACCTTGAGAATAAGGTAGTGTAGGTTCAATCCCATAGCGAGCCCTATCATTTTACAGGAAAAAATTACTAAATGATAAACAATTAAAAACTTATGTGATATATATCTAAGTATTTAAGTACCGAACACATCATGCAACAAACACAGGGTCCAGGAAATAAACTGGAATTAGGTGCATGCTATCTGGTGAAGACATCATACCAAGCCTATATTTGCCTGCAGTGATTAGGGAATAATTATGCATTTATTCCTATTCTTAACAAAATCATACACAAACATAGAATTTCATCCAATAGAACATTTAGCTCCAAGTTTATCAATAATCGAATTTCTCTCTTCTCTCTTGCAATGGAACCAAAATCAACAGTCTACCAACCAAATCATTTGCATCTTCAGAAAAGAATAGGTAGCGAAACTGCATGACTTCCTTCGCAGAAGGTTCAAGATACATGTCTACATGTATATTCTTCTGTGGTGAGCATTATGCTAGATACCTCTGGACCATAGAACTAGGCTTGAATCCACGTTTATTCTGCTCCTTCTTCAAGTAACTTTTATCTTCAACAACATGTTTATGCTTTTGTTTTGCAGATGCCTACACTTCATCATTATTATCAGTAGAATATGTTCATTTCAGTATAGTTTTCGCAACATCACCAGCAGTTCAGGTAGCATTGCTATCTCATCCTCGTGTTAACAGTACATGTTTTGTTGTTTACAACTTCTGTAGGTCCGTATGACTCGCACTTCCCATAGTAAATCTCTGCAATACTTTGTATTTCCTTCAATGCCTACTGTTTTGAACCACGATGCAGGACCTGGTAATGTTGTGTGCACTCGAATTTGCTGGAAGACATGTAAACACCTAAGTCGAAGACACAGATGATAAGGCTGAAGAAGAATAATACAGGACCCAAGAAGTCGATTGTATAGGCCAAGACGTCGATGGCACTGGAGTAGGTCCCATTAGCTCTGGAGTCCGTGAAGTAGCAGAAGGTAGACGAGGTGATCCAACATATCCATCGACTAACTAACAAACTACCACAGGCCAGGGTTGTGTGCAGTACAGTAAAGTATAACACCCCTCCCTTAAAGAAAATTACCTATAGTAAATCAAAATTTAAAACTTGAAGTCAGATACTTTTAACAGGACATCAAGCTGTAAATATTAGTATGTCTTTTTAAAATATCGCTTCGAATAAACTGGTGGTGGTAGAGTATATCACTTTTATCCACCCTACTAACTTTTAGTTCTACAAAAGCTGTTCGTACCATCACACATCGCCCAGAACTTCTTTCTCTCATCGAGAGGGCATAGTGAAAATGATGGCATGCTGTTCTAGTGGTCAGAAAATGTTATCATTTATCATGACGTATAGAAAGTTTAAATCACTTATAGCACTCGACAAAGATACCGATATTGCATACCCACGTAAGTAATTCCTTCTGCATATGCACGACACGAAATAAAATCTGTCTACAAATATGTACCAATATATCTGCAACAGAACTAAGAGATTCTTGGTAGTTCCCTATGCCTAAATTGTTTTCAAGGTAGTGCTATCATTACAAACACACCGCATTTCAGAAGCTGGTGTAAGACACACACACCAGGAGAGAGAGAGCAGCAGCAAAAGAAAAACAAAGCACTTCTAACGCTGAAAGATGAACGGCTGTATACAGAAGATGAGTGGTCGAATTGTCAACTTCGCAGGATAGACAGTGATCGACCTGATAAGGCAACATATGAGTTCAGTAACCATACTGACATTTGCACTACACAGCCAGCAGTCATCTACTGAGGCAACCCGAGATGGGCAATTCAAACTAGCATGCAGTGTGAACAGTGTACAAGTGAGCATCATGTAAAAACGAATGACGTTTCGTCGGCGAGCATGGTGGTGGTGGTCGTGGTGGTGGTGGTGGTTGTGGAAAGTAGATCCTACCCTATTACAATATGAAGATGGAATCAATTGTTGAAGACATTCCATCTGTAACACCGTCAGCATCGTCAACAGCAAGGGGCCCTGAAGAGTCGCTACAAGCATTACGGTATCAATGTTACTACTGTGGAAATACTTTTAGTAAAAGTTGTAATGTACGCCGACACGAAAGTAGCCATTGCATGTTCAACCCATCATACGAGGTGTTCCACTGTGATAAATAAGATTGTGTGTTTGCCCACAGATATGGCCTATATTGACACAACAAGAAGTGCTAAGGCAATGTTTGTTGCTCATCGGGAAGTGAGTGCAAGTATTGTGGTAGTACATTCGCTAACCACTCCAGTGCCAAATGTCATTAAGAGAGTAACTGCTAATTTTCCATCGTCTACAAGGCTTACCCATGTGATAACTGCGGTGTGGTATATATGCATAAGTGTGTCTTGAATGCTCACAACAGGAATTGCTCGAATGAAGAATAAGTTGAGCGTGTATCAAATATTATATATAACTTAGTATGTCAAGTCTGTAAAAATTAAAATAAAGTGTATAATTTTCTTCTATGTTATTCATTTATCTTAACCCATGATAATATTTGCT
Source organism: Dryococelus australis (assembly GCA_029891345.1). Lineage (NCBI taxonomy): Eukaryota > Metazoa > Arthropoda > Insecta > Phasmatodea > Phasmatidae > Dryococelus > Dryococelus australis. Next base: position 115,601,464 of record CM057000.1, on the reverse strand, counting down.
TGACCTCCATCACTAGGAAAAAAAAATTACCAGCTTTTGTCTGGGTACATATGTTTCCAGATAATTGAAAAGCAGAGTACATACTTATTTGAAATGTATATGTTGTGTTCCTTTCTTATTCATCATAACAAAGTTCATACATTTACTGTTATTTCTATATAAATGGTAAATTCCCGAAATATAACAAATAAAACGAAACATATTGTTACCTTGTACTGTAAAGTTCGATTCTTCTCTTAATGGAAAGCACATGGGTGACTCGGCTGGTTTACCACCCTGGAGCCTAATGCGTCTCTCTCTCTCTCTCTCTCTCTCTCTCTCCCCTTCTCTCTCTCTCTCTCTCTCTCTCTCTCCTCTCTCTCTCTCTCTCTCTCTCTCTCTCTCTCTCTCTCTGCTAGTGTTCTGTACCATCCCTTCGACTTGCCGAGACACACACATGCCCGCGCTGCCGACTGACCACCTGGACTGACTTACAGGTTCTCACGATGTTAGTTGACCGCACAACATCGGCTGGGTTGGATATGTTCCGCTGCTAGTGATGTGAGTGTTGGCTGTACGCTAAATGTCATGGTTTCGTTTCAATCGGTTCATAAGAAAGACGTTTGCTATTCTGTTGTACTAACCAGGATGGTATGGTCTAGTCTATCTTCGTTTAACACACAGTGTACAGCACCCGATGCTTGTATAATATATGATGAGCTGGTTGGTAAGTGCTTATAACTATTATCCTTTACATTTTGCATCAATGTGTAGCATTGTTGTTCTAATCGCAATTGTGCTTCTCGGCTTCGCGAAAGTCTTTTTTAGACTAACGTGATGTACAGCGCTCGATGCCCGCACAGTATACACTGATTGTTAAAAGCTTATAATTGTTTGCGTTTACAATGATTTTTCATATTTGTTGGCATCAGTGCATATCAGTGTTGTCTCCCTTTCGTGACTAATGGTTGTACTCTATGTTGTTTTGTGGCATGCTTAGGAGCACAGTCCTTACCAGTAACGTAATGTGTATCGTAATTGATGCACTGTACTCATTTATTAAGTTGGCTCTTGCGATCATTTGTTCTTTCTCGAGTTGGCGCTATAGCAACATTGATATCACTATTATGGACTATAGCTCCACTGTAATATATATATATATATATATATATATATATATAGTCTCAATATTACATTTTGCTTGTGATGTACTTACGTATATACCAGTCCTTTATTGTTTGTTATGTGATTTTTCCTGTACAGGGTTGTGTTATATGTTGCACTATGATCCCCCAGACCTCGCATATGGCTGATGGTGTTTATTTATACTAACATGTAGATGTTTTAATGTAACCTGTGACTGTGTATGTCTTGTTAGCAGTACAATTGTTTACCCCTTTATTTCTTCGATATATATGGCTGGTTGTTAAGGGTTACCCATGCTAATGGTGACTCAGGTAGCCGGCCATTGTGTTGGACTAGCAGTGTTTAATTATATTACGATATATCAGTTTGACAGTTTCCTGCGACTATGTACATCGTGCTGGCAGCGAATTTGTATAGATCTTGATTTTTTTGCATATAGTTGTTTGTTGTATGGTATCCTTGCTAACATTTATTTATGTATATTTTCACATTTATATATACAGCCTGGATGTCGTTTGGCGAAGGAAGGCCAGCTGCGCTGAAGGAGATCCAAACTGTTATAAACCTGCAGTAGCACATGGCAAGGGAAGTGGTGGGTGATTGTCGAGTGTGTGCAAGCTGACGCATATGTCTGCTATTTCAGAACCTACACTGCTGCATGCAACAGTTAATTTGCGACGCACTGATATGTATAAATTTATTTTCTTTATATGTGTGGATGGTTGATACATGTTCCCGAACTTCAAGGGTCTGAAAATGCTGACCAGCTATGCTTATACCAGGGCTTAAGGCCTACATGTCGTTATCTCCTTGATTACTGTCGGAAGTGGTGTCTGTCGTATGAATTTGGTGATCTTAGCTTCTGTGCGTGGGAAATGTCGGGCAACTATGCTTATAAAGGGGCTTAAAGTATACTTGTCCGCACCACCCTGTTTTCGTTTGAGGTGATGCCTAAGATATGAATTTGGCGATTATAACTTCTGTGGGCGGAAGATGGCAACCAAGTATACTTATATGAAAGCCTAAGATGGATTTGCTTTGTAGTCCTTTTCGTGGTCGGAAGTGAGGCCTATGTTATGAATCTACTGACTGTATCTTAAACAATTTGAAAATTACAACAAACTGTGCTTAAAAGTGGGCTTAGGCCATACTTGATTCTGCAGTTATTTTCATCATTGGGGGTGATTCTTATGTTATGAATTTTGTGGCTGTATCTTAAACAGTTCGGACATTACAGCCAACTATGCTTATAAGTGGCCTTAGGGTGTACTTGATGTGCATGCAGTGTACTCTGGGCTAGCATACATGGGCAGGCTTTACTTCGTTCCATGCAGGTGGAATGACAGAGTATGAGACCATCCCTGCCAGGATGCCAGGTGAAACGAGACAAGAAGGGATATGAGAAATCCCACGAGTATGACAGCTCGTCCCCTCTCCCCCAGCCAGTAGCCAGGTGGTGGTGGAATGCATGCAGAAGTGCACAAACTGAAGAGGCATGAACACAAAATCGAGAAGCACACAGCACACAGCAGGCGGAACAACGTTCGCCGGGATCAGCTAGTTTTATATATAACTTTTACACATATAGATTGTGCGTGCATGCACGATGCCTGCAATTGTTTCCTATTTGTATATTCCACATTAAAAAACATCCTCTTTTTTCTCGATGACAAGCCTGGCGAGTGCATAGGCCGATGAGAGTATATACGTTATTTATTCTTCTTACACTTTCCATGCAATGTTGGTCGTGTGGTCTAGACGCTGGACTGGCAACCGAAGGGTGGTCGGATCGAAACCACATGCCTCCATCATTTTCTCAGTTCTGAAACAGCTACCAACTAAAAAATTCCCAGCGCTTCTGGCGCCACCATTTGCAAGCGATGAGTGAACCAACACATAAAATGGCTGCATTGATACCAGCGCTCCTAGTTCCGAATGTTCGAACCTCCCCCACTCTGGTGGCCAGTGCGGGAATCAGAGATGGCCGCCTACAGTATCCAACTGGTAGCAGATGTGGGAAATTAAAAATTGAAGACGTAAAAAAGCAAGAACTTAGCACACTCTGGTGGTAGACATCGGATATAATGGACAAGAGAGGTGGGAGGGAATGAGAGCATGAGAAAAAATTACAACTGAATGACAGATCATGAGAAAAAAGAAGAGGAATACTAGAACGCAAAGATATTGGAAGAAATGATAGAGCAGGAGGGGAAATAAGGGGAATTTTGAGGGGAAAAAAGAGAAATTCAAGATGGTCGCCATTGGCCAGGAATGACACATCAGGGGAGGGGGGGTTGCGGCATGATGTCATCCAAGAAGGCCGCCATCGTGTCCGCTCATCCACTCTCTGCATCCTCCCGGGTAAATTCCTTATTTCTATCTACTTTAACGCATTATAATATTTTATTAAAGAATTCAGAACAGTTTTTACCTTCACTGCTAGTCATTTCACTTACTATTTATAGTAAAAAGTTCATTTAAAAAAAAAAAAATTTTGGATTTCAATTTCAATTTTTTATTGAATAAAAGAATTTATAATGCTATTCTTTTATTTTGTATTACAAAAGAATATTTATTTTGCTATTATTGATTGATTTGTTTTTGCAATTTACACATAAATATTTGTTTACGATTTTGTTTATAACATTTTAAATCGTCTATCTGCATTCACTGTTTACTGATCTATTTTTAAAATGCAGTTAACTGTGAGAGAATGTGTCCTATTTTGGGAAATTATTTTCTTATATACATTTAAGAGGTAAAGTTCTATGTTAAGGTCAAGATCAAATACTAAAATGTAATTCTGAACATAAAAGATTGTCTCATTTGTGCGGGCAGGAAAATTCCGTGAATTCATTTCACAAGACAGACGCGAAACACGTGTAGCTTGAAGTCACCTGTGGCGATTGGACCTTAGGTTATTAGGCACTCCCTGAACGATTCTGCGCCAATAGTAGACATTACAAGAAAACAGGTAGCGAATAACATAATGCCAGGTGTGGTGTAACACTGGCTACTCTCTGGGCAGCATCCAATTAACAAACATCTGTGACTCGAGTGCATACAGGACTGTGGAGTCTAGCCTACAGGCCATTGAACTCGCACAATTTCCCTGTCCCTGCTTATTAGAACCTATTGCTTTACTTATTTATAAATTAATTAATATTTTGAAATTAAATGTAACTGTTTTATTTGTAATTTAGTTAAAAAAAATTGTTCTTTAATTGTTTAAAAATATCCTATTTACGATTTATTAATGAAGATGCCTGTTCTATTTACTTTTGGTTTTATACCATTTATCAACTTAATCTGTTGTGGGTTACCAGTATTCTGTTATTCTTTGTAGGGAAATAGATGTGGTGTGTTGTTTTCTTTATAAGTATTTTTTCATTATTTTTCTTGTTTAAACAATCTGGGGTAGAAAGTTCATAATACTTGTAACTGGTTTTAACAGTTGTAACCCAAATAACAGACCAGTGTGAAAGTTCAAAAATTAAAGGCGCTGCCTGTTTTGAAATCAGTGAGAATTTGGGATAGAGAAATATATGTTAATGAAATTCGGTTATTCGGAGTTCCTCCTAAATATAGATATATACCCCCAGAGACTTTATGAATAAAAAAAAATACTCGCTTCTTTGCTGTCGAAGCCTTTTGTAACCATGTATAGCCTGTTTCCTGGAAGAATCAGAAAACTTAATAATTAAATAAAAATTACTGAAAAACAAATTTTTATATTTGCCTCGATATAGAGCTTGGTAGTATCATTTCTCAAACATAGGTTTTTTTTTCTTTGTTTCCTTTATCAGCAAAAATAAAAGGGAGGGACAAGATTTTCTGCTCTGATCTGACGATTTGCAGGGAAACGACACATATCGACAAGCATTGACATGCCAAACAATGCTGCCATTTACCAATAGAGAAAAAATAGTGGTCATTGGTCTGGGAACTAACATGGGCGTTATCTGAATAAGGATGTAACACACCTGAAAACGCGATTATTGAGGCTGAAGTCACCACACCTTCACCTCTGGACATCAAGATTCCGTCTAACCTTCTCAGGTCAGTTATGCACTGGGCAGTTTTTAGATTATGTTGTAATTTCATTTATTATTTACTGTGATGTTGATTCACTAAGTGTTAATTATATGGCAGTATTCCTGTCAAACCTTTTTACGCACTGCTTAAGGTTCCCGTCTACCTGGAGCTTCTACTCGCGTTTGAGCGATAAGGACGACACTGCCACGCGCATTAAGAGCGGGATGGACCCCGTGGGAACCCCGCGGGCAAGGTCAAGAAGCGAGGGAGCGATACGGGCGACACTAACACGCAAGCCTAGTGCATCATCGCTCCTACGCGCAAGGCGTGCAGTGTTTCCGTTGTGACGCTGTACTGTGCAAATTAGATATGTAACAGTGCGGTTTTATTACACGCGATGAAAGTCCACAGATTAAGCTACGCCCGTATCTTTGTACTTTTCTCTTACCCTTAATGAAACAGCATAAGCAAGCTTTAAAAATTGCGATATTTGACCATTTGCATGCATTTTTTCTCCAAGAATACACTTAATATGACAAAAGAAAAAAAAATATCCGCACAGATAATTGTTTTTCTTCATATATATTTTCTTACAAAAAAAGTAGAATTTACAGAACGTTTTTTTACCGAGATACACGTGCTTGCGCAAATAACTATTTCACAAAAAATACGGGGGTCCATCCCACTCTTAAGCACGCCACCGTCACAAAGCGCAGGCTCTGAACTGACGTGCAGTGTTGTCGCACTGCGTGCACCTGTCGGAATCTCTACGGTGGATCATTTTACTGGTGGAACGTCTGTAGGAAGGATCAATGCAGGACCCTCGAGTAGTTTTGCGTATATACGACGTGTATATTTTGAGATACGACGCTTTGGAAAAGCCGTTTTTAGCCATTTTGTAGTTTTTAAAAAATGTCGTTTCTAATTTTGCGTATAATGTCTTGTAAGCACTCAACAGCCCAGGTGTGAAGAGTGTGTTTTTTTCTCTTTTTTCGCAGATCAGCACATTAGACGCACGTTTAACAGTTTCGCAGAAAAAAACGTGAATTACTAACATACTGTAACGCAGTTCAAGGTGCAGGTAGGTGGGGTCCTTAAGGTAGTATACACAAATCAAAAGTCAAGCAGTAAGATGCATACTTAAGAACCGAAAAGTAAGCGCACATAAATTTAGTGTACATAGCCAACTCCTGCGATCATAATGTCTAATATTATTTTTCCCAAATGATTTTGTATATTTATCAAGTTACCATTTCGTGTAGCGAAACTTGCTGAAAAAAATAATATTTCTTTCAGTGGCAACTATTCTCCTGATTTTGGTAAGCGTGTCAGAAAAGCGAGTAATTAGTCTGATTTCATGTCACTGATGAAACATGGAAAAATTCAAAAGTTTGCGATTGAAAGAAAATTAACGTATAGGCCTACCGAATAGTACTGACAATAATTTCCCCGTTAAAATTTGAACTCACGCACGTTATCAAGATATAAAATTTCAGGAGGTTAAGTGTCTAAATTCATTGTTTGATATCTCTCCCCAATAGTGAAAACCAAACACAATAAGCAAATAGAGAACACATTATGTTAGTCTTAAGCACTTTGCCTTTATTTTAAAAAAAACTATAATCTACAACGCACAGTAAAGTATACTTAAGCGAGAATTTTTTTTGTCCTTATCAAACTGCTTGTACTCAGAAGTACCTACTATCGTCATCCGCGAATCGCTTAGAAGTAGTCTGTCTTGTACATTACTTAACTGCATTACGCAATTTTAACCGACCATTCGATGATGTACTTTGCACGAAAGTCAGAGAAGTGGCCGATATAGACGATCTTCGAATCACAAATCTGTTCGTATCACTCTAACAACATCTGGGCGGGGTCGACGTGCCAACAAAACCAATGCCATTCTAGGAAACTCGAAACTCTTAGAGATAGCGTCGTCTAAAGCTTTTTGCCACAAAAACTACTGGAGATAAAAATGTGCTATATACAGATTATTGCTTCACATTATTAAAGTACAGCATTTCTGTACGCATTAAAAATATAAACATCGTATTAACTTATATATAATTACGGCAATGTACTAGTAAAAATTGTCCAGAAATTTCTGTAAAATGACAGACAATTCGTTTTTTTCTTAAATAACTGACTTTCTGTAAATTTTTACAAAACCTTCCGTGAATTAACGTAGACCTAATTTCTCAGTAAATTTGGTACTAGATATTCGTGTATTTCCAAGTTATAAAAGCGGATTTCGAAAAAAAGAAAAATGTTTAATTTTATTTATGCCGGTGTTTACAAGTTCATGAAAACAATTTTTCAACGTTGAAGAAAATATAAAAAATATTTTTCCTCGAGCGAAATTTGAACATCAATGTAAAATTTCACAGTCCGTGACTGTATGTTGATTTAAAAGTAAAGTATAAAACTCTCAGTTTCTTGTAATGTCGGAGTGTTATTGTACTGTTTGCTAATTGTTGCAGGTTGTTATTCAAAACCCCGTTGTGCACCACGTGTTAAAACAATACCTGTGAAGGAGGCCACGGGCGAGTTTTGTAAACTAAGAAACCATAACACCGAGCCGGAGTGGGATGTCTAAACTGCTATAGCAATGTGCAGACAACACCTGGAAATGTGGGTCCAGCAAACATCAGGACATTCACGGATAATCACAACAAACTACAAGCAGACTCCGCGCCTCTAGTGCACAACGGGAGCCAATCGCAATGCACTACGTCAATCCACACAAGTGGAGGGGCGGGAAGAGCAGACTGAGCTACGAGGAAGGACATCGGGGCAGTCGGCGATTGTCAAGAGGCGAGGTCAGCTGCTAGACCAGGTGCGGCGACGCCCTACCTCGGGGCGGAGAGGCCAGAGTGTGAGGCCGAATGAGTTCCTCCTTTATCATGCTCTCTCTCTCTCTAACATAATTAACTTCCTTAACATCCTTTCCTCCTTTGGCCTTATATCTAAGATTATACGTAACTGTTTTATATAACTGCTGGAGATGGAAATACTTTATTTACTCTTTCTGTAAGTCATGTTTTTCTTAGCTTATCCTTCTACATAATACTATAATTTCTTTTCATGTTCTTATCATGAGTGGAGTCAGCTCACAACAAGGTGACACGTGCTACTCTCTGATGTCTGAATGAGTGGGGTTAGATGGCGCTAACAACCTAATTTTCTACTTACAGAGACAAAGAGAAGAACACTAGCTCAGGCATTGTTCGTTCCCAAAACCCGAGACTGGCGGGAGACATTCCGCATTTCGTGCGTGCGAAGCTCAGTTCCGTTTTATGCTACACTGTAAAAAAAAAAAAAAGTTGTAATCCTACACAAAATGTACTGTATATGGCAACAGAGTTTCCATCAACATCAGTGTAAGTTTACACCAACCATGTTCACGTGTTTTTACTTTTCTGTCACGGTAAATATGCCATTAAAAAAGCAAAATAATAAAGTTCCTATATTAATATAAGCTGTCGTGTCACACAACACGAACTACTAGAGAGAAAACGCATTTTAAACGTTTGTGTAATTTTACACTTTGGCTGGTGTCAATTCTTAGATTTCGAAAAATTGAACACAGGAACTACGCTATATCCACCTTTTTTTTTTTACATTTACATATTACTTACTGCGCCTTCTGCGCCTTCCGGTGTCCGGTAACAAGAGTTTACTACCTGAAAATTCGCCAGCCTTTACAGGATTAGAACCCGCGACCGTCCTAATATCAGCCACGAGTAGTAACCAATAGACTACCAATAACTTACGATTGGCGATCATAGTTATCAGGGAATAATACGTTTGGATCGTTGTGTGGTATAAGAGCCAATTTATACAAGCAAGACTTGGTAGTGTGTTTGGCATCATCTAATGTCTTCGAATACTGCTCGTCGTTTGCAAAACACGTTTTCTTTCCCCGCCATGATTATTCTCACTGGATGATACAAGTGATACAGAGGAATTCCTAGTAACCGTGTGACGACTGAGATGTTCAAACCAATCCATCCCTTTGCGCGGTCATTAAATAAAACTAAATTTTTTGGCTGACTACTCAAGCACCCTAGTCTAGCTGTACTTTACGTTCGTAATAATGCCACTCTCGCTCAATTTTTTTAAAATAAATGTACACGCATTTAGTCGTTGCAAAAGTGTCCCATGGAACAAGTAGTTGTAAAATGGGGACTCTGGGCCAGGAGCTGGTGGCTGGGGAGCCGGGTAGCCGCGGCCGCCATCTTGAATGACGCCATTTTCGCACAAATTCGTACAGAAAATGGCCAAATTCGCGGGAAAATTCCCTTTTACCCTCAAATTTGGCACTTTTCAGACCGAATTTTCCCCTTTTCACTCGAAATTTCCCTTTTTTTTCCCCTCGCGAAAGTGCCCTCGCGCAATGTGGCTGGCAGTTTGCGCAATGTGGATGAATAATGCGGAAATTGAGAAATTCTCCATCCACATTGCGCAAGACTGAGAAATCATGCCTGGTGGCCTTCTTGGAAGCGAATCTCTGCTCTGTCATTTCAGCGCAGGAGTTCCCTCTGCATGCTGCCGCACATGTTATTTCCTTCCTAACTGATGGGGGTTCCAGTGTAGGGGATTGGGGGTGGGGAGCTGGGGATCATGTGGCCATTTTGTTGGCCAGTAAGCCGGAGGCGGCCATCTTGGTGACCAGTACGTCGACGTCGGGAATATTGAAAGCCAGGCCAGTCAAAACTTCTGGAAGCTTCCATTCTACTGAATGTTTCTACTTCCTGCTCTAACAATCTGTAACCCTGCACCCTGCTCAAGTCTGTTCCTGGGACGAGGACTTCCTGCTCTGTCAATCTGGTCCACCATATTGGAAGTCGCACTGACTAGCAAGAATGGCAGCACTGCATAGCAAAATGGCGGGCAATGCAGAACTTACTGCTCTGTCAATCTGGTCCACTATCTTGGAAGTCGTGCTGACTAGCAAAATAGCAGCCAATGCACTGTATAGCAAAATGGTTAAAAATGCACTATCTATTAAAATGGCTGCCAATGCACTGTCCAGCGAAATGGCATCCAATGCACTGTCTAGCAAAATGGCTACAAGACACGCCGGGTATCTTGTAGCCATCATATATCATGTCTCTAGGGGAAAAATATCGTGTTTGCCTGATTTTCTCTTACGCCCGCACCATCCATCTTGGATGTGCACCCCCTGCTCTATAATTCTGGTCGGTGTTCTCTGGGTGCTCCTAACCGAGTTTTCTGTCTTACCGAAAATGTGCACTTCCTGCTCATGCAATCTGTGTGAAGGGGGAGACCCATTCAAAGGCATGCTGCCACCCTCAGGTATAGTATGATATATGCTTACATATAAGCATAGTTGGCTGTAATTTTCGAACTGTGTGAGATACAACTAACAGAATCCTAACATATGCATAACCCTTGATGACGAGAAGGGACACAGGGCCAAATATGACATATGTCTACGAAACCATTTGAGATACAAATATCAAATTATAACATAGGTATAACCCTGACGACGAAAAGGGGCACAGGGCCAAGTAAACCCTATGTCTACTTATAAGCATAGTTGGCTGTAATTTCCGAACTGTTTCAGAGACAACCACCAAATTCATAACATTGGCATCACTCCCGACGAGAAGGGTCGCAGGGTTAAGTACAACATATGTCTACATATAAGCATATTTGACGTTTCCCCACTGCGAAATGGTGAATGCAAAGAGCGCTTTCTAATCACGTGCAGATTTTGACTTAGAACACTTCTTACTCACAATATTGAACTCTTAGGCGGCGCAATTATATCGCAGTGGCAGGATGTGGGTCCTCCACTCTCTGTTGCTCCTGATGGAAATGCTTTCAAGCCCCGTGTTTTCCGACGTTCATGCTGCTACGGTTCAGAAACGAAACGTGAGAGAAAAGAATACTTCGGAGCAAAGATGCGTGTTGGCAGCACTGCATTCTTGAAAATATAAATAAATATGACAGTAAGAAACGTTCATTCACATATAAAATAAAAATACTCAATTTAATAATATGTTATGCATGGATAAGCACGCAGTTGTCAGGGGTACAAATGCAATCAAAATTTTAGGGCTCTCTCTGTAAGCACTTCATGGTGCACCCAAAAATTTCAAAGATTGATGTTTTTCCGAGGAATGCATGTATTTCCGTTTCTGTGTAGGAGTACTATTAATGTAAATGAAAAATGATCTGAGTAATGGTATGTCTTGTGTATGGAATACAAGGTAGCCACATATTCTGTGCGATGGATGTTTGCACTATTCATTAAAACGAAGCTAATTATTTCAGCAAATATAAAAAATAATAAAGCCCTGCTTACCTGCCTACATGCCTAATCACAGTTGCGTGCATAAAACATTTTACTTTGGGAAATGCTGGACCTCGATTTCTAAAAGAAAATACACTCTAAATTTTAAGAGTGTGGTGCCTGAGCGGTTAAACTTCTCTTCTCCCATTGAGGCGACCGTGCTCAATCCCCGGTCGGGTTACCCCGGGGTTATTCGCAAGTGGGAAACGTGCTGGACGATGCCGATGGTCGGCAGGTTTTTCTCGGAGATCTCGTGTTTACCCGCCCCTGCATTCTGGCGCTGAACCATTCTCACCTCCTTTCACAACCTCATCGGCTCTGAAAACCAAGTCTCTTTACGCAAGAGAAATTTATAGCAACTGTTTATTCCGATTTTCGGTACATAATTTTCAGTTAATATTCCACAATTTGTTTATATAGACTTATATATATATATATATATATATATATATATTTACGTGTTTGTAAGGGGTTGCAGCCGCTTCAACGGTACACCCTCACCTGTTGTTAAAACCCGAAGAGGTCGTGACTGGTCTAAAGCTCTAGGTAGGGATGTGTGGCCCGGTGACGGACTAGACCAGGGGGGAGACACTAGATAGGGCTTACAATCGCGTTATTTGAAGTTAGTGCCTGTGGAAATACCAACATAGACATTTTACCACTAGAATTCATGATTTTATGGAACAGACCTGTTTTGAGTCAAAACTATGAGTGTTTTGTATCTCAAACATACTGATTTAACCTACGTATATTTCAGGTGCTGATTTAATAACTTACTAAAACGATTAGATACATTTAATAGCGTTTTGCACTGCTTGTGTAAGATTTATTCTATTCTGTTGGTCACATTTGGAGGTAACGTAAATATTTCAAACACAGAGCTAATATGAACAGCACAGGGATATATTTAATTATTGTCGAAAACAGCATACAGCAACTAAATGGTGTTAGTCAAGTAGGTTCTAATAAAGCAATTTTAAAACTTCGTTCTAGAATCTCTCAAGAATAATGCAAGCTATAAACATACTGTAAGTGTAAAATACTACCCGGTAAGAGCCATAAAAAAAACAATAAGAATTTTTTTGTAAATAAGTAATTTTATTAAACATTGAACAAAGCGTAATTATTAACTACTTCAATGAAGCGTGTTTATTACAAAATAATCATTTAAAAACTATTATTTTTGTTTTATTATACTAGGTGATTATTTTTCGTAACGCGTGTTTGCTGTTGATAATAATCCAGGCACCTACCACCCACCCACCACCCCTGAAAAAGAATTCAAAATAAGATCATTACGACATGGAAATGTCCGCTCTTGTCTCCTTGCTTACTCTGTGGACTAGACAGAAGTAGCGGGCAAGATGCGAGCTGCGGTAATTATCCCCGGGAGGGAAGTGGCGCCAGCTGTTGCAGGCGGATGTGATAATGGCGGCGGGGCAGCCCGCGTTCCTGCCGGAGCAGGTGTACCAAGCCAACAAAAGCCACCCCGCAACCTGCCTGCAGGCCGCCCGCCCCACCAGCCTCGTGGAGCTCCTCGTCATAAAGGTCTATTCTCAATAAAGGGAGCATTTTTTAAATCAACCTATGGAAAAAATCATGGAGTGACATGTGCGTAGTGAAGTTGGTAACGGACGGAAAGTAGAACATATATTAACGTCGAATAAAGAGTTTAATATAACCACTTATAACTTCAATTATTTCTTTCGCGTTCTATTTTTTTAATGCATTGAAGTGCAAAAATGAGCAGATTTGTAAAATATTTACTTTTCTAATAATTTCACAGTTTCACTTGACCGGCGCATGAATAAAGCGATGAGGCACGTGGTAATGTTAATTTTACACGAAACGGAAGAACACACAGCGAGTATATAAGTAGATCTTAATCAGGGCTTTCAAAAGTGCTCATTTTACCGTGAACAACCTATAACTTCATGTGCAAGGGGTACAAGGCTTCGCCATCTTGGATATTTATTTTCGATTACTACCTGGAAACGTGAATTTTGGATGGATTTTTTCGGACTAGGGAATAACTTAGTGCGTTTTCTAAAATCTGTTATGTTCTAATACCGTAGCTATTTTGACCTCTGTAGTCACTTCCACAAAATAATCAATTATTTTACCTCGGCCGTTACTAGTCAGACGACATCAAATGCAAAGAAGCTGTATAAATTCAAGAACATCGAGGAAGGTATTATTCATGCTTTGTCAAGCAAAATTTATAAAACACCTCCTGAAATCGAATTTGTAGCGGAAAATCTATAAAAATAATTCGATAGGGACTGGCAGCCCTTAAAGGTGGACTCCCAAATATCCGTCGCATCTGTCAGTCCCCCGTCCGCTCGGTGATCACGTGATCTTCAACGAATCACAGGGCAACTTTTTTTTCTATCCGTCAATCCGTCAAATAATTCTTAAACTTTAACTTTCGACGGACTGGCCTTATGGCGATACTTCGTAGACACGAATACGCCTTGAAATAAAATGCAAGGCGGTTTATCGGTGCTAATTTATCTTTGATGATAAATTCAGAAATTTTAAACGTAAAATATTTTGAGTACAAATTCTTATAAAGTGAAAAAAATATTCCCCCAAAATATTTCTCTCTTAAAAATGTATTTCCAACCAAAATACACCAAGTGTCCAACACTTCATCGTCGGGTCCCGTCTATTAAAATAGCATTATTTTTTAGATGCTGAGTTGACCTTCCAGCTTTAACAAAGCACGTCTTGGGTGACAAAGACAAACAGATGATGATTACTGCAGCAGAAAAGTTTTAAAATGGAAACAGAGAAGGTAGGATAATATAGTTCAACAAAACAGTTTTTCAGGCTGTTTTACATTTAAAAAAAAAAAACTATTGTCTTTGTGTTTGGTTGTGTGTGGGTTTGTGTCGCATTCTCCCTTAAACATACATTATCAAGTTTTGAACTCTTGCACTAAATTCTTTCGAATTTCTTAGCTTTACAAAAATTAATGGCAACACACTTTTGTACTATTCAACCATATCAAGTGAATATTTTGAAAATTGCGGACTTCTGTGTTTTTTTGGGTGTTATGGCATATGACTGAATGCATACAATATATGTCACTAAAACTTGGCGTGCAAGCATAACCTGATCTGAATAATTATTTAACTCATTAAATAAATATTTTGTCCTCTATTTTGGAAAGTATATACATAAATACACAATGGGTTCACTGCATATTTGGATATTTGGTAAGCACATACAGTAGTGTTATGACAGGCCACCATTAAATATAAGGTTTTGATGACTCTGTTCTGATCAAGGGGTGCAAGACCATTTCTGATACCCTATGTGGCCATGAAACCAAAACAGGTCTAAGTTTTACCAATCGGAAGTTATCGCGGAACGAAAATTCCCAATTTTGCCACCGAATTTCCGGAAAAAAAAATTGTTTGAAAGGTAACCAATTGAGTAAATTAATTTTTTCCCAGGTTGTATTATTTTTTTATGATAATTCTGCCATAACAAATATGCAGTAAACATTTCATAGCCGTAGGGCCAGCCGTTTTAGAAAAAAAAAAAAAAGTCTGAAAAGCAGGTGTTTTTAGTCCTGTTTTAAAAACGAAAAAAAAATTCTATCTTGGAACGTATTAGTGCTAGAGCGGTGACTTTTTTCCCCGAAAGCCCGTAATTTGATGACCAATAACATCATGTAAAACATTGACATAGAGTTAGTTTAGGGACAAAAGCGGATTCATCAAAGGAACTGTGTCTTACAGATACCAAAGGAGAGGTACAGTTGCAAAGTCTATTAGATCATACGGCAGAACGTTTATTTATAGTCCAGTAAACTGTACTTCAAACTAATTTCCCCAATGAATGTAAATATATTCTACAGATGACTCATAAGTGGGGGTATGATGGAAGTTCCCGACATTCTGGTTACAAACAAAAGTTCTCTGAAACACATGTATGTTCTACAGATTCATATGTTCTCACGATTTCAGTTGTATCCTTGCAACTAACGATCCAAATGCAGGATAGTTAAGAGAAAAAAATGATTTGCGGAATCCCAGAACATCCCTCCACAAGATACTGTCGGCCAGTTCGCTTCCGATTTATCGAAGAAACCCCAGAAATCATCAGTAATGAATTCCAGTTCATAGAAAAGCAAATACGACTGCTTGAACCTACAAAAGCGTGCATTGAAAACCGCGAGTATTTAGACACACATGTGTTAATTAAGACAATGGTGGATGGCAAAATATGTAATGCATTGGTGCAAAATCTTTCAGCTCAAGTTTGCTACATTTGTGGAGCATCCTCTAAACAAATGGATAACTTTCAAAACGTAGTGTAAAGAAAAGTGCAGAAAACTGCATTTAACTTCGGCGCATCTACACCACAGGTCCAGATAAGATTATTTGAATGCTTGTTGCGTAAATTTTACAGACTACAGATAAAAAAAATGGCAGGTTCGTGGTAGCGATGTGGAAATGAATGACTTCAGGCGAAGAAAGAAAGAAATAACTGATAGTTTTTGAACCAGAAATGGGCTTGCTTGTTGATGTTGAAGGACAAGGAAGAGTTACAACAAACGACGGTAACACTTCTCGTTGCTTTTTTTTTGAAAATCCAAAAAAAAAAAAAGAAAAAAAAATCTGCTGAAGCTACAGGAGTTGCTGAAAGGCTGATTCATAGTTTATCCGTGATTCTAAAAGCACTCTCGTGTAGATATTATAATGACACACAGGCTTTTAGAAAATATGCGAATGAAACAGCTCAAATGCATGTGAAACTTTACAGTTGGTTCTACATGCCTGCTAGTATACATAAAATTCTTATTCGTGGATCTGATGTAATGGATGACATGATTTTACCAATTGGCCAACTGCCAGAGGACGTTCAAGAAGCTCGACATAAAGAATATCGGCTTTACCGGGAACACCACACTAGGAAAGTGTCAAGAGAAAGTACGAATGAAGATTTGCCGCACATTCTGTTAATAAGTTCTGATCCTCTTATTCCAAGCTTAAGACCATTGCCAAGAAAAAATTTTTATTATCTGTCAAGTGATGTTTTGGAACCATTAACAACTCTTTCTGTAGCAGTGAGTGTCGCTGATGAATCATAAACAGAAAGTGACGTTAGTACAGTGTTAGCATGGGACATAATGTGACTTGAAACTTACGTTTTCGGTAATTAACTTTGTTAATTTCATTTGAAACAATTTGAAAAATATTTAATCCTTCAAATAGATAATGTTGGTTATTTTATTTGTATGGTGTTTGAAAGTAATGTGTCGGCACGAGACTTTCACGCTTATTGTGAAATATATTTAGACTAATCAAAACTGTTAACACATTTTAAGCATATTGAAATATGGTTTTATTATTTTTGTTAGTACGATACATTCGGATATACACTAAAATTGTATTTTATCCTTAACCGTAAGCATAGGAATTAATTTTGTTACTCTGCTACTTCAAAATATAGTGTTGGTATAGGACTTTCGCCCTTACTGTGAAACATATGTTTTAACTAATTAACATTGTTATTTTCGTTTTAAAATAATTTTGTTTCTTGAAAAACAAAATTGTATTGCTTTTGTTAGTGTAGTATTGAAATATAATTGAAAAATTGTATCTGATTCGCTAAACAAAGAATGTTTAATAGTTTTCTTAGTGTGATACTAGGGAGTATAGTGGTGGGAAGAGACTTTCATCCTTACTGTGAAACAAAATATGTTTGGTTCTTTAAACAAGATTAGTTTAGTTATATTTTGTTAGTATTGAATATGAGAATATAAACGAAAATATATTTGATTCTTAATTCGAAAGCAAGGTGTTGCTGGCTTGAGTTTTTCGCCTTTGCTTTGAAACATTTTGTTTCGACACATCAACTGTGTTGATTAAATTTTATACATTTTGAAATATATGTTTCAATTCTTTGACCTAATGATATTACTAGATATGTTTAGTATGGAATTTTGAGATTATATATCACCCAGCTTTACAGTTATTTTTATTTCGATTAATATTACATCATATGCCATTAATATATTACGATAGTTTTTGTATCTTTTGTGTTTTTACATGTAAATATATAAAATAGAGCATACATTAATTTTTCAGCATTATTTAATTTTGCCCCGCTGGCGAAGGGAAATCGACCACTCTGCGGCGGATGAAAGCACAGACTGAAGGACGGGCTACTGACGGTCTCAACGGATGGTTATAACTCCAGCTCACATCTTTTGAAATGAACCTTAGAAAAAAGTCACTGCTCCAGCTTGCATATATTTTAATGGGCGCACCGAGTGACATTCGCCCAGTAGAGTTGGTAACGTTGAATGGAAAGTAGTTCCAAATATGAACGTCGAATAAAACGTGTTAGGTAACCATTTGTGATAACTTTAATTATTTCTTCAGCTTTGTGTTTTTTTTTATGCATCGAAGTGTAAAAATGAGCAGGTTTTTAAATAATTAAATTTTCCAATAATTCCACAGTTTTACTTGACCGACACATAAGGTGGAAGATTACACAATGTGCATACAAGTAGATCGTAAGCAGGGATTTTAAGAGTGGTCAGTTTACCGTGAACAACATTTATACAATCTAGCTTTATTCACTTTAGAGTAAGGATGGCTCTTCTTTGATAAGTGGTATTGCAGTGCTATAAGTTATTCACGGTTAAGTGAGCGCATAAGAAAGTTCTGCCTCGGATCTACTTCTGTTCTAGTTTGGTATCTTTCCGCCGTAAATAAGGCTATCGTTGCCCCGTCTCACTTCATTCATTCATCGCCCAAGTGAAACAGAAAAATTGCTATAGCATATTCGCAGTTTCTATCACACGTTTTGAATCAAACCTTTGAGAAATTACCCCATGTAAGGCATGTTTGGTTTTTCTAAATATGTCATCTACCGTAAGCATTTTATACTTGTGTTAACATGAAATTACGTTATTTTTTGTTAAATGTTACTTTTACTTGTGTTTTGTGTATTTATTATAGTTTATTTATAATTAAAATGAATAAAAACAGAGAGGAAATAGGCGTGTTGGTCATACTATCTATAGGCTGTTCATGGTAAAATGAGCACTTTTGAAAGCCCTGCTAAAAATCTACTTGTATGCACTTTGTGTATTCTTCCACCACATGTAAAATTAACATTGCGGTGTGCCTCATCACTTTATTGATCCGACTGTCAAGTGAAATTGTAAAATTATTAAGAAAGAAATATTTTATAAATCTGCTTATTTTTACATTTCAATGTATAAAAAAACCGAAAGCGAAATAAATAATTTATGTTATCTCAAACGGTCACCAGATCCTTTCTATTCTACGTTAAGATATGAAACTACTTTCCATCCATCGTTACCAACTTTGCTGGGCGAAAGTGACTCGGTGCGCCCACTAAAATATATGCAAGCAGGGGAAGTGACGTTATTATAAAGGTTAATTTCAAAAGTGCTCGCTTTATTTTGAACAACCTTTAGTACGAAATAGTTATCATGAAAATATTATTATTACACTGAGTGCTTACGATTGCGGTGTGGTGTCCCTTTGGTGTAATTTTCAAACTTAGTCGATCTTTGTTTACATGAAACGGTGGAATATCCTGAAAGTAGAACTTCAGCAGGGCTTCAAAAAAGTTGGAAGTAGCCCTGAATGGAGTATAAGAATGTAAATGTGTAACTAATTGGCCAACTCGTATTTTTATACAATAATAATCGCTAACTCCCACGATGATACATTTAAACATAATTCTTATCTATGTCCTCGATTTGCTAGCACTAATAGGAAAAAGACCTAATTATTAGCTTTCTTTAAGAATTTTTCCCAGCTGTCGTTTTTGTTCTTTTGAATTTCTGCTGGGATGTGGTTTGGTACAATAGTTTGTTCAATTTTCCTTGAAAAATTATCTTTCGGAAAAACTGTTATTATTTACCTTGGGCCCAGGGGGTTCATTTAGGTAGACAATCAGTTGATTTTAATTTGTATATCATACAGTTGTACATTAATTTTATATAGTATTAAGGCCAGTATAACCAATTTAGAACTTACAATTTACTACCGTAGGTACAAAAACAGAGCTATCACAGGACTTTTACAATTTTGTAGAAATTAAAAAAATGCTTAGAAATTTTTAACTGAAAAATAGTTCCAACATATAATATGTACTGTACATGTTTCTTATAGCATTTTACTTTACATTCACTTGTAAATTTATATTTGATAGTTATATGCTAAAATTAACAATTCCTCCTTCCCCGAAATTTCTTGCCTCAATTTGTTACTTTTTAATGTCTCTTACAATACTGCCTACGCGGTTACACTACTGGAAACCCACGCAAATAACTTATAAATATGATCGTTTCAGAATCTTGAAGATATCTCATTGAAGTTTTAAAAAATTTGGCCTATTGGCTGGCACCAAAATTAATTTAATTGTAGGCACTATCCAGTGTCCATAGACGGGGTATATTCGGAACATATTTCTAAATCAGACAATTTTCTGTGATTGTTATTGTATGTAATGACTATAGCAACCCACCGATCTTCTTTGTTCGACAGAGGAAATTTTTTATAGTTTTCATCAAGCTGGCTTGTTTCTGTTAAGTTGCTGACTGGCGCCTTATCTGCAACTTATTGGAAGTATACGTGTGATACCAGAATTGAGATATGAG
This sequence comes from Dryococelus australis, assembly GCA_029891345.1. Classification (NCBI taxonomy): domain Eukaryota; kingdom Metazoa; phylum Arthropoda; class Insecta; order Phasmatodea; family Phasmatidae; genus Dryococelus; species Dryococelus australis. Next base: position 115,581,320 of record CM057000.1, on the reverse strand, counting down.
TCACTGCAGAATGACAGATAACCCAGCTCTCAGTGTTTCAGAGTAACCCAATCATCTAGACTGGTTGGTCTTTAGAATCCTTCCAGTGTCACGTATGTTTTGTCTACGTTAACCCGCCCATTTTCAAAAAATGAAAATATTTCTGTCGTTAACAGATATTTGCGAACTGAAGTATTTATTACAATAACGCCCACTAGGGTTATTATACACTGGAGCCACTAAAGAAAAACAACTTATTAAAAATACAAAATAAAATATTTTTCATGAAGTGCAAATATACCATGACTTTTTAAATGAACATTCACGTGTCTTGAGAATAAACAGTAAAAAAAATCCACATATAATTTAATTTTAAAAACTTCCCAGTTGGTTATTGAGACAAAAATCGTACGATTTACAGAATCGTTACTTGTAAATGTAGACAGTAGGGTGTATATATGTCATGAGAGCCGATGTGGGTGAAACGAGGTGGATATGGAGCAGCATCGGAATACATGGGCGGGGAAACAGGATATCCCCGAGAAAACCCGCTGACCAGCGGCATTGTCCTACACGATTCCCACATGCGAAAATCCGGGAGTGGCCCGGCCGGGGATTGAACCCGGTTCGCCTTAGTGGCAGACGAGCAGGCTAACTGCTCAGCCACCGTGTCCCGGAGTGTTTGTGTGTGTGGGGGGGGGGGAGCAGTGATCGATACAAATAAAGGCAGTCAAAGTGTGTATAAATGTAGGTAGCGAGTGGGTCACCAGCAACCGCAGACCAGGTATGCCTGTACGCGGTTGCGAGCGAACCGCCGGCAAACCGAGTGTGTGTAAGAAGAGTTCACACGGGAGAGAATTAGAGGGAGAGCTGTAACGCAATGCAGTTACCAGCGGCCTGAGTAGCTTATGCGTGGGCAAGTGTGTGTGGGAAGAGAGAACACTGCAGTGGGGGAGAGTGGTGATGTCGGACAGGTACAGTTGGACCAAGTATACTTGTGCGCATGTAGTGAGTGAGCCGCCAGCGGACCGAGTTAATCAGGAAAGATAACACAAGGGGGTAGGAAAGAGCTTGATGTGGGTCAGCTACATGCGGACGGCGGACCGAGTGTGTGTGGAAAGAGAACGCAGGGAGGAGGGAGACAGCTGTTGACGTGGTGCATCTACGGCGGATCAAGTATGCCTGTGTGCACAACCAGCAGAGCGAGTGAACCTGCAGCGGACCGAGTGTGTGTGGAAAGAGAACGCACATTGGGGACAGAGAGTGTAGAGGGGGGGGGGGGTGGTGGGTTATCTAGGTACTGGTGCACGCAGCGGCGGGGCAGCTGCCCTCGTGTTATCACTGGTCGTAGGCACAGGTGCGAGAGACGTGGCTGCTTATCTTCGCAGCACACCTGGCCGCCCGCCTTATCCACAGATAGTGTCAGGAAACACGCGGGTCTCAGTTACACAATTGCCTCTCCACAAGGCCTCTCGAGCGCCATGACGCGGCGGCTTCGCCCGCCATCTTGCCACGCACCAGCTTCATCCTCTCGCTCGTAAGACACTTCGTTATCATAATCACCAGCTATACTCTGTTTACGGTTACTTCCTACTTTTCTGAAGCCCTGCTAAAGTTCTACTTCAAGGATATTCCTCCGCCTCATGCACACAAAGCTAAACCGAGTCTAGAAAATTACACCAAAGGGGACAACGCACCACATTCCCGCGCACTCAGTGTAAAGGCTGTTCACGATAAAGTGAGCACTTTTGAAATCAACCTTAGCAAAAACTCACCGCCTCCGCCTGCATAGACCTTATATTTCAACGGGCGCCCTGAGTAACATGCGTCCAATAAAGTTGGTAACGATGGATGGAAAGTAGTTCCATATTTTAACTTCGAATAAATAATGTTAGGTAACCATTTGTGATAACTTAAATTATTTATTTCGCTTACGGTTGTTTTTAATGTAACGAAGTGTAAAAATGATAAGATTAGTAAAATATTTACTTTTCTAATAATTTTACAGTTTCACTTGACCGAAGAATGAATAAAGCGATAAGGGCGATAGCAATGTTAATTTCACATAAATTGGAAGAATACACAATGTGCATACAAGTAGATCTTAAGCCGGGCTTTCAAAAGTGCTCACTTTACCGTGAATGGCCTATAGTAATATTTTGCATTAAAGCTGTTTATTACTGGGTACTACAAACACACCTACTTTCTCCCTGTTTAATTATTAATAATTAATGAAATATAATTTGTAGCTAAAATATAAGTAACAGTACAATTTTAACAGAAAACAATGTGTGTGTATATATATTTATTTATTTATTTATTTATTTATATTTATATTAACACAATTATAAAATGCTTGTGATAAATGATATATTTAGGAAACAATCAAGCACATAGAACACGGGTTAATTTTTCAACTGTTTGATTCGTGTGTGAAGCTGCCACACATGTTGCCTACCTTCAAGGCTTAACTCCCTAATGTACAGGCGCAGTTCCCTCGCAAACGTATATAGGTCATAGTGGTACAATAACGTGCCCTTTGGGTCATTTGGAAATGCAGGTAATTATCCGTCTTGTAAACTATATAACCTGAGTACATCATTAAATGCGATAGTGGCAGCACCTTTTTTAATAATGATAGGAAATGTCATTCACGAACACCTATTCAGAGGTTTTCTATCTTCTTAGTTATAAATTGTACATATTGGTTTTATTTTGTCTGTAATAATTTCAGACACTTATTATTCTTTCAATTGTAAACCATTTCAATTTCTAGTTTTTAAAGGTGTCCAACTCCGTTGGCAGTCGCTCTGAGTTCAGAGTTACAGATGTCCATTTCTTTTTAAGTTTTCTTATGGAATCGCCTCCCAAAAGGTATGACATACTGGAAGGGAACACGCGTAGTTGCTGAAGGAACAATCGACGTACAAATAGTCCATTCGCGGTTCCTGCGCCCATTTTGAACCAACCCTTAAAAAAATTTCGCCATGTATGGCGTATTTAGTTATTTCCTGAATCTGCTAAGGACCACGAGCCTTTAATACTTGTGTTCATAAAAGTAACTTTTTTTTCTGTTAAGTTGAAATAATATTTATATACTATACACAAATTACAATTCATAATTTATAGATGATATAAATAAAAACAGTGAGAAAATGTGTGTTGGGAACGCCTGGTATAGGCCGCTCACGGTAAAGTGAACACTCTTTGACACTGTTTTATCAGACATAATAACCAATAAATACACGCCATAATGGTCTTGGACTTTTAGTTTTGGGTATGGTGCATGTATACACTGTGTTTATTACTCACATGGCAGGGTTTACAATAACAAGTGATGGAAGGATATAAATTGATTGAAAGGAAAACGTAACTAGTTCTTCATATGTGCTCATTTTTATCTTCATCAGCCTATAAGAAATAGTTCTCATCCAAATTATTATTACAACCGAGTGCGCACGAATGCGGTGCATTGTCCTTTGGTGTAATTTTCCAGACATAGTCAAGCTCAGTTTGCACGAGACGGAGGAATATCCTGGAAGTAGAACTTTAGCAGGACCTCAGAAAAGTGTGGAGTAACCGTGAATGTATTGCACTAGCATGCTGGTCTGTTTTGAAGGAAGTGTCCTCTCTGGTAGAAGTAAAGATCCTCTATGAGATCTATGTTAACAGTTTGTTAAAGGAAATATCACAAACACGAACACGTCATATGTTTTGTCCTTATCACTATCTACTTTTCACAATATTGCAACCATGTTTATTCGATCTATAAATAGCTGATCGCATTAGTTAATGCAAGAAACGCATTTTAAACGTCCTATTGCAAACCAAATTAAATTACTAGTTTTTCTTACAAAAAAAAGTTCCCCTTACATCGCACTGAATTTGAATAATTCAGGCCAGTTAATGGGGATGCCTCAACCAACGACACCGTAAATTGACAATTTACCAGCAGGGGGTATCTACAGAAACATAGGTGCGCTAATAGTCTTTGCAGTCTGTCTCCTCACCTCACCTTCTCATTCCTGTGATACGTGAATGACCAGAGAAGGAGAATGAGGGTATCACAGTAGTTTTCCTGTTGTTACCTGGACATGTGGGTATTACTAAGGACGAAGCAGTCGACACAGAAGTCTCACACCTTATGGTCTTCGAATCGGAACATAGAGTTGAAAGTTGGTGAGAGTCGGGAGTCTGGGTGATTGTGCGATGTTAAGCGATAGACGACGAGCTAGCAGAGCAACGAGTAGCACCAGAAGTGACTAGTGGGAGGAAAATATTATATTGTGAGCATCGGCGCTGCGAATAGTGCAACTGGCAGGCTGGACTATTGGACTGCATGCGTGAGTGTAAGACATTACAGATGATGGCAACAGACAGAGTGAACATGTATTAAGGATGAACGTGAGTTAATTGACAATAGTCAAACGGAGACATAGAGAATGAACGTTTAAAGAAATATCTCAATAGTAACTTCTTTGCTGCAGCGACACTAGACTTTTTACTATGTAGTTGGTCTCATCCTGGCAGGATGGGTTGTCATGGCAGATCCGTCCATGTACTGGACCTGTTGGGACGAAGTGCTACAACTGTACGGAGAAGGCCAGTGTAATCAATCACTACTTCTGTTAAATGGCACCAAGGGACCAGTTTTACAGTGGGGGAGTTTGCGATGGTTTTCCCAGGTAGGAGAATAAATCTGGTTTCCTTCAGGATTGTACGTACGATTTGCCCCTGCTTTGCCCTGGTGTACATTTCGGTATGCTACTGAGGCAATAATATGCAGTGAATATAGGCTAAGAGTAACCATTCCTATGTGATGGCTAGGTCTATGGGAGGTTGCTCCCCTTTCCAACGGCACAAACAGCGAAGTGTTAAAAATGCTCGATTTTATTCTCATTCCTCCCTGGAAGGCATGTTGAGGCCGACGAGTCCCATTAGGGGAGGGATGAGAGGCCATAAACATGGCTAATAAATTCACTCCCAATGGTGGCCCCATTTGACAGTCGTATAAAAAGATGACAAATGAAGTGTCGTTGCCAACAACTTACGTCCTTGTAGTCTGTGGTCTGTAAGGGCATGTAGTTTAGTATCACCCTTTGAGGTCAAAAATATGTTTGACAGTGCAAGGGGGGAGGAGGACACACAGTCGCAGCTTTCGAGAAAATAAGAATGAGATCAAATTGTGTTGATTGGAAGATACGTGGACTGCTGGTAATTACGGTGTTCAATGGGCCAACAAAAACAGTTCCCTGCTGACGAGAAGACCATTGTTCGTTGAATAGGTACACCAGTAAGGGTATAATTTGGTGTTCTGATCTGATTGATGTCCCAGATAGATGTGTTGTATGAGCTGATAACAGTGTCACCAATGTGTGGCGAGTAATAAAAAGAAAGATTTACTCACAACAGCTATGCTAATTCTGATGTTTGGCACTCGTGACCTGGCCAGTACATTAAAAATAGATTATTTAAATGTGAGAGTAAAACAATTCATTCCATCTCTACTGCACTGCTCCAATTGTCAGGAATAAAGCCACCCATCAGGAAACTGCAGGAAGTCTGCATCTTGTCCAAAGTGTGGAGAGGCGCCACATCCTGATAAACCACAGTGCATGAAACCATTGAAGTGTGAGTTGTAAAGGAGGACATCCTTTGTGGTCTAAGTATTGCCCTACCTACCAAGAAGTGCATAGCATTCAAGAGATCAGAGCAATCAAATAAGTGTCGGTGAGGCATGGCAATGCTTCAAGGCCCCACATGGCCCTCACCCTTCAGTGCCATACAGCATTGTTGCTACTGATTGACCACTGACCAAAAATGCAACTGACCAGACTGTTGCTGTGGTTACATGCAAGTGTCTGTGCATCATCCAAAACTACAGCAAGTTGAGACTATCCGAACTGCAACAGTTGGTACACAGTGTGGCCCAAATACTAAAAAAGGTTCAATCGAAAACTCTTATATCCTCAAAAAAAGCTGCATAAGTTGCACCCTAATTCCGAGACAAAGCAGTCTCCATCTCGCCCTGTCACCACTGACATTGAAGATGGCACAGGCGACTCATGCAGACTCTTCTTATGACCTGTATGTAGCTCTCAAACCAATAAATAAGGGGGAAAGTAAAGAGAACTTGTCCACACTGTGACGGTGGGTCAGGGGTTCGGATAATGTAGTGGCGGATTGTCTATGAAGGATGTTTTTTTTCGGAAGAATTCGAGGAGTTTGAGGAAGTAGGCGAGGAAAGTGGGGAGATTGATAATGATGAGGGAAAGAGTGAATTAGTGTGTGCTGTGGTGGAAGACCTGGAGAAGGAAAAGGAGGAATCCTGTGAGCTTCACTTTGTAAATGTTTTACAACTCTTCCCCAAGTTATTTCGAGATCTTTCCACCTATCAACAAGCAGATCCTGAATGCCAGGATCTTGTGAAGGAGATGCAAGCAGGTAGAGGTGAATATATCATGTTTAAGGGGTTGTTGGGGAAGAGATTAAAAGGGGGGAAATTTGTTATTTTTTTTGCCCACAGATTTGAGGAAGATGATTTTCAGTTATTATCATGAATGTATGTTTGGGGGTCATGTGGGCGACACCGGACTATTGCACGAATCCAAGAACTTTTCGTGTGGCCTGGAATGAGGAAGGAGATAAAGGTCAGGCCTGTGAGGGGTGTTAATTTGTGAAAGCCCGCAGTACCCAAGCTGTGGGGAAGTATTCTATGATGGTTGCCAGGTTCCCCTGGGAATACGTGTACATTGATATTGTGGTCCATTACCAAGGAGCCTTTCGGGTTTTGTGTACATTCTTGTGGGGCTGGATGGTTTCACAAAGTTCGTGTTCTTTTTCCCCTTGCGGTCGATCAAAGCTGCAGAAATATTCAAGGTGTTGAATATGAGGCTTTTTCTCCTTATTCGGGTCCCTGGAATATTTAGTATGTGACAATGCAACCTACTTTAATTCGGGGGAGTTGAAGAACTTGTTGTTTAGTTGAGGAGTCAAGTTGGTTTTCACTGCACCGTACCATCCTCAGGCCAACACGGTGAAGCGATACAATCGGAATTTGAAAGTGGCTTTACGGATATTCCAACAAGGATCGCAGAGGAAGTGGGGTGAAGTACTAAGCTATCTGGGTTTGTGTTTCAACAACGTAGTAAGTGAAGCCACCAAGTACTCCCCTGCAGAGCTGTTTTTTGGGCCAAGGTTGCTGCACTGTTTGTTGAACTCGTGGTCTTTGAATGGCCCTGAATGGGATACCATGGATGTTAAAGAAGTAGATAAGTTGTGTGGAGGAAGTCACTGAAAAGTTGAAGGGTTATCATGAGGTACTGAAGAAAAGATACTATTCAACGAAAGGAAAAGTTCCCTTTAAGATAGGATCTGGTGCTGGTAGATGCACATTTTTTGTCTTCAAAGGTAGAGTATTTTGCAGCCAAACTAGCCCCAAAATGGGCGTGGCCATACCGAATTGTGTCGTTTCTCACACCCATGATGCTCCTTCTGGAAGATCCACAGAATCCGTATAAAACCCAGAAGGCTCATGTGAGCAGTGTTGAAAGGTTCAATATTTGATTGTGCCCTGTGGTTATGTTGGATGTGCCCTGTTTTAATTGATTTTTAAAGGATGTTTTTTTTAAGGGATGTTTTTTTTTTTTATGTTTTAAAGGGAGAGTATGTGACCGTGGGTCCGTCACTGGTTTGTAATCAATTGTGAAAATCCCGTGTATTTGTTACATTATGACCACATGAACCCTGGTGGCGGGACCAGCCCGCCGAGCGTGTGTGTTCTGCAGGTTACGAGATGATCAGGGATCAGTCTTCGCGGACGCTGGCCTGCTATCATAGGTCGGCATTTTCCCACGCTGGCCGAAAATAATGTCTTAACTGTAGATGGAGCGCCGATCGCCAGTATACGCGGCGCTGAGGTCTGGTCTCTGGGAAGAAGTAGGCTCAAGGAGGGGATGCGGAGCGGTATAAATACGGGTGCACTGGCTATGATCGAGGGCTTCGTCGGCCCGCCAAGTACGGGGCTCTAGCTGGCGAGTGGAATCCGCCCTAGAGCAGAAGAGAAGCTGACTACAGTGTTGAAGTTAAATATTGGTTTCTTCGGAGATGGTAGTTGTGGGACTTAGAAAATTTTCTCTTCAAGTAGTATTCGTGTGTCGAGACTTTGAAAATTGCGTGTCTGTTGCAGTAGAGAACTTAGATTCGGGGTCAAGTGTGTTTGGACTTGGAAAATTTCGCTTCAAACAGTGCTCGTTTGTCGAGATTGAAATTTTCTTGTTAGCGGCAGTAGAGGACTTAGGAATATTCAGGGCGGAGTGTGAGTGAACTTATAAAATTTTTGTCACTTATAAAAATTCTGCCCAGAAATGATTTGCGGACTTATAAAGGTTACACTTGGTAGTGTGATGACACTTTGTAATCCTGCTTAGTTGCAGAAAATAACTTAAGGAAGATGAGTCGGTGGGACTCTAGAAAAAGCTGTAGTGCGCCGCATGGATTTGAAATTAATTTGCTTGGCCAGGGAGTATTGTGAAGTTTTTTGGAAGGAACTGTACATGCAAGTTTTGCGCTCTTACAGGGTCGTATGGACAAAGCAAATTCAAGTGAGGCTTGGAAGCAGGATGTGACCTGGAAAAGGGACGTTTTGTTTAAGCATAAATCTAGTGACTGTGTGAGCGGACATTGGACGTGAGCGAATGCGTTTATACGAGTAAAAGCAGAACTTGGTCTGATCGTGGAGCACAGCTGAAAATTGGTCGTTTTACCCCAAGAACTTTGGCAGTTGTGTTTTGTGCTATCCTGTACGGCAGCTTCATGAAAGTAAGATTTGAGTTCGTGCCCAGCGATTCCGTGAAAGTGCTTGAAGGTCGTCTGCTTACTTCGGGAGGGGAACTTTAGGAAGAGGAGCTAGTGCCCCAAGCTCGACAGGTCGTACGAAGTGGGGAGTTTAGGAAGTTCCCCAGACCAAAGACTATTACCTCGGTGTTTTGTGGTGTTTTTGGGAGTTGTAATAAATACGATAACAAAGAAAACAAAGGAGAAATTCGGTCAGGAAGAGGATGCTACTATTACTGTAATGTTACTGGAAAAATAACCAGTTTCAATGTATGGTATTTTGTATTGCATTTTTTAAAAAAGGAGTTCAATATATTCTCCTGAGAAGAGTGGGTTTAGTATTGTGTGACGATTTTGTAACATTCATTTAAAATGTGTTTAAAAATGCTTTTAGGCAAGTTATTGCTGAGTTTATTGTAAGTGCTCGGTGCACATAGGAAATTAATTGAAGTTAGGGCATGGGCGTGATATTTGAATTGACCAATGATTGTTAATGATTCTGAAGACTAAATATTATGAAAATATCTTGTACGAATATTATGAATACCAAAGTAAATAATTTGTGAAAACGAAATTGTTTGGGCGGTGTTCTGAATGCTGGTAGTGTTTGTGAACCCTTCTCCCAAAACTACATGCAAATTTTGAGTCTCGCACAAGCTGCCTAATCTAGCAACAAATTTCTGAACCTTTTTTTCTGATTATGTGTTTTGAGATAATTAATGAGACCCCATCCTTCTTCTTTCCCTGAGTATAAGCTAGGGCGAAAAGGGAGAGATGGAGGTAGTGGTTGGGCCACCAATGTCGAGGCATTGGAGACGGGGGGGGGGGGGGGGGCTCAACACATACGCCTTACCTTTCCCTGTTCCTATTGCAATGCAACTGTCGAAGTTATTATAACAATGGTGATCTTAAACAGCTAAGGTTATCCCCTTTCCCTGTCATAATCTGTCTACAGGAAACTCACTTTCATCCTACAGATACTGATTCTGTCTATGGTCACATGGTTTACTGCATAGTCCTATGTCTCCATTGACCAGGCTTGTGGCGAAGTCTGCTACATTGCAAGTCATTCACTCTAATCAACCTTTACACACCATTATCCAGACAGTAGCAATAAGAGCATCCCTTGGCATTCTCATAACAATCTGAAGTATTTGCATTCTTCCAAATCACTGTGTTCGGTATACCGAAACGAAATATCTACTAAGTCAACTCCATGTGCCGTCTTGATTGTTGATAACTGCAATGCAAACAATGGACTGTGGGAATCCACTGGGATGGGCAGAGATCGTGTAGTCAAATCTCTCCTTGTGAATGCCAATCCTGCCGTTTTAAACACATGCTTCTACACGCTTCACCTTGCACCTCCCCTCTTTCTTCTGTATTGGCATTTCTCCCTGCTTCCCCAATTTAGTTACCCACTTTAACTAGACTGTGTACCCCGATCTCTATGGTAGTGACCACTCATGTTATTATACAAAATACTTCGCGAAGTGTTTCGCCATTACCACCTCACTCCGTTCAAAAAAGCAAACTGAACTCACTACAGGAACTTCCTCCACTTCAGCCAGAATTGAATATGGAAGTGGAGGACTTCAATGTAGCAGTTGCAGAGGCGGCCATTACGAAGTATTCTCCTCGCCATTGTCTTTGTATCCCCTGGTGGATTGAGAAGTGGAGAAATGTCATTCATGCCTGGCGACATGTGCTCCAAAAGTTCTCAGCGTGTTCCACACAAAAGAACTTGGAACATTACCACATTTCCAGGGCACAAGCACGAAGTGTCACTAAAAAGGCAACAGAATCTTGGAGATTTATTTCTACACTGACTATACCAGCTACCAGAAAATATATTTTCGACAATTTAAGAAAGACATGTTGTGAAAATCTTAGTACTCATGTTCGCTTTTTAAGAAGGAACAATACTATTCTTGCTGACGAAGAAATAATCTATAATTTAGGCCAAACATTTGTTGATTTTTTAAGTTGTGCTTGATACTCTCCCTCTTTTCAAGTGGAGTGAAGTAGAGAGATTTTGGCAGCTCTTAACATCGAGGTCTTCAGAGCCGACCTGATTTCTAGCTCATAACGCAAGGTTGTTAATTTCGGTCTTCCCATAGGGAAGAATACATTCAACCTTTCTCCTTTTCTGAGCTCAAGCGATCGTTGTCATTCTTAAGACCACCTCAACAATTGGCCCTGACAGTACTTATTACTTAATGTTAAGGGATATGTCACAGCAAGGGAAGATGACACTGTCAAGGATATTCGATCTCATTTGAGGAACTTGTGCTTTACATTCTCAGTGGTGCAAATATATACTGGTTTCTAAACCAGGCAAGGATATGGGAGACATTTAGAGCCATCGAATGATTTACCTTACCAGTGGTGTTATGGCAAAACTACGGAACGAATGATTAATGGATGTCTGGTATTTTGCATCGAGTCCTGGCATGATGTATCTCCTCTCCAATGCTGTTTTCGCAAACATTCCATAGTGGATCATCTAGTCAGCTTGGATGTGATTGTTCAGGCCACTTTTCTATGAAGCCAGCCCCTCCTTGCTGTTTTCTAACAATCTGCAGGGCTGCTACAGAAGGTCAACATTTAATTTCCCTGGTGCCACAATGGCTGAGTGGTTATATTCCTTGTCTCCCACCTTGGAGAACTGTGTTCAATAGCCGACTAGGTCACTCCGAGATTTTCACAAGTGCGAGTCGATCGGCGGGTTTTCTTGTGGCTCTCCAATTTCCCCTGCCCTTGCATTCCGGTGCTTCTCCATTTCCACCTCATTTTACCTTCCTCGGCTCTCAACTCAACTTATTTAATTTCCCTGACTTTTCCACACTTTCCAAATGAAAATATTAAAAAAATGTTTAATCGTTCATTTAAAAAAATTAGCTAACATAGCACTGCTTTATAAAACGTTATTAAAATGAAACATGCAAAATTCGCTGTCCCTTTAAATAATATACTGCATAAAGAGTTCAATTCTTTACTTGCAGGACGATTTTTCTCGCAGCACACTTTTTTTGGAACCAAATAGTTTTTAAATGAATTTATTAGGTGGCTAATTAGAATTTTTTTGGTACACAGAAAATATGCCAACTCAGCATACTGTATGTTAAAATTTCCAGGATCTGCCACCAGCTTTCCTGATTTTTCACGTTTTCCTTGATCATTTTTTTATTCCCTGAATTTTCATAGTTTTTAAGGTTTTCCGGAATTGCAGCAACCCTGATATATCACACTGTGGCGTTGTGATTTACAGCAGTACTTGGCGATTTCAAGTGAATTTGCCCATATTTTAAGTAAATTTTATGACTTTGAGAACTTTCTTTGTCCGTAATGGCAGTGTGTTCTAACGAGAGTGTCCAGGAGAGCAGAGTATCACAATGCAGCATCTTGAGTGTAATACTGTTCTCCACCGAGATTAACAGTATTGTTAGTGTTATGCGCCCAACCTGTCCAGTGCACTTTAAGTGGACGAATTTGCCATTTTCTGCAATGCCTCTTAGCTAGGCATGGCCGAACGTCAAACCCAGCTCTGTGTTAGACACCTTGGTGACTGGCGTCCACCTACAGTTTTCGATTTTCCGCAGCAAAGACACAGGTTATCCACTTCAGCATTAAGCACTGTTTTTTCCCTGTCCCAGAAATTATGTTTAATGGTTCTGTTTTACTTGTGAACATTGCAACAGTTTTAAGTGGTATTTTTGTTGACACTCTGTTAGGGAGATGTCACATGTAATGCCTAGAATTTTGTGTTAAAAATGTCGATGTTCTAAAAATGCTCAGTAGTCGACATGGGGATGTGGATAATCTGCTTAAACTTTACAAATATATTATCTGCAGTAAACTAGAATATGCCTGCATAGTATATTCGTCTGCTAGGCCTCCTGTCTTGAAAATGCTGGATTGTACACATCGTGCTGATATATATATTGGCACTGGGGCATACCACACATACTATGTTGTCAGCCTCTGTGCAGACACTATTGAACTAATGTTATTGTGACCACTGCTGCTGCTATAAAAGAAGGCAGATGGATAGATAGTGGCCAGTGATATGAGATACCGACAGAATGGGTGGGGTAAGATAGTTCACTGACTTTGAATGTGATGTAGTCATTGATTGCCACATCAGTATGTAATCTGTTAGGGCCATTTCTGCCCTTCTCAAGTTACTCAAATCGACTGTCAAGGATGTTATTGTGAAATGGAAAATGAAGGCACAACAAAACCACAGCTAGGTAGGCCGCGTGTTGACCGATAGGGACCATTGAACATTCAAGAAAGTGGTATAGGAACATCACATGTCATAGTGTGATACCATCACCCATGAATTATGCCGTGTCACTAATTTTGCAACTAGTACTATGACAGTGCGGTGGGAATTATGAGGACTTAAGTTCAAAGGTTAGGCACCTCCCCATAAAAAACACATTTCGCCTGTGAAAATGAAGTGCCTCATTCGGTGGTGTGAAGGGTGCTGCCAGTGAAATGTAGACGACTGGAGATTCATGATTTGGAGTGATGAATCAAGCTATACCATGTGGTAGTCCTATGGGAGTGTTTGGGTGTGGCGAATGACAAGTGAAGGTTGCATGCCAGCCTGTATCGTGTCCGTTGTGAGATTTGGTGGAGGTTGGGTGACAGTGTGGTGGTATTTTTCGTGCGAGGGAGTTGGTCCTGTAGTAATATAACAGGGAAAGTCTAAAATGGAACGCTGTAAACACATTCTGACTGGTTGTGTGCTGTTTACAGTAGAATACCAGTAAAGCATTGTTTGTTCGCGAGTGGCTTGTAGAAACAGGGTTCCAGAAATTGATTAACCAGCCCACAGCTGAACTCAATCTCATCGAACACCTCTGGGATGAACTGCAACAACTGCATGACACACCCCAATTATCTACATCACTTACTACACTTGATACGGTGTTGCAGGAAGAATGGTCTGTCATTCGCCGGGAGACATTGCAGAATTTGTTTTAATGTTTCTCCAGCAGGGTTAGAGCTGTAATAAAGGCGAAGGGTAAGCCCAAAAACCCCGTATTGATATCCGCTACTGGGCAGTATATCCAAAGGACTCTTTAGGGAAGTTTCGGATGGATATCCTGATACTTTTGATCAAGTAGTGTATATGGCTAGGGCATGAGCGACTTGACACGTGTCCATTTCCAACACGCCCTGGCAAAGTTTGATTTACCCCATGTCAGGTCATCATGTTATCACCTGGCCATGATAACCCATGGCCAAAAAACCAGGACTCTTCCAACTCAACTACATTTCCATTGGTCTACAAGTATATGTTCTCTGATGTTTTGTCCTCTTTATTTCGAAAATTTACCAGTTTTCAATCAAATGGTTCCAGTACAGATGTCATGTGGTTATGCCTTAATGATAGGTGCAGACAGGCATATGTTCGGGTTGAATCCATTATGATGTAATGGGGTCTGTCACGAGAGAGGAGTCTGACCTGTGCTATAATGTTACATGATTTTCATCAATGGAAATCCTGGTGATACGGCTGCCTGCCATGCAGGAATAAGCTGCGGGTTGCGACGTGAGAGTGGTTAGGGGTTATGTGAGCAAAAGCTCTGGATTGGTTATGGCGCCACTTGAATTTGTTATAAGTTAAAGAGAGCACAGTATGTAAAAAGAGGTCGCTTCGATCGTAAAGGGGCGCCCTATCGAAAAGAGAGCACTGGAGTAATGGTCTCGGGAGGGAATATTGGAGTGGAACGGAGTTTCGCCCGGTATAAATAGGGGGTTTGGGGCGTGACTCAGGGAGACGTCACCAACCGGCAAGCTGGTTTACTCAAAGGTGAGAGGTTCTACCCATGAGGATGGTCGTGGAGATCGGTAGTCTGCTACATCGCCGAGGTGTATATATATATATATATACATACATACACACACACACACACATATATATATATATATATATATATATATATATACACACACACACACACACATGTCAATAACTTAAGTGAGGACTTATAATAAGTACCATTATGCTGCTACTTAGCTGTGGTAGTGGGGACTTATAAAATATTTCACTGCGAGGTAACTTAGCCTAAAAACAGGGAAGAGATGAGACATAGTTTTTGTGCCCGGTGTGTTAAAGACTTGGAATAAATTTGCATGTCCCGAGGTGGGGACTTAGGAAGATTGCGAATTGGGACTTAGATCTCTCGTGATTATCATGACTGTGAGTAGATTATAAAGTCGTATCTCCTGAGGCAATTGTTCCATTGGGGCATCTCTTAGGTTGTGTTAAAACATAAAATCTGTTATAATGATGAATACATGTTTTAAAGTGGGAATGTCTGTATATGGTTGTAATTGCCAAGGAATGTAAAGTGCCAAAAAGTTGAGTGATTTTATAACATCTGTTTTAAAGGGAAGGAATGGTAGTAGATGTGGGTGGAGATTTGGGTGGCTCTTAACAGCGAAGTCTTCGATGTGGGTGGAGATTTGGGTGGCTCTTAACAGCGAAGTCTTCAGAGCCGACGTGGGCGATTTTGGTGAGTATGGAGCAGCGCCGGAATGAAGGGGCAGGGGAAACGGGAGGTCCCCAAGAAAACCCGCCGACCAATGGAATCGTCTAGCACGATTCCTACATGCGAGAATCCAGTGACCAGGCCGGGGATTGAACTCGGATCGCCTTGGTGGGAGGTGAGTGAGCTAACCGCTCGGCACCGCGGCCCTAGCACTAGATGTGATATGAAGATTGTTATGATTTTTCCTGGTTGTGATGAATTCTTTCCAGTTTTTGGAAGGTTTTAGAAGGGAATTTTAATGGTGTTCTGGTGTATTTTAAGGAATTCCTGTAAAGATTGTGTTGTGTACTATAGTGGGGAGTCACCTGCTAGCGAGAAAAGCAAGAAAAGGCACGTGAACAAAAATTGAAGTAACTCTTTTTAATAGTGCCCCTTGTTTAAAAGTGATAGGGTTAAGGAGGGTTGGTTTGAGTTGTCAGTCGGCGTGAAGGCGCCGGCGACACCATCTTGCAGTGTTTTAACTTCTTCTTCTTAAAGCTCTATGTTTTACCAGCAGGACCTTCCTCCCGTAATGCAGTCAGTTAGAGTGCTGCCGGTCAGGAGTGCAGGAGGTTCTGGGTTCGAATCTCACGCAAGGAATTGGTGTTAGTTTAAGATAGGTTATAAGTTAGTCTGCGATCTAATTTCACTGTTACCTATCTACCTAATATTTGTCATGCCTTTTATAGAAATCTTCAGAAAAGCAGTGTCAACAACCGAGACTATCCTGAGAGTGCTGACAGTGATTTATTGGAACACTAAAATGATTTATTCTTTAATACTGTTTGTTATTATTGCCAAATTAAGATAGTATAATAGCATGATTCTTTTTACCTTTCAACCTCCTAATGTTTGCTACATGTTTGTACCCATTCAAAAAAAAATTAGTTAACTATTAGTCATAATGTTTTGTTTGACCTATTATTAGAGACTTATAAAAAAACTTTTAAACAATGCAGAATTAAAAAAACTTTTAAAATTCATGCAATTATGTCCAAAAAGCAATTTTCATACCCAAAGGTATTCAACAAACAGGTGTCCAAAAAACATTTTTTTTAACAATTAAGACCTCAACCTATAATCTTGAAAGTAGTATTACTTTCTAAAAAGAATACCAAGAATAATATATTAAAAATTCGTAAAGCATTCCTATTAGTAGCGAAGAAATCTGCAAATAACGTCGTAAAAAATCGAAATGTTGCTCTCCTGAACAATTGCAATTTAGCGACAAGGTGTGCTTTACCTCCGGGGTACACACACATATATATATATCTGTGTGTGTGACTGTGTGGTACAATTTTATTTGGTTTTTGGTAAGTTACGAAAAGTTGTAAGATATTTGATTGTTTTTATATTACTGTCTATAAAGTGAACACTTTGGTACTATTAAACAAAGGTAGGATTAACTCTAAATAGAAGCAGATAAATAACCAAACATTTTTTTTTATATAAAAACATTTGCGTGGCTTTTATTAAATAATTTTATACCTCTTCATAGAGAGTTCTCACATTCTCTTTACAGTGGAAACCATAATAAGATATAACCAATATTTCTATATTGTATGTACAATTTCGTTACAAAATTTCAATTTGGAAAATGCAATTGTTATTCCAAAATCTGCTTCTTAAAAAGATACTGAATGAAAATTACTACTTAAATCTGTTGCTAGTAGATGCAAAATATACAGTTCTCTTTCCCCAAGTTCTAAGAACAACAGAATAGACTGCATTACGTAACTGTAAAATGATTTTCATACATAGAAAACAAATACGGAACTATCACATCAAAGTTATTATTCTCTGTTTATATCCTACAACAAAAAAAAAACAACAAAATGTGACTAAAAGTGATAGTTCATATTTATCGATGGGCAGTAGCATTTCAGTTTAAATGTTACTTGAGCAATATATCCTACAAGATTACTTCTTACGATGCCTGTCTTGTAATATTGTCAAGATTTACTATAAGCAGACATTCTGATAAGAACTTGAGTTAAATAACTGCATTCTGTCCATTACAACTTCTTTAAAAATTTTAAAACAGTTTAAAACTACAGTGATCACATCATACATCACATGAGATTCTCACATTATGGCACCAAAGTGAAATTACAGTATACTGCACGTTTTAAGTGTGCAAAATTTAATTTAATACTTCTCATTATACAAGATGAAATAAACACTATATATTTATAATATTAACCTTCACGAGGCAAAAGAACTACTTATTGATTTTACAAACTTATGTGGAAACAAAATTGCCATAAAATAACTTCAAAACATTTATGGAATTAGTTAAGTTTTTCTACATATTTTTTCATCTCAATAATGCACTAAGGTATCACAATATTTTATATAAATAAATCATTCATGTATTATTTTAAATAATTACTCTCGTAAAATATAACATGTTAATACATTAAAGTAACTGTTTTAAATTCCTAACAAACGAACATATATAAAATGTAAAATCTAGGTGAAGCATCACAAGAAAAGTACATAATATTGTGTCTTTTGAAGACTACTTAAATCATCAAGAAGAGCTGTTCCCACAGCCAAATAATTTTGAAATGTATGTTACCATTTTAATGCACTACATATGAAGTTGACATTATTAACTACATGTCCTAGCAATAACATTTTGCGGCATCTATCTTAACTCACTGCCTTGAAAAGGCTGTCATTATTATTGTTATTATTATTATTTGTACTTGGTAGGTTACTTCAAGCTCAGCTCTTTTACCAATTAGGTAGTGACTAAAAGCTAGCTTTAACTGTTTTAAATATATGCGAATATTTTTGGTGGAGAAGATGAAAGAAAGTGACTGAAGAAATTGTTTTGTACATATAAACCTCTCAGTCTTTTTTATAACTATTCGTAAAATCTACATAACGAAAGATTCCTATCTACAACATGTTCAGTTATTAGTGAATAGCGTTTTTAAGTTCTACGTTGTCTTGCTTACGCCTTGATCACTTCTGATGGACGAGACCATTATTTAGGGACTATGGCTCGGTTAGTACACGAAGACGCCATGAAAAGAATTCTGGGGTCACATTGTTAATGTAATGTACACTGCTGATAGTTACACAAGTTGCATATTTGTCATTTATTTTGTGATGTAGATACAGAAGGACGGATTAAAGTCCGTTCGATTTTTTTGTAAGTATTATAATTATATCACGGTTATATTTAGCGCATCTAAGGTCTGGTGCCTTGAAATACGGCCAATTTAAAAATACTACACATTACTATTATTGTAATATTTAGTATAATCCATTCTCGGTTTCTTCACCCTTTTCCAAACAAATCTTTGAAAAATCTCCCCTATGTAAGACGTGTTTAGTATTTCCTAAATACGCCATGTATCACAAGCGTTTTATACTTCATCTATAAGTTAAAATGCTTCATTTATAAATAATTTGAATTTAAAACAGTGAGAAAACCTGTATGTTGGTATCACCTGTTAACAAAAAGTTCTTATACAAAATACTATGTTATACTGAGTGCGCACGAATTCGGTGCGTTGTCCCTCTGGTGCAATTTTTCAGGCTTAGTTTGCACAAGGCGGAGGAATATCCTGGAAGCAGAACTTTAGCAGGACTTCAGAAAAGTCTGAAGTAACCGTGAATGGATTATAATTTGGGGGGGGGGGGGGGAGGAGGGGGGTTGATTAGTGGATTTCATTTTCATTATTTATTTGTGACGTAGCACAGCTGCTACTACGCATTTATCGTTACATTCCCTCTTACAACAGATTCCCTTCCATGACGACTTCGCGCAGACAGTAACGAAGCAGTATTCTGCGCAAGGAACGTTGGCGACACTGTTCGTGTACTTGTCCCGTACACTTTACCTTATTCCACAAGCGCGTTAGTGTACCGTGAAACTAGCGCTTGTGTTTGGCTGTTGCAACTTACCGTAGTTTTATCACGTGAATACGTCTGTGAAATAAGTACGTGTGGATACAAACTACGGCCTGAACAGCCCGTATGCAGTCGGATTTCAAGCTAGCGGTGAATAACACAAGAAGTCTATCTACCGAATGTGGCAAAGAAAAGAAGTGAAATTAATCGGAGGAGGTTTTGGCAAAGACAGGGACGTTATTGACAGGAGTATTAGCAAAATGGCCGCTGAATGGTACGGAAATACAGCGAAATAGGTATAGTTAAAAATTCAGTATGCACTACCAACTGCAGTAGAGGTACGTGTGTAAAAACGACATTGTCATTGACTCGTGGTGACGCAATCGTATCCGAAAGTTCTGCTTACTTACTTGGTTCTGCGAAGTTTAATTCTACTCAGGTTGGGAAACTCAATGCTAGTAGTTTGGCAACAAACACTTTTTACTACCAGGTAGCGTTGATGTTACATGTGTACCGGATTTTCTCCGCGTTGCATGTCAACAAATGGGTTAGTTCCAATTTTCATAACACATATAATTTTTTTTTTTTAACCTGTCGTTTTGTATTATGTTAAAGAACCTACGTTCTTCGTTACAGAGTGGGAAGTTAACGAAAAATGTACACATGTTGTTTAATATTCGCAAAACGTTGTCTTACACTATTACTTTTTCCAGTCGAACGAATTTTTTCACATGTATATAGCATTTTTTCATTTACCGGTAACTTAAAAGCGATCTCTTTAAAACACCAGCGCGCCTTGTGGTGGGAAATTTCCCTGTGCTAAACTCTCCCAAAGGGAATTTCTTTTAGTCCCCAATGTGAGTAGAAACCAACTTTAGTTCTTCTCATTTAGAGCCTTTTATGAATTTAACATTTTCGTGGACCGATGTGTCCACGTATTAATCAACCGACTATTTGAATTTGTTAGAAAAATGGATACGTTATTTCGAAGCCAGTTATTATTTTAATATGTGTCAAACAAAAACGAACTAGTTTAATCAGTCATTTAATTAGACAGTTCGCATTCAATAAGACGTTAAGGTCATGGACGTGTTTTTGTTACGTTGCCAACATTACAATAGATCTGCTCAGTGTTTAGGTGGCATTTTTATATAAAGTTAGGACAGGGAAACTTTTCTCAAAAGTTAGTATAAAAAATTTGTTTTAAGTAACCGTGGATAATCTCAAGTACGGCGTGGGTGGATCCTAAAACTGCGGTACATAAGGAACATGTTTGCCTCTCTCGCGCGAGCACATGCGAGAAAGCTAAGCGCGAGCTGAGGCACGGAACACTCAAGGATACAGAAGCGAAACTGCCGTTTGCGATGCGAATTCATCGGCCGGCAAAAAAATAGGCGCAACGCCATTCACCAATCAGTTCCCGATAACTTAACTTGCCAGCTGGTAGACCCATAGAATAAAGAAGAGGAAGACAAATCTCGCTGGCTGCGCACAACCTATCTTCGTGTCCCAACACATTGAACTGCTTTTCTGCGTTGCTTGGATTTGATAGTGGGCGAGTGCTTTCTGATGTTTGCATACTTCCTCAGTTTGATCCGAATTCAAACCGGTGAAAGTAATTCATTCGTACAAAAGTGTTTGTCTTTTGAAAAATAAAATATAAACATACACGTTCGTCACTGCCGATGCCATGTGGGTTTGACAGTTGTGGTGCTTTGCGGTAGGTCAGTGTTGGGTACACGCGCAGAAGACGAATAAGCGGTCTACCTCATCTTTAGTCTAGGGCCGTCTAAGAGCTGTTCACGGTAAAGTCAACACTTTTGAACTCAACAATTTTAAAAGAAAAATATACTGCCCATAACAGCAGATATACTACAGTATACGTCGCACGCATGCTACCAGTGGAATTGGACCCGAATGGATGAAAATAGTTCCAAGACTTCAGGCTACATAAAGAGTGTAATATAGAAATTTATGGCTATTGAAGTCAGTTTATTTTTTAATTTATAAACATGCAAGCACGGATTTGCACATTTTCAACACATTTACTTTTCGAAAAAAAGGCCGCCATTTAACTTGGGTGACGCATAAAGAAAGTGACACGGTCTAGAGCAGTGTTAATCCACTCAGACTTAGTGTACACTATTGTCTTCATCACACACCGAATATACAGCCCACTGGGTGTGGCAACGAAAAAGTGTTGCGTTAACTTATTTAAGTACAGAACGCACCATAAAAAAATTTCTTTGGTATACTTGAAACCGTTAATTAAAGTGGGTGTGAAAGTGTTAGTCAGGTTCGTAGCGGAAGAATACAATAGAAGTAAAAGTAGATCCCAGGTAGGTCTTTCAAAAGTGCTGAGCTAACATGTGAACAGCTGTTCACGGTAAAATGAGCTCTTTTGAAAGCCCTGCTAAAGATCACTTTTTATTCGACGTTAAGATATGGAATTATTTTCGATCCATCGTTACCAGCTTTACTGGGATAATGTCACTCAGTGCGTCGACTAAACTATATGCGTTCAGGGGTAGCGACTTTTTTCTAAAGTTCATTTCAAAAGTGCTCACTTTACCGTGAACAGTCTTTAGTTACATTTCACTAGTGTACACTCGGGCATTGCGTGCTCATTCGTCCTTCTTGCGGCGCAGCTTGCCCTCGGTCTGGATGGTGCGGCTGACCTGCTCTACGCAGCTCGACACGGACGGCTGGCTCTGGTCGGCGCTGTAGTCCATGCCGGCGACCCTCGACAGCGTCAGGATGTAGGAGCAGGCGATCCTCAGGACGGACAGCTTGGACAGCTTCTGGTTGTGCGAGTAGGAGGGGATGGAGCGGCGCAGCGTGTCGAACGCCGCGCTAATGGTGTGCACGCGCGTGCGCTCCCTCGCGTTCGCCTCGATGCGCCGCTCGCGCGTCATGTTCTTGTAGTTGCGCTGCTGCTGCTGTTGGTTATGGTGTGACGTAGACGGCGAAGGCGGGGGCGGCGGGGCGGGAGGCTCGGGCGGCGGCCTCAGCAGCGACTCGACGCTGAACTTGGGGCTGGGCCTGGGCCTCGCGTGGGGCAGCAGGGCGTGCCGCGGCGTCTCGTCCTCGGCGCCACCCCTCGACGCCTCACGCAGCACCAGCGACAAGGGCTCGTCCTGCTGCGGCATGGCGGGCACGCGCTCCGTGTACGGCGGCAGCGGGGGCGACGTCAGCAGCGCCGCGGGGTTGCTCCACGGCCGGAAGGGGCTGAGGCTGGCCCGGGGGTTGGACGGCGGCGTCTCGGAGGCGGTCGAGTAGTCGGAGAGAGGCAACACCGCCGCCCGCGACTCGAAGAGGTGCTTGCGCTTCTTGTAGGGCGAGGCGACGGTGGCGGCGGCGGCGGCGTCGTCGTCGTCGTCGTCGCCGGGGACCTTGCGCGGCTCCACCGACTTGCGCTTGTTCTTGGAGCCGGAGGCTGCAGCGGGCGCCTTCGCCTCGACGCTGTCGTCGCTGGTGTCGGTGGGCGCGTCGTCCGCCTCCAGGTCGTCCTCGTCGCCGCCCGAGCAGAACCCCGCGTCCCGCTCCAGCGTCGACGTCTTCGAGTCTGCAACAACACGAACCACACTTCCTTACTCTCCACCGCCAGCTCGCTCTCTCTAACAGCTATAGGCTGTTCACGGTAAAGTGAGCACTTTTTAAGGTCCTTCAGAATTTTTCCTTTCATTCTATTTCCATCTTCCTGCTGATATTTAATATAAACATTGCTTTGTGATGAACAAACACAGTGTATACATTTCACCACCTTCAAAGCTTAATGCCTGATGCTGCAATAAGATATATTTATTTGTGGTTAAAGCATGTTGGAAGGGCAATAAAAAGTGCTCACTTTACCATGAGCGGCCTACATCAAACAAAGAATAACCTCTACACTCTATTTGCAATTATCTTCAGCCTTTTAGAATATAACCATTGAAAAACAACCCCACGTTGTTGTTTCCTAAACATTCTACAATTCACACTCGTTTTATATTTTCGTTAACATAAAAGTACCTTATTTTTGGTTGAATTGATTCGTTATAGGCTGTTCACGGTAAAGCGAGCACTTTTTGAAGCCCTCTCGTTTGGAATAATAGTGAATCAATATAAACCTGCAAAATTCGTGTTATTATTTAAGGGCAGACTGAACTCAAAGTTATTATGCGTTAGACCAACTTCAGCCATTAGCTAAAAGTTTGATTGGGAAGCCTTGGAAAACTCTTGAGCCAATAATACAACTTCAGTGGTGGAGTGGCCAATTTCTTTTAAGGAGATACGAGACGTTTATTACAGTGCAGCGGCCAATGAAACCGCGAACTGTAGTTACTTGTTTATAAGGCAGTGGAGTCTTATCATGTCATCGAAAGATAATACGAATTTTACATGTGTTTATCAATAATTATATTTTAATGTAGCTGCAAAGGTTAACTTTCGAGTCCGATGAAATATACACACTGTATTTATTACTTACATGAGAATATTTCATCTAAAAAGTGCTGGAAGGATAAAAAATGGCTGATAGGGAAAAGTAACTATAGCCTCAAAGTGCTCACTTTACCCTGAACAGCTAACACTTATATTTTACCCCCATGAGCAGTAAGCCTGGTCTGGGGTGCGAGTCATCTATGTTACCATTTTACCCCAACAAACTGCACAGTAGAAATGCTGAAGGTCTGATATATGATGAAATTGAAATTACATACAAAATATTATATTTTATTTTTTGCTAGTTTTTTTTAAGCACGTAATATTTTGCCTTGTAGTTCCGAGGCTAAATAGAAGGCGACACACCCATTATACAAGTATGGTTTGCACTACAACAGTAATACAAATTAAAAACCCCCAATTAATAACCAGAATGATGATTAATAAGCACATAGAAACACCTCACACAAATGTATTACACATATAAAAAAAGGACAGGACAATGAAACCAAAAACTTCATGTCTAACATATACACAAACATTTACACTTCTCACTTGGGATTCAAGAGTATTGAACCTACTATTCTACTTGTTAATTACCAACATTTACTTATAATATCTACGATAAATTAATTATGACTGCGATGCCTTATTACAATAGCTTTACATTAATAAAAAATGGCAATTTTCAAATTTGCGCTCTCTAATCGTCAGGTACAATCATTAGTTCTATCACTGGCGGTAAAAATATTTTTCGTTTTCGGCTTATATTTAGATACTTGTACAGTAACTTCATTTTGAATTTCTTCGCATATGAAGACTGAAGTAACGATACTTACTGTAGAAACTGCTTCTAAATGATTCGTTCTTATACTCCGTGTAGTTACGCGTGTTTAGTTCCAGGATTACAGGATCATTCATATAAACCCTAAAAAAAAAAAAAAGTGACGATTAAGTGCCTCCTTGTAATACACTGGACGGTGGTATACACATATTGATAATGATGATGATGATGATGAAAATTATATTAATAGTAGTTCGATTCGATAAAGTTCCACTGACCCATATTTATGCTGATCGCTCAGCGGCTGACAGTCCCGAATATGTCGTAGACCCAACTATTTAATTGCAGTAAGGTAAAATTTGGGGACAGATGATAAGTTACGTTTACAAATATTGAAAACACAGAATTAGACAAAGGAAATAGTTTTATATAGAAGGCGCACTTGGAGTTTTTAGAAGCTATTCGATGCACGGTGTCTGCTACCCTTAACTAAGGTTTATACTACTCAGGTTGGGATGCACAATGCTTTTAGTTTGGCAACTAACATTTTTTGTCACTAGTTGAGCGCTAGTGTCGCATGTGTACTGAATTTTCTCTATTTTCTATATTAATAAACCAAATAATTGCAACAATTGTCAATTAAATATATGATAACTATGTAACTAATTTAAATATTTCTCTTTTTACAAGCTTTTATTTAATTTGCCTTGTTTGTATGTACGATAGGTATCTGTTCGACTTCTATGCACTGAACTGGCATGCAGTCTGCATCCAGCGCATCACTGTTCGTCAAGTTGCAGTCCAAAGTGTGGAAGGGGCTACCAGTGATTAACCTAACTTTTTTAGTCTTTTTAATCTCACTTACTTCTTTTATTATTAATATATAGGTAAACTATTTATACATTCACGAGTCTGTGAATCTATGAATAGTCTACCTATATAACAAATTTTTAAAAATTTCCGACTAAAAAGTGAAAAATAAATCAACTGTCAAAAAATCTTTTATTAATGAATGCTCTAAAACGAGAAAAATAATCATAGAAGTTACAGAATTTGTAGAGCTTGTAAGACGTGGTCGAACATCCATAATAAACTTTACTACAAATTGTTATTTTTGTACCAATTTATATTTAGTATATAAAAGCTTGGTGCGAAAGAGCCTTACACAAGATACACGTTTGCAACACTTGCAAAAATGAGGTAATGTTCTATATTGCGAATAGCTAACAGCCTTACGCATGATATATGCTTACTACGATTTCGCAAATGAGGTATACGTTCTATATTGCGCCAAGCTTTTACATATAAATTTGTTCGACCACGTCTTACAAGTTATACAAATTCTGTAACTACCATAATTATTTTCTCTTTTAGTGCATTTATAAATAAAAGGTTGGTTTGAAAAGTTTTTTTTACAGTTAATTTATATTGTACACGTAGCGAAAAATTTTAATTGAAAGTGACCTCTTCGGAACACTGCGCACCTAGCGACAGAAATTTCCCCTACGTCAAACTCCCATAAGAAAACTTGTTTTGTTCCCTAGAATTAACCTTACCTTACGGCAGATTACCATCCGCCATCTTAAATTCATGGATTTTTTTGCCATACTCTGGAAATACAGTTACGTATTGTTTTTTTTTTAATGACAGAGCACAGAGCATTGCCTAATACATTGTCTGGGGTCAGTACTTCTTGATTACTGTTGATATAGTCGCATCTGTAATCGTTCGCAAGAAATAATCTCGCGTCCCGCCTCGACAGTTATCAGCTAAAAATTAATAAATCTAGCGAAGTTGCGGCAGTTCGACCAAGTTTGGGAAGTTGTTGTTTAGGATAGGTATGTCTTTGGGGAAATTTCACTAGACCTTCTGAAATATAAGCAATACCGAAGTGAAACAGCCGCTTACGCCTCGAACTCGAGCGGCACACGCACGCCAGCGAAATGACGTCACTGGGCAACAACATGTCGGAACACCGATCTCCAATCAGCGTCTGGTAACCTACTCGCCAGGCAGCGGCTCAGCCAATATGGGAAGACTTCACAGCACGTGGTAGCCAGTCAGACACAAGGCCCGGATCTCGGAGACTCGTGCAGCCAACCAGGCAGCAGGTTGGCCCAGATGGAAGACATCGCCATGCCCCTCGTCACTGCGTAAAGCCTATTCGCAGTTTCTTCACACATTTTGAATAGAACCTTTGAAAAATGGCTCTAGCATGGCGAGTTTTCTACGTGTGTTAACACAAAAATTAATAATGTTTGGTTAAATTGAATTTTTACTAACATATTTTGTTTTTAAATTACAATATTTCGTTTATAATTTATACGGATGAAAACAGTGAGAAAATATGTGTGTTTGAAATATTTAGCAAAAAATTTAGTCCTCAGGCAAAGTATTATTGATCTGAGTGCGCACGAATGTGTATTTGGCTATATGCGGTTAAGCTTTGTTTGTAAGAGGCGGAGGAATATCCTGGACGTAGAACTTCGTCAGGCGTTCAGAGAAGTTTAAAATAACCATGAGTGTAGTGCTATACTTATCTATGCTGTGTGGCGTGTGGGGAAGGCAACTAAGCCAGTCATGGAAAAGTTGTGTATAGGCTATTCACAGTAAAGTGAGAATTTTTTTAAACTACTCTCTTTTGGAATAATAATCAGTAAATATTTTATTGTAGCCTTAGACGCTATCTTCCAAATGCGGTGGAATATATACACACTCTGTTTATTACTTACATGGAAATACTTATTTAAAAAGATGATTGAAGGATAAAAATTGGCCGAAAGAGAAAAGTAACTAGGGCCTCGAGAGTGCTCACTTCGCAGTGAACAGCCTATGGAAGTGGCCACTGCTGCAAGCTCGCCTGTGCGAACTGGAGACGCGAGCGAGTCCCCGGGCAGCAGGAGGTGAGTGTCCTGCGGTCGGCGCCGTGGCTTTGCCGAAGTTGAATTGGGGGGGGGGGGGGGGGAGGGAAGCGAGACCGGTGCCAAATATGGAGGCGCCGGCGCCACATGGCCCAAGGACAGGCGACAAGCGCCGCTCTGCAAGCCGTCGGACAGGCCGCCACTTTGCCGCCGACGCCGCAGCTCCTCTCTCTCTCTCTCTCTCTCTCTCTCTCTCTCTCTCTCTCTCTCTCTCTCTCTCTCTCTCCCACACAACAGATACACATCCTCTTTCTCTCCTCCTTCCATCATTTTCTTTTAGCTCCGACGCCTGCATTTGGTCCCCTACTTCCCCACGTGTTTCCCGGTTGTTAAAAGTGGGATGGACACCTCCCTCCCTTTTTTTTTTTGTGAAATTGTTGTTTGTGCGAATACGCGTATATCTGTAAATATGTGCTCTGCTGTTCTGCAAATACGAATTTTTGTCACGAAAGATTAAAAAAAAAAAAAAACAATTAGGCCTATCTATATCCCTATTTTGTTTTTACTTTTGTCATATTTATTGTATTATTGGAGGAATAAACTCTTGAAAATGGTCAAATATCGCAACTTTTAAAGCTTGCCTGTGCAGTTTCCTTAAGCGGCAAGACAAAAGTACAAATATACGGGCGTAGAGTAATATGTGGTCTTTCATGGCGTGTAATAAAACCCCACTGTTTCAGATATTATTTGCACAGTACAGCGTCACGACGGAAA
Source organism: Dryococelus australis (assembly GCA_029891345.1). Taxonomy (NCBI): domain Eukaryota; kingdom Metazoa; phylum Arthropoda; class Insecta; order Phasmatodea; family Phasmatidae; genus Dryococelus; species Dryococelus australis. The sequence goes on along the minus strand of CM057000.1, from coordinate 115,553,250 downwards.
CACTGCACGCCTTGCGCGTAGGAGCGATCAGGCACTTGGCGTGCGTGTTAGTATCGCCCGTATCGCTTCCTCGCTTCTTGACCTTGGACGCGGGGGTCCATCCCACTCAAGGTTTATTCTAATCAGGTTGGGAAGCTCAATGCTCCAGTTTGGCGACTAAAATATTTCTCCACTAGGTAAGCGCTAGTGTCGCGTGTGTAACGGATTTTCTCTATATTCTATGTAAAAAAAAAAACCAAATAATTGCTATAATCATAAATCAAATATAAAATAATTACATAACTAAGTAAACTCTTCCTCGGTTATTATATACGTAAGTTAAATTTTAATTAAATGTGACCTCTTTGGAACACTGCGGCACCTAGCGGTGGAATTGTTCCCTATACTAAACTCTCCCACAAGAAAACTCGTTTTGTTGCGAACCTGAGCAGAAATAACTTTATCCCGGTGCACTCGTCTCTAGGCTGTTCACAATTACGAGCCCCTGTCACCCACCATTTTGAATTTTTATTTATTACTTGCTAATTCAAATTTAAGAGGATTTATTGACAAATGCGACAGTAGAAGTTTGGCAAATTGCCTCGCCCATTGTTAAGTACATGATGTATGAACTACTAACGCATATGTATGCAATAATTAACCTAGTACAAAATTGTATATATTAATTCATTCTCGCCTTTTAATGAAAACCAGGAAATGCCTATTAACAATCGAGTACAAAAGTTTGCACATAACTATGAAATGTAATGCTTCTATGATGAAACATTTTCAGGAATGACCCTGTCTCTTCCGTTATGACACTAAAACGAATAATTTTTGAATAAGGGGTGACACAGCCTCTAAATTCAGAATTTTTAAAGTCAATCTTTGAAAAAAAAAATAAGTGCAATGCGCCCAGTAAAGTTGGTGACGTCGGAAGGGAAACATTGAAACGTTTAAACATTGAAACGCGTTAGGTGAACATTTGCGAATACTGAAATGATTTATCTTGTTGTCTGTATTTCGAATGCATGCAAGTATAAGAACGCACAAATTTGGAAAATATTGTAATAATTTCACAATTACACTTGACCGACGGATGAATAAAATGATCACACCCACAACAATGTTAATTATCCATATGGTGAAAGAATACACAATACACATACGAGTAGATCTCAAGCAGGGCTTTCAAAGAGCTCAGTTTACAGTGAACAACATTCACGAAGAGAACACGAATTCTAGGCCAATATTCCGTTCATAGCACTGATGCGGCCACTTGAAAAAAAAAAACACATCAAACGTTGCTCCGTTTCTTTGTTTGTTAATGCCAACGCTGGGGAGCGGAACTACTGCCAACGATAAAAATATATTAGTAACAATGTTTACAAGTATTTTTCATTGGTTTACGCAAAGCAATTTCAGTTATAGAAGTTACAACTTTCGTGGTTGAAATGGATGTCCATAAAATAAATTAATTAACATGACCGTCTAAAGTTTTTTTCTTTTAAATGAGAAATTCCCACATGCAGTTGAAATGTAAGTACCTACCTTTAAATTTTAATTAAAAACAAACTCTTGTTAATTACTTTTAAACAATTAAAATAAACAAATAATAGCAATTTTACAGTGTTACAAAATATATGCATTCTTCTTCCATAAGCAAGGCCACCTCTTTTTCGCGAAAAGGTTTACGCAGAGGCTACACTTCAACATCCTATGTGGACACTTGCAAAGTTCATTTGACTATTGGCCCCCTGTCTTTGTCTGAAGAGAGTCTGCTACGTGAGTAAGTCAATCATAATTAAGTTTCTCCGATAATGACCGTCCTTGATTCGCTGGCAGACAGATAAGACACGTAACAAACAATTCAAATGATCCAATCACGAGTGTTTTGGAACATAACTTGTGCTGAAATCTTTTCGCGAACAACAGTTACCTCGGTTTTTCCTGAAAAGATTATATGACTAGTTGTACTGCAAAAACACATTTCTTCATAATCAATTTCGTGGTTGGAGAATGTCATCTCTCACGAGTCTTGCGTGTCTGCCAGCCATTCACAGACGTCCAGTGTGGGGTTACTTAAGCCTGATTGGCCCAGTAGAAAAGAACAGTTCTTCTCTCACTGACACACAGTCAAGTATTTTGTGGTTAGTTTAATAAACCAAGCAAGAAGCTATATTAAGGGCGGTCCGAAATGTTGAACGAGTGTGAATATGTCACAGGAAATAAACGAAGACTTATGCACGAAAAACACATTACTGGATTGCGTGGGGACATTCGGGATAAAGTTGAGTGGCATATACCTTCCTCTAAACCGAGTTTCTAAAAAAACAACATAATATTTATAGTTACGTGTGTGTGTATGTGTATATGTATATATATATATATATATATATATATATATATATATATATAATCATAATTTTTTATGAAATAAAATGGCGGGACAAAGCGGCGTTTTGCTTGGGCATCGGGGAAATTTTTTATTGTTACGTTGGTAACGCCAAAGAGTAACTATGTACTACAGAAACGCGATGTTGACATTATACAATGCATAATCGATATTTTACTTTCGTGGCCCCGATATACGGAGCTGAATTGTAATATAAAACAATTTTAGAATTATTTTACTTATGTCATAGCAGCTCGGCGACTCTGACTGTATTTCTCTAGGTCGGCTCACACACACACGGAACTTACTTAAAAATTTGTGGGCGACTTACGAATTTAAATGAAGGCAACGCGGCAGTTACATTTTCGCGATTTTCCATCAATAGGGGTAGCGAAATTTCGCGAGAAGATTTCAAGACAAGTTATACTTCAAAACACTGTAGGGTCATTTACCTATATCTTGATTGGCTGAATTACTTTTTGACACGCGTTAACTGTATGCACACGAATCACGTAGGAACCGTGCCGATGTTGCCGAATTATAAGTGGCCAGGTGAAATACGAATACGCCTTCTCAAGCAGACAACAACCAATGGCAACAAACTGCTGTTGGTTACTTATAGTATCCAAGTCTACTCTGTACTCGTATTTTTTCGCGAAAAATCACTAGGTCTATCCATCATATCTACTGATTTTCTATAGCTACCTTATGAACATTTTAGAAAACATAAAAAAAAAAAAATCAAAATATTGCGCAACATTAAGTTAATGAGACCGTGTTAAGTATGTATTTAGAATGCTAACCGTTCTACACGAGATCAAATTCCATATTGGCGCGGAACAGGTCAATTTATATAAATAAAACCGTGTGGTAGCTCCTCTGATGTGGGCAAGGTCGTAGAAAGCATATTAGTCTAGTGAGGATCCAGCTTTAAAAAAATAGTTTTTTTAACACCCCCGTACGATTTCTACCAGAGCATCGAGCCGATCAATCACTTTAGATTCATTTTTAAAAATGATTACGATAAAGGATATATATTTTTTTTATAAATCACAGAAAGCCTAAATTATTAATAGGGGCACACGAATTTCGCGAAAAAAATTCCACAGCCTGTTGTATTTCAAAATACTTTAGCTCAGATCCACTTCTGTGATTGTGCGATCTAGTTGTTATGCGTGTTAGATGTCTGCCCCCGAATCATAGACGCGCAGTAATTCTTAATTAATGCTTATTGGCCAGTCAACTAAGAAAATGTTTCTCACAGACACACGCCGCCAATGAGCAAAAGGAAACTGCTGTGAAATCTAGCATGAGCGGAAATCTTTTCCCGAAATTCGTGTATCGCTAATTATTAACGTCAGACCGCTGGTAGTTTTGTTTCCCGCAGTCAGCTGCAGGAAGTAAATAATGACGTACGGGCCGATCGCGATTCTATGACCGTGGACGTGGGCGCACCCGTTCGCCGATTGGCTGCGCGGGGCTCTGCGAGTGAGCCTGTTGTCCGATTGGCTGCAGTGTGCTGCAAAAAATATTCCCCATTGGCTGGCCCGCCGACTGGCGAGTAAGTTACACGTCGCTGATTGGCGGACGGATTACCGACAGGTTGGTTGCAAGTGACGCCATTTTGGAGTTCGCGGAAACGTCGCCTCTATATTGTTAAATATTCTCTGATAATACTGCGAGAATATATTTAAATTATTCATAGCTTTTATTTTTCTACTGATGTAATTAATTCGTCGGATTTTTTTTTAAATACTACGACTGGCATAACGGCCAATTTTTTATGGCACATCTTTCGGGAAATGCTGTACGTAAGCGACAATTGCGGTATGCACGGTGTAGAGAGGGGAAAAATTGATACGCAGCCTGCGGCAAGTTACATGCCTGCCAGCACCCGCCACTCTGTATATTTCAATCTGAATTCTGTAGCAACGTATGCGAACACGGGAGGAGAGAGAGAGAGAGAGAGAGTGAATCACAGGAAATGCAGATCCTATCTCTGGTAATCTTTCTCTCTGCCCCTCTACGCTTCTACGTATAGCAGCGAATAATGTAAAAGCAACAGAAGACAACTCTGTACCTAACGAGGGACGATTTCTTGCCGTTCCTTGATACGAGTTGTAGCCTCGGGGTTTCGTCGCGTGGGGGGGCAAGTACACAGCCTGCAAAAATTTTTGTGAAATTGTGGGGGGCAAGTACACAGCCTGCAAAAAATGTTTGTGAAATTTCTCCCAGAGTTCGCGCTAGTGCACGAGCAACTAAAGCCAAAGAAAATTTCCGCCTGTTATACGTTTCCATTGGTTACTGTAACTAATGATTGTTTTTTTTTTTTTAAGACAAGGAAAGTAATGCACATCAACATCTATTTGGAACGACCAGTACTTATGATCTGCATACGTAAGAATGTTAAACATGAAGTATGCTGACAGCTAAAAACAGGTAAGTTAGTTAACAAAGAATAGAGCAACGTAAATTTCGCGGATTCAATTGGCAACCATCTATAATAAACTATAAACCAAAATCCTTACTGTACTAGAGCCTCATTGGCTGGTACTCAAATTTTGCCCCAGAATAGGCAACACGAGATTTGGTGCTATTTTTCTTGCAAGTTAGTTATTGGGTCGACTTCGTGCGCGGCGTGGCTTACAAACTGCGACCCACTTGGAGAAATGAGTCAAATATACACGTGTTTGAAGTGTAGCTTGTCCTCAAGTTAATTAGCGAAATTTTTCCGTCGTAACCATTTCTTAAATGTAAACGGACTAAAGTCATCTCTCCCATCTGCGGTGTTTGGTCTAGTATTTTATAATTTTAAAGATAGTATTTAATTAAGGAATTTTATTAAGTTTTAATAAAACACTCCCTTGGCAGTGAAATATAAGTATAAGTGAATTAGATGGCTATATAGAATTATATAAATGATTTTATGGTTTATTATATGGTATATATACACACACACATATGTGTGTGTGTGTATATATATATATATATATATATATATATATATATATATATATATATATATATATATATACATCTATATAATTCTATGACCCGGAGGACGACAGCTATGCGGGTCCCATATTAATTACTTACTGACTTTCACTTTTGCATTCTCAAGTATTCTGTCCCCTGTTCAACATACAATTTTCCTGGCATGCTTTTTAAAGAAATGTAAGGAATTTATCGAAAGGCGTTTTGATACCTATCCAAAACCAATACCCTGGAAAATATAAGCGGAATGGTGCACGAAAGCCATATATATTTACCTAATTTTTGAAAGAAAAAAAAAAAAAATCCCTAAGATTTTTCAAAAAATTTTGGAACGACAAGCTAGCTATCTTTCTTATGTGCTTCAAGAATAATGAGGGCAGTGAATATCTAACAATGTAAGACGGTGAAGTTATTATTCATGTCTTGTGATTCAAAAATTTCTATAAACCCTCTGAAAAACAACTCATGATTAGGGCCACCTGTTTTTCGCGGAATAAAAATTCCACGACTAGCTGTCCTCCAGAACACGTTAATTCAGAACCAATATTGCAGTTGGATGATTTTAAAATAACGCGAACGCATCTTAGATGTCTGCCAGCCAATCACTGATGTTCAGTGTCAGGGTAACTTGTTTTCTGATTCGCCCTGCTGGGTAGAAAATGTCTTTTCACACAGACCCGCAGCCCAAAAACCAAAGGAAATTTGTAAATCTGCATGCAAGAAGTTGAAATCTAATCTGCGCATAAAACTTTTCCCGAAAAACAGGTCTTATCATTAGGGCCACGGTTTTTAGCGAAAATATTTCCGCACAAGCTAGACTTCAATATCCTACGGGTATACTAGCGGTATTATTGTGCCTATTGGCGGCATGTCTCTGCGGAAAAGACAGTTTATTTCTGGACTGGCCAATCAGGATTAGGTTACTCCGATACTGTGCGCCTGTGATTCGCGGGCAGACACGTAAGGTGCGCGAGTTAAAAAATCACCCGACCGCAATAGCGATTCTGAACAAACGTGTTTTGGAGTGCAGCTAGTCGGGGAATCTTTTCGCGGAAAACAAGTGGCATTACTTGTGAAAACGGGGTAAATATGCGGCCCTCGTGCACCATTCCCCTTAAATGAGGTGGACAGATAAGAGAGAGGGTTCGGTAACGAACATCCAGCACGTACAGTCTAGGCAGCGCGGACACAGCAGTCGCGCACGTTTTCCGCTTCCCGCTCAGAGTGTACGTGAGCCGGAGGGGGACGATTGGGTAAAGCAGGGGACAGGAGAATCGTGCGCGGTGCTGACCGCCGTGCCGGTCTAGAGGGTGCAGAAGGTGGTGGGGGGATGTGGCTTGCAGGAGTATCCCCCCCCCCCTTCCAAATCGAAATCTTGGGGAAGAGGAGGGGGAAGCACGCAAAACCAAACACGACAACCTCGTGGCGGCGCGGCACGTCCCACGCGGTCACGCCGCAGCGCCGTCGCAAGTCACGCTCGCTCCGGGGCCATCCCCCCCCCCCTCCCGGGCGCGCTCTCTGCGTCATTAGCGGCGTGTGGCGCCGCCACGCGGCATGACCGCCAACCAACCGCGGACCGCTGCGCTCTTAATTCCGCTGCAGCCGCCCCGCCCATCACGTTGACACGGCATCGGACAAACTAAAGCTTAGTCCTTTCAAACACGGTGACCTCAATATTCGACAATGCTCAGTTAAGGTTTACGTTTATGAACATTGCGTATTATTTCGCAATATATACAACTAACAATATCATAGGCCTTATAACTTTAGTCATGTGCTGGTGGTCAGACAGTGAAATTATAAGAAAAATTAATATTCTGGAAATATGCTTATACTTACACTTAGATGCATTTAAAATAAAATGGAAAGCGGAATAAATCATTTTAATTTTCCCGAATGTTTGCCTTACACTTCAAATGCAACATTAGAAACATGGAACTACTTTCCCTCCATCGTTACCAACTTTACTGGGCGCATACAAGTTAGTGTGCACGTTAAAATAAATCCAAGTAGAAGCAGTGACATTTTTCACAGGTTAATTTAAAAAGTGCTCACTTTATCGTGACCACCCAGCAGCATTAACAATACATCGTTCTAATACAAAAAAAATTGGATATTTTTTTTTAAAGTAAGAAATTTACTTTTTAATGGGCTACGCTGTTATTGCAACAAACTGATCAACATTGGCAAAACAGTGAAACTCGAACCGTGCATGTTTGGAATTATAATTTAAAAAATGTAATAGTGTTGTATCCCGAGTTACACATTAACGCTTTCGTTTACCTGGCGCTGGAAATGCGTTGCACTGTTTGACATACTCTCTTTTTCTTACGAAACAACTAACGTGTGTCCAATGTGCTGGCTCATATACGAAAAGAACACACAAACTTCAGACGAGGGCTGTCGAGTGATTTCAAGCCATTCCTGAGCACTCCAAAAAATGCTTAAAAACAGCCTTTTCAAAGTGTCGTGACTCAAATATACGCTTCAGATCCATACAAAACTACTCAAGGGCCCTGCATTCAACCATCCTACAAACATCACGTTAATAAAATAATAGGGTCACCGCTGAAACTCCCATAGGTGCATGCAGTGCGACTAGAACACTGCACGCCAGGACAGTGTCGCATTTATCGCTCCCTCGCTTCTGAGCCTCGAGTGACAGAAATAGCTCTAGTTACACGACCGCCCTTAAAGTGACAATGCATCAAAGTAGCATACAAAGGAAAGTGGCGCGAGAACAGCTATACGTCTCACTCAAAAATTGCAGTGGGTAGCTAATCAAACCATTTTATATTTATACGCTACAATATAATTTGGCAATTTTTGTTACTTTTTTTTTTGTACGTATGAACTTATTCTGCCAACTCAGCGTAACTTCTTGGCTGTTGATAATCGCTAACTATCTGGAAACGGCGATCGTCATGTCTCTTTATTGCAGTCTAAGAGTGAGACTCACTATACAAGCTGTTCACAGTAAAAAGAGAACTTTTGAAAGCCCTGTTAAGGTCTGCTTGTATACATGTCATGTAATCTTGCGTTTTATGTTAATTTAACAGTTATGGGCCTTAACACTTTATTCATGAATCGTAAAGTGAAATTGTGAAATTATTATAAATAAGAGATCTTTTTCAAATTTGCTCATTTCTACACTTTGATGCATAAAAAGAACAGAAAGCTAAATAAATAATTTAAGTTGTCAAAAGTGGTTACGTAACCCTTTATGGGACTACTTTCCCTCCATAGTGACCAACTTAACTGGGCGCGTATCACTTAGTGCGCCCGTTAAAATACATGCAGGTAGGAGCAGTGACTTTTTATAGGGTTGATTTTAAAAGTGCTCACTTTGTCGTGAACAGCCTTTAGAAAGAAAGTTTGTGGCGAAGTTGGTTGGGTAAGCACGTAATGAAGTGACGAATTCTGGCGGACGTACGTAGTAGGCGGAGCATCGTATGTGCGAGTGGTGGATCGATTGCCACTGGCGGAGACGTGAGGGTACACAGGTCCACCGCTATTAGCGCCAGCCGTGCTCTGTTCTCTGTGGCACAGCCGAATACACGCCGCAGCTCGGGGACTAATTTCGGAAAGCGAATATGGGGAGAAAGAGAGACGAAGAGAATCAACTTGTTACTCGACTTGCGTTAAGAATATTTAGGTTGAGCGGTTAACAACAAGTACACAGTCTTACAGTCACGGCTCCATACATTGACTTCCTTAGGATATACGATTTCATAACTAAGAATCCTACGTATGGTAACTGGTGCAAGAAAACAACTACTTTATTACTTTTACATGATTTACGTATAACCTTTTTGTCTGGTCAGTATGTCACGTTAATACTGAAAACTCTCAATAGCACGCAGTATTACAAGTATTACATGTTTCAGTATTACAAAGAAAATAGTATACACTGTTTTTCCGCTAGGTGCTCATACCTTAAGGTAGTCTTCTGCTTCGTATGTCTTGACACTAATGGGGAATAAAAAAGTTGTGTTAATGACGGTCGGTAATTTACAGTACAAGTTTACACTGGCTTGTAACAGGGCGGATACTAGTGAACAGCGATGACCTCGTAAAATGAAACCACTATATTAAAATTTCGAAGTATAGAGGGATACCGAAATGTAACTTAGATCAGCTTTCAAACCTTGCAAAGAAGTTTAGTGTGCCAAATATGCATACATATCTAGAGCATAACGTATTTCCAAATAACGAAAGGTACTGTAGTTTGTTTTCATATATTTTGTAGGTTACCCACAATATGAAACGAGAGCTGTTGGTAGGACGGCAGGTTTCGTGAAATGGAGGTTGTCATGCACACAAGGCACGGGTTTGATTCTCCCCTCCTCTCTGTCGTAATTTTTTTCTTCATTGGCGGTAATATTTATTTTTGTGACAAAATAAGTGCACTTAATTTTTTTTTGAGACGGGTATGTTGTTTTACAGTAAAGGAAATACAACAAAAAATTTAACACAAACATTAACTCAGAGGTGTAAAAATGCATGCATGAAATGCAGAAGGTTTGCCATTACGTTTGAAATTTTTAGTAGGCCTATTCCAAGATGGCGCGTATAGGCTGTTAGTGAGCACTATTTAATGCCCTTCTGAATTTTTCCTTTCGTCCGATTTCCATCTACCTGCTATCTTTAATATAAAAACTGCAATGTGAGCAATAAACACAGTGAATACATTCACCACGCTCAAAATGCAAAGCCCTGAGGCTGCAATAAGACATATTTATTAGTGGTTAAATGCCTGTTGGAAGGGCCTTAAAAAGTGCTCACTTTACGGTGAACAGCCTGCAACGTGAAGTAATCGTAATCCCGTAGTAGCCGGCGTGAGTCGCGTAGGCCTCGTAAAGGCGAGAAACAGGTTGAACCCTCCACGTTCCGCGAAGGTAGTAGAAACTGCCAGTCGTGGCGGCGTTGGCCAGTTTATCAGCAGACGAGAGTTGGGAATAATGGGAAGCAGATGCGTGACTATCGCGCCCGGGTGTTTACACGCGTGCTCAAGAGCCAGCACGCGCTTTATAATGAACGGAGGGGTGGGGTCATAGTATGTGGTAAAAAAAAAAGGGGGGGGGGGGCTGGGCGTGGAATTACTAGCGCCCCGGCCCGCCAGCAAGACGGGGCTATATCGCATCACGCCAACTTCCTTCGGTGACAGACACGTCCCGCGGCTACAGGTTAATAATTATTCATATTAATTATGAATTAAATATTACAATTTATAGATAGAATAACCTAACAATTCAATTTAACTACAAATAAAGTACTATGTATAAAAGGCTTGTATAAGCTGTTCACGGTAAAGTGAGCACTTTTGACGGCCTGGTTACTTTTTCCTTTTAGCCATTTTTTTACCCTTTACCACATTTTTACATAAATATTGCCATGTATGTAATAAACACAGTGTGTATATTCCACTGCACTCGGAAGTTAACGTCTAAGGCTATGGTAAAGCATACTTATTGACTATTATTCCAAATGAGAGAGCTTTCAAAAGTGCTCACTTTACCGTGAACAGCCTTTACCAGCAGCTTAAGGTGGCCGGGACTTTTCTTGCTACTTTGTCACAGTTAGCCCCTTGTCACAGAGTATATAATGCGACACGGTCATTGAAATATGTGAGACTGTGATAAGTTGCTTGAAGAGATTTGGACGGCTCGTTTGAAATCGAGGTCTTGACAGCCGATGAGGATGAAGCGAGGCGAGAGTGGAGCAGCGCCGGAATGCAAGGGTGGGGGGAAACAGGAAATCCCTGAGAAAACCCGCCGACCAGCGGCATCGTCCGGCACGAAGGTAGACCCGATTATTGTGCTCTGCACGTGTACCCAACACTGACCTGCCCCACGCTAACACAGCTGTCAAAGCTACATGGTCGGCAATGATGGACGTGTTTGAGTACATCTTAATTTCCTAGAGACAAGCACTTTTTGACGTGTGCGACTTGAGTTCGCGATATAAACTGTTGTTTCACCTCTGTATCCGTAACTACTCTGTGCTACCGTAAGTGGCCCACACGTGGGAAATGAGGTAGACAGGTTCGCGTCTTTTTCTCGTGTACCCGAAATTGGCTCAAGGAATGGCAAAAGAACTGTCCAATTCCAGAATTTAAACAAATATATGCGTTCGGTTCACCTCAACTCCGCTTACGAGGAAAAATATTTCGGCGAACTAGAATTTATAGTTTTAACATTACAACTTAGTCAAAACTAGAGTAATGACATATCAAAGTACTTGCTTTAGTAAACAGTGTGCTAACTTAGTCGAAATTACGCAATTTTGATCTTTCTGTAGGGGAAAAAGCTTCACTTTTGGGACGCGGAGATTGGTTAATCCACTTCTTGCATGCGCACTCTACTACATGTTCACTCTGCGCTACGGCCCTGTCAACACTCGACTTTAATACCGATATTTATTCGATTACTCTGAGTCCCCGTGCAAACAGCCTACAAGCCAGACAGCAGCGCAAAATTTGCTTTAACTTCATAAATCAAATTAATTTTTCACAGGTATATTTCGTTTCCAGTCTTTGTAAATATGATTCAGTTAATCATTGCGCGACATTTCAAATAGACGCGGCAATCTGAAAGCCCGATAACACACACGGCAGTTGTGACTGATTACACGTGCTCGTAAACTGTTGTAAATACTCGAGGTTTTCACGTACTTCACTTGACGCCGATGACAATCAAACTTTTTGGGCCAGAAAAAAATAACATAAAATTACTTGGTTAAACATTTTACCTTGGAATAAATTCTAAAGCTGCTTTTACATGACGCAAAATTTCGCACGAAGCCTAACAGTACAAGACTCATACGAGAATATAGGCTATTCACTGTAAAATGAGCACTTTTGAAAGCCCTGCTTAAGATCTACTTGTATGCATGTTGTATATCCTTCCGCCTTATGTGAGACTAACATTGTCATGGGCCTCGTTACTTTATTCATGCGTCGATCAAGTGAAACTGTGAAATAATTAGAAAAACATTTTTTTAACAAATCTGCTAACTTTTACACTTCGTTGCGTAAAGAAAAAAAAACAGAAACCTAAATAAATAATGTAAATTATAAGAACTTGTTACCTAACATTTTTTATTCGACGTTAAGATACGGAACTACTTCCCATCCATTTTTGCTAACTTGAATGGGCGCATGTCACTCAGTGCGTTCTTTATAATATATGACTTTTTTCTACGGTTGATTTCAAAAGTGCTCACTTTATCGTGAACAGCCTTTATCAGGAAAATCCCACGAAAAACGAGTCAACAGTTCAGACTAGCTGCGCAATATCTCATTGCTTGGCAAAATTTGATGGCATCGGAATAGCCATAATTTTAATAATCAATTTGCATTAACACGCTCTTTTTAAAGCAGTGGCTGTTAAGTACAGCAGGGTATTTCTTAAACTCGTGCACTGGAGTGGAGAGATTTGGCTCTTAAGAATGAAGTGTTGAGAGCCGATGAGGGTGGATTATTGCCAGATTTAAAGGGCTGGGGAAACGGGAGATCCCCGAGAAAACTCGCCGAGCAGCGGCATCGTCCGGCGCTAATCCCACATGCGAAAGTCCGGAAGTGACCGCGCCGGGAATCTAACCCGGTTCCAAAACAAAATTTTCAAGAATTTACAATTAATATTTACGGTATATTCTCTGCTCTTCCCCTATTTCTGTCGTTGTTATATATGTGGCCACGTGGATAAAGGCTGTTCACGGTAAAGTGAGAACTTTAGAAATCAACCTTAGCAAAAAGAAATCACTGCTCCTGCCTGCATGTAGGCCTTTTCCAACGGCGCAATGGGTTACTTGCGCCCAGTAAAGTTGGTAAGGATGGAGGTAGAGTGGTTCCATATCGTAGCGTCGATTAAAAAGCGTTAGGTATCCAATTGTGCTGACTCAAATTATATCTTTCGCTTTCTGATTTTTTTAAAATGCATCGAAGTGTAAAAATAAACAGATTTGCAAAATTTTTATTTTTCTAATAATGTCACACTTTCACTTGGCCGACGCATGAATAAAGTTATGAGGCCAACGGCAATGTTAAATTTGCATAAAGCGTAAGACCAGACAACGTGCATACAAGTAAATCTTAAGCAGGGCTTTCGAAACTGCTTATTTCACCGTGAACAGCCTATATCACTGTGGACCACGTGACTTTGACGGTCTTATTACAGGTGTTGGCAACTAAACGTTGAAGACGCGGACAAAAAGATAAATTCGGTCCACATCACATAGGCCTATGTAGACTATGGGCGCAACGCCGATCGCCAATCAAAGACTGGTAACTCACTTGCCTTGCGGCATCTTAGCCAATAGGGGTACTTTCGCAGCAGTCAAGTCAGGGGGTTCGTTCGCAGAGCCTCGAGGGTCAGTGGTGAGTGAGTGAGTGAGTAAGTAAAGAGATTTGGGCGGCTCTTAACAGCGAGGTAGGGTCCGTAGTGACTCGGAGGCTAGCGCGATCGCCTCCCGCCAAGGCGGACAGAGTTCCGATCCCCAGCGGGAACGCTTACAGGACGATGCCACTGGTCGGGCGGGGTTTTCTCGGGGATCTCCCGTCCTTGCATTCCGGCGCTGCTCCATTAGCATCCTCATTTCACCATAGTCGGATCCCTCAACTCAACTGGAACACTGCCTCAAAGCTGGAGGTAGGCGGGATCCCAAGAGGCGGTCAAGTGTATATATAGTCTGTTCACGGTAAAGTGAGCACTTTTTAAGACCCTTATAAATTTGTCTTTTCCTCAAATTTCCATCTTCCTGCTGCTTTTTAATATGAACATTGCAATGTGACCAATAAACACAGTGTGTACATTTTACCACCATCAAAATTTAATGCCTGAGGCGGCATAAGTTATATATATTAGCGGTTAATGCCTGTTGAGAGGGTCTTTAGAAATGCTCACTTCTTTATCGTGAACAGCCTATATATATATATATATATACATATATATATATATATATATATATATATATATATATCCCCTCCCTCCCTCTCTCTCCTCTGTTTGTGGTACAGGCGAGTAGTTCTCCTGCACCCGTACGTAGCGGGGAAGGTGTCTGGCTGGCCGGCCTCGCTAGGTGGTTGCGTTGGTAACGCAGACCAGGTGTGCGTGCAGGTCGATGGTGTCGCTACGACCACGCAGATGGGATGGTGTTGGAGCTGGTTCGGGGGGGGGGGGGGGGGTACGACGGTAAAAACGTGGGTCAGACCCGTCGCGGGGCGCGTAATCGGCCGACCGCGGCTCGCGAGTTTCCTGACCGCGCTAATTGGGCTGCGGGCTCGTCACGTGACGCCACCCCCCCCACCCCCTCCTCTGCAACACTTTAGACACCAACCTCTTGACAACTTGCCGGCCACGTCACAACTCCGCAAGTCCTCCGCCGGAGCCTTCCGCGTTTTCTATAGGCTATTCGCGGTCAAGTGAGCCCTTTAGAAAGCCCCCTCGTTTGGAGTGTGTGAAGCAATTTGGGTGGCTCTTAAAATCGAGGTCTTGAGAGCCGATGAGGTTGACTGAAGTGAATACGGAACAGCGCCGAAATGAAGGGGCGGGGGATATGGGAGTTCCCCGAGAAAACCCGCCGACCAACGGCATCGTCCTGCACGATTCCCACTTTCACAAATCTGGTGACCCGACCGGGAACTGAACCCAGTTCGCCTTTTTGTTCGTAGTGTTGAATTTGTGTATCTTCTAAATTAATGAGGCGTATTTTAACTTTCGTTTAGTTTTTTCAACTTAGAAACTACCAAATTACTGAATACAAAATAGTCAATCACCGTCACATGTTGATTTTGTCAGAAAATATTTAGTACATAATAAATAAAGCAGCTACAATAAAATATGTACGAATTATATCACAATTCAAGTAACTGTAAAACCTAAAATACTGATTATTTTATTGATCTTCGTTACTATGATACTAAGCTATATTTTTTTACATACAGAATTACTGTTTAATTTAATAATTGGTGAGTTAAATTTCAGATTATTACTTCACATGTAGCTGTAAACTGGAAAGCCAATCTGAACAAGGAGTTGCAAGCTGCTGAACGCAGACATTGTTACGCCACAGAACAGGTAAGTGTACAGAAATGAAACGGGAGCGCGTATTGCGAACTCCAACCACACGTGCCAGGAAAATGTCTTCACTGGCCAGCGCGTGACGTCGTTATCCCATCGACAGCCGGAGACTAACTCGACAGAAGGCAGGTCGACAAATAGGCAGCGACAGGTGTTTTTCGCGAAAATATTTACGGCCATGCTAGACTTCAATATGCTACGTCCACGACCACAACTTCCTTTGGTTATTGGCCGCGTGTCTACATGAGAAGACACGTTCTTATTTGACTTCGCCAATCGTAACAACGTTCTCCGATACTGAACGTCCGTGATTCGCGGACAGACTTGAGGCACGTGACATTTAAAATCATCCAACCAGGAAAGAGCGCATGAGCAAAAGTATTTTGGAGTACGACTGGTCTTAAGCTTTTCACATCACGCGGCGATAGCCAACCGGATGCAAGGCCTGTTTTTAGAGACACGCATGGCCAATTAAGGAATGGGCATGCGCGCATCAAAGGAACCGCCACGCAAATTCACTTCTGTGTACAGTTTGTTTACAGTATCTTCACTTCACAATTTTTAAATCCAACCTTTGAAAAGTCACCCCAAGTATGTGACTTTTTTGGCTGTTTCCTAAATGTTACGTATCATATAAACATTTTATACAATTTCTGTTGATATTAAAGTAGGCCTACATTATTTTTGGTTGAATTAGAATTTTTACTTGCATTTTACCTATAAATTACGATATCACATTTATAGTAAATATGAATAAATAGAGAGGGTAAGGTGTGTCGGTAATGCCTAGTAAGAAATAGTTCTAATGGAAAATGTGAGTGCGCACGAATACGGTGCGTTGTCCCTTTAGTGTAAATGTCTAGACTTAGTTAAGCTTTGTTTACATAGGCGGAGGAATATCCCCAAAGAAGAACTTTAGCAGGGCTTCAGAAAAGTTGGAAGTAACCACAAATGGGCTATACTTACTTATTCCGTGGCAATACTGAACAACAAGGCTCAGCAAGCATGCCGGACGCAGACAGTGTTCCGCGTAATCAATACGAAATGCGGACTAGCTTTAGGCTGTGTCCGAATTCGCCTGAAGTACATACTTGTGCATACCTGTCCCCAGAAGTGACGTCGTAAGTGCTGTTCGAACTGCAAGTGAAGTATGCAAGTAGACAAGTAAATTAAGTTCTATACTTCTCGTATACTTGCGGAATATGTGCCGGCATTTTGAGAAGCAATTTGTAGGTTATAATTAATTTCCGACATAATTATTTGATTTAAATTTTAATAGGGCAACATTACTACTTCGCAGTCATAGAATTTTTAACTGAGTAAATAACTATCACAAATTTCACCTTAAAAAAAGTTTATAGACAGTAAATTCGTATCAGGCCTATGTTCCTAACCTACAAAAACTAAGATAAAAAAAGAAATCCAAAAAGCACTTACATACAATAATGCACGACAATAAATGTTTATGCAAATAAAATTTAAATATTATTTAATAATTTATTTAACCCCTAAAACCTTCGTAAATTATCAAACTCTTAGTCGGAATTCATGAACATTTTAAGTGGTTAGCTGGCTAATAACTGCTACCGAAGCCAACAAGACTGTCTGTCCGAATTCATCAAGTTTGGTGCCAAGGGTAAGTGAAGTATGTAAGGATGCAAGTATACCTGAGTTCGGACACGGTCTAAATACACATAATTGGTCATCCCAGCCCTCCGCCATTTTGTTTTAGATATTTTCCCAGAGTATAGGTACTTACTTATCTGGATGACTTGATTCATCACTTTAATCTTTATCTGCAACTCGCAGGGGTCGGGAAAGTGGGGCCCGCGATCGATAACGTCGCTCTTATCTGGCAGAAAACGCGGGTCGAAGTCTACAGGTGGGGACTCGCCTTGCCCAATGTTGACACTGCCGGGTGTCCCTGCACGCACGCCCCGGTGCAAGTTCGCGAGTACCGGGCGCGGACACCCGCACTTTTGATAAACAACCGCTGCTCGCATGTGCACTCTCACCCTGGCCTATTTTTAGAACATCACGCCAAGGTGAAACTTCATTCGCAGGTGCGTTCGCTACGCGCCGAGCAGATACAAGATACAACGGTTGCCATGTGAGAAGGAAATGCTCCGGCCAACGCTTTATTTTTAAAGAAATTTCCATATATATAAGCTGTTCACAGTAAAATGAGCACGCATTTTATACTTATGTTAATATAAAAGTAACTTATTTTTTAATTAAGATGAAATTTCCCTTATATTACAGTTATAAATTATAATATTTCATTAATAATTATGTCAATAAAAACAGGGAGAACATATGACTGTTGGTAACGTGTATTAAGAAATAGTTCTTATCCAAAATATTATTAAGTCGAGTGCGCGCGAACGTGGTGCGTTGTCCGTACGGTGTAATTTTCTAGACTTGGTTAAGCTTTGACTGCCTAAGGCGGAGGAATATCCTAGAAGTAGATCTTAATTAGTGCTTCAGTAAAGTTGGAAGTAATCGTGAATGGACTAAAGTCAAAGTAAGAAGTTCAATTTTTGAAATAGTTTAACAGTTCCCCTCGAACGACGCACTAATAAAGTGACGAGGCACATGCCAATGTTAATATTAAATTATGGTGGAATAATACACGACGTGCATAGGAGTAGATCCTGAGCTGGGCTTTCAAAAGTGCTCAGTTTAACGTGGTCGGAGTTGTGGATGTTCCACTTCTGTATATGGTCCATTCACAGTTACTTCCAACAATTGTGAAGCCCTGCTAAAGTTCAATTTCCGGAACATTCCTCCACCTCGTGCACATAAAGCTTAACCGAGTCTAGAACATTACATCAAAGGGACTACGTAACGAATTCGCGAGCACTCAGTGTAATAATATTTTGCAAGAGAACTATTTCTTACTAGGCATTACCATCACACCAATTTTCTCACTGTTATTATTCGTATTAACTATGAAGTAAAACACTGTAATTTATGGATAAAATATAACTAGAAGTTCGGTTTCACCAAAAATAACGTACTTCAAGATTCAAAAAGTGTGAAGAAACTGCGAATATAGGCTATTCACGGCAAGGTGAACATTTTTGAAACCCCTGCTTAAGATCTGCTTGTATGCACGTGGTGTACTCTTCCGCCTTATGTAGACTTAACATTGCCATGGACCTCACCACTTTACTCATGCGTCGGTCAGGTGAATATGTGGAAATATTAGAAAAGTAAACATGTTACAAATCTGCTCATCTTTACACTTCGATGTATTAAAAAAAAAAAAGCGAAAGAAATAACTTAAGTTATGACAAATGGTTACTTAACACTTTGTATTCTACGTTAAGATATGGAACTACTTTCCATCCATCATTACCAACTTTACTGGGCGCATGTTACCCAGTGCGCCCAATAAAATATATGCAGGTTGGAACAGTTGATTTTTTTCTAGGGTTGATTTCAAAAGTGCTCACTTTATCGTGAACTATAGATGGGTATTCTGTGGCTGAGGGGTGTATGTCGTAGCGCGTGGAGGGGTGGGTAGGCTTCTCGACATCGGCTGGTTGTGTTATTGTGGGGGGGGGGGGGGAGGGGGTTGGCGATACGCACGCATCACGCCAGAGAGGAAGACAAATGACAGGGGCACCCCCAAAGCCGCCCCCGAGCAGAGGCAAAAAAAAAAAAAGAGTTGAAACGGCCCATTTAGTTGCCACGTGTCAGTAGCTTCGTCCACGACAGGAGAAGAGGGAAATTGGGGGGGGGGGGGGTGATGTAGTAGGGAGGGGGGAGATGCCAAACGCAGACGAGGCAGACAGACAGTTGGAGAACAGCTGGAGTGTGTAAAAAGGGCCGGAGAGGGGGAGGGCAGGCGCGTAAATAGACTTTAATTCCAGAAAAGAAAACAAATCGCATGCATGCTCCATGTGTCCCGGGCTGGCAGCAGACAACGGGTTGGTCTGTCGCAGCGCGCGCGGGGGTTGGCTGTCGACCATCACAGGAAGTGGCTTTTCCATGCGCGCTCAACACGCCCTCGCCCCTCTACACGCCCTCATATCACACGCTCTTTTTTTTTTCACTTCTGTAAAACGCCGACACGAAAACATATCCACTATAAGGGGATTCACACAATGAAAAACTTACAGGCCCTGCCTACCTAACCTGCAGCCACCCTCAATCGCCATAATCCTTATATATATATATATATATATATATATATATATATATATATATATATATATATATATATATATTCCTGATTTAAATTTAGAAGGATTTATTGAAAAATACTTCATTAGAAGCTTAACTAATATCTAGGGATAGGAACGTTTCGCGAGTTCATTTCAGGACAAGATAGACGTCAAACACGTGTACACTGAAGTTGACTGCAATTGGATCGCAGTTTATTAGAAACGCCCTGGACGACTCTGAGCCAATAGCAGACTTGCAAGGAGTGCCCTACTGCCAGGTGTGAAGTAACACTGGCCACTCTCTGGGGCAGCAGCCCCAATGAACAAACGTCTGAGGGTGCGACCTGTAACCTAAACATAACGCTAACGCAAAGTTAAAGCAATGAGTTCTATAGAAAAAAACCTTTACAATGTTAATCGGTCTTAAGCGTTCTAGCATTCCTAGGTTCTCGTCATGCAGAATACCTGCAACCCCGTTGTTACCCAATATTGTTCTTATAGGCTATTCACGGTAAAGTGAGCACTTTTTAAGACCTTGCAAAATTTTTCCTTTCCGCCAGTTTCTACCTTTCTCCCAATTTTTTAATATAAACACTGGCATGTGACTAATAAACACAATGCGTACATTTCACTACTCTCAAAAGTTGACGTCTGAGGATAAAATACAATAAATTTATTACTGGTTAGTGCCTGTTGGAAGGGCCTTGAAAAGAGCCCACTTTACTGTGAATAGCATATATACGCAAAATGATGCAAGAAGAAACGTAAGCGCGCGAACGTGTCAGTTTCCTCATCTTCAGAGCAAAATCTGCAAGAATTCCTGACTGATACAAGAGCAAATTATCAGCGTGTGAGATATCGCAACGGATTATCTTCTGGGAGGAATACCATTACTTAAAGCAGTATACCCATAGACGAACGAATATTTCCCATTTTCAGTAATAATTTATTTTGTCTTTCGCTAACAGCGAACTTTTAACTCGCGTTAAGAATCCCGGAAAAAACGGACGGTCAAAGTAGCTACCTGCGAAATACTTAGGCGGCTTAACACATTCATACCCAGTGAACATAATTATGCACATATCGCGCGTGAATACTATTTTTGGGCCGGTGCTGTACGCTACAAGGATCAATGGCAAATTATTTTCCGATTCGTAAACCGCGTGTCTTAGTCCAGGTCATTATTGGTTCATGTTACTATAACTTAACACAAAGCTTACAGCTCATTGGTCGTAGCAGCGGAACAAGTTTTGTATCGGCGTGAGTACAGTATGCATCATAATATCTCTCATTTGCAACACCCGAGACTGTAAATTAAAGTAGGTCTGTAAGGGTTAAATTTCAATTTATAACAACTGTGCTCTCTTGTCTCCCGTATCTCTTTTTACAGTAACCCAGTGTGTATCTGTACTCGAGAATTGGCCAATGCAAATTTATCACTCTCTCTCCGAATATTATGGAGTATTAAAAAATAATAAATTTTCATTCCTGTGAAATCTGCATGACGACTTTAATTGAATAAGTACAGAATTGCACAAACAATTATTCGAACAGAAATTAAATTATTCTAAACTATGTATTTTTCCTATAGGCTTGCCCACAGAATTTTATTGTACACGAATAACGTTAGCGAGTATAAATTACTGCGTTTCGCATATAGCGTTCCTCTTACCCGCAGAGTCTACGCTGCAATCTCCGAATATCTTCGGGAATTGAACTCTCGTATCTAGGCTCAAAATTATGTCATAATAACAAACCGCAGTTTAATGAACATTCCTGTGCAGGAGATTTAACGACGGATTATGTGGCACCCGAACTGCTATGCGATTATTAACTAGCACAATCTGCGGTTTCGAAGCAAACTGGCATTTCCTGTGCAAAGAAAACAATTTCCCCACTGAAGAAAATACTCTATGCCGAAATGAATCAGATACCACTGCAAAAACTCGAACCAAGCCGAGCACTTAAAAATTAAACCTCTATAAATAAACCTCTAAAATACTGTACTACTAGATTTTACTCTATTGCACAACGTCGATTTCACTCTGATTCACGGGATCGATTAAGTATTTATTTTTGAAAGAAAACCGTACAGGCTAATAATATTAGAAGATTTAGTTTCACTTTTGCTGATTTATTACTGAATTTTGTCGCTTAGTGCTTATTTGAGTTTACGTTTTGATGTACAGTATACCTTCGGGTGGTTTAAGTTAAATAATTTTAGGTGAGGTTACAGTAATATGACAATAAATTAAATCTTTGTATTACAATTTTTTAAATAAATAAAAGCATACATATATTAACATACGTTCTGTGTATTTTGGTTCTTTGCTTATAGCGTAACTAATTATTTATCTGAGATCTGATGCACCTTGTCTACAAAGCCCATAGGAAATGTTGCCAGACTCTCCTGAAAAAAAAAGACATTTAATTAAAAAGGAGGACAATGCAATTTCACTAACGCCGCACGTATTTTTTTAGTGGAGAATCTACATAAAATATGAAAGGTTAGTATCAGGTGAAAATTTGTACGCCTGCTGTTTAGACATCAAAATATTTCAACATGCACACTGCAGCATAAAACATTCAAGCCAAATGAGACATTTTGAAAATCGTAATCGTAAACATACAGCAGTCGAAGAACGTGCAGATGTATTTATACGATAGACCAAGCGAATGCTGACAACACAGCTGTGCCGGTAAAAAGTCGTGTGTCGCAAAAACTATTAACATTAAAATAATTAAGATACAAATACCAGGTTTCATCAGGTAAAAAATGCCGGGGACATTTTGGTCAAGACGAAAAATCCCCCCGGACGCAAAAAAAAATTCTTCCCCTCATGACCATAGCAGACTGCATACATGTTGCACAAAATGTTATATTTGACCGGTGTTGTGCCCAGTGATTTTCCATGCGAGTATCTGATTCGTAGACCGTGCTACAGCACTACGTTACTACTGTTAAAGACTGTTCACGATAAAGTGAGCGCTTTTTACATCAACCTTAGAAAAAAGTCATTGCCCCTGCCTGTATATATTTTAACAGGCGCCCTGAGTGACATGCGCCCAATAAAATTGGTAACGATCGATGTGAAGTAGTTCCGTATCTTGACGTCGAATGAAAAGTGTTAAGTAACCATTTCTGATAACTTAAATCATTTCTTTCGATTTCTGTTTTTTTTTAATACATTGTAGTGTCAAAAATCAGCAGATTTGTTAGATATTAATTTTCAAATAATTTAACAGTTTCACTTAACCACGCATGTATAAAGTGATTAGGCCCACGACAATGTTAATCTTACATAAGGCGGAAGAATACACAACGTGCATACAAGTAGATTTTATGCAGGGCTTTCGAAAGTGCTCATTTTACCGTGAATAGCCTATACCTATAGATTGTTTACGGTAAAATGAGCAGTTTTGAAAGCTCTCCATAAGATCTACCTGTATGCACGTAGTGTATTCTTACACCATATGAAAAATTAACATTGCCATGGGCGGCATCACTTAATTCATGTGTCGGTCAAGTGAAAGTGTGAGATTATTAGAAAAGTACATATTTTACAAATCTGCTCATTTTTACACTTTGATGCGTTAAGAAAAACAGACAGCGGAAGTCGTAATGTACGTTATCAGACATGATTACCCAACAAATTTTATTCGACGTTAAGATTGTGAAACTTCTTTCCCTCTATCGTTACTAACTTTATAGGGCGCATGTCACTCAGTGCGTTCGTTATAATATATGCAGGTAGGAGCAGTGACTTTTTCTGAGGTTGCTTTCAAAAGTGCTCACTTTAACGCGAACTGCCTTTATCACTGATCGCCGAAAGCAAAGCCTACAGCTTATTGATTGCGATAACGAAACACGTTCTTTGCCAGTTTAAGTAAGTACAGCACCCAAGAGTATTTTTTTTATTTGCAAGGTCAGAAGTTATTAATTAGTGTGCGGATGGAAGGGTTAAAAAGTAGGACATGTCCTCCTTTTGACAGACGTCTGGTAAACCTCGCCCACAAGGACACAAACGCCCACCACATGTTACGATCGTGACGACATTGGGTAACGCCCACGGCATTAACACCATCCGCCGAGTGAGTGAGCGAGCATTCTTCAATCTTGTCTATGCAGTTTCCTTAGACGGCAAGATAAAAGTACAAAGATGTGGGCGTAGTTTAATCTGTGTTCTTTAACACGCACGCCTAGTGCGTGTTAATGTCGCCCGTATCGCTCCCTCGCTTCTTGACCTGGGTCCCACGGGAATCCATCCCACTCTTTAACAGCGATGTCTTGAGAGCCGATGAGGGTGATTGTGGCGAGTACGGGGCAGCGCCGGAATGAGAGGGCGGGGGAGAAACGGGAGGTCCCCGAGAGAACCCGCCGACCAGCGGAATCGTCCGGCACGATTCCCACATGCGAAAATCCGGGAGTCAACCCGCCCCCGAGGATTGAACCTGGTTCTCACTGGTGGGAGGCGAGCAGGCTAACCGCTCAACTACCACGGCCCCTACCGCCGGGAGGATAGGGGTAAAAAAAAGGAGGGGGTATCGTGGTTTGAGGGGGGGAAGGGATGATTAATGGGTGTTAGACACAGGGCGGCCATCACTGAGAGAAGGCGCGGGTCTGGAAAACAAGCCGGCTCGGTAACAATGGGACGAGATCGCAGCTACACGGGGGTATAGCCTAGGGAGGCTGTGGGTGATGGCAGAGGAGGGACGGGGGCGTCTTCTGGGAAGTGCGCGCCAGCACTCGCCTCCAGCGGCTCGGAAACAAATCGCGTCTGACAGGTGCTGGCGCCGGCGCCTCCAGCCACCCCACCGCGCCCTTCACTTCCGCCGTCGAGCCGTCGTTTGTCCTTGCTTGCATAACTACGACCTCGGCGCATGAACCACTGTTCCTACCTCCGCGACACGTACAGATTGTAAATAACATAGAATTAACTCTACCTACACTTTATAGGCTGTTCACGGTAAATTGACCACTTTTTAAGGCCCTCCCAAAAGTTATTAATCCCTAATAAATATGTTTTATTGCAGTCTCAGATGTTAACAAATAAGAGTGATGAAATATATACTCTGTGTTTATTAGTCATATTTAGGGGCAGTGAAATTTCGTGAAAAGATTTCGAAACAATTTACATTTCAAAACACTGCAGGGTCGTTTACCTACATTGATTGGCTGAATTACTTTTTGACACGTGTTAACTGTCTGCACACGAATCAAGTGCGAGCCGTGACGATATTACCGAATTCTGAGTGGCCCGGTCAAATATGAAAATGCCTTTGCAAGCAGACAGCAACCAATGGCAACAGACAAACTGCTGTTGGGTACTTAAAGTATTGAATTCTGCCGTGTACTCATAATTTTTCGCGAAAAACCACTAGCGCTAGTCATATTGCAATGTTTACATTTAAAAAAAAGGCGGAAAAGTAGAAATTAATTGAAACGAAAAATTTAGCAAGGTCTTAAATGCCCACTTCACCGCGAATAACCTATAAAAGGGAGGTGGGTTTCAAGAGTTCCGGTGGCGCGGTGGTTAAGAGGTTAGCCTGCTCGCCTCCCACCAAGATGAACCGGGTTCAATCCCCGGCCGGGTCGCTCCCGGATTCTCGCATGTGGGATTCGTGCCGGACGATGCCGCCGGTCGGCGGGTTTTTCCTGGGATCCCCGCTTACCCCCGCCCGGTCATTCCGGCGCTGCTCGATACCTCAGTCACCCGCATCGGCTCTGAAGGCCTCGCTGTAAAGAGCCGCCCAAATCTTCCTCACTCATTCGCTCATTTACAGACACTTGCAAAACTATTCCCCTTATTGTTTAAGGACAGACTGAACTCCAAGTTATTGTGCGTTAGACCAACTTCAGCCATTGGCCAAAAGTACGTAAGGAAAGCCTCGGAAAAATCTTGAGCCAATAATAAAAGGTCAGTGGTGGAGTGACGTTGATGACAGTGCAGTGGCCATTGAAACACGAACTGTAGTTACATATTTATAAGTCAGTGGAGTCTATCATGCCACCAAAATATAACGCGAATTTTGCATGTCTCAATACTCATTTACATTCAACCCACTGCCATGTTACAAAGCAGGTACAGTCCATTCTGTGTTATTTCCGACTTTTCTGAAGACCTGCTTAAGTTATACTTCCAAGATATGCCTTCGCCTCCTACAAAAAAAAACCTTTTCAAAACCTAGAATATTACACCACTGGCACAACACACCGCATTTTGGAGCACTCGCTTTAATAATATTTTGCAAGAGATTGATTTCTTACTATGACATTACTAGAGGACTGCGAAATTCGCGATATATTTCGGCGAGAGGATAAACTTAACTGCCTCACACATAAGCGAGCACATTCCGTGGTTTGATTGGTCGCTCACATTTGAGTGGAGTCACATACCTGTTTGAATTATATAAAGCCGGCCTATGAAAGGGGTCGGCCAAATGCACAGAAACTCTTGAGTTCAGCCTGCCGCGAAATTAAAACGCGAGTTTTGCACGTCTGTAGGCATTACCAACGCTCGTATTTTCTTTCCGTTTTATTCATATTAATTATACATAGGGCTCCCTGTTTTTCGCGTAAATATTTACGCGGAGGCTAGATTTCAACATCCTATGTGCACATTTGCAAATCTTCATTTGGCTATTGACCGCTTGGTTTTGTGTGAAGAATGACTGCTACGTGAGTGTGCCAATCAGAATTAAGTTTCTCCGATTATGACCGTGTGTGATTTGCGGGCAGATATATAACACGCGTATCAATTCAAATGATCCAATCATGAAAGTGTTTTTGAAGTTAAGTTTTTTGGAACACAATTTGTTCTGAAATCATGTCGCGAAAAACAGGTTTATAAACCAAATATTGAAATTTCTACCAAATATACACATAAAACCATTTTTCGGGAGAAAATATGAATACACGGTAGATTTCGATACTATAAGCTATACTATATACTATAGACTATAGTATAAGCACCATAAGCACCTATCTGTAGTTTGTCTATTACTATTGGTTGCTGTCTGCTTGAGAATCCGTTTTCATATTTGACCGGACAACTCAGAATTCCTCAACATCGGCGCGGCTCCTACGTGAATCGTGTGCAGACAGTTAACACGTGTAAAAAAATTAATCCAGCCAATCAAGGTAGGTTAACGACCCTACAGTGTTTTGAAATACAACTTGTCTTGAAATCTTTTCGCGAAATTTCACTACCCCTAGGTCTACATATATGTAAAAATTCTATCTACCCAAAAAATAAACACTTTAACGCATTCATACCCAGTGTACACAATTGTGTGCATGCCGCACATGAATACTATTTTTGGGCCGGTGCTGTAATCTACAAGGATCAATGGCAAATTATCTTCTGATTCGTAAACCGCGTGTCTTAATCCAGGTCATTATTGGTTGTAGCAGCGGAACAAGTTTTGTATCGGCGTGAGTACAGCATGCATCATAACATTTCTCGTTTGCAACACCTGAGGCTGTAAATTAAAGTAGGTCTGTAAGGGCTAATGTTAGCACAAGTATAAAATTACTGTTATTTGACATATTTAGGAAACAACTTTAAACGTCATGCATGTGTGGTTTTTCAAACGTTTGATTTTAAAAATACGAAGACACCGGGGATAGATTATAATTTATGTACACTGACAGAAAATTCAACAAAACATTTGTTTGTATGTACACGGCCAAAAACGTATTTAGTTGCCCTAACAAAACATTTTGTGCAGTACACAGAACTTAAACAACAAGAAATTAATTATGTTCATCTATCAAAATACACTATTGAATAAACAGTGCCTCTGTGTTGGGTCGCAAGAAGATGCACTGTCAATGTACGTGATAACATTTTCCTGGAATAAAATTGTTTTTTTTCGGTTTATATTCTTTGAATAATTTATGTCAAATACAAAATTCTCTGTTTTGTTGAAGTCGCAACAACAAATACTCTCTGAGTTGTACAGATAAAACACATTACAAAGTAACCTAATCCCATGGGTTACCGCGTGACATATGTAATCACCAAATAATAAGTCATATAAATGAAAAAAAAAAACAGTAAAATATAAAGCAATTTTTGCATATTTTTAACTTTTTTTTTTCATGTGTGAACTCGATATTTAGTGATTACATGTATGCCAAGCAATATCCCATGGCATTAGTTTATGTTGTAAATTGTTCCAGCTGCACTGCTTAGTTGGTATTTGTTATAACGGCTCCAAAAAAAATAATTTCGTATTATACATCATATTTAAAAAAAAAAGTGTAGATTTTTTTTATCCCAGGAATGTTATCACATTGAATGTGTACGTGTTGAACACTGTATGGTACAGTTATAAAATGACAATTTTTTTGAACCCGACATCCTTAATCCAACGTGTTGAAATACACGCAGGTAGGCAGGCGGCAGTTACATTTCTCAAAGGTTGATTACGAAACTGCTTAAAATGATTGTGAACAGCCTACAGACACGTAACTCTAGGTTTATTAAGAGAAAGAGTTGGCAGAAGGTCGCAGGAGGGAGAGAGATGCGCTCGGCTCTTGTTTGTACGTCGTTTATCTGCAGCAGCCGGGAGCTAGCTCCAGATGTGCGGCGACTGTCCTGGTGGAGTCGCAGTAGTAAAGGGGGGAGGGGAAATGATGGAGGGGGACAGGGCACGAGCTGCTCAACCCTAGAGGAATGAGAGGAGGGGTGGCGCTCGATGGGAGGAGGGGAAGTCCCCAGTCTGGCCGGCGCCAGCGGAACACATGGTCGTGGATAAGCGACTGAAATGCCTTGCCGCTTCCATCTCTTTCTACCGCCAGTGTTCTTCCCCCTCAAAACCCACCAACACGACTACCCCTCCACCTATTGCCTGACAAACTCAAGTGAAAACCCACATGTTCTTTCCCACGAGGTGGACACTACTAATGGAACATCTGTTACTTTCTTCTCGAAATAGTTCGAGGCCCGTTCGACAGATCGCAGCACTATTACATTTTACTTGTCCATCGCTACAATATAAATTCATTTTAACGGCTACCGAGAGCATAATAGAGTGTAACCACCAGTTTTTTTTTTTTTTTTTCGTGAGCTGGTAAACCGTGCTCATATTTGTTGCATACCGAACATTTTTCGACGATTAGTAAAATGTAAAATCATGCAAGTAATCGCCATACAATTCCGATCTCCTGCGACAAGACATAATTAATGGCGAACGAAAACAGGGAAGGCTATCGCCCCATGAAGTATTAGTTACAAAATTATAGCATATGCGAGCACGTCGTCGAAGAGGGTAAGAATGCTGGTTCCAGCCTCATGAAACCATTTTACCTTCCCGACACTGAGCCATTCATAGATATGAACAAGCGAAAATGTTGACTGGAGGAATTATATCCATAGCGTACAGTTGATCCCACGAAACAGTCCATCACAAATCGAAACCCGTTGTAGTTTGCGGCCCGTCCCGTCCGTTGTGAGAGTGACATTTCTACACCCCCTCCCATTTCTCTGCTCTTTCCCCGCCTCCCATCAGAATCGCTCTTTCTAAAGCCCCTGTCATACTGTCAAATATTTCCCTCCATCGAATTTTATAGAATTATCTTGAATGTTTTTGAAAATGCGCCACACTGTCAAATTTATATTTTCTAGAAGTATGTAATGTGAATATTTATTTAACAAATATTTTCAACGTGAGATGCCGCTGTTGTGTTTCAATGCAGTCTATTAGAGGAAGAAATGTAATGAATGTTGTAAATTATTTTCCCTTTTTTACTTAGTTCAAATTTTATTTTTCAGAAAAGTATCTGAACAATGACATTTAATGTCTCCGAGTTCTTAATATAATGTGCAATGGCTACTTAAAGCATAATTCATGCCCAGATAGCTACTACATAAATGAATTACCTGTAAAACTTATTTTGTTTCTAGTAATTTTTCGTTATTCTAAAGATTCGGGACATCCATTTTTGACGTGCACGATTCTAATTTGCTGAGACCGTCTAATATCAAATAAATTTTAGAACCCCCGTCCAGTCTCCAAGTATTGATGGAAACTGAAGCAATCCAACTTTTTGAGACAAATATGGCGGCGTTTGTGACGTTTCGAAGACACCTAACTGTCCGACTTTATTTGAACAAACTTATTGGAAGCAGTTTGAGGGGAAAATTTGACAGTGAGACAGAGGCTTCATCGGCGTAAACATATGCAAGTGGTTTACATGCAAACTGGATATATTTTTTAACACTATCGGCACTCGGACAAATTATGTATCGAATTCATTATTGCCAACAGGTTTAGCGCGAAGATATAAGCACTTTACAGGCTGTTGAAAATTGCTTGCGTCACGTCTTCAGTTCCCTCGCTCAGTCAGAATTCACCAGCTTCGCTAGCACCTGTAAAGCCTGTCGTATTCGTGGCTAGTGTTTATACGTTCATCGAGTTCAGAGCTATTTTATTGTGCCGAAATATATTTTTGGTTAGGTACTTATTTTATGCCCCTTGTTTACTACCGTGAAGAACTAAATTGATAATGCAGGTGCACGACTTTTGAAAACTCGGGGGATTATTAACAAACAGGGACATCTTTTTTTTTTTTTTTGTATGCCAAAAGATTTCAGGACAAGTTGTATTCCAAAACACTTTTGTCGAGAACCACTTTCGTGATTTGCTCATTTGAACTGTTACGCGTCATATCTAAGAGACCCGGAAATTTCGCGATTTCCATTGGATCGCAGTCTGTAAGACACGCCCTGAACAAATCCGAACCAATAACTAATCCGCAAGAAAACTAGGACCGAATACTGACACAGGCACCAGCCAATGAACAACTAAATAAGGCTCTGATACACGAGGATTGTGGAGACTAGCTTGCTGCCAAATGAATCCGCGAAACTTCCGAGTCTCTAGTCATTCCTTCCTGCCCGCGAACTGTCAGTGTCGGAGAAACTTAATTCTGATTTGCTCACTCGTGTAACAGACTCGCCTCACACAAAGACGATCGGCCAATGACTAAAAAGGAAAGCTGCAAGTGTGCACATAAGATATTGAAATCTAGCCTCCGTGTGAATCTTTTCGCGAAAAACCGGAAAACCGGCGGCTCTATTAATAAACCGTTTGCCCGTAAAGCATACGGGTGAGTGAAGAGATCTGGGCGACTCTTAACGTCGAGATCTGGAGAGCCTATAGCGGAGGGGTGAGTATGGAGTATGCAAAGTCGGGGGGGGGGGGGAGAGCGCCGAGAAAACCCGTCGAGCAGCGACATCGTGTCCAGCACGATTCCCACGTGCGGAAATCCGGGAGCGAAGACGCCGGGAATCGAACCCGGTTCGCCTATGTTGGAGGCGAGGAGTCTAACCACTACACCACCTGTTATCAGTGATAAGAGAGTTGACACGAGCAGCGGAACCACACACAACGGGTGCACTAGTGGAGTCCAAGAAGCCTGGTGAATTAAGTGATAATACGTCCAATTCTTGTTGGCTTTTCGATGGCAGGAATACTTTTATGTTGTGAAACAGACTAACCATTTCAACTCTTCCGCCAGGCAGTCGCCCTGCAACTCGATATGTATCGCGCTGAAATGATCGACTACACTCTTAATCTCGGAAGTATTTAGATAAGTTTGTGGAGCAGTACGGCATACTTTGTAACCTACGTGCGCTCGTCAGAGAGAGAGAGAGAGAGAGAGAGAGGAGAGAGAGAGAGAGAGAGAGAGAGAGAAACTTTACGGCGCCCACGGACAATTTGTCGGTGCGGACCCAACAAAGATCAGTTTCTGTCGGCTCTTTGTCGTCACTCCCCCCCCCCCCCCCTTCGGCCAACATCAACGAGCATCCTACTCATGAATATTTACGAAAAATTGTTCCCCTCGCGCTTGTAATTTCTTCTTCTTTGTTTTACTCCCCTCCCTATGTCGCCACCAACAATGAGACAACGGCGGGAAGAGTTCGAATCGCAACGCGCGTGACACTGAAGACGACCACTTCGTAAAGGATGGACATGAAATTATTCGAATGCAGCTAACGGAAGTTCCATCTTGAACTTTTCGCCTTGAATCGTTGACGAAGCTATCCCGAGAGAGTTGTTTTGTTTCTGACAACGATTTCTCTTACATGCGTACGCACGTGTCGGGTATCACGTGCAACAGACGAAAAGGACGCAGTAGCGTACGAACAGAAATTACAGTAACACTTTTCGAACACAATATCATAGTTTGACAATTTTGATAACTAGAGACATGAAAAATTCGCGTTATTATTTGTCATCAGACTAAACCTCACAGTATTGAATATACTCCAGCCGGCGTCGTTTCTCCACTGGCTGCTGCATAGATATGAAGTCGCTTCCTTTCTGACGGAAATGCACGTGATTGGACTACACAATTGTGAAGTGTCTGTTTATTGGCGCAGAGTTACCCCCCAGGACATGTCAAATAAAGTATGGTCCAATGACAAAGTTATTGCAAAGTGACATGTGTTTGAAACGTGTCCTCAAATAATAATGCGAACTTTGCAGGTATCTACCAATGATGCGTTTGTATCGGTAGAAATTACACGGGAACATCCTTATTGTGTCTGTTGAATATTTGGATCCTACTGCTGACTGCGTAAGATTGTTTTGTGAAGCCCTAAAGAGAGAAGCACAGCTGGGCTGCCATCCAGTGAAGTGATTTCGGCGGTTATAAACACCAAGGTCTCGAGAGCCGACGCGGGTGAAGCGAAGTGAGAATGGAGTGCATGAGCGGGGGAAAAGGGAGACTCCCGAGGAAAACACGCCGACCAGCGGCATACGTCCGGCACGTCGCGGTGGGAGGCGAGTAGTCTAACCACTACACCACCGCCGCCCCCGCTGCCTTCGAGGTACACGATGGTGTCGGGTCGTCGGGGCAGAGCGGCCGCTTGTTAGACGAGGACGGGGACCGGGGCATATTCCCAGGGCTGGAAGCGCTAACAAGGCTGGCGGCCTGGGGGAATGTAAGGCGACACCCCCTGTCTTGGGGGGCCAGAGGTTGGGAGGAGGGCGGAGAGAGCCACAGAGCGCTTGTATTGTGGCTGGAGAACAGAGGCGAGCGTTGTGGCAGGCACAGACGAAGCTGGAACTGTCTCGTCGGGCGCCAGATGGCGCAGTGGGGCCTGATCGCCTCCTGACTTCCCCTCGTCACGTGCGAGCTAGGGATGGCCCAAAAAATTATTTAATGTAACGAGTTCCGTCGTTCCAGTAACATGTTATTTTTGTAACAGGTAACTGTGAAACGTTTCTCGCCTGTCCTGGAGACCGATCTTGCTGACTGCGCACAACCAATCTCAATCTCCGTTTGTCCCAACATTGAACTGCTTTACTGCCAGCACGACTAGCGAAAACGGCGTTGATTGGATTTAGGGTTAGAACACTATTTATTAAACAAGTGCTTTGAGATATTTGTATACTTACTCTAGCCAGTTGGCAATGCAGTTTGATTTAATTCAAATTGATGAAAGTATTTTATACACATAAAAGTACTTGTCATTTAAAAAATAATTATATACACGAACACATTCGTCATTGTTGACCATGTGACTTAGAAAGTTGTGGTTAATATTGATTGGGTACATGCGCAGAAGACGAATAAGCGGCATGCCTCATCTTTAGCCTATGGTCTCGACGTTCCGGGAAATAACGATTCCCGCCATTTTCAGTTAACCTTTCGTTACTCGCTGAAATAGTGGGTGTAAAAATTTTACTCTGACCAGATATGCAATTTTAGGACACTGCCAAGAGCGAGTAAAACATTTACTCGAAGTGTTTCGGAACAACCATAGTGGAAAGTTTACCCGCAGAGGTAAAGTTTCGGAACTCCTTTCCTTGCTGGCGAGTGACTCCACTCTGCAGTGGTTCGCGGTGCAAGCAGCCGTTCCTCTTCTGCATCGTTGTGTATTCTGCGGCGCTGAGCTGTAACCAAATACCCGGGGAAAGGGCAACATTGCGGTCTTCGCGAAGGTTTGGAGGATCCACCAACTCGATCAAGACGGCCACCTTTGAGCCAAGCCGCACTCAAGACGTTTGTTTCAATTCGACCGCTCTGTTCGACCTGTTGTCTCTTTCGCGTTCCATTCACCGGAAGCAGTATGGCGGCGGTTGTTACGGTCGTAAGGTAAAAATGCCCCCGGGTCGCTTAGGCCATGCCCTTTTTGCTCCTCCTCCCAAGCAGGAGTTGCGAAGGCAAATAAACCGCTGGGTAGACTTTGGCAGGTTCCACTGGTTCGTCATTTTTCTTGTTTACAGAAACCAAAGCGCATTAACATTTCGACGTATCTCGAAGGGATTATGCACTAAATTTAATATGTAATGGTTAGGGCGTTCTGTTATTCGCAAAAAGACTTACGCGAAGGCTAGACTCCAATGTCCTTTGATATACGTGCATCATTTAAGTAATTATAGGCCACGTGTCCTTGTCGGGAGACAGTTACTTACCTGACTAGGCCAATCAGAATTACGTAACTGCAACGCTGAGTGTCCAAGATTCGTTGGCAGGCACCTGCAACGCATGGCATTTAAACCCAGCCAATTACAAAAGTGGGTTTGAACTCTTAGTGTTTTGGAGTGCAAGTTGTCCTGAAACCATTTCGCAAAAAAAAAAAAAAAAAAGTGGTCCTAGTTATAGTTCGGGATCTGCAAAATTCAAGTTATTTTCTAGCAGCACGCTAAAATTCATAGTCCTATACATATCCGGGTCGGTATCATTTGTTTATTGGAATCTGCAGCAGTGAGGAAACATTTTCCCTTTTGACTTGGTTGGACGTGATTGGGCCAGCCTCTCGTAAGTGGTTTCCTATTGGCCGAAAGCTGTCCGGGCAGTGTCCGGACAAACTGCAGTCCGACGGCAAACACAATACAAAAACCCAAGTGTTTGAAATCTAGTCTGTCTTGAAATAATAACGCGAATCTTGCACGTTTCTAGTTGCGTACAGTTGATGAAAACTATTTAAAAATAACTTTTCGGGGAAAAATTAATTTATGAACACAAAGTACCACAAAAAAAAATGTGTGCGCCACAAGGCGTCTGCTAGACGAAGGCGTGTAAATGCGTTGCATTCGCTTCGAAGAGGTTAGCAGCTGTTTTTGGCCCAGTTCACTTTGACCTCAACTCTCACAACTGCCGAGGAGCAAAAAGAGAGGCCGAATGGAACAAACCAAAGCTGCCCGCAACACGCGACCAATAATCTTATCACACGAGACAGAAGCTGAACGCCGGCGTGTGCAGCGAGCTCCGCGCACACGCGCGGCGGCAAAATGGCCGCAACTGGCCAGCAACGTGTCGGAAATCCGTTCACCATTCAGAGCCGGCAGGGAATATTCCGCAGCGCGGAGTACCCGATCAGACTCGAGGAGCGCCGCGTGCAGCCAGTCAGCGAGTGGGTGCGTTCACACCAAAGGGGAAGACCACGTCATTTCACTTCTGTATACTGTATAACCCACCATGCACAGTTACTTCCAAACTTTCTGAAGCCCTGCGCTCAAGTTCTACTTAAACGATATTCCTTCATCTCGTGCAAACACAGCTTAAATAAGTTTACAAAATTACACCAAAGGGACGACGAACCACATTCTCGCGCACCCACTTGAATAATATCGGATAGGAAGTATTTCTTACTAAAGGCTGTTCACGATATGAAATCTTTTGAAATCAACCTTAGAAATAAGTCACTGCCCATGCATTCATGTACTTCAACGGGCGCACAGAGTGACATGCGCTCAGTAAAGTTGGTAAAGATAGATGTAAAGTAGTTCCATATCTTAACGTCGAATAAAAACTGTTAAGTGATCATTAAAATTATTTATTTCGTTTTCTGTTTTTTTTTTTTTAATGTACCAGTGTGTAAAAATTAGCAGGTTTTTAAAATGTTTACTTTCTAATAATTTCACAGTTTCACTTGACCGACGCATGAACAAAGTGACGAGGCCCATGACAATGTTAATTTTTCATAAGGCGGAGTAATATACTACGTGCATACAAGTAAATCTTAAGCAGGTCTTTCAAAAGTGCTCATTTTAACGTGAACAGCCTATAGGCATTACAAACACACCTATTTTATTCCTGTTTTTGTTCATATTAATTATAAACCAAATATTTTAATTTATAGATAAAATGTATGTAAAAGATCCATGTAACAAAAAATAAGGTATTTTCATGTTAACAAAAGTATAAAACACTTATGATACATTACATATCTATGGAAATAACCAAGCACGTCTTATACGGGGTGATTTTTCAAATGTTTGATTCAAAACGTGTGAATAAATCGCGAATAGGTTAAGTTATTCCATGACGCGGGTCAGGAAAAAAAAAACGGTGTGGGAGTCCGAGGAGATGTCAGAGGGGGGGGGGGGGAGAGGGGGCGGACCCCCAGGTAGACACACACAACACAGTTGCGACACACAGGCAGGCGAGGTCACGGCGAAGTGGCTGCCAAGCCAGCAGCCGCTGTCTTGACTACTCGCTCCTACCTGACAACCACTTCTCCCGCACCTTAACAAACAGCCTTCCCCGACCTGCAAGCACCTAACCTAGAGACGCCGAGAATTTCGCGGGTTCATTACCAGACAAGTTGGAATTCACAACACTTGTACGTTCATGTTACGTTTGTAGTTGGTCGTCGTATTGTTTGACATCTCCTGGAGATGAACGAGCAATAAACTGTTGATATCTTCATGAGTATGTAGGACTGTAAAGTTCAGCAAACAGGTCATTCAACTCGCGAATTTCTCAGGTCTCTAACCATACCTAGAGGCCTGCAAAATTCGCGTTATTATTTGGGGACACATTAAACTTCAAACACATGTCACTTTGCAATAACTTTGTCATCGGACCACACCCCCTGGGGTAACTCTGCGCCAATAAACAGACACTTCACAGTTGTGTAATCCAATCACGGGTAGTTCAGTCAGAAAAGGAGTGACGTAACATCTACGCAGCAGCCAGTGGTGAAACGACACTGGCTCGAGTACAGACAGCACTGTGAAGTTAATCCCTATGCCAAAAAATAACGCGAATTATGCAGGTCTCTAACCATACCACACAGTACATGCTATTCACTGTAAAGCGAGCACGTTTGAAAAACCCTTTCATTTGGAATACTAATCAATAGATATAGTTTATTTCAGCCTTATACCTCGACCCTTTCAATTTCCATCAAATTTCCGAGCACGAGTGTTGAAGCGTTTAATTTTATGAAGCGATCTGTACTTGTGCTGCGTGTTAGTTAATGTCAGCATTAACCATTCACAATGAGACATTCAGCATCTTTCACAAGGAAGACGCTCTAATCACCCGACCACTGACTTTTTGTCTACAGTGCCGACCATAAATATCATACATATGCAATATGTCCACGATCGACGACACGTTGCATATAACTGATATTTACGACCGGTAGTGTACACAGCGATGCATCAGTGGCCAGTCTTCCTTGTGGTTAATCTGATTTGTAGAATTCTCTACACCTCTACGACGTGATTGGATAAAGCTGGAGCTAGTGACTTTGCGCAAAAATATTTGAGTACACGTTAAGACTTCAATACTACAAGAACCCAACAGCAGTTTGTCTTTTGCCATTGGTTGCTGTCTGCTTGAGAAGGCGTTTTCATATTTGACCGGTCCACTCGAAATTCGGCAACATCGGTACGGCTCCTACGTGATTCGTGTGCACACAGTTAACACGTGTCAAAAAGTAATTAAACTAATCAAGGTAGGTAAACGACCCTACGGTGTTTTGACGTATAACTTGACGTGAAATCATTTCGCGAAATTTCACTACCCCTAGTCAAAGCCATTCATCGAGCACGCATCGCGTTGTTACTGACAAGCTCTGTACACAAGTACTGCGCATATAAGCTGTTCACGGTAAAGTGAGCACTCTTTAAGGCCCTTCTATATTTACCTTTCATCCAATTTCCATCTTCCTGCTGCTTTTTAATATAAATATTGCAATATGACCAAAAACACAGAGTATACATTTCACCACCCTCAAAATGTAATGCCTGAGTCTGCATTAAGATATATTTATAAGTGGTTAATGCCTGTTAGGAGGGCCTTAAAAAGTGCTCACATTACCGTGAACAGCCTATACCAACAAATTACGCGATTGCAACACTAGAACTCGGGAAATCAGTGTGTAACCGAACGGGTTTACTTCCGAATGGGGTGGTAGTATATACACACCGTGCTTATTACATTCACGGCAATATTTATTTAAAAAGGGTGAGTAGAGGATAAAAATTGTCTGAAAGGATAAAGTAACTAGGGGCTCAAAAGTGCTCACTTTACCGTGGACAACCTATACCTAACATGCTAACAACACAGAGGAAATAAATACACAGACACGAAATGACGTGCTGGTCCCTTTTATGAAGGCGCACCCGTCCTCTAGTTGGTTTTACACGTGTCCGGGAACGGGTCTTGTGTCTGATTGGCTACAGCGTACTGCACCTTTTTTCATATTATCTTGGCTACTGGCTGGCGAGTTAATTTACCAGGCGGTAATTGACGAACTGCGTCCTGACATGTCGCTTATTAGTGACGCTATTTCGGTGGCGTGTGGGGCGGTGTTTGTGGAATAAGCGGCCATTTTACCTCTGTATTATTACCTACTCTGTGCTAACACACTATTGTTAGCGACAGGCGTTTTTCGCGAAAATATTTATGGCAATGCTAGACTTCAATATCCTACATCCACAACCGCAAACTTCCTTTAGTTATTGGCCGCGTGTCCACGTGAGAAGACATGTTCTTATTTGACTGGGCCACTCGTAATAAAGTACTCCGGTACTGAACGTCTGTGATTCCTGGACAGACACTTTAGGCACGTGACATTTAAAAAAAATTCCAACCAAGAAATTGCATATGAACAAAAATGTTTTGGAGTACCACTGGTCTTAAAATCTTTTCGCGAAAAATACCTGTCCTAACTATTGTGTTTATTTGGGTGATTTACACTTTGGGTGCTGCCAAGACTAAGTTGCAGTGAACGTCAACAAAACTGTTAGCAAGGGTAATATTACGGCGTCAATGGGTCTTTATAGGAATTCTGACGTCGTTATAAAACGGCGAACTTCATATAACTACGATTCTTTCAGAGAATGTTGTCTGGTAGTGTACTAGAAACAGATCTGATGAGGGAGGGAGTTGTACTCTGTACTGCTGCGACGACTTCCGGTGGTCGTCTGTGCGTGGAAGGGCGAGAGGAAGTAGCGCCCTACGCAGACGGCAGCAAACACATGGGGGCGAAGGGTAGGCCCTACTTCGTCCAACATGGGGAGATGTAGAGATGAAAGCAGCCGTCGGGAGCAACAGCCCCGGCGCTAAAGGTCGATTCACATCGAAGATAACGTGGGGCCCCTAATGTTAACCCTTCAAGGCCAACTTTAAAAAAAGAGTGGCGTTACAGGGTTGGTAAGCCCCCTTAACACTATCAAATTTTTCGCCTTCACATTTACTTGACAATAACAAGGAATACGACTATCAACATTTGATGAAGGAATACGACTATCAAATTTTTACATTTAAAATTGGATAAAACAATATTGAATATAAAGCCTGGAGAGATATGGTTCATAGGATCACGACAAGTTAGATACGACAGAACAATTAAACAACAGCAACAATATTGAATATATCAGAAAATATGTCACACTGTCAAACTTTTTACTGGGAGGGATCTAGTCTGAATTTTCATTTGAACATTATTTCCTAAGTGAGACATTGATGTCGTGTTTCCGTGCAAGCCACTGCACGAAGAAATGTAAGGAATGTTGTGATTTATTTTCACTTCTTTCCTAAATTTAAAATCTGTTCATCGGAGAAATTTCCTCCTGAATGAAATTTAATGCCTCTGATTTCTTAGTGTGAAATAATCACCCAGCTCAAAAAACTTTTGTATTAATTTAATATCTTCATAACCTTATTTTGTTTTCAGGAATTGCTCACCATTTTAAAATTTCGTGATGTCGGAAACGGCCATTTTTTGTCATGCACGATTATGATTACTTATGTCCGTCAAACATAAATAAAATTTAAAAGCCATTCAATTTGCCTAATTTTTTGATGAAAACTAGAAACATCCTACTTTTCCCGACAATGAGGTTAAGATGAAGTCACAACCTTCCAACGTTATTTGACCAAATTTATTGACTGCAGTTTGACGAGAAAATTTGACAGTGTGACAGCGACTGAGTAGCAAATTAAAGTTTGATGCGTACTGTACTTAAGCATACAGATATCGTGTTATACCTAGTTACCCCCACCAAACAGATGCTGGCTTTGTATTCGGCTATGAATCACTCATAACTAGGGATAGGAAAATTTCGCGAATTCATTTCAGGACAAGATAGACGTCAAAGACATAAACACTGAAGTCACCTTCGCAATTGGATCATAGCTTACTAAATACGCACTGGATGCCTCTGGGCCAATAGCAGACTTGCCAGGAAACGCGTAGCGAATCTCATACGGCCAAGTGTGGTGTAACACTGGCTACTCTCTGGAGCAGCAGCCAATGAACAAACAGCTGAGGCTCGAGTATACACAGGACTGTGGTGTTTAGCCTATAGGTCATTGAACTCGCGAAATTTTCCTATCCCTACCCATAACTAGGGACCTGCGGAATTCGCGTTGTTATTTAAGGACAGACTGGACTCCAAGCTATTATGCGTTAGACCAACTTCAGCCATTGTGCAGAATAAGGTCTGGGAAACCTCGGATAACTCTTGGGCCAATAATACAAATTCAGTGGTGGAGTGACCGATGAAACCACGAACTGTAATTAATTGTTTATAAGGCAGCGGAGTCTATCATGTCACCGAAAGATCATGTCACGCGGGTTTTGCACGTCCCTACCCATAACTAGGACACAGAGAGCTTAAGTGGAGTGAGCGGAGAGATTTGGGCGGCCTTTAACATCGAGGTCTTGGAGAACCGATGAGGATGAAGTGATGTATGGAGCAGCACCGGAATGCATGGGTGGGGGGAAACGGGAGATCCAGAGAAACCCCCCCCCCCCTCCAAACGGCATCGTGCGGCAATATTTCCCACACGCGAAAATTCGGGAGTGACCCCGCCGGGGAACGAACTCTTAATTTTTTTGTACCCAAACGGGAACACATATTAAAAAATCCTCTCGCAATTTTGTTACAAATTGCTTTAATTATATAGTCGATTTTTTCAACACAAAAAAATAGCAAAATTTGAACTACTTATTAAATAAACAAAATTTTCGTTAATTAATATCTTGGATAAAAGTATACACTATTATGCATTGTAACAATTAGGTTACATAAAAATAATTTGTAACAAAATTATACGAGGATTTTACAATATCTGCTCCCTTTTGTGTACAAAGAATTTAATTCTTACAAAAGCTGTGGAAATGAAGGATCGTGGCCTCAACGTCTTTCACGTCTTGGGTACCTGCCCGCGAATCACAGACGTGCAGCATCTTAGTAACCTAATTCTGACTGGCCAGTCAAGTGAGAAAACGTCTTCTCGAGTAGACACGCAATCAATAAGCAAAAATAAATAAATTGCAGGTATGCTAACAGGATATTGAAATCCAGCATGTGCGAAAATATTTTCGCGAAATTCGGGTGTCCC
Source organism: Dryococelus australis (assembly GCA_029891345.1). Taxonomy (NCBI): domain Eukaryota; kingdom Metazoa; phylum Arthropoda; class Insecta; order Phasmatodea; family Phasmatidae; genus Dryococelus; species Dryococelus australis. Next base: position 115,512,024 of record CM057000.1, on the reverse strand, counting down.
TAGCAGTAGCCAATCAGACAGAAGGTCGGTTTATTCTTTCATGATAGGACGAACAATGTTTCGACTCGCCTAAGTCGTTTGCAGACCAATCACGAACGTTCTGCCTCATAGTATCAGAATCCTCATTGGCCCAGTGAAATGGGGTTAGTAGCTTCATCATGCACGACAGCCAATAAGTAGAGACATGCAAAATTCGCGCATTATTATTTGTCATCAGGCTAAACCTCACAACATTGTATATACTCCAGTCGGCGTCGTATCTCCATTGGCTGCTGACTGAAGTGCACGTGATCGGACTACACAATTGCGAAGCGTTACTTTATTGGCGTACAGTTACCCGGGTAGTGTCGAATAAAATATGGTCCAATGACAAACTTATTGCAAAGGTACATGTGTTTGAAGTTTAAAATGTCCTCAAATAATAACGCGAATTTTGCATGTCTCTGCCAACAAGGAAAGAAAACTGTCGGACATGTGTGCAATACGTTGAATACAAACAAACGGCGAACTTTTCCCGCGATAAGCCATTATCTCCAACGATAACGCAAAGTTGGCGCAACGAAATGCACGCAAACTACGACGTGAATCGGCCTTAACTCCTCCCGCCAACGCCCTCGTCATTCTCACCGCCTAGCGTCAACAAACACGCTGCAGGGCCTCCAAAATAAAAGCCCGCAGCGCCTGCGACTCCAACAGGAAACGTCAGGTTTTCCCCTCGTCAAGCAACGATATCGCGTTTCGGGTGTGTGCCCGCGCCACCTGCTTACATCTACTAACAACTCCCCCACACCGCGCGCGGCCCACGCTCACTCATCCGGTTTTTAAAATACATTGTTTGTTGTCGTTCCCGCCGAGCGTCCCTCGCTGTACCCACACTGTACACTTGCGTAATCAAAAGTTGAGCCTACTATCGTTATAACCAGGGCCATCTGTTTTATTGCGAAAAGATTTACGCGGAGGCCAGACATTTCAATATCCTTGCGACGGTTTCTGCCGACACGTGTAAATAGGCCCCATTTCGGTTTCTTCCGGGAAGACGTACGTTTTATAGGCAGAGACCGGAGAATTTTTCGCGGGTTCATTTCTAGGCAAGCTGGAATTCACACACTTGTACCACCTCCTGGAGATAAACGAGCCAATAACAAACATGCAATAAATTGTACGCCCAACCACCGCCTTTTACTACAACAACAATCAACCGATAAATAGAGCCAGTGATGTTTCGCGAAAAGATGTGACTAGGCGGTAGACTTCAAAACTATAAGTAACCAACAGCAGTTTGTCTGTTGCCATTGGTTGCTGTCTACTTGCAAAGGCGTTTTCATATTTGACCGAGCCACTCAGAATTCCGCAATATTGGCACGGCTCCTACGTGATTCGTGTGCAGACAGTTAACTAGTTACAAAATGTAATTACGCCAATCAAGGTAGGTAAACGACCCTGAAGTCTCGAATTATTTTCGCGAAATTTCACAACACCTACCGATAAACAGTTGATATCTGTATGAGAGTATATAAGACTGTGAAGTCTAGCCTACAGGTTAGTGAACTCCCGAATTTCTCAGGTCTCTATTTATAGGAGAAAAGACTCCTCCCTCCCCCCCCCCCGGTTAATGTGTCAGTTTTGTTTGGATTTGCACAGTAACACAAAAAACCTAAACTCGAGCAAAAATATTTTGAAAATTTATTTGCCATTGGAAACGAAAACTAGCATTTTCATGCAGTCGCTGTAATGCCCGTGTTTAACAGGATCTTACAACAACACTACAGCTCAGTAACAATAACATTCCTGACTAAAAAAATATTCCTGTTGCAACTTCCCAAAAGTACAGGCGTGATTGAAAAACAAATCTTACACGAATAAAGACATTTGATTGGGACGAAATCAACTCAGCGCCTTAGTGAGTGATGACCAGACAATAATGAACGTTGTAGATCACAGTAAGCGTGCCCATTGTCATGTTGGCCAGTAGAACTGTAGTGAGTGGAAACACAGAGACCAATAGAACCTGTGTTCCTGCAGTGGTGGATATAAGTAACTCACTTATAACTTGTATTGGTTGTCTTGTAAATGTCTGCTGACCTCAAAGAGTTAAAAAAAACTTTTTTTTTTTCCGCGTCACACTGGTGACGTCTTGGCCGGCCGGTGTCACGTTGTCGTGGAGTCGCGCAGGGGAGTGAAGGAGCAGCAGGCGAATCTTCGAAGCGGCACACTAGCGCGCCTCGCACATTTGCCATCCACAGGGACATGCAAAATTCGCGTTATTATTTGGCATCAAGCTGAACTTCACAGTACTGTGTGCACTAGAGCCAGCGTCGTTTCTCCATTGGCTGCTGCATAGATGCGAAGACGTTCCTTCTTTAACTGAACTACACGTGATTGGGACACACAATTGTGAAGTGTTCCTTTATTGGTGCAAAGTCACCGAGGGTGTGTCGCATGAAGTGTGGTCCAATGGCAAACGTATTACAAAGGTACATATGTTTCGAGTTTAACTTGTCCTCAAATAATAATGCGAATTTTGCAGATCTCTAGCCATCCAGCTGCCACACCGGCCATTGTAGCGAGGCGGTCAGTGGAGTGGGTTCCACACACCAAGCCATGTCCACGACCCTCGCGTAGGAAACGGCAATGCAAGGCGAGATGAACTTAGCCGTAGTTCTGATGTGAGGGAATCGTTACATCCTATGTGCGCATTTGCAGTCTGCATTCTGACTACTGGCCCCTTTGTATTTGTTTGAAGAGAGCCCGATACGTGAATAAACTGATCAGAATTTTAAGTCTGTCCGATACTGACCGACCGATAAATAAGGCGCATAACAATTCAAATGATCCAATCACGAAAGTGGTTTTGAACTAAAGTGTTTTGGAGCACAACTTGTCCTGAAATATTCTCGCGGTAGACAGGTGCCCCTAATTATAATCTATTCGCTCTTGGGTTCTTCACAATTTTTTATCAAACCATTCATGAAAAAACACACCACGAATGACGTGTTTGGCTGATTTCTACATCATGTATCAAAAGATTTTTATACTTCTATCAGCAAAAAAAGTACTTCATTTTTTGGTGAAATTGGACATTTACTTATATTATGTCTATAAAAAGCATTAATTCTATCAGAAATGGTCACCTAACACCATTTATTCGACTTCACATATGGAACTACTTTCTATCAATCGTTACCAACTTTACTGGGCGATTGTCATTCAGTGCGCCCAATAAAATACTAGGGGCCCAGCCCCTGACCTTTTTTTTCTAGTATTGTCACATTCCTAGAACAGTTACGATATTATAAATTTTTGTTATCATAAAAGACTGAAAAAAAAATGATGTGAAATAAATCAACATTGGATGTAGTTCTATCCACTAAGCCACTGCGGCTCCACTTGGAACAAAATTGTTATCTCTATGCATTAATAAAAAACTTTCATGGAAAAAAGTAATTAAAAAATGAGTTTTAGGGTCAAAAGTCATTATTGCGTCATCTGATCTTGCAGAAATTCGAACTTGACCTGGATTTGAACCTGAGGATTCTCTCTGCAAAATTTGAAGAATTTTTGTTGAGTTTCAAAGTATTAAAAGAGGGACGGACAGACAGACAGGGATCGTCATATTATATAATAGGATATGCATGTAGAGGCAGTGACTTTTTCCTAAAGTTCGTTTCTAAAGTGCTCACTTTATCGTGAACAGCCTTTGACGCAGTTGAAGCGAGAGGTGAGCGGAGAACCGCGTGCATGCGCCGACGGCTGCGCTTGTCGCACGGCGCAAAGACGGAGAGAGGCTCCATGATCACTGCTGGTGCTGCACCAGCAGCGGCGGCGGCAGTAGACGGGCGGTCGGCTAGAATGGCTGTTGGAGCACGCTAACCAGCTCCTTAATTGCAATTAACACCCCCGGGGCGGGCACCAGGTGTAATTGGACAGTAGGGGGGCGGCCCGGCCACTCCCCCCCCCCTCCCTCCACCGACATCGCGGTAATCACTGTAATGGCCGAACCACCTGCTCGTCAGCCCGCTGCAACTGACCGCTGACGGCCTCCGCTGTAGCAACTACCAGTCAAACACTCCATTCCAGGTTTCTCCACACTTTCCGAACTAAACCTTTCGAAAATCATCCCGTATATAGGACCACCTGTTTTTCGCGAAAAGATTTACGCGGAGGCTAGACTCCTATGTCTCATGACTAAGAACCCAACATCAGTTTGTCTATCGCCATTGGTGTTGCTGTCTGCTTGAGCAGGCGTTTTCGTACTTGAACGGGCCACTCAGAATTCGGCAACATCGGCACGGCTACTATGTCATTCGTAGAGACCTGCAAAACTCGCTTTATTATTTGGCGGCATGTTAGGCTTCACTGTTCTATACCTGCTTGTGAACAATCCGTGAGTTCATTGGCAGAGCGAAGTCATTTTATTGAGTGACCTCTTAGAGGCGATTTGTCACTCCGATGTGGAACCTGTATTAGTGGTTCGAGAATCCGTCGAAGCGCGCAACACTTACTGTTCCCCAATGGCAGTAGTTGAATGAGCACACAGAACGTTGGAGTCCAGCCTGGTGCCAGGAATTAACGCGAATCTCGCATGTCTAGTGATTCGTGTAGGCACAGTTGACACGGGTCAAAAAGTATCTCAGCCAATCAAGGTAGGTAAACGCCCCTATAATGTTTTGAAATATAATACGTCTTGAAATCTTTTAGCGAAATTTCTCTACTCCTACCTGTGACATGCGTGCAGTTTTCCTTTGGTTATTGGCCTCCTGTCTTTGTCGGGAGACAGTTCCTTATCTGACCAGGCCAATGATAATTAGGTAACTCCGACACTGGGTGTCTGTGATTCGTGGGCAGATACCTGGAATGCGCGACAGTTAAAACCATCCAATCACGAAAGTGGATCTGAGTTATAGTGTTTTTGAGTACAACAAGTCCTGGAATCTTTTCGCGATAGAGAGGCGGCCCTACCCATATATCTAGAGATAGGGGTTTGGCTGTGTTGGGGACACGGCCGTTCGATTTGCGTGAATACGTCTATACGTTGACGCGCTCGGACGCCTTGATGATGTTTATTTTACGTTCCCGGCACCGCTTCACTAGATCATATAGGATTTTATGGGTATCACTGGATTGCTTTTGAGATGCTCTTTCCAGCCGTATACGATTCCTGTATTTCGACTTGGCTTTTTAACTAGTATAGGCCGAAATTGTGATCAGTTTTCTTAATTTTTTACATTAAACTCGTATAATTTCACCATGAGCACGCCACACAAATGTTTTTATACGCGCAATCGATTGATCTTGACGAGAGCTGTCGATTGAAAACTAAACGAGCATCGTAGCGTCTCCTAATCAAATGTTATACTACGCGGAAGTTATGAGGCACGGCGAAACGAACTCGAAGCCCCCCCTCCTCCTCACCTCCCCGGTGCTTCACAGTCCTCATTCAACAACGTATCACATTCTTTGATCCTTTACAATCGAGTGGTGTAATTGAATTCTGAATGTGGACGATAGATTCGGAGCTGCAGTGGCAAACTGTAACTTCCGATTTTGTTATTATCGGATTTTCTGGATTGCCTGTTGCCTTCCACTATTGTTGCATATATAAAGACGCATTCACCTCAAAAAGGCTGAGTCCTGTGCTACCTGGTCTTGGGTAAAAGTGTAGCAACAGCCAATGGACAACTGAGTCTCGAGCACACGAACTGTTATGGAGTCTAGCTTGTTGCCGTATGTATCCGCGCAATTTCCGGGTCTGTAGTTACAATGAGAAGAGGTATAGACCGCGCAGAGTGCGAGGTAGACATCTGGTCTAACTGCTGGTCACTTCCGCGATGTGTGTATGGCAGCGCCAGCAGTCGAGGCGGAGTGCAGGGGAACAAGTGTCGCCGACCAACTGCTCCTGATCGCTGACATCTGGGCAGAACCGCTCCACGGTCGCCTGCCTGCCTGCCTTCCTCTCGCTGTCGCACAGCTCCCGATGCCTCCTTTGGCTGTCGCCGTACCGGGGCTGCTATTTGCAACGCTGCACCGCCGCGGCCGGTCAACTGACTACAGCCTGTTCACTATGAAGCGAGCATTTTTTAAAACCAACCTTAGAGAAATGGCACTGCTCCTATGGGCTGTTTACAGTAAAGTGAGCACTTTCGAGGTCATAGTTACTTCTATCTTTCAGCAATTACTTATCCTTTAACCACCTTTTTAGAATACTTTCCCAAGGAAAGAGAAACTTATGAGATCAATTTACTGTATGTGTGTATAGGCTGTTCACGGTAAAATGAGCACTTTTGAGGAACTAGTTGCTTTTTCCTTTCAGCGATTTCTTATCCTTTACCACCTTTTTTAAATAAATATTTGCCATGCAAGTAATAAACCAGTGTGTAAATTCTACCGCACTCGGAAGTTAACGTCTAAAACTAAAATAAAATATATTTATTGACTAATTCCAAATGAGAGGGCTTTCAAAAGTGCTCAGTTTACCGTGAATTGCCTATAAGTGTGTGGGCGCAATTTATGTATGTGTGTGTGTCTGCGCATGTATCCCCCTTTTCAATGTTCGAACGCTTCAACCGAATTTCAACAAACTTGGTACACATATGATACTAAGTAAGGGCACCCGACTTTTATAGTTTTCGACCACGCCGGGCACTTACTTTCAAAATGGCGATCATTAAAAATGTTGGATGGTATGTCATATTTCGGGAACCACGCGACCGATTTAAACCAAATTTTGTATACTCGCAGAGCATCAAGTAAGCATTAAATTTTGAGATAGATATTGTAGTCGGTCAGCCTTTTTTTAAGATAGCACCAATTGAAAAAATAAAGATTTTGTATTGTATCTAGAGAACTATTCAACCAATTTTTACCCATTTTGGCAGGTAAGTAATACTATGATAGGCCAAGCAAATCTAAGTGATTAAACTTGACTAGGTACTTATTTTTAAAATGGCAGCCTTACCATTTTTTTAGTTTTATTTGTCATATCTGCCATACCCTTTTAACGATTTCGACCAAAGTTTTTTATACTGAAAGTATTTATTACAAGCATCATACGTACCAGAAAAAATTAAACAACTTTAGGCCATTTTCGAAAATAGCACCACAACAATGAATAAAGTTATCATGTCATAACTCGGTAAATAATTACCCGATTTCTACCAACCGTCAACTGTATCTCCATGGAGCATCTTTTGTCCACCATTTTGTAAGATAGCGCCACGCGAATAAAATAAAAATTTGGCAAACAAGTGGTACTGACGCAGATGAAGTCAATCGATTATGTTTTTGGTATGCAAGACATTTATTTTCAAAATGGCAACCATATAGCCATTTTTAGCATAGAATGCAATATCGTCGAAACCATGAAATGAAAAAAATTGTTGACACTCAACACCCATAAGCGGTTGTTTCACATGTGTGTACTTAGCTGCTCACAAATAGATACTTCCGATGCTGTATCGTCCAGAGACTTCAGTACGAGTGTACCGTCGCGTCGGCGAGATGAGCATATCACTGCGTCAATCTGACCTTCCGAACAGGCCGCAGACGAATTTACATCGCTTCCTGTCTGGCCTGGCTATTTCTGCGTGGCGCCCCAGGGGATGCGTATCTGCTGTTTTAAACAGGGGGTTCGCGAGCTACTTAAATTCCACATCTGGTTAATAAACACGGCGCCAGAATAATGGATGCTGTCTTGTTGGCCCACAGTTTGAATCAATGTCATTATGGCTTTCGTAATATCGCACTCATCCCGAAAAAGGTAACTATAGTTCATTCACAGCTACTTCCCTATTTCCTGAAGCCCTGGTAAAGGTCTACTTCCACCCAGGATATTCCTCCGCCTCATGGAAACAAAGCTGAACAGAGTCTATAAAATTGCACCAAAGTGCGGGCAGCCCACCGCATAAGTGCGCACTCGGTGTAACTTTTGCATAAGAACTATTTCTTACTATAGGCTGTTCACGGTAAAGTGAGCACTTTTGAGGACCTAGTTACTTTCTCCATTCAACTATTTTGTTATACTTTGGCCACCTTTTTAAAATAAATATTGCCATGTAAGTAATAAACACAGTGTTTATATTCCACCACACTCTGTAGATAACGTCTGAGGAGGGAATAAATATACTTATTGACTTTATTTCCAAATTAGAGGGCTTTCAAAAGTGCTCACTTTACCATGAACAGCCTATAGGCATTACCAACACACAGATTTTTTCATTGTTTTTATTTAAATTAATTATAGATGAAACAATAGAATTGTAAATATAAATTAAATTTTAATTTAACCAAAAATAATGTACTTTTATGTTAACGCAGGTACAAAACGCTTGTAATACATTGCGTACTTAGTAAACAACCATATACTTCGTACATAGGGTGAATTTTCGAAGGTTTGATTCAAAAAGTGTGGAGAAACTCCGAATACGTTATAGTGTGCAGGAGTACGTTCCTGGCAGCAGTGGGCGGGCCCATGTGTCCCCCGGGGGGGTGTCAACCTGGTTTCTGGCGACGGGGAAGAGAGAAACTGCGGCAATTACCGGCCCACGGGCCGCCGCAGCCAATCGCGTAACACGACGCGCCGACAAACTGACTCCCGTCATTACTGGCCGTTAAACCGCCGCGCCTTCTACCTACAGCTTGCAGCGCATTTCTGGACCTTCAGACTCTGATAAAGATATTATTTCAGGCCTTGCTTTGCTACGAGCTAAATTTTTTTTTGTATAGGGACTGTACTTGGTAACAGCACAACTCTATGGCATAGAGTTTGAGATGAAATGATGTGGCGGTTCGTTTGATGAGCGCGTGGTTATACCCCTTATTAGAGACTTGAAGAATTCGCGTATTAATTTTGAGATAAACCAGAATTCAAAACACGTGAATTCATGTAACTTTAGACATTGGTTCACACGGTGTTTTAACACCGCCTGGAGAACGATGGTCCAATCATTGCCTTCCATCGTGACAGCAGACAACCAATACACAGTTGACATCGGCATATTTGTGCATAAGACTGTAGAGTCTAGCTTGCAGGTGACTGAACTTGCCAATGTCTCAGTTCTCTACCCGTTATCTGTTTGGATGCACGACGCACTGGGAACGGGCCTTTTGTGTCTGGTTTGCTACTACACACTGCGGAAGTTCTCTATTGGCCGGAGAGTAGGTTACCAGGTACTCGTTGGCAAAGACATGCAAAATTCGCGTTATTTAGGGTCGCCTGTTTTTCGCGAAAAGATTTACGCGTAGACAACACTCCAATGTTCTAGGGCATACGTGAAATTTTCCTTTGGTTATTGACCACGTGTCTTTGTCGGGGGGGGGGGGGGGGGGGAGAACAGTTCCTTAACTGACCGGGCCAATCAGAATTAGCTAACTCCGACATTGAGTGTCTGTGATTCACGGGCAGACACCTGGAATGCGCGACGGTTAAAATCAACCAATTTCGAAAGTGCATCTGAGCCCTAGTGTTTTGGAGTACAAGAAGTCGCGGAATATTTTCGCAAAAAAAAAATTAAGGACAGAATGAACTCCCAAGTTATTATGCGTTTGTTTGACCACTTCAGCCATTGGCCACGATTATGTTTGGCACGCCTAGGAGAACTCTTGAGCCAATAACATAAGTTCAGCGGTGGAGTGGCCAATCTTTTAAGCTGATAAAGCAGATACGTGACGTTTATAACAATGCAGCGGCCAACGAAACCACGAACTGTAGTTACTTGTTTATAAGGCAGTGAAGTCTATCATGTCGACGAAAGATACCGCGAATTTTTGCACGTCTCTAATAATTGACGAAAGGCGTTCCGACATTTCGTTGGTCAGTGACGCCATTGTTGTGCGTGCGACGACATCAAAGAGGCACTTTAACCTCTGTATTGCCAAGTACTCGGTGACCTAACTACTTGCTATCGAGATCGTAAGCGATTCAATTTGCACTTCGCCATTTTTTTTGCATTTTAAACGGGCGAGACTCCCTACTTTTCGACACACAATAGGCTAACATCAGTAATTATAGGCTGTTCGCGGTAAAATGAGCACTTTTGAAAGCCCTGCAAAGAATACTTGTATACACATTGTGTATTCTTCCGCCTTATGTAAAATTAGCATCTGCATGAGCCTCGTCACTTTATTGATGCGTCGGTCAAGTGAAAGTGTGGCATTATTAGAAAAGTACACATTATACAAATCTGTTTGTTTTTCCACTTCGATGCATTAAAAAAAAAAAAAAAAAAACAGAAAGCGAAACAAGCAATTTTAAGTTATCACAAATGGTTACCTAACACTTTTTATTCGACGTTAAGACATGGAACTGCTTCCCATTCATTGCTACCAACTTTATTGGATGAATGTCACTCACTGCGCTCATTACCCATTAACATATATGCACGCAGGGGCAGTGACTTCATTCTAAGGTTAATTTCTAAAATGCTCACTTTATCGTGAACAGCCTTTAATTTTTTTTTTTTCGGATGTCACGTGCAAATACCGTATACTTCTCCAGTTCATATCAGTTAAACCATTCTGGTGTTGCTTGCGTGATATCGACCGGAGAACTCGAACACAAATAGGAAACAATTCTGCTGCGAACCCGAGAAAATAGTTTAAACGATTATCACGGCGCTTGCCATTATCTGGTATGCTAGGGCACGGAATAGGTGAGTATACAGAACCGAAATGGGGTGGCGGTGAGCTGTGGGTACGAACCCTGGGTCTGATTGGTTGCTGCAAGCAACGACCTATTTCCCTACTGGTCGGGTTGCGTCCTGCAAGTCAGTCTTCAGGGGCTGATTGATGGACGACTTTACGCCATTTCGCTGGCGTGTGTGGCTCGAGTTTGCAACACGCGCCACTGTTTCGCGTCTGTCTTCTCTAGTACTCTGTGGTTAGGGTATATATTTACGAAGATGTCCTTACAAGTATCACGTTAATTAATTAGATTTATCAATTTTCTACTATTCACTTTAAGAGTGTACTTTTTTTTAAATATTAAAACAAATTTTACGAATCTTTTCTGCTCTCTAGGTAGCTATAACGATACATATTGCTGAAATAAAAATAGTTATCGAATGTACATCACTCCATTAGATTGTAAAAAATGAGCGTTCTTCCTTTGTCTGTCTTGTAGCTTGCGTGATGTGGAAGCGACACTATGTAAAGAGTGGGCGTGAGTAGTTGCAGTAAAGTGCTATTGGTTCCAGAGTAGTGTTTTGATGCGGGACAGGCCGGCGCAAAGAGTTTTTCCATTTCTCTTAAATGCGGTAACGTAAAAATTTGTTTGGAGCAACTTCTCATATTTCCGTTTCACCTCTTGTTAATGTAAGTTTTTTTTTTTTTTTTGTTCTTTATGTTTACGTATGTGTACAATGAGTTATACCTGGTTAAGTGTAAGCGAAGGCGAAATAAATAAATAACAACTTATGCTACGGAGCGAAAAAAACGTAAGGGAGTGCGAATATGAATGGCAATGAGTGTAGTGAGCCGATCGCAGCGGTGGTCGCTGAAGGAGAGGACGACACTGGAGAGCGCGGCTGTGACCGGATAGGACGAGAGGCGCCTTGCCTGCGGTCACGACAGGAGTGACAAGGAGGGAGAGCTGAGTGGCGCCAGTCACCGACTAGATGAATGAAGGGGGGGGGGGGCAGAGAGCCCCCAGCAGGTGTCCGCCCCCACACCACCACCTGTTCCACGCTGCGGCGACACGACGCAGCCTCCTCGTCCCCCTGCTACACTAACACTGCATTCTCTCCCGTCCGAGCAGGCATCAACTCGCCTCTCGGCCGCCGCTCTCTCATTTCATCACGTACTCTGACCGCCCGCTTAGGCTACATTCCTTCTACAACTCGCAGCGCTGAGGTTACCAACCAGCAGGAAACCATTTAGGAACGCCAACAGCCAGTTGGTGATCTCGGTGGCGGAACATTCGTCAGCAGTGCCCGGCAGTAGAAGTAACGACTCGACTTGAGAGATTTGGTTGGCTCTTAAGGGGGCAGTATTCCCTCCATCTTCGAATTTTCTTACAAATCTTCGTGATGAAAATGTATGACCAGAAATTTAATAATTAAAGCTAGACATGACATGGACGACTACTTAGCGATTTTTTTTTTTTTTTTATTTGTAGGGTTTCAAATATACCTGTATTTTCTCATGTGGGACTGAAATTATTAAATAATTAGATAATGTTTGATTACGGTTACAGATGTGACACTAATCGTGTAAGAAAAACAGGTTGGATTTAGAAATAACTGTTTAAATGTTCCCTATGTCATGACCAGCTTGGTTCTTAAATATTGACTCCAAAAATTAAGTTAATGAGGAAAAAACGCAAATCCAAGATAGCAAGGATACTTCCCCCTTAACAACGAGGTCTTGAGAGCCGATGAGGGTGAAGTGAGGTGAGAATGGAGCAGCGCTTGAATACAAAGGCTGGGGAAGCGGGAGATCCCCGAGAAAACCCGCCGACCAGCGGCATCGACAGGCACGATTCTCACTTGGCGAAAATCTGGTGGTCTGGCCGGGAATTGAACCCTGTTCGCCTTGGTGGGAAGAGAGGAGTCTAACCGTTCAGTCACCGCGACCCCCAAGTAGAAATAAATGACGTCCGCTATGGCCGACAATGGATGTGTTTTTCGATGATGAGATTAATTTGTAAAAATTATAATACGCACAATTAATCCTGGTATAATACAGTAATGTCAGTTTTTTTATTGGGATTATCGTTTACCGCCGTTATTTTCTGTCGTCTGCCACCTGGAGGAGTGGGTGAAGAGATTTGGGTGGCTCTTAACAACGACGTATTGACAGCCGATGAGGGTGAATCAAAGTGAGTATGGAGCAGCGCCGGAAAGCTAGGGCGGGGGAAACGGGAGATCCCCGAGAAAGCCCGCCGAATAACTGCGTCCGGCGTCAATCCCACGTGCGAGAATCCGGAAACGACCTCTCCGGGAATCGAACCCGGTTCTCCTAGGTGACTTTCAGCAGAGGACATACAGGGCAAGCTGCATGGTGTCGCCGCCGAACGAATTCGCAGAGGTCTTGTAGCTCACGAGTATCAAAACTCGAGGGGAAGTGTTCACGTGATAATCGACGGAGATCCCGGAGCTCCGGCAGACAGAACATAAATAATAAATAAATAAAACTGCATGTGTGTGTTTGGTGGCAGACGTGATGTGGCATAAGGTTGAAGGGGGGGGGGGGGGGAGCGATAACCCGGCGCACGGATCACGTCGCGGGACAGGAATAGCGAGCGCGCGGTTAAAAATAGCGCCGGGTGCGGCCGAAGGGGTTATCGCGGTTGGATGTCGGGGATGGACGAGGCCAGGATAACCCCTGACCTCCCGTGCCCAGCCTGCCTGCGTGCACCTCGACCCCCGACAACTGGCGACAGTCACCCGCGTTTTCCACCCCCCCCCCCCTTTTTCACACCCCTCCCCCAACCATTCGCTACTTGACCAGGCGAGCGCCACTACCGTATGCATCTAGAATTAAAATACAAACAAACACGGTCATCACAGTGACTTTGGCAGTTGCGTTCCTTTGGGGTAGGTCCATGTTGGGTACATGCGCAGAAGACGAATAATCAGTCTACGTAATCTTTAGTCAACGGCCGCGGTTACACGGGATGCAGAACTACTTCACTAAAACAAATCCAGCTATTGAAGATGTTACATTACCTTCGAACGAGTTCCGATCCCAGTTGTTTCTCGTTCACAGTGAACCGTTTCGCTTCCCCGCTTCGTTCCTATTGGCTGCTTCCAAGTAAACAAGCGGTGTTATAAATATTGCTGAATTTGGCGGGAAATCCTGCACTTCTTCAATTAACTTAACTTTAAGGTTGAATGTACTAATACCCACCCATTATGTCCTTACAGTAGAAGTGTAGGTTCCATAAGAATTAAAAAGATGAATAGTGATAAATGTTGGAGGCTGTTTTAATTTAATATCATACCTTTTAAGTTCCATGTTTGTTGAGGTTAGAATTTCCATTGATTTCATTCTACTTTGGTGTGTAAACGCGAAAACACGTTTTGTTTTTAAACTTGTAACAGTATTCGTGTAACCACGGCCCTACACTCCCCACACCTGGCTCGCTGCAGTCAGCTGATTATACAGTCCATTCAAGGTTCCTTCACGCGTTTTGAATCAAACATCTGAAAAATCTCCCCCCACGAGCGACTAGCCTGGTTTGTATAGTGACACATTCTTTTTTTTTTTTTTTTTTTTTTCGCAAAAAGGCTCCACGCCTACTTGTACTGAAAAACACGTAACTTCAGAATCCATTTCGTGGTTGGAGGATGTCAACTATCACGCGTCTTACGTGTCTGCCAGCCATTCGCAGACGTCCAGTGTCGGGGTAACTTAAATCTGATTGGCCCAGTAGAATAGAACAGGTCTTCTCGCACAGACACGCGGCAAATAGCGAAAGGACGTTTGCAAGCGTGCACGAATGAAAATGAAGTTTGGCATGTGATAAATAGGAGTTTTTTAAAGCTTGAACTAGCTATAAAAACCAATAAGCTAATATGGCGATAGAAGGAAGGCTCCCCCTAAGAACGACTTTAAAAAAAATCAGTCGTCCGTCGATCATTGTTAGAGACACCCGAATTTCGCGAAAAGATTTCCGCAGATACTAGATTTCAATACCTTACGAGCGTACCAGCAGTTTCCTTTTGCTTATTTGCGGTATGAGTCTGTGAGAAGACATTTTCTTAATTGACTGGACAATCAGAATCAAGTTACTCCGATACAGTACGTCTCTCATTCGTACGCAGACAATTAAGACGTTTAACATCTAGATCAATCAATCACAAAAGCGGATCTGATCTGAAGTGTTATGGAATGCAACTGGTCGTGAAATCTTTTCGAGAAGTCCGGGTATCCCTAACCATTCTGTTAGGGAATTTTCGGTGTGATAACTTTAAAATCGCGATATTTGTTTAGTTAAAGATATTTACCCGGGGGAAAAAAAAATTAAAAGACATTTCGAAGAAATATATATTTTTACGTGATAAATATTCATTCGTATAATTTTTTTTTTTCATTTTAAATTTTAAACCTTATCATCAAAAGAAAATAAACACTAATCGACCGCCTAGCCTTTATATCGAGGCGCATATTCATGCCCGAGGAATGTCGCTAGGAGGCGGTGGCTCATCCTAAAGTTTCGCAAACGTTCGACGGGCAGACTCGTGTTGGATTTACGTTGCCACGACGAGGTCTCCCCGACAGTCATACACGGCGTTACAGCCGAGGCCATTTCCGCCACCGAAATTAGTCAATGTTTACAATACCACGACAGTTCCCTTCCGACAAGTGTCGCGTGGCTTCCGACAAAATCCTAGAATGGCCAGTGACTTACAATAGAATGTGAAGAAATCGCAGATCATCGTACACTATTTTGTTTTGATAACTTTGTAAACGCTGTTCGAAGCAGAGCCTCCACAAACTGCCGCCAGGGCGTCTTGAACACAGCAATTTTAACGTAATTAATTTGTTATAGTATTTTCTTATCGAATGATTATATTTAAGCGTTTTCCACCCAATGCATATTATAAGTTAATTTTAACGTAATCATGATGAGATTATTACTCGTACGTACTGAAATTTTTAAATTAATATAAGCATAGGTTGAGAAATTTTGCCTATTAATTTTTGCACAAGCTAGAATTCAAATATGTGTACATTTCTGTTATGGTTTCAATTTCTCCCCTGTTTATCATGCACGCCCAGGTCACAGAGCACTTAAATTTATAGAAGGGAACCGCCCCTTAAAGGTACAGGAAACTGCAGCTGCACAAGCTACCAAAATGGCGTCATAGCACAGCAAAACATTTCTACGTTCGTTACAAACAATTCCACGGAAACTAGTTGCCAGCCCTGCTTAAATCTACTTGTATGGACGTAGTGTGTTCTTCCGCCTTATGTAAAATTAACATTTCCATGGGTCTCATCACTTTGTTCATGCGTCCGTAAAGTGAAATTGTAAAATTATAAGAAAAGGAAATACTTTACAAATCTGCTAAGTTTTACCACTTCTGTGCGTTAAAAAAAGAAAAAAAAAAGAAACAAAAGAAATAATTTTATGTTATTGCAAATGGTTACCTAACACTGTTTATTCAACGTTACGATATACAACTACTTTCCATCCATCGTTACCAACTTTACTGGGCGAATGTCACTCAGTGAGCCCATTAAAATATATGTATGCAGGGGCAGTGACTTTTATCTAGGGTCCATTAAGTGCTCACTTTACCGT
This sequence comes from Dryococelus australis, assembly GCA_029891345.1. Lineage (NCBI taxonomy): Eukaryota > Metazoa > Arthropoda > Insecta > Phasmatodea > Phasmatidae > Dryococelus > Dryococelus australis. The sequence continues at coordinate 115,495,781 of CM057000.1, read as the reverse complement.
GAACAGCCTTTACACATCTTCACGTCGAATAAAAAGTAGATAGCCATTTGTGATAACTTAAATTATTTCTTTCCCATTCTGTTATTTTAACGCATAGAAGAGTCAAAATAAGCTGATTTAGAAAATTTTACTTTTCTAATAATTTTACAGTTTCTCTTGACCGAAAGATGAGTAAAGTGATGAGGCCCATGGCAATGTTAATTTTACATAAGACCGAAGAACACGCAACGTGCATACAAGTAGATCTTAAGCAGGGCTTTCAAAAGCGCTCATTTTACCGTGAACAGACTATAGTAGGTATGTTCCGCAGCACATCATAGCCAGTTAAACACTGTCTGTTACACAGCCTCCACCGAACGGGTACTACTCGACCAAGCTGCTAAGTATGCGACCGGGGAGGGCTGAAAGTCAAGCTCCGTGCACTTACAGCATACGGCCGTAGATATGCTCTGTCACAGCCTATGGCTACAAAAACTGGCCGCTGTGAGGAAGCATAGCATTATTTTAGATACACAAGTCCCCGAGGACATATGGGCTATATTTAGAGATTTTGTTATAGGTCAATTAGGCTAGCTTAATATGTCTTTTCATCCGCAGGTCTTTACCGTCTTGTAATGTTCTAGTAAAAACCAGTAAGAGCCAGCCCTACTGACACTTACCGGCAGCTCACTTTCTCTCCTTTAGTCTTCAGGTTCGTAGAAGAGTTCGGGGGGAAGAGGCCCAATAGCGTCACTTCTCCCACCAGAGAGGCGCCCAAACACCTCTCTGGTTACTGCCGGCATCAAGTTAAGAATAAACGAAGCTACCGTCCCATCTCTACTAGTCTTTTCAACTCTACTAACCAAGAGCATGTTTTCCAAACACTCTGTTTCCTGTAGCATTCTATTTAATTTAATTTAATGCATGCAATAATTTTTGAAATGTTTACTTCTCTATCGCAAGGGTTTTTACGTCTCTATTGGCGGTTTTTCCCTTGCTCTTCATAGTTAAGACTAGCTCTAAGTACACTTAGGGAGTGCAGGCCATAGCTGCCCAATCCCTCTTTACCTCGATGTATGCTTCCTTGCTTGATTCCTTCCTAGTAGGCGCAAGATGTTAGCCCTGAGACGCAATAAAATTCCCCCCTACCTTCGGGCTTTAACTTCAAATAACATTTAGAATACGGTAGTTTAGATTAAAAAAAAAAAAAAGGGGGGGGGGGTTGAAAGTCGAGTGCTAGTGCAGCTGTTTAGAGGGGAAGAAGAACGGCGAGTACGGGAAATTGTACACCGTTAGCCGTCAGCGCGAGGTCTTGTACGCTTGTCCACGTGTATTTAGTCAACTTACACAGACATCAACCCCGGGTGGGAGTATTATCAACACGGCGACGCGGTTAGTCAACACCGTGCCGCGACTTAAGGCCGGGCTACAATTGCTATAAGCACATCACTAACACAGCACGGCGACATACATAAGAGTTAAAACTGCTTGTTTTCAGTTAAGAGTGGTTACAATCACGCATAGCGATAAGCACTTATCTAAGCGCAGTTATAGTAACAAGGCGAGTTCAACTTTGTTTAACTTTCCTTGTTACTAACGTTGTGCGTCTATATTCAGCCAATCAGAAACCCCGACAGTTATATTGCGTTATGGAATGGAAAACTTTTTTACGAATGAAGAAAGTGTGTATTTTAACTTCATTTCTCGGGCAGATATTTTCTTGTGTTTATTTCTGGATAAACGCAACCATGGAAGTTTTGTAAGGTTTTAGGTAATGTTAATAGTAAAAATTGAAATTAAAATAATTTCAAATTTTAAAAGCTTCTCAGATCACTCCAAAATATTTATTTTTGACAAAAAAACGACTAAGTTTACCAACTATACAGAACTTAATTTCTTCGGTACAAATGTAGCAACATAAACAAATATTATTATCGTTATATCCATTGTAGCTGGGCCACTGTGCTTGTGTTGTGTTTAGTATGTGCTTATCGCTATAACTGCGAATGTGTTATGTATATGTCAGTTCTAATCCGGTCTTTATGTTGACTGCGACACCGAACACCCGCAGTCGAGCGCTTTATCACATCCTGGAGGAGGGAGTGCAGGATACCCACTGAAATTTGTGACTCTGAGAAAACCCGCTCTTTCGCCGCCTCGGCGATTGGGGCTAAGTCTCCCGATGATCACATGCAATGTCAGAAGCCTGGCCGTCTCAAATTCCATTCTGGAATTCCTTAACTTTTCCCTGTTTTTCCTGTGGGTGGACAGTGACACCCTGAAGAGGTAAGTAAGAGGTAATAGAAGAGAGAATGGCGTGAGCTTGTGTAGTTCACATGTTTTCCGGATGCACACTTGCCTCGGTCGAGCAGTACTACAGGCATCTCTCCCTTGTGTACCCAGCTATAGTCTATTTGCGGTCTATTCACACTTTTTTAATCCAACCTTTAAAAAAATCACCTCAGGTATAACGTCTTTGATTACTCCCTAAATGGGGCCACGGTGGCTAAGCGGTTAGCCTGCCCGCGTCCCACCAATGCGATCCGGGCTCAATCCCCGGCCGGATCATTCTGGATTTTCGCATGTAGGAATCGTGCCTGACGATACCATTGGTCGGCGGGTCTTCTCGGGGATTTCCCGCTTTCCCCGCCTTTTCATTGCGGCGCTGCTCCATGTTCACCTCAATCACCCTCATCGGCTCTCAAGACCTCGATGTTAAGAGCCGTCCAAATATCTTCATTACTTCTAAATATGCCATGCATCCCAAGCGTTTAATAATTGTGTTAGCATAAACGTGCCTTATTTTTGGTTACATTAAAATTTTCTTATATTTCATCTGTAAGTTATAATATTTCATTTTTCTAATTAATATTAATAAAATAGAGCGATAAAACAGGTGTGTTCGTAATTCCTGGTAAGAAATATTTCTAATGCAAAATATTATTACACTGAGTGCGCACGGAATAAGGTATTTTGTCCCTTTGGCGTAATTTTATATACTTAAGGTTTGTGTGTATGAGGCGGAGGAATATCCTGAAAGTAGAACTGACGCAGGGCTTCAGAAAAGTTGGAAGTAAGCGTGAATGAACAGTGTGCGAGTGAACTGTGGACGGGGCCGCAGGACGGCGGGAGACAATAACAACGCGATATACATACCGGCTCGGGTCGTCACCCCTGGGGAGGGTCCCCGGCCAAGCGAGCAGCAGGCGTCGCAGCCCAGATGTCCGCCGACGGCACGTGAATGGGGCAGAGAGAGAACGGCGTTTGCCGAAACACGTCGAGTATGCACGAGGACCTCCCCTCCCTTGAGGTCGCCGCGGCCAGATGTGGGCGCCCATTGTGCCCGCGCCGCGGCAGATGTACCGGGCACGCGTCGCCACGAGGGCGCGTGCAGATGCGCGGTCGCCGAACCACGAGGCGCGCCAGCTGGACAGGAAGGCGCGAGGGCCCCCCGAGGGGATGACCCGGAAGTGACAACCGTAACCCCCCCCCCCCCCCTTTTCCCTATCAACTCCCACGCCACATCGTGACGGTTAGAGGGTAAAACGGGGTAGAGAGGCACGAACGAGCTTGTTTTCGCGTTTGAGGCCGAGGAGCTCAAAAGCTATATGGGCTACTCCAGCACGCGCTTCAAGCACGCCATCGCCGCTAAGCGCAGGGCTCAGGTTTGTTCTCGTCGTGCTACGTGTACCTATGAGATTTTTAAGCGATGATATCACAGTTAATTCTGTATAGGCAATCCACGGTAAACTGAGCACTTGTTTAGGGCCCACCCAACAGCCATTAACCACTAATTAATATATTTTATTGCAGCCTCGCACGTTAAGTTTTAAGAGTGATGAAATTTACACACTGTATTTATTACACACACAGCAAGGTTTATATTTAAAAGTGGCAGAACGACAGAAATTGACTGAAAGGAATAATTTAGCAGGGGCTAAAAAGTGGTCTCTTCACAGTGAACAGCCTATAACAATTAGAGCATGTCCCGAAGGGTACTTTTGTGTGTGTATATAACGCGTATATTCTGAGATACAGCGCTTTGCAAAAGTAGTTTTTAAGCATGTTGAAGTGCTCTGAAATTATGTTTGTAATGTTATGAGGTGTCCTGAAAGTAATCGATAGGCGTAGTCTGAAGTGTGTGTATTCTTTTCGTAGTCCAGCAATTCGGACGCGCATTTAATAATTTTGCTATATATATATATATATATATATATATATATATATATATATATATATAACAATGGGCAGATTTGTACTATATTTACTTTTCTAATAATTCCACTGTTTCACTTAACCGGTGCACGAATAGTCATAAGTCCCGCATGGCAATGTTAATTTTACATAAGGCGGAGGAATACACAATGTGCGTACAAGTAGATATTAAGCAGGGCTTTCAAAATTGCTCATTTTACCGTGAACAGCCTATATATGCGCAAGTTGAGTGGTACAGCAAAGAGGATGCTGCCCGGCCCGGAGTGACGACACGGCGAGATGAAGAGAATGACGATGGGTAGGATGTTGGCGGACGGCTGCGGCCACCCTTCAGCCAGCGAGTGTTGTCCCTGCACAATGCCCCCTCAGGCCACCACTCTAGGGGCCACGTGTTGTGGGGCGGCGTCCCTGGAGCGACAATGCCGTCTGGCGCTGCAGCGATCCTCTACACGCTGCCCACCGCACATCTTCACCACCCAGCCACCGGCCTTCGTTATTTTTTCCCTAACCTACCCTAATTCAAAGTGCGTCCGAGGTAAAGGCTGCTCACGACAAAGTGAGCACGTTTGAAATCAACCTTAGAAGAAAGTCACTACCCCTAACTGCAGATATTTCAACATGCGCTCAGTAAAGTTGGTAACGATTGATGGGAAGTGGTTCCGTACCTTAACGTTGTATGAATAGGGTTAGGTAACAATTTCTCATAGCTTAAATCATTTCTTTCGTTTTCTGTTTATTTTTTAATGCAACGAAGTGTATAAATAAGCAGATTTGTTAGATATCTAGTTTTCAAATAATTTTAATTGTGCTAGTTTTGAAGTAAAGCGTTTTCTGCTGGAACTCTGCACACTGTTCGGCGGCCTACACAGGTGGCCACCTTAATAGAAAATGCTAGGGAAACAGACTGTTCACATTGAAATGAGTACTTTCGAAAAAAAACCCTGCTTAAGAAGTCATGGGACGTAAATTAATACTAGTGAGGTTTGTGGTATTTTACAATTTTATGTAAGCTAACACAAAAAAAAAAAAAAAAAAAAAAAAAAGGAAAGGACAACCATAAGAATTGATTCACTAACTACGACAGCGAATATTTCACCAGAGTGACGTACTTCTGACGACCTATTTTTGAAATCTTTTTATTTTTTATGTGTTTTCGTGGCGTGCATTATACAAAATCGATGCACCAATATTACAAAATAGTTGGCTGTTAAATTGGCAAAACCTATTATCCAGGATTGTCCTTTTTTTAGACTTTCTAGTTATCTTCCAAAAACCTGTACATTTCACTATAATTTGGAGTTAATTTATGTCCCACGCCCCTATAAGATCTATTTGTATGCACCTTGTATATTTTGCCACCTCATGAAAAATTAACATTGCCATTGGCCTTATAGGCCTTAACTTTACCCAAGCGTCGGTAAAATGACGCTAAGATACTATTATAAACGTAAATACTTTATAAATGTCCTAATTCCTACTCTTATATGCATAAAAAGAACAGACAGTAAAATAAATAATTTCGGTATTCACAAATGTTTATGTAACGCTTTTAATTCAACGTTAGTTAATACGTGGAACTACTCCCTCTCCATCTTTGCCAACCTTACTTGGGCGTATGGCTGTTCGTTTGCCTGTTAAAATATTCGCAGGTAAGGACAGTGACATTTACCAAAGGTTGCTTTCAAAAGTGCTCACTTTATCGTGCACAGCTTTTAGGAACCATATACTTTATAAGTGGACGGTGAATTAAAGTGATGAATATGATACTTGGCTGAAATGGTTTAAATCGACACTAACACATCACTTATCTCAAACTTCAGGCGCACGCCCCAATCAAAACTCCCGTGCAGAAATGTGTCTAGGCAGAGCGCATGGCAAATTATCCAACCCACAGGGTAAAGATGAGGTAGGCCTAATTTTATCCTCTGCGCATGCCACTCACACTGTTTCACCCATCGCTAGGGACAGGTGTTTTTCGCGAAAAGATTCCATGACCAGTTGTTCTTCAAAACACTTTTGCTCATATGCAATTTCGTGGCTGGATGATTTTTAATGTCACATGCCTCAGGTGTCTGTCCGCGAATCATGGACGTTCAGTATCGGAGTACTTTATTACGATTGGTCCAGTCTAATAAGAACTTGTATTCTCACGTAGACACGCGGCCAATAACTAGGGATAGGAACATTTCGCGAGTTCATTTCGAGACAAGATAGACGTCAAACACGTGTACACTGAAGTTGATTTCGCAATTGGATCGCAGTTTATTGGACACGCCCTGGACGGCTCTGAACCAATAGCAGACTTGCAAGGAGTGCCCTACTGCCAGGTGTGAGGTAACATTGGCCACTCTCTGGGGCAGCAGCCAATGAACGAACATCTGAGGCTCGAGTAAACACATGACTGTGGAGTCTAACCTACAGGTCATTGAACTCGCGAATTTTTTCTATCCCTGCCAATAACCCAAGAAAGTTGTGTTTGTGCACGTAGGAGATTGAAGTTTATCTTGGCCATAACTATTTTCGCAAAATACAAGTGTACTTACTCATCGCCAATAAAACTGTCTCATGACACACGGTCCACACTTGTAAACGTGTACGCTTACGTTTCAGTTTTTAACAGAGCCGCACTTTTATACGAATAAAAATACTTTGATTAGCCTTAATAAGTTACAGTTGCAACAAAACCAAGTTATAGTTTATTCGCGGTTTCTCGACAATTTTTTTAATCAAACTGATGAAAAATTCCTCCCCCCCCCCCCCCCCATGCATGATGTGATTGGATGTCTTCTATTTCATGTATTAAAAACGTTTCATACTTCTGTTAAGATAACAATTCCTTACTGTTTATTAAACTGAATTTCTAATTATATTTTAAGCATAAATTATAATATTTCATTTATAATAAATATTAATTTAAAAAACACGTGTGTTGGAAGCACATGCAAATAATTCTCACGCAAGATATTACTACAACCTGAGTGCGCACGAATTCGGGCGTTGTCCTTTCGTGTAATTTTCTAGACTGGCTAAGCTTAGATTGAACGAGGCGGAGGAATATCCTGGAAGTAGGACTTCAGCGGGGCTTCAGAAAAGTTGGAAGTAACCGCGAATGGATTACAGAATAAATGTATGTACAGTGCGCTAACCTGAAATTACATCGCCGTTGCTTTTGCTAGAGTTATAATAGGGAGGGGGGGGGGAATGAGTACAACGTTGGAACACGGAGAGAGGCTTTGTGCATACGACATGCGCACTCTGTCCCATATTTCCTCTGCGATACATTGAGCGCAGAAATGCGAACCGCCCGCGAGGCCGCCCCGACCGTTGCTATCTCTTCCACAGCTTAGAGCAGCCAATCAGACACGAGGAGATATACTGGGAGTGCATCAATCAGTGACACAGGGTTCACACTTCAAAGGCACACCAGACACGTCATTACGCTTCTGTACAGTTGACTGTTCTGCCGAGGACGTCAAAGCGTGTGCGTTAATGCCAATCGTCCGTAGCGAGTTCGCCACAAACGTTCTTGGCCTCTGTGACCGTCATAATTAGCGCAGCCTTCACGTACAGTCCGTCCACGCGAATGTAAACTTCGGAGGCGTGTTCCTAGCATTTACTGCCTAATTAAGTTAAGATGAACAGAACAAAAGAAGGTTGTCGTCGTTTGCGGAATACGGTAACGCTATTCAGTTACAACACCGGCCTTCTGAAAATATCGACAAACTCTTGACGAAACGGTAACACAGTATAGGTAAATGCACAGAACCGAAATTGTGTGGTGGTTCCTTTGAATGTAGGCACCGCTCGTTTCCTATTGGCCACGAAAGGCTGTAGAAACTGACCTTGTGTCTGATTGGCGACTGCGTGTTCCGGCATCCCCTTGCAAGCTAAGCTGGACTCAACACTAGTCCGACGCACCCGTCCGTAGGTCACCTGAGGTGATCTTCAACCAATCGCAGAGCGCCTTTTTTTCTATCCGTCCATCCGTCGAACATTTACTAAACTTTAACTTACGACGGACGGACGGACGGACGGATGAGCCACAGCCTTCTGGCGACAATCCTTAGACGTGGACGCGCACTTTGGATTAAATTGCAAGTCGGTGGATTTGTGTTTATTGATCTTTGGCGGTAAATTCGAGATTTAAAAACGTGAGAAATTTCAGTGTGAATTCTTATAACGTAAAAACATTATAACACCCAAAATTTTTCTCTCTTGAAAATTTATTTCCAGCCAAAATATTCTCCAACTAAACAAAGATAGCGACATTAAGTAGTGATGCTGAAATTTTCCTACAGAACGTTTGAGGGACGTTAGATTGTTGTGAATATCAAACTGAACAATTTTCATAATTTACACTTCCTTATTACGGTTTAGAATTTAAAAATAATGGTGCTTACAAATTAACAAATACTGCATAAAATCAATAGTCGTTACAAGACATCGATGGAACATGCAATTAATACCGGACAGCACGCATCATAATTTTTTTTTTTTGTTTGCAACATCTGAAAACGTAGACTAAAGTGAGCCTGAAGGGGCTACGGACAGAAAGCGGTCGCCCGCCGAAGAACGCACCCTATTATTTTCGAGCAGTTATTGAGCAACGGTCGCTTTAAATGGCGGGACGGAATTAATGCGTTCTCCCGACGCTTGCGCAACTTGCACATTCATTATGCATTCGCGTATGGAAACGGGCTCTGCTTGAATAAACCACGGCGGTAAAAGACCTTCGAGCGACACCTGGCGGCTTGTTTAGCAGCACAAAGCGCCGACCACGTCGACGGCCATTATTGCTAATGCGTCTCGCAGGCTGTAATTCTGACGCGTGGACTGAGAGAAGTTTTAATTATATGTACCTGGCTGCTGGCGCATGTCAAGGCACACAGAACTGAAAGTGTTTCCCAACATGGCCGCCTTGATAGGTTATTGAGGTCATGCCAACGGTCTCAGTCGTTTTCACTCAGCTCATAATTTCGTGTCATTCTTCATTCCTCGAACGATGAAGTTGGAAAAACAGGCTGCACTATTACTACAGACTGTCCACGGTAAAATGAGCACTTTCGACGAAAGCATTGCTTAAGATCTACTTGTAGGCAAGTTGAGTATTCTTCCGCCGTATGTGAAATAAACATTGCCATGGGCCTCATCACTTTATTCACGCATTGATCAAGTGAAATTAATATCAACAAGGAGGTACCAACTACATTGTTAAAAAAATAATTCCCTCAATTTAGGTAAAAGTGCTAACCTCGAAATAAAAAAAAAATGTATATTTCTACCGCATATTGTAGATATGATCTGAAACGGCTTCTTTCTGAGATAAAATATCTTTATATCGAATAGTTTGTACTAAATAACAAATCAAAAGTAAAATTTGTCGTTTTTGTAACGTGAAAATAAAGTAAACCAAAATTTTCTTATCCAGAGGTGTCCGTGAATCCGTTAAAAATACGGGAAAAATGACTTTCAAAAACAAACTTTACGTAAATTTCACGGAAACTCTCTATTAATTTCCTAATTAGTTTTCTGTTGTTCCAGTTTAAAATGAAAACTGATAGTGAAAACGTTTTTAATTTTCGTTGTGTGGCTGTTCAATTGCGTACAAAAAGTATAAATAAAATATTTTTGCGAGGAAAACTTAATCACAAATAATGTCTAAAAGTTCAGCAATATATGGTAAAAATATTAAATAAGACATTTATTTGTAGCCAACGTTCTTAACAGCCGGCGTCAACCGCCATACTGAATTTTCTATTTATTTCTTCCTGATTCAAATAGGAGGATTTATTGAAAAATGTTACTATAGAAGCAGAGATAACTGCCTTACCCATTATTACGGACATTGCATGCAACAATTAACTTAATACGGCATTTTTGTACTTATTCATTCTCACCTTTTAATAACAACCAGCAACGCCTGTTAACAACCAGATACGAGAATCTGCACAGCAACATGGAATGTAATGATTCTATAATGAAACATTTTTAGTAATGACTCTAAGAGACCTGCGAAATTCGCTAGACTTCACAGTCTCACATACTCTCATACAGATATCAACTGTTTATTGGTTGATTGTTGTGGTAGTAAACGGCGTCGGTTGGGCGCACAATTTATAGCATGTTTGTTATTGGCTCATTTGTCTCCAGGATGTGTCGAACAACACGTCGACCAATTACAAAAGTAACATGAACGTACATGTGTGTGAATTCCAACTTGCCTAGAAATGAACTCGCGAAATTCTCGTAATAACCCTGACTCGTTATTTTAAACTAATAATTTCTGTGCAAGGGGTGACACGACCTTTTAATGTCACCCTTGTCGATATACGGTCGCTTCTTGGGCTTACACATGCGAAACACACTGTTGCAATATTATTTTCCATTGGAAAGTCCCTGACATTTCTCTGATTTCCAGAAAAAAAAGAATCTTCTTCCCCTAACCTTTTTCAAAATTTCTTTCTGTAAGGACTTATGCCTTTGCATTATATCACACATTAACACCAAAATACTTCACTCGCTTTACAAAATTACTCCTTACACAAATTGTAAAGAAAAATGCCTAAGCATTTCGTCCACAATCATCAAAACAATTTCTTTCTGTAAGGACTCATGCCTTTGCATTATATCACACATTAACACCAAAATACTTCACTCGTTTTACAAAATTACTCCGTACACAAATTGTAAAGAAAAATGCCTAAGCATTTCGTCCACAATCATCAAAACAATTTCTTTCTGTAAGGACTTATGCCTTTGCATTATATCACACATTAACACCAAAATACTTCACTCGTTTTACAAAATTACTCCTTACACAAATTGTAAAGAAAAATGCCTAAGCATTTCTTCCACAATCATCAAAACAATTTCTTTCTGTAAGGACTTATGCCTTTGCATTATATCACACATTAACACCAAAATACTTCACTCGTTTTACAAAATTACTCCTTACACAAATTGTAAAGAAAAATGCCTAAGCATTTCGTCCACAATCGTCAAAACAATTTTATATGATTCTGTCTGCGGTGCACGATTTATGACAGAACTGCCAAACATAGTATGGGTATCACAGAATTAAAGGCTGTTCACTATAAAGTGAGCAATCTTCGAAAACAACCTTAAAAATAAAGTCACTGCTCCTACCTGCACATATTTTAACGGGCGCCTTAAGTGACATGCGCCCAGTAAAGTTGATAACGATGGTTGGGAAGTGTTAGGAAAACATTTCTGATAGCTTAAAAAATTTCTTTAGCTTTTTTTTTATGCATCGAAGTGTAGAAATGAGCTGATTTGTTAAATATTTACCTTTCTAGTATTTTCACAGTTTCACTTGACCGACGCATGAATAAAGTGATGAGGCCCATGACAATGTTAATCTTACATAAGGCGGAAGAATACACAACGTGCATAGAAGCAGATCTTAATCAGGGCTTTCAAAAGTGCTCATTTTACCGTGAGTAGCCTATACATGACATCATTTAGATAACACGTTTGAAATTCCCTTACACTTCCCTGACAATTTTCAAATTCCCTGACATTTCCAGGTTTTCCAGGCCCGTTGCAACCCTGCGGCCGAACAGCTTCGGGTACATAGGAGTCTTGGCGAGCGCGGTGATCAACCGTGCATACTTGTCCCCCTAGCTTTCATCTCTACTAACACGAGCATGTTGACACACACAATCTGCCTCCTGTGGCATTTCTGATTTATGCATGCAACATTTTGAATTATTTCCTGTCGACTGAGTTTTTACGGTGTCTAATGCCGGTTTTTCTCAGTCTCTTCCCAGAAAACTATAGGTACACTTAGGAAGGTAGTAATGGCCCCAATCGCTGGCCATGGCTGCCCAATCCCTCCCTGCCGCGATGCATGCCCCCTTGCATAATTTCCTTGTAGGCGTAAGGTGTTCGCCCTGAGACGCAATTGGCTCCCGATCCTAACTCGGACACGCAGCTCACAATTATAGGCTATTAACGGTAAAATGAGCACTTTTGAAAGCCCTGCTAAGGTCTATTTGTATGCACGGTGTGTGTCCTTCCACATTATGTAAAATTATCATTGCCAGAGGCCTCATCGCTTCCTTCATGTGCCGGTCAAATCAAACTGTGAAATTATTAAGAAAGTAAATACTTTACAAACCTGCTCATTTTTACACTTCGAGGCATTAAAAAAAAAACACCGAAAGAAATAATTTCAAGTTATCACAAATTGTTACCTAACACTTTTTATTCCACGTTAAAACACGGAACTACTTTCCCCCCGTCGTTACCAACTTTACTGAGCGCATGTCACTCAATGCGGCCGTTAAAATATATACAGGTAAGAGCAGTGACTTTTTCCTAAAGTTGATTTCAAAAGTGCTCACTTTATCGTGAACAGCCTAGATCAATAGGGTAGGTTAGGAAAAAAAATCGATCAACCGTCCAGTGACACAGAAGGCCTGCAAACGGAGGGATCGGGCCTCATTAGTAGCTCGGCCATTGTCGGGCGCCATCGGTATGAGTGGGCACTGCGCACCTGCCGCGCGCAGCCGGAGGCGGAAGTGGAGAGTGTGTGGCGGCCGCCGAGAGACGGGAGAGAGTAAGAGAGGCAGGGAGACTGGCCACTGCAATTTTCCGCCGTCGCCGAAAAATGTGGACTTCGCGCCGTTGAGATTTCTCCCGCGCAGAGAAAACTTGCGCGGGCAATTTACTAGTTTCGAGTGGTCACGACCGCTGTGATTATGCTGGAGCCACAATAGCCCGACCAACACGACACGACAGACCAACACAGTTCGACGGAATTTCTTATTATATGTACTATTCACTGTTGGGAAATTCTAAAACGGTAAACAACCATTATGAATGATAATTTTGCTATTGACAATATTTGAATTTACACGAAATATAACAAGTATTTAAAAACGAACCGGAACATTAATTTGGCGGCAAGTTAGTTTATTACTTACAATATTACTGAAATACGCACGAAATTTCGTTTTCCAATGATGTATTTACATCCCCCCCCCCCGGGCCAAGAAGGAGTTAAACATAGCTGGCCTCCCACCAAGGCGATCCGGGTTCAATCCCCGGTCGGGTAACCGGATTTTCGCATGTGGGAATCGTACCGGATGATGCCCGTCGGTTGGCGGGTCTTCTCGGGGATCTCCCGCTTCCCCCGCCCTTTCATCCCGGCGCTGCTCCATACTCACCTCAATCACCCTCATCGGCTCTCAAGACCTCGATGTTAAGAGCCGTCCAAATCTCTTCACTCACTCTGGTGCGAGCAGCGACCGGTCAGTATGTCAGTCTAGATGCATGAACGTGCATCTGCTCGCCTGCAGAATGAAACGGCGCTGAAAAAAAAAAAAGCCGCGACGTATTTCTGCGTTAACTTCGGCGGTAATTGCGAAGGCGAGAGTGTTCGTGGCCTTTCTCTTCCTTCAGGTTTCCCCTGATCACTCTCGGCAACAGGTAATACACTTGGGGAAACAGGAGATATACGTGCAGATGGTCCTCGGCTAGGCAGTTGTCAGATAACCACCGAGTTCTCCTATTCCCAGGAAGTCACTAACGCCGCGGAGAAAGAAAAAGAGCGAAATTGCAATGTGTGTCTTGCCAGTTCCACGCGACTAAAGCTTCTTCCACAATAGAAACCTGTAGCATTTGACTTTAAAGTATCCTATCCTCTGACGAAACCACCAATACACAATACAATTGTAAAGTAAGAGTTCAGACAATTGAACATCGGTTCTGCGAGCTTCGTACAAATGTGTATCTTGCTATGAAAATAATTATGATAATATCCAGGAATGCATTTTACGTACCTTTTTTTAAAAATAGGTTTAAAATTTATATTAAAAGTTTATTTCAATACAAAGAAAAACTTAAATATGTAAATTCATATATATCCTCTTCACATTATATTCGTTTGCCATTTATTTAATTTAAGACGAGCTTTGTTTAATATACCGAGATTTAAATCGCCCTACAATAAAACAAGGCACTTTCCACATAACCTCTTTTAGATTCTCGGCAAAATGGCTGCTTGACTTTGACTGTAAGTTTCAACTTTTCGAAATCTTAAAGTCAAAGAGTGCTTGACTTTACCTTTGACAGTTAGTTCCATTGTGTCAAGCTCCATAAGAAACAACACGTCGGAAAGCAAAAGTAAAGTCAAATCGTTACGTCAAATGTTAAAGTTTTCAATTGTGTAAGGGCCTTGAAGTCTGGTTCACACACAGTAAAAATTATGTTGTAGTTGTTACAAACATTTCTTTGTAAAATAGTAGCCAAATATTTTGTTGATATTTACTATTTTGGGGAAACATACAAAACGTTGATGTAACCCAATATTTATAACAAAATTGACGTCTATAGCACTTGCTTGTTTGAATTCAACACTAGTTTTATTTATTTCGCACTAAGGTATCGTGGAATTTACTATAATTAATTTGTAGTGATAAAAAAAAAATATTTTTGGTAACCAGTTTCAAAATAATCCCTTGTACAAATAATATAGTCCAGTCACGATTGCTTCTAACATTTCCGAAGCCCTACTGAAGTTCTAATTCCAGAATATTCCTCCACATCACGCAGACAAAGCTTAACCGAGTCTAGCAAACTGCACCAAATGGACAACGCATCGCATTTGTGCGGAGCCGGTATTATATATTATCTTGCATATGAACTATTTCTGACTAGGTATTACCAATATACGTATTTTCTCCCTGTTTTATTTCACATTAATTGAAAATGAAATATTACAATTTACAGGTTAAATTTATGCAAAAGTTTTATTTAACCAAAAACAAGACACTTATGCTAACACAAGTATGAAACGCTTGAGACGTATTACTAGGGCTAGTGATTTTTTCGCGATAAAATATGAGTACACGATAGAGTTCCACACTACAAGCACCCATCAGCAGTTTGTCTACTGCCATTGGTTGCTGTCTGCTTGAGAAGGCTTGACCGGCCCACTCTCTGAATTCGGCAAGGCTCCTGCGTTATTTGTGTGCAGAGAGTTGACACGTGCCAAAAAGTAATTCAGCCAATCAAGATAGGTAAACGACCGTTCAGCGTTTTGAAATAAAACTTGTGTTGAAATCTTTTCGCGAAATTTCACTACCCCGAACAACACACGACAGTTTCAGGAAACAACGAAACACGTCATACATGTGGTGGTTTATCAAATGTTCGATTCAATAAGTGTGAAGAAACAGCGAACAGACTGTGTGTGTGTGTATGTGTGTGTATATATATATATATATATATATATATATATATATATATATATATATAGCATGCACGCCGATTACGCCAAATAGACATAACTTAAAACCTGAACCGCCAATTAGAAACCTACTTCCGTTTTCCGCGCAAGCCACAATTTAATCTGATTTTTTTTTTTTATTCGTATGTTTCTAAGAATTACGGCAAATTTATATAATATTTACTTTTATAATAATTGTACAGTTTCACTTGACCGCGAGATGAATATGGATCAGGCCCACGGCAATGTTAACTTTACACATGCCGGAAAAATACACAATGTCTACCTACAGGCGAAGATCTTAAGCAGGGTTTTCAAAAGTATTCCGTTTATAGGCTGTTCACGGTAAAATGAGCACTTTTGAAAGCCCTGCTTAAGATCTACTCGTAAGCTCGTTGTGTGTTCTTCCGCCTTATGTAAAATTAACATTGCCACGGGGCTCAGCCCTTTACTCATGCGTCGTTTAAGTGAAATTGTAAAATTATTAGAAAAGTAAAGATTATCAAAATCTGCTCATTTTCACACTTCTGTGCAATAAAATAACAGGAAGGGAAAGAAAACTTTTAGTTATCACAAATGGCTACCTAACACTTTTATTCGACGTAAAGATGTGTAACTACTTTCAGTCCTTCGTTACCAACTTGACTGGGCGCATATCACTCAGTGCACCCGTTTAAATATATGCCGGTAGTAATAGTGACTATTTTCTAAGTTTTTTCGAAATCCAAAAGTACTCACTTTATTGTGAACAGCCTTTATCGCGAACAGCGTATAGCAGTTCGTTAAATTTAACGCGGCGACAAAGTGAATACTGGAGAACTGTTTTGAAAGCAGATATCAGACGTCTCTTCGGGGACAGCGGCTTGTGGCTGAGGACCAGTGGTTTCGTTACCTCTGACGTCATACCCGCCATTTCGGATGACGTCGACGTCTCGAATTTTTGGAATTTCATCCGAAAAACTTTTCACCAGAGAAAAAAATACCCGCAAATTAATTTTTATTCACCTACCATTCCATTCACGAGTCAGCCATCTTGATTGTTTGCTAAGAGAGAGGGAGAGATTTGGGTGGCTCTTAACAGGAAGGTCTTGGGAGCCGATGAGGGAGAAATACGGTGAGAATGGAGCAGCGCCGTAATGCAAGGGCGGGGAAACGGGAAATCGCCGAGAAAACCCTAACGTACAGCGGCATCGTCCGCCACGATTCTCAGTTGTGAAAATCCGGGAGTGACCCGGCCGGGAATTGAACCCGGTTCATCTTGGTGGGAGGCGAGCAGTCTAACCACCACACCACCATGTTTCCAGTTCGTTTGCTAAATGCATTGTAATACCACCGGATGCCGTGAATTGGGGGGGGGGGGGGGGGGGGGGTGCGGTGAGAAGTGGCGGCTGGGTAGTTCGTCAGCGATGACACGGCAGTCAAACGTGGCGACCAGTGTTGCCAACGACTTTGTCGCTAGAAAGTCGCTAGAAATAGCGATTTTCAAATATCTTTTCGCGATATAATAATGTAAATTTTCTATTAATTAAATAGGGAGTCAGCGGATTTTTTTAGTTTGCAATAGTGAAAGAAAAATGTGCTATTCCATATATAGTCTATTCGCGGTTTTCGCACACTTTTTGATTCAAACCTTTGAAGAAAAAAAATCCCATATCTGACGTGTTTAGTTGTTTCCTAAATGTCACGTTCCAAGAGATTTATACTTGCGTTAACATAGAAGTAGATACATTTTAATTGAATTTAACGTTTAATTATATTTTATCTATAAATAATTATAATTAATTTATGACTAATATGAATGAATAATACCTGAGTTGGTAATGCCTAGTAAGAAATAGGATAGCTCTCACGCAAACCATTATAGGTTATTCACGGTAAAGTGAGCACTTTTTAAGGCCCCTCTGACTGCGTATGTTTGTCACAAGGCAATGTTTATATTAAAAAGTGATAGGAACATAGAAATCTGCCAAAAGGAAAAAATCAGCAGGGCCTTAAAAAAATGATCACTTTACCGTGAACAGTCTATATACACTGAGAGCACATCAATCAGTGCGTTGGCCCTGGGGTGTAATTTTTTAAGCCTTTTGTTTATATAAAGTGAAGGAATATCCTGAAAGCAGAAGTTTATCAGGGCTTCAGGAAAGTTGGAAATAACCGCGAATTGAGTGCGTGTAGGAACCTGGCGAAATTTGCAATGTCCTTAGCGATGATTTTTAGTAAATGAGTTGGCAGCAGTGGATGTCGACAGTAACGGAGTATGTAGGGTGTAGAAGGGGGGGGGGGGGACGGCCCCCTGGGTTAACAAAGGCTCACGCATGCACGCAAGCACACACATGCAGGCACGCAGATGTTGCGAGTCCACCACGTGTGTGCCACACACACACACACACACGGCCGTCCTGCCCTCCCCTGGCGGCAGGTGTCTCGTGCGACCATCATCTGCTCATTTAACCCCTCCGCGGGTCGCGCGCGCCAACAGCTGTGGGCGCGAACACATGCGCGCCGCGCCGGAGATAGGGGCGTCCGCCCCTCGCCCGTCCTCCCGCCCGCGTTAATAATCATAGGGCACGGCACGTCATCGACTGGGAGGGGCTGAGTGAGGGCAGGCTGTGTCGCGCTCCCGAGGGAGGGGCTGGCTCCGCTATCAACCGGCTGTGGCTCTCGCCTCGGCTCCTCGCTCAAGATACAATACAAGCTATCCTCCTCCTCCCCCCCCCCCCAACAGCATCTGCAGCCATCACTTAAGGTTGAAGTTCAGCAACTTCCTATGGAGCACTGCACCTGACTGTACAATGCGAAGAACTCATTTTAAAAAAGCAGTACAGACACCATAAAAATGGTCAGAAAAGTGTGATTTATGCTGTATATGAAAGAAGAATGTATACATTTTGCTACATTATAAAATATTTTACTAAAATATACTTTTCAAATATAAAAAAATTAGTTGATCGATAGTAGAATATAAAAAGAAAATCTTTTTCAAGAAAGATCGTCATACTATTTACTATGATTATATGTGAAAAAATCATATAAAATCATAGCAGTAAAATTTTGTGACAAATGGACGCACATAAAATCAACTATGAAAATTATTTCCTACACTAATATTACAATTTTCTTACACACAATCATAGTAAATATAATGACGATATTCCATGACGATGATTTTCTTGCAAATTCTGCTTTCTGAAGCATCCAGAATGGAGATGCACTTAAATTCTGTTAAAAATGCGGACTCTATCGATCAATTAATTACTTTACATTTGAAAAGTATATTTTAGTAAAACAGTTTATAATGTTACAAAAAAATATATATTCTTCTTTCATATACAGCATAAATCGCACTTTTCTGACCATTTTTATGGTGTCTGTACTGCTTTTCTATGAGTTCTTCACGTTGTATAGTCGGGTGAAGTGCTCCATAGGCAGCTGTTTTACTTCAACCTTATACCTACAATATATCAGGCTTAACAAAAAAATATCGTGAATCCAAAATTACAACCGCTTATCACAGCTTTTCTGACAATACTAATGAGAGTAATCTCTTACTAACTGAGTTCTGTGAACCCACTTAAATTTTTGGAAAATAAAGCGCATTTTTTTAAAAGAAAATGTACAGTCAAATGAAGAAAATTTGTCGCGTTTTAATAAACTATTTTCGTGTCGTCCGTGAGTTGTAGCTACTTCTGAAAAATTTACTTTTGGTATTTTTTTTTTTTTAACTGGTTTCATTAAAAGGTCTGTGGAACTTGAAAGCTTGTTGAATGCAGTTAATTGAAAGGCAAATGAATGCTTTCATAGTTCAATAAATTGAATTCAATTACCATCTGAAATGGCCTTAACACGCTGGAGAATGTCACGCCGCCTCAGAAACAGCTCGACGAAGAACAAGTTTATTTATCTCTGTGAACGTCTTGTAAATACGGAATGATCCCGAAAAGATCATTATTTACTTATTTAATTTAAGCCACGCCACTCTAGATATTCCTTACGGAACGTCGTCGCCTTGTCCATGATGCCGAAGGCTGGCGAGTAGACGGCGGGCGGTGCAATGTCTCGATGACAAAAGACCTCGTTCGCCGTGTTTCCAGCCGTAATATTGGCCCGTGTTGAATATCAACCGACCCTGCCTTCGACTCGTTGGAGGGCAGTTTTGTTTTATTCGCTCAAGGCTTCGTCCCAATTCCTCGCGATATTTCTGCTCTCGCAATCTGGCTGGCAAGCCTGTTTCGCTGCACATAACAACTTGCTTATTTCTTACTGGTCTACGGAAAATCATCAAATAAAATTGTAAGGACGTTTTACAAGAGAATAAATAGCATTAATGGTAACGGGTAACGTGTTAACTAAATAAAACTGCAAAAAAATAGTTATTTTTAAACATTCGCTAAATAACAACCTCGAAAACACTTCAAACACCATCGCACCAATGTTGTACTGAAGGTTACACATTTGCAAATTTCAAACACTGTTATTTTAACAACATAATACATTGGTACAAGTAGTTCACAATAGTGCTTCCATAAAATTAACAGTGAACCAATTGTACATTAAATAAAATAGCAATCAGGCCCACCAAGAGAAATTCCGGGAACAATGCGTACTGTGCCCCCCCCCCCTAACCCCCCCCCTCCCCAATTCTACCAAATGAGTTTTGAGTACCGAAATTAGATTTTTACGTAATACCTTGTTTTATAAATAAACATTTACGAGTCGTGCCCTACCCGGGGACTCGGGCCCCTGAGCATTGCACCCCCTTCCTCCCATCCCTCTTTGTGGGCCTGATAGCAATTACAAACAGTTACTGACTAATTATTCTTTCGCAAAAATTAATTAAGAAATATTTACAAATTTATTACCTTTTTTAATATTAAATTTTGAGCATTGTGTGTTTTACAGCATTGCTAATAAAATTTACTCGTTCCCGCTAAAGTGAAGTGGTTAGACTCCTCGCCCCCCACCTAGGCGAACCGGGTTAGATCTCCGGCGGGGTCGTTCCCGGATTTTCATGTGGGAACCGTGCCGGGCGATGCCGCTGGTCGGCGGGTTTTTCCTTGGGCTCTCCCGTTTCACCCGCCCTTGCATTCCGGCGCTGCTCCATACCTCGCTTCACCATCATCGGCTCTCAAGACCTCGATGTTACGAGCCGCCCATTCACTCACTCGCTCGTTTCTGCCGAGAATCTCATAGGTAAACAACGCGTGTGCAAATTTTCGCCTTGTTGTGTATATCGTAAACGTGAATGCCAGTATCTGGTTACACAGTTTACGCTGCTGCAAGTTTGCCACAGCCATTACTCGGTGTTCACGTTTTGATGGAGTGCTAACAGCCAAGTGTTAAAAATTTGTAAACAAAGTCTGTGGCACAGGTGTACGTGCACTCGAGTTTCCTTGGAAACAGAAGTGAACCGAAATACTTTCAGAACTGCATTAAAGTACACTAGCTCGTGGAATACGTACACCATACTGGGTTACTGTACGGAATCAGTAAAGCGAGTTCAGCTAACTCAGTAGCACATGGAAAAGAAAAAAATGTGTCTCGGCTAGATACAAAAGAAAAACCATCATATTCCGTATTTAAAAAAAAAAAAGTAATTTATAACATTTTTTATAAAAAAAATTACCCTAACTAAATTCGAGATTACGTTCTCCTTAACTGAAAATGTGTTTAATATTCATATAAATAGCAGAAACCAATTAATATAAAAGTAGTTAATATATACAAATTTCAAAAATAAATACTCGATTTACAAATTTTTTGAACTACTAAGTGACTGGTGCTAGAAAAACCCACCTGGGTAAATTGCTTATTTAAAGGCGATTTCACAATATTTTCTTCGACCAATTTAATAAGAATATTTTGATAGGTAATTAAAATCTAAGCGTAACTCATTTCTGGGTCCTATAAGAAGTACATTTTAGGGAAAAAAACATTCACCAAATAGTGCAATTATAATAAGTAAGTACTACGGTTGTATGTAAAAAAAATATTGGCATTAATAGTAAAAAAAACAATATTTTAAAATAACTAAACTTAAATTATAACTTTCGCGGCTGAAATAGATTGAATAAAATCAATTTTTATTACTTACAATCAAGAGCAATTGTTATAATGATAATGTTAGATTTTTAGTGAAATGCCCTTTCTTAAGCATAGGGAAGGAAAGTACTTGTAAATTTTGGAACATAACTTATAATTTTTTACTTTACTTTAGTATTTAGATAAGTAAATTCTAGTAAAATAAGTGTTACAAGATGCATGCTTTCTTCTTCCACATGCAAAATAAATAGGTAGAAGGCCTATTATGACAACATTGGGTGTGTGTATTACTATAATCCATTCACTTTTCTAAAGTCCTGCTAAAGTTCTACTTCCAGGATATTACTCCGCCTCGTGCAAACTACGCTTAGCCAAATATAGAAAATTACACCAAAGGACACCGCACCGAATTCGTGCGCACTCATTTATAATAAAATTTTGCATGAGAACTATTTCTTACTAGGTGCTACTAATGCACGTGCTATCTCACTGTTTTTTTTTTTTTCATATTTATTATAAGATATAACATTATAAATTATAAAGAAAATATAACCACACTACAATTTTAACGAAACATAAGATACTTTTATGTTAACAGAGGTATAAAACTCTAGTGATAAATTGCATGTTTAGGTAATAACTTAACACGTCATATGTGGGGTAATTTTTTAAAAGTTTGATTCAAAAAGTGTGAAGGAACCGTTGAATAGACTATATATTTGAATCCAAAATATGTCGGGCGAGTCGTAAAGAGTCCGTGTCGCTGCACAAAGGGGCGAGGTCGTTCATTTCAGTAGTAGACAGGTTAGGCGAGATCTGCTCCTCGTGTGCGTATCACCTGTCGAAAAAACGTACGCCGCATCGGCGGTATTCAACAGCGCGGTTGTAGAGAACCATGGTATCAGTTTGGGGTGTAGTTTCCCTCCCTCCAGCGGCAGGCGCTCTATGGTGTCCTCCCTCAAAGCTGCGCGGAGATTATTTTCTCATTTGGACTTGTACTATAGACGAAGAGCGGCTTCGAATGGAGTGCTGTCACTCTCCGTACGACATGCACAGTTAATTAAATATTGTCTGTTCGCGGTTTCATCACACTTTTTTAATCGAAATTTGAAAAAAAAATTCCCCATGTCTGATGTGTTTAGTTATTTCCTAAACGTGTTTAGTTATTTCCTAAACATGTAATTTATCACAAGCGTTTTATACCTCCGTTAACATAAAAGTATCACATTTTCGTTAAAATTTTTTACTGGGGCAGCCGTGCCGCAGTGGCTAGTGCGCTCGCCTCCCACCATGGCGATCCAGGGTTCGATCCCTGGAGGATTCTGTCCCGGATTTTCGCATGTGGGAATCGTGCTGGACGATGCCGCTTGCCGGCGGGTTTTCTCGGGGTACTCTAGTTTCCCCCGCCCTTACATTCCAGCGCTGCTCCATCCTAGGGTCTCATTTCATGTCATGTTCAGGGATGACGGGCACCTACGGGTCCCGGCTGGGAAGCCCGTCACTCGGAGGGTGTTGCGTCGCCCTGGGTCCACCCCCCACACGAATTTAATTTATTATACAGTCCATTCAACCAAACCTTTGAAAAATCACCCCATATATGATATGTTTAGTTACTTCCTAAGTGTGATATGTATCAAACGTTTTATACTTCTGTAAATACAGACGTACGTATCTAATTTTTCGTTAAATTGAAGTTTTGCCTGTATCTTATTTATGCATTATAATATTTATTTTATAATAAACTTAAATAAAAACCGCGAGGGAAAAATGTGTGTTGGTAGCGCTGTCGTAACAAATAGTTCTCATGCAAAATAATATAACTGAGTTCTCAGGAAAGCGGTAGGTTGTCGTCTGGTGTAATTCTCTAGACTTAGTTAAGCTTAGTTCGCACGAGGAGGAGGAATATCCATGAAGTAGAACTTCAGCAGGACTTCAGAAAAGTTAGAAGTAACCTCGAATGGAGAATAGATTATACAGGTGCAGTGTTTCGTGAAACAGGTGGTGTGTTTGTCGTGGCGGCGGGATGCAGAGATGGTCGGGTTATGCCGGAATCACATAACCCCGACTAACACAGCACGACACGACCAAAAACGCAACCACGACACATTTCAATGTGACTACTAGTATTTGCAGCACGACCGACACCACGCTCTCGGCATTTAACATAGCTATTTAGAAGGCGCTGATCGGCTACGCTAGTCTCAAAGGCGGTGAACAAGAGGGAAATTTGTAATACATGATAGTGACAAATCGATATCGCTAATGCATACAAAGGTAAAATTATTATTTTTAAGAGTTAGATACGGTAATTTTCAATTTATTTTTCTTTTAATCTGCGTGTTTACCATTGTAGGGAAAGCTTGCAATACAATTTCGTTTTGCAATGTTGTACATTCTGTGCGCCGTGCCGCACGACACGACTAAGAATTTCTAATTCAAAATTGCTGGTCGTACGACAGAATCAGTCGGGCTTACGACGATCTAGCTTGTATTTCACTGGCTGTTGGCCGCGTGTCGTGCGCGTCGGGGCTATGTGATTCCGGCATTACGCGACTTCAGCCGACGCCGCTGCAAGTTTGGTTGCGCAATGACGGTTACAGCCCCTCCCCCCCCCCCCCTCACCAAACACTGTTTTTTGTCCTCGCTTCGCTCTTTTGTGACACGCGTCCTTGAGCGCCCGGCGCTACGCAAATTATCGCGACACCTGTCATCGCACCGCGCCAGCTGAGACAAGAGCACCAGGGGGTCGAGGCTCTATAGGGATTTCGCGGACCACTAAATTATTACGTAGAATGACTTCACCAACTGTTGAAAAAAAAAGAAAATAATGTTCTGTAATATAGAAAGCTGTATATTTTATAAACAATATAATTTTATTTTTAAATATACTTAACTCACAAATAAATTAAGTTTAATTATTCTCATGATCATTCATAAAATATATAATTTTTATGTTGGCATGCACTGTCAGCGCCTGAGCGTTGAGTTGTTCACTTGTTTTGATTCCGTGATGGTTATGTTCGTTACTGGAGAAGGTCGAGTTGATATTTGCAACCAATTGAAGGAATTGGAATAATTGAGCTTTCTTGAATTTTCAAATGCTGATTGCCTAAGAATAAATGGAATAAGCTGTTCACGATAAAGTGAGCACTTTTTAAGGCTCTCCCAACAGGCATTATCCTCCAAAAAAAATGTATCTTATTGCAGCCTCAGGCATTAAATTTTGATGGTGGTGAAATGTATACGCTGTGTTTATTGGTCACATTGCAATGTTTATATTAAAAAGAAGCAGGAAGATGGAAATTGGATGAAAGGAAAAATTTATAAGGGCCTTAAAAGGTGCTCACTTTACCATGAACAGACCTAAACAAGGGTTATTGATATTAGCAACAATATCTTTTTAAAATAAATAAATATGTACAATTAACATTTTAATAAACGATTGTGTAGTTAACAGATTAGCCAACCTACGTATTCTCTACCATGTATTGTTGAACACGCATTTAGTTCCATTTTAACGTTTGTAAATACAGCATTTAATTATAACATTTTAACCAAATTGTTATTAGCCGTAAATAAAACGTCAGTCTGAAAATATGGTATAAAAGTGTTTAAGAGTTGCACGGTTGGCAGCAAATTCTACCTAATAGAGGAAAACAACCCCCCCCCCCCCCCCCAAATAGCATTGAGCTTCGTCTCTTTACCTTATTTGCTTTGTGAGGAGCGCCTCGCCGCGTTCTGTGAGCCAGCCGAGTGTTGCAGATGGAGAAGATGAAATCCTGGTATCAGGCACACTAAAAATCTAGTATTCTTCATAAAATTCTGGTACACAAGGAAAAAATACATTTTCAGATTTTTTTACATTTTTTACTGTTAATGTAATTTACAATGATTTGCGGTACCATATTAAATAAAAGCTGTTCATTTCAAGAGCAAATGATCTCACTTTCTGCCATTTATTTGTGGGGTATTTTTAAAATATTGTGGACAAGTCGTAAAAAAAATTGAGAAAAACTGTTAATGGTTAAAATATATTACTTAATCCAAAATGAAATTTTATAAAGCACGTTTTAGTTCACAACAAGTAATATAAAACAATATAATTATTTCCCACATACTATAACGTATACTATGGATGACAACTGACAGTAATACAAAAAACTGTAATTTGAAACTTTTTTTTTTAATGAAACGATTTCTATTTATAAAATAATTCAAATTAAAGGGACTGTCATTGCAATTATTTTCAATGCATCAATAAATTTGACTAAAGTTTCGGTGACAATCAAAATCCTGGTATGTTTGCGTACCAGAAAGCAAAAATCTGGTACCTGGTACAAAGAGACAGAATCTGGCATACATACCAGAATCTGGTACGCCTGGCAACAGCTGTGGGCTCGAGCCCACAGCTGTTTGTTTCGCACATCCGAGCCCGCTACCAGGCACTTCCGCGCACGCTGGACCCTGATTGGCGGAGGCGTCGAGGTGTGGGCGGGGTTTACTGGATGCTGGCTGGTTTCATGGTGGCGGGAGGAGGGGCGAACGGAACCGATGTTGGCAAGCTCTCTGCCACGGAGCAGGTCAAGTGTATGTAGTGATGGATAGAACGATCGAGATAGACGGATCGATTCGTTTGGATCTGTTCAGTGAAATGATTCGTTCAAAAGAGTCGTTCATTTCGTTCTCCTGTACTTACTGCCGTTCTCCATCTCGGCTCTTTCGGCACTTCTGTTGTTATCTTTATCTGTTATTGTTTTAATTAGGACGATTGCTAAATTACTTTTTATTACATTTTTACGAAAGGTTTAGTGGACTATGAAATGCTATACTACTGCTCAGCATTGGCAAGTATCGAGTTACAACACGATGCTTGTTGTGGCCTTCTCCCTCTCTTACCCCCTTTTTTGTACAAGCTTGCATGACTCTTTTGACTCCCGTTTCTTTTTACGAACGAATCTGATTTTCGATTCTTATATTATCCTCCATTAACGTTCTTTCGGGCTCGTGTTCTGTTTTTGAATCAGCGACTCAAAAGAATCGATTACTATCGTAGCGAACGAATCGAACGATTTCGTTTGCTCAACGATTAGTTCATTTCGAACGAGTCCACGAACGACCCATCACTGCACACCTCGGCCACAGAGCAGGTAGATGCACAGAGACGGAACGGCGGGGAGGTTCCTCCGATGCAGGCGTTCCCATGCCCTGATTGGCTGCGCAAGGCGCTGTGGAAAGGGCTGATCGGCTACTGCACGTTGCGAAAGATTTCCTATTGGCTGTGCCGTCAGCTGGCAAGTAAGCTGATTGGCGAACGACGTTCCAGTATTCCGCTGACCAGTGGCGCCATATTGCTGTCCTAAAAGGGTGAACGGAGTATCTGAAGAGATTTGGTCGGCTCTTAACAGCGAGGTCTTGAGAGCCGACGAGGGTGAAGCGAGGTGAGAATGGAGCAGGCCTGGAATGAAAGTGGCGTGGGGAATGGGAGAACCCCGAGAAACCCGCCAACCATCGGCATCGTCCGGCACGATTCCCACATGCGAGAATCCGCCGTGAATCGAACCCTGTTCGCCTGGGCCCCTGTGTGGCACTAAAGTTCGCAATATAAAGGCTTGTTTCGCTTCTGTATACGTGAGTATTCTCCGATTGGACGCTGTTTCCAGAATTATACAGTGCACATTATTAACACATCCATGCCCAGTGTACACAATTGTGTACATAACGCACGTGAATATTATTTTGGAGTGGTGTTGTACTCTACAAGGAACATTGGCAAATGATCTTCTGATTCGTAAATCGTGTGTCTTAGTGCAGTTTATTATTGGTTCATGTTACTACAGCCGCATACAAAGCATGCAGCTCTTTGATTGTGGCAGCGGAACAAGTTTTGTATCGGCGTTGAGTACAGCTTTTTCTCATAAAATTTCTCGTTTGCAACACCTGAGACTGTAAATTAAAGTAGGCCTGAAAGGGTTAAAGCCACTTCCTTTCCAACGTCTCAGAAATAAGACTATGAGACTGAAAAGATTAACACTTTGAGGTCAGCAGACATTTACAAGACAACCAAGACAAGTTATAAGTGAGTTACTTATATCCACCGGAACACAGGTTCTATCGGTCTCTGTGTTCCCACTCACTACAGTTCTACTGGCCAACATGACAATGGACACGCTTACCGTGTTCTACAACGTTCATTATTGACTGGTCATCACTCACTAAGGCGCTGAGTTGATTTTGTCCCAGGAAAATGTCTTTATTTGTGTAAGATGTTTTACAATCACACCTGTCCTCTTGCGGAGATGTAACAAAAATATTTTAGTAGCCAGGAAAGTTATTATTACTCAGCATGCAGAGTTGTTGTAAGATCCTGTTGAACACAGGCAGTACGACGACTGCGTGAAAATGCTAGTTTTCTTTTCCAATGACAAAGTAATTTTCGCAATATTTTTGCTCGAACTACACTCGAGCGTAGTCCGGACAGTTTTGAGGACTTGTACAGGCGCTCCGACTGAGTAGCGCGAACGAATTAAGCTGGCCCAGTGGATGATTAATTAGCCAGGCGTGATTCGTGAGTAGGTTGCCGGCCTCTCACCACTGGGAATCGGGTCCAAACTGGCTTGGCGACGACTTCAGAAACTCTTCTACAAGACGCACACAAAACTCCTTGTCCCCGTTGAACTTACTTGTCGATATACTTAGCGAGGGAAGCGTCCGGAAGTCATTTCTATTCTCTGCCTTCCACAGCGTCATCAGTTCTGTTTCACATTATTTCCGCTTTCTTAAGGCTCCGGCTTCATATCTTTCGCACAAATCGTTCGTGTTCGTATCATAATTCCGGATTCATAGCAAATCACTGACAATGTGCGATTATAGAAAAATTACATTTTGCGATTTGTTTATTACTTTTCTGCCTAACTTGAATTGCAAGTGAAGAGATTTGAGCGGGTCTTATCATCGAGGTCTTGAGAGCCGACGAGGGTGATTGAGGTGCGTATGGAGCTGCACAGGAATGAAAGGGCGGGGGAAACG
Organism: Dryococelus australis; assembly: GCA_029891345.1. NCBI lineage: Eukaryota > Metazoa > Arthropoda > Insecta > Phasmatodea > Phasmatidae > Dryococelus > Dryococelus australis. The sequence continues at coordinate 115,467,268 of CM057000.1, read as the reverse complement.
GGAGAACCCCGTGAAAATCCGTCGACCAACGGCATCGTCCGGGCACAAACTACTAGTTATAAAATTTGAGATCATGTTTATATTTAATGGGAAAGTTCTGCCTTTTTGCAAGTAGGAAATAACACACATGAAAGTTAGATACAAAAGTATTAAACAACTAGTAAATTGTACATTTTCAATAGTCTAACATCTTCAGTAATACCCCTGAAACATTATGACACGAAGACGAAGAATTTCTGCATATGCGAAGTCGGGACTTACGGGCCTCTCTAGTTCACACGTTCTTTTCGCGAAAATACTCCACGACCAGTTGAACTGGAAAGCACTTTTATTCAGTTGCACTTCCGTGATTGGATGGTTTTGACTGCCACGTGTACCACACGAATCACGATTGGCCCTGTCGGGTAGAAAATATCTTCTCACACACGTACGCGGCTAATAACAAAAGGAAAGTCCCAAGAGTGCAAGTAGGATATTGAAGAAGAACGCGTGTAGATATTTTCGCGAAAAACAGGCGGCCCCGAAGTTGCTATTGATATCGAAACGGGTATATTGAAAATATAAAAACGCTACATGCAGGAAGGCATATTCTTCAATCTCGCTGCCGGGAAAACGAAACTTGAATAACTCAATATCCAAAAATGTACAAGTAAAAAAAAAAAAATAAATAAAGTTAAATTATAGCAAAATCAATAAGCACTCACTCGCCTAAATAAAATAAACTACAAATTACAATATTTACGAGTAATCGCATACAATTTATCGGCGCGCCAGCGGGACATGCGTCCGCGGACCAAGCAGGTCCGCGGACGAGCTATCGTGGGCAAGGACTAAAATGATCCGCCATGGCATTCCGCCTCTGTCTACGTCCCTGTTTTACGCCAAGACTAAGCTGTGTAGAGACCCGGGTGGATCACAGGGCCCGGCACAAATTACAATGACTGGCGGACGAACTGGTCAATAACAGCAGCCTTGAAATAGATCGTAGGCTTTCGCGGGCCTCCGTCATCGATTCCGACGTATCCAGCACTACTGCTAACATTTTAAGTTACACGTTAAGTGGCAATCCCAGTAAACAATATTAAGCGCATCAAGGTTACGCCCGGTAGTAAAGACGTCATTGTGATGGGATGGAAAATAGCATAAGAGACAAGCTTCGCGTGACTTCTCTTTAATGTTTCCTCAGAATTTTAAACGTTTGCTATATGGTTTGTACAAATAAATCTGTTCCGTAAAGAAACAGCATCGTCACTATAGTTAAAAAATATTGTTTTATAGATTAATAAATACTGACCTTTAAACGTACATGGTCCAATAACCATGTAAACGGGCAACAAGGTATCAATCATTTCTGTATTGGAAAAAGCTGTATAGTCCATTCACGGCAACTTAAAACTTTTCTGTGGCCCCTGCTGAAGTTCTACTTACAGGATATTCCGCCGCCTCACGCAAAGAAAGCTTAACCGGATCTAGAAAACTACACCATAGGGACTACACAACGCATTCGTGCGCACTCTGTATAGTAATATTTAGACTGAGAACTACTTCTTGCCACCACACACCTTTATTCTCTGTGGTTTTATTCGTATTAACAAAAATAAATAAATAAATATTACAATTTACAGATAAAGTATGAGTAAAAGTTCGATTTAATAAAAAATAAGGTATTTTAATGACAACACAAGTATAAAATGCTTGTGATGTGTGGCATATTTATGAGACAACCAAACACGTTATACATGAGGCGATTTTTCAAAGGTTTGTTTCAATAAATGTGAATAAATCGTGAATAGACTATGCATTGTAATAGTCCATAGTTTTGAGCTAGTAAAACTTACCAACAACATGAACAGAAAAGATGGTTACAGACTAAATAATATATCCTTATCTCTCAACGGAGGCTCCGAAACTAAGTGATTCGAGGGCAGCGACAACAGACTCAGTGGATTTAAGGATCGCATGTACCCGAAGCAGTTTAATGCGTTCAAGGCCTAGAAGCAAAGGAGCTATACGGGCGACACTAACACGCGCGCCCAGCGCCTCATCGCCCCTACGTCAAGACGCTGAACTGGCTTGTAGCGTTTCCGTCGTCGCGCTGTAATTTGCAAATTAGATCTGTAAGAGTAAGGGGGCCGTGGTGGCTGAGCGGTTAGCCAGCTCGCCTCCCACAAAGGCGAACCGGGTTCGATCCCCGGCCGGGTGACATCCGTATCTTTGCATGTCGGAATCGTGCAGGGGCCGATGCCGCTGGTCGGTGGGTCTTCTCGGGGATCTCCTGTTTCCCCCGTCCCTTCATTTCATCGCTGCTCATGCACACCTCAATCACCCTTATCGGCTCTCAAGACCTCGCGGTTAAGAGCCGCCCATATCTCTTCACTCACTCACTGTAACAGTGAGACTTGTACGTCTTGAAACCCCATAAATTTAACTACGTATGTATAGTTGTACAAGTCTTAAATGAAGGTTGATTGACGATTATCCACATGGGACACATGCTGATGGCCGCTAACACACCTAACAGTGAACGGACAGGCGAAGAAATACGAGCTGCCGCCTTGGAGCGGACAGAGTGTACAACGGCGGTGGCGGCGGTGAAGACAGACAGGTGTGATGGCGTCTTCACTGTGCGTCAGGCCCTTTGCCGTCGTCGCGGGGTTCAAGTAAAGTCGCCCACGACAAACGTCTCTCGTTAGCCCTGCCTCTCAAATTCACCAGCTGTAGTGTACGGCCGAGTAGGTCCCAGCACTGCCTACTACGCTACAACCGGAAACAAAAACGATTAGCGTAGACACCCAACATATGGCGTCGTATACCTAGGGATAGGAAAAATTCGCGAGTTCAATGACCTGTAGGTTAGACTCCACAGTCATGTGTTTACTCGAGCTACGGATGTTTGTTCATTGGCTGCTGCCCCAGAGAGTGGCCAGTGTTACTTCACACCTGGCAATATGGCACTCTTTGCAAGTCTGCTATTGGTGCAGAATCGTCCAGGGCGTGTCTAATAAATTGCGATCCAATTGCGAAGTCAACTTCAGTGTACACGTAGGAGCCGTGCCGATGTTGCCGAATTCTGAGTGGCCCGGTCCAATATGAAAACGCCTTCTCAAGCAGACAAACAACTTATGGCAATAGACAGATTGCTGTTAGTACAGAGCATTGAAGTCTACCCTGTACTCATTTTTTTGCGGAAAATATCTAGCTCCACTGATTCGTAAGTAGTGCCACTGTTTTAGGTTATGAATGATTCATATTACTACAGCCGAACACAACAATTTACACCCCATTGGTTGTGATAATGAAACTAGTGCTGTGTCGGCTTAAGTACAGACCCTATCAAAACACTTCTTGCTTGCAGCACGGGAAGTCACAAATTAAAGTGAGCCTAGAAGAGTTAAGAATAAAGAAGATATGCAGGCGCTTATACAGCAAACCTACAGCCACACACGCCAACGAAATGGCGTCACTGGCGTGACATCGGAAACGGCTATTTTGGTCGTGCACAATTCTGATTGGATGAGCCCGTCTAATATCGCAGAAATTTTAGAACCGGTCTAATCTTCAAATGTTAATGGAAACTGATACGGTACAACTTTTCCACAAAAGTGTGGCGGCCATTATGACGTCTCGGTGACGTCACAACTATTCAACTTTATTCGAGAAAACTTTTGGAAGCAGTTTGACGGGGAAATTTGACAGTGTGACGTGGGAATTACATTAGGGAAGCTTCTCACGCCGACTCAAGACTACAGTTCACGACGGAAGACGTGTACTTAATGAAAAAGTACGTATCCAAATGGAAGTTGGTATTCTTTACGATACGGTTTCTTGGTCACCAAATACGTGTCGTGTAAGAAGCACCTTCGACATGTAGACGTGTACAAAATGGCGATATTTGATATCGTATCGTACACGCAAGGTCTTCAGTCAATGGGATTGCAGGGGAAAATAAGTAATTTATTATATTTATTTGAAACTTACTTTTACTTTCCTTCGCACGTTTAAAGATGTCCTGAACTATGGTATTTGTTTAAAAGGAGCACTAAAGGAAAGGGATGCAAGTTAACGCAACAGTATACTGTGAGAACCTTGTTTGCTGAGGAATGTTTACGGAACTGCCAACATTTAAAAATTAAATGAAAACGGAACTTTGCCTTTTGTCAAGTTGGCAAACAATGCATACGTCATTTCACCAGCATCTATATAATTTTCAAATTTAATTTCAGGATTGACTTGGGAATTATTACTAACTGCATACTTAATTCGCAGTTGTTTCACACAACAAATGCAGTTGAAAAAATATGAATCATAACAGACTTTATATAAACAATTGCAAGCGAATATTCAAAGAAAATACATTCTGCAGATACTAATACACGTCAGAACCACGTGGACAAAGGAAAATGTGCTATCATTAGAGACCTGCATAATTCGCGTTACTATTTTGGGACAAGCTAGACGTCTTGTCCTATAAGTATCTGAGCACAACTCGTAATTTCATTAGCCTATGGCTTCACTACTAGGACATGTGCCTGTGTAACTATGTTACAGGCGATTGGTCACTCTGCCGTTGAACTGTTACTTTTGGTTAAAAGAGTCTTTCACGTCGTGTCACAAGTACTCTCAGCAATTTGACGAACGTCAGTAGAGCGCAAAATACCTCAGAGTTTAGTCTGCTGCAGAAAAATGACGCGAATTTTGCAGGTCTCTAGCTACCATCATGGGCGCCTGTTTTTTCGCGAAAAGAGTTCAGACGAATTGTGTTCCAAAATGCTTTAGTTGAGAACCACTTTCGTGATTGGATCATTTGAATTGTTACGCGTCATATCTTTCTGCCCGAGAATCACGAACGGTCAGTATCGGAGAAACTTAATTCTGATTTGCTCACGACTCTCTTCACACAAAGACGATTGGATAGTAAACAAAGGAAGGCTGCAAGTTTGCACATAGGATATTGAAGATTAGCCTGCGCGTAAATCTTTAGCTATCATTATCAAAACTTAAATATGTAAATGGGAAACTTGTTTCAACAGCATGTAAAGAGTGGACCAAAGTGAATGTATGTTATATAACCTATGTAAGGAACGTGTAAGTTGATTGTTTCTGAGCAGTTGCAAGACTTGGGAGATTTCTCCCGCGAAGGTTGGCTTCCCGTACTGGAGTTGCAGCAGGCTGGTCAGCTCAACAGCCCAACTTGTTTGAGAGTTGTCGTCGGCGTGGCAGGTGTTTCGCGCCGATGCGATAACGCACTGCTCGTTATCTGGCCGGTCGCCAGCTATTGGTCCGCCATCGGCCAACCGCCAGCAGCTCGCTAAACACGCCCGCTGACAATTAAGAGACACTCAGCAATGGCGAAGTATCCCCCAACGTTACTTTGCAGCCAGCTTTTCATTACGGCTGTTGTTTGGTTTGAAAGCAGTTAAGGATTCTGTACAGGGAAATACGTGGTAATAAAATCGGTTTCTTGAAGCCGATTTTGAAAATATAAACTTGAAACATAAACGCAAACCTGTTTCCGCGAGAAAAAAAAAATGAGTTCACGGTAGACTTCAATATTATAAGCACCCCAACAGCAGTTTTGTCTATTGCCATTGGTTGCTGTCTGCTTGAAAGGGAGTTTTCATATTTGACCGAGCCACTCAGGCTTCGGAAACATCGGCCCGGCTCCTACGTGATTCGTATTCAGACAGTTAACGCGCGTCAAAAATTATAACCCAGCCTATCAATGTAGGTAAACGACCCCATAGTGTTTTGAAGTACAAGTTGTCTTGAAATATTTTCGCGAAATTTCACTACCCCAAGAAATTGTAATGTCAAGCTCTGAATCGACGCAGATAGAGCAAATTTGTTGTTCAGTAATTTTTTATTTAATTACTAAATTTTCTGATCTTTCCAGGAACTCAGCTATACATTAACCCATTCGGACCCAGTGTACACAATTGTGTACATTACACACGTGTAGGTAATTTTTTATCTGTACCGCACACTGCGAAGCTCAATGACCAATGATCCTACCTGTTGGTTAATGATTCGCAAACCGTCTTCCTGGTCTAGGTCATAATTGGTTCATATAACTGTAGCCGAAAATATAGCCTTCAGCTCATTGGCTGTGGCAACGAAACGAGTATTGTGTCGACTCAAATACAGGCACATCTTTGGTTCATCTGAGATACGAACTCGGGACCAATCGCACCTAGGCTTGAATTCTAACGAACTAAGCGGAGCTCCACTGTAAAACACAATTGCAGGCCGCGCAAGTTGTGAATTACGCCTAGTGAATATAATATCGTGTGTACGAAAGTTGTGACCTGTCTATTGTCCGAAAGAATAACCCCACAAAAAATTACAATTAGATAAAAAAAAAGTTATATAAAAGCTGGAACTCGAGTTTCATTAAACATAAAATTCACCAGACAGTTTCTTTTGTTTCACTAATGAATGGATTTTTCTGCGTTCAGAACGTGTCATAGTGTTTGATACAAAAAATATCCACACGTTGACGTATAAACAAACGAATTTCGCGTAAACGCGAACCCTGTCGTTCGCGTATTATTCCGATACCAAACAATTAACAAATAAGTAATTAACCATATTTAATTAAGCTGAGTAGTCACACATTCCAAACCGATCAAAACGTGCGAATTCAAAAGTAAATAACAATGGACCTACTTACGGATTTTTGCCCTAAAGAGATTCACAAGTACGAATATCAGGATTCCGCATGTAACACTGGACGATTTGCCCAGCTGAAAATGAACAGCGAAAACAGCGAATTCTGTCGAAACTCGGGAGGATGGATCGCAGACATGTTAAAGTGTTCCTTTCTGCAATTCAATCTGCAGTGGACATATGAAGGATATTGTTGGCGGCAGCTATGTGATAGCGGCACCAGAACAGCATTCATGCCAAGGCTTTTGGCTGGACCCCTGTGATTTGGCCACAATGCCTAGGTTTGTAACCCAACTTGGATTCGTCCAAATACTCTTGGCGAGTTTTTGTTATGTTAAATTATATCAGTCACTCAATATGGCTCCTAGATACCGGCGCCAACCCGAGTTCAGTGATTTCAACCATCTCACAACTAACGCTGCAAATTCAAAGTCAACTAATAATACCGGTCCAAATTCTCGTGACAGTGACAGTTTATTATGCGGAGCCTTCATAAAAATCTATAAAGAAATTGCATGCAAATGTTTTACGTGAAATGAAAACTACTGCAGTTTATTGGATAAACACACTAAGAGATTAATAATTCCACAAGACAGAACGAGATTACAGGTGTATTTGGATGTGCAAGGGAAGAGGGAGGGACATTAGAAAACAATATAATTATTTTATAAAAAGAATATTACAAAACTGTAGTGATGCGTAGCATATGTTCTTCTGTTGTTTGTTTCTTTCCATGGCTATCAGTGCGCCTTGGAACCAACCTAGATAAAACAGACTGTCTTGGAGCGTACTATATGTAGACCATAGGTAGAAACCTGCATAATTCGCGTTATTATTTCGGGACAAGCTAGACGTCATTGTCCTATATAAGTATACTAATAAATTGTGTGTGATACACTGATACAATTACAAAGATGACTATACCGTGTATGCGTTTAACGTCTACCCTGTCCCGAAATGAATTCGTGAAATTTTCCTATCCCTAACCAGAGGCAATACTTCGAAAACAAAAGGAGAGTAAATGCTGAGAGCCCAGTAGTAGTTCGCAAGACCGTGTCACTTGCTGGCTGTCGTATATTCTGGTTAGCTGCCACCTCCGTCGAAGGTCGAACTCACTAAAGCCGGAAAGTACTTATATATTCAGAGGTGATACAGCCACACACGCCAGCAAAATGGCGTCACTGACCAACACGTCGGAACGTTGTTCACCAATCAACGAACCAATAGAAAGCTTTTCGCAGCAAGCGGTACCTAATCAAAAACCCACGCCTGATACCAAAGCCTCGCACATCTAATCCGTAGAGTGAGTGAGTGAAGAGACTCGGGCGAGGTCTTGAGAGCCGATGACGGTGAAGCGAGGTGAGTATTGCGCAGCGCTGAAATGCAAGATCGGGGGAAACGGGAGATCCCGAGAAAATTCGCCGACCAGCGGCATCGTCCCGCACGATTCCCCCCCAACTTGCGAAGATCCGCGAGTGACTCGACCCGGGGATTGGACCCGGTTCGCCTTGCTGGGAGGCGAGCAGTCTAACCGCTCGGCTACCGCGGCCCCAGCCGGCCTCGACATGATTGACTGTTCCCGCTCTCCGTGGTGTCTGTTCGGCGTGAAGTGCGTGCGTACACACGTGAACCAGGCGTGAGGCAGAGGTGCTCCATTGTGGCTCGGCCGGTGAGCTTACCCGGACAGAGTTGTCGTCTGGCGCCAGTACACAAACACCGCGGCCCACACGTCTGGGTGCGTCATCGCGCAAGGTGTCCTGCCTGCCTGCTCTCGGGCGGAGAGAGAGCGCCTCTGAGTCACAGTCGACCGCAAGCCGCAGAACAGAGGCGAAACAACAGCGTATACACCCGTGGATAGAGACGTGCAACACTCGCGTTACATTTCAGTCACGTGATAAGACTCCACTGCCTTATAAACAAGTATAGGCTTTTCACGGTAAAAATGACCACTTTTGAAAGTCCTGCTGAAGATCTACTTGTATAAACATTGTGTATTCTTCCGCCTTACGCAACATTAACAGTGCCGTGGGCCTCATCACTTTGTTCATGCGTCGGCGAAGTGAAACTGTGAAATTATTAGAAAAGTAAATATTTAACAAATCTGCTAATTTTACACTTCGATACATTAATAAAACAGAAAGCCAAAGAAATAGTTCACGTTGTTAAGATACAGAACTTCTTCCCATCCATCGTTACCAACTTTACTGGGCGTATGTCACCCGCGGTGCGCCCGTTAAAATATATGCAGGCAGGGGCAGTGACTTTTTTCTAAGGTTAATTTCAAAAGTGCTCACTTCATCGTGAACAGTCTTTAACTACAGTTCGTGGTTTCATTGGCCGCTGCACGTTACGTATCTGCTTGAGCTCCTTAAAAGAGATTGGCTACTCCACCGTTGATATTATATTATTGGCTCAAGTGTTCTCCGAGACATACCAAACATATTTCTGGCCAATGGCCGAAGTTGGACAAATGCACAGTAACTTGGAGTTCAGTCTGGCCTTAAATAATAAAGCGAGTTTTGCAGGTCTTCGCCCATGGACAAGGACACCCGAATTTCGCGTAAAGATCTCCGCGCATGCTAGATTTCAATACCCTATTAGCGTACCAGCAGTTTCCTTTTGCTTACTGGCTGCGTGTGGCTGTGAGAAGTCATTTTTTTACTTGACTGGTTAAACAGAATCAAGTTACTCCGACACTGTGCGTCTCTGATTCGTGGGCAGACAATTAAGACGCGTAACATCTAGATCACGCAATCACAAAAGTGGATCTGCGCTAAAGTGTTATGATATACAATTGGTAGTGAAATCTTTTCTCGAAATTCCAGTGCCCCTACACATGGATTAGAAATGGAAATTTCACTAATTCATTTCAGGGAAAGATAGATTTCAAACACATACGTACATAGGACCATATTTTTCCAACTGGATCGCAGTTTGTCAGCCACGCACTGGACGAATTTAAGCCAATAACTACCCTGCAAGTAGAACACCGAATCCCCTGCTACCTGGTCTGCGCTAAAACTGGAGCATTAGTCAATGGAAAACTTCCGGAGACTCGAGTCCACGAAAGATTGTGTGGTATAGCTTGTTGCTAAATGAATTCGCGAAATGTCCGTCCTATTTTTCCAATATTTCGTCTTAATTAGTCCGCCCAGTGTTTGTCACACTGCCCAAAGATATTACGCGTAATAGGAGTTGCCTTTAGGGTCGCCGTTTTAGTTAATACGTAATCGCATCCATAAACCATTGACAGGCCTTTATTTTATCTGTGTCAATTCTTATCGACACAGGTATTATATCCTCAGTGTGACAGCTAAACTCACAATGATACAGTAGCGCTGAGTATCTGGTGTCACCGTATATGCGATACTATTCGTTGATGAAAGTGTCCGTTTCGATATAATCTAACGTTTCATTTAACTTACTTTTATTTCATTGATTCGCTACACTGCCGTTTAGTTTGTTGGGAATTTTCTAGCGCACTACGTAATGTCCAACGTTCCGGTGGCGATTTTTTCGCAGGTAACATGCCATTTTCGCACGCCACCGATTGTAACGCCATCACTCGAACAGGTTGAACTGCGCAGTACGCAATACGCCCCCCGACTGTGTTCCAAAGTCGTCAAAAGTGAAATCTAACCGTAAGAAATATAAAAAAGTTGAATGGTTTTATTTTTTAAAAATGTATATATAACCGCAGATAGATGAGGGAGTTTTAACACTTCAGTCGCGATTCAACCCTTTCAGGCTCATTTTATTTTGCGTTTCAAGTGTTCCAAACAAAAAAGTTATTATGCGTACTGTACTTAAGTCACACAACACTTGTTCCTTTGTCGGAGCCAACGATCTGTAGGTTATATGTTCGGCTACAGTTATATGAGGCCGCGGTGGTGTAGTGGTTAGATTACCCGGCTCGTAACATGGAAGAACCGATGAGGGTAAAACGAGGTGAGTATGGCACAGCGCCGGAATACAAGTAAGGGGGGGGGGGGGAGATCCCCGAGAAAAAGCGCCGACCAGCGGCATCGTCCGGCACGATAAGGGCGACTCCGGCGGGAATCGAACCAGGTACTCTACACTACTGCTGCCCCACCGTGATGTAGAATGAACTTGCGTCAGCCCCGCGCGCGGTGCAGTGGCGAGAGAAGCACAGTACGGCAACTAGAGGCGCCGGCTTGGTGGCGCCATGCGGCAGCCGCGCAAATATTGACGGCGGCCGGCTGCGCCGCGAAAACGCGATAATTGGCGTGTAGACCAGGGAGAACCACCCCCCCCCCCCCCCCCTCCAAAAGACAAGACTACCATATACGTACGTCTGCACCTTCTACCTGCGTCCAACCACACAGTATTTGGCGGCTGTTCACGATAAAGTACTACTTATCTACCCACTAATAAAGAGCATGGTTCCTATAAGCTGTTCATGGTAAAGTGAGCACTTTTCAAGGTCCTCACAGAAGACATTAACCCTTAATAAATATATTTTATTGCTGTCTCAGACAACTATTGAGAGTGATGAAATGTATACACTGTGTTTATTAGTCGTATTGCACTGTCTACATTAAAGTGGCGGAAAGGCATAAATTAATTGAAAGGAAAAATTTAGCAGGGCCATAAAATGTGCCCACTTTATCGTGAACAGCCTATACCTATCTGTCTCCTGTAGCGTTTTCTGTTAATGCAGGAAACACTTTTTAATTATTTCTGTCGAAAGGGTTTTTACGGTGCCTATGTCAGTTTTTCCCTTTCTCTTCTTGGTTATAGCCTAGCTAGGGACAGGTGTCTTTTTGCGAAAAGATTTCAAGGTCAGTTGTACTCCAAAACAGGTTTGTTCATATGTACTTTCGGGGTTGGAATATTTCAAATGTCACGTGTCCCAAGTCTCTGTCCGCGAATCACGGAATTCAGTATCGAAGTACGTTATTGCTATTGGCCCAGTCAAATAAGAAGGTGTCTTCTCACGTAGACACGCGGCCAATAACCAAAGGAAGTCGTGTTTGTGGATGCAGCATATTGAAGTCTAGCATGGTTATAAGAATTTTCGCGAAAAACACCTGTCCCTAAAGGCCATACTACACGGTACAGGTCAGATCTGACAATGCGGATGCGAGCCGAGCAGAAGGTGCTCAGTCTACCGCGAGCTTCTTCACAGGTCAGATCTGACAATGCGGATGCGAGCCGAGCAGAAGGTGGATGCACGTCCCCATTCCGGCGGGTCCCGCCTGCGGTGGCGAGGACGCCTGCGGTGAAAGCCGACCCCAAGGTGCCGGCGGTGTGTCGCCAGATTGCCGGTACTGTCCCCTGAGTCATCTCGAGGAGAGCTGGACCACAGCATCCAGCTTCCCTCCGGGGGACACACCACACAACTGCTGCCAGGTAGACGATCCCCCCGCTAACAGTTAGAGACAGGTAGTTTTTCACGAAAATATTTTGACCATGCTAGACTTCCGACATCCTACGTCCACACCCACAACTTCCTCTGGTTATTGGCCGTGGGTCTACGTGAGAAGACATGTTCCTATTTGACTGGGCCAATCGTAATAAAGTACTCCGATACTGAGCGGCCATGATTCGCGGACAGACACTCGAGGCACGTGACAATTCAAATCATCCAACCACGACAGTGCACGCGAACGAAAATGTTTTGGAGTACAACTGGTCTTGAAATCTTTTCGCGGAAAACACGTGTCTATAGTTCATTCACGGTTTCTTCACACTTTTTGAATTGAACCTTTGAAAATTCCTCCCAAGCACTATGTGTTTGGTTGTTTTCTAATTATGTTAAGTATTTACACTTGTGTTCAAATAAAATTATATAAACATAAAAGTAATTTATTTTTAGTTTAAAAAACTTTATATTTAAATTTCATTAATCAATTACAATATTTAATTAATAATATAAATAAATACGGTGAGAAAGTTGGTGTGTCGGTAATGTCAAGTAAGAAATGATTCTTACGAAAAATATTATTAAACCGAGTACACACGGATGCGGTGCGTTGTCCCTTTGATTTAATTTTCTAGCCTCTGTTAACTTTTGTCTGCGCGAAGCGAAGGAATACCCTGGAAGCAGAACTTTAGCACGGTTTCAGAAAAGTTGGAAGTAATCGTGAATGGTGTATATCTGGAAACAAAGCGAAAAGTTCTGTGGCTGTGATAACGAGACAACTGCTGTCAGCTTGAATACGGCACACGTCAAAAATTTCCATATTTCTAACAATAAATTAAAATGTATATTAAAGGACTAACACAACATCCCTGCGAAATATTTTTGCAACCGGGCAGCGAAATTTTTGGAATTTTTTAACATCGCAGTAGAATGTAGCAGTCAATTTTTTTCCTCGAATATGGAGCGGTACGTCATTATAACTGTAATTAAGCCCTCGCCTGTATATTTCAAAGTTGTTCGTGCATTACTTTCTTTTGGATGCAGGTAGATTAGTTATTTCTAGAGACGTGCAAAATTCGCGTTATCTTTCGGTGACACCATAAACTACATTGCCTTATAAACAAGTAACTACAGTTCGCGGTTTCATTGGCCGCTGCACTGTAATAGACGTCTCGTATCTCCTTGATCTCCTTAAAAGAGATTGGCCACTCCACCACGAACTTGTATTATTGGCTCAAGATTTTTCCGAGGCTTCCCAAACATACTGTAGACCAATGGCTGAAGTTGGTCTAACGCATAATAACTTGGAGTTCAGTCTGTCCTTAAATAACAACACGAATTTTGCAAATCTCTAGTTATTTCGGAAAGATATCGACGATAAATTTGCGCTGTTACATGAGCAGTCTGCGATATTGGCAGACTCGATCAACACAAAAAAAGGGACACGTGAAATTGACGTATTCAAATACATTTGTCGAGTAGGCCTATGGGTACGGTCGCTGTTTACAATAATACAGAATTATTATTAAGAAGAGAAAACTTGTATCATACAAAATAATGCTTAAGCGCTTCGAATGCAACAATTTTACATAACACAGCAAATTTTTGTCAGTTAATATGGGAAAAGCTTTGAGGTGATTATTTTGGCGAGAAATGTTTATTATATTTGGTAGAATTTTAGCAGAATTATAAGGACATTTAGCAGAGTCTCGACAGGGATGTTGGCAACACTGCTCGCCAACATGCTGTACATCTGCTGTACGACCTCTTCCGCCATATTGCATAGAGCACTGAGGATTCAGCTGCGAGAACAACGATCCTCCTTGTCAACGTCTTAATACGACCATACGATACCAAGAAACCGTCAATTTCAATAAACATACGTGTTTCATCTCCAAACAATGTCACCAACAACGTGGTCACCATTATTATTCATCTGTCACAGAGATGTTTTGACCTCCGTCTGCCACCATATTAACAGGTGAATTTCCTTACCTTTACAAACAATCTAATTTTACACTTAAATTAAACCGACATTATTGATAATACCGAACGTATACGACCAGCGGCACCTGTTCTCGCGAAAAGATTTCAGGACAAATTGTGTTCCAAAACACTTCCGTGGTTGAATCATTTGAATTGGATACGCGTGTTACGTGTCTGCCGGCGAATCACAGACGGTCAGAATAGGAGAAACTTAATTCTGATTGGCACACTCACGTAGCAGTCATCCTTCACACAAAAACAAGCGGCCAATATCCAAATGAAGACTGCAAGTGTACACACAGGATATTGAAATCTAGCCTCCACGTAAATTTTTTGTTCGCGAAAAAACAGGTGGCCCTGACCTTATTTGATCTCTTTGCGTGTGATGTAGAATTCTTTTTTATCAGTTTTGCACATGGGTCTTAAGGGGGTAGTATCCACTCCATCTTCGAATTTTCTTACAGATCTTCGTTATGAAAATCCATGTCCAAAAATAGAAATCAAAGCTAGACATGAAATGGACGACTATTTAACGAATTGAATTGAATTTGTAGAGTTTCAAATATACCTGCATTTTCCCATGTGGGACTGAAATTATTGCATCATTAGACAATGTTTTTATTACGGTTACAGATGTGACACTAATCGTGTAAGAAAAACAAGTTGGATTTAGAAATAACTGTTAAAATGTTCCCTATGTCATGACTAGCTTGGTTTTTAATTACTGACTCCGAAAATTAAGTTAATGAGGAAAATGCGTAAATCCAAAATATCAAGGATACTTCCCCCTTAAGGGGAACGGTGCAAGAAAATATTGTATGTACATCATTTTTGTCACAACTTGTTTTACAGAGGATTTTTCAACATTTTTGGCTCGACAAGACATAAATAACAATTTTGAACGTCTTGTTACGTTGTTAAAAATTCACTGCGTCCGTTATTCTTGGAGCACAAATTGGAAATAGGAAGGAAAAAAAACTTCGTTCCCTCCATCAGAGCTCCGAGAATAATGAAGGCAGTGAATATAAATAACGTAAGGAGTTAAAAATTATTATTTACGTCTTGCCGAGCCAAAAATTTCGATAAACCCTTTGGAAAACGACTTATATCGAAAATCGGGTTAATACACGGCTTTCATGCACCATTCCCCTTGAGAATACATAATCGAGGGTACTCTATGACATGGAACGTTGTCGTCTAACGGCAGATGTTATTGCGAGGTTACTTTTAGACTGTGTTTAAAACATGCGATTAAAAGCTAAATGTACTGCTGTTGTGGTTGTTCGCTTGGAAATAAGATAATAATAGCCGTAAAGATTGCTTGCTTTATCTTTTAAAACGTGATAAACTTTTATACCTTAAGCTGTCTTTACAGCTGCTAATGTTACTGGTTTTTTTTTTCTTTTTAAGTCACGCCCGAAACTACCGTCAGGCAACAGAGTAACTAAGTGTACAAAGGCGCAACAGTCGCTTGTTCCGCGAACCCCAACTGCACGTGCCACCAAAATGGCGTCGCCTGCCGCCAACACGTCGGAGCGCAGGTCAGTGCTCGGTAAACTTACTCACCAGCCGGCAGAGTCCAGCCAATGGGGGACGTTTCGGAACACGTAGTAGCCATTCGGACATAAGGCCTACTTCCACAGCCACGTGCAGCCAATCAGAAAATGGATATGCTCACATCAAAGGAACAGCCTATACTTCTCTATTCAGTGACGAGGCCCGTTAATTCCGGAGCGGTCGCAGTTAACTCGGGAAATCCAAATTTTTCCCGTACTTGGCACACAGCGAGACGCGAAAACTCTCATGCGTATTTAATGTTTGGCGTGTTTATACGACACAAGACCCAGAGGACCTTTTGTTATGACTGACCAATTCCAGCGGTCTGAAAATGTTCGGCTGTGATAGCGAAATGAGAATCTACCAGATAAAAAACCGACAGTACTGACGAAGAATAGGCGAGTACAATGAAGTAAAGTGGCTAGACGGTTTCTTTGAGGGCCTACCCGTGCTGGTTGGCCAAGGTGGGCCTTGTATCTGATTGGTTATTCAATGCCGCAGAAGGTTCCTTATTGGTAGGGATAGGAAAATTTCGCGGAATTCATTTCGGGGCACGGTAGACGTTAAACACATATACAGCGAAGTCACCTTTGTAATTCGATCAGAGTTTATTAGTCACGTCCTAGGTGCCTCTGAGCCAATAGCAGACTTGGAAGGAAACCAGTAGCGAATCCAATACTGCTAGGTATGGAGTAACACTGGCTACGCTCTGGGACAGCAACCAATGAACACACAGCTGAGGCTCGAGTATGCACAGGACTGTGGAGTCTAGCCTACAGGTCACTGAAGACGCAAGATTTTCCTATCCATACTTACTGGTAGAGCCACATGTTTTTCGCGAAAATATTGATGTGCAGAATAGATATGAACATTCTACGCGCACACGAGTAGCTATTTATTGACCGGGTGTCTGTGTGATGACACATTCTCTATTTGACTGGGCCTATCAGGATTAAGATATTCCGTCGATGAAATTCCGTGATTGGCTGGCAGGAACATCAGACGCGCGAGAGTTCGAATCATACAACCGCGAAATTGTTTCCCAGTACAACTAGCTGTGGAATCTTTACGCGAAAAACAGGTGGCCCTAGAATATAACATCCATTAAAAAATATATATATATTTGAAAATACAAAAACGAAACAGTCTCCAGCCGCACGCGCAAGCAAGATGGTTTCATTGGGCAGCAGCATGTCGGGACACTGTTCACCAATCAGCGTGCAGCGCGCCGGATACAAGGCACGCTCCAGAATCTCCCGCAGCTGATCAGCGCGACGAATGGGTGCGTCCGCGTCGTCGGAAGAATCTCCACGCCATTTCACTTCTATACAGTATGCTGCTCTATGTCCACAAGAGCTAATGAGCTTGAATATACCGTTAGTTAACACATTGCGGTCTGCACACATTTACTGGCAGTTAAGACAAATTAGAAGTGAGTCACCTATGTCCACTATTTAAAGAACACCGATTCTGTTGGTGTCTGTGTTAGAACTCACCATCGTCCTGCTTTAAAGTGTTTATTATTGGCCGGTCATCAACCAATGGAGAGCCGAGCTGATTTTGACCCTTACAAATGTTTATCGTATAAAAGAATTTAGAATCAATCATGTCCCTTTGCGTGGCTATAAATAGAGATTCTATTATTAGCAATATCATTGTTACTGCGATGTCGTGTTCTTGTGAGCTGATTTTAACACTAGCGGAACAAAGACTGCACGTCCATGAGAGGTTTGTTCTGAACAACGGAGAAATTTTCAAATTAGCTTTGCTCGAGCTACACTCGAGCATAGTCTGCAAAGTGTTAACATACAAGAAATAAGTTCAATAGAGACGTGCAAAATTCGCGTTATTATTTCGCATCAGGATAAACTTCACAGTCCTGTCTGTACTCGAGCAAGTGTCGTCGCACCACTGGATGCTGCGTCACTCCCTTTCTGTCTGAACTACCCGTGATTGGACTACACAATTGTGAAGTGTCTGTTTATTGGCGCAGAGTTACCCAGGGGGTGTGGTCCGATGACAAAGTTATTGCAAAGTGACATGCGTTTGAAGTTTAACGTGTCCTCAAATAATAATACACATTTTGAAGGTCTCAACGAATAAATTGCAGTGGTTATCTTAAATGTTAATTATACCAAGAATTTCATCGAATTATCAATGCATGTGTTGACTACAAAACATGTGTTGGCAACAAAACCTATATATACTCGATTCACGGTTAATTCCAGGTTTCCTGAAGACCTGCCAAAGCATACATGTAAACTTTTCAAATCCTCAATCAGTAAAACATTTTGAAAATGTCAATTTTAACGTAAACGGGACGCGGCATTTTTCCAAAAACTTGCATTACTCTAAAGAAAATTTCTTCCACACAGGCCTATTTTCTTACATGTTAACCCTAAATTACAAAATAAATACGAAGTAGAAGTTAAAAATTCTTATGGTCAAGACTTCTTTAAAATTGCAGAGAATGCAGTTTTCACAATTATATGTTAACTCTGTAAGAATGGGCGTATGCCAACCTGAAGTTTAAAGGAAATTTCTTTGCAAGAAAGTGAAAAATTATTGTCAAATTGTTTACTAAACTAGGCCTACTTATAAATAATATGTTTCTTTTAATTAAAAAAAAAAACTTCGCAGAAGTAATACTAACAGTAAAAATAAACACATTTCAAGCCTTACCTTCAGAGCAACCTTCCTTTCAATCAACTTCAGTTATTCACATTAACACTGACAGCTGTTGTGTTGCATGTTATTTACAACACACTGCCTCACATATTATTTAAAACAACCAAACTTAAAACAAAAGTTCAAACTTTAGTCCTAATTAATACTGTTGACTGGCCATCATACTTCTTTGACACTTCCGAATCAGGAAACGTCTTTTTGAACATAGGCCAGGCATGGTATGCTACAATTATTGGAATGTTCTGTTCATCTAGAAAAGATGTGAAATAGCATTCCGCTCCTGTAAAACGTTATCCACTTTTGACAAAGAACTGTCCAATTTCAAATTATTAAAACCGCATTTCACATTTTAAATGTGTTTTCCGCAATTCATGTGGTTGAAAACACATTTTCTGCTGCCTTGTGCAATGTTTACATCGCGCCTACAAACATGCAAAACGCGAACTTCTCTACTTTGTTAGACTTTAATATGCACGGAAATTCTTCAGTGTACTCTTTCCAAAAAGATCAGAAAATAGGTTTTCTTACGTTTTCACACTCATTTCGCCAATTACAACGCGACACGACGTTGTAAAAAATATGCAATTCCAACACGAGCATGGCCGAACAGTAAACACAAGCACTCTGTGTGATGCGAAGATACGAGTATTGAACACTTCATAAAAATGCCACTTCAGCGCTGTCTACAACTTCCATCAGCCAATAACATTCCGCGATTAGCTAACAGATTCTTTGTTACAGTGACGCGTCTCTATCGCGCTATCTACGGCGATCATAAGAAAGATACGATAAATCCGTAAACGCACTGTAAAATCCGCACAAACCGTAAAAGTTGGCAGGCATGCCATGCCATTGAGGATATTTCTCCGCTCATGCAAACAAATCTAAGAAAATTAAATCAGGACAACGCGACGCATTCGTGGGCACTCGTTGTAATAATATTTCGCATGCGAATTATTTCTTTCTAGGCATTACCAACTTACCTTTTTTCTCACCGTCTTAGCTCGTATACATTATAAATTTAATTTTATAATTTATACATAAAATATAAGTAAAAGTCAAATTTAACCAAAAGAAAGATACTCCTATGTCAACACAAGTATAAAACGCTTGTGATACTTAACTTATTTAGATTACAACCGACACGTCATTACGGATAGGTGTTTTTAGTGAAAATATCCTATGTCCACAAACACAACTTCCTTTGGTTATTGGGTGCGTGTCCACGTGAGAAGACGTGTTCTTATTTGACTGGGCCAATCGTAATAACGGGCTCCGGTAACGAACGTTCATGATTCGCGGACAGAGACTTGAGGCACGCGACACTTAAAATAATCCAACCACGAAAGTGCACATGAACAAAAATGTTGGTGTTGAAATATTTTCGCGATCAACACATGTCCCTACACATCGTACACGGGGTGTTTTTTTTTCTGAAGGAACCGCGAATAGTCTATATCAACAGATGTGTAGGTTCCTAACTCCGTACATATGAAAACGTGGTAACGTGATTGCATACAGAAGTTCGTTTTGTACGGTCGTATTGGTTGAAAAAGTGTATCACTGTTGGTGAAACTACTTTATGGTCCAAGTTTGCGCGAAGGGGACAGGGAATAAATCTATACATACTACAAAACAAAGTCGCACGACCGCGTTTGGCTGTGTAGTCGGCTAAGACTTCTAAACTTCTCCATGTTTTTCGATGCGGTCATCGCCATCATTTAGAGAATTGAGGAAGGTTTTGGAATACAATACATTAATATTTAATGTAAGGATAGCAGAGAAATGTCTACGTTTTGTAATCAAGCGGGGAAAAAAGCTGCTTTTCGGCCCATTACATGGCTTACGCTGACTAAACCATAAGATATACACCAAATCAATGTACTACACTAATGATAGATCTTAAAAATGTCTACAAAAAAGTCCGCGCCAGAATATGTTTATATTTTAAGGATGACCCACAGTAACCATTTCTGTCTTTTAGGGTATTCTCTTACGTAGACTTTTTGAAGAAAACAGTATTAATCCTATGTTAATTACCTTATTTAGTGTGTTATATACTTGCTGTAAACCTAAACAACGCCATATTTGTAAATCGCACCCGAGCGAGGCTGGGGCGGGTCGCTACTTTCAAATAAACGATAACAGACTCGGCCCAGCATCCGTCGCCTGCAAGCTCTGGACCGCCATCTACTGCCAGCCAGCGCGAAGAGCTACTGACCTCGCGTCGTCGTCTTACCTCAGCAGCTGTCTCCGATACACTTTCAAGTGATGTATTGTTAGGGTCACTGATTTTTCGCGTAAAAATCGGAGCCATTAGTAGACTTCTATATATATATATATATATATATATATATATATATATATATATATATATATATATATATATATATAAAGTGATAAGGCCCATGTAAATGTTATATTGCATAAGGCGGAGGAATACACAGTGTGCGTAAAAGTAGATCTTAGGCGGGGCTTTCAAAAATGCTCATTTTACATACCGTGAACAGCATTTAGTAAAGATTCCTTACAATCTAAATCTATATCAACAATTTAAATCACTATGTATATATATATATAACCTGAGCTTTCCACACATTCGCCAATTGATAACAGCCCTTTAACCGAATATTCAGTAAAATATTCACAGTGATTTAAATCTTTGATACAGATTTCGATTGTAAGGAATCTTTACTAAAGGCTGTTCACTGTAAAATGAGCACTTCCCTCCGCCTTATGCAAAATAACATTGCCATAGGCCTTATCACTATATTAATGCGTTGGTCAGGCGAAACTGTGGAATTATTAGGAAAGTAAATGTTTTACAAAGCTGTTAATTTTTACAATTCGATAAGCAAAAAAAAAAAAACAATAAGCTAAAGAAATAATGAAAGTTATCACAAATGGTTACCGTTTCGCTCTTTATTCGACGTTGAGATATGGAACTACCTTTCCTCTATCGTTACCAATTTTGCTGTGCGCATTTCACTCAGTGCACCCGTTAAAATATATGCAGATAGGAGAAGTGATTTTTTTTCCTAAGGTTGATTTCAAAAGTGCTCACTTTATCGTGAACATTCTTCAGCAATGTAGTGTGCAGTGGTTAGTCAGTCCGTCCCACGCTCGCGCACACACTGCGTGATGTCCCTCGCCGGGGACATTGCGTGCCCGCGGGGCATGTAGGGTCGCGGGACACAAGGACAAGGCGCCACCGGGGCGTGGTTGACGGACGGCAGGCAGTTATCGCTACAACAAGCCTGCCAGCTTTCCACCAGGCCGTCACACCGCCTCGTCACAGAACAGGTAAGCAAGCTGAAGGGAAATGGCGGTGTTGTTACTCTTAAGAGGGAAGTATCCTTGCTATCTTGGATTTGGGTATTTTCCTTATTACCTTAATTTTCGGAGTCAATATTTAAAAACCAACCTAGTCATGACATAGGGGACAGTTTAACAGTTATTTCTAAATCCAGCTTGTTTTTCTTACATGATGTCACATCTGTAACCGTAATCAAACATGATTTAATTATTTAATAATTTCAGTTCCACATGGGAAAATGCAGGTACATTTGAAACCCTACAAATTAAAAAAAAAAGATTCGTTAAGTAGTCGTCCATGTCATGTCTAGTTTTGATTTTTTATTTTTGGTCATGGATTTTCATAACGAAGATCTGTAAGAAAATTCGAAGATGGAGTCAGACACAAATAATTAAAAAAATTATTTGTGTACCAAATAGTGCCCAACTCGTACGCAATGTGATAAGATTTTAACTTAGAATAAATTTTTTTTACATATGATTTTTTTTTTTTTTATAATTTGATGTCAAATACAGAATTCTTCTGTTTCGTAACAACCGCAATGACGAATACTGAAGGCTGTTCACGATTAAGTAAGAATTTTAGAAATGAACCTCATAAAAAAGTATCTGATCGTGCATTCATGTATTTCAATGGGCGCGCACTGAGTGAAATTTGCCCAGCAAAGTTGATAGTGATGGATAGAAAGTAGTTCCATATATTGACGTCGAATATATAGTGTTGGTAACTATTCGTGACAACTTAAAATTATTTCTTTCGCTTTCTGCTTTTTATTAATGCAGCGAAGTCTAAAAACGAGCAGATTAGTACTTTCTTAATAATTTCACAGTTTCATTTGACCGACGCACGAATAAAATGATGAGGCCCACGGCAATGTTAATTTTACATAGGGCGGAGAAATATACGCAAAGGGTTTACAAGCAGATCTTAAGCAGGGCTTTCAAAAGTGCTCATTATACCGCGAACAGTCTATAAATTAGTTCTACAGATAAAAATATTTCCAAAGTAAACTAAACCTATGGGCTATCGCTTGACACATACGTAATCACCAAATAACCAGCCATATATATGAAAAAAAATTTTACTATAAAACCCAATATCACTCAGTAATTTTTGGAAGAAATAAATTTTCGGGGTTCGACATCCTTAACACATCAGACCCCGTTTACACATCTGAGTACATCACGCACGAGTAGGTGAATTTTGGACAGTACTGCATACTGCGAAGCTGGTAACGAATTATCTTACCTGAGGGCAAGTGATTTGCAAACCGTCTTACTGACATAGATCATAATTGGTTCATATAACTGGCCGAACATATAGCCTACAGCTCATTTTTTTGCGACAGGAAAACATGTGTGGTGTCGACATAAGTATAGCATGCATCACAAAATTTTTTTCTTGCAACACCTGGAACCGTAAATTAAAGTGGTTCTGGAAATTCCATTCTGAATGCAGTAAAGTTGGTAACGATGGAGGGGAATTAGTTCTATATCTTAACGTCGAATAAACAGTGTTAGGTGACAATTTGTGATAACCTAAAAATTTTCTTTCGCTTTCTGTTTTTTTTAAATACACATAAGTGTAAAAAAAAGAGCAGATCTGTAAAGTATTTTCTTTCCTAATAATTTTACAGTTTCACTAGACCGACGCACTAATAGTGACGAGGCCCATGGCAGTGTAAATTTTACATAAGGCGGAGGAATACACAACGTGCTTACAAGTATATCCTAAGCAGGGCTTTCAGAAGTGCTCGATTTATTGTGAACCGCCTACAGCTATTAGGCCTACAATTATTTGTTTCACGGTTCATTAAAAAATTTTGGAATTTTTATTTGAATAAAAATATATCTGCGCGTACGTAGGTATGAATAATTGTGAAGTTGGTAATGAATCAAGAATGTGCTGTATTTGAATTGATAACTGCTGACATTTGTTAATACGTTTCTTTATACGCAATGAGACTTCTGATTTATTGGACTAACTGCTTAACACCGATATTGACGTCCTACTTAAAAAGATACTGCAGGGTTTTTCAAAACGATTATACACAAACAATAACCATAAAAATTTTGCTGTACAATTTAAATAAACGTCCATTTTACCTTACCGCTTCGGTTACTTTTGTTTTCTACGATTATGATTGGCTAGGCTTAATCGTTGCTAGATCAATCGAAAACTCCGGGTAAACTCATTTTCCATGTACTTGTCGGTTTTATATAAGCACAAGACTTAAAATTTCTTGCCACAAAAAAAAATAGTATGTTTTATATTTGTATGAGATAGACACTGTTAAACTGTATATATTATTTACACGTACTAATTTCCCGTATGAAAAATTTCAGAGAGCATTTTTTTTATAACGGCATATCGAAATCACATTTTTAAAAATGTTTTTGGGATATACACAATACACAAACTAACTCTGTTATGAAATAAGATGGTTCATATTGAAATAATATACGATGAGTTGGCCTAATTTCACGAAATCTTGAAAATCACGATACCAAAATATTTTCGCAATTTTTCAAAATTGCCTGAAGACAGAAATTTTTCCACATTTTTAATTTGTAGCCGTCTATGCTCTTTTTTTAGTAAGTTTTCCGTAAGTTAAATATTTTCGTTAATTTTTCCTGTTACGTCCCGAAAACACTATAGTTGCTATATTGACATGTCTCGATACAAAAACTATACGATATATTTACTCCCAAGGGAGGGAAAACCTACAAACAAGTAAAGTCTATAAAATAAACTATATTGCGTACAGTCAAGAAAAAAAATACGGTAACCAGCTCCTAATTCTTCGGTGGTGAAAAGCAAACAAATTTTTAGTGCGACCGAGTGCCTGCGTCGAGGGTGTGGCAGCCTTGTTGGCCAACGCGGCAGTTTTGTGGAGACAGCGGCGACGAGCGGGGTGCTAAACGGAGAGAGCTGGTTAGGCGCCATCGCTCAGTCTGGTGTCTTGGCGCCACCGAAGTAACGGCTCTAGAGACCCGGGATACAGTGTCGTGTCAGGGCGACACAAATCCTCACCCGCTGTCGGCAAATAAGCCCCGTTTAAGTTAGGTGCAAGACGAAAAATATTATGCGTTAAAGACTGTTCATGATAAAGCGAGCACTTTAGAAATGAACCTTGGAAAAAAAAAATCACTGCCCTTGCATGCACATATTTTAATGGGCGCACTGGATGACATTCGCCCAGTAAAGTTGGTAAGAATGGATGGAAAGTAGTTCCATATCTTAACGTCGAATAAAAATTATTACGTAACCATCAATGATAACTTAAAATTATTTATTTTCCTTTCTGTTTCTTTTAATGCATCGAAGTGTAAAAATGAGCAGATTTGTAAAGTATTTACTTTCTTAATAATTTCAGTTTCATTAGACCGACGCATGAATAAGGTGATGAGGCCAATGGCAATGTTATTTTTACATAAGGAGGAATAATACACAACGTGCATGCAAGTAGATCTTAAGCAGGGCTTTCAAAAGTGCTCATTTCACCGCGAATAGCATATAAAAATTATGCAGTAAGCGCTGATTTGCCATACGGGAATACACCTTCATTTGCAGTTTCGAATTAATGTTTGAATTCGTAATTCCAGCCAGTGGAAACAGGTGTCAGCCATGTTATATTTACTTTTGCCCCTGGTCTAACCTAATTTAACACAACCATATTCAAGTAGATCAGACTTCACAGCCGACATTTTCTATCGGAGGAACTTATTTTTGTGAACAAATATAATCGTACACATGTGAACACACTCACAAACACCATTTTAATGTTATTTTTTAGACTCGCATTACAGTAAATAACAGTTTCCCCGCCGATAACACCGACTGCTCTGTTCTGATTGGTCGCCGCCTAACAAGTTTCACTTAAGATATAAAATATAACTGTTGCTCTTAACGCTTAAGGAAAATCCAACAACGCACACGACCTGCTCAAGTTCCATTGGAAAACAGTACATAAAAACACACACTTTCAGTCGTTCTGCACACAAAATAACGCATAGTTAAAGGACACCCGCATTCCGCAGAAAGAATTTTCGCACGTGCTAGAGTTCAATACGCAATCGCCGTACCCGAAGTTTTCTATTGCTTACTGGTGACGTGTTATTGTGAGAAGCTTGACTGGCCATACAGAATTAGGTAACTTCAATGATGCTCGGCTATGATTCGCGCGCAGATAAGACGCGCAACACGCAAAACCATCCAATCACGAAAGTGGATCTGGACCGAAGTGTTATGAAATACAACTGGTCGTAAAATATTTTTCCGCGAAATTCGGGTGTCCCTGCGCATAATTTCACGCTGAATTTTTCTATCGTACACCCAGCTTTACACCAGAGCGAACAGAAAACAGGGGTAAACGCGAGCGAGCGAACATCCGCGAAACGAGCATTCCCGCGAGTGAAATTGGTAGGGATAGGAAAAATTGGCGAGTTCAATGACCTGTAGTCTAGACTCCACAGTCATGCGAATACTCGAGCCTCAGATGTTTGTTAATTGGCTGCTGCCCCATAGTGTAGCCAGTGTTACTTCACACCTGACATTATGGCATTCGCTACATGTTTCCTTGCAAGTATGCTATTGGCTCAGAGTCGCCCAGGATGTGTCTAATAAACTGCTATCCAATCGCAAAGTCAACTTCAGTGTACACGTGTTTGACGTCTATCTTGTAGTGAAATGTTCTTATCACTAGTACTTGGTATGCCAGCGCGAACCGATGCGGCCAACTAGTTTTCTCCGGAAATATACTACGTTCAAGTTTATTTTTAATTATGTTACGAAGGAAACAGTTCACATTAAACTCCTTAGTTACAACAATGTGACAAGACCAAAATATGAACACAATACTATTGGGTGCAATTTACAATTATGGCGTTGTTTAGGTTTACAGAAAGTACATACACTAAATGATTACGGTAACTAACATAGGATTAATACTGTGTTGTTCATAAAGTCTTCGTAAGTGAACTGCTACTTTTTTTAAACGACTAAAATGGTTACTGAGGAACATCCTTAAAAGATACACATATACTGTCGCGGACTTTTGTACACCTACAATTCTGTAGCACATTAATTTGGTGTTTCTCTTATGGGTTAGTCAGCGTAAGCCACGTAAGCACCCGATAAACGACTTTTTCCGACATTTCTGTACTATCCTTACCTACTTTAAATATTAATGTATTATATATCTAAACCTTCCTCTAGGAAATTATCTAACTGATGATGAAAACCGCATAAAAATCCATAAAGTAGTTTAGAAGCCTTAGCCGAATACAGACACTTGGCCCGGCGACTTAGTTTTATACTATGTATAGATTTGCGGTTTCTTCACATTTTTTGAATCAAACCACATATACATACGTCAAGAATACCTTACTTTTGGTCAAATTGAATTTTAACGTATATTTTAGGCTCGGCAGAGAGAAAATAGGCATGTAGGTAATTCTCAGTAAGAAATAGTTCTTATCCAAAATATTATTACTCTGAGTTGACACTTTAGTGAAATTTTTCTACGCTTTGTTTGCATGTGGTGAAGGAATATGTTGGAAGTACAACTTCCCCAGGGCTTCGGAAAAGTCGGAAGTAATCATGAATAAACTATGCTTAAAATTTGTACGTTTGAAAATCACATAAGTGTGGCATTGATATACGGCCGTCTTAAAGATTAATATGATAGTTCTTTCCATGCAGATCTCTTACATTTTAATTACAGCCGAATGCGACAGTCACATAAATGAGTGTGAAGTGTGGGGGAAATATTATTTATAATATAGGTAGATACTATTAACTGTTCTGAT
Source organism: Dryococelus australis (assembly GCA_029891345.1). Classification (NCBI taxonomy): domain Eukaryota; kingdom Metazoa; phylum Arthropoda; class Insecta; order Phasmatodea; family Phasmatidae; genus Dryococelus; species Dryococelus australis. The sequence continues at coordinate 115,439,859 of CM057000.1, read as the reverse complement.
TGCCGCCAATAATAAATTGCAAGTTGCAATCTTTTAGCGCCGTCACTCAACAGTTTGTTGATATTATTGACATTTCCCTTGTTTTGGTACTTTAAAGCGTGACAATGCAGTGCATTTTAAAAAACTTCCTTGAAGTTTGATTATAATCAGAGACCCGACAATTTCGCGGGTTCATTTCTAGACAAGTTGGAATTCACAAACTTGTACGATTATTTTACTTTTGTAATTGGTCGACGTGTTTTTTGCACCTGCTTGGGATGAATGAGCCAATAACAAACACGAAATAAATTGTGCGCCCAACCACCACAACAATCAACCAATAAACAGTTTATATCTGTATGAGAGTACTTAAGACTGTGAAGTCTAGCCCACAGGTAAATGAACTCGCGAATTTCTCGGATCTCGTAATTATAATACTTCCCCGCAGCATAATGAATTTATTATACTAAGTACCACAATGACTAGAATTAAATCACAATTAGTGTAATTATTCTGCGATTGGCAACACCAGCGTGAGCAAGACATCCTTCGTGTTTGTTCAGGTTTGGTTCGTACACGCTGATTACCCGTTCGTTGCCGGTCTTTCAGCGCACCATCGTGCTGGGATCACAACCGTGCGACAACCGGGAAACGAATACAATAATTTCCCAGCAAAATCAGCATCCAGACTTCCGTAACGTCAACACGACAATAATCGCCCGTGCGACAAGATTTAAATTTTTTTTTTTTTTTTTTCGCGTCGCAGGCGCGACGGGTCTGTAAACGTGTCTGGCCCATTTTCTTGGTGTCAGAAGTTTTTACCTGCGCGATTATAACATAATTATAAGAAAAATACGTAAAACATTAATGGATGTCATTTAAGGAGTTTGTATGACGTGGGAACAAACTCCTATACAACACTTTTTTTTTTGTTGGTCACGAGGCGGTAAAATTAGTGTACACATTAAAGCGAATTTTTGTCACCGCGTCGCATCTGTCCCGCTATTGTGAGCCCAGCATCAAAGGTTGCGCGTGTAAGCTCATGTACACCTGGACGAACAGGCTCCGTAGCAAACAGGGGTGAATGGTTGCCAACAGGTGCGAATGGTTCACTTATGCTCGCATTTGTCTGTTGTGTAAACGGGGCTTCGCTGTTGCGAAAAACACCGGACACGCCCTACCATACCCGTGTTTGTAAGGACTGTGGAAAGGTCTCGCAGTCTGCTAATTCCAGAAACAAAAAATCATTAACAGAATACGGAATATGGTGTTTTTCGCGAACCACAACCACAACTTATTTTGGTTATTGGCTGCGGGTCTACGCGAGAAGACATGTCTTTATTTGACTGGGCCAATCGTAATAAAGTACTCCGATACTGAACGTCCATCATTAGCGGGCAGACACTTGAGGTAGGTGAAATTTAAAATCATCCAATCACGAAAGTGCATATGAACAAGTGTTTTGGATTACAACTGGTATTGAAATCTTATCGCGAAAAACACCTGTATATAGTCCATTCAGGGTTACTTCCAGATTTTCTGAAACCCCGACTTAAGTTATACTCTCAGGATATCCATCGGCTTCATGGAAACAAAGCTTCACCGAGTCTAGAAAATTACTCAACGAGGAACAACGCACCGCATTCGTGTGCTCTCAGTGTAATGATAATACTTTACATAATAACTATTTCTTACTAGGCATTGCCAATAGGTAAATCTATTTTCTCCCTGTTTTTAATAATATTAATGATAAATTAATTATAATTGGAGATAAAATATAAAAAGGGATAGGAAAATATCGCTAATTCATTTCGGGACAAGATAGACGTCAAACACATATTTAGTGAAGTCATCTTGGCAATTGGATCACAGTATATTAGACCCGCCCTGCACGCCTCTGAGCCAATAGCAAACTTGGAAGGAAATACCTTGCGAATCACATAACTGCCAGGTGTTGGGCAACAGCCAATGAACACTCAGCTGAGGCTCCAGTATGCAGAGGACTGAGGAGTCTAGCCTACAGGTAATTAAACTCGCGAGATTTTCCTATCCCTAAATATAAGTAAATGTTTAAATAATAAATAAGGCATTTTATGTTAACAAAAGTATAAAACGCTTGTCATACATGGCGCATTTAGAAGACAACCAAATACGTAATATATGGAGCGGATTTTCAGAGGTTTCATTCAAAGAGTGCGAAGGAACAGGGAATAGACTAGGGATGATGGAAAATCGCAAAATTTTTTCAGCCAGTTGAGGTCAGCAGACATGACCTCAAATACCAGTTATAACAAGTGAGTTACTTACATCCAACACTGCAGGAACGCCAGATCTATTGGTCTATGTTCCCACTCACTACAGTTCTACTGGCCAACATGACAATAGACTGTGCTCTACAACGTCACTGAGTTGATTTTGTCCCAATAAAATGTCTATATTTGTGTACACAATCACACCTGTCCTCTTGCGGAGAGATGTAACAAAAATATTTTAGTAGCCAGGAAAGTTATTATTACTCAGCATGCAGAGTTGTTGTAAGATCCTGTTGAACACAGGCAGTACGATGACTGCGTGAAAATGCTAGTTTTCTCTTCCAATAACAAAGAAGTTTCCACAATATTTTTGCTCGAACTACACTCTAGTGCAGTCCTTAATTAAAGTTAACTATCTGTAAGTGTGCATGTATAATTTTATTTAGTTCAATTGGTATTGCAAGAACATCCAGAATGATATTTGGAATTTGTAATTTGTACAAGTCAACCTGGGCTTAACAGGCCACTTGAGAAATTCCAACACGATGTGCATGCACATTGTACAAATACTGCAGTCCAATGAATACAAATAAAACAACTAAATATTTAAACAACCTCCACAAAAATCTAGAAAGACGAAATTTCCTACCTCAATTGTTGTACGATAATCCAGAAAGTCTGTGTTCACAGTGAAAGCAAAGAGTAAAGCAATTGTGTAATGGAGCCCACAAACAAAACTAATAAAAATTAGCGCCGACAAAATTTTTCCCTATACTATTATGCGAGTTATTTTTAGTTACGCAAACCGAATACTGTCTTATACGACAAAACACGTGTCCCATAACGAACAAATACCCAATTAAGTGAAGCCTTCATTTTACTACAAAATTAAAGCTAAAGAATTTACATAGTTCACAAATTGCAACGAAGGCAAACAAGCGAGTACGCGAATGCTACACATCTTAAATGAATTCAGCGCGTTATATTGCAACTGCCAGGTTTTGTCAGGGGGAAAAAAAAAACACGATATAATTATGTGAATAGTTGTTTTATATTTCTACACGTATTATCCGACGTCAATAAGGAACGCTTTATAAATACAATAAATTAGTAATCCAAGATTTCAGTAATTGTGTTGTTTGAAAAAACAAAAACTTTTTAAGCAGTTTAAGACGTACCCGAAGCTACTTCGGCCCCACGCTGATTACGGATGATGCAATATACAGAGAAACTCATCATACAAATAAAATATTCGAATAAGAAACAGGCTGTCAGCCACAATTTTCTCCTAAATCCTTCCACACAGCGTTAGTTGCAGAATTAAGCAGGTAATTTCGAAAATATCGGGTGCGAAAAAATCGCGTTGTTTTTACATTACAGCTCGAACAGACGACAGAAACTGCAGCACACGTCTTTAAATTCTCACGTGCTGTGTATTTAAAGACTACGAATTTCACTTAATGTAAGGCACACGGTTATGCAAGGGAGTGCGCTTAATTAATGCATTCGTGAAGCCAACTCTCACTTTATCTAGCCATATGATCAAAAAATCATCCGACAATAACAAGCCTGGCCAGATTGTTTTAAAAATATAAAACTACTTATTCTAACAATTTAGGCCTACAAGTTATGACCTACGTCACAATACGATCAAACAAAAAGTTATGTTGTCAAGGGAGATTACTACTTCATATATATGCTGCTCACGATAAAGTGAGAACTTTTTAAGGCCGTGCTGAATTTTTCCTTTTGACAGATTTCTATGTTCCTATCACTTTTTAATATAAACACTGCCTTGTGAAAAGTAAAGGCAGTGTATATATACTTTTCTTCATTCCCAAAAGTTAATGTTTGAAACTGTAATAAGTTATATTTATTAGTGGCTAATGCCGGTTAGAAGGGGCTTAAAAAGCGCTCACTTTACCGTGAAAAGCCTTTACTTGAAAATAGACACGAAAATTATATTCGAACAGCAGCAAGTGTTTAACACGGTACTGCCGAATTTGCTCGGGTACGCCAATTACGTCCGCCCGACTACAATTATTTTAAAAGGAAATAACGACTTGATTGTCATTTACCATTCGAAGGGGCCATCAATACAATTTTTTTTTGCATCTGTCGGTTCGGAAACGTCGACAGCGCGGTCCCGACGGGTAAACGGATCGACACAACACGCGCTGTTCCCCAGTGAAACGAAGAGGAAGAAAAACAGCGGCATGTCGCTCCCGCGACAGCGGCCTGCCGTTTCGACAACAACCGGCGAGCTGTGTTTCTTCCCCCAGCCATCGCGCGCAGACGGCGCCAATTGACTTGCAAATTCCCGCCGACAAACACACACACACACACACACACGCACGGCGCCGCTTTAATATCGCCCGCTCTTGCCCGTGTATCACCCAGCGACACCGTCCCGACGAATACAAAAAAAAAAAAATTCCCCCTCGATGGCCGCTACTCCCGCAGATGGCTAGGCAATGCACGGAGACTTCATTTGCAAATAAAAAAAAACACCGCTTTGCATATAGCGGCCTGGCGGAGTCGCGAGCGAAAAGTAAAATAGCAGCCGGTCGGTCCGGTTTTGATTTTATTGTCCACGCCCCTCAGACACAGAACATTTTCGATGAGGGATTCCGATAAATACACATAACATTTCCTGTGCACGTTTTATTGTTCCGTTAATTTCTACACGCATCTACGAGAAACTTAAAAAAAAATGACAGCATCTGTAAATAATATATTTAAATTGTGGTCCTTTATTAACAGATGTTTCCTTTCGATTTCCTTAATAAATTGACTCTTTTTTTTGCTAAGAACTGGTGGTGTTCAGGGAAACTTAAAAACTACCAAATAAATTAAACAATAGGTAAAACGGTACCTTTAGAGAGAGGAGAGGGCTGCCGTAGAGGCGGCACGTCGAGCGTCGCCGCCATCAAAGGTGTTTGAGCCAGACGTGTCTTCTTCAGTCGCCGGAGCCCATCCACACCACTAACACACGGTCTAAAATAAACAAAATTAAAAATAAAAAGCACCACTCGTAGTCAGAGAAGATACCCGCCGTGCGATACCGGCTGGAGTCCTGGGCGGCGGGCGTCGCACGAGCTGGGCGAACGTAGACAGAGAGAGAGAAAAAAGCGCCACAGGCGCTAAAGCACCCTGCGTGGTCGGCGAGCGGCCACCGACTGACTGGCCGGCTGGCGCCGCCTGCCCGGCGCTCGCGGTGTCACCGGCGCGGAGGGAGGGGAGGTGACGGGTTTGTAGGGGTGTGAGGGAGGGGCGGGACTGGCTGGCGGCCGAGATGCACACACGCACGCAGCGCGCGCGCGTGTGTTGGTGCGCTGGCGGCAGGCAGGCGGCGTGCCATCGCAGCTCCCCTCCCTTTCGCCCTCCGCATCCGTCTCTTCCTCCTGCAGGCACAGATGTGCGGAGCCCGCTCCCGTGGTGCGGCGCGGCAGATAAAAAAGAGAGAAAGAGATATAGCGATGAGGTGGAGGAAACGGCTCCCTGAAGTCGACAACAAAACACGGGACCGCCTCGCCGGCAGGATTTACGCAACCCGATTACGACTTCTGCGACGTGGAAAGGGTCGTGGAAGACACGACTTAACGAATTCTGGTGTTTATCGACGACCGGGTCTGGCGAACGAAATTTTATCGTCCTCATTATTAGGAAGACTTTTTTCGCAGAAGAAAAATTTTATGACCAGTTGTACTTCAAAACAGTGTTAGTATTCATATTATTGATTGGAAGAATTTTTAATCGTCACGTGTTTTATTTGTATTTATTTATTTATTGCTAGGTCTTTGATCGGTTACAACCAGATTGACTGCGTCAATACAGAGAATTTTAAATCGGTAATATAAGGTAATTCACATTTAACACCCCATTCAAAACAATACAATAAACACACATACAACATCTCTAAACAATGCAGGAATAGATAAGTTGTTACATTAACATGTAAAATGTATCCCACTTACAAAACAGTAAGAGCATGTCAACATTTAACAAAAAAAATTGTGATAGCTAAAAACGAACATAGCACAAAACAATATGCATTCCATAATTAAAGATGATAACATATTATTTTAATGTATATTTATAACCATAGTTGTCAAAGAGGCTTTACATTAAGTTCACTTATGTGGCCTATTTATCAGTTTTTTTCCCGTATAGTATTGCGAAAAAAATGTCATGCTCATTTGTCTTATTTGTTGAGGTAGTGGATTATAAATTTTTAAGCATAACATATGACATTTCTTTAGAGACCTACCTAGTCTAGACCTGGGAATGTTTGGTTCATTGACCTGTCGAGTATTGTGCTAATGGACCACCTTGTCCCCATCAAAACACCTGAAAGTGCCGGAATTGCTCTGGCAATGTCAATCAACCACAACCAGTTCATACAATCCACAGTAGACTCGAGCCTGAGGATATTCTCCCCACCAGAACACTTTACAGTGTCGGTATTGCTCTTGTCCATCATACATACAACACATCCTTATTCACACACCAACTCAGCTTCCACACTCCACAGTCCTTCCCCTTTCCAACTCTACGCACGCAATTGTCCGTTAAGGGTCCTTGAAACGTTTTCTGTGAGATCGTTGTTTGCGAGTAAACGCGTATCTCGGTAAATAAAAGTTATGGAAATACGACTTTTGGTCAGAAAAGAAGAAAAAAAAACAATTACCTTTGGCCCTATTATTTTACTTTCATCATATTTAAGTGAATTTTGGAGGAAAAAAATCGTGAAAATGTTCAAATATCGCATTTTTAAAATTGCCTCTGCAGTTTCCTTAAGTGGCAAGAGAAAAGTGCACAGATACGGGAGTAGTTAAATCTGTGGGCTTTCATCGCGTGAAATAAAATCCCACAGTTACAGATCTTATTTGCACAGTGCAGCGTTACGCCGGAAACACTGCACGACTTGCATGCAGGAGCGGTGAGGCGCTAGGCGTGCGTGTAACTCTCGCCCGTATCGCTCCCTCGCTTCTTGACCTTGGACGCGCAGCTAGTCTCCAACCCTTCATTCGTAAAACCGATCAATTCTTGTTCTTCCCAACTTTGACAGGAAAACACGTTCCGAACACACACACACACACACACACACACACACACAGTCGGTAACTTCATCCACAACCGTTCAAAGCCGAAAAGAAAACCGGCCGTCACTTCACGAGTTCCAGAAGGTTCCAACTACCACTACTCTGCCTTAGCATTGTTCCATTTTTACATCGGATGGCGGGAAATTATCTAAGTCCCGATTTCCCATATCGGTGACCTCTCTCTTTCCCCAAACTAACTCTTCGATAAAAGCTTGGAACACCCATCCTAAACTCCAAGTAAACACGTTACGTACAAATCTGCGTTCAACTTCTACTCAGCCAGTCTTTTCATCACCAAATACTGTCTCCTTTCAGGGTGCCAAAAATCCAAAGTTCATTCTCACCGGGAAATATTCCAAGTCCCATTATTGCTGTAGTGAAATTTTAAGTTCCTTTTCTCCTCGGAAATTTTCTAAGTCCCTCTGTCACCAAAGTGAAATTATTCAATCCCGACGAAGCTCTCCTCTCGATGAGACCATCAGTAGCGCCTTCTTTTCGACATCAACGAACTCTTTTCTAGCTAACATTTTAATTTTACGATAAGAACTACCTATAAGCATAAATCCAATTAATCGAGCCCCTTGTACATCTTTGATACCACCCGCATAACAGCTCCGCATTGCAGTACAGCAGATACACAAGGGGACAAACGCACATAACCACAGAATAGCCGGCAAACACTAGATCACTTAATTAAAATTAAGATTACAATACCTAATTAGTGACAGAGACCACTCCTTCATAACCTCCCTGCTGGAATAATTCATGATATTTCCTTCAAATGTACTAAAACATTACGAACATATTGACTAACAATTATCATGATACCTAATTGAATAAAAACAGGCTTACAATAATCCAAATACTACGTGGGAGTTATTATTCTTACAGCCTTTTACTGTAAAAGTGGAACATGTGCAACATTTGGTGACTAACCCCACAGTATCAAGCCATAATTTATGTGGCTATGAAATAAAGCATGATATACCATAATTAAGTAGGACTTAGTGACCATTATTTTACGTTTTCTTAGAAGATAAAGTACCTTAGATAACTTGACACACACACTTTTTTAGAATGATTAATCCAAGACAACATCGAATCCATCCAGAAACCTAGCTATTTAACCTCATCCATGTCATCAGCACTGATCTGTCGCCATAATGTAAAGAGTAATCTCTGCGTTATACCTTGATTTACTTGTAACTTATTTGTTAGAAACCAGATTTGAGCTGGGCATCGAACCGGAAGAGCAGTGCACCGGAAGTTCGTGTGCAAAATAGTGCAACCAGAAGTGCATCGTGACAAGTAGGTCACCACATATGCTAAAAATGGAAAAGTAGGTAAAAAGTGCATTTAAAAGTAGGCCATGCTGTGCTAAAATAGAAAAGTATGCCAAAAGTGCACGCAAAAGAAGGTCAAATTTTCGAAAGTCAAGGTCACGAAAGGTCACGGGTTCAAGGTCAATCTCGGACCTGTGCGCTGGCTCTACTGTCATGTTCCTTTTTGTTCTTTAAACAATTTGCACTGGCACGATTTTCTTTGTCGCCTTTGCATTTATCCTTTTCAGAGTACTTATGTCCTTACCGACCACAGGTTGAACATTTCTTGTCCTTTACAGTCTTTACTTTGATGTCCATATGTTGTCATTTGTAGCATCTGAGTGGTACCAGAAAGTCTCTCACTTTACATGCTGCATATTCAATATAAACAGTTTCTTGTGCCATCAGAAAATTTCTGTACTTGCTGTGTAATTATATCACCACATTCGCTGATTCTTTATTTCTTCTAGTTCTTAGTGGGACTGTCGCTCCCTTCAAGAATTCCTTCCTCTTCATACCTTTGTCTTCAAGATTTTGTTTTCGCAACTTTGTCAGCAGTTCTTCATTATCCTCGTTCCTTTGAATGTCTTAGGCCTCGAGTCCTTCTTCTTGGGTTCATCAAATCAAAGTCCCAAATTTCTTAGCTTGTTGCTTGACTTGATTTTATTTATGGTGGCATCATCACCTCCTTCAATGAGAACACTACCTCCACATAATCTTCTAAAGTTCTTTACTTTTCATCCTTCTTCAACCGGATTTACCTTCTCTTGGATCGTCTTCTTTGTCTCTTCGCTTGTTTTGCCGTCCTTTTCTGGATATGCCGGAATAACGTTCTTAGGTTGTTTTAATTCATGTGCGAGTTTCTTAACCGCCTTCGTTATTTGAGCGAAGGGTGGTTCAGGTGTTTTTGTTTTCTCCATTACCACCTCTGGTCTCATCCCTTGTTTCACACTGTACTCCAATCCTTTGGCATAACAAAGAAGAAAAGCTTTCCTTTGTGTCGTCCTGTCGTAGTAAGACTTTAGCAAAAAAACTTTTGGAAGTATGCAATTTTCATTCACCTTATTTAATTTCCAAAGTTCAATAATCTAGGAGTCTACCAAAGAGGGCGTCCGCCTCGGCCGAGAACTCCTCCATGTCGCCCAGAGCTCCGCCAACTCCCAGGCCGGCTGCATTATCTGTATTGTCTTCATAGTATTTATATATTATTTTGCAGATTTTCTCAACGGGCTGCCCGTTAATCAATGGATAAGCAGCTGCCATCCAATCAATGATCGCTTTGCTAGCTTTCTTGACTTGTGTCCAGTCAGTTTCACTGTCCATTAAAAAATTCAGCGAATCAATTGCTCTTGCCGTTGAGATTGTTGAGGCTAGTTTAACTAGATCAGCGTGTCTGTCCGGTTTACTGCCGTGCCATTTGGCAGCCTCTTCATGGAAACGAGTCCCCCACTCCGTTCCACTCATTGTCGCAGTTTGGGCATTCACTCACAATTTAAATATTAAGCAGCAAAGTACTACACATAGTCACTCAAATCAGAAATACTTCTCAATCACAAAGTCATCCCGTTACAAAGTCACTCATAACTCAGAATGTTTGAGATTGCGCACGATGCACAAAAACTTTCTATGCACGGATGTTTTTCTTCTGAATCCTTAGTCTTGAGTTTTACATCTGTACTCTACCTTACGCTATGTAGGCTGTCCGACCACTTATCACTGTTTCCAGGCCGACAGCACTGCTGACTCGGCCGACAGGCCACTGTCGCCGTTGTCAGCACAGTCGTCCTGCGCTACTTCAACGTTTTTGTCCAGCCTCCCGCATAGCGCTGACCGCACAGAAATATACACACATACGCCAATGGACGACCGCGAGCTTACAGCACCAGCACGTCCGTCCCGTTCAGCGTCCTAAGGTTATACAGGGTGTATCTAAATTCGACCGACAAACTTCGAGTTTAGTTTAGTCACGAAAAAGAACTTGAAAACGTGTATAGACATATGGTCTAATATTAATTCTAAGGGAGGTACAAATTTTCGAAGTTGTAGTAGAATAAAACGTTTATTACACTACCATTGTAATGTACCTCCCTCTGGAATCTTAACCCTCTCTTTAACAGCTGGAAAATTGTGTTATTGGATATTGTGCATGCCCCACCTGCCACGTATTGGTAAATATTATTTTGATAGTAAAACTTAGGCGAATGTCTTAGTTTAAGGGGAATAGTGCATTAAAGCCGTGTATTTACCTTAATTTTGGTCAAAAGGTGTTTTTCAGGGAATTTTCTACATTTTTTGCACGACAATACATAAAGAATAATTTCGAACACCTTGTTACATTAATAGATATTCACTACCACTACTACTATCGGAGCACTGATGAAAGATAAGAAAGAATATCCTATTTCTCATCTTCCATCAGTGCTCACAGAGTAATAAAGGCAGTGAATATTTAACAATGCAATAAGTTGTAAAAAATTAATTTTTTATGTCATGCCAAAAATTTCGATAAACCCTCTGAAAAACATGTTATATCGAAACTCGGGTAAATATACTGCTTTCGTCCACCATTGACCTTAAGCGTTATGATTTTCATTTCAATAAATTATTACGGATATATACATATTTCGCAATCCGTTGATTTTGTGTAATAACTATAGTATACATGTTATACAAATTAGAGCAATTAAATATCACAGAAACTGAGTTATGTATGCATGATAGCTTTCACAACATTCAGCTATTTTTTTTTTAATTACAATACTAAGCAAAACTTTGTGCAAACTGCCACAAATAAAATTGCCTCTGTATGTACCTAATAACCGAGGATATAATGTACTATACATAGGGCCAGCGATTTTTCACATAAAAATCGGGGCACGTAGTAGACTTCAGCACTATATATAGATTCCAGCTGTTGTCGTGCCTCCATTGGCTGCTGGTGTCGTTTCCGCATTTTGTCAACCCGCCCAGTATTCAGTAACTCCAACACTGAACCATCTTGCTTCATGCGCAAACAGTTAACACGGACCAGAAAATGTTTCAGCAAATCCTATAAGCTGAGCGACAATACAGTGCTTTGAACCATATCATGTATAGAAATATTTTCGTGAAATATCACTGCCCCTAACTATACAGTATCTGTGAGCACTGCATTCATAGGGCAGAGCAGGTAAAGTAGCCAATGTAAGGTAAAATGTTTTTTTTCTTTCAAATCATATTCTGTAACCAAACAGAAAATTAGAAATAAACATCGAGACAATATACATACTATATAAACTATAGAACATATTAGTTTTGAGTATTATACTTATTTCTGGAATAAAAATGTATTATTGGTAAGGGGAGTGAGGGTGAGGGAGTAAGTCGTCTGCTGGGCATAGTGCTGGGGAACCTCTGGAAATTTATTTTATAAATAAATTTCTAAATAATATTTTTTTTATAATTTTTATTAATATATTTAAAAAACGGAATTTTATAGAATTTTTAAAACTTTTTATGTATTTTTTTCAAGTTTTTGTTTTCAAGATCATTCAAGGTCACGGTGTCAAGGTTATCTGCACCCAATATGGTGGTAGTAGTCTGTAATATAATATGCTAGTTGTCTTTTATATATATGTATTTTCTCGAGTTTTTGTTTTCAACATCATTCTAGGTCATGGGGTCAAGGTAAAAATCATATGAATCTAATGTGGTGGTAGTAGTCAGTAATGTGATATACTTGCTGACTTTTATGTATATTTGATCGAGTTGTACTTTTCAAGGTCTTTCAAGGTCACGGGGTCAAGATCACCTGCATTCAACAGGATGGTAGTAGCCTGTAATGAAATATGCTTGCTGACTTTTATGAATTTTTTTTTTTTCGAGTTTTTGTTTTCAAGGCCATGCAATGTCACAAGATCAAGATCAAGGTCATCTGCATTCAATATGGTGGCAGTAGTCTGTAACGTAATATGCTTGCTGACTTATGAATTTTTCTCGAGTTTTTGTCCTTTCCCCGCTGTTGCGACGTTTTCGCCTGCACTCTTCGCCTGTTGTGACAGACAGGTCTGTCTCGCGCGCCTATCCAAACGTGCGTGCAAAATTGAATAAAGGAAATATTATAATAATATCGTCACCAAGTAGATTTCGAAAAACGACGCGGAAGCACGTACGCAGGCAGACTTCAGTTACTTGACACCATGCAGGTACAGGCCTTTGAATATGCTAACACTGATCTTGCCACGCAAGCACAGATATTTTTTTAAACTGTGACATGGTCAACTACCCCGCTTGACCTGCGAGAGTAGAGCAGCGGGTAGGGGCATAACTCGTAAATCCCAAATATTGGGTCTGACATCGGGTTACATAATCGATATGATATAACTTTCGTGTGCGCCTTGAAAATACGAGTCCGGTGATGTATAACACTTAATATTTACGCCATTAAATGATTTAATCATAAAAAATATATCTAGAATTAAATTTTGTATTTTTAGATTCTTGTGCATTTTCTTGATTGGGTGGGGGGAAGGGGGTTATCAACGCTTTTAGTGATGGTTAGGAGCCTGATGAGTGGTGGGATAGAAGTAATTGGAGCCTGATGGATGGTGGGCCAGAAGTACTAGGGAATCTTCCAAAATACCGTAAAATAGCTCGAAATGGGATTTGGGGGGCTCGCTACTGCATGTTTTAGCGCGTGGTATTTTTAAAGGGGAAATGTATAATTATTTAGTAAAACAGGGAAATATTTGATGAAATAATTGATTTCTGATTTCTGGGTTTTAACAAACGATTTTGAGAGAAAAATGGCCAACGCCTCTCCCGGATCTCGTTGCACCGGAATACAAGATGGTGGCGTACTGGCTAACCGTATGACGGCGTACTGGCTACCAATATGGTGGTTGCGTGACCGAAATGACAGAGCATGAAGTCGGGGATTCATTATGGCGGTCGGTGACTCGCGCCTCTGCCAGATGCTATTGCAACAAAAAGTCCCATACAATATCTACTATTGGAGAAGGGAGTGGAGGGGAACCGTTTAATTAACCAATGAGAAAAATTGGTGAGGGTCAGTCGTCTGCTGTAAGTGGTGCTGAGAAAACCTCCGGAAATATTTTAAAAATAAGTTTTTAAAAATTCTTTTTTAATATTTGGAAGATTATAAATTTCTTTATCATTTTTTTATTTATTATACATTTTCAGTAATTTTGGGAATTTTTTAGGAATTTTCTAGAATTTTACAAATTTTAAATTTTTTTATATTTTATATATATTTTTTTGGGTTTAAGTTTAATTGGCAAGAGTCTTGGGCCAAGGGTCTCGAGTCTTGAGTCTTGGGTCTTGAGTCCTGAGTTACGTTGTCTTGAGTCAAGTGTCAAGGGTTTTTTGAGAATTAGTTGGCATCTTTTGGACATTTTTGGAATTTTTTAGATTTTTTTTGTTTCAAGGCGTCCAAGGTCAAGGCCAATATCATCGACATCTAACATGGGTGACTCGATGGACACTAACCGACCTGGCGAGGGCCGGTCGTTTCGGGAGCTTAGTCGATCCACTTGCCATCGAATCCCGGACCTCCTCACATGTAAGTTACTACATATTTAAATTACTTTTTAATTTTTCATTTGTTTAATTTTTTATACAATTTTTGGGATTTTATAATTTTCTGCTTTTTTTGGAGTTCTGGGTTTCAAGGTAATCAAGGTCACGGGGCACAGGGTCAAGGTCGAAGGTAAAACAAGGCCACAAGTAAAAAATGAGACCCCCAAACCCTTCCAATGAATCGTTTTTGCAAAAAGGGACACATTCTTTGCAACTGAGGGGATCAGTGCTCTTTAAGGGAAACATGGGGAATTTTAAGGGAGAGGAGGGAAATGTTAATTGAATAAGGGAAATTTTAAGCAAAAAATAGCCTATTTCGGGGGGAACATTTTTTGAGAGAGAAAAGGGAAGAAATGGAGATTCAAGATGGCGTCGATCGGCGCCTGGCGCCTATTTCCCTGTTCTCTTGTCTCAGACTCCCAATAATCATTCTACATATGTTATCTTTAAGGATACACAAATTTCGCATTGAAAAAGGGAGCTATACGAAGTTCGGATAGCAAACAATATGGAGCAGAGATGATCAGGGTGTGGTGAATGAACGCACACAACATTCCTCCCTTATAAATAAAACAACTGCTTCAATAAAACTAGTATATAGATGGTAAAATCACAAGGTATAAGAATAGAAAAAATCTCTGACAATAATTAATACCTAAGTTAATTATTGATATTGAGTGCTAGTATATATAAAAAGAATTTTGCTACTTCACGAAAGGTATCCGTGCCAGCGCAGGCAATTGTCACAGTCTCATATTATTTTGGAGCTGGTACATACACAGACTATATATAAGGCCATTGCACATGAACAGTTGGAAGGTTTCAAATTAAATTGAATTAAAATTATTCCTTTTACAACACGAGCCATCCAATACAATTTAAACTATTGTATAGAGAAAATGGAATCTTACAAATTAAAATTAACGAAATGAGGTCGCTTGAAATGTTAACACCAGTGATCGGGATTTAGTTAATTCACCGCCGTATGCATTGCGTCCAACGACCTGTAGCCCACGACACACATGGAGGACAGAGTAAATTAAGTTTACTGGAATTCAAGCGTATTGCAAACTACACCGGCTACTGTTGTGACGCAATCATACAGGCGATTCATATCCAAGGCAAAGGACAAAATGCGTGACGTAAAAAAATAACAAACACTATTTTCAAAAAGAGGAACACAATGCTACGCATATACTGGGCTGGCAAAAGGTTAACTGCCCAGACCATTTTGACTCAACAAACTATAATTGCCCAAAGTGTGTAAACATTTCAAAAAGACCAACATGGCGCATACCTTTGTCCCCGAACGCCAGCTGCTCAGCAGAGCTCCACTATCAAGTGAACCAGTAGAAAGTTGAAAACCGAAAGCCCTTCTTTCCGTCCCAGACAAAACCGGGGCAACAACCCCATCCCCTCCACAATTACATAGAATAAGGCAACACTAGCGCCTCGACGAAGCAGACGACATTCTCAGCCGCAGTAGAAACAATCGACGAAGCCAATTATAAACATAATGCGCCAACCTCTTCTTGTGCGACATAGTCCGCCACAGCACGACATAAATACTGTACAAGAAGCACCGTCGACGACGCGTAAAGATGTCCACAAATGATCCGAAGGGCTTAACGCTCGATCGTCGCGTTACACCGTTATTATTTGCCATCGGGCTAAAACTCACAGTACTCTATATACTCGTGCCGGCGTCATTTCTCCATTGGCAGATGTGAAGCCACGCCCTTTCTCACTGAACTGCACGTGAGTGGAACTCACGATTGTGAAGTGTTCATTTACTGGCTCGGAGTTACCCAGGACGTATCACATAAAGTATGGTCCAATGACTAGGGGTAGTGAAATTTCGCGAAAAGATTTCAAGACAAGTTATATTTCAAAACACTGTAGGACCGTTTAAGTATCTTGATTGGCTGAATTACTTTTCGACGCGTGATTTCTGTCCGCACACGAATCACGTAGGAGCCGTGCAGATGTTGCCGAATTCTGAGTGGCCCGTTCAAATACGAAAACGCCTTCTCAAGCAGACAGTAACTAATACCAATACACAAACTGCTCTTGGGTACTTATAGTATTGAAGGCTACCGTGTACTCATATTTTGTTCGCGAAAAATCACTAGCTCTACCAATGACCAACGTATTGCAAAGATACATGTGTTTATAGTTCAACTTGTCTTCAAATAATAATACAAGTTTTGCAGGTGTCTAGTATTCTGGTAAGAGTTCGACATTGTTCCTGTTTATACTAGCATTAGCGACTAAAAGGCCAGCTCCTCACACTCTTATACTTTCTCGGATGAGTATTTCATCACAAGGTACAATACTCTGATGTCAGTCCATAAGCACCATATTTCGGAAACACTATTGAACATGTCTGACCAGGTCACCAACGACGCATAACACAGTGCAACTTGGCCGCTTCGCGCAAAAACTTGTAATCCAGCCGCGGCACCTAATTAGAGTAGGATAGAAAACAAAGGCCGCGAGGCTATGCTCATTAGCGAAGGGCGTGGTAGGAATAGCGGCAGCAGACTGCGTCCCTTGTTCCCTCGACACACACGTGACTGGCAGATACTGCGTCCGTCACACGCAAACAAGAATCCATTACCTGCAACTATAAAACTGCCCCAAGTTATGGATGCTGAACATGAGTATTTTCTCACAAATCCTTTCGACCACATATAAATTCATGAGTTCAGTCGTTGCAAACACGTAATTTTTCTTTGGTATAGTCCACTCAATGTTACTTCCAACTTTTCTGGAGTCCTGCTTAAGTTCTACGTTCAGCTTATTACCCCGCCTAGTGCAAACAAAACTAGCAACTTACATCAAACAAAAAAGGCACCTGTTTTGGCGCTCTCAATTTAATAATATTTTGCATGAGAATTTTTAATTTCTAGGCAATACCAACACATATGTTTTCTCCCCGCATTTATTCATATTGTTTATAAATGAAATACTTTAATTTATGGATAAAATGTAAGTAAAAGTCCAATTTAACAAAAAATAAACCACTTTTATTATAAAAGAACTATAAAACGATTGTGACACGTGAAATAAACTAAACACGCCATGCAGCGAGTGATTTTTCAAATGTGTGATTCAGAACGTGTGAGGATACTTTGAAATAGACTTCCGCCCTTTTTAATTTTAGTGAAACAAGTACTTATCATTATTAATTTGGGTTTGCCTGGAAAAAATATTAATCCATTGGAAAGAAGAATACAAAATCAATCTTACAATAAATAGTTTTGATAATCAGGCAGAATGGCGAGGTTGTTCCTTTGATGTGCTCCTACACTTTCCCTGATTGGCTGCGCTATGCTCTGGGGAAAGGTCTCGTGGTTGATTGGCTAATGCGTGCTGCGTAAGCTTCCTTCCATATTGTCTGTACAGCCGCCAGTCGTATGCAGTAGGCGGCCATCTTGAATTCTCGTGCCCGCCACCAGAGTGTGTGTGTGTGTGCTGTCGCAGCTAAGAGTGCTGGTATCAGGGCAGCCATCTTGTGTTTTGGTAATCATATCGCCTGCAGGGGTGCGCTAACATGGGGGGACCGGACTAGGGATAGTCATACCGTAGTTAATTAGTCAACCATATCCCAACCAGGCTTTAGTTAATGACACACCTGGCGACCAACAACAAGGACGAGGAACGATCGTGTTTCCCGTAGTCAACACTGATCCCACCAGGCGAAGCCTTACACCCATTACAGGCTGGTCCTCCGTCCATACTCCGGCCGTCCAGCATGCCAAACCCACGCCTTACACCTATTACAGGCTGGTCCTCCGCCCATACTCCGGCCGTCCAGCATGCCAAATCCACGCCTTACAACCATCACAGGCTGGTCCTCCGCCCATACTCCGGCCGTGCAGCATGCCAAACCCACGCCTTACACCCATTACAGGCTGGTCCTCCGCCCATACTCCGGCCGTCCAGCATGCCAAACCGACGCCTTACACCTATTACAGGCTGGTCCTCCGCCCATACTCCGGCCGTGCAGCATGCCAAACCCACGCCTTACACCCATTACAGGCTGGTCCTCCGCCCATACTCCGGCCGTCCAGCATGCCAAACCCACGCCTTACACCTATTACAGGCTGGTCCTCCGCCCATACTCCGGCCGTCCAGAATGCCAAACCCACGCCTTACACCTATTACAGGCTGGTCCTCCGCCCATACTCCGGCCGTCCAGAATGCCAAACCCACGCCTTACACCTATTACAGGCTGGTCCTCCGCCCATACTCCGGCCGTCCAGAATGCCAAACCCACGCCTTACACCTATTACAGGCTGGTCCTCCGCCCATACTCCGGCCGTGCAGCATGCCAAACCCACGCCTTACACCCATTACAGGCTGGTCCTCCGCCCATACTCCGGCCGTCCAGCATGCCAAACTCACGCCTTACACCCATTACAGGCTGGTAACCGGAATGCACTATAGACACGTGTTTGAAATTCATATGTCCAAATTGTCTGGTTACCGGTCATTCCCCAAAACTAAGTCCATACCTACTCGAGCGCACTGGGTCGCGAATGCAGATAATGGGGTACCACCATGCTTAATTTTAAATATGAAAGAAGGACAAGCGCGGACGTGGTAGTTAGTTGTGTGAGTGAGTAGTTTAGTGTACAGTAGTGTTTATTTAAATTTTTCGGACAGCATGACGGTTTCAAAAATTGCAAGGTTCCCGTTGGATCCTGAAGATCAAAGAGACGGTTTAGCTTTTCCTTTGAGGGTGTATAAGGTTAAAAAGTAGTGCCCTAGGTATGACCTTTGAATAGATATCGGTCATCTAGGGGGGAGGATGGAGAGGCCAACGCCGGTTCCAACGGGAACTTTGTCCAAATTTTGATGTAACTGCTATGTATTCCAGTTATGCTATATATATACATGTGATATATGTTACATATGAATATATAGGCCTGTATTTAAAAGCATGGATATGATAAGAGTGCTCGCCTCCCACCATGTCGTGTGGCGTTCCGACATGTTGGGGGCCAGTGACGGCATTCAGCTGGTATGTTCGGCTGGAGTTCGCGGTATAAGCAGCCGTTTCACCTCTGAATTCCTAACTACCCGGTGCTATATGCTTTAGAATCATAACGATTGTGGGTTCAATCCAGCTAGTGGAAAATAAAACGATATACATATCTTTATTGTACACTCTAAGAAATTATTCGTAAAATTACCATGTCTATGTATACAAATAGTGAGAAAGTGCGGATGGTAAACTATTTCCCCATACATATACGGTACAGTTCCCACATTCGCTCTCAAATCATTCAAATGAGTAGAGAAGGTCCCAGCCTTGTACATTAACGACGCTCAACGTTCCTACAGGCCTATCTACAGTCTGACAGGTGGTCTGACAGGTGACCGTACAATGTAATGGTTAAAAACTTCCATTACAGTTCAGGAAGTTCGCCAGCATTTTTTTTTTACAGCGTAGGGAGTTTTATCTAAGTATGGGGTTGTGAAATGTTTCACACCCTTTTTTGGAATTCCTGCACGACACAACAAAGACAAAATCGTTTCTAATCCAAAAACTGATGGTCGTGCGAAATATTTCGTCGTGCTGGCGTCGTAAGTATCTTGTATTTAAATGCCTGCTCAATTTTCATTATCGTGTCGTGCTAGTCGGAGCTATGTATAATGTTTCAACCGATGAGTACTAAATTTACTTTAAAAAAAAAAAAAAATGAGATTAAGAATTGGAGACGTACCAACATACAAAGCATACTTCCTTCCAAGAGTCTCATAGTACGACTTTGATAGGACAACCTGTAAGGTATTGTTAATATGGTGCGTGGCGTCAGGGTACCTAATCTTTAAAATTAATAAAATAAGCAGGAATTACGTTCAAAGGTTTCATTTAAACGTGCATCAACACGGGTCGCGAACACGCGACAATAAGTGAACTTCATGGGCAACACACACATCTAGTGACGAAACAGCACAAAAAAAAAATGTAACTGAGGAATTTAGACATTGCGTTCGACGTGAACACAATATAATTGAAAACTTTATATGGCAATGAATGAGGGCGTAAGCTCGAAGAAACAGATGTTTCGCGAGCGATGCCGTGCAATGACAGTCCAACTGCGAAGGAAGCTTTCAGCATCGGTGATTAGGTCGCAACTCCAACAACTGCGTGGGGACGCAGTACTGAAGCGGTTAGCCTACTTCTCCTTATTGGCTTTGTGACTTGCACCATTCTTGCATAGCCCTCCTCCCACTCCCCCCCTCCCACCCGCAAATGTTCAAGCTCATTAAGTTGCAGCGACGGGAGATGCTGCCGCGCTCTCGTGTAGCTTGATCTCGGAGAAGGGAGACACAGACGCTTGTGTCATGTGTTTACTGCAATCAGTAGTTTCCTTGTGAAGTTCCAAACACAAAATGGGAAAATGACACACAAGGAAAATAGGGTGGTTGTTCTCTCGACGCGGGAGTACGTATAATATGACTAGAGGTTCGTTTACCTATCTTGATTAGCTGAATTACGTGTTAACTGTCTGCACACGAATCACGTAGGAGCCGTGGCGATGTTGTAGAATTCTGAGGGGCCAGGTCAAATAAGAAAACGCCTTCTCAAGCAGACAGCAACCAATGGACATAGACAAACTGCTGTTGGGTGCTTATGGTATTAAAGTCTACCGTGTACTCATATTTTTGCGTGAAAATTCACCAGCTCTAAATATGACTGACTGAGAGAGGCTATGCATTCAGACCTCGCGTCCGATTGGCTAATGGGTGCTGCAGAAGATGCCCTGTCGATAAAGACGTGGGAAATTCGCGAGTTCAATGAACCTAGGCTAGTTTCGAATTCCTACGTACAGTTAACAAGTATCAACACATCGTTGGTTGCTCGCTGTCTCAGTGGAAGACGATGATTAGGTCTGCATTTTATTTCTTGTTTAGTAATGGCTCGGAGTTATTCACGACACAGAGTACATTGGAATACAGAGGTGAAATAGCCGCTTGTGCTGCGAACTCCAGCTGCACACGCTAGCA
Organism: Dryococelus australis; assembly: GCA_029891345.1. Lineage (NCBI taxonomy): Eukaryota > Metazoa > Arthropoda > Insecta > Phasmatodea > Phasmatidae > Dryococelus > Dryococelus australis. The sequence continues at coordinate 115,418,601 of CM057000.1, read as the reverse complement.
AAATGGCGCCACTGGCGAGCCACACGTCGAGACGACGTTCACAAATCAAAGTCCGGTAACTTACTCAGCAGCAGGCAGCCCAGCCAGTTATCAACCTTTCACAGCACGCAGTAACCAATTAGACCCAAGCACCATACCAACAGCCTCGCATAGTCAATCAGAGAATGGTGCACCATCCCACCCAGGCAGCTGTACTGCTGAACATCCGAATCGCCGCAGGCAGGTCGACACCCCAGGCGTGATTCAGCCGTTATGTAAATATAGTAGTTAAAATTAATAACATTGGACGAACCACAAAATTTCTTGGGTTCCTCACAATATGTAACACAGATAAAGGCCATCAATAGTTAGAGACTTGAAAAATTCGCTAGTTCAATGACCTGCAGGCTAGACTCTACAGTCTTATGTACAAATATGCCGATATCAACTGCACATTGGTTGTCTGCTGCCACGGTGAGAGGCGGCAATTGGACACCGTTCTCCGAGAGGTTTCAAACACCGTGTGGACCAATGACTTAACTTATATAAACACACGTGTTTTGAATTCTAGCTTGTCCCAAAATGAATCCGCAATTCTTCGGGTATCTACGAATAGTTTATAAAGAGGATGAAATAAAAATAAAGCATTCATCTTCGGTTGAGGTAATTTTATTCAAATTACCACCTTTAAAGCGATAAAAACTCATGTAACAAACTTCAATAAAGGTGATCGAAAACAAGAAAAAAATTGAATAAATAATAAATTATATAAATAAATTGTAACATTATATATACAGATATGATAAATTTCAACAATAGATAATTAATTAGTTGAGTCCCAGGGTATACTTGAATTTAAATTTAAACAAAATTCTTCTTGTTTGCCAACACAACAACAATTGTTTTTAGAATAAGTTAAAAAGAGTCCCAAATGTGACATGCACATGCATGATGAACAATAACGGCAGAATGCTGAACCATATCTGCCAGGTCTGCTGATCAACTGGTGAATCTGGAAGAATCCCCAAGCAGAAGGTAGTTATGAGCGTGGCATGGTGTCTCGGTTAACGGGGTTACACCTGATCCAACTTGATTACTTCAGATTTCCATTGCCAGGACGCCCAGGCAAAGAAACCCGAAAACCACGAACTTCCGTGAACCGCTCTTTTAAAGATTACAGTTTAACCTCTACAGAAAAAAACACGAGAATGGAAACAAACCTACCCTCACTACTCACCAACAGCGATAGTTTGTAAAAATATCACACGTGTAAAAATTTCGTAAATACTTGGAGACCGAATTTCTGAGTAGTTACTTGGCTGAAATTATGTTACCAAAAGGAATAGGATAAAATCAACACGTTTCAATTTTGGATCAGCAAATTCGATATCCCAAAGGTGATACTACACATCCATGTGCTTGCCACTTATAGATACATAGCGATTGCAAGAGCGATCATAGCGTAGTGAAACAAAGATACGATTTACTAAGATTATCCATAAATAAAACATTCGTTAATAAAAAACTTATATCTAAATAATGCTACTAAAGATATTATTATAGTTAACTATGGCAATTCAGCCTTGATTTTCAATGTAGAGAGTTGAAGTGTCAGCAAAAATGTCAAAATTTATGTTTACAATACTAAAACTGACCAAGGACGAAGTTTGACAAATTAAATTACAAAATACTATGTTACATATTTTACTTTAGAAAAATTGTACTTTTAATTTTTACTTTTAAATTATTCATTACTGAGTGCCATTTTGTAATGACAAAATATTTTACAATAACTTTCTAGCATTGCACAACAGTTGGCAGTGTAAACAAGGAACAATCTTTACAAAAAAAAAGAAGAAATAAAACTTACCAAATGATAAGAAAAAACAGTCATAATTACCAAACAAAATGTGCCTCCCCAAAGCAGACCACGTCTGAAAACCGGGCAGTAGTGACAGCATATGTTTAAAAAGTAAAATACAAAATTCAACCACACCTTATACCAATTAAACTATATTACCCAAACAAATACCCGAACAGGGGACTTAGTACGATAAAACAGTTTAAGCCAAAAAACAGCAGTTAAAACAATAACATCAAGAATCACAAACACGGAAATAGCCACAAAGGTAATACTAGGAACATTGTCAGGTTTTAAGGATTGGCGAGAACATAGCAGGTGGAAAATATCATGGAAGTTAGTGCCATGGGATTGGGAATAAGAAGGATGTTCTTTAACAATAGAGTCAGTAACCGAAAGATGAAATAATTAAAAAAAAAAATACAGAGAGGTGAAGTTATTGTTAATATTAGGACCGTGAATGATGGGCAAAGTTAGCTGAAAATGAATAGCAGAAATTACCGCACGAAAAGTTTTCAATGACTGGCTGACTATGTCAGAATGAGTGGCATTGAAAATAAAACTGGCGCCACTTAGCGTTAAGTTAACAGGCTGAAATGATTTGGTTGTAGACCTGAAAAGGAATGACATATCAATAGAAACATTTGTGGCAAACAGCCAAACTTAATTTGTCTTGTGTAAGAAAGAGATACTCAAACTCAGAAATTATTTATCACTACGTCAATAGAAGGATTACCACAAAAGAAGTTTAATTCACAATTATTAACTTGCGCATCAAAAATGGGAAAACTATGAGACATAAAGCGACTCCATGCGGTCTACAAGCAGACATAGATTTAGAAGTAACAGGTGCAAAATATTTTTACGTCTAAACTGACAATTAAGTAATCACTAAGAGACAACAACAAATATCTATCGAGATTTGGAACCAAAAATGGAAATGTGAAAAAAATGGTAACGATCAAAAATACATTAAAAAGAACATTAACAATTACATTAAGAGAAGAGTTTAAAACAATGTAAAGATTTTCCAACGAGGCAGGTTTAATCATACAAAGAGGTAAGGTGATAAGATGTTGAATACTTCTCAGAACAGAAACAAACACATTTACACATTTGGATGCAAAGGAGTTGAACTTTAATAGCAATGCACACTAACTTCGAGATCAATTTTCAGGTTAAACAATTCATGCCTTTAACTGTCCAATGTCTCACTAACACGCAATAACATGGTATTTAGTTCTACGCAGAAACCAACTGCAATCATATTAGCCAAAATATTTTCAGAAGTTTAATTGAATTTTGAGAAAAAAATTATAATGTTCTATATAATTGAAAGCCAACTTTTAATGAATATAGTACTATTCAGCACATGGTCTTGGAGGTTTTTGATTAGAATTGTGTGATTTGTCACATTAGTGGTTCTTTTAAGTTTTCTAAATAACCACTGTTCAGGGTTCCAAAAACAGTTTTGAGTACCTTTCCACCTATATTTAAGATTGCTGTTCTATGGCATTTACTGTCCAATGGCAACAAAGAAGTGAAAGTAGAAGACTCTGTTCTGAAGGGTAAAAGTGATTGTTCGAGTTGCTGAATTGCAAGATTGCAGTTTTGATCAAAAGACGTGTTCATAGGTGAATGAGTAAATGTCTTGTCATGAATCAAAAGCACTGTTTTTGACATGTTCTCCAATTCGAAACACTCATCTTGTAATTCCACAAGGTCAAAGTCTAAGACAATAAACAAAATATCGCCCTCCTTTTCAAAAATAAAACCTGTTTTAAGCTGGTTTACCTTCACTGCAAAACACTTGCACATAGTGGCAATGGCAGCCAGAGAAATAGACATGGTGACTCCCGCATACATTCATTCGCAATTATAGTAAAATTACAAACAAAATGTTTCTCTACAAACATAAATGCTGATATCAACAAAATTGTATAAAGTGACAACATCCTCTATACTACATTTACACAAGAAGATACCCAAAATGCAAATAAACTCTCAAGACAAGGAATTATAACATACAACAAAATAAATTCAATAGCTTGATTCTAGTACCATGGCGTTTATTGAACAAAAGGATAATATACCTATGAGCGCAGTATACAATAGACCCCATAAGGACTAGGACATGTGGTTGATCAAGCCAGGCCCAAAATCGGGTCAGGGCCCCCAAAAATCAAGAGTTCGCATAGACCAACTAAGCTAAACAAAAGCTCAGGGCTAAATATGTATGTAGTGTGCATCTGCAGCTCCAACCACTATAAATGAAGATAAAACATCATATTTCCTCATTATGAATTAAATCTTTTTAAGTGTGAAATATGAGAACTTGTAACATACTTTCTTGTACTAGGTTCTACAAGACCTGCAGTAACAGGAGTAAGATAATATTGTATTTGTAATGGGCTGGTCCATTTATACGAGAGCTTAGACTTTCTATTGTCAGCATCTTTAATAGTAGGATGTGCCTTAAACAAAAGTAGGCCACCCAGTTTGAAAGGATTATCAACCCTGTTTCGGTTGTATTTAACACTACCTAATGGCGAGACCGTTTTGTATTCGTCAAGGCAGCTCCCTAGATTTCCTTAATATCTTTCGGGTCATCAGGATGAAGGTCATTAAGTTCCAAATATTTGAACAATGTTATTTGGTGTGTACATGCACTCTAAATTCGAATCAGTGGAAACCAGTGGAAACCCACTGATTCGCAGTGAAATACAACTACTCGAATCAGTGAAAATGGATCCGCTAAGAATCAGTGGAAAACCACCGATTGTTTAAGTGAAAAATTTTCACTGTTTGAATTAGTGACGTGAAACAATTTCACTGGTTGAATAAGTGACGGCCGACTGCAGTGACAAAGTAAATATGATTTTTATTGAATTTAGCCAAATAACTACATGAACCAAACATACTTACGATATTTTACTATTTATATTGCGCAATTTACAGAAACTTAAAAAAGTAAAAATATTTCCGGAGGGGCTGGGATTAAACTAACACACCATTTTCACTTACTATTTTTTTTTGGCCGTCGTAGTTATCGTTTTTGTTGTAGTTGTATTGAAGAGACGTTGTCGAGCTTAAGTGAGACCGATTTGTAGAAAAATTCTCGATACAACAAGCGAACTGAAAATCTGCTGTGGAGGGGCCACCATACCCCTGAGCTACGGAGGCAGGGTGCTATTTGCGCTGTCAGGATAAGCTAAAATAGAAAAGGTAAATTATATCTATTATAGTTCTTATCGAAATCGTGAAGATTTAAATTGTATGCCCTTACTTTTTGTTTTTGATTTGATTGATACCATTACGAATGATAAAGCAACTCACTTCGCCATATTGTATGCAATTTAAACCTTCAAACAGAGCACTATGATAATAACATGAAAACGAAATGAATAACGTAAAGACGGAATGAAAGGCTGAATTTTCATATTATCTCGTACAATGGTGCTTTGTAAGATGTAACACAGTTTAGAAAGTATTTTGTATTGGTTTTATTAGTTTTTTCGTTGTTATTTCACCTGATACACGTTGTTTAACGGCCATTTTTACACTCGTTTAACTGATTGATCAGTCAAAAAACAAACCACTGAAAAACAGTGAAAAAAATGACATGAATCAGTGGAAAATGTCACTGAAACAATAAGTGAAGGAAATCTGTAATTTTTCACTCAGTTAAACACTGAAGTGACTGTTGAATCAGCCAGATACTATTGACTGACTGGAACAGAGAAATTCTCACTGATTCAGATTTATGGCGTGGACATAAGGCTAAAAGTTGTAGCTTTGCGTGACTCGTGCCGGGCATAATTAAATGCCATTTGTAGCCATGAAATGTTCCTACCCCAGTCGTTATGCTCCTTCGCATGAAACACAATGAGTGCAGAACGGAGATTACGATGAAACCTTTCTGTATGAGAGGGAGGGGAAAGTACGGTGGTAAGATTATATGGCGAATCTCGTTCACAAAGCACACATGCTTGAAAAATCGAGGGAGGATAGTCCGGCGATGAGGTTGTATGGCGAACCCCATTCACAAAGCTCACATGCTTGAAAAGTCGAGAAACAAACTGAGAACCATTATCAGAGACAATAGTTGAAGGAATCCCGAAATTCTGAAATATGCGAGATTCTAAAGCCTTTATAGTTGAAACTGGGTCAGCTTTTCTAAGCGAGATGAGCCAAACAAATTTACGCGACCCCCCTTTATCTAGATCGCTACAGCGCCGGTTGGCCAGCAAGTTTCTGGTCCGAACCCCGGCAGGCAGTTGATATGTGTGATTTTTACACTTACATTTGGGTTTGTTGTAGGCCGTCACCTGACTAGCTTCCCGACGCGGAATGAGGAAACCAATAATTAACCATAAAGGAATAAAGATAATACAACTTTATTAATAAGAAATTCGCTAAGACCTGTTCCTCCCAACGTCTTGAGCAAGTCGTTTCCTGTGGTATTCGTAAGCATCTTTCATAAAGGCGGTTCACGATAAAATGGGCACTTTTGAAATCAACCTTAGAAAAAGGCACTGCCCCTGCCTGAATATATTTTAACGGGCGCATTGAGTGACATGCGCCTAGTAAAGTTGGTAACAAACGATGGAAAGTAGTTCCAGGCCTTAACGTCGAATAAAAAGCGTTAGGTAACCGTTTGCGATAACTTACATTATTTATTTCACTTTTGTGTTTTCGTTAATACATCGAAGTGTTAAAAATGAGCAGCTTTGTTAAATATCAACTTTTCTAATAATTTCATAGTTTTACTTTGACCGATGCATGAATAAATTGATGAGGCCCATAACAATGTTAATTTTACACGAAGCGGAAGAAGACACTACATGTTTGCAATAAGATGCTAAACAGGTCTGTCAAAAGTGCTCATTTTACCGTGAACAGCCTATACCTACGATGTAGATAATGTACTCAATTTTAAGAAAATTCCCTTTTTAGGGGCCATGGTTGACGTAGCGGCTGGAACGTTCGCCTCCCACCAGTAGGAACCGGGTTCGGTTCCCTGCGGGGTCACTACGGTATTTTCGCATGTGGGCATCGCGACTCTGACAGCGAGTTTCTCAGTGCTCTCCCGTTTCCTCCATCCTTGAATACGAGCGCCGCTCCATATAGGCTGCTCACGGCAAAGCGAGCACTTTTGAGGCCCTAGTTACTGTTTCATTTCTGTCTTTTATTTTATTATTTAGCAACCTTTTTAAATAAATATTGTTATGTTAGTAATAAACACAATGTGCATATTCCAGCGCACTCGGAATTTAACGACTAAAATTAAAATAAAATATATTTATTGACTATTATTCGAAACGAGAGGGGCTTTCAAAGGAGCTCACTTTACCGTGAATAGCTTCTAGCGAAAGCGACGCGAGGTGCAAGAACTTTTGCGATGTCCATCCCTTCCAAACTAACTAGTTAATTCCACCCTTCCCAAAACGCAATCACTAGGGCCACCTGTTTTTCACGAAAAGATTTACGTGGAGACTAGATATCAATATCCTATGTGTACACTTGCAGTCTTCATTTGGCTATTGGCCGCTTGTTTTTGTGTGAAGAATGACTGCTACGTGAGTGTGCCGATCGGAATTAAGTTTCTCCGATTCTGACCGTCTGTGATTCGCGGGCAGACCTATAACACGCGTAACAATTCAAATGATCTGGAATCAAGTGTTTTGAAACACAGCTTGTCCTGAAATCTTTCCGTGGAAAACAGATGCCCCTAGCAATCACCTTTCCAAGAATATGGTCTGCTTTCGAGAGTCCGCGCCTGGAACCTAACATTTTATTGATAAATCATTTTACATTTTAGAAATAAACATGTTCAAATACACGAACTGCGAAATATTTAACTTACAGGTACATAAGCTCTAAATATTTAAGTACTTATTATTAAAACTAAACAATTCTCTGCGGCCGCAACTTTTGTACACACCTAAGAACGGCCCTTCTGTTTTCCCATGCGTCGGTTTGATTTTAGAGACGCATTTGACGTTGAAAATTTCGCCGCTCGCCGCAGCTAACATGAAATGACGAACTCAGGGAGTTGAACTTCTGTCGTGGCCATATACTAAAGATGAGGTAGACCGATCTCGCTAGCTGCGCACAACCAGTCTCTCCGTTCCCCAACGTTGCACTGCTTCTCTGCCAAAACGTCTATTGGAAACGGCGTGGGTTGACAGGTGCGTTCATCAGTGTAAATCATGGGACTTTGTCAGTTGTGTTCCTTTGGCGTGGGTCAATGTTGGGCACGTGCGCAGAGGACGAATAATCGGTCTACTTTATCTTTAATATTTGATTGTAACTATGAAGCCAACCAACCGTAAGTCTAGTTCATTGCCTCTTTTTTTTTTTAACTGGTAAAGTAGTTTCCTGACTGCCAAAAAAAGAAAGAAAGAAAGGAGACGGGACGAACAGCAACTGACGCCCTTGTTGCCGGGCCTGCAGTAGCCAGCGCTGGCGGGCGCTGTATGAGCAATACTGACCTCTCTGCAGCTGTAATTGAAACAGGTCCGCCGAGCCGCGCGCGGAGGACGGAAAACGCCGGCAATAAGTCAAACGCACGCATATTAATTCCCCCAGGTTTAATAAAAGGCGATCGGCGAGGCGCGGCGAGGGGCGAAGGGGTTGGCAAGTTGGACGGTGTCCTGGGAATGCCCGGGCACAAATGAAGTGATACATACCAGATGACGCTGGGGGAAGGGCTTCGCGGGGGGGCCCGGGGTGGTTTGGACTGATTGGTTTTTTCATTTCGACGTTGGTCGGGAGTGGGGGGGGGGGTGGGGCGCGCCCAGGGATACTTGATCAGTAGCCACTGCTTGCGTCTAGCGAAATTCTGCGCTCACATATCGAAAGTCTCCTTAGAGAGTTGTGGTCTTTTTTTAAACAAACCTGTATGACGTGTTCGGTTGTTTCCTAAAAATATCATGTGTCACAAGCGTTTCATAATTCTGTGAACATAAAAGTAGCTTATTTTGGGTTATAAACTAAAACTATTGAACTTCTTTATAACGTATCTATCAATTGTAATACAAGAATGATTATGGGAAGTCGAGCGCAACGGGATCCAGGATCGGAGCCCCAGACGGCCGACCACAATGTTATGACGTCACCCGGCCACCATGTTGGATCTGGGTAACCTGGCCCTTGGCCACACGTCTGTGACCTTGACCGCGTGGCCGTAACCCTGGATGTCCTCGAAACCTAAAAATTCCCAGAAATTGTAAAAATTTAACAAATTAAAAATTGTAAAAATAATAACTTCACCCTCCCCCGCTCAACCGAACCAACACCTCCTCAACCACCCACCCGACCCTATCATAAAAAAATTTTTTTTTAAAAAATCGCAAAAATAGAAATAAAAATTAATTATAAAAATCGAGGAAAATATAATGATACCCATCTCCCAGCTTAACCCCAGCACATTAACCAACCCCCGCACCCCTCATCAACATACTCTTAATCATAAAAATCTAGCAAAACTGAAAATAGATTTTTTAAAATTCTAAAAATCGACGTAATATAATATTACCTCACCCTTCCTACCCGCTACCCCTCCACAACAACCATTCACCCGTCATACCCCTCACCTTAACCCTCACAATCCTAACAAATATAAAAAAATCCGCAAAAAAATCGAAAAAATGCTAAAAATTGAGGTCTCGACCACACCATCCCAACCAATCACCTACCCACTCCCAATCATGAAAAATCTATAAAAATCGCAAAATATCGAAAACTAATCTTAAAAATTCTAGGAAAAAATTACATTAATGACTCCGACCACCATGTTGATTGCTGTCGACCTTGATCTTAACTATGATGACCTTCATCTTAAAAATTCCAAAGGGTAATACTGACCAACCTTATTAGCCAATGGCTGAAACCACCCAAGACTGACTCAACCCACGACTGAATCAACCCAAAACTGAATCCACCCAAGACTGCTTCTACCCTAGACTGCCTGCTGCCGAGACTAAATCCTTCCAAACTTAGTATAACATTGGTCAGGGTCATCCATCTGTACCACCAGACGAAGACAGACAATCTCAAAAAGAGCCTCTTAATAAGAATACCGTAGCGAACCTCTTCGCACAAAACATGACAAAATTTTCGCATAGCTTCGCAAATATTCACAAAACATTTCAACCAGAGCTGACCATATACCAAAGAACCGTGCTAAACAACCAGACCAACCAACCAGTTGTGAAACATTTCTCAAAAATATTCCTCAGTTCATTCGTTCGCTATATAGAACTCAGCCGATTTAAAACAACTCGATTAAAACATAATACTTCAGATCCTACCATAGCCCTCCTCCTGCACATGCTCGCATAAATGTTTCCTAAAACAGATTCTCGTAATCGAGTGTACACACCACTCGAGATTGACTCCTGCTGAGAGTGACTTCTGCCGAGATGATAATGATTTACTTGTTAAATAACAACTAACCTCTAAGTCAATAATATAAAATTAATTTATATTTGCAGATAATACATCACGTTCATTGAATGTCGTTTTGGGTATCAACCATTTGTCTTATGGCGCATGGCCTAAGCTGTTTGACAAGCTATTGACAGACGAATTCTCGAACCGAACGAACTGATAAAGGATAACTCACCAGCGATACCGCACACTCGCGAGCCTGCCCATGACCGTCGATGTAGCACTCAAACTGGTAGGGACTCGGACCGACAACACAGTGGCCAACACCTGTGATGTCCAGAATCATGTCTCCGAACTTGACTGTTTCAATCAGTCAACAGTACATCACTGATTCAACATTTACTTCAGTGAATTTAACTGATGAACCAGTGAAAAAATGCCAGATTTCCTACGCTTATTTTCCACTGATTCATCAGTCATTTTTTTCACTGTTTTTCAGTGGTTTATTTTTTACTTATAGATCGGTTAAACAGCGTGTAAAAATGGCTGACAAACAACGTGTAAAAATGTCCGTTAAAAACGTGTATCAAGTCAAATAACGTATAAACTATTAAAACCAATACAAAATACTTTCTAAAATGTGTTTCGTCTTTCAAAACACAATTTCATAAGGTAACATGAACATTCAGTCTTTCATTCCGTTTTTGCATCTTTCATTTCGTTTTCATGTAATCATCACAGCACTCTGTTTGAAGGTTTAAACTACATATAATGTAATGTGGTGAAGAGAGTGCACTTATAATATATACTAATCTTTTTAACTACCTTAACATTACCAATCATACTAAAAACGAAAAGAAAAGGCATAGAATTTAAAACTTCACATTTTCGATGAGAATTACAAGGCAAGTATTTTCTTCGAAGTTGTCATAGTCAATAGCCTCCCAGCCAATGGGATACGAGTTCAAACGGGGCTCCATTCCGAAGCGAGTAGTAACAGTTTTACATTTGTGTCAGTCACGTCTAGGTCAGTTCAACACGTCTAGTATCCTCGTTAATACCTCGCGTATTGTCTTTGCCAAAAGTCCTTTTGCCATGGAAATACATGAATGGGTTGATACTGTTTCAAATGTAACAGACTATCAAATTGAAGGCTATCCTACTCGGTGGGCACCAGAACGGTCTGTTTTTAATACTTGTGTCTTCTGGACCGTGTGAAGCGATACTGCATCGCACCAACGGCCAGTCAACTTTAGTCACCGCAGACCAGGAAAGGATCAACGTTACCAGCTAAAAAACCTTCCGACAACTTGAAACTGGTAAGAATTCTAAATCTACCTGTAGAAATAGACAACCAAAAAATTCAGATGAAATTAGCGAAGAATGGTCGTATGGAATAAAAAATACAAATTCAAAATCAAAACGGGAGTACGCATAGCAAAGATGGAAATAATAAAGGACATTCTATCTTACGTTTCATTTGACAGCTTTCGGGCTGTAATGATATATCCCGGACAACCACGAACGTGCAGTTACTGCAGTCTCCTACTTATGAACGAATTGCGTGTCCTAGTTTGCAAGAGGACGCACATGCAATACGATGCGGTGGGATGTATAGGACAACGGAAAATCTCGCAGCTGACAAGCCTACACTGTCCACCCCTGACCAGCACTCTCCACGAGCAGATTATCCTCCACTACGCACACGCGAGCAGCAAGGTCCAGTACAAACACCTGTTGGTAACTCATTTTCAGAGCATGCGGTCGTCATGTCAACCTCAACACCTTAGTGGCCACGCCACGCCAGATACGCAGTGTAGCGGCCAGGAAGGGCGCTCACGAAAATGACCACCTAACCTACGATGGGGTATGGAGTGAGAAAGTTTTATAAACACACGTCACTGACCTACTGGGCGAGGCGTATAAAACAGCCATGAACGCCACCCCCCCCCCCCCACCATCCAGTGACTTGACAACGCAAGATGTATCATGGCGGCAGTTGCCGGAGCTAGCAACGAGAGCCTAGAGGAGCTCTGGGTCCACTCTTTGTGTTAATTGGTGAGCGTAACTCGAACTAGCAGTTAGGGCGTAACGTAATCCTTCGAGACCCTGTTGTCCCCTTAAGCGCTGATTAATATTAACTCTCAAGGTTAGGCACTTTGAGAATATTGAGAATAAAATGGCTTTGAGCCGCCTGAGAGTAAACGTTAACTGTATACTTATTTATTTAATCAGTTATTGTAACGTGCTGTACCAATTTACATATATTATATATATACACGTCTAATGTTCAATAAAGTAGTTGTGTTATGAACTTGCTGAACCAGCTACGTCCCTGAATAAGTACGTCTACCCTGTCCTAGTCTTGATAACAGATTGATTGTGATATTATTGGTTCAGTGGTCAGAACAGGAGTTAGGAAAGGGGAGACGCTATACTGGTGGAGCCCCTAACGTCCCACCTCGCGCCTAGGCGAGTTAGCTTAATATTTTCTTTGACATTTTCCCTTGCGCAGCGCGTAGAATACTGTTCGCAGCGAGAAAGACACGCGTATTCTGTATTTTTGCTTTACTCACAGTTGTTCACATCAACTAGTAACTTTAGAACATGTAAGCGCCACTCATTGTTCTATTGTAGATATTCATATTTCCATTGCTTCTTTTCAACCCACCCAGCTGTTAAAACTCGCACGCGCAGTAAGCGTCAGGATAGGATAGGTCAGTTCGGAACGCGCGTGCGTCAGCTGCCTACGTAGCACGCCTTGCCAGGCCAGCTTTTGTCAACCTCCCATTCCCTAAAAACCACGGCCGTGAGTGTAATTGAGTAAAAAAATATCAGAAACTACTCACGATTAAGCAACAAATCGGTGAATTGTAGAACGGAGATCTTACACCTATGAAATTGGGGTTGGTAACATCATCCCCCCATCATCATGAAAATCGTGGTTGCCAGCCTGTTTTGCACAAAAATACGAACAGTATGCTGTAAGCGACAAAAAAAGGTCGTCTTGTCGGAATACTCGCAGGTGAACCTCTTTCGCGAAATCCATTCGCTGGCCACTCCACCTTCACGGTGCTCAAGAGTGGTCAGGCGGTCAGGCGCCAGCCTTCGAGATACCAAGTTCAATACCAAACCATTCCAATTATCTAATGATTCAGTGCTATTTTTCGTGTGACTAGTGAGGCGGACAGGCTCTGTTTTGTTGAAATAGCAATGTTTAAATTAGTGGCAAATCAGATCACGTTGTTTCTTGTTTGGGTTAGTGTGTGTGTGTGCGTGTTTGGGTTAGTGTGTGTGCGTGTTGTGTCGATGTGTCTATATATGTATATAACAGATTAGAAGAAAGAATTCGCATATTAGAAACATATTTGTGTTTCTAAAAATGGTTTTGTGCCTCTTTCATTTATGCTTGTTATGCACAGCGGGGGTAAAAATTAAACAGAGCAGAGCTACCGAAATCGTTTAGCCAATTGTGTACTATTTGTAAAATGTTGTTAATAAAATACAACTTTTCCTCTTTCTCGGTCACTCACTACTTCTCATTACTACTGCAAAGAAAACGTTTTCTTCCCACTTTGTTGTTGTTATAATAAATAAACTTGTCTGTTATTTGTAATGTCGTAAGATATAAGACGTTTTATTTCACTAACATCCAGAGCCATAATGTATTGCTTCATACGAAATACATGTAAATGCCATATATCAGGTACCACAATTCCAAAAAGAAATATCAATATCAAACAATATAGTAATATCGTTCCGTAATTTTAATTCAAAGTACATATTTCAATATTTGACATTACCTTCAAAAACACTAATCATGGAGAATATAATTTTAACATATGACTAAGGGGAATTTTTCTTACAGAAAAACCAATTTTTTTCAGGGTATGGTATTAATTACATTTCTAAGTAGGCGACCTAATAAAAATGCTTTAAAATGTAAAATTTTTATTTCTTGTGTTTTTTTTTCTTTCTTTCTTCCCCCCTTGTGTCTCTTAGTATGTGCGGTGGCTCCCGTACGAATGCTTATTCGATTGTCTGCCAATTCCGGTAACAAGCATTCTGTATAAAATATATGCAGCTGGGAAACATATTTTCTCTCCAGAATTTGCCGTCTCTCAGTTCTCTGATTATTTCTATGCCACTATCGCAATATATTACTAAATCAAAGAAGTCCCTGTGTGCAATGTGGAGCTGCCCCTGTATTTGATACCGATATTTGCGCGATTTTTATAACTGTAGTTTCCCATTCTTTTCTTCAATAAAGAGTTTCTTAGACTTTGCTGCTTAGTGAATAGGCAAACATCCTATAGAAGGCAAGCACTTCACCTCTACAATGCCATATTTTTCTAAAACGCCATCTGGACTGGCTCCCAGGTACGGCACCTCAAGATGAAAAAAAGACCACACGGCTGTACAGTTACCTGCACTTCCTTCTCGTAGGCGGACATGGCTCTTTTTTCATGAACTCGCCCGTAAATTACAGCTGTTGAATAAAAGTCTCACCTCAATCACCCTCGCCGGCTCTCAAGACCTCACTGTTAAGAGCCGGCCAAATCTCTTCTCTCACTCATGCACTTTTTCTGCTTACACAACAGAAACATCTGATGCATAACATATGAGAATATGATAACATTTTTCATTTGCGAAATATCGAGCGAGGTGGCACATTGGTTAAACGCTGGACTCGCGATCGTGAGAACCCGGGTCACATAACCGGTCCGGCAATCCTGATTTTGGTTTTACATGGTTTCCTGAAATCACTCCAAGCTAATGCTGGGAGCTCCTAACAAAAGGCTACATGGGCATTTGCTTATCTAATTCTCTGATTTGTGTTGCGCCGATGAATAGCAAATATCTATGATAATAATTTTCCATTAGCAAAATATGCATTATTAGTGTTACAGGCCATGTCATGTGGACTACCCCCACCTTTAGAAGAGAAAGGTTAATTTACGCGATAGTGAAATCGTACAGCCACTCGACTTTCCTGATGTCTTTATCATTGAATGAAAGTGTATGTAGACACAGATTCGATTCATTGTTTTTTTTTCTCTGTGGTAGAAATGGTCGTATCCGTTGTATTTTGTTATACTATTATTTTAACAATGTTTGTAAACTAAGGCATTATTATATACCGCATTTCACAATTGTGATTTGATTCGAAAACAAAAGGAAATGTATGCTGTGATATACGCAAACTGTTTATCCTCATTAGCAACTATTTTCTTTACATACTCTAATTTATCACACATTTTCTGATTTGAAATGTGTTTTTTAGGCCAAAGTTTTTTAATTTTCTCGTTTTGTATACTGACTATGTAGACAAAATAAAAAAGTTCAGTTACTCTAGACGATTTATAAAACTTACTTTTGTCTCCTAATTGACATTCAGCACAGTAATAAAAACAACATATTCATTAATTTGTTAACATGTATTTAAATGTCTGTGTGAACAGTTTTATGAAACCGCAGGTGGCATACCATTAGGCACTTTGGTCTCTACCCACCACACCTCACCATCCCCCCCCTCTCACGAACGTTCTCTGCGAACCCACGTAGTTCCGCGACGAGCCACATTGATGAGGAGTGCGCCACTTCTCTGGAACTATTTGCCAATAATTAAATTGTCAGTCCTGTTCCCATTATATGTTATATGAGCTCGATGATGTTATGTGTTATGAAATGTACAAGATTTTTCCTATGTTGCTGTAGCTTTGTTTCTTTGTTTCGTGCCGCTACTTCTAGAAAAGGGAAAAAAATCTACAATTCAATGGGTATGGAAATATCGAATTTTGACGAATTCTCGACAAAATTTAAAAATAATGCCTGAAGTACAACAAAGAACATCGTTTCACAGTTTACAGAAAACATAAATTCATGATAAAACATGTACTCAATTCATGTTTAAGTCGACAAAAAAATTGGCATAATTTTTTTAAACCATAAAAAAATTAGTTTAATAGTTGATAAATACAATTTTTAACCTTCAACTATCAAGTTATTGTGAATTTAATCAAGCTAATGAGCATAAACCTTTAACTACGAGAAAAATATTTAAGGAAACTTACCCCTTAACATTGTTGTTGTACAAGCCGAGAAACCTCCTACTTTTTTTTTTGCTGAATGTCAGGTGAAAACATCAATGAATTTCTCGAATCTTTCAACGAAATATCAGACATTAACCAGTGGTCCAAGCTAGAAAGGTGTCGTCGTGTAAGATTATATCCTTTAAGATCTGCAAAACACACTCTCGGCAATTTGTCCCGCAAGCACCAGGAACCTTTCACGTGGCAGCAAATGTGCGATTTACTCATCGAAACATTCACCACCACGGCGGATACTGAGTGCCTTCAGCAGTTGCTTTATACTAAGAAACAAGCCGTCGGGGAGGACACAACACAACATGCCCAAACTATGCAATTTTACCGACACAAATCCCATGCCCGCATGACAGACGCCGACTTCATTTCTGTTTTATCCCTTCTGTCGCAGACAAACTGGTCGGACTACCGAACGTCAATTTACACGATATGTTAGCGAATTTGCGGCGCATTGATATAGGTATCCATCGTTATGGTGAGTCACTCACTCAGTCCCATACACACCCAGATTCTGAGTACCTACAAGTGGAGATAAGCAAATTAAAACAGAAGATCGCGCAGCTAACATTGAACAACCAGCACACAACACCCAATCAAAACACAGACCCGGGACACACACCCCGCAATGATGGCTTCCTACCCCACCCACACCGAGCACAGTATTTCCCAACACGTGGATACTCCAACTCTCATATCTACTGAAGAAACTACCCTCGCCATGTCCAGCAAATGTTGCTCCCACAGCCACACCCACTATTTTCCTATCAGTACTGTGGTCAACGCTACAACAACAGGGGCAGAACAAACTTCCGTGGCCATGAATATGCCTGTCTCTCAACCCCCACCACCAAGACTCCTATACATCCCAGTACACAGCCAACAACCACTACAACAACCGGGGCGTACTAACCGCAATACACCGGCAGGCCCACAGACGGCAAAAAACTACAATACGAGGGGGTAGAGCAGCACGAAAGCCCCATGGACCCCAACATCCGAGTTAGAGACCAGAGTCGTGCATTTTTCAACAAAGTCGTCCCTACCTGGTGATACGCATACATTACGAAATTTAACGTCTACAGTGACCTACCACCATGTAGTGTTTCAACCCCCAGCTCCATTATTGAGAACAATGCTATTATCAACAAAAGTCAGCATTCTCGCCTCACCTCACACATTACACCACACACAGCATCTGCGAGCACACATAGGTCAGTTAAACTTCGGTCACGTGAATTGTCAACGCAAGCACCAGCGCATACGCAGCTGGTCCCAAACAAGAATTGCATGCACATCAACTTCCCCTCCCTCCTCCGCCTACAGCCAACTCTCAGCATTGCCACACCACCTCCACCGTGTGCCCCTGATTGCAGCATTACTAGACTGTAGCAAATTACCACCACACAGCGAACTGTAGCAGGCCCATGCAGTCTCGCCCAAGACATCAACGTACTCTGTTTTTATGTGGGACATAAAATTCGGCAATATAATATTTTCCCGAACCAAAAATTTGAATTTTGTATGGACATTGGAGACTATTTAAAAAGATTTAAGAACACGTTCAGGCTGCCACCAAAGAAGGTTTATCTAGAGCAGCAGAAGCGTAAAAGCTCAGTGGACGATTCTACTTGTTTTCAATACACTCCGGACACAGGCCGCAATTATGGAACCACGTCGCAAGACATACTGAGAGAACCTGCGTCTCGAAGTAAGTTAAATAAACATGTACGCCCCAAATCCAATGTCCTCTGTCTGCAAGCTAATATACGAACATTCCCATTTCTACTAAAGGAAAACAATACCTTGCATTACTTGATGCTGGCTGTTCGCATAGCAGCATAGCTACTACCTTGGTCACTTGATTTTCCCATTTCAAGAACACATTATGCTAATTGCAGCAACTTCTATATTAGAGCCCCTTAAATTTAAAACCATTATTAACCTAGGCATATAAGGGCGCACTTATCCTCAGGAATTTTTAATGGTGGATCATCTTCAACAAGATATTATTTTAGGGGTGGACTTAATTACTAAGTATGATGCCATCCCAATCCTCAAATAGAGCATTATGCTTATACATGGCCACGATGCCTGCGAGCTCATACAAGTAACACTCCATTCTGGATTCTCCCCACAAATTACTACTATAACTGTTGATCACACCTTATATGCCTTG
The DNA here is from genome assembly GCA_029891345.1 of Dryococelus australis. Taxonomy (NCBI): domain Eukaryota; kingdom Metazoa; phylum Arthropoda; class Insecta; order Phasmatodea; family Phasmatidae; genus Dryococelus; species Dryococelus australis. The sequence goes on along the minus strand of CM057000.1, from coordinate 115,400,084 downwards.
GATTCCTTTGAATCACCATATACTACAACATTTCATATCAACCACAAGCTCAGTTCTAAGCAAAAGGATGGTATTATCAACATCATAAATTCTCACAAAGACAGATTCGCAGATTCTTCCTTAGAGCTCACTGAGGCCTGCAATTTTGAAATTATGCTCGACTTAACCACGTACAAGCCAATTTCTACAAAGCCATATTGCATTATTCCTAAAGTTAGAGACTAACTCTTAGTTCAGATTGATGACATGCTCCAAGCCAATATTATAGATCAAGCATAATTTCTCTTTCCATGCCTAGCTTAGTTGTTCAAAAAAAGTGGCTGGTTAAGATTTTTAACTGACTTTCGTAAGTTAAACCAATATCTCACTAGGGTCCAATAACCTTTACAACACATGGAGAACATTTTTACCACCCTGCAAAACTCTCTATATATTACTCTTTTCAGGGTTTTATAGCATACCTGTCAGGCAACAAGACCGCCATAAACTAGCATTTACAATTGACAGTGTAGGTTTATTCCAGTATCAAAGAATGTCAATGGGCCTTTCAACATCCCCTCAGTGCTTTCATATGTTTATAAACACTCTTTTAAGTCCACTCAGATCGACAGCAGCAATTGCTTATATTGATGATATTTTTGTATACTGGGCAATTCTTTTGAAGAACATTTAAACAACATTCATAAAGTTTTGATAGGTTAAGAATGTTTAATATCAAATTAAACACAAAGAAATGTACTTTTGCTGAGCAGACTGTCAAAGTTCTAGGCCATATCATCATCCCCAGTGGCATTTCTACCGACCTCAGTAAAGTTTCCGCCATTCAGCAGATGACATCCCCTACCACCTTGAAACAATTTCGTACGTTCCTTGGCACGACTTCATACCTTCGTAGCTACATTAAAAACTATGCCATCGTAGCACAGCCACTTATCGAATTAACCAAGCATGCGGTATCCTTCAAGTGGCAGGACGACTAGGCTAAAGTGTTCCTTAACTTGAAACTGGCAATTTTACAAGCGGCAGTGTTAAAGAAATTTGACGAGGACAAACCTATCATACTGGCTTGCCATGCAAGCAATGACACAATCAGCAGGGCCTTCCTATAGGAGGAGCCACGTTCCAAACAGGGCACAATCATTGCCTTTGCCTCCAAAAAGCTATCTATCCAGGAATCTTGTTGGAATACCACAGAAAGAGAATTATGGGCGATCAGGTATTTGTGTACTCATTTCCATCAGTACTTATATGGTAGGAAATTTACGATTGCAACTGACCATGCTAGCTTGTGCTACCTATGCTCTATGGCAGAGCACAATATCCGTATTCAAAAATTGACAATAGCACTCAGTGAATATGAATTTGAACCTACCATTGTGCACAGTAAATTAAACACTCTCCATGATGCCCTCAGCAGAATTGTCACTACCCCTCCCATGCTAACATGTACCATTACAGTCAATGCCACACCTTACCAAGTCAAAGAACACATGCTAACATACACTTCCCTTTACACAGCCTTCATGGAAGCCTTCCTGCAGGATACACGTAAAGCTGACGAGATTTGTACCACAGTTGCCAACTACACCAGGCATCATTGGGATGACATCAAACATTATTTCGTGTCCCAATAACAAGAACAAGATCGTGATCGAATCGCCAAAGCACTTGCCAATTAGGATATTTTTCCTATTCACGGTATCTGTAGAATTCTTACCTACTTATATAAGATAAATATTCAAATTGTTAAGCAAGATAGCTCCCCATGTTTAGAAACTACTTGCATTGATCCTCTATTGAAATGTAAAATTCCTATTGTTCTTAAATCAGGCAAACACAACTTTTTCCCAGCATATACACATACCCAAGAATACATAAGAAACGATGACGACTCAATTTTCCAGTTATGTCCACTTGTTGTCAATGCCTATTAAACAGGTGAAATTAGCCTTACTTCATCCTGCACAGGCAGATGACAAGTATCGCAGATTGAGTCGCCGTTATGGCTTAGCGGTGAATGGTGAAATATTTTTCAAATTAAATACACCCTAGGCTATGTCTAAGCCCACTCTTGTACTCAAATTGTATGTTCCAGATATTATTCAAGCTCACCATGACACAATATTTGGGGCCGGGCATTTTCGCATCCTTAAGAAATTATAGAAAATAAAACAGACCTATCATTGGGATACAATGCACACATATGTTAAACAGTATGTCAAATCTTGTCCCCTATGCCAACAAACTAAAACTACTAATGATAAGCCCATGGGTACCTTAACTTCTATACCTCCACAAGCCCTAATATTTATGTGGGCTTTAGATGCCAAGGGTCCCCTGCCTGTCACAGTACATAAGAATAAACACATTCTAGTTATGATGGAGTATATGTCCCATTATGTTGTAGCAAAAACTGTCCCTTCTATTGATGCTGCCACGTGCATTGAATTGATTAAACATGTAATACTCCATTTTGGTTGCCCACAACAAATCTTAACTGATCGAGGCACATGTTTTCAGAATGACTCATTAGTAATCTTATGAAATCCCAAGGCGTAAAGAAATTAACTACTATGGCCTACAACCCTAGATGCAACTGTCTTGTTGAAGCCTCGAACCATGTCATTGGTGACCAAATTACAGTCTCTGGTAATGCCAATCAGGCCAACTGGGATTTGTACCTAGAGTTCATACAATTTAATTACATCACAAGTGTCCATTCCACGACAAAGTTTACTACGTTCTATTTGTTACAATGTATGGAAGCTGCCCTTCCGGCACAGGTAGTCGCCACGTTCTCAGCATTCGCCACGTGCCCTTAATTGGTGTGATAAACTTTTCAAGGACTGTGAAATGGCCATGGTTAATTTACTGCAGGGTTAAGTTAGTCAGAAAACCCAGTTTGACCATACTAATAGAACTAATACCTTAGGTATCAATGATTACGTCTGGAAATGTAATAGGGGCTGCCAGAGGCCTTAGCGCACCAATATCGCGGCCCTTTCAGGGTGACCGATATATTAGGCAATTCTACTGTGCGCATCCAGACCAATAAATCTGTGCCGCCCAGGTTTGTTACAGTATGTACCCGCCATAACAAACCCACCTACATGTGTTAACCTAGTGTGTATGCTAGTGTACTGTCAGTGTTCTATTGTTCGGTGTTTAATATGTGCCATAAATGTGTTAAAGTTCATGTCATTATCCCCTGGGAGTACACAGTGTTTACACGTGGGTCCATTGCATGAGTCGCCACCTGTGCACTCTGCTCATGCTGCGCCTTAAGTCTGCTGACAATAGACATGACTCAGCATGGTGTTCACAGTCAGAGCCAACCAGCACAAGGTGCTCACCAACTTCCTGACTGCCACTACGCCAGGCCACCACTGCAGCTAAGCGGCGAGCAGAGTGGGGATTCCATGCTCGCCAGCTTCATGCTCCCTGCGGCCCCACTACGGCAGCCGCGAGGCACTGCCTCAAACGTCAGTCGCTGTTGGCGACACTGCACCGGTGCGAGGAACACCATGCGCATGTGCAACCCATCGCCATGGCGATGCCAACCACAGCATGAGTTCCAGTCGTGGAATGGGGGCTCTCTGCAGCTTGACATATGGCTAAAGTCATCACCATACTGTCCTTGGTACTATCAGCTGTCCTGGCAGCTCCCGTACCATTTTGTACGCATGCAGGGCTTTATTACGAGCCTGCCACTGTTGACTTTCTCTTCGAATAAACATTTCCTCTAATATACACAATTCTCGCACGTTGCCTGTGTAGTGAAAAATTCCACATCTTGCCAGAACAGTAACATTATACACGATTATTTGGAGGTAATTGAATCTAGTATCTTGAGAGAATTCCTGGACTATGTGGATACCTAGTTCCGCCCCAAAAGAGGTATACAGTTCCTCGGGAAACTGGGTACTTCGTGCTGTGACTTACTGACCACTGAACATTTACGTACATTGCTAGACAATGATGCTATGCTAGATTCCCAGATCACAGCCCTTGCTGATAATCTACATAATAAAATACCATGCTACATATGCCTTCCAAGGTGATTCATGAAACATAGCATAAAATGAAGCATAAGGCAAAAACTCCTTCGCCGCACTGTCAACTGCAATTCAAATGGATTACAAAAGCAACTAGTAACTGTCAGTAAACTGGACAAAATTGTAGCTCAAACTCACTTGCTTACTATTAGTCTTTTGGAGTTGATTAATAATTTATTCTTAGAACACTTGGTACAGTTGTACACCCATGCATGCCAGCTTAACAGATTACCTTTAAATGCTGTAAACAAAAGCCATCTCACTGACGACCTCACGAAACTGAATTCCCAACTTTTCCAACTGCATCTCACCTGGAGTATTCCTCTTTCCGAAATAAAATATTATTCCCATGACTTGGTTGAATGTTCCCTCATGACTTCTCAGATGATTATTAAATTGCAAGTCCCTGTTAAAGGTGTGCACTCAGCATGGCAAGTATACAATATCATTTCAGTCGCTATCATTTCCAGAATCACTACTGTATCATTCACACCCCGTCACCTACTGTTGCCATTGATCCTACTACGGACTCGGTGAAATCTATTTCACATTACCCCTACACCCCCATGGATGTTCTAGCCATCCCAAAACAATCCCTTACTGTTAATAGTGCCAAGTGTGTAAAATCTGCCATTTTACTTGATGATGCCAAATCCAATACTCTCAAGACACGTCTTTCAGTGTCACACATATTTTCCCACACCAGTATATTTTAGGTACTGCAGTGTTGTGCGCAAATGCATCCCTCAATTCACTTATCACCAACCACAACTTGGGCAGTGTGGAACTTCATGTTCCATGTATTTGTCACGTTGCCACCGATCAGGAAACTATTATCGAGACCACATGTCTATGTGATGTTCGTGTGCCGTGGTACCACATGTCTATGTGATGTTCCCGTCCACTGTCTAAATGAACAGTCATTCCACCTCCAACAGCTGTAATTGACTGCTGGAATCCAATTTTCTAACATTACATGTGCACTGGATACTAACTGGCATTTGAATTTAACAGACTTTCCAGTGTTGCAAAATTTTGATGCAAACCACTACAAGCTAGTCTTACGTAAAGATAAACTTTTCTTTTTGGACCCCACTCACTTTGATTATGTCTCTATGGCTATTCTGTTAGTACTTGTTTTTGCTGTCATTACATTGTATGTGAAACTGGTAAAGGTATCTATACTTTTAACATGTATTGACATGCCTCCCTAAGAGCTGCAGTCATGCTTATGCGGTTTACAAGATAGTGTTCCAACATTTTATTAGTGTAAGTGTCTAAGGTTGCATACGAGTGTATCACTTACACATGGTCTTCCTGGTATTGGTAAGAGGTGTCTAAGATTCAAAGTATGACTAATAGACCACCACAGGCATTACAAACATTACTCCTACTTGTTTACCTTACAACAGTGTTTCTGTGCTGTTACATTCACTTCAGGCCTACAGGCCTATATGTATATAGTTAAGTCATTGATTAAGTATTTTGCTAACTGCCACTACCTTCTAGGTTTATTGTAATATTTTTACGTTTACTTATGTTTACCCTTATAGTATGTTATATAATTTCATTCTCATAGATACAATAAGTAAACCGCACTCAAGACATGCAGTCCACATCGGATGTTATGACTTCAAGCCCACAACAATGGTCCTTTATTTAATAATATTCTAATACACTATTCCAGATGTTCTCTTTAGGTATATTTTAAGTATTGTGTTAGTCTGTGTGCACACATTTGTGTTTTTATTTTTATGCCTCACCTTACCTGACACCTGCAGGTTTATATATATATATATATGTATTCTATCATAAACTTTCTTGTATGTACAGGTTAATAAACATGTACTGTAACCAAATACATATAGGGAATGTAAGTAAACTCTTAGTGTTAAGTATTATAGAATTATTGTTTCCAATTACTATCTACTTGTGTTAATCATTACAAAGCAATTCATTGCCAAGTGTATTTTTATGTATCTTAACATTATGCTGTCATGCATATATTATGGATCACAATTGCCCATACGTGTGTTAATTGTTACTAATCAAATTACTATTTTGTGTGTTTCTGTGTATTTTCACTTTGTCCCTCCATGCATATATATTATAACCACGTAGCTCTTATAAAACCTTTATATATATATAATATATATATAATTCAAATGTGCAAATAGCACTACAGCCAACTATGTGTCCTACCGCGGACACTCTTACTAATGACCAAATGTGCAAACTACCAACTTCTGGAGTGTCGCCTACCTTTCATGCAGGTAGTAACTTCCAGTAGTGTTAATGTTCTCTTGTGTATGTCCACCTTTCAACTAAAGGACTTAACGCTCCCTATTACCTTTGATTTTGACGATTTATTACTGTTACCACCAGCAGGCCAAATCATTTTTATTGTTATTAACCGGCTTGTATTTCCTTTAAGGGACCATATCCTGACACATTGTTGACTGCATTCGCACCATACGTGCACGAACTTCCAAACCTTCTCTACCAATGTCCATCATCTAGCTTTACAGGGTTAATTTATTCTTTATGACATTAAATGTAGTGTTCGACATGCCTCTTTCCTTCCACTGGTCACGCTGCTCAATGTGTTCAGATAAATTAAGCTTACTGTTACCACCTTAATTATGTATCTTATTGCTTATTATTTTATTAAAATTCCAATGCTTACGAATTTAGATTTTCTTACCTTGCCATTTGCGAACATTCCCCCCTTAACTTAATTTCACTATTACTTAATTGTTATTTCATTGTTAGATGAGGTCTCGAATTTAGCCTTACTCCTACGACACTGCTATTGAATATTACTGCGAATACCACAATTTGTTGTGTTCGCCTGGACCTGAGCTCCTCAGCCTATATCTGCATCCAAACCACTACCCTTAGAAGGATCAACTTGGTTACTTTTCTCCACTACTGCGACAGCCAGGAAGGCTGTGTTTTTGTCCTGGGGGGTAGTGTAGTGGCTAGGAAGGGCCGCTCAAGATAATGACCACCTAAACTATGATGGCCACATGAAAAATACCATCTAACCTACAATGAGGTATGGATTGAGAAAGTTTTATAAACGTGCATCGCTGACCTACTGGGCAAGGCATATGAAACGACCATAAATGTCGCGCCTCACCTCCTCCATCCCCCTGTGACTTGACGATGCAAGAGGTACCACTATGTTAGTTGCCGGAGCTAACAACAAGAGCATCACGACACAGAGGCCTAGAGGAACTCTGGGTCTCCTCTCTGTGTAATTGGTGAGCATAACTCGAACTAGCAGTAAGGGCTTAACATAATCCTTTGAAACCCCATTGTCCCCTTATGCGCTTATTATTATTAACTGGCAAGGTTAAATACTTTGAGAATACTGAGACCAAAATGGTACCAAGCCACCTGATAGTAATTGTTAACTGTATACTTATATATTTAATCAGTAATTGTAAAATGTTGTACCAATTTCCATATATTATATATTGTCACGGAAGTCTGGGTGCTCCACCCAGAGGAAACTCAAACTCCGTGGCAGTGACCACAGTTCTCACCAATTGTCATACCAAGCTCTAGATGTTTAGCAGAGTTAAACAGATATTTAGCAGAGTTTAAAAACAAAGGTTTTTCCAATCCTATTGATAATGTAGTTTTTATCCCCAAAATTGTTAGAAATGAACAATTCACAAATATAGTTTTATTTCCTGTTTTGTACTAAATTCATATATATATATATATAATGACCCAAAAAAATTTATACAAAATTTAAAAACACTGGTTAAATACAATTATGCCTGAAAACATGTTACATGTAACTTATTAAATACAATTATGCCTGAAAACAGGCTCAAAAAATACAAAGGGTGCCAATAGAGGCACATGAGTATAAAAACATTCAAATGTACCACTTTTCCCAAAAAGATTTATAAAAATTGAGTACAAAATCATTAACAGAAATTGTAATATTACTTAACTTTCATATAAATGCCCAAACTTGTGTTTTGCCCTGTATTAAATTTTTTCAATATACCCATTCAAAATGGGAACGCTGTGGTAGCGCTCCATATATCTAAATGCTGCTGCTATGTGCTAGGACCTTATCACCAGATGTACTTCTGGGCCCCACCAAGCCCCCACTTCCCGGTGATAAACAACTGCCACTTCCAGGCGATAAACAACTTCCGATTACAACCAAGCTCAATGTACTATCACAACTGATATTAACATCCTGTTACATGCAACACACACAAGTGTAAACAAGTTGGCCTACATAAACATTTGATCCACCAACTTAACAAAAATCACATTGAGAGGAAAAGAAAAAAAGGGGGGGGGATGAATTGAACTCTTCTTGCATGTTTTTGGTCAATCTAATGTTATTTATTTATATTACTGTATACCATGTTGTACATTTCCCTAAGGAAGCTCAATAAATTTCGCCGTTTATTTTAATAATAGGAATTTTGAAGTGTGCACTTTTTGAATATCTAATGTGATGTCCTTGATGTGTATTTATATCACTCTGTATATTAAATAGCATAAAATAAATGTTCAAATATTCCCCCCTCAATACACCCCCCTTTTTAATATAAAGGAAAGGAATAAAAAACACGAAAAAACACAGCAGTACACTTAACACGTACAAAACATTTATCTGCAAAATAAAAAATACGAAAACATAATCACCGAAACTGATCACCTAGGTCCATCTTCATCTTCTTACGTGAATACATAGATGCATTACCAAACACACTAATTACAGCAGTATTGTCTACCTTTGCCCTCATGAACTGGAAAAGTCTTAAAACAGATTATCCTGTTTGGATGAATCTCACTAATATCGTTTAGTGCAGGCTCCTTCTCGACATGATACCTTCTGAAGAAACACATTTCCAACAAACCATTGCTAGCTTTAGCAGTTATTCCTTGAAGACCAAAGTGGTACAGAAAAGGCAACAAAAATAACTCTCTCCTGTATAAAGGATCTTAACTGTCTACGACCTATCATCATTATTGACTTCCATAGTAAAATACACAATGTTATGATAAACCTTCCTTGGGTAATAACCAGAAGAAAGAATTCGCCTCTGTTTCATGTCAGGATGAAATATCCAAAAACACATAATCAATACTGTTAATAATAGTAAAAATTGTATAATATACAAAAATTTATTAAACTATTAATACAACACAGATAAATACCTCAAAACAAGGTAAGAACACAAAAAAAAACAGGAAACAGAAAAGTCCAGGATCAGCCCGCCCCTACTACTATAACCTATTCGCTCGGCATTTAACATGCGAAAAAAAAATTGGCAACGCTCTGAGAAACCCTACATACTCGTACGCCCCAGAAGAAAACATGTTGATATCATAACACACACACACACATTCATATATATATATATATAAAATATATATATATATATATATATATATATATATAAAATTCTGTATAAAATGAATAAAAAATAATCATAGATGTACCTACAAGGATATTAAAATAATATATTGTTATGTAGGTCTACAGGAGTCAGTCGGCAGGAGTAAAATGCATGAATTCGTGCATGCTTGAATACGACGATGTAAAATCGAGTATGTCATATATGACTACTTTTGTACCTTCAACGACTTTCCAAAAAATTACATGGAAAATATTGCTGTTATGTGGCACGACCTTCGGTACAAGTTGTAATGCACGGGGAAATAAGAAGAGTGATTATTGAAGAACCCATCTCATGCGATTCTTAGCTGCTTTAAATGTCCCAGACAATTCGCGCGACGTGATAACATAAACACACCAAGGCCGACAAATGTAGCGTTCTTTCGTCCACTGAGAAACATCATTTGTTGATACTGTCAATGCAGTACATAATATTGTTACAATTTTCTCAAAAGTCAGTGGGCTAAACCTGGTTCGCTAAGAGATGGTGGTCTTAATTAAATAAGTGTTGATTATAAATTTACAAATTTGATTTACAATAACTACAAACAAAATTTTCTCGCTACAACACATTACAATAAATTGATACCACTTGCTGTTTACATGCTTCCGGCCCACTTAACTTGATCATATTTGCACATTATTTCTTGGCGTTTCTGTGTTACTTTCCATTGCATATGCTCTATCACTGAATTCCTCTTTGCTAGTACTTTCAGATGCCGTTGAAATAAATTTATGTTTCCAGGAGAAAAAATCGTGCGTGGTTTAATTATTTCTGTCCATACACGTATTAAATAATAGTCACTTTGTGCCCTTGTAAGTAATTTCATTAAGAGAAAACCCTATTTCGTCATCTGCAACTGTTCCGGAAATTTTGGGGTCCACGTTAGGCGGACTATCCTATATATATATATACACTAACTCACACACACACACACACACACACACACACACACATATATATATATATATATATATATATATATATATATATATATATATATATATATATATATATATATATATATATATATATACAAACACACAGGCGCACGATAGCTTATATTGGTCATTTACATTAGAACTGTATAGTCGTTGAATTTACATATTAAAATTGACTGTATTTGACGGCATAGTATCGATTTTGTACTCCCACATTCTGTACGGATATAACTTGAAGGGTTTGCCAGGCTATATAGGTCGCCGAACGGTGGGCAAAGATTCAGGAAGAAAACGTCTCATTCAAAAACTGTTCCACGCACTTAACATACGTTTAACTATGAATAGTACAAAAAAAATCTTTCCTCCGACGACAAAGTTTTAGTTTCATATTTTCATTTCAAATGCAATTTTTTTCATTAAAATGAAAATGGTTGAAACGGGCGTTTTCATTATCATTTATAGATACGAAGACACCGATGTAGGATATTTACCGCTATCCAGGGATATGCAGCGCTCTTTCCTAGTTATTATTTTACCATTAAATTATAGAGGTGACGCTGAGAATCTCAAGAGACGGGTTGCCAACGTAAACGTATACGTATACTCCAATTCAGTGCCTTGCTCATAGAGGCGACGAAGAACGTGATGAGCGCACAGGAGCCGCCCGTAGACATACCGCGGGTTTAGGTCTCGGACATGTAAAATGTACCTCCATCCAGGAGGAACCCATACAATGACAACCATCCTTCTACTGAAAACGCCGAGCTTGCTGGTCAGTGGGAAACCATTTAGGAACGCCAACGGCCAATCAGCGGTCTCTAGTGGTGGAACACACGTCAACAGAGCCAGCAGTAGAAATGATGGCGTCCGATATGCTCCACGAATTTGTTGTCATGACTACAGCAATGAACTTGTTTTGACGTGAATACGTTTTTAAATTTGCGACCATAGTGGGTGGCATTCCGGAAAATCCGATGATTACAATATCGGGGGTTACAGTTTGGCATTGCAGCTCCGAATCTATCGTCTATATTCAAAATTCAATTACACCCCTTGATTGCCCAAGGATCAAAGAATATGTTACCTTAAGTGAGGACTGTGAAACATCGCGCGCACTTTTGAAGAAAAAAAAAAGGGGGGGTGGGGGTGCGCCAAAGAAGTTTGAGTTCGTTTCGCCGCATAACTTCCGCTTAGTATAACTTTTGACTAGGAGAGAAGCTACGACGCAAGTTTAAGCTTCAATCGACAGCTCTCGTCAAGCTCAATCGATTGCGTGTATAAAACATTTATGTGGCGTGGTGATGGTGAACTTGTATGTATGAGTTAAAAAAAAAAAAAAAAAAAAAAAAAAAAAAAAAAAAAAAAAAAAAAAAAAAAAAAAAAAAAAAAAAAAAAACAATGTCGACCTATACTCGTCAAAATTTCAAATAGAAACACATAAATCGTATACGGTTGGAAATAGCATCTCATGAGCAATCCAGTGGCACCAATAAAACCCCATATGATCGAGTGAAGCGGTGCCGGGAACGTAAAATAAACACCAAGGCGTCCGAGCGCGTCAACGTGGACGTATTCACGCAAAACAAACGGTCGTATCCCCAACACAGCCATACCCCATTTTATGATTATAAGACGAAGAATTTGAAAAAATTATGGTCTAGACGTTTAATTCAAGTGTCATCCTTACTCTCTTTGAGTCCTGTATGTATAATATAGTTTCTTGAGTAAATTTATTGTTTACCACCGCCGTTTTCGGTCGTCGTGCACATCACATCAGTGATCTCGCCCTCCAACCCAGACCGCAAAATACACCATCAGCGTCAGTAAATATGGCCGAGCCGTCAGTAATGTCAGATGCTGACAGTAAAAGGAGGAATGCAGCAGCAGCAGCAGACGTCAAACACAAAGTCGTTCGCTGGAGAGCGGCGGGAGCCACGTCGTCCAGTTGGACGCCCTCCTGACTGTACCGGCAGCTCGCCTGCAAGCGAAGGCCAATACTGGAAGGTCCTCGGCGACACGATGAAGAGCACGGGGGTGGGGGGGGGAGGGGACAGCCCACTCGACGGCGAACGGCTGGACGTGTCATGAGAAGTAGCTGTCCGCGCCACTTGTCACAGATGACACGACTAAGTGGTGGCTACCTGATCCTTCTGATGTCAGCTGCCTTTGCAACCTCCCTCCCCGGTGTCTGTGGCGACACATCGCACGAGCCCATCGTACCTTTGCTTTTATAATCCATCCATGGTTACGTCCAACTTTTCGGAGACCCTGCTAAAGTTCTACTCCGACGATGTATTCCTCCGCTTCATGCAAACAAAGCTTAACCGGAATTGGAAAATTACATAATAACTAAAACTCACCGCATTTGTGCTCACTCAGTATAATAATCTTTTGCATAAGGACTTTTTTTAATAGGCATTACCAACACACCTATTATCTCTCTGCTCTCATTCATATTAGTTATAAATGAAATATTATAAGTTATATATAAAATACAAGTAAAAATTCAAATTTAACCGAAATATAGCATTTTTATATTGTGATATATGGCATATTTAGGAAACGAGAAGTGTGAGGAAAACGTGAATAGGTTATAGCTACAACCAGCCCCTTCTATCCAAGCACATACGCACTTTATTCCAAAAGAATATTTCGTGCTCACTCTTGCGTTTACCATTCAGTCCCTATAATTAGTTCTGCACATGTTTCGTGTCCAACTACTTATTCATTTTCTGTTATAGGCTACCCGCAGTGGAATGAGCAATTTTCAAAGTCCTGCTTAAGATCTACTTGTATGCACGTTGGGTATTCTTCCGCCTTATGTAAGATTAACATTGTCACGGGCCTCATCACTTTATTCATGCGTCGGTCAAGTGAAACTGTGAAATTGTTAGAAAAGTAAATATTGTACAAATCTGCTAATTTTCACTCTTCGTTACATTAAAAGATAAACAGAAGGAGAAAGTAATAATTTAAGTTATCAGAAATGGTTACCTAACACTTTTTATTCGACGTTAGATACGGAACTACTTTCCCATCCATCGCTACCAACTTTAATGGGCGCATGTCACTCAGGGCGCCCGTTAATACATATGCAGGTAGGAGCCGTGACTTTTTTCTAAGGTTGATTTTGAAAGTGCTCACTTTATCTTGGTGGGGCTGCAGTGGTGGGGCAGTCGCATTACTTGCCTCCTACCCAGGAGAAACAGGTTCGATTCCTGGCGAGGTTATACGGATTTTCGCATGTGGAAAACGCGGTGGTCGTTGCTGCTAGCAGGCCCCTTTGCTTGAGGTTATGCTGTTTTCCCCACCCTTGCATTACGCCGTTGCGTCTGGTGATTAATATATTACTGTTAATAGCTGACGAAATCACCTCAATTGTAGTAGATACGTTTGCGAGGAAAATATACTGACTGCTGGACAGGATTTAAAAAGTGATAAATGTTTGAACAATCGCAAGTAGCATTTGTGTAAGTTCGAGCATGAAATCAGTGTTACATTTTGGCCAGTGTGAACCAGTTGTAAAATGCATCAAAATCTTCGACCAAAATTTCTGGTAAGCTGAAATAAAAAGGAAGTGTAATAAGTATGTGAGAACGCGTGGTACTTATCTGTGATAAGTTCAGAAGGATAATTTCGTGATTTTGCTTTTTGAAGGACTCAAAATAATGGGCGTTGAAAAGTGTTTCGCTGCTTTATTAAATACAAGGTGTTTTACCTTCTTAGTTGTGATCGCGCACTTCAAATATTTGAAACACTAGTCGATTAATAAACTGTAAACACTGAATTTATATAATGATGTCCTTGTAAGGTAGTCGTAAGAAGTAGGGTACAGAGAGAGCTGGCATAGGGTCCAGGGTCGGGCTCTGTTCACCATCTTGGAATGTTTTCCTGTTTGAAATCCTAAAATCGCTTATTTTCACACAAATTCGTATTTTTTAAACCCAAAAATGCTTTGAAATGTATTTATTTACCCTAAAAATTTCCCGTTTTTTCCCCCTTAAAAAGCACCGAGCACCCCAGCTGCAAAAACGAGCCCTATTTCTGCGACGACGAACCAATCCAGGTGATTTGTGGGGCTTTCTTCATACTTCTAGAGGAAACAATGAAGAATCGATCAAATAAAATAATTTTTATATATGATTTTTATAAAATTAAATATATTTTTTATAATTAAAAAATTTAAAGACATAAGTATTAAGTATTATATATCACCGGCCTCGTCTTTTCAATGCGCATACGATCGTGATGTTATACCACCATTCTATCTCGATTTTTCATGCTTTATAATTCCGTGGTTTCTCTCACTCTCTTTCTCGCTTGTCTCTCTCGTTCCATCTCTTACTCTCTTTCGTTTCTCTCTCACTATATGATTCCATCTCTTTCTCTCTTATTACTCTATGATTCCATCTCTTTCTCTCCTGTATCTCTATCAGTCCATAGGTTTTCTCCTAGAGACCTCCCATTTTTTGTTGTTTCATTCTCTTTCCTTTCTCTCTTGTCTCTCATTCGTTAGCCCAATTACTCACACTTGTTCGACTAGTCACAGTTGCTCCACTCCACCGTCTACACTAAATAATTCCTTCATCGTGTGCTAAAGTGCGCGTATAGTCGGTGTGTATATTTATTTACGAATTTAAAGATGTAATTTTTCCATATAGGAGAAGATATATAAAAAAAATTATTGTAAAGCACATTCCATGCAGGACTTTGTAAAAGTGATTCGAATTTTATTACTTTAAAAATCAATCCAATCAATGACTTTTTTTGAAAATGGAAATTTTTTAATATTTTACTTTATTCAATTTGTTTTTAATTCCGTACGAAAATTAAGTCGCCTAGCCTTGTATCCACGCAAGCATGCATACACGCACGTGTCAACAGGTCCACGAGCCAGACGCACATGTTATGACAGGCCAAGAGTGCAGTGATGCCATCTGTTGGCGCCGTGTGGGCGGAGGGGGGGGGGGGGGTAGGTCATTGACCGCGAGGCACTCGGCTGGCCGGCCTTGCCAATCAGATTTATAGGAAACGACGCATTTATAAATAAGTAAAATGTATTTTTAATGCATTTGTAATGGAAATTCAGTTTAAAGAAACTTAAATCTTGTAAATTTCACACTTTCCCATGAGAGCTGGTAACATTTAAAAAATGAATAATGCTCATGCTCAGACAGGATTTGAACTCGGAGCCTTTGGGTTATAAGTCGGGCGTGCTAGCGTACTGTATTAAAATAATTTAGTTATTTTCAGCCGGAGTCTGAATGCTTAAGCTCCCATCTAATCATTTTTTACATATTCTTTTTAAATAATTATGTTGCAAGTCGGGTTCGTAAGCATGTAAATATTTACATGCACAGGTGAATATATTTTGCGAACTCTTAGGAGTAGAGAATCTCGCGAAATTTTTACTTTGCAAGTAACATTTCTAATCCCGGGAATTTATTTGTTTAAGACAATTATAAGCATACTGGTTAGCTTAAAATATAATTGCTTCATAGTGCTTTTTTAAACGAGATTTTTTTAATAACAGACTGGTTATGATACAGGATAAAAATAAGAGAATTATATATATATACTTTATGTATCATTCTATTAAAAAAATTATTTAATTTTAATTTTTTTAAGTTATCCTTAAATTATACTTAGAGTAGTGTTGAACTATATAAAAAGTTATTTCAACTTCATTACCAGTGTCCTATTTTCAAGACTAAATATTATACAATGTTAATTATTCACTGCCTTGACTATTTTTGTAGGCATAAATATCCTACTCGGATTTTATTCAATGCATGTATATGTGACAAAACCAAGCACCATCATATTCTCTATATATCAGGCAGGATACAATACCAGCGAGAAATTAAAGAATCTTTAAATATAAATATATATATATATATATATATACACACACACATACTTCAGACTACAAACATAAAAATCAGAAACCTTACATTTTTCTATACCATTCATGCAGTATCTTCACACCAGCATGCTCACTTTTCACTAAGGGATCTGTTTATACACAGCTCAAGGCAGTCTATGCTAGCAAGCGTCCACGCAGAACATATATTCTTCTTCACTGCTAAGTTTTTCTTTCAATGCCTCTACAGCCCCTCAGATACTATCAACATTGTACAGTGCTTGATTTGTAGTCAAATGCTCGGCGACTGATGTCTTCGCCCAAAGACTGAGGCTTTTCGTGGGTACACTCAATCCAAACATTGTATTTTATGGGACTTTCTTCAACTTCTTCTGTTAATTGATTGATCATCCTTTGCTTAGTATAGTCTAGGTATGTACGTAAGTCTTTCGTACCTACAAAATTATTTCCAATCACATAATCATTTAAATTACCCTTGAATGCTGCTTGTTTCAGGCAAAATATGTTTCACCAACAGATAGTATATACCGTTTCTTAGCCGCAGAAACTCGACCTTTATAGTTCTTCTTATGTCTCTTCAGGTTATCAACACGTTTGAACAAATGTTTGCACTTGCCACATTGTTGCGTAGCACAGAAAGGACGCTTCACACAAGTAGTTTTTTTCATGCGTCCTCAAACTTTGGCTGTAGACAAATATCTTGTTACAGTAGCAGCAACTAAGCCTTGACGAAGTCAGATGATCCATATGAAGAAGTCGATGGTGCAGCCGATGCCATGCCTGAAGAAGTCGAGGGCGATGCTGCTGCCACAGGAGTCCCATCCGAGGAAGTCGATAGCACTGCGCCAACTTCAGGCGTTGATGAATAAGCAACCTTTGGCTACACACTATATCCCAGTTGCATACACGAGTTGAAAAGAAGTGTCTTTTTCACGGGTGCCACTATCAAACTAAGCTTCCTAACTGAATCCTGCCTTCTTATATACTCGCAAGCAGGCACCTTAACATTCAATGTTCTACCCACTGTAACTCACGTATACCATCTGCTCTATCGACCAACACCAGACTTAAATAGGACAGCTATAAGTTTTTTTTAAGTTTAACATTTTAAGTGTGTGTGTGTATGTATATATATATATATATATATATATATATATATATATATATATATATATATATATATATATATATATATAACTTACATGTAATATATTTTTGCTATCCCAGACTTTTTGTAAGATTTTCTCAAATTTATTAATCAGATTAAACTTACGTAATTTCTAAGTGTTTTATTCACACCGACCTTATCAAAAAATTTGCTTACTGCTTATACTTTCTGCTCTGCTGGTCAACACCAGCCAAAAAATATACTGACCACCCATACCATCCATTATATAACCCAAGTCATACCAGACCACCCAACACCCCATCTCCTATAACCAAAGAAAAAATTCAATACTACTGCACCACCCAATACACCAAGCACAATATTCATCATAATGCGAGCAACTATAGAGCTGAGGCCAGCCCATAACTTAACACCCATTCTACTTGTTCTACCAACCAACACCACTTAATACCTACAAACCATACCACCTACTATAACTCTAGCATACCTCAACCATTCGTCCATACAGACCATACAAAGCAAACATACAGCCTATATCACTGGCACAATCAAATTCTTCCCATACCATCCACCAAGCTGGCTGACACCAGTTAAAATAAAATAACCACCCATACCAAACACTTTTAACTCAAGCATGACTTAGCAATACATACATATATACTTGCCACACCATTCGAAATACACCAACAATCGCAAGGCAGATATCCTGGAAAATATATCACCCAACATACCATCCATGATAACCCAAGCGTGCCAAGCATATTTTATAGTCCATACCGGCCCTTGACCCTAACTGCAGTGCCTTCGGTGTTAAAGTGCGATCCACTAGAATTCAAGTAGACCTCAGCCCACACTGGCCTTACCAGAATATTCACAAGTCCAACATGTCTGTTATAGCATCAGTCACCAGCGAAATATCATACCAGACATTAATATAATTTACTCTATCAACCATACATACCAATAAAAATGCTGACCACTACACCTCAGACATACGAAACAGAATATGAGTAACCCTGAGAACCAGGAGCACTGGGTACTATACCTACCATAACCCCAGCATACTTCAGTCATGCCAAGATCACATTGTATATGCAACATAACACCATCTCATTTCAGACCACTATGCCATCCATTAACCCCACCAACCAAAACATACTAGGTGACAACCCTCCAGCATACCAGACATTAATATAAATCACTCTATCAACCAACAGACCAGTTAATTATGCCAGCCATCCATACTAATAGCTGCTCTTACAAACCCTACCAGATAACATACCTCCAGCATACTTAACAACCATATAGATAACCTAATGGTACTGAGTACTAACACAGATATATAATTATTGAATACCATTTCACCTCATCTAACTTCACCAGTTACACATATAAACAAGCCATACCAGCAGTTGAGCCAATCAAATATTACATTCATAAGCTCCAACCATGCTATCATAAGATCAATACTATTAATTTAACCGTCTATGGCACCCATATTGTCTTAATTCCCAGATACCATATCATACGATCCACTCATACTAACCAACCAAACCAGCTGAGAATTCTGTCTCTCTCATACTAACTAAACATCCCATCAAACCATTCCGCTCTTACAAACTGATCACACAATTTAACCATTCTCCCCACACCATCGAAGCTACACTTTTGTCGTACTGCCAAAACAACCGAACATGGATCACGTCATACCAATCAACATAATTACTATACCAACCATACAAGAAACTCACTGTACGACTAAGTCATACCGATTGATTGTACCATCAAGATGTACCAGCTATAAAAAAACCAAACCATACAGGCAGCCCACACAGGTAGACAATACCACCATGTTACTCCATCCCTTTCAGCCATTCAAAGAGACCATACCAACATAAAACATACTAGTCAGACATACTAACAAAACATACTGTCAAAACAAGCTACTTATAAAACCACGAAGAGGGGCAATACTGTACAAACATTCTAAAACACCTCTACCAAAGATGAGCCTAGATACAATTCATATTGTTATCAGACTGACCAACATAATACTCAATCCATACATTCCGACCTTCTATACCAACCATCAAACCTATCATCATACCTCCTGCTCTCCTGTTTAAAAGCCAAACAGTCACGTCACACTCAGAAACATAGCTATTCCATAAAAATAAACTCCTTCGTGCCATCAACCCAAACTACTACAATATCCCAATCACACATTCCAGTCATCGCTACAGCACCCTTTCTTAACAAGTGGCAACCTCAAGGGCACTCAAGATGTTACATTTCTCAACAAGTGGCAACCTCAAGGGCACTCAAGATGTTACATTTCTCAACAAGTGGCAACCTCAAGGGCACTCAAGATGTTACATTTCTCAACAAGTGGCAGCCTTAAGGACACTCAAGATGTTACATTTCTCAACAAGTGGCAACCTTAAGGACACTCAGGATGTTACATTTTTGTTGTCTTATTTCACCCATCATAATTCCCGAAATTTGCATGAAGAACGTGCACACCATCGTAAATTAACATTCCACAATACAACACTCAAATTAACAATTTACGCCACTAAAATAAGCGCAATTAGTTAATAATGCGAAAAATAAAATATTATGTCAACACGCTTTGTTAAAATGATAATAATGGTAATGTCGTTATTTAGCCGAATAATTATCACTGAAATTTCAATAATATTACAAACACTGCGAGTTCGATATTTCCAGTAACGACAGCATATGGCGTAATTATAGTTTCGTCTCCTTGGTGAATGGGCAGTGTCCATGGCGACTGTTTACACCCTCCTTTCCGCTTCGCCTTCACCTTCTGCTTCCGACTTGTCGCTGCGCAGGGAAAGGTTGGGAAAGAGAGTGCCGGATAATCGGGAATAAGCCTCTACGTGGCGTATGCCTTGGGGGAAAAAAATAAACCCGATTTTCCTTTTGTGGACCAGTCGGCTTCGAGCCACAGGGAAGGGTGGTCGGCGATGTCAGGAGGAAAAAAGGGCTGGGGGTGGATGTCGGGAGGGAGGCGCTCATCACAGGTGCACTGGGGGTCGTTTGAGGCGACGTCGTCTTGACGACCGTGAAACTTCCATTGTTGTCTCGCAGGAGTGGCCTGACCTGCCACCCCCCCCCCCTCCACTGCCACCCTATACCACACAACCCCAGCACGTCCGCCCTGCCTGCGTGAGGATCGATGTGTACGGATTGCGATGTATAATCCCGCCCAGACCACCGCGAGTGCTGGGGGTTACCGGGGGAGGGGGGTGAGCAGCTGGCGGGGGAGGGGAAGGTGTCGTGGGTGGCTCGTCCTGGCGAGGAGGGGAGGAGAGGGAGAGAGCAGACGGAGGCCTCTAATCAAAGTCATCACAAAGCCACAGCTGGTCACACTGAGTCACAGGAGCCGAGACGGCCAGCGCGAGCAACACAGACACATGTCCTCGCCATCTTTCTGCTCTACCGCAATTTTTTTTTTAACTCGCCTCTTAAAATAGTTCATTATTAGCAATACGTTATTTCACTATTTTGTGGTTTGAAAATCGACTAGTAAGTAAACAATACCAGGCCGTATTCAAACTGACAGCTTAGTAGTTACTGAGTTATTAAGTAGGGTTCAATTGGAACTATGCCGATAGACACTTGTTTTACCGCAATGGCGCTATCTGTCGAGCAAAGTAGTAGTCTACAATCCGGAGAAACTATTATCAAAAATAAATAAATACTTAGATGATAAAACGCATGTGTAGCCCTATAGTAAATTCTTGGTTACGTTTACATTCGAATATATCGAACTCCATAAAGTGTCAGTAAAATTGAGTCTAAGCAAATAGCTATTTTTTTAAATTACATAATTACGTGAATTCATGGGAAAATAAAAAAAGGGGGGGGGGCTACGTATGTGTGGTATAATATTAAGCCATCTTAACAGTTTTCATTGCCACATTGAAATAAAACTAATATTACTGCAATTTGGGATTTGGCAGTTTGCTATTTACTAAATTTCGCTACAAACTAAGGAAAAAAAAAAACCAAAGTACCAAATTACATCATCACTTTGGTATATTAAATCGAGTCACGTAAACTAAAAGTGCCCATTTGGAACACGGCCTCAGATATGATGTTTGATCAATATTATTTACAGAAAAAAATACTTTTCAAGGCTGTTCTCAACATTCCAAAATATTAGATTTTACCAGAGAACTGCAATAATGCGTGAAATGTATGAACGTTTTGATTACAGTACAAGAAAGTTCCCCCCTCCCCCCGCCCTTTCTCTTGTCATTTCGACTCAGTGATCTCTTATTGAGTTGTTTTGAAAATAAATATTTGATAATAACACCTACACTTGAGGCGGATAGTTCAAATCCCTTCAACTTTATTTACGGATATTTTTCAAATACTTATATTTTTTTAGGTATAGTTTTTAAAAATTCTACACATTATAAGAGTTATTTTTAACCCATTACGCTGTATCGTGCGAGTAGACCCAAAATATAATTGATAGTAAATAGTTTCTAATTGTTCTATCTCGAATGGTAAAGCGAAAGGGGTAGCTTTTTAAATCAACCTTAGAAAAAAGTCACTGCCCTCACCTGCATGCATTTTAACGGTCGCCTGAAGGGAAAGTAGTCCCATATATTAACGCCGAATAAAAAGTATCAGGTGAACATTTGCTTTTTAAATCAACCTTAGAAAAAAGTCACTGCCCTCACCTGCATGCATTTTAACGGTCGCCTGAAGGGAAAGTAGTCCCATATATTAACGCCGAATAAAAAGTATCAGGTGAACATTTTTAATAACTTAAATAATTTTTTTCACTTACTGTTTTTATAATACATGGAAGCGTAAAAATGACCAGATTTGTAACATATTCACTTTTCGAAAGACTCTACAGATTCACCTGACCGACGCATTAATAAAGTAATGAGGCACATGGCAACGCTAATTTTACATAAGGCGGAAGAATACACAATGTACATGCAATTAGATACTAAGCAGGGCTTTCAAACGTGCTCATTTGACCGTGAACAGCCTATAAGAATATGTGTACCTTAAAATCATCCCAAACGATTCGTTTAAGTGATTTTCGTAGTTAAAAAATAAATACGGAACTAAACGAAACATCTTAACTTTACAACGGAGGAGAAACGTGGGATTCGTGATGACGAATTATTTCTGCTCATTTGGCGACGCAGGCAGGTAAAAATAATTACATAAATAATTTACCATAAAGTCGAAGAACCTGACAGGTACGTAGAACGGCTTGTTGTTAAGAGCGAGCCATGCGAGGGAATCGAAGTCTAACCGCGGGCCACGAGGGACGCGACTTGTGCCGCTTTCGCTCTCGGGCCGCGACGGTCCGGCGACATCCCATTTCATCCCCAGCATCCCTCCGGATCCGCAGCATCTGGTCCTGCAGTCACGCTCGATACCGCCGATTGCCCCCTCCGCGCGTTTTACGAGCGTGCGCGCGCGCGTGCGTGTGCGTGCGTGCACCGTTCCCGCTTCATTACTTCATTAGAACGCTGTCAGGGCCACGCCGCACCCTCCGGAGAAATACTCCCTCTTTCACCCCCCCCCCTCCTCGCCAATCTTCCCCCCCCCTCTCAAGGCTCCTATTGGCCGACGTCATCAGCCGGCAGCAGACTGCAAGCGAGATGTGACTTCTGACCCCGCAGCAGCCTGCTGGAACGACTGTCAGTTTCCTTCTTCAGCCTGGCTGCGCTGCCGCTTCAAATATTCGCGATCTCTTCGGGCGTTTTAACACAAACTTTTGAAAAATCACCCCATGTATTACGTATTTAGTTATTTCCCAAATATGCCATGTATAGGCCACTCACGGTAAAATGAGCATTTTGAAAGCCCTGCTTAAGATCCACTTGTATGCACGTTGTGCACTCTTCCACCTTACGTAAGATTCACATTGCCATGGGCATCATCACTTTATTCATGCGCCGGTCAAGTGAAACTGTGAAATTATCAGAAATGTTAATATTTCACAAATATGCTAATTTTTACACTTCGATATATTTAAAAAAAAATCATAGAAAGTGAAAGAAATAATTTAAACTATCATAAATGGTTACCTAACACTTTTCATTCGGCTTTAAGATACGGAACTACTTCCCACCCATCGTTACCAACTTTACTGGGAATATGCTACTCAGGGCGCCCGTTAAAATATATGCAGGTAGGGGCAGTGACTTTTTTTGTAAGGTTGATTTCAAAAGTGCTCACTTTATCGTGAGCAGCCAATATCAAGCGTATTATACCTCTGCAAACACAGACGTGTCTTACTTATCGTTAAATTGAAGTTTTACCTATATTTTATTTATAGATTATAATATTTCTTTTATAATAAACACGAATTAAAACAGTGAGAATAATATCTCTGTTGGTAGCGCCTAGAAATAAATAGTTCTCGTGCAAAATAATATTACAACTGAGTGCGCAGGTAAGCGACGAGTTGTCCTCGGGTGTAATTTTCCAGACTTAGTCAAGCATAGCTTGCACGAGGCGGAGGAATATCCTGGAAGTAGAACTTTAGCAGGGCTTGAGAAAAGTGTGCAGTGACCGTGAATGGATTACACCAACGGTTGCACGTCTCGGATCGTTACGCTCTCCTCGCAACCATCGTACTGAGCAGTGGCGTGTGGTGGAGTGTTGCAACGCCAGCTGGTGCTTGCTCAGAGATGTACGTTCTCGGCTCACGCAGGAGGAACCAGTAACCAGTGTGGAGCCGGGGGTAACTGAATATACAAGAGAGAAGGGGTGGGGGGAGGCACCCGCTACACACCTGCTGTGACGTCAGCAGCACTATTACATTTAAGTGGCCGATGTGTAAACTAGCAAACGATTGGGTATAGCACAGAGAAAAAAAAAACACAGCTTACCTAGCAACAGTTCCCCACACGCCGCTGGAGCTGAGTAGTCTTGCCAAACTGCGTGGGATTTCTGTGGACGTGTGTAATCGTAAGTGAAATGAGTGCCTGTGGATATTTCGTGGACTTTCCACCCACGACTGAAATATGTATTACATTAAAAAAAAAAAACTTATTTTGATGTGAAATATACTTCATGGTTCTTTTTTTAAAATGCGAATTGAATTTATAAATATATCTATCTTTACATTCCCGGTACATATTGTTCGAGACTGTTGTCGCTCGGAAATCGTACAACGTTGGTAAAAAGGAAAAAATCGAAATTTACAGAACGTTGATGTTGGCATGCAAAAACTAATTAAACTCTCTGTAGTACATTTTTTTTTTTATTATACATAATCGTGCATGATCATGTGCAACGATGCATTCTAGATTTGCGCGTGGAATTCTGTGTAATTCACTTGTGGAATTCGTGAATTTTGAGTTTATTGTCGTGGCAACACTGGAGCTGAGAGGCAGGCACGTACTGCACCACAAACTTATCTAAATTCCTCGCGACTGAGCTCTGTAGTCGCCTATACGTCATTCACAGTTACTTCAGCCATTTCTGAAGCCCTACTGAAGTTCTACTTCTAGGATTTTCCTCCGCCTCATGCAAACTAAGCTCAACTAAGTCTGGAAAGTTACACTAAAGGACAACGCACCGCATTCATGCGTACTCAGTGTGACAGTATTTTGTATAAGAACTATTCCGTACTAGGCATTACCAACACACATGTTTTCTCACTGTTTTTCATTCTAATTGTTTATAAATAAAGCATTGTAATTTATAGGTAATATAATAATAACATTTTGATTTAACAGAAAAAAAAGTAACTTTAATGAACACAAGTATAAAACGCTTGATACGTGGCAGACGTTGGAAATACCTAAACACGTCATACATGAGGAGATTTTTCCAAGGTTTGATTCAAAAAGGGTGAAGAAACTGCGAATAGACTATATAAAGTGGCACATATTGAGTTATCAGGCCGAGGGCACGTTAGGAAGGATCGAGAGTTGAACAGGGTAATCTGTTTCACAACATACACATATTTCCGCAACCGATACATCAATAAGAATTGTAACGCCGTGTTACATGTCGCTGGCCGCGTCACTTACCTTGCCTTGTCCCGCTCTAGCGATCGAAACAGTGAGACAAGTACGGAGCGATAACACGAGAAGCGCGCGACGATGTACAAAGGCGAGTCGCCGCGCGTGTGAGATAAGCCTGTCTGAACCTGTGCGCTCCTCGCCTGCAGCGGACTGAAATTCTGCGATTATCTTTGAACGAATATCCTGGTCATCTCAATAGTTCCCTCAGCAAGACTCGAGTTGTGGGGGACCTTCAAGACCGGGCCAGCGAGACTACTTAAACAGTGACGGGCCTCCGAGAGCGAAAGTTTATAGAGTTAGGAGGGTTGTACGACCTTAAGCGCTAGGTGCGCGAAGACAGCGAAGCGACGAGCCAGGAGAGCGTCGAGTCGGCCGCCGGTTTTACATCACTGGGACGCTACTCGCTCAGCGCGGGGGTGGATCGGTCCCGTGTAAGGGTCCTTGGCCACCTAGACGGTTATCAGTTAGCTTGTGGAGGTAAGGAGAAGCTAACCGCCTCCCTTCTCCACACCCAACAAAAATTTTCTAATTGCTGCATTAACAAACAATATTACAGTATTCCCAGGGTAGCGCCTGGGAGCTGTTTCCATAGCTGTGATATTTGCCTGCCTTTCCCCTTCCTGTACGGGATAAAGGTAGGCGGTGAATTTAAAATTAAAATGGATTTAATCTGCGCGAAAATTTTGAAATTCAGGACTTTTGAAGGCTGTCGCTAACCCTCTGTGAAGAGGGCCACTGGCCTTATCACTTTATTCATGAGTCGGTCAAATGAAACTGTGAAATTATTAAGAAAGTATATACGTAAGAAATCTGCTAATTTTTACACTTCGATGCATAAAAAAAAACAGAAAGCAAAAGAAATAATTTTAAGCTATCACAAATGGTTTCCTAACACTTTTTATTCGACGTTAAGATATGGAACTACTTTCCACCCATCGTTACCAACTTTATTCGGCGAATGTCACTCAGTGTGCCCATTCAAATGTATGCATGGAGGAGCAGTGACTTTTTTCTAAGGTTCATTTATAAAGTGCTCACTTTATCGTGAACAACCTTTACTATAGTTATATTTAAAAATGACGCAATGAGAAGGAATTTCGTTTAACATTGATTCCCTATTTGAAGTTCGCGGCTGCCGGCTTGGTAGGCAGGGCCGTTAAAAGCCAAATGCATCCAGTTTCTAAATAAATCAGCTCAATTCCAACATATGATACCGTACCCACACGTTCTACATACGGCCCTGAGCGATGCATGAAGACGTACTGCTTCATTCAACTACCTAAATGTGGCCGAGGATTTATCACGACTTTCTAAACCATGTTGGTCCACCAAGGAAGCGATACGTCTTACTGTTTTCGTTAAGCGGCCGGCCCGCATGGCTTCTCAACTCTGTTGCAGGACGTTTGAACTACAGGTTTTGTGACGAAAATAC
The DNA here is from genome assembly GCA_029891345.1 of Dryococelus australis. Classification (NCBI taxonomy): domain Eukaryota; kingdom Metazoa; phylum Arthropoda; class Insecta; order Phasmatodea; family Phasmatidae; genus Dryococelus; species Dryococelus australis. The sequence continues at coordinate 115,373,160 of CM057000.1, read as the reverse complement.
TAAACGTGCCAGCAATATGTTTACCTACGAAAAGAAAACTTGCCACAAACACGAACGGAATGGTACTTAAAAATATTACACATGCTATAAATATAATTTCTGAGCCTTCCGACGTCGTAAACGACTTTTTCAGATTGCCTCACCTCAAAACATACTAACCGGACACGAGCGAAAATGTGATATAGGCTGTTCACGGTAAAGTAAGAACTTTTGAGATTATACGTAATTTTTCCTTTCACCCATTTTTTTTAACATTTAACCACCTTTTTAAAATAAATATTGCCATGTAAATAATAAATACAGTGTGTATATTCCACAACACTCGAAAACTAACGTCTGAGGATTACATAAAATATATTTATTGCCCATTATGCCAAATGAGATGGCTTTCAAAAGTGCTCACTTTACCGTGAACAGTCCATAGGAAACCTGCGCGTAGTGGCGATGGGGCGCTTGAGGCGCGTGACAGTGTCGTCCTTATTGCTTTCGCGTTTCTGGGCTTCAAAGGCGAGGGTCAAGCGTGCCCGAGGTCTAGGAGCGTGAGGAAATCTAAGGGCGACCTAGCTAGGCGTACCAATTATCTGGCCGCCTTTAAAAGCACAGCACTGGACTGGCATGCAGTCTCTCTTTCGTCGACGCTCCTCATAGGACGCTGAGAGTTGACGCTATGATTTTATGGTGTAATAATGAAGCCAAGGGTGTGCTTCATGCCCTTATGGTAAGTTACGTCATCTGCACCTGAAATTTCATGACTGAAAATGATAGTGAAATACTCGTATTAGTAATGTTTCACTTAAAAAATAATGCAACAGTAAGAGACGAAAATATGAAACGGGAAATAAACATTTAATTAAGGTGTTTGTTAATGTGGTTTGACGATAGCCTACGTTATTGTGTGACCTCATGAAGTGAATTTGATGTTTGAAGTATCGCTTAATAGGTTTTTGTAGACACCTACTAGATTGGAATCGTGTCTAAAGGCAAAAGCTGTGAAGAAAGCTTCGTTTTGCAACGTTTTTAAATATTCAATTTGAATTTTGCATGCAATATTTTCCGTCGTCGTATCCATTTTATATCTAAGCACGAAAAGAATTAAAACACCAATTCAACGATATAGCGATCTTTGAAATCGGTCAAGTGGTATGCGAGGAATGAGTGTTTGAATTTTATCAAGGCCTCCTGACGACCCAACATTAATTTCAATTGCATTTTTCTGATAATTTTTATGGTGTCTGTGCTACTGTTTTTATGAGTTCTTTACGTCGTACAGTCGGGTGCAGTGCTCCATAGGCAGTTGCTTTACTTCAACCTTAAGGGGTAAATGTATTTATAGGCTTTTCACGATAAAGTGAGCACTTTAGAAATGAACCTCAGAAAAAAAGTCACTGACCCTGCATGAATATATTTTAAAGGGCGACCTGAGTGACATTCGCCCGGTAAAGTTGCTAACGATGGATGGGAAGTAGGGAATGTCGAATAACAAGTGTTAGGCAACTATTGGCGGTAACTTAAAATTATTTCTTTCACTTTATGTTTTTTAAAATGCATCTAAGTGTAAAAATTAGCAGATCCGTAAATTATTTACTTCCTTAGTAATTTCACAGTTTCATTTGACCGACGCATGAATAAAGTTTTGGGGCCCATCGCAATGTTAATTTTGCATAAGGCAGGATAATAAACAACGTGCATACAAGTAGATCTTAATCAGAGCTTACAAAAGTGCTAACTTGAACGTGAACAGCCTATGTGCGAAGACAGCAAAGAAGTTAGAGAGTTAGGTCAGCTGGTGTAGGGAAGCAGACGGACATGGTTTATGTGCGGCCAGCGAGGACAGTGGCTGGCCGCTGGCGCCTCTGCGTCACGGGAGGAAGGCACGAGCAACGAGGCCCCAGCTCCCCTAGCTCCATCTCTCCCCCCCCCCCCCCTAGACATCCGTTCATCCCTGACACAATCACCACCCAGCACCGGCGACACAGACGGCGTCGCAATTGCAAGGCAACGCAATTAGCCTAGCGCGGTGGCTGAATGATCGCCTGGGGTCCGCCGGTGGGCGACCGCCGCCACTTAGCTGTACGAAGGGTTGCCGTTGCCCCAGGCGGCGAAGCCACTCCACACAGCTATGTACTACCTATAGGCTGTTCACGATAAATTAAGCACTTTTTAAGGCCCTCCCAAAAGGCACTAACCGCTAATAACTATATATTATTGCAGTCTCAGGCATTAAATTTTGATGGTGGTGAAATGTTTACACTGTGTTTATTGGCCACACTGCAAGTTTCATATTAAAAAGCAGTAGGAAGGTGGAAATAAGATGAAAGAAAAAAAAAATTATAAGGGCCTTAAAAAGTGCTCACTTTACCGTGAACAGCCTATACCTCATGCTACACACCATGTTCCGCAATTCAGAGTTTATGGTCCTGCACGTTTTTTTTGTGAAATAGTTGTTTGCGCGAATAAGCGTATCTCGATAAATAAAGGTTCTGCAAATACGACTTTTTGTAAGAAAAAAAAAACAATTATCCATGTCGGTAAACGTTCTAACCTTTAACCTATTATTATGAAAAATTGGCCGTAGATCAGGCTGCAAATATAGAACCGTTTAGAGTCGCTGGGGTTCACGGTGGCTGAGCGGTTAGACCGCTTGACTCACACCAAGGCGACCGGGGTTCAACCTTCCCAGATTTCAGCATGTGGGAATCGTGCCGGACGATGCCCCTGGTTGGCGGGTTTTCTCCGGGATCCCCCGTTTCCCCCGTCCTTACATTCCGGCGTTGCTCCATACTCATCTCACTCACCCTCATCGACTCTCAAGACCTCGAGGTTAAGAGCCGCCCAAATCTCTTCACTCACCCGAGACAATGGCTGCACTCAAGTACAGCGTGTACTAAAAAAAATGCGCGAATGCAACACTTGAATTTATAAATTATTGAGTAGAGACATGCAAAATTCGCGTTATAATTTTTGCCATTAGACTGAAATTCACAGAACTGTATATCCGGAGCCGGCATCGTTTAGCCATTGCCTGGGGCACAGATGTGAAGCCACGCCCTTTCTGACTGAGCTGCGCATGATTGGAGCACACAATTGGGTGAAGTGTTCATTTATTGGCATAGAATCACCCAGTTTGTGTCTGATGAATTATGGTCCAGTGACAAACATATTGCAAAGGTACGTGTGTTTAAAGTTTAACGTGTCCCCAAATAATAACGCGATTTTTTCAGGTCTCCATTAATGAGTAACCGAAATGCTTAAAACGGAAGAACAGAAAAACTAACTACCAAATTTACGGAGAGGATTCGTGAACCCATTTACGATTATGTGGGAAAAGTAACGCGTAGGTATGGAGAACATTTCACTAGCAGTTTCCCGTAAAATGACGAAACATTTCAGAATTCAATTTACTCGTTACTAAAAGAAAGGAAAAAATGTAGGAAAGCGGCCGCGGATGTACTAGAAAATAATACCGTCGCTACTTTCTCAATTTGTGTTTACACTAACTTGGTAAATTTGCAAAAAAAAAAAAAAAAAAAAAAAAGCTTAGAGTGTAGGTAGGAATGTGTGGGGGATGTCTCTCACGGTCCACTTGACTCTGAATGAGGCTGTGTGTTCACGCAAGTGGCGCTAAACAGCAGGTTGGCGGGACACTGGTAAGCGGCGCTAACTAGTGCAGCGCGACGAACTGAAGTGGAACACACGCGGCATGCGGAAGTGTTTCAGCTTGTGACCCGAACTACAACTCACCTTCACTCCCGGGCGTAAAATGGTTGATTTTGAGCCCAGAATTCACTGCTGCAATATGTTGTTGTTGCTGTTTTTTTTTTTTTTTTTTTTTTTACGTTGACTGAGGACATTGCGTTTTTATAACAGTAGTGTATACATGCCGGTTTTGGGACAGGATTAATAGAGTATGTGGAAGGAGTTGTCCGCCATGATGTCATAGGCGCAGCCAGCGGCCACGTTGGTCGGTGCCGCCCGCCATATTGGTAGGCGTCACAGCCAGGGTACGATGCCATGTAGGGTGTTCGTCCCCCCGTCATCCCTAGAAATTATTTTAGTAAAAATATTTTAATAAAACATTATAAAAAATTTTAAGTATCGGCCTGCCACTTTGGATTTTTATTAATCCTATCGGTTTAGAGTGTGGTAGCAGATCATAATTCAATTAAATAAAAAAAATATTTTATAGAAATTTCTTAAATATTTTGGCTTACCACTTCGGTACGCATAGGGGGACGTATTGACCATCCTCCACAAACACAAAAATTTGTAACTCAAAAATTTTTTGTAAAAATTAGCACACACCAGCACCCAACCCCTGAAACACCACATCACTCCACACAACCCTCAAAACCTTCACCCCCCCCCCCTCTCGCCTCTCACTCACCCTCACTCCCCTAACCCACCCCTTACCACGAAACCCCCACACACTCCTCATCCGGCCAAACTACCCCTAACTCTCCTCACCCCTCTCACCCCCTCTACAACCTCTCACCCCTCATCAACCCTCAACCCCCTCACCAACATTGGCCCACAAAATTATAAAAATCGAGGATTATGTAATAAGTTTATAACCCTGTTCACCCTGCCACTCAGTCATAAAAATCGATCATAGCACATTTCTTCATACCAATATTTAATTTTGATTTTGTGTATTATGCATACGATATATACATGTATTCATTATCTTATCAACTTTTTCATTATTGGTTTAGTGCATACCCTCAGCCACAATAACCTAATGAACTATTTCGAATGCGATATTTAGTCTATAAAAATTCATATTAAATTTATGATTGTTTGCATATTAAGTACATTTAAAAGTAAACAATGTATCATAGAGCTCGTAAATTTTTTTCAGTTGGGTCTGTGTCTTAAATGATAGTATGCCCACATTTTCTCAAGTCTGATTGTAAGCAAGCGGATATTTATAGGCATATGAAATTATAATTTGTGATTTGTTAGGGACAGGTTCGTGAAATTCAGTTTGTAAGCTTCATTTTTAGATCCAGGAATGTAAGCATGTGTAAGACCTACGACCATTTTTGGACATAGTGATTAGGTAAATTAAAAATAATATTTGCATCACAGGAATTTTTTTTAAAAATCAATTTATAACAGGGTAAGGAAAGATTTAGGAAGGAAATAATAACATATTGTTTGACTTTTTTTTCAAATTGAATAACATTTATTACTACAAAATTATTCGTGTTTTCCTGCATCCGTAAAAGCATCACCGCCAGTTCAAATTCGTTAAATACGAAACCAACTATTAGAGCACTCGTTAACTTCGTATCACCGTGCAGTAAGTTTGAAGGCAAAGTCCTTGCAGCGGAAGCGACTCCGATATGGCAATGAAAGTTCCGTAGATGATACACTAGCGGTCCCAGATGGTTCGATTGTCGTGACGTTGGAAGGAACAGGAACTATGGAGGAAACTGTCTTCGTAGAAAGAAATGTTGCTCCTGGTGATGAGGCGCCAGGTTCGTCGTTCATGCTGGTCGCAGCAGATTTTGGTTGTGGAGCTACATAATCCAAATCAACGCCCATCTCTCCGCCGACGGAGGCCGCAAGAACCCTCTGTTGCAGATCCGGCACCGAGGCATCGATGAAGCCTGCAATTTAACTTCGCATGACCTTACATTTTACAGCAAGTATCGCTGCGGTAGAAAAGTGACCCACACCGTAAGCGCAGATATTTAATGTGGTTGGGATTGTTCATACAGCCGCGAAATTCATTGTGCCGTGCAGTGTGTTGATGCGAGAATACCTTTTCGCAGTGGCTGCTGGGATAAGTTTCCTCTGGTGGTGGCGACACAGGAGATATCCCGAACTCTACCGGAGGCAGGTCAGCCAAAGAATTGAATGCTGCAGCCGAAGAAACAGATTCTGTAGCAGGAAATGGCGCTGTCAGTTCGTCCGAAATTTTCAATCGATCCAACTGAAGACGTCTCAACTAAAGAAGTCGATGGCGCTGTCGACATCATGCCTGAAGATGGCGATGGTGGAGCTGTTGCTGGACCCACGAACGACGTCTCCATAATATTAATGCCAGGTACCGTCATCTGCTGCGACGATCTGCCACTCACCAAGACCTCTATCGAACTATGCTCCATAACACGAACCCATTTACCTACATATCTGTCCAAGATGTCATGTCAATATAGCGGCGCATCATGGGAGGCGAAGGCACGTTCACTGTTGTGATGAGTTGGCGAGTGCAGCATTCGTTCTCGTCGTAGGTATTGACAATGTGGCGAGGTTTAAGTACGAAACAACGCTACCGTTTTCCCTCGCACCGACGACGGAGGTTGACTCAAAACCCAGATATAAACTTCTTCCCAACACTGTGGACGCCTTAAAGTTATAACTATCGCCGATCCGTAGGCTTCTCACGTGCCTACGGCCTTTTGCGTATGTACAGAGACAAATCGTCATGCCTATCACATCTCACATCACGGATTCCCCGAATTGTTTTTTAAGCAACCCGAGCTTTGTTTTCACATTCCACTCACATACATACCAGCCCGTTATTAGTGAGAACTAAGCTATCGAATAGCAACAGCACACATTCAAGCCTTTGCATGCGCCATAATGTTTATATTTTTACACCTGCAATTCGTGCAGTACCCTAATAAAATTCGAGAACTATACATGGATAAAGATAAATTGTTGGAAGAAAGGAAATGGCAATTTATGTAAAGCAGAAAAATGTTGCACATGCTTGAAAATTATGAACCACCATTAAAACTGAGTAAGTCAGCAGCATGGAAGATAATACAAGTCCCCTCCCCTTTAATATAAAATGCATATTTTTTTGTCGCTGTGACTGATGAGTATTCCGAACGTCAGTGATATTGTCAAGCGAATAAAGCTACAAGGTATATTTCGTGCTCAGAATTTAATGGGGTAAAGTTCACACCTTCAATTTGATAGGAAACATTTTTTTATCCCTTGGCCATTCATCGGACCATGTACATATATACAGCTCTATCAGTAAAAAAAAAAAAATCGTCGATGCAGGTATCTAAATTGAGCCAGCATATTACTTTCACGATGGTACATGCGCGAGCAAAAAATAATCTGTGTGTACTAATCAGTAGTGTTCTGTTTCTCACCTTCAAATACAAATCATCATGTCTGCGACACCGTTACGTGTACAGAGGTCAGAAACGCGAACCCCCAGTGCCTGGTACGTATGCAAGAGTAAGTAATATGTCAAATGAGCTGCGAAACACATCGAGACGGCCACGAGGCTCTATCCCACCGAAACGTGTAATGATTACTGCGAAAAAAATAAATCCAACCGCCCGAAACCGCGAATAAAAATAAAATTGGTCGTTCAGCACCAAGTGAAAAAAAAAAAAAAGTCTTACCGAGCATGCTGGAACATTGAAAAAATACACAGCGTGATGGATGCATATATGGTGGCTTGAATCCATTGTGATATTCGGAATTCCTGACAGAATATAATATCAGCTCATATATCACGGATCCCCGATTCCTCAAAGATGAATGAACAAACGTCGGTGATGCTACAAAACAAGAACATTTCCATTTCCATAAGCTTATGTACTGTAAACGTATCGATTATTTGCCCCACTCCAATTACTTGTCATAGCTCAACCGATCAATCGCATTTGTGCGACACCCTCCGCTAACTATAGATCCCGCACCCCCTCATCCGCCACCCAATACCTCCGTTCATCGACAGTGCCCATCTTCCATAAGAAATCTCGTTTTGTTCCTTACCTGAATAGAATAAGCCGTACTCTAGCGAGCATGTGCTAATAAAACATGACGGTCGTTGGTGGTCGTCCGCTCAACTACCAGCGATACCTTACGCTTTTTAAGGTGGCCGCGTGCCCAGTTCGCTAAACGGTGTGCATAACTTCGCCAGAGAACGTCGTGTCACAATACTACTCGACGTGCTTGAGCGATGTCTGCTTGGAAAATAGCGTTTAAGAGACGTTTCAAGTGTGTGTGCCAACTTCAGGTTCTCTATTTATCTCCACTCTCCACAGGCAATTACTTTTGCGCGAAGAAAATGTTTAGATCGGGTATTTCCACTGTCGTTTTGAAGTATAATCATCCCGGTGTAGCATTAAAAAAGAAATTAAATACTAGTGCAGCAGATCTACGTTTAATATTAAGGCATAGAATTATGTGGTCACCCCTGTGAGTCCCATAGAGGCGCATTATCGACGGTAATACCGCGCATCAGTTCTGTGGCATGCGTATAGAGGCTACGATGAGGCGTAATGCGCATGTCTGTGTCGTCCTTAGTGTTTCCGTGCTTGCAGTCCCCGGAAGTGCAAAATAGCTCCAGCCATAGACTAAAGATTAGTTAGGCCGCTTATTCGTCCCCTGCGCATGTGTACAACACATGACCTACCCCAAAATAACACAACTGTTAAAGTCGCATGGCGAACAGTGATGAGTGTGCGTGTGTTTATATCTTAATTTCTAAACAATAAGTACTATTAACTTATAATAATAAAATACTTTGAACAAAATTGAATGTATTCAAACTGCACTAAAAATTGGTTAGATGAAGTATAAAAATATCTCAAAAATATTTGTTTACAAATCAGTTTTCTAACCTAACTTCAAAACCATGCCGTTTTCGTTAGACGGGTTGGTAGAAAAGCATTTCAGTGTTGGGACACGGAGATTGGTTGTGCGCAGTCAGCGAGATCAGTCTACCTCATCTTTAGTGTCCGATGTCTGATATCCAATTGTATCAGGTACTGTAAACGAGTGCACTGACGAAGTTAGGAACAAAACGAGATTTCTCATGGAAGAGTTTGGCATACGGAAAATTTCCGCTGCAATGTTTTCTGATGTTTCAAAAATGTCGCTTTTAAGCTGGAGAAATTATATATATTTTTGTGTAATAGTTAGTGTTTGGCTCGAAGTTTGTTATATACTTGCCCCAGTCAAAATTCTTAAGTATTAACTTTATTTCGTAGCTGTTATTCACGCCCTCCAATTGTGTTTACAATAGCAAACAGCAAAAATACAATTGTGATTGGCAATGGGCTTTCATAAACAAGCTTAATAAATAGGAAAATATTACGAATTTATGTGCGAATAAAATGTAGCTGTCAGTACTTTTCTCCTTTCGCTTGAGGAAATTGTGCACAAAAGCACTAAAAATGAAATGTTTTACAATTTCTCTATTTTTTTCCGATCCAGTTGTTATATTTAAATAGAGTAATTGTGAAAGCCAACGTTTTGCTAAATCAAATTTATGACAGAATATAAAACAGGTGAACATATTTAGTTATATTTCCAATCTGGTTCGAAGAAAGAAGTTTATTATTTACATAGGTTCTAACATAGTACAAATCTGAAATGTCACACAGTTATGTACATTCTATGAAAACTCAAATTATCTTATTTACTTATGCATGGTTCCCATGTACGCCGATCATACCAAACACAGCAGGCAGAACCGATGGTTGTTCTCGTGTAAGCAGATTTTCGGCGTAGCCATTTTGCTGTTGAATTCGTGGTTTATAACGCCAAGATTCTAAAACAAATTATAGATAACAAACTAGGTGCTGCCATATTTCTGATCTAATTCAATCATTCCATTATAGTGCGATTTATTTACTAAATGATCTTCAAGAGATTGTAATTTTAATTATACATCCAAAAAATATTTTACACGTTAGTGTTATCTATCCGTTGATTTTCAAACTACGTTTACTTAATACAAATCCTAATAATATTCTAAACGCGAAAGTTTGTATGGTTGTTTGTTACTCAATCGCGTCGTAACGGCTGGACTGATTTGGATGGAAATTGGTACAGGGTACTTTTCATCCCGGAAAAACTAACTGTTTCTTGGGGAACATATAAAATATGCCACCAACCCTTAAGATAGAGAACTTTGTCATAATAATTAAGGTTTGAGTTTCTCAGACGAGTGAAGCAGCGGGTAGCAGCTAGTGTTGAATAAAATTAATGTTTATATTCACGTATTTCATATATAAGTACGTACACCAAATTGTCCTACACATTTACACCAACAGACGTCGGATGTTTCAAGAAGTAAGCAATATAAAATATGTGAACCAGCTGACTTCTGGGTAGTATTGGCGATGTCTGCTCTTTTCGCGAGCATAAAATATCGGCGTGAGCTCAATTTCTTTGCGCGAGTCGCGCAGAAACCGTGGATGGCTTCTGATTGGCTGTTCTAGTTTTCTGCTCTGTCTGTTCCGCGCAATCGGCGTAAATGTGAACTATAAATTATAGATTGTTCACGGTAAAATAAGCACTTTTTGAAAGCTCTGCTTACGATCTACTTGTGTGCATGTTATGCATTATTCAGCCTTATGTAAAATTAACTTTGTCATGGGCTTCATCGCTTTAGTCATACGTCGGTCAAGTGATGATTTGACATTATTAGAAAAGTAAATATTATACAAATCTGCTAATTTTTTACACTTCCATGCATTTGGAAAACAGTAAGCGACAGAAATATTAAGTTATCACAAATGGTTAACTTTACACTATTTATTCGACGTTAAGTTATGTAAATACTTCTCATCGATCGTTTAAACTTTACTGGGCGCAAGCCATTCATTGCGCCCGTTAAAATATATGCAGGCAGGGGCAGTGACATTTTTGTAAGGTTGACTTCGAAATTGCTCACTTTATCGTGAACAGCTTTTAAAAGCATTTTATTCATGTCATTGTGTTTGTCATTTAAAAACTAAGATTTAAACAAACACTTTCATCAGTGTCGACCATGTGAATTTGACAGTTGTGTTCTTTTGAGATAGGTCAGTGTTTGGTACATACGTAGAAGATGAATAAGCGGTCTACCTCTTCTTTAGTCTATGAAATAGACTTATAGTCTATTCGGGGCTTCTTCACACTTTTTGAATCGAAGCTTTGATACATTTCCCTATGTGTGGCGTGTTTAGTTATTTCCAACATATGCCATGTATCAAGCGTTTTATACATGTGTTCATTAAAGTTACTTATTTTTCTTTTAAATTGAAATGTATTCACGTTTTATCTATAAATTATAATGCTTCATTTATAAATAATTCGAATAAAAAACAGTGACAGAATAGGCATGTTGGTAGCACCTAGTGAGAAATAGTCCTTATACAAAATACTGTTAAAGTCAAAACTCGTCTACCCGACGAAATCAAGTGGACAAATATGTGCGCAGCGTGAAAATAATAATACCACAATGCTGGTAAAAACTGTAAATTTCAAATATTTTCTCTATCAACAAAACAAAAGGAAAATGCCTTCATGGATTTACATACACAGAAAAGATGCTATTCGCATCAGTTACACTGAGTGCGCACGAATGCGGTGTGCTGTCCCTTTGGTGTAATATTCCTGACTTCGTTAAGCTTAGTTTATACGAGGCGGAGGAATATCGTGGAATTTGAACTTTAACAGGGCTTCAGAAAACGCAGAGGTAACCGTGAATGGATTCTATATTCCATTCACGGTTTCTTCGGCCTTTTTGAATCAAACCTTTGAAAAATCTCCCCAATGTATGACATGTTTAGTTATTTCCTAAATACGCCCTCTATCACTTGTGTTCGTAAAAGTTACTTTTTTCCCCTGTTAAATTGAAATGTTATTCATATGTTATCTAAAAATTACAATGATTCATTTATAAATAATTTGAATAAAAACAGGGAGAAAATAGGTACATTGGCAAGGCCAAGTGAGAAATAGTTCTTATACAAAATACTGTTGCACTTAGCGCTCACGAATTCGGTGCGTCGTTCCTCTGGTGTAATTTCTCAGACTTCGTTGAGTTGAGTCTGCACGAGGCGGAGGAATATCCTGGAAGTAGAACTTCAGCAGGGCTTCAGGAACGTGTGAGACAACCATGAATTGATTATAGCTGTGACGACCCGTCTCTAGTACGGCGAATGCACGGCGGAAGAAAGCGGACCTGACAGGTTTTTTCGTGCAGCACGTGTTGCTCGTGTATGTTGTTAGGGGGGGAGGGGGAAATAGGGGTCGGGTGTCACGTGGTGTTTCTGGCTGACAGGGGCGGCAGATCGATGCTAGCCGGCGATGAGTGCGGCAGGAAACAGATGTCGCGACTTGCGCGCGCGCTAGTGTTGTGTGTGTGTGTGTGTGTGTTTGTGCATGTGTTGTTGCGTGTGTGTGTGTGGGAGAGAGAGAGAGAGAGAGAGAGAGAGAGAAGCAGCTGTGGCGGGAGAGAGGAGGTGACAACACCTGTTCGCGACCTAACACAGGTGCCCCGCAGCCACCGCAGTCTGTTCGCGAGTTCCCCACACTTTGTGAAACAAACCTTTGAAATATCTCACCGCGCATGTGTTTGGTCGTTTCCAGAACATGCAATGTTTCACAAGCGTTAGGCTGTTCACGACAAAGTGCGCACTTTGAAATCGACCTTAGGAAAAATGTCACTGCGCCTGCCTACATATCTTTAACGGGCGCACTGAGGGAAATGAGCCCGGCAAAGTTGATACCGATGGATGGAAAGTAGTTCCATATTTAACGTCCAATAAAAAAATGTTAGGTAACCATTTCTGATAATTTAAATTATTTATTACGCTTTCTGTTTTTTTTTTTTTTTTTTCAATGCCTCAGTGTGTAAAAATGAGCATGTTTACAAAATGTTTACTTTTCTAATAATTTCACAGTTTCACTTGACCGACGCATGAATCAAGTGATGAGGACCGTGGCAATGTTAATTTTACATAAGGCGGAAGAATATGCAACCTACATACGAGTAGATCTTAAGCAGGGCTTTCAAAAGTGCTCATTTTACCGTGAACAGCCTATAAACATAAAGATACCTTTGTCTTAGTTCAATTAAAATTTCATTTATATTTTACTAGCGACCCGCCCCAGCCTCGCTTGGGTGCAATTTACAAATATGGCGTTGTTTAGGTATACAGCAAGTATATACACTAGGTAACTAACATAAGACTAATACTGTGCTATTCAGCAAGTCTTCGTAAGTGAACCCCTATTTTTAATCAAATTTTAAAAGACAAAAATGGTTATTGTGTGTCATCCCTAAAAGATAAACGTATGCTGTTGATGCCTTTTTTTTTTTTTTTTTTTTAAAGGCCTTTTTGAGATCTACAATTCTGTACTACATTAACTCGGTATATATCTTATCTTTTGGTCACCGTAGGCCCTGTAAGCGCACGAAAAGCGGTTTTTCGAATTGATTAGAAAAGTCAACATTTCTTTACTATACTTACATTAAATATTATTGTTTTGTATACCTAAACCTTCCTCAAGAAATGCTCTAAATCCATCAAGTAATTTAGAAGCCTTAGCCGAATACACAGACACACGCGGTCGGGCGACTTTGTTTTATACTGTGTATAGATAGATCTATAAATTATAATATTTAATTTATAATTGATATGAATTATATCACTGAGAAATATATATGTTGGTAATGCCCAGTAAGAAATGGTTCTTATGCAAAATATTATCACACTGAGTGCGCGTGAATGCGGTGCCTTGTCCCCCTGGTGAAATTCTCTATAACTGGTTAAGTTTTGTACGCACGAGGCGGAGGAATTTACTGCAAGTAGAACTTCAGCAGGACTTCAGAACAATGCGATGTAAGTGTGAATAAACTATAGCGCCAACACACCAGCTATACCATGTTCACGGCAAAATGAGCACTTTCCAAAGCCCTGTTTAACATATACTTGTATGCACGTTGTGTATCACACGATTATGACAAAAGAGGATGGCATTTATGGTTGCTAGATATTCTAAAAGGAAAATCAGTACATGTGTTGGTGACATTTTTTTTCGGATTGATTTTATACAGAGACACGTTTATGAAACCAAACTTTCATGCTAATACATGTACTAAAGAGGGTCGAATTGTATATATTTTTACAATTTTCTCAAAGTCAATGGACTAAACGAAGTTCGCTACGGGATCGAGGTCGTAATTAAATAAAACAGTTCATTATAATTTCCTAATTTTATTTACAACTACAAACGAAATTCTCTCGACTCAACATCTCACCAGTCAGTAATGTTCTCTAGTTCCGCGAGCGCCCTCATGCAGCAATAGCCTTCACTCGTCGGGTTTCACGCCCTCTCATCCGTTCACACCTCAAACACCTCGTCCGCCGTCGTCTCGCACTCTCCCGTCGTCGTCTGTCTTCTGCACGCCGCTTAGTTACCGCACTCATCTAAACTGCTTCTACCAAGACTGCTCACAACAATCCAGCTGTGGCTTCTATTTATAGGGCCGTAGGCCATCGCCCAGAAATTTCTCTAAATGTCACGTTGCTCCGAGGGTCCCAGAATATTCCTGGGCATCCTCAAAACTCGTCGGCTTCACCAGCAGTGGGGAGAAGGAGTGGCTGTGACGCGATACAGGTCAGCTGTCAATCATCCCCCCCCGGGCGAGTGACGGGACAGCGTGTGGGTTTGCCTGAGGGGAGGGGAGGATCGAGGTGGGTCACTCCCACAGAGCCGGACCGCGCATGTTAATAGCGTACTTTGAAATGTCTTTAAGACAAATGTCTTAAAAAATTCTAGGATAAATAATTTGTAATTGCATTCAATTTTTTGCTATATAGTGGAATTGATCCTGAAATTCGGAACAATGAACGTATCATTACAGGCAAGAACAGTACGTGGAACAAAGTGAGCGAAATCGGAATTGTTCTGGGTAAATCTGTACATCTACCAACCCAAGTGTGCTGGTGTGGAAGACTGAGGTGGTAATAGCCATGGCAGTGTACAATTGGGGGTTGATATGAGAACCTCAGATCTGATAAAAATCCTTCCGAGATGGCTTGGACTGGTTAGATAATACTGAAAGCAAGTCAAAAGTTAATTTTATGGACAGAATCCTGTGCGACGGTAAAACCTGTGCAGTGTGCAAGCAACGTGAGGCCGGACGTAACCCTGGTCCTTGACATTTTGGAAGCGTAAGCGAACAATATTTTGGCGCCTCCCTTCCTCCCCAATTTAAAATTATTATCAAATTGTTACGCAGTTACGGACATTTGGTATGAGCCAGTAAAAATCGACTACAGTAACAAGTTTTTATTTTTACATCTTAAACCTCGTTTCATCTTTCTATGCTAAGTGTAATTTATAAATGCTGCAGTATTGACAACGTATATTAAAAACGTACTTAGTTCCAGGAATAACCTAATTTTATGAAGTGTAAAATCGCTACCCAGCCAACCCCACTTCTCCTGGACCCGCCCCTAAACGAGCACATTTATCTTTAAAAGGGGTGTCTTCTGCTTCTCACGATGTCAGTGGGCGAAGGAGACAAAAGTCATATTAAAGGCTTCCGTGCGCCTTCATTTTCCACGACACAACAACGGGATTTGCAAATTTTATTTTTAAAAGTGTAATTATAATGGGTATAAAATGTAAACACAGAAAATTATTTTAAAAATTATTATTTGAAACAATGATTTAAGTTTGTGTTCAAAATGGGCAAGTGCCCAGTAAAAAATTTTCCTCTGATTTATTACATGTCCGCCTTGTATACTGGATTAGTCTCATGACGCCTTAGGCGCCCTCTTCTGCTTGTCGCCCTACGCGGCTGCTAACAGCGCTTACATCAAGGACCGCCCCTGGGGCCGGGAAAAAGTGCTTCGCTTCAGCGAAGAATGCGATGGCGAAACGCACAGGCTTCTTCCGGATGAAGAAACCGACATGGTTCCGCTGGTGAGGCGGACCACGACTTTTTGCAGCCTGCCGTGCGAGGTAAAGACAAGCTCGCCGGATGGCGAAGAACGGTGGACGAGAAAAAAATATTGACAGCTTGGGGCATGATGGCGCGGGGTGCAAAAAATTTCGTGACGAGTGCGAAAAATTATTTTTGCACGTACAAAGTGTAAGCATGCGGGTGACACAATGTGTCCAGAAACACATTTGCATGTTCGAGAAAAAGGAATAGAGAGGCGTGAGAAAAATTATAACCAAAAAATATTTATATACATTGCAGATATACGTAATATCTATGTTCTATTATCTTGAGGTGTATATAGCGGGAAAAAAAAATTCAGTCGTGTTCTATGTTGAAAAAAATGCAGCAAGAAAGATACTCGATAATGTTTAAAGTATTGATTGTAAGCGAATAATATATGTTAACGATTTAGAAAGATAAATGTATGAATGTCTATGTAAATAAGTAACCATGGAAAATAATGTATAATTTCTATAAAATCATTTGTGCAAACCCATTTCACAGTAATGTCGTAAAGGAAGAGTTCAAGCGCGAAACACATTCTTGTCAAAATGGTTACTTACAGGTCTGCATCTGCACGACGTCAGGAAACTGCACATGTGCATGTCTCGTCACCGTAATACGTCACCGATGCTAGGTCTGCATCTGCACGACGTCAGGAAACTGCACATGTGCATGTCTCGTCACCGTAATACGTCACCGATGCTAGGTCTGCATCTGCACGACGTCAGGAAACTGCACATGTGCATGTCTCGTCACCGTAATACGCCACCGATGCTACCCTATGGACTGAAGATACGATATTTGTTTCTACCATACGGTTAAAACAAGTAGTTAATTATTTTGAAAGTGAATGATGTAACATACTTGCGAAACTTATCAGAAGCCGAAAAGCCATTTCTTTTTTTAAATGTCATAGTGCTCTTGCAGCAAAAGATTAATAAACCTGGGCATTTATCCCATACTGAGATAAAGAATGGTAAATATTAACTTAAGATCATAATAAAATAAGGCCTAAGTGAAGCCTGTCGTTCATATTTGTAAAGGTTGTTCACGATAAAGTGAGCACTTTTGAAATCAACGTAAGAAAAAAAAGTCACTGTCCAACCTGCATATATATTTTAGTGGGCGCAATGAGTGACACGTGGCCAGTAAAGTTGGCATTGATGGAGGGGAATGGAGTTCCATATATTAACGCCGAATAAAAATTGTTAGGTAACCATTTGTGATAACTGAAATTATTTCTCTCGCTTCCTTTTTTTTTTTTTTTTTTTAATGCATCGAAGTGTAAAAATGAGCAGATTTGTACTGTAATGTGGTTGCTCATGAAGGATGTTTTCTGGGACAGTATGTGCATTACGAAGATGCATCGAAATGGCAGCTGTGGCATTCTGTGCAGACTGTGTATTTTAATACCATACTTTCTCTCAGGGCCGTGAGCAACCGAACACACAGTGTAAAACATTTCTTGAGGTATGTAATATCAGCGCCATGACCAGAAACTACTTTTTTTAAAGCTAAATGTTTTATGGGGCAAGGACTGAGTCATTTACAATCGCTGGGGCGCAATTAGTTTTTAAGTAAAGTAAGGAAGTTTAGTTGTACAGTGCATTAATGGCACACGAGGCACGTTTTTTTTTTAGCTCTTAGCATGCATCCTTAAAAACAGTATTCAGCTATCTTACTTGATGGCTCAGGCGTATGTTAACTTTTCAAACTCGGTAAACCGTTCTTATATAAGATAATTTTGTGTTTGAAAAAAAAAAAATACCGTGTTTCCGCTCGGGATCGAACCGAGGACCTTCCGCGTGTTAGGCGGATGTGATAACCACTACACCACGGAAACAGACATCCCTCATTTTCAAATGATGATGTGTTACATAACATTTTGTGGGATATGATGTTTACAGTAGTTCAGTTATCAGATATTTATAGTTACGCTTCTATAGAGTATTAGCGCATAGCATAAACGCTATTATCAAACTCTCCTCGTCTCCCGGAGTTGTGTTCTGCAGTGACGGAATGATAATAGATTCATCAGAAAATATTTTACTGTATCGAAATTACCTACATACACCGGCTCCATCTGTCCTCCCTGATGAATCGCACAGCGGTGCGCTTGGAGCAAAAATGGCACACGTGCTTTGGCACTAATTACGAAAGACGCCTAAACATTTTTTTTATTATCGTTATACCTTACTGTATTACCGCTGGGCTATATCCCGTAAGAAGTGCACTAGAGTTCTCAAAATGGCTCAGATGCACTGCACACGTTTCAAGGCGCACCTTTTAATTTTTTTTTCTGAGATAGAGCCAGCGGATAGAGCCATGTCATGCTTGATGAGCTATCGAATGCGTCGCGTTCTGCGCATTATAGCCGTGTTCGAAACGGCTAGTGTCCATTTCATATAAGTGGGTTAAATTTGACAGACAATGTGACCAACCTACAAACAACGTAAACAATGCTCTCTTTCGTACAGTACTGTATCAGCTGATGAACTTCTGTGGGATCCGTGTTGTTAAGTTGGCTATTTTTATGACGGCTTTGGGAGAAATTCGTACTCAGAACTAAAAGTTGTAATTTAAAATCTTAATTATACTTACAACATTTATGGTTTAAATATGTTTTTTAAAGCAATATTACATTTTCTTGGCTATTAGCGACTGGACTTTAAAAACATGTTTAGCATTTATGACAGAGTATGTCGACATATACGAACAGTAAACGTTTCCAGCCAATGGCTAGCCATGTTTATGTTTCCACTTTCCAGTTTCCAGCCCGGTGAATGGCAGTTAGTTGTGCGTGTGCTTTTTTCTCACCGTGTTTATTATATGAATATCTTGTTGGTGTTGTCGGAATATTTAATCGGTAGTTAATTATTTTTTATTTACTTTTTAGCATAGTTGGTTGTAGGTAGCGTTGTACGTTTTCTTGAGTGAAATGTAACATTATCGGCACGAGTTTACCGCGTTCCTTCCGCCATTTTCCATACCGCCTTCCGCAATGAAGTAACACGAATAATTGCATATCAAAATTTAAGTTTGTTTGTATCAAGAAAAGCGCGTAGTGTTGATTTTTTTTAATGATTCTGCAAATAAATTATTTAATGCTAGTGACGAACAAACGTGATTTCAGTGAAATAGACATGGTACGGATTGCCATAAAAAAAAAAAAAACACGTGATCAAGAGGTTGCAAATTTTACAAACAGTAAGTTTGCGTGTTTTAAAAATGTATTTGTAAATTGTGAACACATTTATTAAAATGCACGTGGCGTGAAAAAGCCGCACTTTCCACACTTTCGTCGTGAGTGAATAATATTTTTTAATTTGTCTATCGAAAATCCAATGAGTGTAAGGTTAACTTAGGCCAAAGTGTCGCGTGTATATATTGCTGCATCTGTACGAATACATACAGCGACGTATGTATCGCGTTTGGTTTTTTTCATTAAAGTTAAAATTTTCGAAGTTAAATAATTTATATGTTATTTCCATACGTACAGAATTTTCCATTGCTCCATCCAAACAATATGCAACTCAAAATGCCACACACTCGTAAGAACATCAAAATAATGCCGTCTCACGAAAGACGTAAAACCAAAGCCCCCCCCCCCCCAATTTGTTTCCTTTTCCCCTCGATATAAATAAACAGAACCCCAACAAATTTCACTCGGTAATTACAAAAATAAAACAAGTCGGAATGCCAACCTAGCTATAATATCCTATATTAATTACTGGACGGAAGTTAGATACCGTCAGATTTTCAGTGCCTGCCATTACATGGAACGCGAGGAAGGAGGAAAATGCAAGTGTGCACTGAACTAAAACATTTGTTTACAAACGTAATTTTCTTCAGTGGCAAACCAACTTCGGGGGAAGGATACATTGTGGAGGTGCTACTTTTCTAGAACTGTCAAAATTTACCCCACTTACATGAAATGGGCAATACGAGACCATTATTTATGTCACCAAATAAACCATGTGACCAAGTTTAGGCACTAAATATTTCGGGATTTAGGGTTGAAATTTACTGAGTTGACATAGGATACTAATACGCCAAATAAGTCCGTAAAATCGTCTACTGTTGTTTAATTACTTTTTAAATGCCACTTTGTGGTGGAGACGTCAGTATTTACTGTTCTCGAAACGCTGCACAATACATGCGCGTAAGAATAGGAAAATCAGGGATCTACGTGTTATTTAGTATGTAAGTATTAAGTTATTTTAAAATAGAGTTCTTATATTATTTTGGAAAAAAAAAAAAAAAAAAAAAAAAAAAAAAAAAAGGCGATCGGTTGTTATTTGAAATGGAATATTAATTGCAGGGAGCGAAGAAACAACGAGAATATTGATAGCGGCTAGAAAGAAATATGATCAGTTATTCACAAGGAAACGGGGTTACCTGAAAAACGGTTGGGGGTAAGTTATTTATTGATAGGGTGACAAATAAAATAACGTCGAAATTCCACAAGCCTGTAGTTTCCAACTTTGTCACAGGCAGCGCTGTTTCAAGCCGTTCGAAACCATCCACCCAAAATTCCTAAACCCCGATTCACCAAATTGGCCGTTCATTCATTATAAGCCCAAATAAACGTTATGTTCACGATAGGAAAAAACATAGACGCAAAAATGTATAAATTATCTTAATTTTAATGTTGTAGAATCTCATTTTTGTAACGAATAATGTTATTACGTATAAAATAGTAGCCTAATATAACAATTTAAGGAAAAAAATACAGGTTTATTCTACCTGCTATTTAAAATGTTAAAAAATATTACTATTAGTTTTTCAATTAGAGTTTTATGAGACATGTAATACATTGTATTTCCGCACTTCATTGGTTGACAAACGCGTTTCTGACTTACTTATTGTAGTACAACTTTTTTTTTATCCTAATTTATCACTTCTTACCGTTACTGTTTCATGTCTCTTTCTTTCGCCTCCGTATCATTGTAATATGGGCACAAATGTTTTCAAATTGCCGCCGATATGTTAATATTTCAGTTTCATGTGAAAGTAAGAAGAAAATTAGGAGCATTTTCGACGTATTCGCTTGACAATATAAATAAAAATAAAAATCATATCAAACAACTTAAAAGAAAGAAAACATTGCTTACTCAATTTGTTGTTCGCTTCTCCATACAATTCACAACTACGCCCATGCTAACACAGAACATTCTCTTTAACGAACAATGGCGCTACTATGAATAAAACGTAACCGTAGGAAAATTCTTGAACTGAACTTTCGAGTGTAATATTTAGGGCAAATAATATCGAAGAAGGAGTTAGTTCTTAACACATTGCGGTCTACACACACTTACTGGCAGTTAAGACAAGTTACAAGTGAGTCACCTATATCCACTACTGCAAGAACACCGGTTCTGTTGGTGCTGTGTTAGAACTCACCATCGTCCTATTGGTCCATACCACACCGGCCACTACACTGTACTTTACAGCGTTCATTATTGGCCGGTCATCAACCAATGGAGAGCCGGGCTGATTTTGACCCTTACAAATGTCGTTCATCGTATAAAATAATTTACAATCAATCATGTCCCTTTGTGTGGCTATAAATAGAGAGTCTATTGTTAGCAATATCATTGTTACTGTGATGTCGTGTTCTTGTGAGTTGATGTTAAACACTAGCGGAACAAATACTGCGCGTCCATGCGAGTTTTGTTCTGAACAACAGACAGATTTTCAAATTAGCTTTGCTCGAGCTACACTCGAGCATGGTTTACACAGTGTTAAAAGGAGAAGTCGTAAACAAGCGGCACGTGGACGGATTACGACCCTTAGACATGTTTTCCTCGTTGCTCGTCGTGGTCAGTTAGCTGTCTGCAGGTAGCTAGCCAATGGACAAAGAGGGCCTCCTCTTCGAACGTCCCATTTCTTCGTGCGAGGTTCCAGATGTGCGAGGTGTAAACATCATGGGCAGTATACAGAGTTTTGTAAAGTTAATATAATAACAAATCGTGGGTGTCATGTGGTTTGTCTAATCAAGTAGACAAACCAACTAATACGACAGAGTAGTTAAATATGAAGATAAAGCATTTATTTGCTTTAGCGTTTTATATAGGCTCTTCGCGGTAAAATGAGCATTTTTGAAAGTCCTGCTTTCGATCTACTTGGATACCCGTCGTGTGTTCTTCCGCCTTATGTAAAATGAACATTGCCATAGGCCTCATCACTTTATTCACGAGTCGGTCAAGTGTATTTTTAAAATTATTACGAAATGTAACATTTTCCGGTTTAGCTGATTTTTATACTTGCACGCTTTTAAAATATAGAGAGCAAAATAAATAATTTCAATATTCACAAATGTTTACCTAACGCTTCAAATTCAACGTAAAAATATGGAAATACTTTCCCTTCCGTCGTTACCAACTTTACTGTGTGCATGCCACTCATTGGGCCCGTTAAAATATAATGCAGGTATGGGCAGTGACTTTTATAACATGTTAATTTCAAAAGTGCTCACTTTATCGTGAACAGCCATTAACGGATTATTTGCAGAAAATAAAATGTATTTATTGTATTATTACTGGTGTTTACCTTGAAAGAAGCAACGCAAGAACAATTTGGCGTGAAAATCACACGCTTTCGTGGTTTGATTTGTTTTTAGAGAAAACGTGTTCTAATCGAAGGGAACTATAACCTCGTGGGGAATTTCTGTTCAAAGACGACTGCTCCTGACGTAGATGAATGCCGCATCTACAGACATTTGTCTTGTCTCCAGCTATTGTGAATAAATGTATCGTCGAACCAACAAACTTAGGCACTTCCAATGACAAATTATCGTGTTGGCCGGAGACACTTAGGCAACGAGAATCATCTGTAACTTAGTGACCAATGTATGCTCTATTTTTAATGAGATTTGTACAGTATGAATATTTTATATTTTCATCTGCTAAACGCATTGTTTTTGTATTGAACAATAACAAAAAAAAAAATATAACTTTTATGTGCATGCCCAGCATTTTATTTAATAGGCCTATGGATCTACACCACTATTTCCCCATTTCCCTAATCCACTGAATGCTTTTTAACATTATCTATCATAAAAACAGAAAATTAAATAAATTACTTTATAGTTAGCTCTCGAGCAATTAAGAACATATAAACATTCAAAAATTACTATTTCCCTCAACTCATAATAAATACTTTCGATTAATAAATGTATAAAAAAATGTATGCACACATGTACCAAAACATAATTCATACCCATATTCCACTGATTTTATCAACAACAAAAATGAAAGGCCAAGCATGTCTGACAATTGCCATATTTCATTGGCTGGATGGGTGTATGTGAACTACTTCATTTGTGTAACCGTTTTTCTGGCATATGTGGTTGGAGTTTGCGGTACAAGTGGCTGTTTTACCTCTATATGCTTAAGAGTACGTGGCAACCAAGATTTTTATTTTATTTTATTTTTTTTTCGCTATCGAGGTATAGCGATACGGGTGACAATATCACGCGCGACCAACGCTTCATCGCTCTTACGCGCAAGGCACCGAACCTGCGTGCTGAGCTATCGCTGTTACGCTTTCCGGTGCAAATAAGATCTGCAACATTGAGATTTTGTCACACGCAATGAAAGCCCGTAGATTAAACTACGACTGTGCAGTTTTACTTTTTACCTACCTGTTACGGAAACTGCGCACGAGAGCTCTAAAAACGCATTTTTTTTCTCTTTCATTTTCACGAATTTTACTCTTAGAATAAACTTACTATTCTATGAACAAAACTCTATGGACTTAGAAAACTATTTTTTAATCTTTTGTGGAAAAAAGTCGTATTTCCAGGACATTTATTTGCTGAGATACTCAACACGTCAAAGCGCCGACGACAAACGTACAGAAAATTTGTCCGGTGCATGAAAGTAGTATATTTACCCGATTTCCGATATAAGTCGTTTTCCAAGGTGTTTATCGAAATTTTTGGCTCAACAAGACGTAAATAATAATGTTCAACGCCTTTTTACGTTGTTAGATTTTCACTGCCTTCATTATTCTCGGAGCACTTATGAAAAAAATAAAGACATTTTTTGTATCTTCAATCAGAGCTTAGAGAATAACGAACGCAGAGAATTTTTGTACCATGTAATAAGATGTTCAAAATTGTTATTTACGTCTTATCGAACCAAACATTTCTAAAATCTCTCTGTTAAACAAATTGTGACAAAAATTGTATAAATATACGATTTTTGTGCACCATTCCCTTTATGTACTCTGCGGGGTCCTGCGCAGGTGGAATGCGCACACTCCTTTCCACGTTCAATCTGTGTTTGTGACTATATTTTGGACTGCTATAGGCTGTTCATGGTAAAATGAGCACTTTTGATAGCCCTGCTTAGGATCTACTTGAATGCCCTTTGTGTAGCCTTCCGCCTTATGTAAAATTAACACTACCATAGACCTCGTAACTTTATTCATGCGTCGGTCGAGTGAAACTGTGAAATAATTAGAAAAGTGAATATTTTACAAATCTGCTCATTTTTATACTTCGCTTGATAAAAAAAAAATAACAGAAAGCGAAAGAAATAATTTAAGTTATTACAAATGGTTGCCTAACACTTTTTATTCGACGTTGAGATATGGAACTACTTTCCTTCCAACGTTACCAGCTTTACTGGGCGAATGTCACTCCGCGCTCCCGTTAAAATATATTCAGCTGTTTCTAAGGTTGGTTTCAAAAGTGCTCACTTAATGGAGAACAGCCTTGGGGCGAGGGGACGCTGACAGAGGGCAGGCTCAGACGTCCCGAGTCCGAGGAACGAGTTGTGTTGCCGCACGCACAGGCTGCATCGACAACGAGGGCAGGGATATCCAGTGTCGCCACGTCGAATACCGGTCACGCGCCGTCTTGTCAGAGCGCGCGCGTGATCCCACTACGGCTTGTGTACGATCGCCGCCCATCTTGAATTATTCAATCTTACGGTGCGCAGTCATCGTTTAAGTATGTTCTGTGTATTTTTATGGGCTGTTCACGGGGAAATGAGCACTTTCGAACGCCCTGCTTGAGGTATACTTGTATGCACGTTGTGTATTCTTCCGCCTTAAGTAAAATTAGTATTGCCATCGGCCTCAGCATTTTCTTCATGCGCCGGTCAAGTGAAACGGCGAAATTATCAAAAAAGGAAAATTTCACAAATTTACCCTTTTATACACTTCGATACATTAGAAAAAAAAAAAAAAACAGAAACCGAAATAAATAATTTAAGGCATTATAAATTGTTACCTATCACTTTTTATTCGACGATAAATATGAAACTACTTTCCCTCCATCGTTACCAACTTTACTGGGCACATGTCACGCAGTGCGCCTGTTAAAATATATGCAGTCAGGGTCAGTGACGTTTTTCTAAGGTTGATTTCGAGAGTACTTATTTTAATGTGAGCGGCCTTTATACGTATATATGTACACGAAAAACACAATTGGTGCATCAATTTTAACATAAATCCGAAAGAGACGTTGGGGCCGCGGGGGTCGAGTGGTTAGCCTGCTCGCCTCCCACCAACGCGAACAGAGCTCAATCCCCGTCCGGGTCACTCCCAGATTTTCACCAGAGGGAATCGCGCTGGACGATGCCGCTGGTCGGCGGGTTTTTCTCGAGGATCTCCCCTTTCCCCACCCTTGCATTCCGGCGCTGCTCCATTCTTGCTTCATGTCACACTCGTTAAGAGCCGCCAAAACATGCATGCGAAAACTTTAATTATATGCTATTCGCGGTAAAGTGAGCACTTTTTAAGGCCTTGTTAAATTTCTCATTTAAGCCAATTTTTATCTTTCCGTCTCTTTTCGATATAAACACTGCCATGTGACTAACAAACACAGTGTATACGTTCCTTCACTCTCAAAAGATAACAAGCCATGCAGCAATAAAACACATTTATTAGTGATTAATACCTTTTGGGAGGGCCTTGAAAAGTTTTCATTTTCCCATGGACAGACTATTAAAAATTCCCCAGTTATGTTTAGGATTAAGTGGACAAAGACAACGGATCATCTCATTTCACTAAGCCACATAGTCATACATGGAGGACCGCAAAACTCTCGCTCGGTTCAGGATGAAAAACCGTGTGCGTAATGAATGTGCAAGTTAAATTTCAACATGAAAGTAGCCTAGGTACTATTCATTAGAGTCACCAACCTTTCCAGATTTGCCATAAGGGACACTTCCGACCACTCGACACATTACGTGTTACCTGAGTAAAATAACCAAGGAAAAGTGATATGAAAATAAACACTATCTGTAATGTGCAAGCAAAATTCAGTATTGTACCCCAGTCAAATTTTCCCCGAACACGTACAACAAAACAGCAAACTTACTTGCGATCACTGGGGAGGTAAATTATTGACACCGATTTTATTGACATTCAGTTTATAGTCCATTCACGGTAACTTCACACTTTCCTGAAGCCCTGCTTAAGTTCTACTTCCAGGATATTCCTCCGCCTAGTGCAAACTAAGCTTAGGAAATTAATCCAGAAGGCCAACGCACTCAGTGTAATAATATTTTGCATAAAATCTATTTCTTTCTAGACATAATACCAACATACTTTTTTTTCTCTCTGTCCATATTCGTATTATAATTATACATGAAAAGTTGTAATTTATAGATTAAATATAGCATAAGAAAAAGTTTATTAAAACAAAAATAAGATAATCTTATATAATACTAGTATAAAACGCTGGTAATATATTATTTACTAGCGGACCCGACAGACGTTGTCCTGTACATATGTCTTAAATTTCTCCCCCTTTCTCTCCCCCTCTCTATACCCCTCTCTTTTCCGAATTGTGAATCTAAACCATTCTCGAATCCACTTGAACACACACAAAAAATTTCATCAAAATCGGTCCAGCCGTTTAGGAGGAGTTCAGTGACATACACACGCACAGAAGAATTATATATATAAAGATTTAGAAAACAACCAAACACATCATACATGGGATGTTTTTCCAAATGTTCTATTAAAAAAAAAATAAACTGCGACTGGTGTAAATGTTCACCACTTTGCACGGCTGGCCGTGGAAGACACTTGCCAACGTCACAAAGAAAAATGAAACTCGCGTGTGGAGTGAAATTTGACACAACCTTCCGAGTCCACAGGCGACTGTTTCTCATGAAGGGAACAAAGGCTCGTGAAACGTGAAGGGATCAAGGACACATCGCACTGAGTTCGAACAAGGGCCCATGAGAAGAGTCTTAGCGCACTGAGTTCGAACAAGGGCCCATGAGAAGAGTCTTAGCGCACTGAGTTCGAACAAGGGC
This sequence comes from Dryococelus australis, assembly GCA_029891345.1. NCBI lineage: Eukaryota > Metazoa > Arthropoda > Insecta > Phasmatodea > Phasmatidae > Dryococelus > Dryococelus australis. The sequence goes on along the minus strand of CM057000.1, from coordinate 115,346,166 downwards.
CCATGAGAAGAGTCCTAGGGCACTGAGTTCGAACAAGGGCCCATGAGAAGAGTCTTAGGGCACTGAGTTCGAACAAGGGCCCATGAGAAGAGTCTTAGCGCACTGAGTTCGAACAAGGGCCCATGAGAAGAGTCTTAGGGCACTGAGTTCGAACAAGGGCCCATGAGAAGAGTCCTAGGGCACTGAGTTCGAACAAGGGCCCATGAGAAGAGTCCTAGGGCACTGAGTTCGAACAAGGGCCCATGAGAAGAGTCTTAGCGCACTGAGTTCGAACAAGGGCCCATGAGAAGAGTCTTAGCGCACTGAGTTCGAACAAGGGCCCATGAGAAGAGTCTTAGCGCACTGAGTTCGAACAAGGGCCCATGAGAAGAGTCCTAGGGCACTGAGTTCGAACAAGGGCCCATGAGAAGAGTCCTAGGGCACTGAGTTCGAACAAGGGCCCATGAGAAGAGTCTTAGCGCACTGAGTTCGAACAAGGGCCCATGAGAAGAGTCTTAGCGCACTGAGTTCGAACAAGGGCCCGTGAGAAGAGTCTTAGCGCACTGAGTTCGAACAAGGGCCCATGAGAAGAGTCTTAGCGCACTGAGTTCGAACAAGGGCCCATGAGAAGAGTCCTAGGGCACTGAGTTCGAACAAGGGCCCATGAGAAGAGTCTTAGGGCACTGAGTTCGAACAAGGGCCCATGAGAAGAGTCTTAGCGCACTGAGTTCGAACAAGGGCCCATGAGAAGAGTCTTAGCGCACTGAGTTCGAACAAGGGCCCATGAGAAGAGTCTTAGGGCACTGAGTTCGAACAAGGGCCCATGAGAAGAGTCCTAGGGCACTGAGTTCGAACAAGGGCCCATGAGAAGAGTCTTAGGGCACTGAGTTCGAACAAGGGCCCATGAGAAGAGTCTTAGGGCACTGAGTTCGAACAAGGGCCCATGAGAAGAGTCTTAGCGCACTGAGTTCGAACAAGGGCCCATGAGAAGAGTCTTAGGGCACTGAGTTCGAACAAGGGCCCATGAGAAGAGTCTTAGCGCACTGAGTTCGAACAAGGGCCCATGAGAAGAGTCTTAGCGCACTGAGTTCGAACAAGGGCCCATGAGAAGAGTCTTAGCGCACTGAGTTCGAACAAGGGCCCATGAGAAGAGTCTTAGGGCACTGAGTTCGAACAAGGGCCCATGAGAAGAGTCTTAGGGCACTGAGTTCGAACAAGGGCCCATGAGAAGAGTCTTAGGGCACTGAGTTCGAACAAGGGCCCATGAGAAGAGTCTTAGAGCACTGAGTTCGAACAAGGGCCCATGAGAAGTGTCTTAGCGCACTGAGTTCGAACAAGGGCCCATGAGAAGAGTCGTAGGGCATTGCCTACCGGCTGACAGCTGCGAGATTTGACGACGAAATCTCATGTTAAGGAATTTTCGCCTCAGCGCGTCAACTTTCAAAATATACGTTTCATACCACATGTATCCCTTACGTAATTTTTGAGAAGTTCCCTACAGAGGGGATGTTTCCATAACATGTTAAGAAGGAATTTTTAAAATTTATGTTTTACAAAAAGGAAATGATGCCTATCTATGTTGAAAATATACACTAGTAGGGGACTTCTAAAGGATTCGAGAAGAATGCATATTTTGTTTGAAACGCCTCTCTTCAAAACTAACTCACTGAAGCTTAATTTCCTTAAGAGTGGGATGGACCCCCCGTGGGATCCCCGCGTCCAAGGTCAAGAAGCGAGGGAGCGATACGGGCGACTCTAATATGCACGCCTAGTGCATCATCGCTCCTACGAGCAAGGAGTGCAGTGTTTCCGTCGTAACGCTGTGCTGCGCAAATTAGCTCTGTAACAGTGGAGTTTTATTACACGCGATGAAGGCCCACAGATTAAATTACGCCTGTATGTTTGTAATTTTCTATTGTAGCATAAGGAAACTACGTGCAAACGATTTAGAAGTTCGGTATTTGACAATTTCCACGAATTTTTTTTCTCATGAATAGTGAATATGAAAAGAAAAATAGGGGCATAGGTAATTGTTTTTGTTTCTTTTCGGACATAAAGTCGTATTTGCAGAACACTTATTTACTAAGAAACGCGTATTCGCACAAACAACTATTTCACAAAAAAATGTTGGGTTCCAACCCACTCTTATGGGATTGCCTATTTAAAATTCGCAGCTGCCAGCCGGTGAGCGGTGCCCTTGAGGAAGTGACAGATCAAACACGCTGCCGCCGGTATCAGCAGGCTGGCAACACTTACCGACGCGGGTGGCGCCCGCGACACGAAGACGCCCCGACACTGACGTCACGTGCCTGCTTACAAACACCGAGCTGTTAATTTGTAGGGCGCCGCCGAGCCTGAGAGGGCTTCTGGTTTTTACGACCCCGGGAGAGCGTCGTCTAGGCGGAGTACTACGTGTGTGGCGGGCGTCGGGGCAGATCAAGAGGCCATCTACACGTCTTCTCGAAGGCGTCGTCTTCTACTGCCGGCGACGAGTTCCAGCTAGGTGGCTCCAGAGAGAGAGAGAGAGAGAGAGAGAGAGAGAGAGAGAGAGAGAGAGAGAAAGAGAGAGAGAGAGAGAGAGAGAGAGAGAGAGTGTGTGCGTATGTGTGTTTGATAAAAAAAGGGGGGGGGGGCGCATTGAGTGTTTCTCCTGCACTTCACCCGCCGATAACGGTGGTGAACCAGAAGGGCCACACGCGGCGCGATCGCAGAATAGATAAGAATAACAAAAACAAACTAGGCTGATTGATGAGGGTGCCGTTCGCCAAAAATTTTCGTTATTTAAAATTTGTTCAAAATACTTTTCAACCAGGCACGTGTCCAAGGGAGGGGCCTAGGGGCGTCGGACCCCCTCCCAAACATAAAATCACACTTGAGTAGAATGTAACGAAAATAAACGATAGTAAATAAAATTTGTGAGGTCAAAATGTTGAGAGCAAAACTACTGATTTTTGCTCATATGACTCGGTAATAGTGGTATTCACCCTTGTAAATTGCTTTGCGATTTTTTATATTTTTTTGTGTTTCCCAAGCATTGCGTATTCGCAGTAAATGATTTCTATAACTTTTTTTTTTTGAACTTATTAAAATCGAACTACAACGATCGTCAGTTTATATTTTAATGTAATGCACGCTTTGTTTACAAACGACATATCATTTTACACACAGGTGGGAAGAATTGATAAGTTAAAACTTTCGGGTGGTGAGCTACCATCATGGTACAGTTTGTAATGCAATCGAAACTCAAACCTACACATCTTGTTGCATTTGGCAACATTGCAGCTCACCCCTCCGACCTCCCCTTATCCAGTTCACTGTTATGGCGCCTGACTGTATGTGTAGGTATATAAGGTACAAGGTCAAGCTAGCTTTGTTAGTCTACCGCGGCTTTGCTGGTCTGACTGGCAGGCTGTCTGAGTTGCGCCGGGACGTGCAGGGCGTCCTGACCTATGGGCTATGTGTTCTTTGCGGTCTGGCGAGGGAAACTTCCTCAGCCCGCAGAGAGATACAACTGCTGCAACCGAATGGGTGGTATAAGGGCCCAAGCACACCCCCCGCTCTGAGCTTCGGCAATGATGAGAGCTTTGTTAGTCTGCGGCTCTTAACAGCGAGGTCTCGAAAGCCGATGAGTGTGAAGCGCGCTGCGTATGGTGCAGCACCGTAATGAAGGGGCGGGGAAGCGGGAAATCCCCGAGAAAACCCACCGATGAGAGGCATCGTCCGGCGCGATTCCCACGTGCGAAATCCGGGAGTGACCCGGCTGGGGATTGAACCCGGTTCGCCTAGTTGGACAGCGAGATGACTAACCACTCAGCCATCGCGGCCCCTATTGTTCGTGTGTTGTTCAGTTAAGTCGCTTAGTAATTTAAGTCAATTATAGGATATATGGAGGGCGCGTATCTGAGTTCGTGAGGAATGAAGGCCTTAATAAAAATATAAGAACTAAATTTATTTAATTTATTCACACAGCTATTATATACAAAGTTGAACAATTTATATTCCCCATTACTCTTGTTATTATCAGTGAACGCAATATTTAATGCCTATCTGAATTTTAATTAAAATCCTTATCGAAGTTTCTATATTTGGTACAGTCACTTAATTCACACTCATTTTTGAACATATGCAATGTTTCTATTGCCATCATAGCAAATGTCTGTCAATCACGCATCCAGTTCAGTAGTCACGCCCTTCAGTTTCACTCTCCACTGCTCCAATGCTCGCAGTCGCAGACATCACTCCCGCTAGGGTCCGCGGTGGCTGAGCTGAGCGATTAGAACGCTCGACTCCCACCAAGGCGAACCGGGTTCAATCCCCGGCCGGGTCACGGGATTTTCGCAAGTGGGAATCGTGCCGGACGATGCTGTTGGTCGCCGATTTTTTCTTGGCGATCTCCCGTTTCCCTCGCCCCTCCATTAAGGCGCTGCTCCATATTCACTTCAATCACCCTCATCGGCTCTCAAGACCTCACTGTTAAAAGCCGTCCAAATATCTTCACTTTTCACTTCACTGTCGCTGGTTGCTCTTCACGCTCTGCTGGTTCGTCGCTTCGTTGTCTTCGCACAACTGTCACTTATAGTAGCACAATCCTTCAAAATCTCGGCTCTAAACTGTCGCCTTGGAGGTCCGCTGCGGCTTAAGTAGTCTCACTGGCCCGTTCTAGAAGGTTCCTCGCACCCCGTGTCGCGCTGAGAGAGACTGGAGCAATGACCAGAACATTCTTTCAAAAATAACCTCATAAATTCAGTCCGCCCAAAGTCAGGAGAGTTTGAGTCACGATTGGTTTATCTGGCAGTAGCGGAATGCGTGGCGGCAATTCCTTCGTAAATATCCGTGCGCTTAGATTACTAGCGTCGACTTAAAATACTCCTTCGCTTGCAGTAGGAGGGATGGGCAAAGAAAACTTTTTATATTGATCTGAAATCTTTTATTTCACCCATTTGCATTACGAAATACCAACGTATCATCAAATTCATAGCATTTCAGGACTGCTAAATTTTTAAACCGCACCCCTGCGTAAAATTCGCTGAAGTGCTCAGCAATAACTGACGAGATAAAAGTGCGTGTGTGAGGTAAAGTATTTTTTAGAATATTAGCACCGAAAGGCTCCTCAAGCCGTGTTCGAAATGCCAGATTGTAACAAAATGGTCACGTGACTCGATTTCGTATAGAAAAATTGTGATGTCTTTTTTAATTTCGTATTTCGTTTTTATATGTATGGAACCTTTGCGAAAACACGAAGTTGCCAAATCGTCACGATATTAGTTTAACCTATAAAGATACATGGGAATGCATTATTAGCTTTATTTAAAAAAATAAAAAAAATTGCTGTGTAATATCACTTAAAAAGTGCTCACTTCATTCCGAATGTCGTAAATTTATTTATAGTTACTGTAACATATCGCAAAATATTAACTATGGGCTTATAATTTACAAATAAGATAACATTTATGTTACTCAAGAATGATATAAAGTGCACACGTTTAGTTTTAACAATCACATGTCCTTAAAATATATTTTTCTGCCGAAATTTTGATGCATTATTACTAATGCTAAACAAGCAACTGAATTAAAATCAACCACAAAATCGCAAAATACTAAATAACTAAACGATCAATTAGCACACGGCCTCAATTGTCCGTACGACACAGTCTATGCGCGGTTTCTTCACCCTTTTCGAGTCGAACCTTTGAAAAATCACTCCATACTTGGGTGTCCTCAAAATATGTCATGTATCATGTATCTGTTAACATAAAAATACGCTATTTTTTATTAAATTAAGCTTCTACTTATATTTTATATATCATATTGTAAAATTTCATTTCTAATAATACGAATAAAAACCGGGAGGAGATTGGTGTGTTGGTAATGCCCAGTAAGAAATAGTTCCTATGCAAAATATTATTACACTGAGCGCACACGAATGGGGTGCGCTGTCCCTCTGGTGTAATATAATTTTCTAGACTTGGTCAAGCTTTGTTTGCATGACGCGGAGGCATATCCTAAAAGTAGATCTTAAACACGACTTCAGAAAAGTGCGAAGTAACTGTGAATGGACTATACTAATTTACCCTGCCTCAGCCAGCGTAAGACATCAACATCCGGTATTAAGTTTGCCTTGGTCGAAAATAACTGTTCAAGTCTCGCGCTGACAGGTATAAACATTCTGAATGTTTTTACGGGAGCCAGGATGGAGAATGGCTCAAGGCGTTATCGTGCAATAAGTAACATTCTTGAACCCAGTAGCAAAGCCAACGGCAGTAGGCGAAACAACAAGACTACAAAAGCGAACGCTTCAGGCACAGAACGGGTAAACGTCATAAACATAATCGTTCTTCTTTTCAACCACCGACAATGGGACTCAAGGTCAACAGGCAAGTTCCTAGCCGCACCACACCGCCGAACGTTCAATAAAGCCGAAAACTATAACGCTTAATGTAGAATTCGACCGCAACACCGGAAGAGAGGAAAATGTTGAGCACCTGAAAGCCGTTGTGTTAACAGAGCAGTGGCGTGTGGTGAACTGTTTCAAGGTAAGCTGGCGTTAACTCTGTGCTGTACCCTGTTGCTAGCTGGTTTTCACTTCAACGAGGAAAACGTAGCTCGGCAGCTGACGCCACAGGATATGTGTAATGGGTCCCTTGCTGCTCGCTTATCAGAGGTCGGAATACCTACAGTCCATTTCCCAAGGCTGCACGGTGGTTAGTGGCTCCTGATGCGTGCACCGAAGAATGTACAGCAGTGAGAAAGAACCAGCTTACCTTGAAACAGCTGAGCACACAACACTGACTTCTTCTCACACAGACACGGCAAATAGCCAAAGGAACGTTAACAAGTATGCATGAACGATGTTGAAGTATGGAATGTGAGTAAATGTTTTCGCGAAAAACAGGTGGACCTAGCTATAACATGTTTTGCTGGTATCACAGCCTGATGAACGGGTCCCCTGTTCCTGAGCCCTTTAAGGGTATTACAGGGGATTATTCCAGAGCGATATATATTTGCGCACGGCTTGCCAGGCCGTGCACACGCCAAAACTTGCTTACATGCCTCAGAATTGTAAAAGACATCACACTTTATTAAGAGGCTGCAGTTGAATGCAACCAATAGAAGGAGATACGCTCCTTCCAATCGCGGTGGGTGGAAGTGCAACCACCTCACCTATCAACAGTGCATGCCGGGTTTGCCTACATGCACCACCTTGATGGGGCCGAGGCTTATCCAACCTCTACTCACTCACTGAGTAAATGTGTCCTCTTCTTGGCGGACCAGACCTGCAAGCTGAATTAACAGCAGGCCGCCATACCGGCCGAGTCATCCCAGTCAGGGCTCTCCTCCAGGACGTCTCCCCAAATCATTAGGGTAATCAATCAATGCCACCCAGAGTCCAACCCTTGATCAGCACGGCCAAGGCCGGGGCTAATACCGCTGATCCCCTGGGTACCCACGATTTATTCTGCACATAGCTGTGCGCTGCATACCGAGTTTTCACCCAAGAGAGGCCCAACACCTCCGGGACGCCAGACAATCCCTTCGTTAGTGCTCCGCCACCTCGAGATTCGCTACGAGCCTCGGTTTTGGGACATGCAGCCGGCTCGCGGGTCATAACCGCTGGCGAGAAATGCAGGTTACCTCTGGAAGCAATCTGCACTCTCGCCGTGACCGATCACCAGTGCACTGGTGGGGCCGTCACGCGCCCAGCACATTCGTCCTCACCCCGTCGGCCACAGCGTTGTCCACTGTTTCCAGCCCTTACCATCGTGGAGGTGGAGATGGACTTGAGCAAGAGAGGCTGTATAATCACACCTTACCCCATTTCCAGGGGACAGGGCTTTACTCGCTCGAGAGTACACCCGCAAGAGCCACCAAGCTTGTGCACCCAGAAGATAGGCCTCCACCAGGGGGATGAAAGAGCAGGGACAGTCGCTCCGCATGGGCCACGAGTTGCCCCACCAGGCAGAGCCTTACACCCACGACAGGTTAGTTACCCATTTCACCCGCCCAGCTCCACCCTGGCCCCCACGGCCACCTAGCTATAACAGTCCGAAAATGTAGTTTTTGGCTATTTTGAAGAACTTCAAAATCGTTAGCAGGAAAAAGATTGATCTGTTGAAAGTTGTATTCCGCCCTAGTCTGGAGTATTATTTCCGTTCGTGTGCAAACAGATAGTGCACACATGAAATACGCTGCTGGAAATTATAATTGTGTGACCAAGAAGGACGCCTCTGAGGGGAGCCCACGTTGGGAAATACATAGAGTAGGGCAGGACAAAGACATGCTTATTTGTAACACTTCTCCCGTCCGACAGGTGTTTGTATGTATGGACCTTCGCCACTGCCGATTCCAAGGCAAGTCACTCGCAGCACTATGGGTGAAAAAATATTCTGGTCAGTCAATAAGCAAATAACTGCAGAGGCTTGTCCTCTGCGAGGTGGCTTCGTGGCGTCTTGTGTTCTCTGCAGCAGCTGGTGGGGGTTGTGGAGGAGCACACCTACACTAACATTCACATTTAAACACACACATCACTACACATAGTTGCAAGCGATATCGCAAACAAGAAGATATAATTACTACTCCAAATTAAAAGTTCCCCCTTCTCATGCCTGTAACACACTAACATTTTTTCCAGTGTTACAGAGAGATGACTGGCATCTGTTGGGTGGTTGGCTCAGTTCTATCCCCCACCACCAGGGCCGCATAACGCGACCCTGGTTACACACCAGCTGCGTTCTCATTTCATATCACCCCGCTCGAAACCCGCAAGTCTTTCTTCGTTAAAAATTTATTCCTACTTCCTCCAGCCCCAATCCAGTTAGAAAAATTAAATTTTCATCCGCAACAGTTGCATAAATTTTCCCAGGCCCTCTCTGCTTTGCCTGGTTTGCTATGCTCTTCAATGTAGACATTTCTTCTTGTAGGGTGCCCACGGTCCCAATCGCGCCCATGACATCAGACAGCCCTGCTATAGCCACGATGCATGCGACCATTTTAACATAATAAACCCGACCTAAGGCGTATAGGGCTTGCCCTGAGACGCATTCCATTCTCCAGTTGACTTAGCTACTAACACGCATGCCGGAGGACACACGGAACTGTGAAGGTGCTCTCGCTGGGGTAGTGAGATTTGGGGGCTCGGCAGAAAAAAATCTTTAATTAAAAAAAAAACCGCTCAGAGGCAGAGTGACATTATGTTTCCCCGCCGTTCTTCACAGACAGAGTGAACATGCCGTGTCAAATAACACAACCATACGAACATGTTTATGTCTTTGACCGTGGGAGAACCGGGATTGTGGATTATCCTACAAATAAACTAGTTCTCGCATTTGAAGAAATGCCACTACAATAAAGAAGATATGGGATCTGTGTGTCGGGGGGTGGGGAAGTGCTGAGCGACCTAGGGGAAATTAACAGCCTCATCGCACCAACGAGTGCGAGGACAATCATCTGGTGAGTATAGCGATTACGGACCTTACAGCTATATCAAACACCTTCGCCCAGGAGTTCAAGCATGTGGCATGTCAATCTGTAGCCTCACGCATCAGGACATCTGGTTTAGACGCCCATTACTGCGCCTGCAATGGTGCGTGGAACGTCAGACCGAGAGTGGCGAATGGTATGCTATCGTCTTTTCCTGCGAATTCCCGCTTCTGCGTGCAGCACCATACTGGTCGTGTTCGTATCTGGTGGTACCGTGGAGCACATATGGCCGAGTCCTGCAATGTGCAACGTCATGCCGGACCAGCACCTGAATTTATTGTATGGGCTGCCATCAGATTCCTCTCCTGCTCGCGCTTTGTCCGCATCGCTGGTACGCTGACCATCAACCGTTACATCGCGGATGTGTTGCGGCATGTTGCTATCCGCTATCTTCAGGGCCAGTCCGGGACCTTGTATAAACAGGACAATGCGCGACCGCAAGTGATACACGTCGTCCGATAGTTCCTGAATGTCCACTATAGCACACTGCTTCCTTGGCCTGCGCGTTCACCGGGTCTCTCGCCGGTTGTAAACATGCGGTCCATCATGTTCGGACGACTTCTGGCCTGTCACGCGACATCCGCGGCAGCAACTAATGGAGTTTGATCACGCATAGAAGCAGCATGGGTGGAGATACCCCAGATGGACATCCAAAGTCTCTTTCATTTCAATCCCGCGTCGTGTATCAGCGGTTATTGCCGCCTGTGGTGGTCTCACACAGTACTAAGCTCCCCACGTTCTGTACGTCTTACCCAGCTTCAAGAGTAATCATGCCACCCGTGTATGATGGGTAGAGATCATGGAAAATCGCGAATATTTTTTGAGCCAACATATCTTCTATAACACTCTAACTAGTTTATTCCTTCGTGATTGGATGGACAATGTTTTGATTCGGCTAAGTTGTCTGCAGGCCAATCACGAACTTTCTGCCTTATTGTATCGGAATCCTCATTGGCCCAGAGAAATGGGGTAGTACCTTTATACATGCATGGCAGCCAATAAGGAAGGAAAACTGTCGGACATGTGTACAGTACGTTGAATCCTAGCAAACAGTCAACTTTTCCCCGCCATAAACCATCATCAGAGGTAGTGAAATTACGCGAAAAGATTTCAGGACAAGTTATATTTCAAAACACTGTAGATTCGTTTACCTATATTGATTAGCTGGATTACGCGTCGACTGTCTGCACACAAATCGTGTAGAAGCCGTGCCGATGCTACCGAATTCTGAGTGGCCAGGTCAAATAAGAAAACGCGTTCCCATGCAGACAGCAACCAATGGACATAGACAAACTGCTGTTGGGTGCTTATGATATTAAAGTCTACCATGGACTCTTTTTTTTTTCTCTCGCGAAAATTCTCTAGCTCTAACCATCATCTCTAATTATGGGTATTCCGTCCAGTGAATCTGGTTGTGGTAGCCCACGTCCTTCTTGGGGTTGCAATTATAATGCCAAGCAGTGTAGTGTGTTTCAGGAAGCATACTGCAACCCGTTTCACGCGCACGGTGCACGGGCGTTTTCAAGTACTCTGTGGTGATGTGGTCAGCTGAGAGTGGACCAGCTGAAGCTGAACGTCACAGTAGGCAGCGCCACCTGGCCGGCGCCGGTGTAGTAGAGTGCCACCGGAGGTCGTCGACAGGCGGGCGCCACGGACAGCGCGCGCGACCGCCAGGAACATGTTCTACACGTAAAACCCTTGTAAGGAAAGTGCAAATGCGCCGGTTCGCCATCTCCGCTCGCTGCGGCCCCTGCCAGCCGCCATGCCAGCCGTCGCTTTACTGCACCCACACGTGCGCGCTTGTCATTTTGTAGCAGCAGACGAAACTCGCAACTTGTATTCTCACGTGACTCACGCCATTCGACGACAAATTGTGTGGCCCGTATAGACCATTCGCGGTTAATTCAAACTATTCCGAAGCCCTGCTAAAGTTCTACTTTCATGATATTCCTCCGCCTCATGCAAACAAAGCTTAGAAAATTACACCAGAGGGCGAACTCACTTCATTCGTGCACACTCAGTGTAATAATATTTTGCATAAGAACTATTTCTTACTAGGTATTTCGGAACACAACCTGTTTTCTCTATAACTTCCTTCATACTACTTATAAATGAAATATTATAACATATAGATAAAATATAAGTTAAAGTTCATTTTAATCAAAGACTAGTTAAGTGTATGTTAATACAAGTTTAAAACGCTTGTAATATACGGCATATTTAGGAAGCAACCAAACACGTCACACATTGGGTGTTTTTTTTTAAAGGTCTGATTAAAAATGTGCGAAGAAGCCGCTAACATACTATATCAATGTCTCTTTTACCCAGCAGTAAAGACGCACAGAGTATAGACTGTTCACGGTAAACTGAGCACTTTTGAAAGCTCCGCTTAAGATCTATTTGTGTGCACATTGTGTATTCTTTCGCGTTATGTGAGATTAACATTGATATGGGCTTCATCACTTTATTCATGCGTAGGTCAAGTGAAACTGTGAAATTAATTAGAAAATTTAATATTTTACAAACGTGGTCATTTGTATACTTCTAGTCATCAAAAAGAAAACAGAAAGCAGAAGAAATAATTTGATTTTGTCAGAAATGGTTACCCAACACGTTTATTCGACTTTTTAATATATGGAACTACTTTCCCTCCATTGTTACCAACTTCACTGGACGAATGTCCCTCAGTGCGCCCGTTGAAATATATGCAGGTAGCAGCCGTGACTTTTATCTAAGGTTGATTTCAAAAGTTCTCACTTTATTGTGAACAGCCTTTAGTTAAGAATACAGAAGTAAAAGAACCGCGGCACACGCCAGGAAAATGGCAGCATATCGGGACGCCATTCACCAACCAGAGCGCGGTAACTTACTTGCCAGCCGGCAGGGAACTTTTTGAAGCAAGCAGCAGCCAATCACAAATTACACTTCTACTTCTGCAGCCTTTGCAGCCAATCAGATTACGGGTACGGCTACATCAAAGGAACCACCTCGCCGTTTTGCCTCTGCATACTTATCTACTCTTTGGCAAAGGCTAGACGGTTGATCAATCACTCTCTCGTTAAGCGGTCACGTAGGTTAACGAAGCGTTGTAGTTGCCAGTAGCTAATCAAATAATGAGTTGCGCTCAAGAATGTATAGGGCCAATAATAACGAGAATTTTGAAGATCTCTAGATACGTGCTGTTAGACAGTTAATCGAGTACTTTTGAAACCGGCGCACTGACTCGCATGCGCCTAGTAAAGTTGGTAACAACGCGGGAAAGTAGTTCCACGTCGTAAACGTTGAATTAAAAGAGTTAGGTGAGCAGTGCTGGATTTAAAGACTGTTCACGCTAAAGTGAGCACTTTTGAAATCAACCTAAGAGAAAAGTCACTGCTACTATCGTCATATATTTTAACTGGCGCACTGAGTGACATGCACCATGTAAAGTTGGCAATGATTGATGGGAATTAGTTCCATATCTAAACGTCGAAAAAAAGTGGTAGGTAACCCATTTATGATAACTGGAATTATTTCTTTCTCTTCCTGTTTTTTTTCTAATGCATTGAAGTATAAAAATGACCAGATTGGTAAAATATTTTTCCCCCCAATAATTTCACAGTTTCACCTGACCGACGATTGAATAAAGTGATGAGGCCCATGGCAATGTTAGTTGTATGTAAGGCTGAAAAATACACAACGCGCATACAAGTAGATCTTAAGCAGGGATTTCAAACGTGCTCATTTCACCGTGAACAGCCTATAATGATAGATAATATATGCCATGAGACTGTGGACCGCACAAATATGCATTGTTTATGTTCCAAAATTCACTCGTAATCTTATTTTTAATAGGAAAAATGCATTTTCCACATAATTATGAAACGTCACACTTTTACTGCTTTTCGAATACACTTACAATAAACGTATCTCTCCTGGTGATAAAAGATAACGACGGACGTGATACGCTACCATAAGACACTTGTGTATTCACTCAAGAAAACGTTTTTGATTTTTTTTAAATTTCTTATTTTAAAATAACTTCTACTAAGCACGTACTGAAATTAACGAAGCCGATGATTTATAGTTTCTCCAGTTTAATTCCTTTTTGTCGTTATTTTGGTTTGTTCTGATTGTTTCGAAAACAATAAAATGGTGTAAATTTGACGAGTAATTGTACGAAAAAGGTCCATGAATAGGCGGTCTGCAGTTAAAAAGTATTTGAAATGAAAAAAAAAGCATTAAAATGTTTGCTATAAAAAGCCCTTATTTTGTATAAGTAAATGAAAATATAGATTTATTGCAAATTCAATGGTGAAAATACGTTATTTATTTTAGGTCACCATATTTAGTTTAAAGTACTGTTCACTCAAATGCAGAAGTGCAATTTTTTTCATATATGCAGACGTTGTGCACTTGAAAATGGCACATCACTTCGTAACACGGGATGACTGCAAGTTTGAATAATCTCGTGGTAATTTTTTAACGCGCTTCCGCTTTCCTTCGGGGTTTGACGTTGCTGCTAGCGTCAGTAGAGGCAATCTCGAACGGTCATCGTTGAAGAGTGCCGTGCCGGACAAGAACAAAAAAAATATATAATTCTCCTCCCTGCCTTCTGCAGACGATCCAAAGTTCCACCATACACACATACATACGCACACACACACACAGCTAGCGCGGGCGCCAGCAGGCCCTACTTCGCCACAGCTAGAGGGAAATGATGGCGCCGGAGCAAATGGGTCATTGGAGGCAGGCGGTGAGTTTATCTGGGATGTTTTTGTCGGCGTGCGCGTCCACGCACGTCTCGCCTGGAGAGAGCACAGAACAGCAACTCGCACAGATGTGGAACGACATCGCGGTCCCGTTAGCGTGGGCGCACCTCTTAGATGTTTAAGGGTCCTGTGTACTGAAACGTTTTCTGTGAAATCGTTGTTTGTGCGTAAACGCGTATCTCGGTAAATACGAGTTCTGGAAATACGACTTTTGTTCAGAAAAGAAAGAAAAAAAAAAAAAAAAAAAACAATTATCTACGGCCCTATTTTTTTTTTTTTTTTTTACTTTTGTCATATTAAGTGTATTCTTGGAGAAAGAAATTTGTGAGTATTGACAAATATCGCATTTTTAAAACTTGCCCATGACGTTTCCTTAAGCGGCAAGAGAAAAGTACAAAGACACAGACGTAGTTTAATCTGTGGTCTTTCATCGCATGTAATGAAATCCCTATGTTACAGATCTAATTTGCACAGTAGGCCTACAGCGTTACGACGGAAACACTGCACGCCTTGCGCGTAGGAGCGATGAGGCGCTAAGGCGTGCATGCAACTGTCGCCCGTACCGCTCCCTCGCTTTTTTACCTTGGACGCGCACCTGCATAGTCCCCTTAAGGCACGCGAGGCTTTGGAAACAGCCACGTGTTGAGTCGAGTCGAGAGATTCGGATAGCTCTTAAACAAGGAGGTCTCGAGAGCCGATGAGGGCGAAATGAGGTAAGCATGGAGCAGCGCCGGAAAGCAGAGATTACAAACGAGAGATTCCAGAGAAAATCCGCCAACCAGCGGCATCGTATGGCACGATTCCCACTTGCGAAAATCCGGGCGTGACCCGGCCGGGGATTGAACCCGGTTCGCCTTCCGGGGTGGGGGGGGATCAGTCTAACCGCTCAGTCACCGCACCCCTATTAAATTAAAATTAGAATGAAATAACGACGCATCATCTAGTAAAACCAATAAAATATACTTTCTAAAATGTGAGTTTCGTCTTTTAAGATACAATTTTACGAGGTAACATGATAATTCAGTCTTTCATTCGGAATGTATGTCTTTCATTTCGTTTTCACGTAATCATTATAGAACTCGGTTTGAAGGTGACCTCGTACGCACTATTTGATTGAACGATTCTTACGTTACGAATTAAACTAAAGACGGAAAAGAAGGGCATACAATTTAAAACTATGTAGTTACAATAAAGAAATATTATATATATATATATATATATATATATATATATATATATATATATATATATATATTGCCCTTCGTAGCCAACGTTGACTTGATAGCTTAGTTGGGGAGGTAAAACTCCGAAAATGGAGTGGCGATGGTGTGGGCTCAATCTGACCACACGCAGAAATCTTTTCACTTGTTTCAAGCATGGGCGAATTGCGCAATTTAAATAATGACAATCGGAAATTCGTTACTTTCTCGCATTGATTTGGCTGAATTCAATATAAGCAGTAGTTAATTCGCCGCACGCAGTTGGCCGTTACTTAGGTCCACTCAATCTGTGAAATTGTTTCACTGAAACAGCCACTCATTCTAAAAGGAGCCATCTTCCCTATTCGGTTTTTTTTTTTTTTTTTTTTTTTTCCGCTGATTCGAATATAGTGTGTATTTTTCGGGCCGCCCATCTGTGCTGTTTTTATTTGTTGGCACACGTTTTTTCTTAGTAATTATGTTGATTGGTAAGTTTCATTCTTTCTTTTTAAAGCATAGCTTTTCGTTCCTGGTTTCCACTGCCATCTATCGGGAAAAGTTTCAAGTCATTTAAATATATTTGGTCTCTCCAACATGGCAGTCACTATTAAATACTTAAAATATGTCAAAATGATAAATAAAATTAAAGGACAGGTTTCTTTTAAGTGAAATATGCAACAGAAAATTCTGTAAGTTGTATAAAAAAGATTGTCTCGTGTTAGAAACGTTGTAAACATTAAAGAATGACCTTTGACTTTTCGGTTGACGCTTTCTTTCTCACGTGATAATACTGCACAGAAATAATATCATAAATCCAGTGATTTCATCTACAACGCATATCTTCTTAAGTAAATAATTATATTGCTTATGAAATGATTTGTAAATACTTATGTTTTTTTTTGCGCTGCACGGTGATCGTCCTGTCGATCTTTGCAAGACTGTGAGTGGCAAGCACATGCAAGGTTATTTGTGGTGTTTATAAATGTTTCGCTGAGGCGATTTCCAAAATGTGGATTTTGTCTTTTTTTCGTTCTTCTTGGTCATTCATTGCTGTGTTCCAAATGGCCAGCACTCACACTCGTGCTCCCTCCTTATGGATCTATCGTCCCTCGCACTAATAAAATTAATCATTACTGTCTCCAATCGATTGCCATTCTGCATGAACAAAATAATATGTACTTATTCATTAATATTTTCATTTTAATTAACAATGGATTGATTAGTAGGGATGATGATGGATATGATAGTAATGTATGAAACGTGTCAGGTATAAATTTGATCTGGAATCAACAATTTTAGCTTGGAATTTTAGCACCGTTTATCCTAAAGTAGTGAATTAATAATTTCCGAATTCATACACATATTAAATATTTACTGAAAATACTTTAGAGTGAAAAAATACTTGTTCTTGTGCCATCCCACTGTTTTCAGTAACGCAGAACTGCTTTATAAATTCGTAAATTGTAATGCGTAACCCAAAATAGACCTATAATATATTGTTTGCGAAAGTCGCACAAAGGCGACTGATGTGAAGGCAGTTTATTTATTTATTTTTTTGATGTTAGAAAACAAACAAAAGAATGGCGGCTGTAGCGAGCACGGATAGAGAGCACACACTCGTAAACAAACACTCGCTCGCACTCTCGATGGACATTGGGAAGAGCACTCTCTGACGTCACTGCCGAGTGCGAGTGCGTGTGAGTGCGCATTTCTTGCTGTTTGGAAACACGGCCCATACAACTTCTCACGTTCGCCGCTGTTGGGCAATTCGCCTTTCCCTACGACCTAATAATTTGAAACTCGGAATGACCGCCTCCGTGCGGCCCTAGACTTGAGGCGAATGCAGTTCTCGAGTTGATGGATGTCTGGTTGCTGGCTCTGCTAGAGCTTCTGAAAATGGGATTCTGATCGGATGTAGCTTCTTCCTCGAGGCAACACGCCCCGTTAACGAGTTTTGCTCGGCATTTCGACCACTTTATCCAGCGGACCGGCGAAACCCTACAAACATATCTGATTTCACGTTAAAAACTATGCATGTGCATGCTACTATATTCTTTTAATGGTATCTATTTTTTTCCCCTTCAAAATATAACATTTCGAAAATAGCATAACATTCTATAGATCCTTGTGCTCCGAACGAACTGATTATGAAACTACTTTATAAAATTCTAATTATATTGAAAATTATCTTTTCCCAAAAAGATAAAATGATAATTGGAGTATTGCATTCAACGATAATTGATTATTTTCTTTAGATCACTATATTTCACAAAGATATTATATGTGTACTGAGCTGTGAATGTTATTCTTTTAAGGTAATTTAAAATAAATTTACCTGAACCGAACCGAGACTCTCCTTAATTTTTTTTATTATTATTTTATTATTATACCCTGTTGTAATCATTTTGCGAGCTATTGCTAGAGACCTGCAAAATTCGCGTTACTATTTGGTGACATGTTATAATTCACTGTTCTATACTTACTTGTGAACAATCAGTGAGTTCATTGGCAGAGCGATGTTAGTTTCTTGAGTGACTTACAGGCGATTGGTCTCTCTGATGTGGAACATTAATTATTAGTTTGAGACAATACTGCTTGTTCCCCAATGGTATAGTAGTCGAGTAAGCACATATCGTTGGAGTCTAGCCCGGTGCCAGAAAATAACGCGAATTTTGCATATCTTTAATGTGGGTAAATTAATCTCAATCTGTCATGCAGGTCTACGTCATAATTGGTTCATATTACTCTAGACGAACATATAGCCTACAGTACACAGGCTTTGACAACGAAACAAATGTAGTGTCTACTTAAGTACAGCACATAACATTTTTTTTTAATTTGCAACAAATGAAACTGTAAATTAAAGTGAGTCTGCAAGTGTTCAAATACTCGGTGGCCTCGTGGCGTTTGGGAACTAGGGCTGTGCGATATTGCGATACGTCGACCACTAAACAATATTTTTTGTAATGTTTTTAATTGCGACACTGTCTAACAGTGTGGGGCAATATACCGCATTGTCAGAGATGTGCGATATGCAATACCAGTGACATGCAATATTAGCGATATATAGGGCCACCTGTTTTTTCGCGAAAAGATTCGTGGCTTCAATATCCTACATGCAAACTTACATCCTTCCTTCGGCTATTGGCAGCCTGGCTTAGTGCGAAGCCACGACTACTACGCGAGTGAGCCAATCAGAATGAAGTTTCGCCGATACCGACTATTCGCGATTCGCGGGCAGACAGATGAGACGTGTAACAAGTCAAATGATCCAACCGCGAAAGTTGTTTTGAAACACGACTTGTCGCGAAATATTTTCGCGAGAAGCAGGCGCCCCTACTTACACCGCGAACTCCAGTAACATGTTAGAACACCGTTCACCAATCAGCACCCGTTAACCTAATCGCACAGCCGGCAGCTCAGCCGACAAGCAACCTTTCGGAGCTCGCAGTAGCCAGTCAGAAAGATGGCTGGTTCCCAGAACCTCGCGGAGACGATCGAACGATGGGCATGCCTGCCCCCGCATCAAAAGAACCGCCAGCCATGTTGAGTCTCTGCGTACCGAGAGACTAAGGCCGTGTCCGAAATGACAAATTCGTTATTTTGCAATTTGTCTTTACGTAAGTTTAAATTCGGCCGTTGGTTGTCGACAGTCACTCGTTTAGCACTCGCGGCAACGCGTTCTTACATTAACAGTGAAAATAATTTTTATCTAAATTTAATGCTTCAAACCAACGTAACATTTATACAATCGTCACTGGAATGCTGTGAATGTGTTCATACGTAAAAAAATAATAAATTATGCAATAACGACTTTTAAAAAAATTTTATTTCCCAAATTATATATACAAAGCACAACACTTGCTTGCGTTTTAAAGCACGCCTAGTTTATTTAATGAACAGTTACTTGTTTTAAGAAAACTTTTTAATTACGCTTTCACATATGTGTTTTGAAGTTAAAAACCAACATGGCGCTGATTTTGATATTTTGTATTTTTGCTAACATCCACTAGATGAAAAATACTAAATACCAAATACATCACCATTTTTGTATACAAAATTGGGCCACGTGATCATTTTGCCAACAAAATATACCCATTTCGGACATGGCCTCATTGACACAGCACTACTGGGAAAGCTCTAACGGGACGCTTATCGAGAGATCCAAGGAGGTAGGAATAACATGAGATGTCACGCTATGATGTCACTGTAACTGCATTTTCTTCCATCGCCATATGTGGTGTGACACCCAAAACATTGATATACGTTATGCACGGTAAAGTGAGCACTTTATGAATCCCTCTCATTAAAAATAATAGTCGATAAATATATTTTATTTTAGCACTCGAAGTAAACTCCCGAGTGCGATGGAATATACACACTGTGTTTATTGCGTACAAGGAAATATTTATCTGAAAAGGTTGGCTGAAGGATAAAAAATGGCTGAAAGATAAAAGTAACTAGGCCTCAAAAGTGCTCACTTTACCGTGAACAGTCTATAATTGTAATGCAGGTTTTGTATTCAATGCATATAGACCTGCAAAATTCGCGTTATTAAGAACAGAATGAACTCCAAGTTATTATGCGTTTGGCCAACTTCAGCTATTGGCCAAGAATGTCTTAGGACGTTACGGAGAAATATTGAACCAATAATACAAGTTTAACGGTGGAGTGGCCAATCTCTTTTAAGGAGATCAAGCAGGTACGTGACGTCGATTACAGTGCAGAGGCCAGTAAAACCACTAACTGTACAGATAGTCATTTGTTTATAAGGCAGCGGAGTCTATCATGTCGCCGAAAGATAATGCGACTCTTGTACACGTCTCTTTTAATGCATGCAACATGTAGAAGTTTTTAAATAAATAACAGCAAGTGAAGCTTAACTTTGAGGCTAAATGTAAACATACAACAGATCGTTTTAATTTTGACAGGTCAGGTTAGCAGTGATAAGGGTGCCACAACGTGGCCTCATCGTTCTACCATACACACCCACAGCTTAGGCCACGCCTTGGAGAGATCTCCCTCCTTGCTCAAGGCTCGAAAACGGAGTTGCCAAGCGACTTGTGCACCACTTCTGCTAGACTGGTGAGTGCAGAAGGAGGTGAGGGGAAAAGGTGGCAAGGGTGTTGGGGGGGGGGAGTCGTAAAACGAGCTGCGGGACGTGTTGATGGCGTGGCGGACGTGTTCGACATGTGCCACGCACATGTCTGGTCGCCCGCGCCTACACTCCGCCAAGGGCCAGGCGACGTGTGGAACGAGTCACCCAACTCCCACAGGTGGATCTAATTCACTCAGGGGCCGCCTTGCGCCTCCTGCAAGCTCCGCCGTCCTTAATCATCACTTCAAGCGCTGCCGACGTGATCTTACGTCGCCGTGTTGTGTAGAGCTCGCCGTGGCATCACGACATGCGCTGGCGGAGAAATATTGCGAGACGGACAACAAACATTTCTCGCTGCAACACTTTAAGGACTACGCTAGTGTGTGGCTCGAGCAAAATTACTGAGAAAATTTCTTTGTCACTGGAAACGAAAACTTAGCATATTCATGCAGTCGTTCTACTGCCTGTGCTTAACAGGATCATACAACAACTCTACAGCTCAGTAAAAAATAAATTTCCTGACTACAAAAATATTTTTGTTACATCTCCGCAAAAGGACAGGTGTGATTGTAAAACATATTACACAAACAAAGACATTTGATTGGGACAAAATCAACTCAGTGACGTTGTAGAGCACAGTCCATTGTCATGTTGGCCAGTAGAACTGTAGTGAGTGGGAACATAGAGACCAATAGAACCTGTGTTCCGGTGGATATAAGTAACTCACTTATGACTTCTCTTGGTTGTATTGTAAATGTCTGTTGACCTCATAGTGTTAATACGACTCTACGGTTCTCGGCTTTCTACTCACTGCTGTTCCTTGCTCGGTGGGTCGGGATTGGGCGCTTGTTTTCTAACAGGTCTACGATCGGCTCAGAATTCACCTGGGCGAACCTAAAAAACTGTGATCCAATTCCACACATAGGGACCGCGGTGGCTGAGCGGTCAGATACGTTTTACTGGTGGAAGTGTAAACTAGCAAGCAACAGGTTATAGTACGGAGCTAACTCCAGCTTACCTTGCAACAGTTCACCACACGCCACTGGACGCACATAACTGAACATATATGCACTTTTATGACATCTAAACTTTGGAAATAATTATATCGCGAAGTAGTAGAGTTTCTAATTATGATAATTACGAGACACTTTTAGACGTTGCTGACGACTTGGTGCGAGGTCGACGCTCGAAAAATAAGGAAGTCTAGGCTGTTCACGGTAAAGTGAGCACTTTTGAAGCCTTAGTTACTTTTTCCTATCAACCATTTTTTATTCTTCCGCCACTTTTTAAAACAAAAGTAACAGTGTGCTGATTTATGTTTGCATGCGAAAACTCATAACTATTTAACAATACAGATAATTAACTTTAATTATACCTGATTGATGATTAAAATAAAAACAAGGAGTCTACTAATGAGTCTACTTTCCTCAAAAGGGGTGCAATTAATTTTTAAATAATCTCTTAAATAAGCTGAGTTGGTAGGAAGGACTTGACTTCTCTTTGAAAGCAATAACTATAGAAATGATCCCAGAAAAATAAGTAACAGTAGTGAGACAATTACAAATACACACATGCCTTACCCGGGACCTGAACCCAGCTGGCTTGCAATCCACTTCATTATGGAGGTCGGATTCGGAGCATCAACTTAGGATTTAATCAGTCTAATGTTTAGAATTATAAGGTTTAGTAACCTAAAATATTTATAGGGCATTTATATTGAAAATAAGTGACTGAACCACATAAAATATACAAGTTTACATGACCTACCATAGCGTTACTTGTGTGAAGAATTTGATGGAAATTGGTTGTTTGGTCCCTGAGATATGACATAAAAAACTATATTTTCGCTATCGTACAAAATTGCCAGAAACAGGGGCTCTGATGATGCTTCTAATGCCCATATAGCATATAGACATCCAAAGATTATATGACAGATGTAACTCTCTGACATTCAGGATATCCAAGGATATTCATGGGTAGCAAAGTTACATTCAAAAGACTACCAAAAGATACCCAAATGTCCGCCCAATATCCAAAATGTAATAAATATATTTTGGATATCCTATATATATATCTTTAGATGTAGTCACTTACCTTACGCAATGGCCATTTGTGGTTTTGTAATATCCAGTAAGCTGTAAAAACTGGTATCTACTATTGGATATCCAAAGGATATACATTAACATGTCACTGTAGAACGGATGACTAGATATTGTGAATATAATTAGAACATCCGGTGGATATCCTGTGCAATATGGGTGTATATTGTCTAAGCACAAATTAACTTAATTTGGTTAAATTGTTCAATATATGTCAAACTTATTTGTGAAGAAATTTATGAAACTGCCATTTTGAACATCGTCTCACCTATTTAAAAAATGAAAGTTTACACGGCCTTCTGTAGCATTTATGCTATGCACAATTCGGCAAAAGATTTATTTGAAATGCTCTAGTGTAGCAATTGGTAGGAATCGGCTGATTGGTGCTCGAGACATGGCATAAAACTTCCATAGTTTTCACTTGGCGATCTTCATAAATAGAGGACAAAAACGTTACGTAGTAGCAATTTCCATGATTGTATACTGCCAATATACAAAGTTAGGTTAAAATAGATTACATAGTTTCGTAGAGGTCGCCCAAAAAACTAAAATTATTTTATAGTCGCCATTCTGAAAATAATAGTGTGCCACTTAAAAAAAAAAATACGTTTATTATAATGACCTACCAAAGTACAGAAATGAGAGAAATGAGGCGCTGCATAGACAAATTGGATGGTTGTAAAAAGTACTGCCAACAAACAAAGATTAGTTGGAATTTGTTTCCTTAGTAAAATAGACTGAGCAAAAATATTTATAAAGCCACCATTTTGAAAGTAAGGGCCTGACCTACATAAAACATACCAGCTTACACCACCTGCTGCTGTGTATTTTTTTTGCCAAATTTGAAGGAAGCTGTCAATTTTTTCTTGATATATGACAAGAAAACTTTATTTACTCGCATGGCGCTATCTTACGAAATGGCGGTCAAAATGTGCTTTGTGTTGTTACAGTGCATAGTTGTAATATTCGCTGCCCGCATACAAAGTTTGAAATCGATTATATGGTTTCGACTATATTGCATTCGAAGCTTAAAATGGCTACTGACCGCAATTTTTAAAATAAATTTCTAGCATGCTTAAAACATACTACTTGACATAATTTGCCTCAGTACGACTTGTTTGCCAAATTTGATAGGAATTGGTCAATTCTTTCCCTAGATATGCCATAAAAACACTATTTTATTCGCATGTCGCTATATTACAGAATGGCGGACAAAATATGCTCCATGTAGATACAGTTGATAGTTGTAATGTATACTGCCAGCATACAAAGTTATGTTGGAATTGGATACATAGTTTCGACAATATAGTATTCTAAGCTGAATTCGGTTGCCATTTTTAAAATAAGTGTCTGAAATGCTTATAAAATATCACTTAACATTATTTGCGTCACGACTATTTGTCTGCCAAATTTGGTAGGAATCGGTTAATTATTTAACGAGTTATGACATACAAACTTTGTATATTCGTATAGTGCCTTCACTCAAAATAGTCTTCAAAAGTTGGCTATTTGCTGGTATTTATTATGCTTGTAATAAATACTTTCAGCATACAAAATTTGGTCGAAATTGGTTAAATTGTATGGCAGATATACTAAATAAACTTAAAATTTTTATATGGCCGGCATTTTGAAAATAAGTAACTAAACATGTTCAATTACTTACGTTTACATTGCCTACCACAGTATAACTTACGTGACAAATTGGGTGACCATTGGTTGAATAGTTTTCGAGATATAATGTAAAATATAAATTTTTTCAATTGGTGCTATCTTACAAAAGGGCTGACCAATAACAATGTCCATCTCAAAATTTAATGCATACACAATGGTCTGCCAGCGTGAAAAAAAATTGGTTTAAAACGGCTGAATGGTTCCTGAGATATATCACCCAAAAATTTTTAATCGCCGACATTTTGAAATTATGTGCCCGACGTGGACGAAAACTAAAAAAATCAGGTGTCCTTACCAATTATTACATGTGTTCCAAGTTTGGTGAAATTCGGTAGAAGCGTTCAAACATTGAAATGGGGGACACACACGCATACACACCTATCCACACACACACACCTATACACACCTAAGCACACACCTACACACACACCTATACTCACATGCATGAAACCAAATTAAAGTAAGAGAAAACGGGTCACCCATTACAGAAATAGCGAAAAAATTGCCCAGTAACGAACTTAAGATAATATATTTCATGCCCCGAACAGTGCTACATATTTAAATTTCTGAATCGAAGCAATATTCCCAAGTGAAAAAACCCCTAGTATTTTAAGTCGTCATCTGGAACATTCAGAGAAAACATCTATTTTTTTACACCAAGAACCTAACCGTTAAAAAAATTAAAGTCCAGTCCCCTAATATAATTTGTTCTTAAATTTCAGAGTATGCATCATAATATCAGAGCTAAAGACCGATTATAAAATAATCTCCATTTCATTATGAATCTACTGAGATACACATGCACGTTGACAATGTTTCAGCCCAGACATGCCAGTGTATCACACAGACATAAAATCATACTACCACCATTTTAGATGCAGTCGACCTTGACCTTGGTCCCATGACCTTGAATGACCTTGAGAACTAAAATTCGAGGGAAAAATACATAAAAGTCAGCAAGCATGGCGTTACAGACTACTACCATCACATTAGATGCATGTGACCTTGACCTTAACTCCATGATGTTGAATGACCTTGAAAACGAAAAATTGAGAAAAATACATAAAAGTCAGCAAGCATATTATGTTACTAACTACTATGTTAATTTCTAGATGTCACTGAAAAGCGAGCTGTCGACACTTATATTTATAGGCATAAATATACCTGTAATATTCATTCAATTAAAAAAAACTATTTTTTCCATTCAGTGGTATGCCTACATACGCACTTAATTATATACATTTTTTTATATTAAAAACTTAAGGCCTATGATGGATACAAAGCTCACAAATAAAGAAAAAAAATTTTTATAATAATAATAATGTATTATTATTTTGTAATTACATTTTTTCGGAAGAATAGTACTTCATCACAGCATCGTATTTAGGCCCTTTCCTTAAGTTCTCTAACGATCGAACATACTTCTTCCATTTTCAAGTAATTCCATCCTCTTTGCTTAGCGATCAAAATTATGAGTCAGTCTAAAGTTTATTCGAGTCTTCGGTAAACATATCGTCAGTATTCTCGACGTCTTCCGCCTTCTTCGCATCACTTGTCGAAGGAATCTCGTTGGTGAAATGTGTGGGCACATCGAGGGAATCATCATCGTCTTCAACACCATCACTGTCGTCATAGCCACCATCAGTGCTATCGTTGTGATCGTCTTCTCTTCCTATTTCATCATTACTTCCAGGTTTTGCTTTTCTTTGTAGCTAGAGGTGTATGCCCATCAGTACTTAGAGCCAACTGCCTTTTATTTTTGAAGTTCGTTGACTTCATGCGAACATCTTGCATGTGCATATTTTGCGCAAACCGACTCTGCTGACTCTACTGCAAGTCACTCATTCTGTCTTCATTATAAACTATCCTACCATAATCGTCTGCTGAAACAGTACCCATCGATGTAGCATGAGGTATTGGCGACATCACTTGCTGACTTACAGTAGACGAACCCTTGCAGATATCGGCATGTTCCTTCATTGTATAAACTTGCATAAACTGCATGTGACCAATGCTTCTTCGAGCGAAAACGTCTCTTCGTGCTGACTACCCTCTCATACCGCCGAGCATGACAGCTTTTGCTAAAGATATTTTCACAGAAGCGACATTGTTTTCCATGTAATTTTCCAGCAGTGGGAGAAGGTACGTCCATAGAGGTAGGCTCTACAGTAGACTTCTTACAATCATTGGCTTGCACCATATTCATGAAAAAAAACTGAAGCCCTTTCCACAGTGACGACATGTGTACCTACTTTGCCTAGCTACTGCTCTCTCTCTCTATATAAACTTACTAAGATATTTCGTCAGTGAGATTAAAGCATCATTTTTCCTTTTATGCTTTCATTCAAAAATACATTTTATCTACCTCATTGATCACATTACCATGCAGTTATATTTTCAACAGTTTCTTGCAGACAAGTTCTTCGCTCACGAATAAATCATTATCATAATTAAAGTAGACAACTGACTCCTATTGAGAGACCGCTCACAAGACTGACCCATTGATCCATGACCCACAACTCACTGATCCATTGACCTAAAATGACCCTTGATTGCGGTGCTGACTCCTAACAACCCCAAAACGACCCGTAAATGACCCTTCAATGACCCCTAATGAACTCAAAATTACCCCTGATTTTGGAGAAGGAGGAGGAGGAGAAGGAGGAGGCAGAGGCGGAGGTGGAGGCGGATCCGATTGTAGTTGTAGAGAACTATTGCTAAAAATTTTAGAATGTCTCTTCAAAATATCACTCTGTGTAAATTGCCTCGGGCAGAAATCGCACTGAAACGTCATTCTTGAAGTTTTCATTCAGCAAGTTTTCGTATAGACCGTCCTCTCAAGCCGACGGGCATTTTGAACATAGGCGAAAACTCGATCGCAGAATTGACCCTGGCATCAGCCAGTTAGCGGTGATGCAGGTCGTGGCTCCATGATCGTCGAGGTTAAAGGCAGGCCTGCTTATTCGCTGATCATCAGAGCAGACAATGGAGGGTAGACTACGCATAGCACTTCAAATGGACTTGGGTAGTGTATTGTAGGATATGCAGAAATAGGAGGATCCGTTATGAAATATTTAAAAGCACCGTATGAGTTCTTTTCCACATCACCTTAGGCGTTTATTGCCATGAGGTAGAACTCTAGATGTGTTAATCTTTTTTTTAGAGAGCCGGAATTCCTCAGTAGGCATATTGTGAGCTCTTTGTTTTTTTTTTTTTTGTTAAGTACACATAATAGTCTCTTCCCCAAGGTTGATCATTGGCAAATAATTCAGCACACATACTTTACTCTACATTAGTTTGTACACGTAATCTGCATATGAATTTCATGGTGCCTGATCTGATTTTGCTGGAATCTCAGGAGCAGCTAATACTAGGAACGGATAGTTGTGCTTTGTCCTGATAGCTCTGTGGTTCGAATAAGTCCAAGTTTCATCGTAGTTATTTTTTTATTGTTCATCCATGTAGTACTCGTACAACCTGGAAGGGCTGTTCTCCAAATATTTTGTCTTGAAAAATTATTCATGATGTGTGGTGCACTGTTGAATGATACAGAGAAATGTTTTGTATGACCGACTGCAAGTTCCTCGTATGTGAGGCAATCTTGTTTGCTGTGGTCAGCCATCACGATACCAGCTCTGATGAAAGGCTGTTTGAATTCATTTTCTGTATGAGTTTGTTCCAAAAAGGTTCTATCACCCGAGCAAATTATGAGATTTTGACTACTTTCAAAGTCCCAAGTAGTTGTTCTCGTACTTCCTTGGGTCAACAACCTTTGCCTTGTGGTGGCTTGGTTGCGAATAGAGAAATCTAATTTGTGAATTTGGAGTAGAATACATTATTGTGCGATGTTATTGAATGTTTTTATGTAATCTTCCAAAGGTTATTTTTATTCTGCAGTTTGAATTCCGAACCAAAAAGCTAGAGATCTGTATGTGACTCAATTTGTCTTTTGATCTAAGCTGAAATCTGCATCACACCAGTACGAGAGAGGTATAACCATGGACAACAAACTGAGTTCTTTTGAAATGATTTGAGTGTATCGTGGGATACATTTGATGAGCATAGTCGTCCTGTAAGCC
Source organism: Dryococelus australis (assembly GCA_029891345.1). Taxonomy (NCBI): domain Eukaryota; kingdom Metazoa; phylum Arthropoda; class Insecta; order Phasmatodea; family Phasmatidae; genus Dryococelus; species Dryococelus australis. The sequence continues at coordinate 115,317,813 of CM057000.1, read as the reverse complement.
CTCACCTGTTTTTCCAACTCCAAAAGGTGTTTCGGATTGTACTTGGCTTGAAGAGGACCCCTGGTCTCGATGTATATTCGGCTTTGAAAATTTCGCCTCATACATCGAACATGTGGAATGCGATTTGCTTACAAACAACCAGGCCCTCAGTTGGGTTCTGAACCATCCTCAGCAGTTAGGGAACCTGAGCCATTGGGTCTTGCACCTGTCACGCTTTCACTTTAATGTGCATCATGTCCATGGCACAGAAAACTGTGTAGCCGATGCACTGTCACACATGTATGACACGGACGATTTTGAATTGAAACAGGCAGAGACTTCTGTTGTGTGCATAAATCATACAGGATTTCCCAGAATTCTTCATAAAACTGCATCGGGTGCAATCTGATGATTTTTTTTGTCCTCAAGTGATTAGGGATTTCAATTCGGGTATCACTCTGCCCTACATTTTGTAGAAGGATATCTTGTATTTCACTGGGAAAAAAGGACATGCCCATAAGATCATGGTCCCCTTGTCTTTGTGGCCTATGGTGTTATCCTATTTTCACGATTCCGTGTTTGGGGGCCACCAGGGGATCAGCAAGACATTTCATAAAATTACCACCTATTTTACCTGGCATATGCTCAAGAGCGAGGTGTCTTAATTTGTCTGCTCTTGCGATGCTTGTCAAAAATGCAAGCAAGCTCGTCAGGCCAATTTGGGCAAAGCTGTAGTCCAGCTATAAGAGGCCCCTTGGGACATGGTCTATTTGGACATATTTGACCCATCAGTACGTTCTATGAAGGGCGTCATCTGTGTGCTTAATGCTTAATTTGTTTGATACCTTCTCCAAATGTGTAATTTTGTGGCCCCTAAGGAACATGAAGACGACTACCATAGTGAAGACCCTTCCTTTGTAAACAGGTTTGGAAATTGTTTAGTGCACCCGCGGAGATCCTGACGGATAGCACCAAGTATTTTACCTCTAATGTGTTTAAGGACATGTGCTTTATATGGGCCATTAAACATTTCGTCTCAAGTCCCTATTACCTGAAGGGTAACCAGGTTGAGAGGTTCACAAGAACCTCGAGGCTTGCCTTACGATCTTTTACAATTGTGATCATACTTTATGGGGTCATGATTTTGATTTCATAAGTGTTGGATTCATTAGTGCCTTGCACAGATCTACCACTGTTCCTCCATCTCTTCCTTTCCTTGGTCTCCCTTTGAGTCATCCTCTCGAATATTTCTCCCATCCCTTTTCCGCTTGGTGACACCATCTGAGACCAACTGCTTGGAGAAGTCCACAGGCGGCTGGGCATGGCCAAACAATTGGTAATTGAAATCTTAAATTAGGTCAGATCCCCGGTAACATTTAAAGTTTGTGACATAATGCTTTGCAAAAGCTACTCTCTCGCCGATCTGGGTAGCGACACTAGTAGTAAACTACTGCCAAAATGTGTGGGTTCCTTCATGATCCACAAATGTTTGGCTCTTAACACTGTAAATCTGGTATCCTCATCTTCAGGCCGGTCCTTTAGAAAGGAACATGTGTGCCAGTTAAAATCATACGTGCCAAGATCATAATAAGTACTGCTGTTGCCTATTTTTGTTTGGTGTAAGTTATTATTTCTGTAATTTGTGTTCGCACTTGTTTCCTTCCACCTTACTTACCGTCTTTTGTGTTTTCGTTATCTTCCCGTTCTAATTTTCCCTTGCATTTTTGTTTTACCCATCTTTCTGCCGAGCCAGCCCGAGGTTGCTGTATCCATTATCTACCAAGAGGAGTTCAGCATCCTGGCGGGATATGCTGCTGGTGTCGTCATCGTCGTTAACCCCCTGGACACTCGCGAAGACACCCGACTCTTGGCGCTTGGTGATTTCCCCGGTTGTCCACCGATGTCATTCCCGGGGATGGAGATCTTCATTTTATCGCCGTCTGCAATAGACAAAGACCTGTTTGTAATTGTTCGACTGTCAAGATCTATGTGAATACTGTTCCGTTCCTGTTCCTGATCAGGTTTATTGACAGCCCTTAAAGTACAATTACTTCAGGAATACCAGACATTCCAAGAAATAATCTCAAATTATAATTTAACGCCGTTATTAAATAGAGTGAACATTTATGTTGCCTCTTTGTATTATAGCCTTGAAACATTCATAAAATCCTTGACATGTTACGTGAATAATAAAAATCAACAATCTTTTCAAATATGTTATTCTTGCCTTTCGACTAAACATACATAGAAATATGGCGCAATATCATTTCTCATAATGCTGTACAATCAGAATGTCTTCTTACCAATTCAGAGAATATTCTTTTGAGAATTAAAAAAAATTGCTCTTAGCTCACAATTTAAATTTCACACTGAGTAGAAAGAGCTTCAATTGTAACTCTCTTCCAAAATTATACACAGCTGATCACACCACATAAAACCAAAACTCATTAAAAAATGCAACACTTTATCAGCTGAATATTGATACTGTGCACACCTCTGAACGTAATTACAATTCGTTAAATTGAGGCACCTATGACTAGCAAACAAACGATACGGTGAACGATAAAAATATTCATAACTCTTAAGACTTACTAACAAGGGCTCCAAAATATAATAAAATTATATTTAATGACTAGAATAACTTTGTACTGTTTCACAAAATCATTGCCAGAATGTAACAGCGTACTGAAAAACGTCTGCACGCCAAGTTATTCTTACATTAACAAACACAATTTGATAATTGTGCCACAAAATAATATCAATTAACTTATGAAGGCACATAAAGGTAATTTCACAAAATATTACGAGGTGCGGCGGCATACAGCCCGTTCAAGCGCACTATGCTTAAAAATCGAGACACGTTAAAAATTTATTTTCAAATTTTAATTTAAACTAAACCAAACGGGGTGGCGACTATTTCATAGTCCATCACGACATCCCGTTTTAAGATGAATGAAGGACACTTACATATAAAACTGAAATCACGCGAGTAGTAGGACTAGCACGAATCGACACCAAACAGGGTAGAGAAATGTGGCGGTAACAGAGACACGAACCAGGTGTTCAATCAATATCTAACACACATGACAACTAAACACATGGATTCTACATCAAAACTGAATTTAGAACGTGCGACCAAACTCTTGGATTTTAAATACTCTCGACGTTATGTAAGGAATTCCCTTAGAGTTGGTTCTCACTTATCATTTCGCTCAATACTCATTTTATCATACAATAGTTCACACGCTAAACTACATAATAATATTATCCCCTGCTTAAATATCTACGTTTAATGTCTTTTAATTTTGTTAATAATTGTGATAAATCTACAGTATGAACACTTGAAAAACTATTTATACATTTTAAAGTTAATCTGTGCCATCTATACTACATGGAGAAGTGCAGATATCGTGAAGGTAATAAGGCAGAGGTTTTTGTTTTTGCTTGGAATGTTTTGTGTGTACATTAATTTAGAGGGCACTAAATGGAGACTGCTGTAAAAAAGTTTGTTCAAATAAGTATATAGTTGCTTCTAGTGTCCTGCCGAGCCAAATAATTTGTGGATGAAGAGAATGTCCTGCAGACATGGAGAGTATCGTCCACCCCTGATGACGGCTACATATACGTGTTGGACCAATGTTGCTGTCCAAGTTTCATAACTCATGGTTTGGTGAACCTTTGACTTTGATGGCAACCAGATCTACATGACTCCGTGTCTACATTACGTCAAGTAAGGCGAAACAAGGACCGAATTTTCATAGTGAACTTTGGTTTCAAACTTTTCCAGCCAGTGATTCATCTAAGTGGCTTAGTCTCAGAAGTCCTGATCATTATTTGATGTGAGGCTCAAGGTCACATAAACGAGAGTTTTCGTTGTTTTGTAAGACTGGGTTTCTGGCCGATGGCACATGTAGGGATGCAGTTTCATGGACCATTTGATCGAGCATAATATTCATTTGCATGTGTTTGCTATTGAGTTATCATGGAATATTTAGGGAACATCCTAAGTTTGATTTCTAAATAGTAATCATATTCTTATTATCATCTTTTTCATTTTCTGCCAACAGCTAGTAGTTCTTCCATCTTTGATTTTTAATTGTAGGATTGAAGGGTAGTTGTGACATGTTGTCCTGTGTAATATTATAATTGTGTATTTATAAAAAAAGTATCTATAAACTTGATTTTACATGTGCTTGTTGTAGGTAGAGCCTATTTTAAAGTTGCACTATTAAATAATTACTAGTACAAGTTACTGGTGTTATATGATGATATAAGGTGATAATTCTAAAGATAAATCTGTTTTTTCATACTTTTACTTGAATAGAACTACCGAGTAGATGTTCTCAAATATACATGCGAAAAGGCGCCCATATCTCTACATCCATGAACTACACTCTTATTAATAATTCTATACGAAAGTCTACAGTTACTGCACACCCACTGAATATTAGCAGCAAGGGCTTATACAGAATTATTTTTCCGACTGGGGGCGGGGGGAGGGGGGGGGGCTGATGAGTATTAGTATTGTAACTAGTAGTACGTCGTTCATAAGTCACAGTGGAAGGATAGAAAAGGAAAGGAGGAAAGACACACTATGCGTGTCATGTGGGTAATAACAAATATATAAATATAATTATTGACATTTTGATAATAGGGCTTTGAAAAAATGTGTGTCATTTCAGGGGGGGGGGCGCTGCAGCTCTCTCAGCCCCCCTTAATATGCCCCTGATTGGAACTCACCAGTAAAACAAACCGTCTAAAACCATAAGAGCCCATACTGTTTAAATGTGCTATTCTGCCCACTACTCACCGATCTCATCACTTTGCCGGCACCTCCAGCTTTATGAATTCAAATGACATAAAATGCATATAACTCTAATTCCGATCACTGACAGTAATAACCCTCGTGTGCTGTGCCAGAAATATTAAATGTCGATCATCCTAACCGCTGCCGACGTGAAGCAGAAAAGCTGGTGTCGGCCGCCGAGTACAAGCGAATAATAACGAGTGTCGCACCAGGTGAGAGGAAACGAGGTAGGGGAACAGAAGTAGAAGGGAGGGGAGAGCCGAGCCTCCAAGAAGGAAATGAAACGGTGCTGTCCACTGACGGTCGTTATGCGAACTAACAGCCGACGGGGGAAATGACCGTCGCATAATCCTCTGTAACTTTGTACTGTGTGTCGTCTTGTGATGCGAGTCTGGGTGTCCAGAGAGGGGGGCAGAGCTGGAGTGGACTTTCAAGTATGAGCGATGCTCAGGGCAGGCGGTTTGTGTGGTGCTACTACCGTCGTGTTAGTACACTGAACGATCACCCGTTGACAGCACTGCGATGCTTTCTCGTTGGAGGATTGGCCTCCCCTCCCTTTCCCATTTCGATCACCATCATTGCTTCTTCACCCATCTGCTTCACAATGTTTTTAACGAGGGGCCAGTGTTAATAAATTTGCTTATAAAAATAAAATGTTTTTCCGCCCCTCATTTCCTTCCACCGACACCATGACACCGATGATACATATAGATACGATCATAATGTTATTCGACGTCTTCTAGAATTATTTGAGAGCGAAGCGTACTTCGGCATATTTACTTTGTCAGTGATTGTAATCACGTATAATCTTTTTCAAAGGTGTTAAATTCACAATGGTTTAAGTGCCGGCAAGATGGGAGCAGAGAAACGGTGAGTTGTGGATAAAGAGCGTATTAATTTTTTTTGGGAAATTAGGGTTGTAACTTTCGAGTGGGTCAGCAGTGTGTGATAGTCTGAGTGGGGGGGCACAGTTGTTGCAGGATTATTCAAAATTATGTTTGGTAGCACTTTCAAAATTCTGTTTCCGGCGTAACTTCAATCCTAGTTGTTGTACATGTACAGTATGTATTTTTTAACGATTGGTTCAGAATCTATTGCCGCCCCATCTGGTTCGCCCGGCCTCGCATATTTGCACCCTGCTCGTTTTCCACAGCTTTACCTGTTGTCACATTTTAGATGTTTGTGGCGTATTGACCTTAAAGCTGGATGATATGGTTAGAATATTTATAGATTATTAAGTCCAAACCCTAAACTTTACAACATGTTATTTACGAAACCTGCTTTCCGCAATGATTGAAAAAGAGTTAAGGAAAATTTGGACATAATATACGTATACACCTAAAGATATCACACTCATTTTTGTCATACAAATCTGAAAGTAATGGGAGTAATGATAGAAATAGTTCATTTACTACGTTTTCGCTTTGTGCTTCAATGAGGAATTTCAGCCACATCTCCCAGATTCGTCGGAATTTCGCCCCCCTCCCCCCCCCAACCCTCAACCCATGGGATCGGTTGCAGGAGAACAACTTCGGTCAGCATTTTAAAGGCTATTGCATCTACTTGATTTTCTAGAAAGGAAAATCGAAAATGTCACGGGACACAGACATACATACGTATATACATTGATGGCCGAGAACAGTTACACATCTCAAGTGTTATTACAATTAATCGCCGCATTTTATAATTTTACTCTGAATTATTTATTGTCTATAATCCACAGGTAATTTTACATTGGTATAAAATTACCTCGCTATAACACAGTCAAAACGAAACCGAAAAACTAATCACTACGACTATGACCTTTAGCAATACATCTAATTAAGGATTTAAATAAACCATGTATGATCAGAACGAGAGGACACGACTGTAAGCCGCAAGCAGCTCTTATAAACAATGGAGAGATTTTGGCGGCACTTTACAACGAGGTCTTGAGAGCCAATGAGGGTGATTGAGGTATGGAGCAGCGCCGGAATGAAAGGACGGGGAAACGGGAGATCCCCGAGAAAGCCCACAGGACACCGACAACGTCCAGCAAGATTCCCACACATGCGAAAAACCGGAGTGACCCGACCGGGAATTGAACCCAGATTGCTTTGGTAGGAGGCAAGCAGGCTAACCACTCAGCCACCGTGGCCCCAGTTACTTTAAAGGCTAGGTAGCAATACTCTTTTGGAGTATTTAGACATATCTCAAATGCGGCAAATTGGAAACAGTTGTTCTTATTCCAACATCATCCACGAAAAGAATCAAATCTATTCCACCTATTAAATGGTCATAAATAACACAAATATAGTGTATTAGTAGAGTTATGTTGCTAATAACCGTGTGAGAAGTTTCGTATCACCTTACTGGTAAAAATCATGAAATCCTCAAGGTTACAAAGAAGTCTTACATTGTGAAGATCAATCAGTGAACATAAACTTAACTTTGAATATATCAAAGAGGCAATGCAGGTCCCATCTCGACAAAATATTATGCACATTTTCATTCATTTAGCCAGTGTAATGTGCACACTCGAATAGCGGTAGTGTAGGGCCTACTGATGGACGTGTTGGGCAAGCTGCTACTGTGAAATACTGTGTTACCGGCCAGTTATGGCAAGTGAAACAAATCAGGGAGTAGCAGCAGTCGTCCAGTTAATTCAAGTTGCTGCGTCAAAGTTGGTGTCATGTGACCGTGCGGCTAAGCCTAGCCATCGCTGTTGGGTATATGTAACATAATTATATCAAAAACATCATGTATTGTCTATATTTTATCTAATTTTCTCTACATCATCTGGTTTCTCAATTTCTCTGTACCCGAAATATTTATACGTACCTATATCATTTTCGACGAGAATTTTGCAATTGAAAAACAAGTTTAGGTGGCGACTGTGTAAAGATATTTGCGAGGCCGTTAACATGTGAGAGGGATGAGGGTGAAAATGTGAGAGTATTGAATGAATGGAGGGGCGAAAAAGAAGTTTTCTGAAAAAATTCGCCCACCGGCGACTTCGTCCTGGCACGATTTCCACATGCCAAAATTCAGGCGCGATACCGCCGGGAATAGAACCCATTTCGCCTAGGCGGGAAGCAAGTAGTCTGACCACTACATAACTGTGGCGTCAAGTGAAGATGATAGTATAAAATTAATACATATTTGTTTTACAGCTTACTGAATATTACTATGCGTATTTTTTTCCTGCTGTGCGAATACTATATACTGATAACATAATTATTCAGACAGCATCTACTAAGTAAATAACAATGCAAAAATATATTTGATATTTTACTAACAGTAATAGTAGTTTATGATATGCATAATGAAATTTTTTTAAATAACAGTGTTATAATGACGTCAAAGTAAATTTGTTTTTAATTCCTATACTTTATTGAAGTTTTGATTCATAATTAAGCTATATTTAAATTTGTAAGCGTATATTTTAACATACTAATTTATAATTATTATTGTATGTAAAATAATTTCAACTTTGTGTTCAAATAAACAGTTTACACGCGTGTGTGTTTACAGGTGAAAACTCAATTTAGATAATGTAAAAAATTAGCTAATATATTGTTACGCCCCTTTAGGGCGTATCAGAGCTAAGTAAAGGCAAGGAGGAAGACGCACACCATTAAATAAAATCAAGAAAGCATGGGCACAAAAATTCCAAAATCTATACAAATATATTGAAGCTCATATATACAATTTCTGTTGCTTGCTACCAATCGGTGAACTAGGGGAAGGAGAGAACACACATGCACTGGAACAAACAAAAAAAAAACAATATTAATAGATCCTGAGTAATCACCCAACCTTAATAAATACTTGTGAAATCTCATTTAAAAAAAAGGTAAAATGACTCTCTGAGTAAAGTAAGCACCATTAAAATTTTAAAAGTAAAGTACGCCTGATGATTCACTAAAAAGTACAACATGGATTACTCATTTCAAGAATGCAATTGAGAAGGAGCAAAAACCCTCAATACACTTAACCATGATCATAAAGGCAAGCCATAAAATATCCACTAAACTCCTTGGCATTAAATTCTTTTGGCAAATCGTAGTCCAGGAGACCATTTCTACAGAACGCAAAAAAAAAAAAAAAAAAAAAAAATCGACCTCTTACAAACATTCCCATAAAATACCATATTGAAAAATCACACAAGCAAAACAGTGAAGAAACACTTCCCTACAAAAATCCGTATATACAAAAATCGCCAAAAAAAACACTACTAAAAAGGAAACTCTACACCCAAACATAACAGTAACTACGGTCATTGCAATACTTAACTTGAGTAGTACTCATATTACGCGAAAACGCGTCTAGTATACTGAAACCCTGAAGTACGAAGTGGTGTGGACATGATCTATCGTCGGCCAGCCTACGCAATTCGATGGGGAACATTTATACGCGAAAACGCGGCTCGGAAAGGTTCAGGAGGCGGCGGGAATAGCGGAGAGGCATATGGAACGTGCCAGAGTGTGCGAGACTGAACTCGCCAATAGTAGCCACCAGACAGCGCTCGGCCGCGCCAGGAGCGTCGCGCGCCTCTCTTCAGTATATCTCAGCGCTTGGAAGCGTCCAGACGTGCGCCACCCATAAAAGGGGGGAAGGGGGGGGGGGGGCAGCTAAGAAAAACGAAGTAACTTTTTCTGCAGCAAAAATATTGCTTCTTCAAATAGTAACCCCTCTTCAAACAAAATAACAGTTTATCAATTTGGGCTACCAAATACAGACGTGGCGAATAACCAAGCAGACTTGCTAATCAAGTTCATTAACTTCATGTAGTTCTGTAAACACACCAACCCCATAACAGCAGCATTTAATCGTACTCCAGAAAATTGTAGGTATCACACATTTCCCCAGCTGGCGGGACGAAAAATAAATCGTTCAGGCAGGACAGTCTTTGGCAGGACAGGAGTACTCACATAAAACTGCTTTAGTTGGCTGATTGACACGCGTGTCAGACTTGAAGTAGGGATTCAATATTAATAAAATTTAGGAAGGGTTATGTAAATCAAGTTAACTTGAAATAATTTCTTTTAAACTACACGATAACTATACTTTTTAATACAGATATACGAATTGGCACATGGAGTACTGGCTCTGAAAGAACGAGGTCAAAGATCACTCAAATGGATCGACTGATAATGCGCCAGGCGCGGAGGGATATTATGGTGACCTGGTCCATGATACTAACTAGTCTCGAATCTTTTGTGTGAAAACAATTATTTTCCGACGCCTTGCTAATACGAATCTACGGTCTCAGCGCCCACTGTGTCTCCTGGCCTAAACGCTGCAAGGGCCACTCCTTTTGTAGTGGTACCGTGCCAGAGCAATGTGTAACACCGCAGACAGGTGATGTGAGGTGCGCGCCGTAATGGTAATCCTCGCGCCCAGGTGTGGAGGGCACTTAGTTAATTCCACAATTGCAATCTCTTTATCGAGTGGCAGTCTTCCCCCATGGCCGGCATAATGATGTGGAGACCAATAGACTACGGTAGCCAATCTAACTTCGCTGGGTTACGCGGAACATTGACGGCCAAGCGGTATCTGGATGAGAGCCTATGGTGTCGTCTGATGCCATGCTGGCCGGGATTCTAGGTGCGATATTCCAGCAGGATAACTCCTGGCCGCACCCGCCCAAGACTGCCTCTATATCTACCTCGGCCTGCACACTCCTCTGACATGTCTCCAATCGACTATGTACGAGACCAGGGGTCGCCGTACCACTGTGTCCGTAATTTGAACAGAAATTCCAACAATTGTGAGTCCGTATGTTTCAAGAAATTCAGTTTCTGTTCGACTCCATGCCAGTCCATGTTGCTTCATGTATAACAGTGCCAGGGCATGCCACTCACATGCCAAGACAGAGTACAACAAACACATATGTCACTGTCCTGCTCAGTTCTTGTGACCAGATGTATTACTCATCTTCATTACTATCTCTGAAAAATACCATCCGCTGCATTCTTCAGTATGTGCTACGTCAATTGCCCAGCAGTTTTTATACTTATTTGTTCATACATATATTGTCTAACTTGAATAGTCTATGTCCTCTTTGGTTAAAAATAACATTTATACTGGAATTTTTTTCTTTTGTATGCACGCAGTCTACACTAAAATGCCTATGTCTTTAAATATACATACTGTGGTGTTTTCTTATCAAATATATATTTGCCTTGCCATGCCATTGTTAAGTTAAATCAACTGCTTTGTTTATGTCAGCTTTTGATCATTAATTTTGTATTGATTTTTGTGTGAAAAGTAACATTTTAGTGACGACTTGTTTAGGACTTGAGGGGGGCAATCAATATCTTAGCTATCAAACAGAAAAAGTAATAAACGAAATATTTAATGGTTCAAAGGATTGGAATACAAAGATTCTCGAGGACTATTTGTACTGCTGGTAAAACATGATCTCTTATGCAGAACACCTAAGAAACAACAATGGTACGTGCAGAAAACTTATTACTTATTATTTAAATAGAGGTTAAGAATAATTTTAAACATCACCAACTAATGCTGGCAGAACGTTATTTATTTGTTGGCATTTTGTGTGTAATATCACATCTTGCCAACACACTATTAATGTTGTAAAATGCCAGAGAGACTGTGGTTGGTAAATGGTTGAAAAATGGTTGGCGTCCGTCTAATAACACAACATTGGGCCGATGTAGGCCAGAGTATCATTTTGAAGTTCAGCCCATGTTATTATTCCAATGTTGGCCCAACCTTGGGGCAAAGGTTGTCCTAACGCTGGCACAATAAAAATTGCTATCAGAGGAGATGGTTGCATTTGGATTCCATGGACGAGCATTAGAACATTATACAACATCCATTTAAAGTGTCAGGCGTGGTATAAATAACGAGTTGCCTTATTATTCTGCGTAGTTCAACAATAAGTTAATTTGCATTTTTTTTACCTGTGGTAGTCCGTGAGGCAAGCTTGTCTCTGAGAGCAGTATCTCTGAGATTCTTCCTGCTATCGCCGACTCTTCCATCAGCTCAGAATATAACACTTGAAAGGACTCTACTTGTCGTCTTTCTTCACTCATGGGACCGCTGGAACAACCAAAAAATGTGATGACGCTACCCAGAATAACTGAATCTGAATGTAAAAAAGGTTCCACGGTGAAATAGTAAAGAAAAATTTACATTCTAATGGGACTTAGTGCCCTGTATTACGTATTACGTAATCACGCTGTATGGTGTGCTTGAGAAATAACTGACTCTTTCTGGCCACATGTGTGGGATGCATGCAAGGCATTCAAGTTGCAAATTCTTTTGTCTATATTTAGATGATATTTAAAGTTTCGAGACATATCAATGAAAATTGCCAGATATCTACAATAGCATTTCACATTTTAAGTGGAAATAATATAATTTGATTTAAACTACTGATTTGTACATATTAAAAAGTATTATTTTTGTGCAAATTTTAGTTTCTGACAAAATGTTTGTTGAAGCCACATAGTCATGTTGTAATTCCTGTGAAATGCAACTCTTAGTTCTACAGTGAAAAGGTTTTAACAACTTGTGTCTACTTAGACTGTAATAATCTCTCAAGAATAAAAACTGTAATCTTTTCAAGAAAATATTCGCTATTACGTTATGATGACATTGGCAATCACTTTAAAATGTGTTGTAACGTATTAATTTTGTTCAATTTTAGATTTACACAAAAGATTCACATCAAAAATTCATACATTTATTTTTATAAGTTTTTGAAAAGTAACTATCCTCCATTATCTTACTTTTCTCTAACTACATTGTTTTATTACAAAAAAAATAATTAAAATACATATAAATATTATTTTGTGTCACTTGAAGGTGTTTAACCAGCCTGGTCGCAGAGGAAACGTGATTCAATAGACATTCAGACTAATGTTGAAGTTAGTGTTTTATGTATGACGGCTATATGCAGACAGGATAAACTTACAGGACTTCAAGATTGAAGTCATCTCGTGGTGGGGAACGGGAGCGAAAAAAATATCACTCTGAGCGTGACATCTCTGTGATCCACATTCTGTATTTCAATAGCGAATTCTAGCCAAGAAATTCCATCGACTAAAGATGAGGTAAACTGATCTTCGTCTTATGCGCACGTCCTCAATGCAGGTTCAAGAATTGCTATGCAAAGCAACTGTGAAATCCACGTGTTTAAGCAATTATGTTCGGTTTTAAACTCAAACCCGCGCTTTTGCGAAAAGAAAAACATATCGTAACTTTATTATTGTGTCTCTGTGTTATAGCTTAGTCAAACATATTGCTCCATCATGCCACATAACTTGATTGAGTAGTAACTACTGTGCTGGTCGTAGTAGTCTTGACAGTTGAGTGTAACACGGCTGCCAGATTATTTTTGTTGAAGCCGCCTAATTGGCCAATCATTCGTCGCCCAAATGTCGCCCAATTTGCATACACTTATTATTAATAGAATAATTTTAATAGATTGTACATTTTTCATGTAATATTTTAAATGCATTAAACACGCATAGTTAAAAATTTAAAATTCAATATAGGCCTATACAAAATTTAAAAATAAAATTTTTCAAAAGCAAAAACAATGGCGTGATATTCTATTCGCCTATTCATTGTCCGCAGCCAGTAACAAGAGTCCAAGCAAGAGTCCTTTTTCAATTGTGTCCACAGTTGTTGCCATTTAAAAACTGACCTTACTTACGAGAATTAATTATTTTGTTCTCAATAAAAAATATACCAATGCTAAGTAAATCATTCCAAGTAGCCCAAATATCGCAAATTAATTACAAAAACAGCTTAAATTGCTATAGTCCCATTTACGTAATTTTTGGTGGCAAATTTCGTCTTGAAGTAGGTGACAAATCGCCAATTCTGGCAACCCTGGAGTGAAACGACAATATAGCTAAAGAAGACTGGAAACTCAAGGATTGTAGTTAAAGAACAAGAAAGTCTGGCGACAGTGCTGCTATCTCTCAATCTAGAGCAGAAACTCATGATATACCCGCTCCATAGCATGCAATTTAATCGATTCAGAAACGTCGGATTAATACATATGAATGTCTCTAAAATGACAAATTTATCGATATTTACTGTCTGAGATTCTTTTATTAACGTTTTAAAAATAACTGCAATGGTACACCATACAAAGGCGCGATAGTTATCCGGTTTTTGTCATTTATAGAAAAAAAAAAAAGCTTTAAATTAGTATTTATCTTGTCAAGATGAAAATTTCAAAAGTCCTCGGAAAGAATTTGGACAAAATTCACGTAAATAAACTGCTTTCGTGCACCATACCTCTTAACCGCACTAAAACTGTAATACTTAGAAATTCGTTAATTTAAAATTTTCGAAACTATTTACTATACTTACCACTTATATTATGGCAATTACTATCACACTATAGAATTTTGTAACATGTGCCAAATTATATTACTGGTGACTATATTTCCAGCGTAACTATGCTTCTCGCAAAACATAAATGATCCAAGTGTCTGTATTACACTTTAAAAAGATTGGGACATTTGCTATTTCCTCAATGCACATGAATAAAATAACAGACAGAATAATCGCATATTAGCAAGCCTTTGTAATAAAAGAAACAAAATTCATTAATCATAAATCAACAGCAAAAAAATCGGAGTCAAATTAAATGGATTACTCTAAAGTCAAAACAGAATCTTTGGCGTGGTTTCAGAGGACATTTTCGCGTTGTGAAGTAGTAAGTTACAGACGTAATGTATTACTAATGAATATATAATTCATTAAATTGTTTTGTTATTAAGTATTATTTAATTTATCACTCAATTAAAAGCACTCGGCTACTTAAGCGCTTCTATGAATTCACAGCAGAGACACATGCTATACATGTTGAGTACTTTCTACAATAAACAGAATGTAGGTTCTAAAAAAGCTGTGCATTGAAGTTGTACAGGGATGGTGGTTGTGTGGGATGAAAAGAACTTCAGTGTTGGACAACAAATTATTTTTTCGAGCACTTTACTTATGCACTCTAACCAATATTCACTCTGCGGGAATCTCCGCTGTCCAACTTCAGTGTTTCGTCCGTCAACCCAAGGTTATTTCCCCAAAGGAATTTGGAGTAGATTGCCCGAGCCGCATGCGTTAACTATATTCCCGAGTCATAATTACATGACAGTATATTTCTCTGACGTATTAGACTTCGCAAACGTATGTCCATGCGTTTCTTTTCTTTTATGATTAGAGCTCAGTTAATTGTATCTGGCTGGAACTACTCTTTAGTTGTAGTGAACAGGAAGCAATGTAGTGACCTTCACGCACAACTAAGACTATTAAAGAAAACATATCTTCTTGGTAGTGGCCAATTATTATAATCTATTCGTTGTTACTTTACGCGTTTTGAATCAAACCTTTGATCACCAAATGTACGTGTTTGGTTGTTTCCTGAATACTCCATGTGTCACAAGAAATTTATTCTTGTGTTAACATAAAATTAAATGCTGTTCACGATAAAGTGAGCACTTCTGAAATCAACCTTAGAAAAAAGTCACTGCCCCCCCCTTCATATATTTTAACGGGTGCACAAAGTGGCATACGCCCAATAAGTTGGAAGTAGTTCCGTATCTTAACTTCGAATAAAAGTGTTAGGTAACCATTTATGATAACTTAAATTAATTATTTCGCTTTCTGTATATTTAATGCACGGAAGCGTAAACATTAGCAAATTTGTTTAATATTTACTTTTCTAATAATTCCACAGTTTTAATTGACCGACGCACGAATAATGTTAATCTTACATAAGGCGGAAGAATACAGAACGTGCATACAAGTAGATTTTAAGCAGGGCTTTCAAAAGTGCTCATTTAACTATGAACCGCCTATAACTGGAGTTGTGTGTTTAACCGGTGATTGTGTATACATGGATTTCCGTTCATGATAGTGTGACGTGGGATGAAGTGTCACTTACATGTAGTAGGTTGGTAAGGGTGCAAGGGGGCGGCGTCGACTCCAAGGTGATGCTCATCTGGATGTTCAACTCCCTGATCCTGGCAGCGTTCGTCCGGAGTTGGAACTGCTGGACTGACACCTGCTTCTGCCGCAGCCATAGCTGAGCCTCCAGCTCGCCCACTGCAACAGGAGGTGCGGCATTTGTCTTTATTTTGTGTGGCGTCCAGGTTCGATGCATGTTTGAACAAATGTGTCCTACTTGTAAAAAGACTGGGGTGTGATAATAACCATTTTACCGTGGCTCCTGTTCAGAGCGAAGTTAATGACTTTGCTGAAGTCGGTTTTGTTGCAAGGTAAATTACTTTACGTGTGATCCGTCGGCTTCCTTTTCTTATTTAATATTCTATTCTCTCCCTGATAAAAGTACGAGTGATTTACACAGTTAAACAGAAGTTTTAACTATCCAAGCACTACACGTGTGGATTCTCGCCTACAACATAACGACACAGAGTACTGAAGATCGAAGATCAACACATAGCATTCATTTCAATATAATAACACATCGCTATGTTCGGAAATACAAGAACACATTTTAAACACAATACTCTTTGTATAATTTGCTTTAATAGCATAGTTACAGGCTAGCAAGTTTACATACGAATGATCATTATACACCATTCACTTTAGCCTTTTGAACGTGAGCATACTTCATGCGGAAAAATGCTGTAGAAATGCGACACCATAGCACCCTGACGACAAAAGTGTTAAGTTACCAAACTGAACACATTTAGCTTCCCAGAATAAAGCTTACGTGTGCGACTTGATGGACGCGAGTGTGGATTGTTTGGCAGGCGCTGCGGTTGTCGGAGCTGACACGTCTGCAGCAGGAAGTGCGAGCCGCCACATTCGACCTACTGATGGAGGAGGGTGCACCTCGCATCGACTTCCATGTGCCCGAACTTCCATGTGCCATGGAAGCATCACAACACGGCGACCACAGCACTCCGCTCCTGCACAGCGAGGAGTGGCGCCAGGAGCGCGCCAGGCAGGTCAGAGGTCAGTACTGCACAGAGATACATAGTTACACAGATATATAGATGAATATATTGAGAAACATGTACTTTGAGTCGTTTAGAGATAGTCGATAGAACAATACATTGAATCCCTATCTTCATTCTTCATATCATGTCACCTTATTATTAAAGGGGAATGTGGGGGATTTAGCACGTTTTCTATTGTTTCGAATTAGGTTAACCGACAAGGTCAACGTGTGCCTACGTCTGAATCTGATTCTAACACAACAGGTTTAAACTCAATTATCGACCCCCCTATCTCCCTCTAACTCCTTGGCGGCTCAGCAGGGTAGAATTAATAGGAATATGCGCCTGAGGCACGTGGGTTTTGTACCTGTTTAGGGCGTGGTTCTCTCCGTTTGGATGAATTCTTGAATGGTTTTATCCTATATCATGAGGAGAGAAGGGTAAACCCTAGAGAGAACTGGACCATGTGTTCTTCCGAGCGGGAAGATCTGGGTCTATGCACTCGTAATTACTTCAACAAGAATTTACTGGTCAGATTTGAAAGGTACATACGGAGCGGCTACTTAATTAAATAATCCCGGGATTCAGTCCCGCTCCGGAGGTTGACCATTATACACTACCGGCCTAACTGGAACAAAATTATCCACAGCACTCACAATACGACATTTAGTCGGGCACTGTACCTGGGCAGTCGGGGTTGGAGGGGAATTCCTCTTAGCTGTACGATTCACGCTGTGTGTAGGCTTCAGGACAGCATCCGGCGTCTGGTGCGACTGTGTTGGGCAGCGGACCTGGTTGACTGGTACGAGGGTACTTGTGTGTGGACATGGGCGATACAACCAAGGAGCTTGTTTCCTTCCTTTAATATTAGAGCTGTGGCCGGATGTGCCTTACCTGGCAGTTTTATTAAAGGTCCAAACAGCGGGACCGGCAATTTAGGAAGTGCACTCACTGGTAAATTATTGCTCTCAGGTTCGGTAGGATTTAAGTCTATTAATTCTCTAATGGTTTCTCTGAGAACTCGTATATGTTTTTTGTTTTTAATACGATGCTTTGTATAAGGCATTTAGAAAGTATAGAAATTCTCAAAGGAGAAGCAATTAGTTATATCGGCCCAGCTGTATACTTCCAGAACACAGCACCGTCAATCTCAGTGCCCACTGTACGGCCTTTTCAAACTGGGACTGACTGAGAGATACGTAAATATGCCTGTATCCTGGGTGAAGTCCACACGAAGTTGAGTCAGTGGCAGAGGTGTTCAGTTTTCCTCCCGGCCTTTGAAGACTCCGAAGGAGAATTAGAACACCTGGTCTGACTAACAATGATGTGGATTAGTGTTCCTAAGAGGTGGCGCTGCCGATGAACTACCCAGGAGGGCAGGCCTCGGTTTGCCGTCACTAAGGTGTTGTGAATTAACCTTAGTGGTTACTCGCGCAACACTTGCCCTTCTCCTGTTGAGTCAGTAAATGAGTTTGATATTAACAATTCAGACACTTCGTAAAACCAAAGAGTACTGTGTTCAAAAGTACACTGAAATGAACAAACTCTCAAATATAATTAAATACGTTTTATATAAACGTATTTTTATGAAAGAAGGCCAAGTCCACACCAGCTCTTATCTGGAATAATTTACATAGTAATAATAAGTCAAACTTATGGATGCACGAGCCTACATTAATTCCAGGCGAAGGCATCCTGGCCAAAACTACTTATAATATTTATTTTTAAATAACAGTCGAATCCATATATGTCACGTGTAACTGAAAGGGGTTTGTTCTGAAGGAACCTTGCTAAAAGAAACGTCGTCATGACCTGCTACCCGAATGGATTACCAGAGGGTAAGGTAGGGAAGGACATAGACTTCAATAGCTCTTGGCGCTGGCATGTCGGTGGCGGAGTCTGTGGGGTCACCAATGGCTGTTGTCCTCTGCCGCATCCTCTTGATCGCACACACAACCTTGGTCTAATGGTCAGCTGAATACTTTTAAACAGTCTTTGGCCTTTTCAAGCTGGAAGGAACGTTAAATTGCCATTTGCCTTTTGGCCTAGTGGTCGGAGCACCCTTATGAACGTTCTTCGGCCCTTGCAGACTGGAAGAGCGGCTGTTGACCACTTATCCCTACTGTTGCCCTCGGCCTTATTTGGACTGGAAGGACAGCGACTGCCCCGAATCAGGGATGGCTCCCCTATTTATACTAAAATTCTCAACTTGTTGGCTTTCAGGAGGGTGTGGGGTGGCTGGCCCCTCTCAGCAGAGGTTGTTTATTCGTGCTCATCGCAGCTCTACCCTTTTCTTATCTTCTGTGATGGAGGCGCTGACCTATCTTATCACCTCGGCAAGATGCACTGGTTGCGGTGGTGATCTCGTGAACTGGGTGCTGCTCTCCTACAGCAAACCCTGGAACTTGCGCTGGGGTTCGGGAGATCGCTTGATGGCTTTTGAGTAGTTATTAGGAGTTTTAGGAGTCTTGGTTTTTTAAAAAAATTTTGTTTCGTTGCTTTACACGAGCTGAAAGGGGCAGTTTAGTAAAAGTAATAATTTCAGGGCTTTAGAGAGCAGTGACATCCACTGTGTTAGAATTAGATTTAGTTTAGTATGAGAGCACTAGGTCAGAAACTTAAAGTTGGCTTAACTTAAAGCATGCTCTAGGGCTGCTGGCTAGAGTTTTATCTTAAACGAGTTCTACCAGTGTGACATAGATTTCATAGATGAGTGTCAGATGTGTAGCATCAGTTGGGGATGAAGGTTGGGTCTAACTAAGGGAAAGTTAAGCTTATATTTTGTTACTCAACCGTGTCTGCATCATCACCTGTAAATAAGTTGTTCCAAATATCTATTTTAGCAATACTTCAAAATGAAGGCATATAAAATTAGTTCGTAGTTTTAGTAATTGCTTATATAGAAGTGCTTGCAAATATTTAACTAGATACAGTCATAGCGGCGACAATAATTCTACGAATGAATATATATTTGTTACTTGCTACTTATTGTCAATGACTGCCGAATGGGTAAATAATAATAAATCCCAAAAGAGTAATTTGTATAATGGTTAGTTTGTAAATGATTATGATTCATATAAAATTCCCGTACATGTAAGGGAAGCTATTTTCCTCTACATGTAAGGTAAAATTACCTGTCAAATGCGGAGTAAATTTACATTGGTACTATTCGCTCATCGTAAGGGAAAAGTACCTGACAAATGTGAGGGGAAATGCCATACAAGTAAGGTAATATTAACTATATGGTATAATAAAATCTTATAAAAATTACACGGGGTGTTAGTACCCATATCCTCTGACAACCACGGGCCTCTATAGCGATAGGCCGATGTGCCATCCATTACACCACGACGACAACATGATAATACAAGTGAATATTAGTGTATAAGAGGATTGTTTCTTCCACCCGTCCTCCCACTTAACTGTTGAGAAAAGGCTGAAGAGATGCACGCGTCGTACAGTAATTTTACCATCCCTTTACGGGATTTTCCGCCGCTATGTGCGTGAATTTTACCCCAGAGTACGGTAATTATGCCTTACATATAAAGCGCCATGTTAGACAGCTTGTATGACTAGAAATCAAAAATTAATTTTAAGGTAGAAAATATATATTATACAATTATGAAATAGTTACAAATCGACTATGAGATTCACACGTCGTATGTATGGTAATTTTATCATCTATGTGGGATTTTCCACTACCACGTACGTGAATTTTGCTCCACAGTGCGGTAATTTTACCTTACACGCAAGGAAAACTATGTTTCCTCGACAAGTTTTCGAATTTTACCTTACACTTATCAGGTAATTTTACCATTATTTTTTACAGTGCAGTTACCAAGGAAATACTTTGTAAAACTGCATAGAGTTTTCGTGTAAAATCTGCAAAGCATTTCTTTGTAATGTTACAAATGGTAGCTTTGTATTACAACTGACATTATTGAGAAGTGTAAATAAAATTACTATTTTTTTTTAAGGAACAAATGTAATGAATTAGTAACAGAGAATAACTAAAAAAAATATTCAAAATATAATAAAATAAAAAAAGAAATGCCTTGTCAGCACAGAGATTAGAACACGCAACCCTTGTATCACTAAGCCCACACGTTAACCCACAAGTCCAACTGGACTTAGGTTACGCTGGTTTTTAATTTAAATATAGGTACAAGCACATACAAAATTATATTTAAGTTATATGGTTAAAGAGAAAAGGAATACATTTTTAAATTTTTTTTATTTTTATTGCAGTTGTTGAGAGATTAGGACGTTTCTTAACAACGGGGTAATCAGAGTCGATTTAAGAGTTATGTTTAGCTAGGAAACACTAATAAATAATTAATAATACGGTCACGTTTTATTTAACTTGTCATTTTATTATGATTATTTGAGTTGTTTTAAGTGTTCTACGTAATTAAAACTTGCAATACATTTCTCTTTTCACCCATAGTTTTTGCACAAACAGCTTTATATGGTTTTACGTTGTTGAGTGTCCGCCATTTCGCTGAAACTCGTGGATACGGCTCAGTATAGTACAAAGATTTCTTAAGGTCTGTTATAAACACGGACCTTGTAGTTTTACAAGAAAAATCTTTGTACTGTTACAAGCATTTGTAAAATTACAAAGAAATTCTCAGTAAAAATTACAAATTTTTTTTATAGTGAGTGTTCACGCTCTGTGCTCCGGCACTGCAGTGATCTTCCACCCTACCTACCTCACATATTACCAACGATATTTTACAATTGCACAAGTGAATATGAACAAATCGTACCAGTACTGCCAAAGTAAATAATGAAGATCTTTTGTAAATGTTGCACGAGTATTTGTTTAGTTCGACAAAAATTCCACAAAAAGGTTTTTAGAAATATATTTCTTCAGTAATTTACTAAATATAAAAGGTGGAGGGGATACTCTTAAACTATACAAATATTTTTTTTTTTTTTTTGGATAGTGTGGGTATTTCCATGCATTTAAGGGTAGGGGAAAATTACTTTATATTTTTATGACTTCGTCGACAGCGAGGTCAACCGAAATATAACCAGGATCTCGTACAATAAAGCGGGGAATGTTACCGGCTGTAGTTTGCATCAAGGAACTAACATGATGTTAGCGTTAAGTGATTTTGGGAAACCGTGGAAGACTGAGATCAGGATGGCCGGACCAACTGCTCCTGAGTACTGGGACAGTGGGGTTTTCAATGTCTCTGCACGCTGACCGAGTGGAGTGCCGTGAAATGTATCAAGGGAAACACAGAAGCCATTGTTTATTTTCTTTTTCTGTTTTTATTTGCCTTTCTAGCGACACAGAAAAAAAAAAGTAAATATTTCTAGGCATATATTATATGCGAATTTTTACAGCAGTTTCAGTGGCCACTAATTGAAACACCATAATTTTAATGATACTAACGTAATTTTCAAGGAACGCTTCTTATTTAGTACTATTTAAAATTTATGCATTTTAAAAGTCAGAAAATCATATACAGTAACGTTTTCATGTACACGAACACGCGTAAACATGTAAAAGTACGCAAAACTATCAACGATCACTATTGATTTTCCAAAATATAGATTCCGCAAAACTAATAATTAAAGAACTCTCTCAAGTCGCCGAAAATATCACAACACGTGTATCCGTGACTTTGATTTTAGTATGAATAGTTAGTATGCAAAATATTATTAAACTGAGTGCGCATGAATTGATATTTTGGTGTAATTTTGTAGACTTGGTTAAGCTTTGTTTGCATGAGATGGAAGGAATATCCTGGAAGCAGAGCTTTAGCTACGCTTCAGGAAATTTGGAACGAACCGAGAATGGACTATGCAGTTAAATACTCACCTTGAAACCTTCTTGAAGCAGTGCTGTCAGGAGTTTTTCTAACGCTGCTTCAAGCATTCCGTCTGCATGCTCGCTGAAAGGAACCGATCGTTCTGGAACCACAGAAGACACAACATTATATATATATAGCATTTATGAGGTGCATTATAGGTCAGGTTTGACACGTTGCTCGTGATCTCTGATACTCAAATGCACCACATCATCTAAATGTGACAATTTTATAGACTATTTACAGTTAATTGAACAGTTTCAAAATAAAACTTTGAAAGGTGTCACTGCGCCTGCTTACATCTGTTTTCAACCAGCACATTGACTGACATGCTGGCGCCCGGTTAAGTTGGTAACGCGGAGGGAAAGTAGTTCCACTACATAATTTTGAATTGAAAGTGTTGTATGTAAATATTTGTAAATACTGAAATTATTTGTCTTTCTTTTTTTAATGCAACTGTGTGTAAGAATCAGCTAATTTGTAAAATATTCACTTGTCCAATATTTTCACAATTTCAATTTATCGGCACATGAATAGCGATCAGGGCGATGACAATGTCAATGTAACGTACGCTGGAAGAATATTATGCAATTCATACAAGTGGCGTAAAAATTGACATACAATGTGACCAACCCACACAGCATGTAAAAATTAAATTTTCTCGTTTGGAAAATTACTGTAGGCCAATCAGCTGATGAACTGCTGCGGGATTTACGTTGGCAAGTTGGCGCTCTAGATGATGACTTTGGAAGTAAAGAGTACGCAGAACTAAAAGTTGTAGCTTAACGCTTTAAGGAATACGCCCGAGTGTAGTTCGAGCAAAAATATTTGGAGAATTTATTTGTCATCGGAATTGAAAACTAGCATTTTCATGCAGTCGTTGTACCGCCTGTGTTTAACAGGATCTTACAACAATTCTACAGCTAAGTGACAATAACATTCTTGGCTACAAAAATATCTCTGTTACATCTCCGCAAAAGTACAGGTGTAATTGAAAAAAACACCTTACACAATTTAAGGCATTTGATTGGAACAAAATCAACTCAGTGCCTTAGTGACTGATGACCAGCCAACAATGAACGTTGTAGATCACAGTAAGTGTGTCCATTGTCATGTTGGCCAGTAGAACTGTAGTGAGTGGAAACACAGAGACCAATAGAACCTGTGTTCCTGCAGTGGTGGATATAAGTAACTCACTTATAACTTGTTTTGGCTACCTCGTAAATGTCTGGTGGCCTCAAGGTGTTAAAACTTTTATTACAATTATAATATTTTTGGTTTAAATTTTGTTTTTAAACAATGTTCAATTTTTTTTGGCTTATAGTGAATTGACTTAAAAAAAAAAAAAACATTTTTAGCATTTATGATGGAGTGTGTAGACCCTTACGTGCAGAGAAACGTTTCCAGCGCAGCCATGTTTCCAGCCCGATGAACGCCTGTTTCCTTTGTACGTACATATGCTTTATTCTCATCGTATTTATACGCATACCTTGTTGGTGTTGTCGGAATATTTCATCGCTCCTTAAATATATATTTTTATTTGCTTTCTTTAAGCATTGTTAATTGTAGATACAGTTTTAGTGTGTTTTCTTGAGTGAACTGTAATATCATCGGCACGTGTTCACCGCAATATGTCGTTCCGCCATTTTCCTTAACCGCCGTCGCCCGTCAGTAATGAAATGACGCAAGTATAATTTACACCCCTAAGTTTAAGTTTGTTGGTTTCAGGAAATGTGCCGAAGTGTTGATTTTACTGAATGATTCTGCAAATAAAGTGTCGGCGACGAATGTAGCGAGTGGCGATGGTAGACAGTGTGTGGAAATACGTATGTAAATAAGCGTGAGAGCTAGGTAGAGTGTAGGTATGTTCTCGAGGTTTTGTGGACTAAAATTACTTTTGCAATTTGAAATAGCGATACACACCATAAGTGTAGGAGAGATCTTTCAAATGACACAATTACCATTAAATCACTTGCAATCAACTGGAACTGACTTCATAACATTTTCGTGGTTATTGATCATAATGTCTTTTCATGTACCTCTACATTCATATATTCATTAAATATGATAAATTAGAATGTGGTTTGATACTTTAGTATGTGAATCGAAAACCGTTAATTAAATTTAAATATGTAAAAAAAAAAACAAGTTAGACTAAATCCCAAATGTATATGACGGTGCTCATTTATTTACTTCTGCAAGGTATTACAAAGTTATATGTTGGTGTATTGGCCGTATTATATTGTGACGCCTTACTTATTAAATATCACATTATTTATTGGTCGCAGAGAAATAGCATCGTAGCCTACTTGATCACCAAAACTTTTGTGTATAAGAAATCCCCTCGCCATCCGTCAACCTACAAACATAGCAAGAGGATGTTTATAGTACAAATCATAATTCTCAGAGCAGCCAGATGTTTGTGCAAGAGTCCGCGATTCTCTGAGAAGCACGGCTAAATGCTGAGATGTAGTGTACGGTAATCACGTATAAACCATAATGACAGGTGGCACGCTACATGATCAATATTTCAAAACGTGTTTTGTACATATTTTCAGAAGGAAAATGTCATACAGCAACAACAGACAGTGCCATTAAAAGGTCAAGTGCATGAAGAGTTTGTTGTTTAAGAGTGCCAGACGGAAGAAGGAACAAAGAAGTCAAGAGAAAAGAAAATATAAGTAACATATGGAAGTAGAACCAAATAAGTGTAATTCGTTTTCAAACAGTAGCAATGCAGTTCCTACCAGAATTTTGAAGTTGAGGCGCAATATAATTTCATATACCAAGCTAAATAGACAGTGTTATACTTTTTAAGAGGATTAAAGAAAAAAAGTATTTGGTATATAGCTGCAAGTTTGCAACTTCATAAAGCGTTATAACAAGACATACCTATATGAACTATGAGCCAAAACTATTAGTTATCTAAAATGTGTGAGCAAAACGCTATCGATTTTTGAGATCATGTTCACAAATACACTTAGTATTTCTGAAAGAATTGCGTGGAAGATACAGGATAGGAGGAGGTATGTGGCACATATGAGAAAGGGAAATACGGAGGCAGACCCGAAGCGTCCATGAACAAGATAAAGCAAGAAGAGAAGTTATACTGAAACGTTTTTAGAGATTCCTCCGTATGGAGTCCCACTACTGTAAGAAAAGCTCCACACGAGATTACATACATGCTTATTTGAACATACATAAACTGTGAGAGATAATTGTTCAAGAGCAAAAAGATCAAAATGCAATAGCCTGCTACAAAACATATTACAAAGTTTTGGAGACACAAAACGTGTAATTTTTAAATATAAAAAAATTAATGGGGCCTGTGTAAAACTTATAGCAAATGTGATGCTAACACGAAGATAGAGTTACAGGCAAAAGTGGATGATCACCAAAGACAAAAATTGGCTTACACGGGCAAGAAAAGAGCAGCGAAAGAAGAAGAACATGGCCCTAAGAAAGTATGTACAGCATTTGACGTGCAGTTAGTCGTACTTTTACCCAAAACAAATGACAACACTTTCTTTTACAAACCTAGACTGAGTAGTTACAATCAAACTATATATGACATGAAATCGAAGCAGTGTCATTGCTTAACTTCGCTTGAAGGTGTCGCAAAGAGGGGTTAACGTGAAATTTCAACCTTGTATTAGATTTAATATTGTAGAACGTGACAATGAAGGAGCTAAAGAAGTTACATTTCTTCAGATTGCTGTCCAAGCCATAGCAAGAATTCCACTGTCACCACTACGCTTCTTCAGACTGCCTGTAACTCCAAGAAAACACATAAGTTTTCCCTTCTTTTTGACGTGAATACGTCTTTAAATTTGCAACCATAATGGGAGGCAATACAGAAAATCCGATGATAACAAAATCGAGGGATACAATTTGGCATTTCAGCTCCGAATCTATCTTCTACATTCAAAATTCAATTACATACCACTCGATTGCCAAAGGATCAAATGATACGTTACGTTGAGTGAGAACTGAGAAGCATCGTTTGATGTGGGGGGGGGGGGGGGGCTTCGCAACTTTGAGTTAGTTTCGCCGCACCTCATAACTTACGCGTAGTATAACTTTTGACTAGGAGAAACTACGATGCTCGTTTAAGTTTAGATCGACAGCTCTCGTCAAGACCAATCGATTGCGTGTATAAAAACATTTGTGTGGCGGCGAAATTATATGCGTCAAAAAGCTAAGTCGAAATACAGTAATCGTATACAGTTGGAAAGAGCATCTCAAAAGCAATCCAGTGATAACCCATAAAACCCCATATGATCGAGTGAAGCGGTGCCGTGAACGTAAAATATACATCAAGGCGTCCGAGCACGACAACGTAGGCATATTCACGCAAAGCAAACGGCCGTGTCCCCAAAACACACTGAAACCCAAGGAGATTCGTCACATAGTTACCTATCCACTACAACTGGAGCGGTCGCAGACTTGTACGTGCCTCCACAGCTGGTCCCAGTCCAAGGAAAAAGAACCCACACATCATCGGTTCGCTGCAGACAGGTGACCTCTATGACAACCAGACCTTGCCACATGATATATGCATTTAGTCTGCTGAATGTCGACGACAGAGGTAAGCCAGTAGATTGAAATTCTGTGTGTCAAGTTGTGGTCGGAAAAAGTCACAGTAATGAAGTATCTCTGCAGACTACCAGTTACCGAAGTAATACCGATCCACCACACTGAAATGTCGATTCGTTTAGTCATCTGTGCGTAAACCTTACCAGAATCCAACCTAAGATATGGAGTGTAAAGTTTTGTGGTTTTTTGGCACTGTATCATTGCCGGGAAATGTATTGTTCTACGAGTCCTTGCCTCATTACTGAAACTAAAACGTTGTTTTCCATGCTGTACATTCAGGTGTATTTAAAAAACGACGGCTGTCTTAGGAAAAATTCAGAATTATGTGGGAAAAGGAGCAGAAAAGTCTTTAATATACCGAGTCTATATAGAATCTTAATCCATTGGGCGAAGTGTAGGATTAGTTTATACCACAGAAGTAGAGTGAGAAAGGAAAAACACCTGGCAGATAACATCTTCATCGCATGAAGCCAACGTCAGTCCCGTAACTTCTCGAATACGAGTCAGACGCACTACCTTATGAAGAAACACGGTTGGTAGGAACTACATAGGAATTAAGCTAGAAGTACAGTGCCTTCCAGTGATGCACAGCAGCTGACTTGTACAACTCATTACAAAGTAGTGCACACAATAACGTATTTTGTAACACAGTAGAATTTGCTTGTTTAAATGTTTTAAATAAATAATTTAATAGGAGACTATTTTTAATCAAAATTTAAGTGTATTTACGTTTCAGACGCTTCAGAAAGCACATTTTGCAACCTTTGCTTCCCCCCTCCCCCCCATTTTCATTAAACAGTAGTATTATAATTACTCTGGTTGTATGTAAGAAAAAATTAGTAGCAATGTTTACTAATATTTGTTACTAGCAGGCCAGTGCTACTTCGTTAGCATGATATTTGATATTTAGGATTTTAAATCGATCTAGCCACTTCTCTTGGGAAGGAAAGGAGAATAGCCCAAAAAAAAGAAGAATGAAGGAAATTTGTTAAAACAATATTTTTTATTCTTCAGTAATCTTAAGAAAAGCTTAATCCAGTACCTATTTACATCCCTGATAATAATATCTCTCTAGCCACTGCGGCCCCATTTGATATATATCTATCCACTGGGTTACTAGGGCCCCACTTGTTATAGTTCTATCCATTAAACCATTGCGGCCCCACTTGGAATAACTCTAGCCACCGGGCCACTACGGCTTTTTGGAAGGAAAGGAGGACAGCCCATAGACAAAAAAGAAAGGAGAAGTGACGGAACTTTAAAAAAATAATCCTTTTTATATGCATTAATGAATCCTAATAAAAGTTTAGTCCAGTACCTATGTACATCCCTGATCATAATTTTTTCCGGAACTGTTTGATATATCTTGATGAAACAAAGACTACGTTGGTCCTGGGGTTATTATCTACAGACTGTATACATTTGATGTCAATACGTTTGGTAGTTTTTGAGTTAAATCTGGTCGGACAGACAGACATACAGACAGACATACAGACATACAGACAGACGGACATGAAAAAAATTAGCATTAGATATGGCTTAGTTATCAATTATACTATATGAAAAAATAATTAAAAGTTCGAAAATCACAGACAGACACTTCTATTTTGTTTAGTAGTATATATATATGTATGTATGTATATATATATACTTTTATACATATCCATTTCAGCCAAGAAATTTATATTTATAACTAAAAAAAAAAGAACATAGAATGTGTATTAAAAATATTATCAGTACCAATATTATTGCTCCTCAAATACAATCACAGTAATTATCATACTTGATGAAGGGTTTCTTGCAAAATGGGCTCTCTGAAGCATCCATAATGGAAATGCGATTGAATTTTTGATTAGAATTATTATTATAAATTGAAAATGTTGAAGTTTCAAATAACTGTATTTTTCCAAAATATATTTCAATGTTATTAAATATACAGGATATATAGAAACTAAGACCCCAAAAACCAAACATAGTTTCTTTGGACCGATAGTAACACAAAAGCCCTATACACCTATATCCAGAAACGTATTTCATATCAAATACCTGTGTTCACATATGCGGCGTACAACACGTGGCGAACAGGGCAGTGTGGTCATGCATGCAAGACAAGTTGCATAGGTCGTAGGTGTGACGCTGTGTATGTAATAATTTAGTGTATTTAATATATATAAGGTTATTTTGGCAGACTTTGCAGGTGTTTCAATATGTGTGGTGGTTTTCACGAAGTAAAATGGACCACAATAAATACAGAATGGTGTTAATTTTTTTTTGTGGCTACACTCAAAATTAGAAATTTTGAACCTCTTGTATGTTCCTTAACTTGTGTACATAAAACCTATACTTGCGCAACACACTTGCATGCACCTATACAATGCATATACTTAAGGTTTTAATGCGTGCAGTAACATTTTAGAACATATTTCCCACCACATTGTTTTCTGCGCTGAAATCCAAGTTAAAGAAAGGGTAACGATACTTGCTATGCCCATTACTGACGTCGTTTTATAAACGTTATTATACAGGAAGTTGTGCATACATTTGGTGTTAAGTATCATCGTTGGTTTAGCATACTTCTTTAACATACACATTTCAAAGTATACTTTTGACAAGTTCCTCTAAATTAGTGAAAGTAATTTTGCTTAAGCAAACAATTTTATGATTTTCATTAAACCACAGCGAATTTCAAAATCTGGAACAATTTTTTTGCAAAAAATTCTACCGTTTTCTATTATACACAGTAAATTGCATTTCTGGTGTACCTCATCGATTTATTATGTTTTGGTTTGAGCACTGTTAATTAATATCTCTTATATCCAATTGACTGCTGAAAATAAATATTAAGTTTCCTGTAGAGTGAATTTTTAGATAAAGAAATTTCTTATTTCCTTTTTTTTTTTTTTTTTTGCTTCTTCGCAAATCTATTGTATGCTCACTAAAAAAATAACACTTTCAATTTCGTAAGTACATAATTACATTAAATTCTCAGCGTCTTCAATTAACAGATAGCAATTTAGAGCACAGTGGACTGATTAAAGACAATAAAGTAATATTAATCAGATTTTGAAAAGTCATCCATGAAAATTCAAATACTCCAAGAAAAAATTATTATGTCAAAATATTATATATCACCTGAAAATAACAATGATGTATTTTCGTCTAAATAATATGTATAACTTTCCACTTTTCATCATAATTTAAACCCAATATTTTCTAAATGCACGTAATGTATCAATAATAAGTGTAACATAAAATAACGATATATTAAAAAAAGCGGATTGCTTTATATCATAAAATCTAGCTTTGTCATATATAATACAGATATTTGCAAACATCTCAAAGCTAATTTACAGTCTGTTCGGTTACCCTTTTTAAAATATTTTATTGCATTTTTAGGCATTCAGACTATCTTTCCATGCTTAAAATTAAATCGTTCAAATCTTCGCAATTTTACCTCAGAGCAATATAAATATTCAACCATGTATGTAAGGCATACGTGAATTGTGAATTACAAAATATAATTAAAAATAAAATTCTTTTGGTCTCAAGATATATTTCCCAATTATTTCCGTGGCATTCACCAAAAAGGATATTTCTCAAGATATACTTACTTATTTAAATATAAAAAATATTGATCTGAAAAGCCATGGGTCATGCAGCTTATGAAAGATAACAATAAAATTAAAATTCCAAAATTTATTCCTGTACAGTTGTTAAGCTATTGGAACACAATTTCATGATAGACGTTCCGAGGCGTAGAAATGTTTCCTAACACTCTTCCTTAATCTCCGGTGCCTGGAAGGAGAGATTAAATAAAATAAAGCCACATGTGCTGAAAGGTGACGTAAATGTATTGCAATACTTACAATATACGATCACCCGGACAACAGAGTACGGGCATAGAGCTGTTGGTAGGATGTAGAGCTCTCGCGGGCCTGTGACTGCCCGGGGGCACTTACCTCCGAATGCTCCGTAAATTGGAGTAAAGTGGAGAGATTTGGACGGCTCTTAACAACGCGGTCTTCAGAGCCGATGACGATCAAACGAAGTATATATGGAGCAGCGCCGAAATACAAGGGGGGGGGGGTGAACAGGAGATCCCGTGTAAACCCGCCGAACCAGCGGCATCGTCCGGCACGATTTCCCACTTGCGAAATCCCGGGAGCGACCACACCGGAAATCGAACCCAGTTGACCTTGGTAGTATGAGGCTACCCACTACACCACCGCGGCCGGCCGTGAATTGAAAACTTGGCCCCCTGCTATGCCACGCAATACATGTCATCTTCGTTGATTTAGGCTTCAGAATGGCGAATTGGAATATACCTTAGGTATGCGACAGAACATAACCAGTTCGATTTCTCATTACACAAGTATTTACTAAGTTTAAGTGGCCCATTTACTCCCCACAAAAATACCGCGGGAAACTTCGGGGGGGGGGGGGGGGAATTGAAACGGTACTTCAGTTCAAGATTTTACCAAGTCCCATCCCGATAATATTTCTTGTCAGTATTCGGAGGTAGGTAAAGCCATTTTTCAGAAGAACGCTTTTAAATGCAGAACTCGGTACACTTAATAAAACAATGAAATACTTCAATAGTTATATCTCTGTTATCTACCTAAATTAAATACTTTACCTCACTTCGGTTTTAATGGATCGGGAAAAGGTAAAACTAGAAAAAACATTTTAGAATAAACTATTATTAAAAATTATTTAAACCAAAAAAACTGACTTTTTATATGGATTCTAGTATTAAAAGTAACTTCTTATTATATTTTTCGGATAACAGGCAACGTGGGTTTAGATTTAGATAAATTAAATGTGTAATTATCTTTGCAATTTAATAAACAAGAATCACGTGCTTGACTTCTGCTCTCTTTTCGCTATATTCTCACAACTATTTGTGTGGCTACACATAATATATACACATAACTTATAATACATATGTTATGTACAAATAGGCGGGTGTATACAGTAAATGCAGATAAAGTTATCCCTCAGCTATTTTATTGTGTCATTAGAGGATGGTCCGATAAATATTAGACGAGGTACATTCCATGCCAAAAATTTCTTGTGCTTCTTCCGTAATACAGGAGTATATATACCAGAGATTTCTTTAAATCGCTGTATCTTGCATATAAAAAAAAAGCTTTAGTAATTACTATACCAAATCCTTTTTAAAGCTTCGTACTCAGTAAACTTTCTTTAAACTACTCTGAATATGTAACGTACTTACCACACATATATTTTGAATAACAGTCCTTGAAGTGTCTGTCTCAACTAAGAGCTCACTTTGCACCAATGTCACCATTCGTTCCACAATTTCCCAGAGCATTGTGTTCTTTTGCTTCATCTGGTCACACAACTTTGTAACTTCATAATAACAAACAGAGTTAAGGAAAACACAGAAAGGGAATTTTCAAACCACGTATCATGTTTTAAAAACACACACACTTTTACCGTGCAGAAAACTGAGAAAAGACAAACAAATGAAAGCGGAATCACAAAACGGTTAACCTAAATATTAGTGTCATCATTAGCTGTCAGTTCGATTAACTATCGATAGCAAGATTTCAGTTAATCGAACATGAATCGTGAGAAATGAGGTAGGACAGGTTACATGCTAACGTATCCTAGCTAACAGAAAACCATTTCCAAGGAAAACAGCCTGAAACAGAACTTTGACATTACGACCAGTGATCAGCATAGACAAGATGGTAAATAGCGACAAAACCTCAGTAACATCGAAATTCATTTCAATACACAGCAAAATACCAAAATTTTAAGTCATGATACGAAATAAAATAAATTAACGGTAAGACACTATTTTTTGGTAAAACTTAACAATTAATATTCCAGACTATTTTTTAAGATCCTGACCAAATGGAAGACACATTGTTTATAAAATTCAGTTCTTGTAATAGAAAATATTTTATTACCTGAAATGTAATTATATATATATTTGTTACTTTATTAAAAATAAATTGCTTCCCCTTTATTACATATTCTTTAAATAATATGCATTACAAATTTTACGTGAATATGTGTTCAAATACGCTTCTTTGTTAACAATCTACAGTGTTTACAACAACAAAAACAATAACACTGAACTCTTTAATAATTTTCGCGAAATTTAGCTCGAAATAAAAAGTAACATATGGTTACTAGTGACCAGGCAATAATAATTATGACACAAATCACCGGAGGTACCAATAGTTTCTATGAGTACCTGCGTTAAAATCGATAAGTTACTAGAGACGAAATTGTTTAAACGGAGTTTACATAAAGGTACCTATGATATTATATATGCGTACATAATTGTCACTTACTTGTGTCTCTTCTTCGTACAAGTTACGACGACAGTCAGCTCCACTTAAGGACATCTCTTCCACGAAGGAAATTCCTTTATCTAACATTTCTGCAAGCAGATTGTTCTGTCTGATCGGTTGGTCTATCGTTGAATCAATTTCTTCTTCGAAATTGCACTGAAAAACGTGTGGATATTTTTTAATATCTATTCTATTGCAGACGTAATTTTAACTGCTGTGTATAACTCTTCAAAATATTGATTTTTTCTATAAACGTTAACAAAGAATGTTGTATATAAATATGAGTGGTAAACACACCAGAGGTCCGGCGTCTTGGCTTGGAGCTAATTATGATCCTTACGCAATAAGAAATCATTTTGTATTATGTTAATGCGATAAAATTATTTTCAACAATTAGGTAGTACTACGCGTAAATTACCCAGGTATGTTAAAGACAACTATTTCGGTAGCTATTTAAGCTATTATAATGGTCCTTAGCTGCTACAAAAAGGACTGATGTGATTTTAACACTCTCCTAAACAAAATATTTTGCACCATGCGTAAAATTTTTTATCTGATTCAAAAAACTTAGTTTTATGTTATTTTCTCTAATAATGATACATTCGAGAGGTGATTGCAAAACTGTTCAATTTTGTACAACATCCTGCAATATTAGTTTCAACTTAAATGCGCAAGAATCGTCTTGGTTAATCAATGTTGTCGATAAGTGAACCTATAACTACCTACCTCATCTGCCGCCATAAGATGGGAATGTATCTGCTTGATAGAATCTTCAGAACATCGGATCTCAGCATCATCGACATCACGATTTACAGGACGTATCTCGCTGGGAACCGACAAAATTTCAGGAACACTCGCGGTTTCCTCTTATTCGTCACTTACGTCGCCGTGTTCGATCCCAATATCGACTAAAGTCGATTGTTCTACTTGCCGCGAATAATCACTACAGTCAGAATAATCAAGTTGGTTTATAGTGGCAGCAAGTTCTCTTTGCATTTCTTTCAAACGTTGTTTTGCAATATCGAGTTCTCTTTCCTTCTTGCTGATCTGTTCATTTGTATGGTTTAGCTCATTAGTAAGAATACTGAGCTGCCCCTTGTCATGGTCACCTTCTGTTTTTATGTGGCTCAAATACTCGTTGGTTTTTAAATAGACCTCCTTAAAATTGTTCAGTATGTAACATTGGTTATTGTATGCAATTGTTAGATGAATGAGCTTCTCGTTTGTATGGCGGTGCTCTTGTTTCACTTTGGGAAATTCTTTTACCAGAATTTCATACTCTGCCACTCTTTCTTGTAGTTCATAGCTTGCATTGTCAAATTCGTAGCGAGATTCTGCCGACATCTTCTGGACAAAGGACAAGTCGGTTTTTTCTCGGCGAGTTGCGCCTGTATGCTTACATTTCCGATTCGGTTTTATTGAGTTGTTCTTGGCTCTCGCGGTGTTCGTTCACCAAGTCATTCAACTCATTTGTTACGCGTTCGTATTCTGACTTTCGTGTTTCTAGTTCGTTTAGTACACGCCGATGTTTGGCATCCATCTCTTTCAATTGCTTCGTTATGCTTCCATAGTATTTTCCCTTTTCATTGAGATGCTGCCTTGCTTCAGAAGACTCTAGCTCTATTTTCTTAAGTTGTTTCAGTGTTGATTGCTGGACTTTACTGAAATGGTTCAATTCCTGAATTTGTCGTGAATGCTCTCCTTTTTTCGTTTCGAAAATCTGAACCGGCTCTTCTTTCAGTTCGCTTAACTCATTGAATTTTCTAATACGCTCTTTTTCCAAATCACGCAACTGACCTAGCTCTGTTCTTAGTTCATGCATCTCCTTATATTTTACAGAACGTTCTTCTTTCATCTCTCTTATCGTAGCTTCCATTTCATGATTTGAATTTCGCAGGTCACTTAAAAGCTTCGCTGATCCATTGCCTCGTGAACAATTTTGGTCATATTTAAGTGCTGCAACATTATAGGGCATGTTGGTATGATTTGCGATTTAAAGTTCTTCTTCGTGTGTGTTTTGTTCCCCAAGTGGAAGTCGTAACTCGTTGACTTTTACTTCAAACGCTAGAGTCTCTGATTGTGTAACGGCGAGGCGTTCTCTTGTGTACGTAAGCTCTTTCAGAGCAGCGCCGAGTTCATTTCTGGTGGCCACCAACTCATGTTCTCATACTCGTAATATTTCCCTAAGGGATTCTTCAACTGCCGTTAGTTTATGTGTTTGTTGTTTCGAAGAGGAA
Organism: Dryococelus australis; assembly: GCA_029891345.1. NCBI lineage: Eukaryota > Metazoa > Arthropoda > Insecta > Phasmatodea > Phasmatidae > Dryococelus > Dryococelus australis. The sequence goes on along the minus strand of CM057000.1, from coordinate 115,282,107 downwards.
CGTTCTCCATCCGGATCCTCCACTTCTTCACGAGTCATCAGTTTAGAATTTCGATTGTCAAGGTTATTCTTCAGTTTATTTGATTTTTCTTGGAACACGGAATTACTATTTATTAATTGGTACATATATTTTACTTCTGGAAAATTTAATTTCACAATTAAAAAAACCATTTTTTTTTTCCATTTGGAAGTAATTAAAAGCATATTTTTGACGCTACTCTATATTTAACTTTTTTCATACACTACTAAAAAAAATTCTGAAATACTATACAGACATCCGTTTGATTGTAACATTGGTTCCCTTCTCAATTAATTTAATATCTTACACTAGCTTTCTGTCCGCTGCTTCGTTCACGATTAGTACACGAATCAGCTGTCAATTTCCTTTTCCGATGGACGTGTGGTTGTACCATCAGCTGCTAGGATTAGCAGTTTGCTATAGGCTATTTACGGTAAAATGAGCACTTTTGAAAGATATGCTCAAGATCGACTTGTATGCACGTTGTGTATTATTCCGTCTTATGTAAGATTAACATTGTCATGGGCGTCATCACTTTATTCATGCGTCGGTCAAGTGAAACTGTGAAATTATTTTTAAATATATATATTTCTTACCAATCAGCTAATTTTTACACTTCGGTGCATTAAAACAAATTAAAAGCGAAATAAATAATTTACATTATTAGAAATGGTTACCTGACACTTTTTATTTGACCTTAAGATACGGAACTACTTCCCATCCATCGTTACCCACTTTACCAGGCGCATTTCACTCAGAGGATCTGTTAAAATACATGCAGGTAGGAGCAGTGACTTCTTTCTCAGGTTGATTTCAAAAGCGCTCATTTTATCGGGAAGAGCCTTTAGACGATCTTACTCTAGAGCAGGACACGTAGAGCTGCCCGCGTGAGAAGCATTCCTCACTCAGATCTCTCCCTGCCGCCTTTAGCGACTGTCCCTATGATAATTTATAGTCGCCACAAGACAGACTTTGAGGGGGAATTGCAGTCTCTTAAATTCTCAGCGTTGCTTGGATGGAATGAGTGGTATGCGCGTTATGAAAACTTACATCCCCTCCCACCCGTGCATATCAAGAGAATAATGTGGGCTAGAATTTGCCGAGCCTTCACTTGGAACATGGTGCTATTGCAGCGTTTTGGTGGCAACATTAATGTGGCCCCAAATTAGAGGAGAAGGTAATATGGTGATAGGCCAGGATGGTAGGTGCTCTTGATAAAAACTCCCCTGGGTAATAAACTTCCTTATCGATTTTTACAACTGCGTATACATATTTGTATTCTATTTCTATACTTAGAACAATTTTTCCACTTGGAACATGGTGCTATTGCAGCGTTTTGGTAGCAACATTAATGTAGCCCCAAATTAGAGGAGAAGGTAATATGGTGATAGGCCAGGATGGTAGGTGCTCTTGATAAACTCCCCTGGGTAATAAACTTCCTTATCGATTTTTACAACTGCGTATACATATTTGTATTCTATTTCTATACTTCGAACAACTTAAACAAACTATGCCTAATGATTTTATCATTTTTACGTCACTGACGTTGCTCAATACTCGTAACATCTTCAATAATAATTTTTTTTTTTTTTACAATTTGTAAATTCACTTTAGGAGTACAAAATATCAATGGTTAAAAATGTTTTTCCCTCAGCGAATTGATAATGCTATTTAATATAATTATGTTACGTTTGACATAATTGTAAAGATAAAAATGTAGTTTTATTGCAAAAGAAAAATATAAACAGCTGGCCTCACAATTAGTATAACTTGCCATTTTGGCTGTATGTCAGGTGGTTCACAAGTGTATAGTTCTACCAAATATGTTTGCAAAAATAAATAAATGTTGCAACAAAAAAAATTGTAACTGTGGCGTTGTAATGGGCACTATATCCCATTTCACTCTTAATCGAAAATGAAATGACTTATGAAATGGTAAATCGCGTTATAAAAGGTGATGAAAACACGTTTATAGAACCTCACAAGGAAAAGAACAGCGCGACATACATCACTGACCATGCAGTCTACGAAAATAAGTAATTAAATGTTCGATCGTGCTAATTACTGACAAATATGTCCGCGACTCTGCAGGAAACAAAACTTTTCTTTTCTAGTACGATACAGATTTCATTTCTATTAATACTTTTTCTTTCCGTTTGATATGTTTCTTTCGAACATTCGGTGAGAAAATTACAGGCATGGAAACTATGTAATGCAGATAACACATAATCGAAAACGCATTCGACCCTTATTCGCCTTCTTAGAGAAAGTAATTGAGAAAATTCCTGTAGTTTATTTTTAGGTATTTTTTTACTTAACCTTTTATAGCAAAGATAATAATGATATATTATTGCATAAAATGCTATTAATGAGCCATCAAAAATAAATTTGACCTATTTTCGCCCTCTTAATGGTTGGATTTCAAAAAATTCCGAATTTTTTTTAGGTGTTTGTAAAGGATAAGTTATGAAGCTAAGGGCATAACGATATCTAATCGGGATTCATGAGCTATTGAGGACTCCTCGGAAACACATCATACCCTTTTCACTCTCACAGTTTCAGGCGCGTAGGCAATACGATCACTTGCAGTTCTCCAACATGTACTGAGCTATGGCCGCAGAAGACAGGCCTGGACACTAGTTTGAACATGTGACGCCCTTGTTGACCCATTTAGTTCATGAACCCAGCCACAGAGCGCTGCTACCGTAGTAGTGCTGTTTGACATGGCTAGCATAGGGACGGGAATTGCAATTTTTTCTTAAAATGGGAAAACGACTTTCATATATCTATGGTGTAATCCCTATATCAGCAACGCTAACAACACTAGTTTTCTTGCAGCGCTCTGTGGCTACTGCATGAACTAACTCAGTCAATAAGGGATCAACTCGCTAGCATTGTTAGATAGGCGAGTGTCCAGACCTGTCTTCTACGGCCGATGTCTGAGTAATGAGCGCAACCGCACAATGTACACGCATGTACTTAAGATTGCCTACGTGCTAGGCACTTGGCACTGTATCTCTGAAGCCGAAAATTTGTGTGCGAGTCTTACATGGGGACGATATGTCTCGGCAGTTGAAACAAGAGGCCAATTTTTGTTAATTAAGAAATAATGCTCGATAAACCACCACCAAACTTTCATAATTCCTAGCGGTAAAAAGTTGTCTGCTATACAAGGGTGCCGACCTCCCGTGGCGCAGTAGGTTGGTGCGCCACCGATCTGTGGATCTGCGTTCGAATCCCGGGTAAGGCATTGGTGTTAATTTAAGTTAGGTTATAAGTTAGCTTGTAAGCCATCCCCTGTTAAGCTTACAAGCATTAAACCAGGGGACGTTAAAAAGCCCTTTACAATTACAATTACGAATAAAAGAGTGGCCACTCTTGTTATTTTCATTGCGGGGGGAGGTATTGAAGAGATTCCACTTTTACGTTGATTATCCCGAATACATTAAACAAAACTCCGAGAATTGTTACTTAATTGTACTTTTTGCCGATATTTCGCATAAATACACTTCAAAGCAACACTTTTAAAGGGATCAAATCTCCTTGGCATTCAGTCAAGGCATTGTCCCTTATACGCCCCGCTTGATTTTGCATAAGAAATCGTCTTACGATGTTTGCCGGTCAAATCTCGCCCGACCATCTCTAATTAAAGAAAATTTACATGAGTGCAGTTTACCTCGATGCCATGATAACACACACCCCCTTTTCCTAATGGCTAAATTGCTGATTATTCCGTATAGTATATAGTGTTTTGCAACCCGAAAATAGCGCGGAAAAAATACAATAAGATAATTTCAAAACCTCAGTTTTTTTAAATATGCATAGTGCCCTTTACCGCTCCGATGCACACATTTCTTTATATGGTAGACGTTGTAAACACTAGGTGACTATAATAAGGAAACACAGGTGAGTACATTCCACACCATCCACATTAATTTTCATCATAGTAGTAGGGCTTCAGAAAAGTTGAAAATAACCATTAATTTAGTATATATATATATATATATAAGATAGAAAAAATGTGTTGCAGGAGCTGGTGCTTTCTTGTAATTCTTAGAATTGCAACCCATAAATCACAAGATCCAACCATGTAACTGATCACCCCTGATCACAGTTGTTAGATAACACTCATAATTCCTGGTCAGTATGTCATACTATCCACTTCCAGCCATACCCATTGTCCAGCAGATATCACAGACCGATCACCGTTATCGCGCTCAGATAACTCTATCGCCTCACTCAAATTCGATTGTTATTCAGTAAAATACAATTTTCACGAGGTCAACATAAATATTTTGATTCAATGCGGCATTTTATCGATGATTTTGCACAGTGCTGTCAGTAACGTGCAGTAGCAACTATAACCTCACATTGGAGGCGGGCAACTGTCACAAGTGGACGCATCTCGCCACACTAAATCGTTGATATAAGCGATATCCTGACTCAAAAATAAACAGGTGGAATTCTAGGTCATTTAGCTGAATAAAAAAAATACCCGGTTACCTAGAAGTTTAAATTTGACACGTCTTTTTAGCATAACCCATATGACCGTCACGAAAACAGCAATCACAATGTGATATCAGTCAATATTTTCAAGAAGTTAAAATTTACTCCCGCCTCGCCAACCGAACCAGACCACGTGACAGCCACTTCCAAGGTACTGCATAAATACAAAAACAGCGCTTCCCAAGAAATAAGGCACGCTTTTGTGGTAACACGCGCTTGTAGTATCCAGTTTTACCCTGCAAACCTCTCCGTTAAACTCCATTACAAGTAGGTAGGAGCCAAAATCCCGTCACTTTCCACCACAGGTATTATCAACATCACTGTATAAGCCTTCAAGCCTGGAAACCTCACCAATAACGATATCACACTGCAGACTCCTCCTCCCCCTACCATATCCGTACAACATCCGATGAAGAGTCACATCCTGCCTGCCCGTGTCGTATTATAAATACCACTCCAGGCCTGAACATAAAGTGTCATAACGCAATGCTTATGAGCTACAAGTCGATAGGGACCAGGTTTTGAATAATAAATGTAATAGAATATATTAATGTGTAGCAGGTGACGAAACATATCTAAGGAAGATTTTATAAGTAATATCCTAATCGCAATGCTATGTATTACGATTCAGTTGGAATATATTCGTATAATTGATAAAAATGTATTTAATAATCTATTTTAATATTTCACTAAATACCTATACGCAAATCAAGAAGAGTTATTTTACACATTACCTAAAACAGTATATACGTGACTATAATAGATGCATATAAATATAAATTAGGCAAGTCTTTAATGGTCTAGAGGTAATTGAAACTGATGCCGAAAACATTTTTTTTTTGCTACTGTAAACCGTTGGTGTTGCTGCAAATTTTCAATATTTTCCTAATTTTTCATATAATAATTTTACACGACATTCCTTAAGCCTTTAATTTGAAAAAATTATGTATTATGATAATCGAGGGGAATTGTCGGACTTGAAAGTTAGACGATGACATTTCTTTACAACCTATCGTCGTAATCTCCTCATTACGATAATAATAAGTCAGAATGGGGTTAAAAAAAAAGCATTAAGAAAATTCAAAGTAGGCCATACAAATAAAAAAATATATTATTAATAATAACATTTGAGCATGCCAGCTGGCACTCAATGTAAACGTTATTTACCAGTATACATTAATTAGAGTGTAACTTAACGAAGACATGACAATTTTCTAAGTAGTAACAAGAGAGTAAATTTGAATATGTGGTATACATTAAGGTTTAGGGCTACATAGAAACTATAAGGATATAACGAATGAAAGAAGACACTTTATTTTATAACTTAATTTTCTTTCTTTCTGGTGTATTGGACGTAATCCGTAAGGAATGATCTCCCAGTTTACAATCAGAAGACCACACTTCGTATCTCGAAGTTCCAAAACTTCCCAAGAAAACTAAATTGCATTACTTTGTTTATGTTGTCCAGAGACAATTTGTAACAGGGAACATTTTACTTTCGAAACTTGTTCTTGTGAAGAATGTGTTTACTGTAATTAAAAGAAATGTATTTATCCGTGCTTCGTCGTAAGCGCAATGGTTTGATTTCGAATATTTAATAATTCGTAGAAGATGGGTTTTCTTACAACACTGTTCTTGTACACTTGGTTTTAACAAAGGAAAGCAAATTGTACAGAACTAATGCTAATAACATGACTGAAGAAAGATTAAGCAAATGTACGTTATATGCTTCTAAAGAATATATATAGTAGAAAATAAGATGAAAGATACAAAAAAATTAAAGAACTCTGACTCCTGCAAGTAAAAAATGTTTGTGCAATTAATAATTAATATAATAACATCAAGCTACTAGATCAGAAACTAAAATTAATTCATTTAATCAAGTAAGCACGCACTGAAACAGTCTCCGATCTGAACTTCGATATAACGGCTTGTAAAGCGTTACTAACTAATAAATGTCATCGCGACATAAACTTTCATGTTTCAACTAGCGAGTTCAAGGTTCTTTCATATCCATCGAAAGAAAGTCACCAATAGGCACAACAAACGACGCGAGTCTGAGGATTGAGGGACGCGGAAATTTGATCAAATATTACAAATTTCTCTATCAGGGCAGTTCCAAAATATTTAATTTTTTTTTTTCCATGACACTTTAAAGCTGAAAGGATTAAAATTAGGACTCTTGATATCCTCGCAGCCAATGAATATGCGATATTTCTGAATTTTTACATATATAATTTCTCTATTTCTACGCCTGAAATGGAATAAAAAAAATTAACTATATTTTTATTTTGTTATTACTATTTGTGCCAGACAAAAATACGTCTACGTGATTACTTGAAATTCAAAATACAACGCCAGTAAATATTAAAATTACCATTAATTTTTTTTTTCCTTGAGGAGATTATCAGCCTAGGCGGCCAATCGTTGTGCAGTGCTTCAGATAAAAATGCTTGATCTAAAACTGCTCATAATTTTTAAGTATTCCAGTCATGATTACCAACTTTATTTGATGCCAGCTGCTAAAGTTATACTTTCAGGATAATACTCCGGCTCAAGCAAACAAAGCGTTGCCAAGTTTAGGGAATTACATCAAACGGATAACGCACCGCATTCGTACTCACTCAGTTTAATAATAGGGGCCGCGGTGGTTAAGTGGCCAGATTATTCGCCTCCCACCTAGATGAACCGGGTTCGAATCCAGGCAGGTTCACTCCGGATTCCCGCATGTGGGAATCGGGCCGGACGATGCCGCTGGTCGACGGGTTTTCTCGGGGATCTCCCGTTTCTCCCACTCCTTCATTCCGGCGCTGCTCCATACTCACCTCGCTTCACCGTCATCGGCTCTCAACACCTCAATGTTAAGAGCCGCCCAGATCTCTCTACATAGTTTAATAATATTTCGCTTGAAGAATATTTCTTACTGCGCATTACCAACACAGCTATTTTCTCTCTGTATACATTCATATTAATTATAAATAAAACGTTATAATTTATAGATAAAATATAATTGAAAGTTCAATTAAATCGGAAATAAGTTACTTTTATGTTAACAAAAGCATATAAATTTTGTGTTAAATTGCATATTTAGGAGGCAACCAAACACGTCACAATTGGCATTAATTTTCAAAGGTTTGATTCAAAAGTGTAATAAAACCGTAAATAGAATACAGTACGTATTTATTGGAGTCATTTTTATGTATGAAACTCCTGGTACAGTCTACTCAACATAGCATACGGATATACAGCTTACAGTTGGCTTTAATATTACGACATAAACTAATAGGGTCACTGCTGATGGTCCTACAGAGCCACATTAACGAAGACTGCAGGACAGTTCAGTGCCTTGCACGTAAATACGACCATACATTCGATAAGTGTACCTAGGTCGCCCTTATGGCGCTCTTACGTAGCTTATAGCCCTCGTGCAAGTGAAGTGGAGCGGGGAGGAGTTGGGGCAGCTCAGGTCTTGAGACTCGATGAGAACGAAGCGAGGCGAGTACGGAGCAGCGCTGGAATGAAGGAGTGGGAAAAACAGGAGATCTCCGAGAAAACCCGCCAACCAGCGGCATCGTCCGGCACGATCCCTACATGTAAAGATCCGGGAGCGACCCCGCCTGTCATCGAAACCGGTTCACCTAGGTGGGACACGAGTTGTATGACCACCACACCACCGCGCGGCCCCCCTGGGCAAGTAAAATACTTACAGCCAGACGTCGCGGTGCCCTTGAGTGTCGTCTACTTGTCAAACATTTGAGAAACGTTACAAGTATGTAAAGGCTGTTCACGATAAAGTGAGCACTTTAGAAATGAACCCTAGAAAAAAGTCACTGCCCCAACATGCATATATTTAAATGGGCACACTGTTGTGACATTCGCCCAATAAAGTTGGTAACGATGGAGGGAAAGTACTTCCATATCTCAAATTCGAATAAAAAGTGTTAGCTAACCTTTTGTGATAACTTACATTTATTTCTTTCGCTTTCCGTTTTTTACGCATCGAAGTTTAAAAGTAAGCAGATTTGTAACGTATTTACTTTCTTAATAATTCCAAAGATTACTTTGACTGAAGCATTAATAAAGTGATGAGACCCATGTCAATGTTAATTTTGCATAAGGCGGAGGAGTGTACAATGTGCATACAAGTAGATCTTAAGCAGAGCTTTAAAAGGTGCTCATCTTAGCGTGAACCGTCTATAAACTAGTTTATATTATTCTCACAAGTTTTTCCGAGGCAAAAATTGCAAAGAGATGTTCCTGCCATGATTTTTGGTTTAAAAAATCTTTTAAAGAATATTTGTAGGGTAATATAGTAGATCACAGCACATTTTTATCTATATCATTACTCCAGGAAATGTTACAGTGGCCACGGAGAGTCCGTGCGAAACCCGAAGAGAAAAACCAAAGGCCAGTTCAGTGCCTTTAGGTAAGAGACAATGTGGCATGTTAAAGCACGTGCCTGAGTGATCCTTAAGTCCTTCATGCTTTTAGGTCTCGAACAAGCTAAATGCCTGCAGCCAAGCTCATATTTGAAGAGGCGTCATTGTAGAGTGTTTTTGGAAAATGTGATTTTAACAGGTACCAGAATCCGTAAAAAAAAAAAAAAAAAATACTGGATGTATCTATAAATTCCACCGAAAAATTTCGGCTGTAGGTTAATCACGAAAATAGAAATTAAAACATATATATGACATATGGTCTAAAATTAATTATAAGGGAGTTACACATTTTTGAAGTTGTGGCAGAATAAAATGTTTATTACCGTTCCTCTGTACTGTATCTCTTTATGGAATCTTCCCCTCCTTTTAATAGCCGCAAAATGTGTTGTTGGATATTGTTCGTGGCCCACCTGCCAGGTATTTGTAAATATTATATTGAAAGTAAAACACGAATTACTCGAAAACAGTGAGGTTTAGGGTATTCACACAAGGTGGCATTTTTGTTCATTGTGACACGAGGGAGGATTAATAATCCCTCCTTTAAGTCCCGAATATGCTACCGCGACATGGATGTTAGTTTGAAATAGGGGTAGGTGGTAACAGTGATTATTTACATCAAATAATTTGAAAACAGCGACAAGTGTTTTAGTGTTTGAAGATCTTTGCTCTGTTAACAATTATTCAGACATCGGTGTTCCATCTTAAAAATCAGCTCAAATTTTAGAATAAGCAAGTGTTCCAGGTCTAACTCCAAAAGATGTGTACCACCCTTAGTATTCACTTTAGAACATAGATTGTATAGGCGGCTGTACTGTTTTGTATCGTAGAATCTATGCCAGTAATACTCGAAATATTTTTTTAATATAAAAAAAAATTCTCGTGGCCAGCTTATCACTCGCTCAAAGAGGTAAAACAAGCATTTAAAGGGAGTACTAGTTTCTTCGTGGCAGTAAGTGCCCCAAACGCTGTAAAAATAACGTTAACTTAAGATTGAAGTTTGACATATATTTCTTACCCCGAAACAGACTAGCTGTATAAACGAATATGTTTACCTTTGGAGCCATTGTGTTGCCAACCAAGGAACCGAACTTTGCAAGCACTATATTAATTCCCTAAGACGGCCGAACATATGCACCGCTCTGGCGTATAGCCTGTTCACGGTGCCTTCAAACTTTTAAAACCAAACCCGTAAAGCGAGTGCGCACGAATGCGGCGCGTTGTACCTTCGATGTAATTTTCAGGGCTATACCTATAAATGCAGATACATATTGAAGTAACAAGGAGCTGGTTAGGTTAACTTTGTGATGTCATGTGCAGTCAGTCTATAGATCACGCAGCTGTGCTCACGATGAGATAACGGCGACATCAAGATAATTTTCCGCTCGTTTTAGTGAAACGACTTCAACATACCTGTCACCTAACGCAGTGTTAGCCAATCATAGTCACTGAACAAAATTTAATTTCAATTTTTTTGTTTTCATTTTTATTTCTATTTTTATCTCACCTGGAGTGTATATTGCGATATGTCACTACTGAACCACATGTTGACGTTTTAATTTCGTTTGTGTGCATTTCAATGATAAGCAATTTTCCGGTTTAAGAAATATGGAATTAAAGCTCTGAAATTCCAAGTGGTCGGTGGGAAAAAATGAAAATTTCACGATAATGTTCTCGGTAGAATTAAAATTGTTAATCAATCTGGTTCGGCCCAGACAAGATAACACATTCAGTAAATCTATTTCGGTCAAAGATAGCTCGGCATTACCGCTAAGTTTTTGGCAACTCGTGACTCTTGCGTAAGTCCTTAGTGCCTCATTAAGATTTCAAATCAAACCAAGCAATTATCTACTTCATCTCAGAAGTGTGCATATCTCTCATTGAAGGATAATATAGGCTTACGATATTTCTGACATGGAAAAGCTTATTGCTTACCTATAAACTTTTCAAATAAAGTGCGTTTACGATGAAGTGAGCACTTTTTAAATTAACCGTTGTGAGGTCACTTCTCCTACCTGAACATATTTTAACAGGCACGCTGAGCGACATGCGCCCAATGAAGTTGGTAACGATGGATGGAAATGTATTTCCATATCTTAACGTAGAACAAAAAGTGTTAGGTAACCATTTGCGATTACTTAAATTATTTTTTCCACTTTCTGGTTTTTTATACATCGAAGACTTAAAAATGAGCAGATTTTTCAAATATGTATATTCCTAATAATTTCGCAATTTCGCTTCACCGACGCATGGATAAAGTTATGAGGTATATGGCAATGTTAAATTTATACAATACGTTCATACAAGTAGATCTTTAGCAGGGCTTTCAGAAGTGCTCACTTTATCGCGAACAGCCTATCATTGAATGGACGACGATGTAGCTATTGGCATGTAAACGGCAATGTTTTAAAACAATTACTCATATGTAAGTTTAATGGCTTACACATAAGCCAAAGATAGATTACCGTAAAATGGGGTGATTAGCAACAATGGGTGGAAAGAGACAGAACTTCAAAACCAAATTTTATACTATTCAAACTGGAAGACAAATAAATAAAATGCGAGAGTATTACTATTTTCTACAGTAATGGTTGCTGTCCAAATTTTCGGGTTTTGTTTTTTAATACGATAATTTCGAACTTTGTTTGAAGTTTTGTTTCTTTCTCACCCCACAGTTGCTAATCGCCTCATTTTGCGGTGGCTTTTTCCTACGATTCCACAAAATCAGTTACCTCTGTGTTGTGATGACGAGTGCCATGTAATGTCCGGTGTGACTGTGCGCTCAAGGCCGCCGGGCTGGTGGGTAGCGGGTTCGCATGTCGACGTCGCCGAGGGATGGAGACCCGTCGTTGCAGCGCGCTACTCAGAAGTCTCACGAACCTGAGGAGAAACCTGTCTCTGCTCCTCTTGCCGCTGCCACACTCAGTCGTGCCGGTCGCCATTGTCCAGCACACTTCAACTTGCAACACATTCACCTGCTGCACACCTCTCAAAACTTGTCCACAGCCTGCTCACGGTAAACTGCCGATGGGGGAAGAGATTTGTGCAGCTCTTAACAGTGTTTTAATTATTTATTGGTTCTGGTTGATGGATTTTCAAAGTTTGTTTTGTTATTCCCCATGAGGGACCAGAAGGCCATTACTGTTTGCAAGATCTTGCAGGAACAAGAGTTTTGTTATTTTGGTTCACCCATCCAAATTGTTACTGATAATGCGAGAAACTTTACTTCCACCGAGTTATCAAATCTAGCTTTTTCTTGGGGAGTTTGTTTGGTCCATACAACCCCTTATCACCCTCAAGCTAATATGGCAGAGCAGTACAATCGTACCATTAAGATTGCACTTGTTGCCTTTCATCATGATGTTCACACAGATTGGGATAAAGAGATCCATGTCAGGATGTTGGCCTTGAATATCTTGTGTAAATGCTCTACAGAGTTGATACTGCAAGAAGTGTTCTTTGGTCGGAGATTATTGCATCCTCTTCTTAATGCCTGGGGCTTACATTTTGATGTAGATGTAGGGGAGCGAAATGAATTCTGGGAGGATGCTACCAATCATCTCAAGGAATATTATCGCCATATACGTAGGGCGCAGGGCAAGCAATATGATCCTGTTTCTTACAAGGTTGGTGATTTAGTTCTTGTAAAGATTCATCATTTATCTAGAATGGTTGAGTCCTTCCCAGCAAAATTAGGCCTTATGTACGATGACCTATATTGCATTGTTAGTTTTCTTACCCCAATATCAGCGTTGTTACAGGAACCAGCAAGAAAAAGTTTTTAAAAAGCCATATCTCTAGTATAAAGATTTTTCATCAGCCATCGGAAGATCTGCCAGCCCCCGCGCCCTGAAGAGGAGCACTGTCGCCACTAGGGGAGTGTTCACACTGTATAGTAATGTATTTTGGAAGTAAGGTACTACAAATATTGTTGTTAAAATTTCCTTTTTGCAAGAGGTATGCAAAATAGATGTATTACGTTAAATTAACCCTAAAAGGAGAAAAGTTACAAGCAGTAGTTGTTTTTATGGATTAATAGATAAAGCATATCCACCTCAAATAAATTTTTATGGTGAAGAACCATAAGAGTGTTATTAGAGGTTTCGGTAGATTAGTTTAGGAGGACATCTCCTTCCTAGCCCTTTTTCTGTTTCCCGTATTCCTTTCCACCTGCCAGAGTAACTGGAGTTGAAGAGCAGAAGATATGGGTGAGGACCTGGCCACTCCTTCGTCATCGCCTGTTTTCTACTGTGGGCCACATCCATCAGCTTCTCCGGGTTTGGAGAAGAGACCCCTGCAGCTCTCTTCCAGTGTGTGGGAGGATTGAAGTCCTGCTTCAAGTCTGACACGCTTGCCAATTAACAAACTCAAGCAATTTTGTGTGAGTACTCCTGTCCTGCCTGAACGATTTATTTTTCGTCCTGCCAGCTGATGAAATGTGTGATGCCTACAATTTTCTGGAGAATGATTTAATGCTGCTATTATGGGGTTGGTGAGTTTACAGAACTATATGACTTTAATGAACTTGGTTAGCAAGTCTGCTTGGTTATTTGTAACGTCTGTATTTGGTAGCCCAGATTATTAAACTGTTATTTTGTTTGAAGAGGGGTTACTTTTTGAAGAAGCAATATCTTTGCTGCAGAAAAAGTTACTTTGTTTTTCTTAGCTTCCCCCCCCCCTTCCACCCCTTTTATGGGTGGCGCACGTCTGAACGCTTCCAAGCTCTGAGATATACTGAAGAGAGGCGCGCAGAGCTCCTGGCGCGGCCGAGCGCTGTCTGGTGGCTACTACTGGCAACGAGTTCAGCCTCGCACACTCTGGCACCTTCCATATGCCTCTCCGCTATTCCCGCCGCTTCCTTAACCTTCCCGAGCCGCGTTTGCGCGTATAAATGTTCGTCCCCAGCCCGAGCAAGTGTGCAGTGTTCCTCATGGAGTTACGCGGGTTGGCCGACGATAGATCATGTCTACACAACTTCGTTCTTCAGGGTTTCAGCATGCTAGACGCGTCTTCGTGTAATATGAGTATGCAAGTTAAGTATTTTGATGGACATAGTTGTTGTTATTCTGGGCGTAGAGTTCCTTTTTTTTTTGTATATTGATTTTTATAGGGTAGTGTTTCTTCACTGTTTTGATTGTGTGAATTTTCAACATGGGATTTTATGGGAACCTTTGTAAGAGGTTGATTATTCCTTTTTTTTTTTTTTTTTTTTTTTTTTTTAGCGTGCTGTAGGAATGGTCTCGTGGATTACGATTTGCCAAAATACTTTTAATGCCAAGGCGTTTAGTGGTTTACTTTATGGCATGCATTTATGCTCATTATAAAGTGTAACGAGTGTTTTTGCTCCTTGCCAATGGTATTCCTTGAAATTGGTACTCCATGTTGTACTTTCTAGTGAATCATCAGGCGTAGTTTACTTTTAAAGTTGTAACGGAGCTTGCTTTACTCGGGGAGTCATTTTACCTTTTTTGATGGGATTTCCTATGTGTTTATTCGGGTTGGGTGATTTCTCGGGATCTATTAATATTGTTGTTTTTCTGTTTGGTCCAGTGCATGTGTGTTATCTTCTTCCCCAAGTTCACCGATTGGTAGGAGGAAACATAAATTTACAGATGCAATATATATTCAAGTTGCAAAGTTGTTGTTCTTGGTGATAATGTATAGATGGGCTTCAATATATTTGTGTTGATTTTGGAATTTTTGTGTCCATGCTTTCTTGATTTTTTTTTTATGGCGTGCGTCCTTCTCCTTGTCTTCCTTTAGCCCTGCTACGCCCTAGAGGTGCGTAACAATATAACGAAGATATTTCCAACAAAATATCACGGATACACAAACTACATACTGGTTAAGCTCAAATCTTACTAGCCTGTTACCTGTTAACGGCTTGCAGAATAGTTGAACATATGGCAGCATAGTTACAGGTATACGAACCTCTAAGTTTGAAACAAGCGAAATTCAGAAGTAATTTTCGCCAACAGTTTAAATTTATGTTTAATCAAATATATTATTGTATATGGTTTAATTTTTGTTAAATATATGTATTTATAAACATATCTAAAAAAACTGTGCCTTACAGAACATTTCTGATTTCAAATGTGAATTTCCTATACAAAATCCTTTTAGAATAACACTACTCCATGTTAGAAAATTTTCCCTTGTAGAACAGTGGAATTAGATAAAATAAATTGTGCTGCCTTCCCTATCACAAGAGACGTACAAATTCTGTATACGCTTGGTTCACTAGCTGGTTCCTTGCAACTATTGAGACAGCTCGCACTTAAGTTTCGTCTTATCCGTACCGCTTGGGGAGGGGGGGAGGGGGGCGGGGGTTGCACGACACACCGCCGTAACACAGACCCTAATAATTAATTCTAAGTTTGAAGTACAAAATAATAAAACAGGCGTGAATACTCGGTTTAGATTTGGTGCCAGCGCTATCCTAATATCTGGCCCCACCGCGCTGCGAGGCTACCCGGGTCATCCAAAAACACCCGCACAAACATATCACGCCACCATAGGCGCCCCCCGCCAACTTGCGAGTCGTAATATACTCAGATCACGTTGACAACTTACTCCTTCACAGGTCGCCGCTAGGAGCGCTGACATCACAGTTCTTGTGAGGGCGGGCACCGACCCCGATCCAGGAACTCCCCAAACGATAACAGATTCCGTAAAAGCTTGTGCAAGGTCCGCCGTAGCGGCCGGTATACGGGCTAGTGTGGCACCCGTCATGGCATTTCCCGCCTTGCACGGGCAGATTTAATACCAGGTTTGGTTACTGGACACGTTCTATTTTTCGTGGCATGTCCCATATCAGGTTTCGTACCTGGCCAATCACATCGCAGTTTCAGAGCGTAGGGCGCTCCCCGTGGCTACTACTTGAAACTAGTTGATGAAGAAACCGAAAAGGACGCCTCCATCTTGGTTATACACCCGTGAAGTTGGAACTCTTTCAAATAGATTTAAAATACGACGACGAATAATACTGGTGATGACAACTCTTAGTTACTGTTTAGAACAGTTCTAAATACTTAAAACGTTCCATACTGTATGAAAATTTTTTAACCATTCTTAAATATATCTTCGGTATATAAACTTAGATCGTGAACTGGTAGAACAGTGAAAAAGTCGTAGGGTGGGGTTAGGTGGGTGGTTGGGGGGGGGGACGCGAGAAGTCTTTGAATTTTGGGCATAAGTTCAAACCTCCGCCGGCCCAAATTTTGTATTAATATATTTTACACGCGGATAACATCCCGTTACTTAAGTAAAAAAAAATTTGCAACTGGTCAGTAATTTTCGTCAAAATTAAAAATATCACACTCGTACTCCAGTGACTTCACGTCATTTTCAAGAAAATTATTGAAACTATACTAGTAGGCAGTTCATTTATGTAAAACGCGAACAGTAATATAGCAATAATACGATGTGCTAGTCAGGTTACCAGTTACTAACTGGTAGCATTTCTACGAATGAGGTTCATATTTACTACAAACCACACACTGCGCATCCACCGAGGGTGCCAAATGCTAGTACGCGAACTGCTGTCGCCATGGTGGCTCATAAGGCGACTGGTATACCGGCTCGTGCACCAGGGCTTGTAGAAGCTTATACAAGAACCAAGTATGGCTGCAGGTATCGTGTAATATCGGCTTTAGGCTGTCGGAACGCGGAAATTGTAAAAGGCAGGCAGTTGTTCCCCGGGTAAGGTGCGTCTGCCATTGTCCCTCGGGTAAGGCGCGTCGGCCGTTGTTTCATAACCATGTAGTTCTGGCTGCTACAGCCAGGCCCACCAAGTAATGCATGACGTGGACCCCTTGGAAAAAGGAAAATTCGACAATTTACAACAACATAAATAGTCATCATCCATGCAAAAATGTTGATAAGTTCTGAGTGTCGAAATAAGATTTTTAGGTAATACTTCGTTTTATAAATAAACATTTACGACCCGGGTCCCCCCCCCCCCCGGGATCCGAACCCCTCCTTGCCACCACCCTCCCCTTCTTGTATGGCCTCGCTACAGCAAACACTTCCAGGTATCGTTCTAGAGGGATCCCAACTCCCGAACACTGGCCTTAAGTCCAGCGAATTATTTTAAAATATGAAACACCTAACCGTTGGCATTAAATTACTAACGTGGCAGTATTGTTATTAATATTAAAGTTTTATATTTTAAATAATTGAAACTTTCATCTACATATTGCCTTTGAATTATACTGTAATAATAATTTCATTATCAGCATGCAGTAATACAACAGTGAGCACGTGGTGTTGCCGAGGAAAAATTGTTTACATTAAAAATCTTATTGAATTGAGATTTAGTACGAGTAGAATGATTTGGGACAAGGGCGTGGGGTAGCTGTTCATGCTCTGTCATTCCGATCGCCGTGAAATTATAGTGGTCCCTCACTTTATGGTTTTATTGCGTGAATGCAGTGGCGAAATAACAGCACGTCGTGGCCTGTGAAAACCTCGCATGTTCGGCTGATATTAACGGTATCATCTGCTTTGAGGTGGCATATATAACCTTCACCTTTCTCCCAATACCTACGATAGTGTCCATAAATACTTTTTCGGCATCGTGTCCCCTATACAGTATTGGTTTTGTGGTCAGCGTGGAGGTCATGGCTGCAGGTTTTACACCATCGTCAACTTTTACGTAAATACAAAAACTATGTGCCTCGTGTTTTTGGTAATAATAAGTATATGAGCGGCTGGGGTCCGAATCGCAGGTGTGAATTGACTTGAGAATGGCCTCAGAATCCGCTTACACGACGATGGGCAGTTTGTCTGCAAAATGTGACATTTTAAATTTAAGGACAGAGGGCCAACCATCTTGCCCTGGCCGAGGCATCTCGGCAAGCACTGGTGAATGTGTGTTGCAGTGCTTCATGTGTCCGTCCAAGCACTTCTGGCCCATCAAGCCAGATACTCGCTGCAGGTCGTGATAAAATGCAAAACTCTTCCTGCAAATATTTATTTTGTGGTCGTGAGCCGTCAGCTGGAACAACACAAGTCTTGAAAATGTTTTAATGAGTAGCACTAGGCCTAGTGGGAATTGTTATTTTCGGCGCTGAGGGGGAGCAGAGCAGAATAATTTTCTCCTTCTTTTACCCCACATACTGACACTATATTGTCCTTTTCACCCAGATCGTACATGTTTATAAACACTCCAGGGTCATTCTTTTGAAATAATTTAATTTTGCAGGGTTGGGAACTCGAGACCTGTAAAATTAAATTTTGCTTCTAAGGCTTCATACAGCCTAGCTACGCACTGCTGTTTCTCGCCTTCAACGAAACGTGCTAAAATCGCCCACTTGAAACACACATGATCCTTATGATCCTTAAAATTGTGAGGATTAATGATGGCTTTCTTTCCCTTGATCGATTTGGGCAACTTAATATATGAGAAAACTCTGAGTGGGTCCAATTTATTTATGCAGAGCTGTATGTGGTTGACTGCTGGCAAAGTCCGTTCCAGCCACCTTTTATTGTATTGTGTCTCTTCAGTACAATTTTCTCGATGCTGGTCGCCACAACATCATCGATATCGATAACCTCGTATATAGGAATGTCTTTAGTCTTGAACGCCCTTTGTATGACTCCTCATCGAATATCACACTCTAAACAAAATGTTGAATTTATTTGGACCTTGATCGCGTACTCCTCTTTCACCTGACTAATGGGGCAGCGGTGGCGCAGTGGCTAGCACACTCGCCTCCCACCAAGACGATTCGGGCTCCATCCTCGGCGGGTTCGCTCCCGGATTTTCGCACGTGGGAATCGTGCTGCACGATGCTGCTTGCAGGCGGGTTTTCTCGGGGTGTTCCCGCTTCCCCGGCCCTTGCATTACAGCGCCGCTCCATCCTAGGGTCTCACTTCCTGTCATGTTCAGGGATGATGGGCACCTACGAGTTCCAGCTGGAAAGCCCGTCATTCGGAGGGCGTTGCCAAGCCCAGGGTCCACCCTCCATACGCATTTATTTATTTATACCTGACTCATTAAATGTTCACACATTTGTTCCAAGTACGTACATATATCTTTCGCCGGCCCGTTAGTGTTTTTGAATACGTAAGGTTTTTTTTTTTTTTTTATAATTCGCTCTAGAAACAGTATCCGCTTCCACGAACCCGTGCTACTCCGGCAGCAATCCTTGGTCGGGTTGGGTCTTGTTCAGGTTGCCCAGCAAGTTATGGGCACTTAGCGGGTGGAGCAGTGGGAAGTCTATTACATTTTCTGTGCGTCGTGCCAAGGAGGGAATCATTTCGGAAGCTGCGTCGTTTTTGAACTGTTCACGTGCCTCTGTGGTAAAGGTGTATCTTAGGTGGACGAATGGCGCCATTGGAAATAACTGTCCCTACGCCATTGATGTCCGAGGTGCATGTCGACTACGACGGTGCATGAAGGCCATCCGACAGGCTACAGCGGAACAGCTCACCCTCCAAATGAACCAAGGGGCATCCAGGCAAGTGTCTACCACAACAGTTCAGCGAACCCTTTCCCGAATGGGGCTCCGGAGCAGACGGAGGGTGACTGCACCCACGCTAATACAGGAGCATCAACGAAAACGACTGGAATTTGCCCGACAGTGTAGCAACTGGACCGCTGCTGATTGGCGAAGAGTTACGGTTTCATCTTCATAGTACGGATAGGTGTCAGCATGTCCAACGGTCCCATTTAACTGGAGTAGTAATAAAGCAATATGATAAGTGAAGACAGCAGTAAAGTTTTCATGGGCAAAACCAATATGAATGAAGATCATTATTCTGGACATCTAAAATGTGCGAACAAAAACTTAACGTATGCAGTTGTACAACTGAGGACCGGATGAGTCGTGTGCGGTAGAAAGTGAAGAGACACCTTCACCACCTAATAGGCAGTATCATGACTGAGAGAGTTTCTGCTAGGCAATCTTGACTACGATATTGCCATGCATCACTCGATAGAAGAAAAACCACTATCACAGTGTCCAAGATAATTTACTCAGGACAAGGTAGATAATGATTAGAATTGTTTCATTCGTCGCGCAACATTTGGTCACGTAAAACAAAACAGTTTGTTACATTTGTACGAAATACCAGAAACATTTATTGGTACATAAACATTGTATTACTTCATGTGTAATATAGCCACCAGGATCACCTAATGCCAACAAGAGCTTAATCAAGACCAGAACATTGGTGCGCACTCAGAGTGATAATACTGTATAGTCTGAAACAAAGGCGTACCACAAAAACAATGTTGACCTCACTTTCATGTGTTATGCTTTAAATGGAGTCAAACAAACCAATTAACATTTTAATGGGACTGCATAAATAGAATCACGTGAGTTACTAAGTAGCCTAAGACCACAAAGGAGGTACTGCGATCTAAGCAGAAGAATCTCAAGGCACTGAAAACTACCTGCTTTCGTAACACCCGCGGAGAAAAAATTTGCAACTCCATTATGGCGGAGGAATTGAGGCTTCTCAAAGACTTAACTTTTGCAGCAAGGAAACTGTCCCCTGAGTCTGGTCGACTACATGTTGCGGCAGGAAAGTGAGCAATAAGATAACTAAGAATGAACTGATACACCAAATACTCAATACTAGAGTATGCACGGGAAACTTTGTCTTTAGACCTCCTGTAAGTATTTGGATGGTTTTTGTGGCGTGCCAAATTGTGTTGCATATGTTTTATACCAGTGCTACCAATATCTGAAGGCCAAAACTGGGGTCTACCATGAGAAGTATAAGGTTCCTTTGAAATTTTTGAGCAAGATAGGAGTTACGTCTCGAGTGTACATTTGCATCGTGCAAACTGCAGTTTGGCGCGTATGGTAAGCCTGATGACTAAGGTTTTTATTGAACATACCTTGCTAGTAAATAGTTTTTCGATTCTTTGGTTTATGCAATAGACAGCCTTGCTTAAACAGCAGAACCATGTCCAAATCAAAATATATTCCTTTTAAAGGGATCACATCAGGCAGTACGCCAAGAAAAGTCCAGAATATTACACTCTAATTGTAGTAGATGTGTAGACAGTAAACACCACACATAAAGACTGCTGTAAGGCACTGTTGACTTCACAGGGATGTGGTGACTTAAAAATATTTGGATTCAGGATGGAGGACGAAGAACTTCATCCACGTGACTAATTCTTCCGACTATCTCCCCGAGTTGAGAACTCATGTTTGAGATCAATAGTATGACCGACCATCCCATGCATAAGACAGTGGCTAACCAGGAAGTGATCATGCCTTATATGATCAATGTTTTCTTCAATTTTTGCATAGTATAGACGAAGAATACGTCTTACATTGAGGAGCAATATGTATGTAGCAGAGTGTATAATACCAACGGTTGTTGATCTGTAAAAGTGAATGTCATCACGTTGCATATTGGTGCCAGTACAAATATTTTCAGAAACACAAAGAGTGGCCGAACAGCTGTGCAAATGCTGTTCGAAGTAAGAAATACCTTCATCTTGGTTCCACTTTTCAGATTGCTGGTGATAAAATAGACTGGCGTATATCTGCAAAATATATTTAATACTTAAGCTAACACTAGCACGAAAGGAACACACTCAGATATTCTCTAAATATCAAAGAAATATGTTCCAGTAGGTGTCTAATAACTAAATATAACTCTCGGGAATTGGTCTATATGCACATCAAGCAAAACTCGACAGTTCTGTATGCCCACCAGGTGCAGTCTTTGCTGATTGGTTGATAAATAATGATGATCACTATGCACTGTGTACTACGTTTATGTGATTTTCTCGGTTTCTTTTTACTCGTGGATTATTAATTTACAATCCAACTGGACATATCAAGATGGGAGTGGAAATATTTTAAAACTTATTGAAGTTATATTAGTTAGTAATATTTTATTAATACCTTCTATATACATGAAATAGTACATATGCATTTGTGATAGTAAGGTGTGCATACCCACACTTTATGAATATTTACTTTATGACTACATTTAAGATGCAATAGTTTTACTCTTTTGTATATAAAAAAAGTTGGCATTGTTACATTCGATTAACATAATTTCTCTTGTCGTCATTGTGAGGCATTTTTGTACCGCCACTACCTCAGTAGCAACATACGTCTACCCAATGGTTCCATTGATTAGAAAGTTTGGCTGTATGCGGGTCTTGAACACACACATTAATATATCACTGGACCAATTTAATATGTCAACGCGAATTTTGCTACCACGAAAATGTTATGAGATTATTTCGTGCCTGTCAGACAACTATACCTCTATGCCATAAAATGACAGCAATTGTCTTAAGTGTAATTATTTTAAAATAATGTTTTGGACTATTGTTGGAAACAAGTTGGTAAGGATGCTGTTTGTTTTTATTTTTCTGTTGGGACAATGATGTGTAACCAACGTTATGTCATACTCCTGTACTAATTTTGATTGCCAACAATATCCGTTTCTTGTATTTTGTAAACCACGAATGTTATCAAGACCTGAGATTCATTTTTTTTTAATATGTTTGATTGGCTATAAGATGTGTAAATGTTGGGAAAAAGATAGTTGGTAATTTATACTTAATGTTAGTCTTGGCCAACATCGTGTAACCATGATTACGCCACGAATGGGAATAACTTTATTTATAATGAAATAAAAAATAATAATAATCGTGTTTTCTTAAAAGCTATGGCTCTCCAGCACATAAATCAAGTGTTGCTTAAAATTTAATCTGTAGGGCACGTGTTAGTTATTTCTTATTAGAATGAGCATGAAGAGGATGTCACAAGTGTGACGGGCGTCGGAGCTCGAAGCTGTTCATGCTCTGTCATTCCAGTTAACTGGTGGACATATTGTCAGCCATGTTAGATGTCCTTGAATTTGAAATTTCACCTTGATAATGGTGGATTTGACCTTTAAAGCTAAAATAAAAATTTAAAATAAAAGACTTAAAAAAATATCTAAAAAATAAAACTTATAAACTTTTATAAATCATTTACTAAAAATTTAAAAACTTGCATTACTAGAGGGTCCCCTACGCCACTTACAGTAGACTGACCCCCTCCATTTAATCACATTGTCTTAGTAGTGATCCCACCGTCCCCTCTTCACCCAAAAACTTTACTCCGGTCCCCTCACCTTCTCCGCCCCTATCACCAACTACTTTCTCACCTTCACCACTCTCACGCCCTAAACCTTCACTTTCACCCCATCCTCATCAATACTCCCTCGCTACACTCTCCGTCTCACCAACACCCTCCCAACTCACCCTCCCCCAACAACTATGTCAACACCATTCCTTCATTCATTCCATTGTCTGCACTCCACCTACTACATCAGTTCTTCCGTTTGTAATTTTACATTTTCAACCTGTGGATGGCACTAATGTATTAAATACTGATTTACTCACCAGGCTGTGTTAATTTCTTGATTTAGCCGCTAGGCGAGCTGGTGCACTCGTTACTCATTCCAACGCCAGCACTCCACCCGCCATATTTGTTATATACAAATAACATATCGAAAACCTCTAAATTTCATGTCATTTAAAATTAATTTTTCCTATCAGTGGCATACCTACATGCATACTGTAGGACGTTGACTAATTATGAACTTTACTAAACCGTTATATTTCTGTATTAAGAATTTTAAGACAGATTTTAAGTAAACTGGTTTTCTTTGTATTGCCAACTAAAATACCATTGCAAGTGTGTATTTATTATGTTTGCCTTCACCGAACGATTACAGTCCGACCAATTATTCACCCTTGCTTAAGCCCTTACCTTAAAAGCTCTTGTTTTCAGCATTGTCTACCAGATTGTGTTAATGTGGGGAAAGTAGAATGAGCACAGTGTCGCCTGTTGGTACAGTTTCACGTCTGAGACGAGAGGTAACGGGTCGCTCTTTCATCCCTCGTCTTTTACAATTCAGACTGGTAGGTTCTGAACAATTATTGCATCAGATTGCAGGCTTTTATCAGGCGTGAACCTAATATTCATATTTTTTCCTGCAAAATTATAAAATCTGCCAAATCTGGAGTATCCGTTCAGACCAGCTAGTCTATGGATGAATATGTAACCTCATAAAATTCGTTAACGGAACTTATATTTCTTTTAATTTTATATATCTGCCATCGATCTCATTTGCACATGCGATACCTCAGGATCCGCGCTGCTTGTGCAACACTTCGTTTACCAAATGAGCTCTAGGACACAAAAAGTATGGATGTGTCATGACTACTGATCGTGTGACATATAAGTGCAGACACTGTGACATGACGTTTGCTAGGAGCGATAACGTGCCGCTACATGCGAAAACCTGTGCAGCTGTAGGACCTTCGCCCGCCAACTGCGACATGTTCAGTCTTCTTCGCCACGGCGTACGAATTTAGTTCCCGCAGCACCAAGGATTCTAGATGATCACTAAGACCAAAATTAGGAGGGGTTACAAGACCCAACTCTCCACGCTACTCTCCTGTTTGGCGCCCCCTAGTAATACTTGGTAGGGAGAGGGCAAATGCCCTCTTTGCTGACCCTTCCGACGATAGGTAGTTACATATGTTGGTTTCCATCACATAATATCTCCAGTAGATGCAGACATAATCTGTGAGCAGTGATGCTATAACTAGCGAGTGCATGTCGAATGTATTTGAAGGTAATTTCAAGCAGCTCGCTACCAGCAACGCGTTACCTTGATAGGTCCAAAAGTTATCACTAGGAACTCTCGTCATCGTCGGTGATTCAGCGCATTTCAAAACAGTCGCCGCAGTGGGCTTCCCAAGATTGCTTCGCTGCATTCCCACGGAAGTATCGAGTCCCGTGGTCGATACCTCGCCTCTCTTAACGACACGCGTGACTCGAGTCGCGCCGGGTCGCATTCAAGCTAGCTGGCCGACTGGTCGTCCCACCCAGGCGCTACCTATTCCATGTATAAAAAAATGGCCTGTGCAACAGGCATGGTATATTCTACCCAGAGTTCCCCCCACTTTTTGATTCGAAGCTTTGAAAAATCACCTCATACATGACGTATTGATTTCTTTCCTAAATATGGCAACGGATAGTCTCTGAAGCATGAAACAGGTGACACGTCCTTCATTCCCTTCAGTATTTGATTTTACAAATACCTAAACTTAAATTTTTCGTATAGCAGAGGTAAATGGTCCATCAGGAGGCGGTGTATAAAACAGTAAGATCTTAAAAGTAATGTGTGGTGTATGAAGGGAAACCCCGAAAAAAAAAATCCTTTATGAAACTTTATATATATATTTATATCCCAAAAGGTTGTAAAGAATTCAACATATGTGTATAAATCTTGAAAAGATTTAAACAAATTATCTTTGAAAGGTTTTCAAAAACCATTATTATAAATCCCAATAAAACAAGATTAAAACACACAATTAACTAACAAGTTACGTGTTAAAACATTTGCGTAAATTTTCCGCACTGATGCATCCCTCACCCACGATTAATTGAAAAGAATAATAGTTCCCGAAAGTCTCTTACAGGGTTTCTTGATTTATCTTCTCTTTATTCCAAAAATAATGCCTATTTATATTTGAAACTTCCAGTTCTCGAAGAAATAGTTTCTTCCATGGCTTCTCATTGGTCAGTTCAAACACCACGCTTCGCCGAATGGCCGAACGTCGTCTGCTGGCATTGGTGTGGGAGGGGAATGCATGTGGGGCGACCATCGTGCCGCCGCATCTCTACCCGCGAGAGTGTACGAACAACACTGACAGCTATCCAGCTGGACGTGACGTCAGATGCTCCGATGACGTGCCCCACGATCCGGCATCACCAGGTATGGTAATTCGGCGTATGGGCTGTTCAGGGTAAACTGAGCACTTTTGAAATCCCTGCTTTTGATCTGCTTGTATGCAAGTTGTCTATTCCTCCACCATATTTAAAATTAACACTGCCATGGGCCTCATCATTTTATTCATGCGTTGGTCAATTGAGACTGTGAAATTATTATAAAAGTAAATATTTTATAAATCTGCACTTTTTTTTTTGCATTTCGATACATTAAAAAATAGGAAGCAAAAGAAATAATTTAAGTTACCGTAAATGGTTACCTAAAACCTTTTATTCAATGTTAAGATATGGAAATACTTACACTCCATTGTTAACAACGTTACTAGGCGCATGACACTCAGTGTGCCTGTTAAAATATACACATCAAAAAAGGTTTTGCATAGTGACGAATAGTGCCGAAAATAATCATACAGCCTTGTTTTGAGGCTCCTGCAGTGCTATTAACGTTCCTGTACAGTGTATCGTTTTGAAACATCCACGCGCTCGCACGCTTTCGTGCGACCAATCGCTGCCCCTATTTCCTGCCGGCTACAGTGGAAGAAAATACAGCTCATGTCCCGGTCTGGCCGTAGTCGGTGCATGTTGTCAATCACATCAATATGCCTAGACGATCCATCGCACTGTTCAACCGGGCGCGCATTGTCGCACTGATCCAGGAAGGCTTAACGCAGACAGCTGTTGCAAACCATCTTGGAGTCAACCAAAGTGGCACGTCCTGAGTATGGAGGAGGTATCAGCAGCCATATTCAGTGTCTCATCGTCCGAGGACAGGTTGTCCTCGCTCCACAATAGCAGCTCAAGACCGCTTTGTTGCCATAAACACCACAAGGAACCTGATGGCTAGAGCCACAGAGCTCCGAGCTGTCTTTCAACGAGCTTCAGGGTTGCAAGTGTACATCCAGACTATCAGGAATCGTCTGCATGTGAGAGCCCTACATGCAAGGAGGCCCCTCCGTCCCGCTCCATTCTTTGGCCGCAACAGAGCTGCTCACCAGAGGTGAGACCAAGCACACCATAAATGGGAACATGCAGAGTGGCGTTTTGTTCTGTTCATGGACGAAACCAGGATCGTCCTCCTCTCCCACAGTCGTCGCCAAAAGGTCTGGAGGCATAAGGGATCATGTGCCATGTTGCAGCATGTCCAAGAAGTGCACGCATCCTACGGAGGGTCAGTCATGTTTTGGGCTGGGATAATGCTGGGACGTCTGACTAAGCCCGTGCCTTTTGATGGCACAGTGACATTCGTGAGGTGCTGCGACCAATTATACCCTATACGTCCATTCCGCGAAGAAATCGGCGAATAATTCATTCTTGTGAACGACAACGGAAGACCACATCGAGGAGGGAGGTGGTACAAATCTTCCTCCAGGAGTCCGATATTGCACGAATGTCGCCTGACATGAACTGTATCGAACATGCACGGGACTTGCTGAAGCATGCTATTGCTCAGCGTCCACGCCCTCCCATGACCCGCCAAGTAGTCGTCGAGGCTGCCGTCAAAGAGTAGGATCGCTTTCCTCACGATGACTTGGGCAACTTGATCTGTTGTATGCCACAGGCAAGTACGAACCCTGATGGACCTCCATGGTGGCCACGTTTCTTATTGAGTCAAAAAGCATATAGAATAATTATATCAATATGTTTAAACAAATCATCATCAAATTATGCGAGCTGAATATATATACCCTCCGGATGCAGATGATCTTAACCGTGACCCCATGATCTTGAATGACTTTGAAAACAAAAATTCGAAAAAAGTCACAAGAGACATGCTTTCAGTAAACCTGGTACCAAGGTACTGAACGAGAAATATAATTCACCTTTACAGGTCTTCGCATGTCTATGGCTGAACTGCGTACCGTACTGGTCACACAAATATAACATACCACAGGGAATCGTGGCACAATTAAAACACTCGTGTCGCCGTACCTTATGGTCGAAAGTAAATGCCTTATACAAAAGTGACACTGACAGCGACGTAGCGGCTCAGGCTAAGACTCGTAGCAGGCTTGTTGGAGATGTAGGTGCTGGAGCTAAAAAAGCAAGTAACACAGGCAATGATGTTCTAGGTACCACTCCCGAAGAAGTCGATGACACTGGCTTATCTACCATTAGCTCTGGAGTGCCCGAAAACATTGCAGATGCAGAATAAGACTTAGATGTGAAGCTGCAGAAGCTAGCCGAGACGATGTATCTTTCATGCCAGTCGCTGTGTGCGTGAGGTTTTCGCTCGCTGGACTCTTACGCCGTCAAGCAGATTACCATCTCATACAGTGACGACGACGAGCAAACCAAAGTTTCGACGTTTTTACCTCCATGCCAATGGAAACACCTCGACTGCACCACGCAACGGGCACACAGCTTACAGATGCACGGACTTAAGTGGAACAGTGTAAATATTCCGTACGGGGACATTCGCAAAGTGTTGGAGGAAGCCATAATGCTCAATTAGCCCGTGTACGTGAATTGCCAAGAGTTTGCGATGCGCAATGTGTGTCCTGCCGATACGAAAATTGTGGACCTCTACAGACATGGTCAATGTCCTCCGTTCAGGCAGCTGGTAGAGGCGTATGCCTCATGGTTACACGATTGTGAAAATGGAGGATGTGGTTCGTGCAATGCCCAAGCACTACGGCCCTGAGGAATCCGTGGTAGATGTAAACAAAAGACTACGACGAAAAAAACATCGTATGTGTGTAGTAAACCACAAAGACTCGGGAAAGAAGCCTCGTATAACTCAGAACAATAATATTTGTGCGTAAATAAATAAATGTGTTAAAAAATTATTTAGTAAACTAGCTTTGTTATTTTTTTTAAATGTATATAAGTCTGTGTATATTTGGGTATATTTTAAAGACGTACTCGGGTTTGTTACACTTTAAAGTACGAGGGACTTTAGCCACCACAAATACATATATACTGCGTGTACGAACGTAATTGAATTTAAAAACTAAGGAAGCGAGCAGCTAAAGGCAGGCCGCTGCGAAAGTCGTCTCTCAAGACTTGGACGGCCGGAGGTATTTGCATCGCAAGCAATTTTCGCAGAACACGTGACCGAGGTAAACTTCTGGCCCACGCACCGGTTGGCACGCGCTGAGAACTGAGCTCCAGAGACAGCTTCACGCCATCGATCAAGGCTTAAAAGTCTAGAATACATTGTGTTCCAACAGAGAGCGACGATGTTCAATTAACAAGTAAAACTGTAATACGCCGGGGAACTCTAGCCCAGTCGAGAATATATTGTATATGCTAACAGGAGGTCCAGGTTCGACACCCGGTGCGCCTCAGACACAACACACACTAGCCAAAAAATACACACGCAAAAATACGGGGAATACACAGTACAATACTTACGAAAAAATGTCGCCTTCACTTTACAAGCGGAACAAAATACACGCTACAATACTGGTGAAAAACTGTAGACTGAACAGTAACATCGAGATGAACTTATACAAGTAAAATATTGGAAAGACAAATGAAAGAGAAAAAAAAAATTCAGTACGACGAAAATAACATCGCCGTTACTATACTCATTTAAGGAAAATTATGCTGGAGGACAAACAGCATATCATACACAGTACTGGTGGAAAATATTTTACAATAGGTACTGACGGATAAATATTGTGCAAAACAGGCAGGATTAAATACGTGCTACTACACTGATGGGAAACACACTGGTAAAAAAAAAATATAGAGGACAAACTGGTAAGAAAAATGATATATGTAGAGACGTACTCAGTTATGAAAAAATTATTCACGTCACCCTACATGACGAGACATAACATACAGCAGGGTCCAGGTACGACACATGGTATGTCCGGTAGAATACTGGCGGGGACACACCGATGAGAAACACTCGTCGCACCTAATACAGCCAGCGCACAGGGAAAATACAATGTATAAACACCCATCCATAAACTAACAATGGATATATATACATATTTATATAATGTATAAAGACCCATCCATAAACTAACAATGCATATATATATGGATGGGTCTTTATACATTATATATATGCATTGTTAGTTTGTGGATGGGTCTTTATACATTGTGTATATATATATATATATATATATATATATATATATATATATATATATATATATATATATATATATATATATATATAATAAACTAACAATGCATATATATGGATGTGTCTATATATATATACACACACACGTGAGTACATGGTAAAGTAAGTATGTCGAATTAAAAAATTGTATTGTCTCTCAAAAATTATAAGATAACACTATAAAATATGGGGATAAGTAGGATATCCTAGATACGTTTATTTAGTGGCAAGACGCAGAAGTAAGCCTATAGAGCCCACCAATGATGGCAGAACCAGCGATGACAGGACCAGCAATGACAAATATTGATAAATACAGAAATAAATGTTCACACAGGCACAGAAATATACAGGCGTTAATGAAGAACGTATCGTCCGAAGCCCCTAACAAGGAAAAATACAAACCAAATTTCAGAACCAACGTTAAAAACATATTGACACAAAGAAGAAATGCCCCGCACAGGTACAGAAGAACGTACACAGCCCACCAGCGATGAAAAAAATGTCAGGGATAACGCTGAAAAATGTAGGACCAATAGCGATAAACATTCCCTCACAAGTTTAAAATATGTATGTTAGGAAATGTAGGCAGCAGGAAAGAATATCCGTATGGATACTCCACGTACAAAGATTTCTGTCTCTCAGTGTCCACATATAAAATTCTTTGTATACGCAAAGAATGTACGCACAGTAAGTTGTGCAGAGAAAAAAACTATATACCGTGAGGACACGAAAGCGTAAAGTTACACCCGCTACAAGTACAAAATCATTTTTAAAAAACTGTTACAGTCAACAAACAAAATTTCTGTATTTTCATACATTTGTGTGTGCTCGCTCCATTGAGAGATATGTCTAATCCACGGAAAATGCCCCCACACTTTCCCACCAGCATCTCCCACCACACTGCTACGTGACTCTAGCCGAATTAAAAGTGAAATGCGAACATGTGTATGTATAAGTGCAGCCTCAAATCCAGCATGTGTGAATAGTATTCACCCTTTATGAATTACGAGGACTGAAACACAATTTTATTCCCGGGATGCTCGTCCACCATGCAGAAATATACCACATTAAGAAGTCCAGCAAAGACATGCAAATACAGACCTCATTCACCACCCTTCAACCTCGTCGAGACATGTAGTGAAAGACTTCACAAGTGCGAAAAAATTTGCAGTACATCGCAGAGAGTGCATTACTGAGAACATGAAATTGTAGAGTTATGTCAATCCCTTTCGAATGATAAAAAAAATTCAGTCTATGTACAAATCTTTTGTCAATAAGTTATGACGCGAACTCTACCTTTGTTTATTTTGTCATATGAAAAAATCAAATGTGAAATTATTTATTGATTTCGGTGAAACTAAAGATACTTTGTGATGCTGTGAAACAAATTAATAAGAAAATATACTGGTTTTTTCTCCACTTGTTCATACGTCAAACACACATACACACACATATATACATTCGCATTCATACACAGCAACACATACAGGAAAGTAACCTCATAAGTCTTTCTTTCCTTCGGAAAGTAGGCAAAAAATATCAGAGAAATAAATTACATTAAAATAAAAGGTTTCTTAGAAGATGCAGTTATAATGACCGCAAATACCTACGTACTCAAATATATAAGAAACCCAGAAGTAATATATAAATATTAAAAAAAATTAAATTATCTTTAAATGAATTTTTTAAAATAATATGTTGTTAATTGCGGCAAATATAGTTATAGGCTGTCAGCGGTAAAATTAGCACTTTTGAAAATTCTGCTTAACATCTACTTGTATACACGTTGTGTATTCTTCCGCCTTATGTAAAAGTAACATTGTCATGGACCTCATCACTTTATTCATGCGCCTGTCAAATGAAACGGTGCAATTATTAAGAAAGTAAATACTTTACAGATCTGCTCATTTTTACACTTCGGTGCATTTAAAAAACAGAAAGCGAGAAAAATAATTTTAAGCTATCACAAATGCTTACTTAACACGTTTTATTCGATGTTAAGATATGGAACTACTTTCCATCTATCTTTACCAACTTTACTGGGCAAATGTAATTCAGAACGCCCATAAAAATATATGCATGCAGGGGCACTGCCTTTTGTCAAAGGTACATTTCTTAAGTGTTCACTTTATCGTGAACAGGGTATACCTATTTGAAACTGAGAATTGTTACCGAAGTGATGGTTCATAGGGAAATTATTATTTCAAAGTGCGAAAGAGTTATATTTTATCACTGACAATACAATACTGCCCCCTCACAAAAAAACTGAACCTTCACAAGGCTCACTCCACCCAGGACTGGCCGCTCATCGCCTCTGCACGCTCCGCAATCTGCTCCACACACTTCGCAATCCCGGTGTACGAAGAATCGTTGTACTATACGAGGCCTCGGCTTCGTCTCCAACGAAGCTGAAGTGGATATCTATGAGGAGGTCAGGTACTGTCGTAGGAGTGTCCAAGATTTGGGAACCGATTCGGTTCGAGGGTGGCACTGTTGACTGAAGACTGGTGATTCTGGGTTCTAGCTTTGGAAATCAATGCGCCGGTTTTTTTGATTTGTAACTCGTGGGTACTGATCGCGACCAGGGTAAAATACTCTCGTGAGTTGAATATCACGCGAAGTCATTTGGCAGCAGCCTAGACTACCCAGTTCTTTACACACTAGGTCCGCAACTGTTTCCTCGTTGGTTGCTGCTATGAAGAGCAAACAATTTTTATCTGTTTAGCAAACAATTATTCGGAAACTAGTTGCCGAAGATCTTATAGTAATTCTACAACCGAAATATTTTATCTTTCCGACACATTGTTTAATGAAAAGCAGAACATTTTTTACGTTGCTACATATTTAATTATAATAAACTTGAAGTATACAGTATTTGCCTACTAAAATTCAACATTGGTTTTACACATCTCACATAAAATCTTCGTAAAATGTGCTACAATTATTTTGTAGTGTTACCGAAACCCCCTTGGCAACTTATTTCCAAATAATTCTTGGGGCCGCGGTGGTGTAGGGGTCAGACTACACGTCTCCAACCAAGGGGAATCGTGTTCGTTGGGCCGGACGACGCCGATAGTCAGCGGGTTTTCTCGGGGATCTCCCATTCCTCCCGCCCTTGAATTCCGGCGCTGCTCCATACTTACCTCGCTTCACCCTCATCGGCTCTTAAGACCTCGATGTCGAGAGAATCCAAGTGTCTCCAATCCACTCCAAATAATTCTTAGTGGAAATAAGTATGGGAAATTTTTACAGTGCGGTAGGAAGCTTCGTCTTTATTCGGCTTGGTTGCACGCGATACGCTTACGAAGTTTCTTGTGTTTTATTACTGGCTAATGAGTCGTTCAGGGCGTGTCCAAACAATTGCCATCCAATAAAGGAACATACGAGAACACGTTCTTGAAGTCTGACGTGCGACCGAAAGATTTTGCGAAATCTTCGCACCTCTAAATATCACAGATGTTGGAGAAACGTTTATGTAGTGTATTAAGTTAATAAACAATTCTAGTTAAAGAACAATAATGGAATCTTAAATATAAAACGCATACAAATTTAGTTTACTTTGAAATTGACGGTTTTTACACGATGCAAATAAAAAATTTAAAACATAGTAAATTGACTTTCTACACTATTTTTCAAATTAGTGTGCGAAGTGTACCATCCCCAACCAAACAACATACATCTTAAAGACATATAGAAAGCTTTATTAAATTCGTGTGATAATAATGGTGATTATTTATTTACTATAATCCATTCACGGTTACTTCCCATTTTTTTGAAGCCTGCTAAAGTTCAACTTCCAGGATTTCAGGATGTTCCTATGTCTGGAAAATTACACCAAATGACAACGCACCGCATTCGTGCGCACTCAGTTGTAATAATATTTTGCATGAGAACTATTTCTTACTAGGCGTTACCAACACACATGTTTTAGCACTGTTTTCAATTCATATCAACTATAAGTGAAATATTATAACTTGTAGACATAATACGAATAACATTTCAATTTAACAAAAAAAAAAAGTTACTTTTATGAACACGAGTATCTTACGCTTGTGATACATGGCACACTTAGGAAATAACTAAACACGTTGTACACGGGAGGATTTTTCAAAGATATGATTTAAAAAGTACTACATACTATATTTAAATGCTCACTAACATGTAATAATATTATTTTAGGCCACCTGGAATTCGCGAAAAGATTTACGCGGAGTCTAGATTTCAATATCCTATGTGCAGACTTGCAGTCTCCATTTGGCTATTGGCCGCTTTTTTTTTTTGTGTGAAGAATGGCTGCCACGTGAGCGTGCCAATCAGAATTAAGTTTCTCCGATTCCTACCGTATGTGATTCGCAGGCACACATATAACACGCGTAGCAATTCAAATGATCCAATCACGAATGCGGTTCCGAAATTAAGTGTTTTTGGAGTAAAACTTGTCAAGAAATTTTTTCGCGGGAAAAAAGTGCCACTAAAAATAATAATAAAGTTTGACACTTGCGTTTAAATATACCTCGATATTTCATCAAAAATACAATTCTGCAGTAAGGGTGTTAAAAATAAATCATATATACACGTACTGTACTTGAGAGTAGGTAGTGCGGTGGGCTTCCAGTAGCGCGCCCGCGGGATATTCGTGATATGCGGGCCAGTTCAATGTTTACAATAAAGGGCCGACGTTCCGTGACTGAGGCGATGGCGTGCCCCCCTGCGAGCTACCGTTCACGAATAACCAACGCCGCCGTTAGAATACCCACCGCCCGGGTAATTGGGGCCGCTACCCCGCCAGCCTCTTTATTAACAGAGATCTTCCATAAACGCGGCTAGCCTCGCGCCCCCGCGGCGCACCGGTACAAAAAAAAAATTCATCGGAATGGCGTAAAAAGGAATAGCCGGAGTTGATCTCTCGGAATCCGGACCTACTGATATTGTAATGAGAATAGCCCCCCTTCCCCTTCCTTAAACAGCCCTCTAAGCCGCAAGGGGGGAGGGGGGATAATGAGAGTGTGGAGGGGGAGGGAGTTGGTCAATGCCGACGGCTAGGGGTGGGTGCGTAAGCAGGTAGCCGGCGAAGGAATTATCGGAAACGTCTTCCGTGAGATGCGATCTCTGGCTGTTCGTAAATTACGGGGCTGCCGGTGGAAATGGCCGTGGGGGTGCGAGGCATGTGGCACGCTGTATTTTCTGCCCGCCCTCTCGTGTGTAAGGGTTGTTGAGTGCGTTGTGCGGGGTCCGGAGTTCTTGTCGGCCCAGCGGGCTGCCACCCTGCGGGGGACGTGGCTACTGTGCTGGCTCGCGCCTCCAGCGTTCCCTGTCACTCGCACGCCACTGCACTTTGGTACGGTAGTTAGACTACTCGCCTTCCACCAAGGCGAACAGGGGTCGATTCCCGGCGGGGTAGCTCCACTCTCCATCCCCCACCGCAGGATTTCCCCACGCGGGAATCGTGCCGGGCGATGCAGCTGGTCGGTGGGTTTTCTCGGGGATATCCCGTTTCCCTCCGCCCTTGCATTCGGACGTCGCTCCATACTCATTTCGCTTCACTCTAAATAGCTTGATGTTAAGAGCCGCCCACATCTCTTTACTCGCTCACTCGCCGTCACAGAATACGTACGCATACAGAAGTAGAGGTGGGTCACAGAGTATCAGCCTGTATCTGAAACTCACTTGCATCAGGTAATTACTGTAAACGAGTACACTGCCAAACTATCATATATGTTTAGTATCAGTTTGACATTTGCTAGTGTGTTGCTTCTATTGTTCCATGTAACACTAACACAATTGTAATTTATAATTAAAATGTACGGTTATGTTAAAATCCACAGACGTATCGACTGCCCAGTTAAGTGTTTTCGTTTCTAAAAATAAATAAATAAAACAGAAGAGAATAATTTATAACTTAGTTTCTTTTAAACAATCTACATTTAGCAAGTTCATTACCCTTTCAGAAAAATTTTCGCACAAATGCAGATTTTTCTTCTGCTCTTGTTACTATCCATACTCTATTCCACTGTAAAAGATATCGCACAGTACACCAACCTCAAAGAAACATACTTGTTATCGCGCGTACTTGGTAGCAAGGGTACGTGATACCGTGTACTTAACAAAATGCACAGAAAAGGCGAAGCCTGGCGAAGAAGCGACATGCTCAGCAATTTCTGTATCTGATACTGAAAGTATCAGATACTTCGTATCAGATTGTTATGAGCTGACTCCACTCATAATAAGAGCATGAACTGGAATAATAGAAAAACCTAAGAAGAATATGACTTACAGAATGAGTAAATAAAGTATTTCATTCCCATCTCCAGCAGTTATAAAATTGTTACATAGAATTTTATATATGAGGCAAACGTAGGAAAGGATGGCAAGGAAGGTTAGAGAGAGAGAGAGAGAGAGAGAGAGAGAGAGAGAGAGAGAGCGAGAGCATGATAGAGAAGGAACTCACCCGATCTCACACTCTGGCCTCGCCGCCCCGAGGTAGGGCGTCGCCGCACCTGGTCTAGCAGCTGACCTCGCCTCTTGACAATCGCCGACTGCCCCGATGTCCTTCCTCGTAGCTCAGTCTGCTCTTCGCACTCCTCCACGTGTGTGGATTAACGTAGTGCATTGTGATTGGCTCCCGTTGTGCACTAGAGGCTGTGTATGTTTGTAGTTTGTTATAATTATCCAGTAATGTCCTGCTGTTTGTCGGATCCACATTTTCTGGTGTTCTGTGCACATTGCTACGACAGTTTAGACATTCCACTCCGGCTCGCTGCTGTGGTTTATAAACAAGGAACTCATTATGAATGGACAGCACGGCACGGCTCGGCACGGCTCTGCAAGGCACGGACCGGCCATATTTATCTGCACAGACCACAATGGAATGCAACCCACTAGGAGCGGTCGGCTCGGCTCGGCTCGGCTCGGCTAGGCTCGGCTCTGCTCGGATCTGCTCGGCACAAGAATTTAAAGGCCGGAATACCTCCCTGACAATTAAATCCGTTCACCTCGAACGGCCCGGCCAGTACATGTGGGAGCAGGCCTGTAGTTGCCGGTGCGCTACTCGTTGGTGGGAAACAACTGTATCATAACATGAGTACAGACGAATTGCTTATAGAATGTGTGTGAGAGTACCCGTTTCTCTACGATGTCAGTGATGCCAGCTATTACAACAGGACGAAGGGCAACGCATAGCAACAGATTTCATTCGACGATTTGACGGATACTATTATAGTATGTTTTGGAAAACAAACTGTGTTTCGTAGCGTCTCGGGTTGGATTTTATTGGCCGTAAATTTGGTAATTTGCAGTTGTTAAGTTGTCCGTTATAATGGTAATATCATTGTGTTTGGCAATGGTTTGTAGTTAAAGTTATCAATATTGTTACAAATAGCAACATTACTTAATTTGCAAATATGTATTGTACAGCAATGAACTTAATTACAAACTACCCCAAAGCTTTAATGTATAAATGAATGAGAATGTTGTATATTTGCACGTCACATATTGTATCACAATACGAATATTCATTTCTGCAATTAATTGTGTCTGAAATAAAATCTTATTTACATATGTAAAATACAACCTGGGACCTTTATACGTTGAGAGCACATGTTTATTGACAGTATCATTCATCACAGTATTTCAGTCATTAGTAATATCAAATGGCAAATATGTCACATGTAACCAGTGAAACGTGCTTGTGAAAGTAAGTATCGTTGAACGACACATACGGAAAGAATACTAATCACTTTCTTCCGGTGTATACTCACTGCAACTGGAAAGATAAACTTCCACCTGGTGACATAAAATATTCAGTAAAAGCTTCTCTGATCCTTTCTGCTAAGTAGGGTGTGCGGCCCCCGACATGAGGGATGCCACCAAGTAGACAAAACTCTTCCTGAACCTCCAATTCATCTGGTTGCTACGAACATTGATCACTTCTCAAGAAATTGTGCAGTGCAGCAGTTGCTAAAACTATTTTGTCGATAACTTTGGGTAGAATGTTGTATTTGTGGAGTACCACGTGGATTTTTTTAGTAAGCAAGCCAAGTGCATTTTCTAAGACTCTTCACGTACGACTGTGCCTGCAGTTGAACAATTTTTTATTTTCGTTATTTTCAAAATCCGCCTCTGCTTATGATCGCATTAGATTGTCTTTCAGTGGGAAAGCTGCATCCGAGACGATAATATGCGGCAACACTTTTCTGGAGTTTGGCGATGCTTTGTTGCCAGGCAAGTTTAGTTTGTCAGAATTAAACATTTTCCCAAGAGCAGATGATTTAAATATTCCCCCATCACTGTTCCTACCACATACATCAACATCAACGGTGATAAATATGTAATTAGCATCCACTAAAGCAATTAAAACGATACTATGCCGGTGTTTGTAGTCATAAAATTGCGAACCACTTTTTGAGGGTTTCTCTAACACTACATGCTTACCGTCAAGTGATCCCGCAGCAGTTCGGAGAGTCCCACATGTCAGAATATTCACGTTCCATCTCTTCTCAGTGTTGCTTCGTGGGAACTGGCATAACGATTTGTGACAGCGTTTGACAAATCGCTGTTATGGTTTTCGCACTGTGGTGTAACCAAGTCGGTAGCTGAATGACAATGTTGTAAAAGAATCGAAATGACCAAGAAAGGTGGAACAAAATACATAGTAGTTATCAAAATGAAATTATGTTTGTCTCACAATTAAATTCTACATTATCCTTACCATGCTTTATGGTGTCATTAAGATGTAATTATAAAATGTCTGCATTTACTGGCAAGCTTGCATTCAGATTATGCAAGGGACAAATGATAAAACATTATATGTACCTAGAGTTATAACAATAGATAACTATTAATGTACACATATTAATGATTACATGCATAGACCTATAAGGGAATTACTTTGCTCTATTTATCCTACTTGTGTTTGTATATGTCGTTGTGTGTTTTCGGTTCCTTGCATGTCTAAATGTCTAAAGGTGTCTATTTATGGAGTTTTATCCTCGTAAAACGTTTTTCGCGACGTACAGAAATACAGGAAAATTTCGCGTTGTGTTTCAACAGATCTGGGAAAAGATAATTGAATTCCCCATATATATTCCTCTTCTCAAATACTTCAAGCGCCCAGTATTTCCATTAACATTTCTTTTATTGTTCCCAGTCCTCTTCCTCTGCACAAACTGCATACACTACCACTTCGGATGAACTTTCCATTGCAACTGGTCGTATCGTCGATCTGTGCCGTGTTGGCCACTACAAGTGGGTTAACTACGTGCCGAACTGCGCCGTGCCGTGCCGAGCCGTGCCGGATCGTGCCGTGCTGTCCGTTCATGATGAGTTTATTATTTCTGTAACATGTAATAATATATGTAAGTATGTAGTGTAATGATAAAATATAGTCGTATATGTATGGGCTTTTGATATTGAGACGCCCTCGACCCCTCGGGGGTGTAAGGAGTTTCAAGCATGCCTCACTCGCACTTTAATTACCAGGGCCGGCGGATTTCCCATTAGACCGACTAGGCCCGGCGCCTAGTCTGTTTTTGAAATGGTATAGCTGCCAGATGGCACTAGTTGTGCTGATGTGATGCAGGCTGCGCGGCGCGGGCCACATCATAGTCGCGTTTCGTACCAATGTTGTTTATTTATGTTCGGTCAAACTATGAACATTTCCGAGCTTATAAGTGAAAAATAAGTACGTGTGCATCCGCGTGTTTAAGTGTTGTGAATTTAGCTGCCTGTGAATCGTGAACAAAATGAGTATCCAAAGAGCAAGACTCAATGGTGCTCAATACGGAAAATTAAAAATAGTTAAAGAAGAAAGGAGTGGTGCTCTTTTAAAGCAGTTCACTAAGATTTCTTCTTTATTTTGTATGTAACAGTGATAACCGACAGGACGAAGATGTCGCCGACGCCATGGCTGCAAGTGATACTGTTACCAACAGCGGCAGTGCTTCTGTAAATCCTCCTTCCTTTGATAGTGATGACTTAAAGGCTCCCGATGCATGTGTTCCGTCATTCCTAGAAAAAATATTTTCTGCTCAAGAACAGCGAATTCCAACATCAAGTACCAATAATTCACTGAACAGTGGCAGTATCCATCTACATAACCGTGCTGAAGCGACCTGTACGAATTTGATGGAACCAGATGCAACTAGCGATCCTAAGAAGCTTGTTTTTGAAGCCAGTACAAAACCAGCCCAGTGGGAAATTAATGGCTACGAAACTATGTGGCTGTTCATGGAATCGAACAAAACTTAGATGCAGACTTCAGTGCTTCAAAACGTAAGTACTCAATTAAGAAAGTCGTGTTTCAAGGCATATTTTTTCTCGGAAACTGCATAATGGGGAGACACAAGTTAGGCATTGGTTAGTATACTCGCTATCAAAGGGGTGTGTTCTTTGTGCGACTTGCTTGCTATTTGCTGGGGAAAATGGTATATTTACTTCAGGGTTTAATGACTGAAAAAGTGCTTCTAAAAGGGTACAAGACCATAAGAATTCACATCAGCATAAAAATAGCATTTCAACACTTAAAATTGAGAGGAAATATTCGCTGTCTGACTTCGTAACAAATTTAAGAGAAACAGAAATGTTTGACCACTATGAATGCCTTGCGAAGTCGTTGAGCGGAATATAAATTTACAAATTTGACGAGGGGAGGAAAAGGAAGCGCACTCTGAGGCCTGATGAGACTAGGGCTGGGGAAATAACTCTTAAGTCTGGGTCAGATAATTTTCGTGTTGGTGCATATAATATAATTCTGGATACACTAAGATCAGAACTGCAAGTGCGAAGTGCACGTTACAATGAGCTTCAAGAGAGGTTTGGCTTTTTAGAACATCTCAGCACGAACAAACCAGCACAGATTTCTTCAGCTGCACGTAATTGGCCTCTTACTACAATAGTGATCTTGAAGCATCCATTGTAGAAGAGTCATTGCACCTTAGAGTGCATGTGAAGCCACAAACACCTGACGACGAGGGAAATGTCAACCTAACAAAATTAAGAAAACTTTTGAACCAAGAAGGGTTTGTTGAAGTCGATCCCAATGTAAACATAGCACTCACTCAGAATGATTCTCAGTGCTCCAGTAACAAACTGTTCAGGCGAACGCTCTTTCTCTACTCTACGACGTATGAAAAACTACCTGAGGTCGACCATGGGAGAAGACAGGGTATCGGCAGTGGGATTGCTGAATATCGAGGGACAGATGCTGTGGGATCTGGACTTCGATGATATTATCAATTCCTTTGCCCAAAGGAAGGCTAGAAATAAGAGCTTCGGATAAGAAATGAGTTATCTTACTAAGCTTATTTCCTTTCGTGGAAAGCAAATTTCATCTCTAAAAGTTGTCCTTACTATTGAATGATACCCTGTCAGTGTTTTCATTGCAATCATTTTCATAATATTTGCAGTTCTGGTTGCCATTTTTAAAATGTTTTATTGTTTTTTACGTCGGTTCACATTAAAATCTCGGACCTCGTATGCTCTACGTGGATGATAAA
This sequence comes from Dryococelus australis, assembly GCA_029891345.1. Classification (NCBI taxonomy): domain Eukaryota; kingdom Metazoa; phylum Arthropoda; class Insecta; order Phasmatodea; family Phasmatidae; genus Dryococelus; species Dryococelus australis. The sequence continues at coordinate 115,240,802 of CM057000.1, read as the reverse complement.
ATAAATAAATATGAGATAGGAAAAATAAAACAGTTTTACTGGAGGGGCAGCACATTTTTATGGGCCTACAGGTGGCTACGAAGGAAAGGAAATCCGGCCCTGTTAATTACAAAACACCCGTACACCCCCGCGGGGCGGAAAGCAATATCGACTCAAAGTTTCCCATGTACTGCGGCCCAACGTACTCAATACTATTGAAGCCCTGCTTCAAGTCTGACACACGTGTCAACCAGCAAACCCAAACTATTTTACGTGAGTACTCCTGTCCTGCCAAAGACTGTTCTGCCTGAATGATTTATTTTTCGTCCCGCCAGCTGGGGAAATGTGTGATACCTACAATTTTCTGGAGTACGATTAAATGCTGCTGTTATGGGGTTGGTGTGTTTACAGAACTACATGCAGTTAATGAACTTGATTAGCAAGTCTGCTTGGTTATTTGCCACGTCTGTATTTGGTAGCCCAAATTGATAAACTGTTATTTTGTTTGAAGAGCGGTTACTATTTGAAGAAGCAATATTTTTGCTGCAGAAAAAGGTACTTCGGTTTTCTTAGCTCCCCCCCCCCCCTTTCCCCCCTTTTATGGGTGGCGCACGTCTGAACGCTTCCAAGCGCTGAGATATACTGAAGAGAGACGCGCGGCGCTCCTGGCGCGGCCGAGCGCTGTCTGGTGGCTACTACTGGCAACGAGTTAGCCTCGCACACTCTGGCACCTTCCATATGCCTCTCCGCTATTCCCGCCGCTTCCTTAACCTTCCCGAGTCGCGTTTGCGCGTATAAATGTTCGTCCCCAGCCCGAGAATGTGTGCCGTGTTCCTCATGGAGTTGCGCGGGCTGGCCGACGATAGATCATGTCCACACCACTTCGTACTTCGGATCTTCAGCATGCTAGACTTGTTTTCACATAATATGAGTACTACTCAAGTGTATTGCAATGAACGTAGTCGGTGCTATGCTGGGGGTAAAGTATCCCTTTTAGTAGTGACTTTTTTTTTAAAGCTATTTTTGGGTATATGGAATTTTGTAGTGTAGTATTTTTCCGCTGTTTTACTTGTGTGAATTTTCATAATGGTATTTTATGGGAATGTTTGTATGAGGCGGATTCTTCCTTTTTTTGTTGGCGTGCTGTAAGAATGGTCTCTTGGTCTAAGATTTGCCAAAAGAATTTTAATGCCAAGGAGTTTAGTGGGTATTTTATGGCGTGCCTTTATGCTCATGGTTAAATGTATTGAGGGTTTTTGCTCCTTCTCAATGGTATTCTTGAAATTGGTATTCCGTGTTGTACTTTTTAGTGAATAATCAGGCGCACTTTACTTTTAAAGTTGTAATGGTGCTTACTTTACTCAGGGAGTCATTTAAACTTTTTTTAATGGGATTTCACAAGCGTTTATTCAGATTGGGTGATTTCTCAGGATATATTAATATTGTAATTTTTTCTGTTTGTTCCAGTGCTTGTGTGTTCTCTCCTTCCCCTAGTTCACCGATTGGTAGCAAGTAAAAGAAATTTACAGATATTTTCAAAACAAGTTCCAAAGTTGTTGTTCTTGGTGATAATGTATAGTGGGCTTCAATATATTAGTACTGATTTTGGAATTTTTGTGTCCATGCTTTCTTGATTTATTTTTAATGGTATGCGTCCTTCTCCTTGCCTTCTGTTAGCCCTGCTACGCCCTAAAGGGGCGTAACACTATTATCATCCATCTAATACATTTGCGCAGTAATAATCTCACAACATTTGGTTTACAGTTCCTTAAGGTGACTCTGAAAAAATGTTCTCATAGACCAATTCTCTGTGACTTTCATGCATTTAATGACAAAATAAAAAATATACTGTATTCGTAAACATTATATTGACTTTTACGGTTGCTATAAAAATTATTAAAAATTCTGGGCCTTCATTAAAATATGTTCTACACCTCAGGTGAATAGATCCATAAGAGAACAAAGCCCTTAACAATGCATCTAATTGGCTCGCACCTATTTTACATCAAAGTTACTGAGTACGGACTTACTTAAAACTCTAAGATCACACACAAATGATATTTTAAATACTTTTGGCCTATCGGTTTGCTACAGTTATTACGAGTAGGTGTCGCGCATGTATTCGCTCGCAGCGGGATCACAAATTATTCTCACAAAACGATGACTTCCCGATGACTCTATTGAAGGCAATCGCTCCAGCAAACCCCGTCGTAAAAAGGGACGTCGCAGACATACCTGATGCAGAGGCACGTGAAAACGTGCTGACAGGAACAAGGCAGCAATGAAACCAGACGTGGCCTACGGACATAAAGACGGTTGCGGCGACTCAGGAACAGCCTCGGAGAATTTGGGCCTCCGTAGAATCAGGAACAGCAGCTCGCCAGGAACACTGCTCCGCCAGGAACACTGTGCGTAATAGCCGTCCCCGGCGACTGGCCTTCCACGCCGACGGTACATTCACACTCGTAAATTTATCACGGACTCGTAAATTAACAGTTTGTTCACATTTTACTAAAGCCAGGAGGTTTGCAATGAAAGCCAGAAACTTTATGATACCGGGCTACGATATTTTAAGCAAACGGGCCATTATTTCCTCGTTCTGAACACACCAAAAACTCGTGACGAGCTGTACACCACCCCGGAGTAGCCAGTCACTCCAATGGCAGAAGAAAGAGATCGGACACATTAGTTAAGAAAACTATTTTGCACTCAGTCAATAGCTGAACTCTGTCTTCATCAAAATACGCGATTTGTTTACACCACAGTTTTATGCCAGCTCGCATACACATGTTCGCGTACATTTAGTATGCGGGGTTTGTCCTCGTAATACTTTATGAACGGAAACTTCATGGCCGCCGGCACTGTCTACATTTTACCGGTCCGCCATCCAACTAAGCACACCCCGCGCGGCCTCCAACCGCAACAACTGCACGAACACTCAACACACGTCATTCGCTCGGCGTCTCGGCCGCGACTCTACTACCACACTGACTCGGGCGACACCAGCGCGCCCAGTCAGTTGACGTCACGCTCCCGCTAGGAGCGAAGCCTAACGACGATCCTTCACACAAAGTCTTACACTTTTACGTGCAACATACGTCATAACAATTATATTATACTTTCAAGCAAAAAAAAAACGTGACACACAAATACGTAACCATAGATACTGATAACATAGGGATATAAGACTGGCCTTTTCTAATAAAAAATTACATACTAAAACCTAGCTACCAAAGTATTAACAGTTATGGTTACCAATAGTTACTAGCGGTAACCAAAATCAAAACATTGCTGGTGACGATAATCATATCGTCACAATATGTTGCCTCGGCTAATTTCTATGTTGCCACGAAAATTAATACTTTTATCTAGAATTGAATTATCTCTGTAGTTTATAGCCACTGGAAAATTAATTCTAATAAACAATCAGAGAATTCTTAAGAAGAGCAAATTAAAAGAAACAAATAAAATTAACTTTGGTTTAATGCAATTTAGTACATTTGACAAGAACAAAAACAATAAATAAATAAAATCAACATTATATAGTACGTTTGAATAAACGTTAACTGTAAAGTCTTTTGCTATTCTAGTTCTCAAAATACAGACAACACCAGCCTGCACATTGCATACTAAAAGACTGCCAATAATTGCATTTATAAGAACTGGCGTCTGAAATAGGTGTAAGTTTGCCTGGAGAAAAGTGCAACTTAGCTGTGTAGATAGCGGGAAATTACCGCAACTCTCCCGATGTCGTAGAGTCATCCTTCACGGGTGCGGAACACAGGAACAGCTCTCCCGCTCCACCTTGGCGGCACATCCACTGGTGGTCCTCAACGAACTCATCCTCTGCGGGCCGAAACAACCGAAGTGAACGTAGAACCGGAACTCGACTAGATTCACAGCCAGTAGTCCTCACCTCGCAAATATGGCTCTCCAAGTACCAGACACTGCGTTTATCCCTGGTTCGAAGTCGGATCCCCGAAGTCCTCCTTTACCAGATCGTCCTTCCGTCTTGGTTCATCATAATATGTCGACGTACTTCTTCTTCTAACGAACAAGGCTCAGCACTTCATTAAGTGCATGTAGTAATCTTGATCTCTATCAACTTCCCTACTTGGGACTGTCTTCTTTTCCGTTCTAGTCCCTAGCTGATTCCAATTTAGAATAGAATAAGTTTTGTTCTAAAACTCTATTGTTCGAAAATCAATAAATTATGATAGGCCAGCTAGTGCGGCCTGAGTCTTTTGAGAAACAAAAGTAGTGCTAGTTACAGAGGCAAATTTACATGCAAAGAAATCACAGATATTACACATATTACAAACAACACAACTGTCAAACTAGATAATTATACGCATCTCACATTGAACATACGTAAAACATCCTATGCAAAACATTACCGTGTGGTATTTAAATAAAATTTAAAGACCTAGAATAATCATTATAAAGTTATAAATATTGAAGTGTTACAGTATGTACTGTAGACTCTATGTGCGGTTATCTTATTTTTCTTTACAGGTTCCGTCAAGATGAAGTAAACCTAGGATCTTAGATCACAGTAAATCGACGGGACAATTTGCAACCTACTGTACGCAGTAGAGGATTTTCTGACCACTTTAGTAGAGAAGACAATAGTTAGAGAACTTCTCCGAGTTTATCATATTAGTAAGAGACGGAACACTGCGTTTAGCGTTTCCATCGTGTCTGCTTAAGGCACATTGTAAATATTTACCACATGCAGGCAAACGTAACCTGTCACAGTCATTCTGGCTAACCGTGCACAAACATGGGCATCTTTAAACCGCGCCGAAGTTTTTTTTACAATTTACTGTGTTATTTATCAATTAAGTTGTTAATTAGGAAATTGGACATCACGGTAAACATTTAAAATAAAAATGTATCCTATAATTGTTACAAAGGTACCCTGAAGTGGCACAATGTACCCCAGATGACTGCATTGTAAATAGCCTACGGCTAAGGCCGTGTCACAATTGAAGTAAGGTCATCACAAACCTTTATTTAAGGTCAACCTAATCTGCTTGTGCGCAGGCATTTTTTTTTATTTGTTATTGGCCACATTGATCCAGTTTTAAACAACATCCTATACACACAAATAGCATACTCGCACATGATACAGTACAAAACTCCTTGCTACATTTGCAAAAACATGTTTATTTCATGGAAATTTTCGTAACGTTTTATAGGCTTATTACTTTCCTAAAAATTCTTGTGTCAAGTGTTTTGTTCTGTTCGATACGCAAACACACTTTTTAAGTATATATTTACCTTTAGCTTTTTGATATGTTTGAAGTTCTTACTTTTATTCTCCGGTGAATTGAAGACATACTATGTAATTTACTTTTTCTTATGTCAGCCACTTTAATTCTCATTGATGTTTCATGTTGTTACAGCACATAAATCTGAAGGACATTCAGTACCATGGAGCATACAACTGGAGTTGCTTATTGCTGGTAGAAAGCTTGTAACACCAAGGAGCCATTATTTGTTATTATCATTTAATCCAGAATTAGCTAGGTATGCTATTTCATGTATAGCAATTCTTAGGTTCTCATCGCTGAATCAATTTTTTTCAACCAATATGTGCATACATTTATTTGCAGTAAGCATCTTGTCTGGCCTTTCCACACCATGTATAGTGTCTTTTGTCTTCGAACAACAGAGTAATGACTAATGTTGTCTGGCGTGCCTTTGGCCAACAGTAGGTAAAGTAAGCTACACAAATATTGTCGTGCTATAATGAATGTTCGAATGTCTACAAGGGCATGCTATTGAAGGCTGTGTTGATAAACACATTTGTCGTATTCCATTAACATCCTACTTCCAAATATGCTAAGTTGAATGAAAGCAGCACTTAATTTCCTTGTTTAAAGTAACATTTCAGTCAATTATGGAGGACTGAACATGGAATTATTTGTGTGTTCAAATAACATTTATTGCTTGTACTGAAATGTAAACGAGGCTCTAGGAAGTGTGAAGTTGTTATAAACTGATATTTTAGTAACACCTTAAGCAGAAGAATGAATGATACTTAAGTGTTTACACTTTTTGTCTGTTTTAAATTTGTTTCCCAAATCAAAATTTGATCTCATCTCTCAAGTGCTCAACTATAATTGTATAGCCACTTGTTTTATCTTGTATGTAAATTTCGGGCATCTTTTTTTTTTTAACTTTAACTCTAAATTATACACTCCAGTCACATTGATGACTGAACTAGGCCAATAGCACAAATAGTACTCATGGGAAGAGAAAATTTTGATCAGTGTCTACACCACAGTTATACAGAAAATAACTTGAGTATTTACAGTGATTTAGCAAACCCGTTCTTACGATGAAAATGTTCTACTTATATTAGCACAGCAGCTTGGAAATCAAAACTGTAGCCGGACTGATAATCATATATGAGAGTGGGAAAATGTACCACCTGACCAAGATCGCATTACTCCAGTGAATGAAAATGAGAAATTTAAAACCAATATATTGTAAAGTTTATCAGTAATTATGGTATTCCATGATTAAAGATAACTCCCTAAATACTAATTATAAATTGTCCATTAACCCAGCGGGTAGTGCTTTACTTAAGCCAATATGTATTACCATATAACTCAGAACTAAAAATTTGTAAAATATTTACACCCCACAAAAAGGGATCAGTATTATTCTGGGTCAAGGTGGACTAATATTTTTCTGTAAAATTCATTATGTTTTCCTTAATACTTGCTCCTTTTTCTTAACAGTTGTTATGATAGGGCAATATTTAGCAAGTTCAAATAATTAGCTTCTTGAGCTGTTTACTTTGTAGGTTGCTCTCTTTTGTTGTGATAAGTGAAATTTTTGTAACACTTATGCTTTACTACTTTATTCATGCATAAGTCAAGTAAAATTGAGAAATTGTTACAAAAATAAATATGTCAGGAAGCTGCCAATTTATACACTTATATGCAGGGGAAAAAAAATCAAAACAAATAATTACAGTATTGACAAATGTTTCCTAACATTCTTAATTCAACATTACGACATGCAATAACCCTCCGTCGTTGACAAGTTGAACAGACGTACGTCAGTCACTGTGCAAGTTAGAATAAGTAAATGCTGTTAAGGAGCAGTGCCAGGAGTTTGGACTGTCTTAATGACTGCAGTATTAGATAAAGTGTCCTCGTTGACAGCAAAGTGCTTCCAGCAGACGATGTTCTGGACATCAATGTTGCCGCAAATATGTAACTGATGGCTTTGATGTGTCGTGTGCACAGTTATTGGAACACACATCCAGAATAATGCTACTTGTTTATATTAACCCAGTAAGTGCAAAAAGTAACATGCACGATATTAACACACAGATTTCTTGGTACAGAACTTATTATCTGCTGATGCCAACCACCAAGTAACCAATAAGTATTACAAAAAAATGTATATTCGGGGACCATATTACCTACAATGGTAGATACATGACCACACACTGTTGCCACCATAAGTCGTATTGGCCCCGAATAATTTTTCATAACATTGGTGGTCTGCAGCTTGACATTGACATCAGAAAGTCTATACGTTCTGAAAGCAAATCGGTGTGTACCAAGAAATATATCAATATGTGTGTTAATATCCTACGTGTTATATTGTACACTGCCTGAACAGCAAAAAAAGAACCCAGCATTCATATCATATCGTACCAGGAGTTACAACATGTTGTTTACATAATGCACCATGTCAATTTTGTCCTAGAATAACAAATTGTTGCGAACATAATTTGAAATGAATGATGCAAATTTGTGCAGCCATTTCTATATGTTTTAACATTAGTATAGATGTAAATTTGTAAGGAAAGAGTACCATAGTGCGAATATTCACGAATCTTTTCAAATTCCACTGTATGCACTGTTATTTAATTGCCCACGGGCAGTATTTTCCACTACAACGGTCCTTTAATATGCGGACCAGAAGTAAGTAATAAGGTGCAGTGTAACGTTCATAAGTGCTTTTGGCTCGTCACATGGCTAGAAAGAAGTAGTTTGGTATATTTTTTTATTATTATACCGATAATCACATCACAAATGTCATGTCCAACATCAGCACCTACTTCTCGAGTAGGAATGCCACAGGGATCGATACTGAGACCAATTCTTTATATTTATTAGCGATTTTCCAGAACACGTAAACAGATTCTACGTATGACACAATTATGTTGCTCACTAGCTCAAATAACGCTGTTCTTGGGGGGAAAAAAACAGTGATGGGGATGTCCAGCTGGTTTCAGTGCAATAAATTAATATTTAATGTAGACAATTCTGGTCTCATGTGGTTCATGCGAAGAAATAAACACACAATGCAGGATAAACGATACTCCTCAATAGATAAAGACGATTTGCAAAATGTAAACAGTACTAAATTTCTAGGGCTCATTGTAGACAGTAATTTAACACGGAATGATCATGTCGATAGTGTTAGTAAAAAAATTGAGTTTAATGTGGTTTGCAGTACAAATCTTAAAAAAAAGTTCTGTACTCGTAATACTATACTAACATTACCACTTTTCAAATATTCAGTCTATAATAAATTATGGAATCATATTTTGGGGCAATTTGTCAAACTGAGAAATAGTTTTTAGATTACAGAAATAAATAGTGAGAATAATGAGCACAAAGGAGAAAAATGTCACTCTAGGCCGCTATTCATAAATAACAAAATCTTCACTCTCCCGTGCATGTATATGTACCGTAGTGTACTATTTTACATGGAAAACATTGAAAAAGTTAAAAATAGTGATATAGACAATTACTTCATTTTAACATATTCTCCTATAGAACTAGTAAATTTGCATAAAATCCATATTACGCTGGGGCAAAACTGATAAATAACATTCACAGTTAATCGAAGTCAATAACAACTTACAGCAATTAAAAAGGGCTGTCAAATCATACTTTTTGAATAGGGCCTTCTTTTCCGTAGATGAATACTTTAATAAATATAAATTGACATAATGCAGAACAGTACCGATATTAACAGGATACTTAGTGTAATAACTCGTATTTTACTCTAATGTATACTTTACATATTTGTACTATAAAATTTATTTGTACATGAATTGTGATAACGTGTAGGCATACTTCAATATAATGACAACTCGAAGTATTTGTAGATCTATTAGAATTAAGATGTACATGAAGTAAGCTATTTCTATTGTATTTCTTATTTTAATGTAATGTCACCAAGTGTAAATATCCTTATTGTATAACAACTACACCAATTATGACAAATCCTTTCCAATGTGCATTGGATTTATATGGGATACAAATACACAAAATAAACAAATTATAATTACTTTGCACCAATGCAACAACTGCTTAACATCGTCAATATGCGTGCCATTTCTGTCGCAAGGTGAGTTATTCAGCTATTTTATAAAAGGTGTTGGTGATAGTTAGATAATAGTCTTTTGTGTTTTATGTGAGGTTTAAAACTGTTGGGATTTTGTACTGGCCATCAATTAAACCCAAAAAATTTAAATTGTGCAAATCTGTGCCACTCTGCTTTATGGATCGCAAGTGATATCGAGTGTGGAGGGAATACTGTTTTACTTGTTTCACACATTTTTCTACCTACTTTGTATGTAACTGGTACACCTGTATGACGAGGTTAATTGCTGTTCCCTATGAGCCGACTTATCGCTTGTACTCAGGGAATTACAGTGGTGCAGATTTTGTGTGAATTTACAATTCTTGAGGCATTTGGGGGTATATTTGACATTCTTTGTACCTTTCTGCATTCTTGTTGCAGAGGTCTTTTCACAACTTTTACCCCACAATTTTCCCGATCTTCATAGCCATCCCAATGAACACAATTATAAGCATGTGCTGCAAATAATACAACAATGTGTATATATAGTTATGATGCACCACTATTATTGATAGTGATACATAGTGGTATGTGTGCATATATATAATTATATATACTCGGGGCTTTGTATATAAAACCCCAAGTATTTTTAATTAATTTGATGATTGAGAAATTCAGCAGGTTTTCTGAACAAAAAATGGCAAAATTGTACTTTATGAGGCATGTAGGTGAAATGAGTTACATGTATAGAAGACTTGAAATGGTAGCACACGAAGTGAAAGTCTCATGCCTTCGACTAGTCTCATGGATTAACAAGCTGGCATGATGTTAGAACTCGGTGTTTGTTACAGTGCTATTGTACAATATGGATAGTTTCCAGGATTAATTATTGTAGGGTTGATGCATGTATACTAACATTATTGGTTAATCGTCCAGTAGGCCTATTCATCCACTTTTCGTTGACAACGTAAATACAGTTATTTCATAAAATAGCATTTTAATGTTCAAGCCATCATCATAATCAACTCGTAATTGGAAAGACAATAAAACTAAATTAGATTTCAGATAGAAACAAGTAATGGTAGTACTGTACATATATACATAACAATATCTATGTGTTAATGTGTTAAACATTTTAATACAAAATAACATTTGTATTACCAAATTAATGAATACCAACAGCAATAAAATTACTACTATTATCAGATATTTACAATATGTTCATAACATAGCATACATAAAATCATTTAAAATTGATATATTATAATAAAAATAATCATCAAAACTGTAGAAAACCTTATTAACAAGATTACTTTTAATGTGTTTTTAAAGATTGATAATTTACTAGTTTTAAGGATTGATTGCAGATGTGGTGGTAGTTTGTTGATTAATTTGCTGGCTGCAACAATTGGACTGACCTTATATTTATTAGTTCTATAAGATTGGGTGTATATCTGACTTATGTCTAGTATCATAGGAGTGAATATTCTGATTTGTTATATAGGTTACATCAGTTAAGCCAAATACAATATTAATTTTATGATATATATATATATATGAAATAGGAAAAGTGAGTATTCTTAGATTTTATTTTAATGGGGTTAGCAAGAATAGAGAGCTGTAGATTTACAATAATAGGTACTATTTTTTCCTGCCTTTTAACCACGTTTTCCAGTTTACTAAGACACCCTAGATTATTATACCATAGGTTAGTAGAAAATTTACTGTTGCAAAATAAAGAGTTTGTACAGTCTTTATAAGGAAAGTCTTATGATTGAATAAAAAGCAAACCAGAAAGAACTTAATTCTATACATAGTGCTGTGGTGTATGATTTCCAGTTAAAGCTATTGTCAGTAACTAAGCCTAGAAGTTTTGCATTACTTGTTGAGGCCAGATTTTGTTATTATTAACTTGAATGGCCGATCCAGAAAACTGATCTTTAGCGTATCTTTAGCAGGTGTCGTTGGTAAACGTAGTTACTATACCATAATTTGAATAAAATGCGAAATCATTTAGTGAAATTAAAAATAAAATTTGACCTAGTATAGATTCTTGAGGCACACCTACTACTAATTTTTGTACATAATTTGTACGTTGTAGAAGGCTGACCTGTTGCGATATGTTTTTACAGTGCTATACTTCTGACACCATATTCACTCAGTTTATGTAGGTAGATTTGATGGACGACGGAATCGAATGTTTTTGATAGATCGACAAAAAATCTTGCAAAATATTTTTATTCTATATTTTTTAAAGCATTATTTAAAAAGATATATAGCTTGTTCAGTCTATAATTCATTCGCTTTTTTGTGGAGGGGTATATCTTTAGAGGATGTTAACCTATCTGGGAAAATACCTAGCGAATAACATTTGATAAATATATCAGTTATTGGACTTTTTATACTATGGGCACGGCGTTTTTTATAATTTTTTTTGGGTATCTCATCTAAAGCAAATGAATTTTTCTTTTTTTAAATTTTAATGATATCAATTATAGAGCGTCTCACTCTTAGATTGCAGTGTGCGGTGTAATGGACATTCACTCTCTTTTTCCAATACATGGTTTCTATCGTTAACTCTGGCCTTGTTCCTGCGTGCACTGTTGCCTGATGTGTTATCTTTATCCAGCCTTTAAAAATACAATTTTCGTTGCGTGCTCGCCATGCAATCACAATGACAGGGTTTCTCACAGGCTTCAGTTTCAAATGAGCCGCTTAGCTTTGTGTCGCAGGATTGGATTTCTTTAAGAGTTGGCAGGGAGGTAAACAGATAAAAATTATCTTAATAAGGCCATTTCCTTCACCGCCCATTTGATCCTCAGCTTGAGAGTTACGTCACAAAGCTGAAGCAATCTGGCAACAGCGAGCGCCATAAACCCTGTACTGTACTCTAAGCGTGCGACGGACTATAGCAATTTTTTATTTATATGTGTAAATTCATGAAACCCTAAGTTATCAGGGCGGAATAATTTACTGTATTGATTAAATTTTGAGTTACTTTTTGATTGGAGTTTTAATCCAATTGTAGCAAAGTAATCATTAAAGTGTTGTACAACTTTCTGTTTATTTTGTAATTATAATTATATTTATTTGTGTAGATATATCTTGGAATCGTGCATGTTCTTTTACTTTATTATTGATAATGTTCCACATAGCTATTGATTTGTTATTAGGCACTTCAAGTCTATTGTCATAATTTAACTTTTTGCAACTACTATGAGATTATTATACATTTTTGTAATTCTTATATTTAATTTTGTCGTTTAATTCATGACTCCCATCAGCTACCCGCTATTTTAAATTCATGAATTAATTATTTAAACCCTTAGTAATCCAAATTGCTACAACATTCATTGAGATTTTTTCAACCTGTTTTTAAAAATATACTATAAAGATTTTGCATAAAAATATTGCCAAAACTTATTCCATGCAAGGTTTGGATAAGTTTCGTTATGAATTTCCCACCAATTTTTATTGGCTAACAAATTGTTTAGAGGTTCCATGCCTTCAATATTAAATATGATTTTTTTTGCATGAAGAAATATCTTGGTATCTTTGCAATTTTCGAAGGAGCTATATAGTCCTTGCCAATACAAATGCTTTGTGCTAAATGGTCAGATAAGGTCGTTTCTGTATTGTAGGCTATCTAGTATGTCTGTTTTATGTTTGTGGCAATATTGTCAATGCCTTTATTTCCAATAAAACATAGCAATATTGATTTCAAAATGTGGCTAAAGGAAAAATAATGGCTGAAAGAAAAAAGTAACAAGGGCCATAAATGTGCTCACTTTACCATGAACATTGAGTGCTCCCCAATGCGGGGCGTTGTCATTTTGGTGTATTTATAGACTATGTTAAGCTTAGTTCGTATGAGGCGGAGGAATATCCTGGAAGTAGAACTTTAGCAGGGCTTCAGAGAAGTTGGAAGTTACCGTGAAATGGCTCTACCACAGGTAACCTCTGAGTTGCTGTTCTAACCGTCGCCATTTTTTTGCTCATGGCTACTTAACCATGCATCAATTTAGGCCGTGTAATTACTGTCAGGCGCACAGTGCTCGCCTGTTGAGTACACAAGTGCAAGAGAAACTTTACAAAGAGTTCTTCCCAGTGTTCTCCGGCCAGATTCTGAAGCAAACTATTGCATGCACAGATTTAGTACTCCCCTGACGAACATTACACAGCGCCTAAAGGAATTCATTAAGTACAACCACGCAATGCAGAACGACCCAATAGGACACAGTTCGCAATCCATGCGTATGGAAGTAACCTAGTTAAAAATAATATTAGAAAATTCGAAAAGATAATTGTATAGTTTACATTGTTTTAACCGTTCATCTGACATCAACGTGCACAGTCTTCATAATTATATAAATTAACTACTTCCATGGCAATACAAAAAAAAAAAAAAAAAAATTAAACTCAGGTAATGGGAAATGTATAGTTTTATTAAACACATGTATTTCTCAATTTTTTTTTAAATTTTGCAACAACTGTATTGATATATGCCTCGTTTTTAAGTTGCCGTCCTATAAACACTGAACTTGATTTTGGAAATACTTTAACCACGATGAATGATAACACTACAGAGACTCCTATATCTTCCTTAGTTAACTCGCATGTCCAATCGATTTCTTAGCAAAGATGAACAATTCTGAGATCCAGGCGAGAGCAGCTGATAAACAACCTTACTCCCCGCGTGGAAAACTTCTGGTAAACGTTTACTTGGCATCCCTGATAGTTGCCAGCCCCGGGGCAGTATAGATTTTAAGCGACCTGTGCCCTACGATCGTTCATTTTTTTTCCTGAGCATTTATAAAGGATTGTAAAATTATGGGGTTTGATTCTCTCTTGAATCATTTTGTGATTCTTTATTCGCTTCCTCCAAGCGGGGAGAAAAAAACCCACCCCCGAAATTTTTGCTGAAACAGTAGGTATGCTCCCATATCATTAGGACACAAATGATACTTCCTCCAGATACTAAATCCGCTCTGGAAAACACTGTAATATGCCAAGGCTTTTCTGTAAATGCAGGACCATCAAAACGTTTCTTTTTAAGTTCAGTTTAGTGTCTATACACAAAGTATATAACATTAGCGGACTCGAATTTCGAAGAAATATATCCCCCCCCTTTTTTCCCAAGCGTGTAATTACGCATTTTGGAAACATTTCGTACGATCAAACTATCCAACTGGCGCGCAGACACGGTAAACACAAAGCGCACTGCCCGAGGGCAGAAACATCAGGGACTGGCTTACCTGGGCCGGGGAATAAAAAATGGGAAAGAATGACGAGTTGCAGGCAGAGAAAGAGGTAGGTGTAAGGTCTGATGCCGAGAAGCTTCGGAAATAATTTTGCTATGCCCGTGGGCGCTACGGCGTGTGAAACGGTACCGTGAATATGCCTGAGGATTAGGATTTACTTGCCGATTTCACGCGATAAAAAGGAGCGACCTTCTTTCCTTGGCTACGTTCCTCGCATATGCCTGAAATTTTATGGCGGGATCTTGATCTAGTGTACATGAATGTAAACATTTCCTATAGTCATCACACTTGATGTGTGTAGTTATTTGCTAAATATGCCATGTACTGCAAGCTTTATATATTTATGTTAACATAAAAGTGTATTTTTTTCGTTAAATTGAAGATTTACCTATACTTTGCTTACAAGAAGTAGCATTGTAAATACGAAATTTATATAGAATGATGCATGTATGTACCTCTTAGTTTTTAGTCATGTTAGTGTGTGCGAGAATTTTTTTTTTTAATTTTTATAAATTGGGGTAGGTAAAATAGTCGTAATGTATTACACTATGCAAAACAGAAAAATTAAAAATATTTTGACCTGTAGTGGGATTTGAACATGGATAGAAAAATTAACAATGAATAACTCGAACAACTCATCTATCACACCTTTACACGAATTAGTTTGTAAATATGGATTTTCGATGGAAGTGACGAACGCACCTGCCTTAGTTTCAGGTCGGGGTAGAGCGCGTGATATATTAGCGGTTTGCAAAACAAGGTTACAAAATATTGTTTTATGTTCGTCATGTGCGTGTTTCCCTATGTATACAGAAGGATTTCTCCTGTAGCGGATTTGAACAAGAATCATCGAATTGGCACTCCATAAGAGGTTCGCCAGTAATGTTCTACTATTTTACGTAAATAAGTATCGTGAAGATGAGATTTTATACGCTTCCGAAGAGCTTCCGTATTTTATATTTACGGAACTCAGATCCGTTATTCGTCATTACGGAGTGCCTTTCCGTAAATTCACTCTACATCTCCGTAAAGTTTCCGTAAATCTACAGAAATTTCTAACAGTGTACCAGTAGCTCATACTGTGAGTTGGAAACATCTAGATGACTACGTACGTACAACCGATGTCAATTATCTTCTTCCAGTTGTCAATCTTGGCATGAAAATTTAAGAGATATTCTTTCTATTTGTTTCGTTTATATCCGTATATGTTGTAATAAAACCTCTCTAAACTAACAACACCATTTAAATAAATAAACGAAACTTAAAAGTTTATATAATTCTACCGGGTGTTGTTCATTTTAGTTAACACTCACGACGATAGATGGCAGTAACGCATATAAATGCAACGACAACGTCGCGCTATTGTAAAATCTAGTAATGGGACAATCGCATAATTTTGTAATTCGAATGAATTGGTTACGATTATTTTTTAATCGAATAAATAATCGATTGTCTTGTTCTAATCTACACATAAAATGTGACCGCAAATACTTTACATTTCTATAAATTCGTTTAAAACTATTCTCACTAAAAAAAACCTTTCTGTCTATTTTTTTTAAATAATTTCCGCTATTTTGAAAATGTGTTATTAGAACATTATATTTTATTTTATAAAATAAATCTGAAACGTGTCGGTATCTGCAATGTTTTGTTTTGTTTCAGCAAAAACAGCTGAGAAGCTAGAAATATCGAATTGTTTTAAAATAAGTGATGAATCTATTTCGATCAAATACTCGAATAATCGATTATTTTACAAGCGGTAATCCCATCACTAGTAAAATCGACGGGCGACAGGTAATGCGCGACGGTCGCAGAGCGTCGTGCCGTCGACAAACTGCCGCGCCATTTGTAAAACAGGCCCTTATTGTATATCCGCCGTAAACATGAATGGATGACTAGAGCTATAGGAGTATTGTTGCGTGCCGCGGACAGCGGTGTAGGTATTGTTGCGAGGCAACGAAGAGATCGGTGAACGGCAGCGGGCAGTGTGCACAAGAGACGATGCAGTGCGCGGAAGAGGCGATGAGCACCAGCAGCGGGCAGAGCGTGGCGTCGAGCCGGTTCGGACATTCCTTCAGGGTGGACAGATATGCGCACGCCTTCCAGCACCTCATAGTGGCGCCCTACTACCGCGACGATCCTCCGCTCGTTTACGTGGTCAGTCTTCACAACACTTACTCTACCCACACCCCTCGCCATCCAGGCTCCCGCCTGCCTCGGGCTGGGGGCACCTGTTTTCTGCGGAAAGATTTCAGTCTGCCCGCGAATTACGGACGATCAGTATCGGAGAAACTTAATTCTGATTGGCTCACTCATGACACGGGCTGTCTTCACACAAATACATGCGGCCAATAGTCACATGAACATCGCAAGAGTACATACAGGATACTGAAATCTATCCTCCACGTAAATCTTTTCGCGAAAAATAGGTGGCTCTAACTATAGAACACGCATCACATCATTTCCAGAATAAAAGTCAACGAAAGTAAAAAACATCACCTTATAGATTGACCTATTTGCTTGTCAACATAATAGAAACAAAATATTTCGTTTTATTAAGTTGTTTATTGCTGCATAGCCAAACAGTGGAACCTACAGTAACGTACACGTCTGCTGGCAATTAAGTCTCTACTCGTACTGCTCTGTAGCACGCCAGCTTGGTCTTGGCATCTTCCTTGCACAGATAACCCGCTGCTTCATGAGCACTAATGGTATTTGGCCTTCACTTTCCTTATTACCAGGAGTGGACGCTTCCCACCTCAGTTCCTTAGCACGAACATTCCTGCCCCCTTGAAACGTCAGCAGTCAACTTATATGATCCACTCTTCTGGGAGTGGATAAAGTTGGGGAATAGCTCTCTTGAGTCCCCCCCCCCCCGGGTGCTGTCTGAAGAGTAACTGCCCATACAAGTCCATCCTTCCCTGGGTGCAGTTGTTTCACTCGGGCAAGTTTCCAACATAGTGGTGGCACATTATCTTCCTTCAGCAGGACTAGGGAATCCAGTTTCGCATTTGGACCTTGAACTCTCCATTTGGCTCGCTGCTGCAAAGAAGGTTTAGTGAGCTCAATGGACTTGCCTTTGGCACCTCCTGATTATCCACAAGAGCTCTTAATTCTAGCGGGAATGCTTCAGTTTGTGTCAACTTGATCACCATTGTTGTTGACCTACTTAACTCAGCCACAGTAAGTCCCAACCCTCGTGGAAGTTTCGTGTGTATCCTTATTGATACGACGAACTGAACAAAGCCATTCCTTTAATCATCTTCCTGAATAATGATAATATAGTAAATATTGTGAACTGAGGACATATAGTCTATAACACCAAAACTTACTTATCTGTACACAGTTGTTCTCGGCTGAGTTCAGTTATTACTATGGTAGGCAATTCCTACTCCTGCATACGTAGCCATTTTGGCCACTTCCCCCGTAAATACGTTGCAATAAGCCTTTCTGGTGTCATGCCCACGGACCGCAAATCTGCTGGGTTGTCACCTGATTTCACATGGTGCCAAGCATCCCTCAGGGGCTGCTCTGAATTTTTTTATGCTCCGTTTGCTACAAATGTTTTTCAATTACCTAATGGTGCAGCCAACTAGGCCAATACAATTGTTCACTCTGTCCAGTAGTAAGTGCAAATGAATTCTAAACCAAGTGCTACCTGCACCCTTGCTGTACACTTTGTGGCCTTGAGTGTCCCACAAGGTTCTAATCTTGGAAAAGAGACTCATTTCAATGAAGCTACTCTAAATTTTGCACAAATAAATTTGTTCGCTATTACACATTCCTTATTAGTGAACCTTAGATAAATGTATGCTCTGTAAGCTGCTTCTGGTGCATCACAAAACACATATAGTTGCATGTTGCAACACAGTTCACCACCTGTGATTCTCCTCTCTATGCGCAATTAATTAATTTGAGAAAGAGAATTTTTGAAACTGTCCAATTTTTTCTTTAGCATCACAGGTATGTCTTCAACCAATTATAATTTTCACTGCCACAGCTCCTGCATAATAAGCTTTGGTGTTACACTAATAGGTCCAATGAAGCCTAATGACTCAAATGTGAGCTATTTATGACATAACTGAGCATTTTTTGTTTACTGTTTGGGTGACTAACTTAATATTGAAGAACAGCCTTGCTTGGTCTCCACAAGAGACCCAGAGTTTTTACTGCGTCTGTCTCTTCAATGGACCTAACCACTTGAAGTGATTTTTTTCTCTGTTGATAGGTGGGCCAATATTTCACATTCTTTGGAACATAATTTATTTAGGTTAAAGACAGCTTGCATTAACATACTAGTCAGGTCTTGTTGCACTCTAGTTGCTTCCTCAATTGTGTCTGCACCTGTCATTAAATCTTCTACATAGAAGTCCTGGTTCATTATTTCTGAAGCCACTGGAAAGCTATATCTGTCTTCTTCTGTTAGTTTCTGTAAGGTTTCAGTTGCAAGAAAGGGTGCAAATGCTGCCCCATAAATTCTCTGAAGAACTCTCTGCTCCCCCAACACTAGTATTTGCCTGTACAATTTTTCAATATCTGCTGTTAGAGCATATCTGTGCCCTCTAAATCTAATTACTATTTTGAGTAAATGATCTTGTACAACTGGCCCAATGAAAAGCAAGTCATTGAGAGAATTTCCAGTGCCTGTATTGGCAGACACATCAAACACTACTCGCAATCTAGTTGAGGATGAATGTGATATATTGGTCTCTTAATCCTGGTTGTTTGGATAATCTTGTCTCTAATTGGTAGAATCTTTTCTGTGCAGATATGTTGTAAGAATTCCGTTTCACATTGCTACTCTTCTGTTGAGCTTTGTTTGTTTATGCAGGTTTCCTCCACCTTCCAGAAATTTTCTAAAATATTGTCAAAGTTGGTCATTTAAACTGAGGTGGCAGACTGACTCTACTTGGGCTACTAAGTTTTGTCGGATTCATTCTGCCACCACCAAACATAATTTCGTCTCTTGCAAGATGACGAGGGCTTCCTGAAGTACAATCTTTCCTCTCTCCATCACCTCCCAGAGTAACTGTCCTCCAATAAGCATGTTTATTCAGCCAAGACAAACAAAGCCTGGATCTCCTAGTTCCAGTGACTCCTGAATCTTCCATTTCCATTTATTTAATTTCACTGTAGGTAAATTCTGTGTTATTTGGGATGGTAAAATACAATTTGTGTGTGCTTGATATTCACTCCTACATGAACTGATGTTAACAGGAACTGTATACCATGCCTACATGTGTTGCTCATTAAGACCTATCACTGGGATCCTGACTGCATGTTTATGCAAACCTAATGTCTTGCACAAGGATTCAGTCAAGTCATGAAGTTGGACTGAGATGCGGAGTCTAGTAGAGCTCTGAATGTAACCTTTCGGTCTCTTCGGTCTTCGACATCTACACAAACTGTTGACAATAGTACTTGTATTGCTGTATTTACCTTGGAGGCACAGGATAAAGTTTCTTGATTTTAATTTTTGTTGGGTCTGTGTTGAGTCATGTCTCGTTCATAATGAAGCAGTGCATTGGGTTGCTGACATTTTTTTGCAATTATATGATTGATTGGCAATACTTTACGAGATGATCTGAACTGAAGCAGTTGAAACACATCCTATATCCCTTAACTGAAATTACTTGTTCCCTTGGTGTCAATCTCAAAAACTGCTTACAAAGAAAGGTTTTGTGCTGCCCCTTACACATTTGATATTCATCTTGGTGTGCCATAATGTATGTGTTTGGAGCAATATGTTGCTTAGCCTTGCTCTTCCTTATGAAATTTCCTTGACTGTATTGAATTTTCCTTTCTGATTGAGTTTATTTACTGTATATTGCATCAAGCATCTGGCATCTGTGGTGCAGAAAGTCTGTCAATTCCTTTATGGTCGGCAAATAACATTGCGATTCGGTTTCGCAGGCTCGCAAAGTTGTATGGTCTAGTTTGGTTACCACCATATGAATTAGTAGTGTGTCCCATGAGTCAGTTGGTTGTCCTAAAGCTACAAGTGCTCTTATATGCATTAGACACCCATCCAAAAGTTGACGAAGGGCAGTTGCTGACTCTTTATCTAACTTGGGCAATTCGAATAGTGACCTTACATATGTCTGTACTATTGATTTGATATTGTGGTAACAAGCCATTAGCAAATTCCAAGCGACTTGATAATTAGATTAAGTCAGCTGTAATGACTATATTCTCTGTGCTGCTTCATCTTTCAGAGCTGATCGTAAGTAGTGCAGAAATTGAATATCTGATAACGATTCATTATTGTGAACAACTGACTGAAAAATACCATAGAAAGTTAGACCATCCTCATAACTGCCTGTGAATGTAGGTAATTCGAGTGTCGGAAGCTTCACCGAACCCAATCTAGGTGCTACTGAAAGTGAAGCCTCTTTAGTGCATGCTGCAGTCTAGTTCAAATATGCTTGAGCCTTGGATATTGTGGAAAAGCATGGGGCTTCAAACTTATCTTGTTCTGAACCTTTTAACTTGCTCTCATATACAAGCTGTATTTCAGTTTGTAGCTCTTCGAAGGCTTATAGTAGGTTTATAATTTTTTTCAGGCGAATAGACAATTATGACATATCCTTAACCGTATCAATAGATTCTACATACTTTGCAAATATTGTCAAGCACCCCTTGAGTTGTGCTCGCTTGGTTATAAGTGCCCTTTTTACATATCCTGCCATTTATATTCATGAACAAAAATCACAACACAAGATGCGAGAGAAATGAGGAAAAAGGGGTAAAGGAAAACACTCTCACCCTGACTTGAGTGTCACTGTAGTCGTGCAGCCAGCAATGACTGAATTGATTCCACATGTTAACTGCACCTGGTGCAGCTGCAGTCTCAGTTGATAGTTTAAACTAAGGATGCCCGAACAGATAGCACCCACATGCAGGCTCGGCACTGCATATCGCGTGGACGCAGTTGCTAGCCTTTGTCAGACTCCGTAAACGATCTAAATTTCCTTCGCCGCAGACCGCCCGACACCACTGCCAACTATTGTTCTGTTAAGCCTGATGGGCTTACCAAACAGCTTTGGGGTGCATAACTCAAGAATGGTAGGCGACACAATATCATTTCACTACATCATTTAGTTTAATACAATTACTCACATCATTCACAATATGTTAAATACATATCTTTACAACAAGTTACTTTACGTTAAAACCGGGGGAGTTCAATATAATTATTATTAAATTACCGATTTACTTTAAGTTTATCCACGCCATTATTTAAAGTCTATGATCCCTACATGATCTGTTGGACTGATATCACCTTGTCTGTTGCCGAAGGCTGCTTCACACCTTGGCTACGGCGGTTCGTGGTACCCTGCGTCGTTCCATCTCGACGGGCTGGTGGCTGGTGCAGGAGGACCAAGCTTCGTGGCCTGTGGGCGTTTAAGTATTCCCGCACATTTATAAACCATGATGGTGTTTTCCAAGCCTCTCACTGTTTGTGGCCTCGCCTTGAATACTGTCGCCTCTGCGTGGGGTGTGTCTCTGGCAAGCCTTAATATATTGCTAGCCTACACCATAACACTATGGTTGTCAATGTTGGTGACGCCATAGGCATGTCCATTGCCGCGCGCCGCCCGAACAAGTCTGGCAACCACGATTGTCACTACATGTGGCCCGCACACACGCGACCGTCGGGTTCGACCGCGGCTGCCAACTGCTTAGCGCTGATAACATGCGCTCCTGTTCGTTACTCAGCGTAAATATGGTTATCCGCGAGTGACACAGCTGACGCGCGATCATCTGCGAATGCAGCCACTAAACTGCCACTTCCAATTTTCACCCTCAAAATCACACCGGGGTCACCAAAATGTCTGTCGACATAATAAAAACAAAATATCCAGTTTTATTAAGTTGTTTAATGTTGCATGGCCGAACACTGGAACCTTCAGTAACACACACGTCTGCTCGGGATCCAGTCTCTACTCGTACTGATCTGTAGCACGCCAGCTCTATCTTGGCGTCTTCCTTGCATAGATAACCTGCGACTGCATGAGCACTAATGGTATCTGGCCTTCACTTTCCTTATTACCAGGGGTGGACACATCTCACCACTGTTCCTTAACATGAACGCCATTGTCATGAAAATCTTTGCATAGCAGCAAGGGCGGACAGGCAAGGATTAGGAGGTTGAAAATACTACCGATGCCCTTACAACCAGAGGCCCGTTAAACCAGCATTCACTAAATGGCATAAATTACAAGAAATGCTGTGTCTGCATGAGTAAAATTAACAACCATGCGATAAAGAGATTCAAAGAAGGAAGTAGGCCTAAAAGATATGTGTAAAAAATTATTAAATTTGGTTAATTGGTAAACTTTTACTTGATTTGTTACTACAGAAGTCCTGGATAAACTTAAAAAGGCATTACTAAGGTTAAATGTCTATTATTGCACACCTTCTAGCAGCACCTTAGCCCCTTCCTACAAAAAACTTATGATGTCGTGATTTACCTCTAGCCGAAGCGAACCAAGTTCAATTTCCGGCTGCTTCACTCCTGATTTTGGGAATTGGGAATCGTGCCGGACGGTCGGTGGGTTTCCTCGGTGATCTCCCGTTTCCGCCGCCCTTTCATTTCGGTGCTGCTCCACACTCACCTCACTTCACTCTCATCGGCTCTCAAGATCTCGAAGAGCCGCCCAAAACCCTTCACTCACTAGTATTCGATTGAAAAGAACAACAATTGTATGTGCTGCCATCTCTGTACATTTCACAGGAAGCTTTTGTGAATAATCAATTATCTCGTATAAAAACGTAAGATAACTATCAAAATAATTGTTTTCTTATCACGTTCGATTTTTGGACAGTATTTAAATTTATTTTTCCATTGGGAATATTGGGATTGCGAACAAACACATGTATAAAGAAACGAGCAAACACAGCTGCCCGCACAAACACAGCCGCAACATTGGCCACAAGGCAACATACGCAAGTAAGCAGGGAGTTGAGATGGTGACTTTAAGAACCCCCCTAGTCCTGGACTTGGGATTCTCATGAAACCACCACGATGTTCAGCTGGCATTTTACACAGCAGCATAAGGGAAAGTTGGGGAGTTTGTCATGTCACTAGATGTGACTGGCTTCATACTACAACTTGCTGCAATAAAACTCATTTAGAACAAATAGAGACTTGGGTTGTTTTTTTTTTTTTTTTTTTTTAATCACCGTTTCAGCTACCGCGCGATACTGGATTTCATCAGAAGTAGTTAGTCGCACCACACTGCTATAGTTTCGTTTTGGATTTACTGATTTTCATTAAATGCTTTGAACGGTCTTGATGTGCACTGCTATTTCCCTACTTCCCCCAGAAGGCTGATTTGTGGACGGAATATAAAACCTAACTGAAAGCACTCAATATCGACTACAAGAAAAGATCACCTCACTATAACCTTCTGTGAGCAAAGATCGTTCGCCAAAACTACATGTTGCATTGTATTATTTGTCAAATAATTTATGTTGTACATGTCACAGATTTTACATAGCGGATACCAATCAAGGTAATAATAATGTAAAGCAGCTGAAGTAATATCAAGTCAAGAACATCCAGGTGCATGGGGCCACACTGTTTAAATCAATTGTAAATATTTTCTGGTTTCAAAAGGATTAACTCCATTCTTCGGGAGACAAAGGCCAATACGAGATACATACATACATGATCAGGTCTTCATTAAAAAAGAAACTTAGCGACCATCCAGTTTCTCTGCATAAGTAGCACCAACATTGACAAGTTATTGTACTGAACTCGAGACATCGTGGAAACAACGAGGTTGCATATTCTTTTTTAATCTTTGTGGTTCTACGATTTCTCAGAATACCTGTATAATTCATGAGTGAGTATTTATTATTACTTCTCCGATTACATGTTGATAGATATCTGGAAATTGTTTTCTACATCGAAAGTTTTATTCCCATGGCCACTCACTACCCATATTAAAAATTCGTTCCTTCTGAACTGTCAGTGACGTAAGAGCCTCTTATAGGAGGACACATCATGGTCTAACTTACTTTTTTTGTATATTTTGACATGTGTCGTCTTGAACTTTATCTATCAAAGAATGAAGTTAAACTTACACTCTTAAGGAATTATTCGTAAATTTACCATACAATTGTATGCGCTTAGTGGGAAAGCGGGAATGGTAATTCTTTTCCCAAAGCATTCATTGTAGCGTTCCATCATTGTTAAGCAAACAGTCAAATGCGTAGGGAAATTTTCAATCTTGTATAGTAGCAACGCTAACATTACTATTTCTGAAGCTTGATGTGTGTTATTATTACCATACAGTGTATAGGTTACAAAATTCCATTACAATTTTGGAAGTTTACCATAAAATGTTTTACAGCGTAGCGCGTAACTGTTACATCTATGTTTCACTAAATACATGGATTTATCAGCGCATTAAAATTTATTTAGGCTTAAATAGAATGCATTAGCACGTTGTGTACATTACGGATTTGTAAGCATGCAAAACAAGCTAGCAGTGAGTCGCTTACATACACCGCACCAGTTCTGTTGAACCCTGTATCCCCACTTACCATCGTCGTGTTTGCCCAAGATACACCGTGCTCTACATTGTACCGTACAACGTTCGTTACTGGCCTGCTGTCAGCCAATGCGACGGCGAGTTGTCAGTGTTCCAATGAAATGTTCTTTCCCACGTAACATAATATACAATACATCATGTTCATCTGAGTAATTTACACCCTGAGTCCTACCAACTTGTTATTACTTTGCAGTGAACATCATGAAAACTGCTAGCGAGGCAACGTTAAGTCGCTAGCACTCAACGTGTTATAGTTAAGGCAATTAAGTTTTCAGCAATGCGTAGTTTTTTCTGTCTCTTGGCCAAGTACAGTTTTCAGAAAACCTGAACCAAAGTTGGCCTAAAAAGTACTTTCATTGTTTAAAAAGTATGCATTAAGTTAAATCAAAGTAGGGAATTTTGAAAAGGAAGCATTTTTGCTTGAATTGTTGTTCATAATTTATCCAAGCTACTCTAAATACTCTAAATATAGGTTTGTTTGATAGATAAATTGGCATGATACTAATGAAGTAAAATATTGTAGGGGAAACCTGTTTTTTACTGCGATGTCCTCGGGTCGTCGTCGAGTCAGATTGTCGCAGCTCAGCCTCTACCTGTCGTCGTACGGGAGCAGGATGAGCAAGGTGTCACCACGAACAAGGATTCCAGTGTTCTGCCGAGCTTCCACTTAAAGGACAATCCACACAACTTTCCTTTACAGCATGAATCAGCCATCGCATTAAAGAAAGCCGAGTCTAGTATCATATCGAAAAACCATCCCAAAAACTTTCCGAAGAAATCATTCACTGGTAAAAAGCCTATCGCCAATTCAACGACTGAAAAGCTTGCCATTCTGCCAGAGAATGCAGGGGAAAGTATTTTATCAGATAACGAACCCAAAACATTTCCAAAGAAACTCGAGAAATTCACTCCGCCAATAAAAGACAAATCACGCAGAGTCCTAAAACATTCTCAGTTTTACACTTTACCGAAGAAAGCAGAAGTAAATGTTGTCTCAAAGGAAGAGCCAGAAAGTTTTCTGAAAGAAACCATTTCAACTATCCTGCCAAAAGATAAACTAACTCTCTCTCCGAGGATGATAAATCAATGTATCATGCTGGGGAATATCAAAACTGATACACATTTAAAGACTCGGTATGAAATAGTTAAGAAAAATGTTGGTACAGACAGCCCGCAAAAAAATATGACAGCCATTGACACAAAGGAGGTAAATCCAAATATCTTGTCGGAAAATGCTAGTAAGAGTGTCCATTCAAAGAATGATTCTGAAGTATTTTCACAGAAAGCACAGACAGGTGACCTACGAGAGTATGAGCGAGTGACGAATTTGAAGATTGCAAAGCCAGGAATCTTAACAGAAAAGAAGACTGGGATGAGTATTTTTTCAAAGAATGAATCCAAAGTATTTCAGAAGAAGGTTGAAGAATTTGTCTTGTCAAGAAAGAATGTGTCACCCATGGTTTACAAAATGTTCGAGCAAGGCATCCCCTCGAATAAAGACGATGAAGGTAGTGCCTCAAATAATAAATCCGAACCTGTACCGAAGGAAGTCGAACCCAGTTTCCTACCAGAAGGCGAGCCAACCATCATCCCTAAGAAGGTTGAGTCAAATTTAATGTCGGAATATACCAGACCTGGCATCATCTTAAAGAATAAGGCTAGAGATTTTCAGAAGAAAGTCAAGAATGAAGTTCGACTGAAGAATCGGCCAACTTTCTCTCTGGCAAAGAACAATCCAGGCGTTATGCAGGATACAAGGTTGAGTACCTTCTCGAAGAATCAACCAGATATCTTTACGATAAATCTTGATACACGCAACCTGCAAGAGTACAATGAGTCGACCATGATTCTGAATAATTCTAAGTCTGGTATTATGTTGGAGAAGGTTGACATCAGTACTGTCTCGAATAATGAATCCAAAATAATTCCAACGAAAGTCGAGACAGGATTTCAGTCAGAAATCGGTAAGTCCGAAATCTTTATTAAAAAATTTCAGTCAGACAGACTCTCGTGTAAAACCGTGGAAAGCATGTTCTCAAATAACGATCCTGTCAACGTGCTAAAGAAAGCCGAATTAATTACAATACCAGAAATTGAACGAAACATTTCCCCGAAGAAGGCAGAGCCAGGCGTCAAGCTGGAGAACGGTGGACTAGGTTCCTTATACAGACGTCTACATGAAATCACGTATAAAAAAGTCAAGTCAGGTTCTGTGCCGACGAGGAGCAAATTGTTCATCAGTTCCGAGCGTGGCCCAGACACCTCCCCGGAGGAGTCTGAGACAGAAGTAGAAGACGTGCAGAATCAGGAGACATCGCTTGCTCACGCACCCACTTGCTGCTGTATGCGACAGAGCAGCGATTCCTCGCACGTGGATGAGGCCGACATCGCGGCCAATTCGTACTTGTCCGAGAAGCTGTCCAAGCTGCTGGACGCGTGCGGCCGGGCCAGCAAGATCGTCGAGAGTGTAGTCGAGGTGGTGGGCGCCTCCGAGCAACCGAGCCAGCGGAGGCCAAGACGTGTTGCCCTCGTCGAAGCATGCCTGGCGTCCTCCCACGTTTTCTAACTGTCCCTGCCGCCTTACCCCAACCACCTCAACGCACCGATACTTTTTTCCGTGATCTTGTAAAATTCATGTGTTTAACTTAATTGTTTTGTATTTGTCTACTGTCTTGGTAATTTCGACAACACTGTCAGCTGAAAGAAAATAGAAATACTATGGCAATTGCGAAATATTGGGAAACTGAAGAAGGTTCATAAAGTTCTTGTGGTTTATGACTAATTCACCTAGTGGGTATTTTTATTGCCTGATAACTTTGATAGACAATTTTTATATTTCGTTTGTGTATGGGTACTGGCGATTGAATTATCTCTTCTGAAACCGATTATCGTTACTGTTATCTTAGCCATTAACAATATATGATGTTAATGTCAAGTTACGCTGTTTTCTTCTGTATACTTACCACCTCTTGACCAGCATACTTTTAAACGCAGATAATTATCTCTTTAATGTCGAGGAAGACAGTACAAAAATTGCAACAGCTGATTGGGTGGGAAGCTGCCGTGCGAAAGATTGAATTGCTTGAACACGCCACACAAAGTATGACAGTGTTATTATGAGATAAAAAATAATATGATTTAAGTAAAGTAGGTCTAAAGAGCAAGGCAGCCACTGACGCAACATAAATAAAATACAAAATACTACTGTGGGGACTAGTAAATGAAGCAGTTGCTAGCATACCTTACTATATTATCACAAGGTTAGTGGCATTTTATAGTGTTAGGATTAGTGTTATTTTATATACACTTATCTTAAGATAGTATATTTCCTTTGGTATCCCGCGTGCTTAACAAAAACTTGCAGATGGGTAGAAGGAAAAAGGGAGTCTAGGACAAGGTGACAGCGGACAGGGGCACAAGAGCAGTTCTGCTCTGTCATTCCGGTCACCTGTCCGCCATATTGGAAACAAGTTACCTAAACATTGATCTTTAACCTTCACCTTTGACATTGAGACTTGTGACCTTTAACCTTGAAATAAAAAAATTCGAAGAGTTTAAAAAATTAAAAAAATTAAAATTAATTCAAGTAATTCCCTAAAAAATTTATTATTAAAAATTATTTTAAATATTTAGAAATATTGTTTAAAATATTAAAAAATTATTAAAAATTTATTTAAAACTTTTAGTCCCCCTTGGATATTTTCCCTTACGATTTACTTTTTTTTCCATAAAATTTTTCCTTTTCCCTTAATATTTCCCATTTTTCCTTAATATTTCCCTTTTTTCCCTACAAAATTCCAGAAAATATCAAAAAATATATAAAAGTGAGCAAGCATATTATGTCACTGACTACTACTACCATATTGGATCTGGTAACCTTAACCTCGACCCCATGAACTTGAATGACCTTGAAAACAAAAACTCGAGGAATAAATTTATAAGTCAACAAGCATATTATGTTAATGACCACTACCACCATATTGGATACAGGAGACCTTGATCTCGACCCATTATCTTGAAAAAACTTGCAAAAAAAACGAATAAATGTCAATGAGCATATTATATTACTGACTACTACCACCATATTGTGTGCATGTGGACATAACCTTAACTCTGTTATCTTTAATAACTTTGAAAAATCGAGAAAGAATTCATAAAAGTCAATGAGGATATTATGTTAATGACTACTACCGCCATATTGGTTGCAGGTAACCTTGACTTTAATCCCATGATGTGGAATGTCCTTGAAAATTAATACTAAGGAAAAAATGGTAAAAATTGAATAAGTTCATTAAAAAAAAGCAGTGAGCATATTACATTACTGATTACAAGCACTAATTTTATTCTGGCAAATTCGGTAAACATGAAATAAAACACACCTTATTTTTACACACAATTTTTTATTCAATTAATTTATTACTGTTGCTCATACCCTCAAACAATTACAATATTCTTCAATATATACACCTACAATATATGCAACTTTGTTTTAGGTTGGAGTCTTTTATGCATCTCGCTTTTCACACTCGTGTTGTCCTTGTTCGAAAATATTGTGACATTTATTACACCGACACACTGTGGAGGAGACGTTATGACGGGAACTAAACCTTTGGGGACATGTACCGAAGTCACAAGAAACCTGCTTGCAGCAAACAAACGAGGTACCGAGGTACTAATGAGAAATGCACTTCACCTCTACAGGTGTTTGCATGTCTAAGTAAACTATGAGTATGGCTGATAAATTTACCGCACCTTTCACACAAATATGACATACGACAGGGAGATTTGGCACAATGAAAGCTTTCATGACGTGCATTGAGGTGGAAATTAAATAATTTATCACAAAAAGTGACACTGATGGCTACCTAGTAGTTCAGGCAAAGACTCTAGCGGACGTGCGGGAACAAAATAAGCAGGTAACACCAGTAATGGTGCCATAAGTACCCCAGCCGAAGAGGTCGATGGCGATGCTTCTGTAGGAATGCTGTTCCAATAATTCGATGGCTCTACTGGTACCACTCCGAAGAAGTCAATGACACTGCTGTAGTTACCATTAGCTCTCGAGTACCCGAAGATATCGCAGAATCAGAATAAGACTTATATTCGAATAGGTAGAAGCTAGCCGAAACGATCCACCTTTCACAGCAGCTGCTGTCAAACTAAGCCTCTGAGCTGACCTCCCTACAGGCAGGTAGGCAGGCTTTACATGTTAATTCTTTAGTCACATTGCCATGCAGTTATATCTTCTACTATTTTTTCCAGACATGTTCTTCGATCAGCTTTCAATCATGGTCACATTTAAAGCAAGCAACTGTGGTGATTGCGATTGCGGTGCTGATTGCGGTGCTGATTGCGATTGCCATGCTGATTTTTGTTGTTGATTGCGATCGTACAGCTGGTTGCAATGCTGATTGCGATTGCAATGCTGATTGCGGTGCTGGTTGTGGTGCTGATTACAGTGCTGATTGCGATTGCAGTGCTGAATGTGGTGTTGATTGAGTTGCCTATTGCGGTGCTGTGGTCCTGAGTGTGGTGTGTGTGTAGATCGCAAGTTGAAATTTATTCCCCTTGTTTAAAAATTAAGTTATGTAATTGTTCCTCCAAAGCTCCGCTCAAAGGCGGACATTTTATTTAATAATGTCACTTTAAAAAGTATATAGCTAGGTCCCTCTGTATATTTAATCACTTCCTGTGTAAACTGTATTTGCACTTTGCACTAAAATTGCCTAGAACTACAGCAAGCTCCCACCACACTTCGCCACTGGTTGATGCACAACTTGGATTTTGTACTGAACAATGCAGCACCTCGACAGGCCCACACCATGTTTCCCCATGCAGAACTTGGAAACTTCTTTATATGTATCGCTTTGAAAAAACTGCATTGAGCTAGTGCTTCGTCGGGCTATAACTCTTCGTACAAGCAGTTTTCTCATGCTGACGAGCATTTTGTACATAGGTGAAAATTCGATCTCAGGATCGGCACTGGCTACAACCAGTTAGTGATGATGCAGGTTGCGGCTCCATGATCGTCGAGGTTAAAGGCAGGCCTTCGTATTTCTAATTCATCTTCGTGGTATGGGAACACTCTGAGAAAATCCAAATACTTGTTCGCCTCAGAAGAAAACATGTAGATACAAAATGTATTCTATACATTATTAATTATTTGTATTACTATCTTATATAGACACATATATTACTCTATATAATTATGTATATTCTTGTATTATATAAATACATATATGTATTATTCTACGCATAATTATGTGCAATTTATATTATACCCTCTCAGAGTTAAGTATTTTTATAAAATGAAGTACACACCTGTTAGTAAAATATTATCTGTGGCGAAATAAGGAACGTAAAAACTAACGATATTCAAATATGTTCATTTTATTATTTTTATCGTAGTGTTGAAGGCCTGTAGTGCTAACTAAATATTCAATATAAGTGTTTTAAGTGGTTTTAATCTCCTCCCTGAATAGTTTTGCCTTGACGCAGTTGCAAACGAATGTTATACTTAGATGGTGTTAAATTGGCTAGGTTTGTTGAATATTTTATAGTCAGACCAGACGAATGGCATATGGCTTTGAATGCTTGGAGTTTCGGGACTTTTGACTTTTTCTGGCTTAAGTCTCTAACACCGCAGTTGTTCATGTCCATTTATAAACCACGAATTTAATGAGTTTGTACAAACCTGCAAGGCAAATTCTAGCCATTATTTCCTTTTCTTTCAGACACAAGTTTTCTGTGCGTCCTGAAAGTATTTCTATTCGTGACACGTCTTCCATGACCTTCTTCCTTAAATTATTTCCTTTTTCGTAAGATTACGACGTCTGATATATTCCATGTCTTAAGACATTGCTGTTTAAGCCTACACGCAAGATATCGTAACCTCAAAAATTTTAGATGGAAGTTTCGAAAAGCTTCAAGTCAGAGTGCGAAGGGCTTCATATCATGACAGGAATCATTAGCAAGATAAACGCAGCAGAAGAATTAGTTGCTTAACTATGCTCGTATTTCAACATATATTTGCTTCACTTGTGGAGAGGTTCTATATTATCGCTTTCCTTAGCGTATATTCCTTATTTTCGTATTGCAGGAAAGTATTATTTTATTACATAGCAATTAAATTTTTTTAAACAAAAACTAAGATATTAATTAGCCAATTAGCACGGAACCAATAACAATGCTATTTATAGTTACCCATTCGCATCAAGCAGATACAAAAAAAAATCTATATTACATTTAAAAAAGAGACTTATGGAGCGCACGCCTTCTTAGGGAAGACTATCGTTAGCAGCATCCACATATAATTTGTGGGAAGCATTAAAACTTCTATTAGTTAAGTCATGCCTGTAATTAAACGAACAGTTTACACTAAGCTCTGTAATCTAGCAGCTAAACTCAAATACTGAATAACGGCAAGCGAATAGCCGTTATTTTTACCGATTGTTCCCAGAAATATTTCGTATGAATTTTTTGTTGTTTTCTTTTATCTTAGATTATTTGCAATTGCTGTTCTTATTATAAAGAAAAGAAAAATTCGACTCTGTATATTAATTTATGAAGGTCTTGTCCAGGGTATGGAGTTACGGTTTTAAGCGCAAACCATTTTCATTTACTGTGTCAAGGAAGTGTCTCGCCGCCTGAGCGCAATATTAAATTGTGAAATAATAAAAAGTCAACATCGTCGTGACAACATGGTCACAGTTCGTGAGAAGATCACATATAAACCCTTAGTGATTCGTAGAGACGTGCAAAATTCGCGTTATATTTCGATAACGTGATAGACTTCACTGTCTTGTAAACAAGTAATACAATTCGTGGTTTCATTGGCCGCTGCACTGTAATCAAAGTTACGTGTCTGCTTGGCCTCCTTAAAAGAGATTGGCCACTCCATCATTGAACTTGTATTATTGGCTCAAGAGTTCTCCGAGGATTTCCATCCATGCTTTTGGCCAATGGCTGAAGCTGGTCTAACGCACAGTAATTTGGAGTTCATCTGTCCTTAAACAATAACGCTAGTTTTGCAGGGCTCTAGTGATGAGACACACGACACCTTCTCTTCTCGTAAGAAAACAAAGTATGTGTGCTCTGAAGTATATAGTACATTTGTGTGTGGTACACTGTTAAAAATTTCCGTATATTTACGGAATGTTTTACGGAAATGTATAGTGTATATATGGAAAGGCAATCCTTAAATACGAAAAACGGAGTTAAGTCCGTAAATACAAAATACGGAAATTCTCCGTATTTCCTTTGGCTTCGAGTTACTGGGGCGAACAATGCCTATTCTACACGAAGCTTTCTTCGTAACTGTAACAAGAAAATTATTATCATTTCTGCGGCAGTTAAGGTCATCCACGCGACTGTAACGTATTCTTTCAGACATTAAAAAATAGCATTAGGTGTGTGTAACATTTGACAACACTAAAAATACACTAAATTTAATAGAAACTGAATATTTGCTTTTGTCTTTTGACAAAAATATGAAAGTTATACCGCAATTTTCACGTGAGAGTTGTAGGTGAATGTTAGAGTCGTGGTCTGGTAACCTTTTTCGACTCGGGTTCAAACCTCGTTTTAGTACAAAATAGTTTAACTTTTTTAATATCATTTTTATACACGGTAGAACACCCACATAACGAAAATTAAAGGCATTTTCATTATCTCTTTTTATTTTAAACGGAAAGTACAAAAAACTAACTTGGAAATTAACAGAGAGGTTCCGTGAAATTTACGGAAAGTCCGTTTCTGAAAATTAATGTGTCCGTAATTTTACGGAGTGTTTACGGACACTTCTGGATACATTTTTACCAGCACGTTTCCGTAAAATGAAGGACATTTTTTAACAGTGTATGGGAGAGCTGATACAATATCAGAACTACAAAAAAATTGTTATTGTGGATCAGTGGCCACAGCAATGCCACGGTCTCAGAATAGTTAATAGTGGAGATGTATAACTGCGATCTCCAACCGTACACAATATACAAATTGCGTTAAGAGCCAGAATGATGGACCAGCCCGTAGGGGGAGGGGGATCGAAAAGGAACCCACAGGTCCCTCTCCCCACCGCAGTTTCAACTCAGAAGAAAGGATTTACGTATGAAAAATATGTAGAACACTGCTACTATGTAAAGCATAGCTCTAGAATATAGAATAGAAAATTACCCCCAAGGCTGCTAGGTAGTCTGGCAACCTCGTAGTAGAAATAGTTAATTAAACAACAGCGTGATGGGACAGAAAAGTAATCACAAATAAATAAGAATTACGAAATGGAACTAAACAGCAACGGAGTAAATAAAACCAAGGAAATTAAGAAATAACGTACAGCTAGTTCATATATTTCAAGAGAATTCAAATTCGGGTAAAAATACCTTTCAACTTCTTTATTCTAGCACAATCACAAGCATTTAAAATGTAAAGCTTTGGGGAAACAAAATTTGAAAAGTTATACGAACAGAGTGTTTGGTTTATGCAAAATCGTTCCTTTAAAAAACAAGAATAATACAAAAAAATTCTTTGAAGTCTGACATCCTGTTCGCCTGTAATTAAGATTCAATTTCTGCCTATTCATAATTTAAATTTTATTGTAAAACCTAAATGGAATTGCGGTAGAAGTACATAAAGGATTTGCACTAAATTGATTTGATTTACTCTAATGGCATTAACGACAAATCCGAACTACACCTAACAATACTAATTAGGCAGAATTTTGAAATTCATTATGGCAAAACACATAAATTAATTATTTTTTTTACTAATTACCATAGACGATGGTTTATCGCGGGGAAAGTTAACTATTTTTCCTAGGTCTCAACACACTGTGCACATTTCATAAAATTCTCTCTCGGCATTGGTTGTCATGTGTGTATGAAGCAACTTTCCCATTTCTCTGGGCCAATGAGGATTCTGGCATTTTGATTGGTCTGCTAAGTGACAAGTCTAGTCAAATACACACTCTACAATCATAAAATGATCCGGATGCTGCAGTATTTTGGAAGAAACGTTAGCTAAAAAACGATCCGCAATTTTTCTTCTTTAATAAGACTACTTTTTGACGTAATGCCTCAGAACAATAAAATACACTACACATATAGAAACTGTTTATTTTTCACTTGAATGCTTTAATAAGCTATGATTAGAGACTCTACGAATTCGCATTATAATTTTGAGAGAGACTAGACTGTGTGTCGTAAAAGTATATGTTAGTTTCGTGAGTGTCATTGCAATCTCCGCTCATCCGACACAGGCCCTGCTGGACTCAGAACTAATGGAAATCGTGTAGCACTGTAGTAGTTTAGGCATGTCACAGAATACTTGAGAACACAAAAGTGAAACAGTACCTCGAACTCCAGCAGCTCACGGGGGCCGCGGTGGCTTAGCGGGTAGAGCATTCGCCTCCCACAAAAGCGAACTGGGTTCGATTTCCGGTGGGGGTCGCTCCCAGATTTTCGCACGTGGGGATCGTGCCGGACGATGCCGCTGGTCGACGGGTTTTCTCGGGGATCTCCAGTTCCCCCCTTTCATTCCGATGCTGCTCAATTCTCACCTCATTTCACCCTCATCGGCTCTCGAGACCACGTTATTAAGAACCGCTCAAATCTCTGAACTCAGATCAATCCGCAGATTTATATCCGCTAGAAACCTGTAGTGTGTGCAAAAGGAAAAATGTACAGGTAGCCCCCTCCAACAGAAGAGAATTATTGATTGTATGTGTGTCTAAGAGGAGTGGGCACAAATGAGACGTCAGAATTTTCCAGAAGTACATAAGTTCGATACCACAACTTCTTCAAGCCGTAATTTGGACCCAAAAGCTTCCAGACCAAGTATTGAAGTGGACATTGTGGATGTTAATTTATATTTTTAGTATGCGTCGAACACTTATTATGTAGCAAAGGGGTTTCTTGTTCAGTTCATTTATATTGCATTCTTGATACACTATATTATTGTTAACATGTCTGTACACTAATAAAAGACACTTTACGTACCTTGCCATCTGCAGACTGTACAATATGAAATCATGTACTTTAATTTCGTAATATACGCGTTTTTATTTTTTTTAGAAGCGTCTTAACACTTTCTTTATAGACCATTCGCCATTTATATCCAACTTTTCTGAAGCCCTGCTTAAGTTCATCTTTCAGGCTATTATTCTGCCTTGTGCAAACAAAGCATAACTAAGTTCAGCGAATTACACCAAAGGAACATCCACCGTATTCATGCGCACTCACTTCAATAACATTTGCATGAGAACTATTTCTTACTAGGTATTACCAACATACCTATTTTCTCTTTGGTTTTCTTCGCGTTAATTACATATGAAATAACATAAGTTTTATAAAATGTAAGTAAATGTTAAATTTATTCAAAAGTAAGTCACTTTTATGTTGGGAGAAGTACAAAACGCTTGTGATATCAGATATTTAGGAAACAACAAAACACGCCATACATTGGTTGTTTTTTCAAAGTTTTTATTTGAAAAGTGTGAACGAACCGTGAATAGACAATATTCACCGTACCCGTATTGTGGCGCAATGTGAGGGTGTCTAGCTATAGTCTATCCACGGTTTCTTCACACTTTTTATCCAAACCTTTGAAAAATTTCCCTATGTATGACGTGTTTACTTATTTCCTAAACATGTCATTTATCACAAGAGTATAATACCTTTGTTAACGTAAAAGTATAATATTTTTCTTTAAGATTGTAGTTTAACAATATTTTCTTTGTAATTTGTAATATTTCATTTATAATACACATGAAGAAAAAAAAACGGTGAGAAAACACGCGTGTTTGTAGCACCTAGTAAGAAACATTATTACTACTGAATACGCAGGAATTCGGTGCATTGCATTATCTTTTGGTGTCATTTTCTAGACTAAGTGAAGCTTAGTTTGCACGAGGCGGAGGAATATCCTGGAAGTAGAACTTTAGCAGGGCTTGAGAAAAGACTGGAGTAACCGCGAAGGGATTGTACGTTCCGTGCTGGAGGGTTAGCAGCCCACCTCACACGAACGTGGCTGCTCTCTTTAGAGCACTGCCAGGCGGCGCGCTTCGTGACACACGCATTACTTTTACGAGCAAGCTGAGGCAAGCGCGACGAATTGCAACAGCAGTCTCCAGCCCCAGATGCCGCGCCAACATAACGCAGGCGTAAAACAAGCAGTGTCCTCGCTACAAGTATGCTCAGTTGCGCCTGGCCCCACGCCGCTCGCAGTCGCACACTCTGCGCGCGTACTAAAGATGAGGTAAACCGATTCTAGTGATCTTTCGCGAAAAAAAAATAAACACGAGTTCAAGGTAGACTTCAACACTAAACTTAAAAAGCACACATTAGTTCGTATATTGCCCTTGGTTGCTGTCTGCTTGAGAAGGCGTTTCCATATTTGACCAGCCCACTGGGAATTCGGCAACATCGGCACGGCTCCTACGTGATTCGTGTTCAGACAGGTAACGCGTGTCAAAAATAGGGGTAGTGAAATTTCGCGAAAATATTTCAGGACAAGTATATTTCAAAACTCTTAGGGCCTTTTACCTATCTTGATTGGCTGAATTACTTTTTGACACGTGTTAACCGTCTGTACACGAATCACGTAGGAGCCGTGCCCTTGTTGCAGAATTCCGAGTTGCCCGGTCAAATATAAAAACACCTTTTCAAGCAGACTGAAACCATTGGCAACAGACAAACTTCTGCTGGGTGCTTATAGTGTTGATGTCTAACGTGTTCTCATATTTTTTTTCGCGAAAAACATCTAGATATAGTCAAAAAACAACTCAGTAAATCATAGAGGTGAACTACCCTACAGTGTTTCGAAATATAACTTGTTTATAAATCTTTTCGCGAAATTTCACTAACCATGGTTATTAGAGACCTGGAAATATCGTGAATTCATTTCAGGACCAGATCGACTTCAAACTCACGTAACTTTCATTTGACTTTACGTTTCAGTTGGGCCGCAGTTTGTAAGCCACGTTCTCTGGACGAATTTAATCCCTGCAAGAAAAAGATCATCGAATCCCGCCCTACGTGGTCTGGAGTAAAACTGAATCATCAGCCATTGAACAAATTTCTGAAGCTTGAATACGCAAAGGATTGTGGAGTCAACTGTGTTTGGCAAAGGAGTCCACGAGATTACCGGTTCTTTATTGATTGTTCATCTTCTGTGCATGCACTCAACATTGAACTATCCCAAAGGATTGCAACTGTCAAAGTCACACATTCAACATTATTAAACATGTCTATTTGAATTTCAATTTTCAAAAGAGGGTCATTTTTATATGAACAAAATACTTTTATCAATTTGAATTTAATCAAACTGCATTGCCTATTGTTTAGAGGAATTATAAAACGATCTCAAAGCACTTTTTCACTAAAACGTATTCTAACTTCAATTCCGATCGACGCCATTTTTACCAGACGTGTTGGTATAGGCTGTTCACGGTAAAATGAGCACCTTTGAAAGCCCTGCTTAAGATCTCGCCTTATGTAAAATTGACATTGTCATTTGCCTCATCACTTTATTCATGCGCCGGTCAGGTGAACCTGTGGAATTACAAGAAAAGAAAATCATGTTACAAATCCTTTCATTTTTACACTTCGTTACATAAAAAAAACAGAAAGTGAAGTAAATAATATAAGTTTAACACAGATGGTTACCTAACACTTTTAATTCGACGTTAAGTTATGGAACTATTTTCAGTCTATCATTAGGCTACCAACTTCACTGGGCGCATGTCACTCAGTGCGCCCGTTAAAATATATAGAGTCAGGGGCAGTAACTTTGTTCTAAGGTTGATTTCAAAAGTGCTCACTTTATCGTGAACATCTTTTAGGAAAGCAGTTCGATGTCGGGACACGGAGACTGGTTGCGCGCAGCCAGCGGGGTCGGTCTACTTCATCTTCAGCCCGAGGCTGTACTGCATGCGGGAACTCGATTCGCCAATCAGCGCACGGTAACTTACCCGCCAAACGCCAGCGCAGCTAACAGGGAATTTGGTTTCCAACTCGTGGCAGCCATTAAAGAAAATCCCTAGTAAAGACCTTGCTGTTAAGAGTCGCCCAAAACTCTTCACTCTTCGCTCACTATAGTCAGTTTCTTTTAATGCCTCAATGTAACGTATGGCCATAAGGAAGCACTGTGATATGCCCTCTCATTCAGAACAATAGTCAATAAATAAATTTTATTTTATTTTAGCCTTAGACGTTAACTTTCGAGTGCGGTGGAATATACACACATTGTTTATTACTTACATGGCAACATTTATTTAAAAAGGTGATCAAAGGATAAAAAATTGCTGAAAGGAAAAATTAACTAGGGCAGTAGATGAAAATGTGAACAGGATAATAGAAGGCATTAGTGAGTTAGTGAGAACGAGAATGAATAGTGTAAATGAAGTTGTGAACAGTGTAAATGACATAATGGACAGTATCAGTGGAAGAATTAACAGTGTAAATGAAACTGTGAACAGCGCAAACAACAGAATGGACAGTGTCGAGACTGAAGAGAAACAGAAGATCAGTGCAGTAGAGAAGCAGATGGAGGAATTTCTTCAGCAACGAAGAGTCACAACCACAACAATACCAGCCAAGAAGAGTAAAGGTGGATAGCACGAAGATCTGAAGCATTGGTGTCACGCAGCTAGGAGTGGAGAAGGGGGTCTCAATTAAGCCCGCCCCTTACAATGGTAAGATTTTATGGCGTGAGTACCAACACCAGTTTTAAATAGTCGCTACCCTTAATGTTTGGACAACCGAAAAGCGATCTTACTACCTCGCCGCTATACTGAGAGGCACTGCACTGAGCATACTACAATCTCTGCCAGAGCGACATCGGCTGTAGTAGCCCACACTGGTGTCAGGCTTAGAGATACATTTCAGCAACTCGTACCTGCGACATGCCCACCACGCGCAGCTACGAAGTCGCACCCACCGACCAGGGGAGTGACTACAGGGAGCTATGGCAAGACATCGTGCGACTCTCCCACCTATGTCTGGAAGGGTGCCCCGAGGAGGCACGCGACATCATCGAGTCGGCTTCTTCATCGATGCCATCGCCTATACAGAGGTAAAACAATCAGCATGTCTGGCTGCACCCAGCAACATGCAGGATGTCCTGGCCCGAGCACTGGAGGTGGAGTCGGCAAGACAGGGGGCCTCACCCCGACGTCTGGGCAGTGACACTCAACGAAGATGACGAAGACAGAATAACGAAGACGTTGAAGGAGTTGCAGACGACTATGGGGGACATCGCTTCCAGGGTCCTTGCTAAAGAGCATGTTGCCCCCCCCCCCAATCCAAACAGCCGGAGTGTTGGTCATGTGGACAGCTTGGACACCTGAGAGCCTACTGCCCACAGCAGCAGCAGCAGCAGCAACAGAAACATCGGCGAGATAAGAGGCAGCGAGAGACAGGTGAAATACAGCTCATTCGGAAAACTTGTAAACACCGATCTTAGGGGACGAAGATCAGTGTCTGCTGGAGGAAAAGCCCCAATGTTCTTACTTCTACGAACAGTAAAACAGAATTGGGATGTAATACTTGTGGATTGAATAATGTTCCTTGCCAGATGGTCGTCGACACGGGGCGACCATAACTGTAGCAAGACCAAACATCGTCGGGACTTCCCCACAGCAATCGCCGGATGATAAAATGGAATGGTGCTATTTGACTACAGTAACATGTGAGACTACACCAGTTATCAGTAAGATGAAAGTGATCTTGAAACTTGGTGATACTAGCAAAAAGCACGATGTTTACATATCAGAAATAGAGGATGAATGTATTATGGAGCTTGATGTACTATATAGACTGGGATGCTGTATCGATACTCGACTTGGTATGTTACAGGTAGGCAGTACAGAGTTGGAGGTGTCAACAAGGCATGATTCGTCCTCCCCAGTTAGCTGCCCAATAATATGTGGTTAGCCCACTGTGATGCCTGCTTCTAGTGAAATTGTCATTTCAGTCAGATGTCAAGGATAGTTTGCTAGATGTTTTGTTCTAATTGAGACCAGAAAAGATTGGTGTCCTGTCAAGCAAAGTTGTTGTAGCAAGAACTTTGGTCTTTTCTAATTCTGACAGTCTGCCAGTTAGAATGATACATTTGTCCGATAGTGCAATTTGTCTTGAGGAGGGGGCGTTATAAGTGTTTGCAAGCAAGTCACACAACTACTACCAAATGTTCCAGAAGATTCTAGGATAAAGCAAATATAATTACTTCTACCAGAAGTACTGGATGAACGAAAATAAATCTTAACTGGTGACAAGAGAAAGCTGTCTCTGAATTACTGCAGAGAAATAGGGATGCCTTCTCGTGTGGAACAAAAACACACTGGAAGGACTAATGTGACCTGCCACCATATCGATACAGGAGTTGATTAATGAGTGACTGAGTTCCGAGCTATAGAAGACGAGCAGCAGGAGAACAATTGGACCATTGGACCAGTGAAAGAGGATGCGGC
Organism: Dryococelus australis; assembly: GCA_029891345.1. Taxonomy (NCBI): domain Eukaryota; kingdom Metazoa; phylum Arthropoda; class Insecta; order Phasmatodea; family Phasmatidae; genus Dryococelus; species Dryococelus australis. The sequence goes on along the minus strand of CM057000.1, from coordinate 115,199,193 downwards.
GACTTCGAGTGTCAATGTTTTTAAGGACATGGCTGGCAGGTTGGACTACTGGACTAAATGTGTGAGTGAAATACATTAAAAATTATGGAAACAGATAGACTGAACTCGTGCTAATAATGAGTGTGAGTTAATTGACTGTAACCAACAGAGGCAATTAAGAAGGATGTTAATTGGAGTTCAAATAAACACTAAATATTGTGCTCATTATTAAAAAAAAAAAAAAATGGAGACAGCTAATTTAATGCTGTAGATAATAGAGTTAATAAATTAGAAATCAAATTTAGTTTCTTATATTTAACTTTCTTATTAAAACCTCCGTTTCTCATGAACTGAGATACGCCCCTCGGGCATCCTCACATGTAACACTATTAAATAAAACATTGTTGCGTGATTTTATGGATTAATAAAGATATTTAACAAACTCTGTTTTCCAACTTTATATGAATTCTCATACAGGGTAATATCAGTATGATAATGAATTAATGCCATTTTGAAATTTATTTAAAGCATTGTACATATTTTGTATTTTGGGCAGAGTAATCAAAAGACTGAGTATAATCCTGTGCCCTCAAAAATATGTACAAATATAAATTTCTCATATCTTTTTGAAAGTTTCCCTAGTGTTTTCTAATATCGTTGCTGTGAAAATATTCTTCAATATCTCACATCTCCAGCTAGGGAAATCATGGTTGAAGTGATTGGTGTGTTGGAGTCATGATGCAGTGTGCATGTTACAAGAGAGACAGAGTTCTAAGCCCTTGTTGCATGTGCATTTCTCTGTGCAACTCTGCTTATCATAGCAGTCATGATGCTAGGTTTTTGTTGGGTGATTTTTAGGTCATAAAAATAGGTGGGAAATTTTAAGCAAAATCTTCATTCAGGATGGTCTCAACTGGAGTGTGTATGGCACAGGTGTAACAATTATCCAAGGAGTGGTTGCAAATAGTCTTAAAAGATGTTGGCGTACCTTTGACCATGGAAGACAGCATTGAAGTGTCTATACAGCAACTGAGAGAGCTCGTTCATTAGGATGGTGCTGGTAGTGACGACATGGCTGAATCCTTTCCGTTCTTCACATACCTAAAAAACTTTGGTCCTGTTTTGTCTCAGAAAATACCTGTTGTTAGTACATTTCCTCGTATAATCTAGTTATTATCCTTTAGAGTGTAAGTAGCGTATTTGCTTTCAATGTATTCAGTCCATCTGTAGTGTGTTGTGTAATGAGTTGTTAAAATTAGTCAAGTCTCCCGTAGCTGTCGCTAAGCTTAAAATGAAAATTTTATAATGTATTCAATGAGTAGGGGAAACTATGCAGGATGCTGTACATTATGTAGTACTTTGGGTAGAAATTTTGGTGTTGCCATATTTAGTGCAAATTATATATTCAACTTATTACCAGAGGATAATGATTATTTTGCATTCGTTCGCAAACCTGAGACATTAACGGAACTCTTAAATTGGTTATTCAAACTAAATTGACTATTGGTGTTTGCAGTCGTAAAAAGTAGGTTAAAATAAAAGATGCTTGAAAATACTGTAAACGTACGTATCATGATAATGATAGGTGATTCTTCTAATATGACCGCAATAAGAACTGCTAGGTCAATTTCGCAACAAGTGACCCCGAATCTATCAAAAGAATGACAAAGGTGGTGAATCTGCAGGCCCAGTAATATACAGCGACACACAGGGATCGAAAAATTAAGTAGTCTGCAAGGGACTCGCCACTCGATTGTTTTTTTTTCTATGGGAACAAACCCACTGAAGTAGGAATAGGGAATTCATTATGTTCACGTTAACATTAGGCTATTTACGGTTTGTGGCATTATTGGTACTACCAAAGTGTCTGCTTTTATTGATTCAGGTGTGTCGATGACCTTAATGAGCTGTGATTGTTGCAATCAACTTATGCGCGAAAATTCCGGGAAGATTATTAAATTAACCAACGGCTGTAGTACGATATTTTCTACGGCTGATGAGGGCATCGTTGATTCAAAAACCAATGCTAATTTAAAGATTGAAAAATTGTTTTTTTTTTTTTTAAAGCCACAGTTTAGGACTTTGGGCACTTTGTCTTACTCTGTCATTTTAGGGGTTGAAATTTTAGCTAAAACCAATTGCTGACTTGATGTCTGTAATGAATGTTTAATGTTCAGGCTTCTCCTGATGCTCCTGTCACATTGGAATCCAAAACCCCGGTATGTACGAAAAATTATTTTCTGGTAGTTCAAAGCATAAAAGAAGAGTTTCAAGATGTAGTGCTAAAATTGTAGCATAATGAAACAGTTACATCAGTGCATTATCGTGTACCTCCGTCTAAGGTTCAGGCATTTAAGCAGTTCATAAATTATTTGAAGAGCAGAGAGTGATGGAAGACTCGGGCAGTATGCATTCTAGTCCGTACTTTTTTCTTCCAAAGAAAACCACCGAACATTATCGGTTAATTTGTGGTTATAGAAAAGTTAATGAAAAAATATATTTTATATATATCCTTACCCTGGTCCATAAGTGATACTGTTTTTCACCTACTTAGTTATACTAATTATTTTACATTTTAGATCTAAATTCTGCACTTCTTCAGTGTGAATTCCACGCAAATTTCCGTAAAGCCTTAGTTTTTAGCCCACTTGGGAATTATTTCAATGGACTAGACTCCTAATTGGCAGTGATTCTGGACCCCAAGCCATGAGTTATCTCTTGTTTCCTTTACTGGGGAAAGCCATGTATGACTTCGCTTTAATGTGCATTGACGATGATGTATTTATAGTAACACATTTGAGGAACATATTCATCACATTAAATAGTTGCTTAAATCTCTAGGGAGGCGGGATTGACTGTTAATCGCGATATTATCAGTTGGGCAGAGAAGTACTCTAAGTATTTGGAATATATTATCACAGAACTTAGAGAACCAATCAGAAAAATAAAAAGTTGGTGGTAAACTTTCCAGCACCTAAAAATGTTAAGGAAACCCGGCGATTTCTAGGTATTCTTTCGTTTTATGGTAAATTTATACAAGATTTTCAGAGATTGAGGAACCTATGGATTTATTAAAACGTAAGAATTTAGAGTTTGTGTGAGAATCTGAGCAGCACGCTGCATTTGAAAAAAAAAAAAAAAAAAACACCTGTGTTGCAATGGCCCAACTTTAAGGAAAAATTATATTTGCATTGCGCTGCCAGTTCAATGGCGATTGGAGCTGTGTTCAGTTAGAAGAAAAATTATTCTTTGGTACCTTAAGCTTTTGCCAGTAAATTATTAATGGTGCCGAGAGGAAGTTTACTCTTTTTGAAAAAGAATGTTTGTCTTGTATATGGGGTATGGGGCATTTCACAGATTATTTGGAGCATGCTCTCTTTAAATTATATACCGATAATTAGGCCTTAAGCTGGCTGTTACCCTCTAAAATACCCGCAGGATGGTTACCTCGTTGGTATTTTCCCTTACCACGCTTTGAATATGAAGTTCGCCATATGAAAGGTAATGAGAATGTGGTAGTGGATGCTTTGTCTCTTAAGTTTTGTGGAGAATAATTTGAACATGTAGACTCAGAGCAAGCGAACTTGGTGACGGAAATGGAGTTTGAAGATAGTTTGCAGAATGTGGGAAAGGATGCTGAGGTTGAGAGTAATGCAAGGATACATTCACTGCAAAATTTTTCTAGAGATTTTGCAAATTTAAAAGAACAGCAGTGTAATGATCACGAATGTCAGAAAATAAAACTAGATGTTCAGAAAGGTGCTTCTGGATATGCCATGCATAAAGTATTCTTCGGAGAACTGTCCCAGAAAGGAAAAATTGGGGTTTTCGTACTTACATATTTATAGCCTATGATATTTTTTTAAATAACGTTAAGTCTTTCTTTGGAGTTCATGTGGGGAGGGGCAAGAATATTGCACGAATTTTTGAGGTTGTTATGTGTACTGGGTTCTGTAAGGATGTGTAATAATGGGTTAAAAATGGTTACTTGTCAACAGGCTAAACCCAAAAATCAACCCATATAAGAGAAATGCTCCAGTATGGTAGCTACCTATCCCTGGGAAAGAACATAATTTTATATCATGGGTCCCTTACCCAATTATACTTCTGGGTATTTTTATATTTTAGTTGCAGTTCATAGCTGTAGTAAATATTTTTATCTCCATAATACAAAATCTGTTGAAATTTGTAAAGTAATTTTGCAAAGTCTGTTTTTCTTGTATGGTTCCCTGGATGTGATTGTCACTTATACGGCCAGTTAATTTTTGTCTGGTGAATTTAGGGACTTATTGTTCTCTTGGGGAGTTAAAAGGTACAAACCATATTGATTTATGGAGCTTTCAGATGGATGCTCAGAGATATTGTGACGAGATACTTTATGGTCTCACACTGTGTTTTAATTACATCGCAAGTGATGCCACAGAGCACACTCTGGCAGCGGTTTTACTGGGTAGGAGGTAATTGCATCCCCTGATCTTTACAATCTTTCGAGGTCCTGCGAACCTGCAATGGCCTCAAGCTTCGAGTGTGTTGAAGGTCTTCATTGGTCACAGACTTCGTGATCCTGCAGACCTGCAATGGTCTCGCAACCTAGGTTCTTGCAGATCTGCAGTGGTTTCGGGCCCTAGGGTCATGCAGAGCTGCAGTGGTCTTGAGCCCTAGTCTTTTGCAGACCTGCAGAAACTCAAGCCCAGGGAGTCCAACAGGCCCGCATTGGTCTCAAGACCAGGGATTTTGCAGGTATGTTGTTATCTCAAGCACTGGGGGTTCTGCAGGCATATGGTGGCCTCAGACATGGAGTTTCCTGCAAGTATGTGCAAATATCAGGCCCTAGTGTACTGAAAGCCTACATAAAACCAAGCCTCGGGAGTCCAACAGGCCTGCGTGAGTCTCAGAACCAGGGACCCTGCCGGTTTACTGTAATCTCGAGCCCTGGGGGTTCTGCAAGCATTTGATGGTCTCAAACATGAAGTTTCATGAAGGCTTGCCTAAGTTTCAGGCCCCAGGGGTCGTGCAGGTTTGCGATGGTCTGAGGCTCCAGGGTTCCTGCAGGCCTGTGGCAGTCGAGGGTCGTGGTCGTCCAGCGGGTGGTCGACTACTTAACAGCGGCGTGTGACTTCCTGTCCGTCCTGCGTGCGTTTCTTATTTTCACATTACCATTGAGGTAAACCACGACGATACCTCATTTAATGGCAAAAATATCCCATTATGAGATATTTTCAATATCTGTCCAATCACTTCAGTTGAAAATTAAAGTGCAGAATATATTTTTGTATCAATTCAGTAGTTCGGACATTAACACTAAAATACTTACACGCTTTCAGAACATGACGCAGTTTCATGTTTATCTATGAAAAATCGACACTTTACAAAGTAATAAGATTTCGGAAATAAGTTTTTGTTCAGCTTGTTGGTTTCAGAATACGTGTAGGGTATAATAACCAAAACATATCTCATGAACCAATTTTAATTCATGAGGTTAACTCATTACGCTCCATAACGAATATTGACATGTACTGATTCAGCACTTCCTAACTCTAAAGCAACATAAAAAGTGGATTTGAAAGTTGCTGAAATTAATTAGGTATTTACTCCATTTAAGCTGATAGGAAATTTACTATAAACATTTTTGGAAAATTAAGTTCAAGTAGTTCATGGAGCAACTTCTTAAAAAATAATAATTTAAGATGTACCTAAATTCCTGTCGGTTTAACAGGATAAATGCTCTCAAAAATATATTGGTTATGCAAATGGTAAGAAATTTGTGTCAATGACAATGATATTTGATGGCATTATTATCCTTTAAACAATACTAGAAAATAATTTGTTTGGCAAAAAAAATTACTATTTCGAAGGAATCTACGCATATTTGAACATCCTGAATTCTGCGACTTCTGGGATGTCTGTGAAGTCATAAACCAAGGCACTTGAAGATCTCACTATCTCTGAGGTCTCCAACCTATGGTTAGGAGCCCATTCATCTACCTCAGTAACTTGTTCCCCAAGGCCACGAACGTCAGGTCCAACCAACACATTTTAACTACACTTTTTTTCCATTAAAAAAAAAAACCTCTGAAGCTAAACACTCATCTCCGCGAGGAGAAAAATTTATTTCTTTGAGGGACCGACGATGTGTTTCATAAGCACCCGGCCAGCCGACGGACCTTATATGGGGCGCACCCGGTCGCAGCCGGTTGGACAGGGGCTAGTCGTGGCGGGAGAATGCCGGTGTTGAGGGAAACTCTCGCTTTGGGAGTTTGCATCCCTGCTGCAGCGCCAAATGTTGTCCTCGCATTACTTCAGACCTTTCCCCAGACCACACTGCACCACCGTGCCGAGTATTCTGCTTGTAAATCGACAAAATACACAGTTGGCAAAATTTCAACGCCTTTTTCTCTACCGCTCCGTATTTGACCGCATGAGGAGGCTCAGTGATAAAACAAATGGACTCGCATTCGTAAGGTCTCCCGAAATCACTCCGCTACAGTGCTGGGATGGGTCGTTACTACAGGCCATGGCAGGCAGATTCCTTAACCGTATATGTTTCTCTAAGAAACTTGCTGCGTCTGTAATGGCCTCGTTTTACAAAAGGTGTTAAGCCCAACTCACCTACTTACTCACTATCCCTCCTTTCTTGGTACGCATAGTGGTGCTTCCTTAAAAACAGAAATGTTGACATAGAATAGGTTTTTTTTTTCGTGGCCAACCAAAGTCCGGTTACGCATATTTCTTATCACCCCCGTACCTGTGCCCTTTCTGGGTAATACAGGGTATAGGATGTTCTTTTTTTATTTGTGTTTTATTTTATTTGAAACTTTATTTTTTCATTACAGCCTTTATGGATTACAATTTTATATAATATTGCAACTATCTACATCAAGATGTCTGGAAGTGGGAGTGGCGCGGTTTTCCTGCATTCCATCCAACTCCCCTAGCAGCTTGGGGGTCAATTTCTTGACATTCTATTCCATTGATGATTATATAATGTCTATATTGCGTCACTATACTACTACTACTACTGCTGTCGCCAAGACTCATGATGGCTCGTAGCGCGGGGTTGAGGAACTCCCATGACAAGGGGGGAGGGGGTTAGGGGTTTAGGAAGAAAGTGGCCACGCCTCCGCGCCGTGCTACGTGCCGTACAAAACACATCGCCCCTCGTTCCTCGCAGTAGTGACGGACTGTTAACAATGGTGAGTAGCACGCGAAAGTTATACACAGCAAAGAAATAGAAGTCATCAGGAGTTCTACAGAAGAGTGTAATGAAGACGCAATGAATAAATATTTGTTGGTTCCTATCAACAAAGCTACATAGAGAGCCACAAAGTACACGAGAGTAAGTACGGTGTCTACCGAGAGAATTCACAAACAAAGCAGAGAGAGACCTGGCGAGCCTCAAACAACTCCAGGAAAGTGAAGGCAAGAACACAATGCTTACACTGTTCACCGTATATTCTATTAAGAGTTCCGACTACCTGCAATTATTTTGTGCAATCGAGTTCTCAAAACGGGCGAACTCTTGCGAACTCCTCAATAGCTTCATCATCTGTACCCACAAGGCACTCAACTTGTATGCTGTCTCTCTGCCGGCGACTCGCCTACACATGACTTTCAGCAGTGAACACATTTATGTTTTAAAGGCACACTAATAAGAAAAAAGCACAACTTCTTTCTCACGACAACTCTTAAGTTTTCGTATAAAAAATCTGTGGCTGAAACTTTTTCTGAAAGCACCCGTTTTAGCCATTCTTACATCAAAAAAAATTCTTAGAGTTTGAATTAAAACATGGTATTTGGACGCCATTAATGACATATCGAACTATTTTGGAATCATGTATTTTGTACTAAACCCTTGTAATACGCTTCATGCGTCAGCCAGTTGCAGCCCTTATTACATCTGCAATGTAATGAATCTGTGTTAATTTTTAGTGGCTTCGAGAGATGAAGATAAATACCTCGCACAACAGCATCAAATTTTCTTGACTGAACTGGTATGCTTTTAAAATATTGCACCAATAGTTAAGTCATCCGTGACTTTCCAGTAATATGCAAGTATTATTTTCAGTCAAACAAACCATTCAAAAGATTTTGTTTAAAAATGGTAAATTTGGCGCAGTAGCGTGGCTACAAGGAAAACGAGTCTCTTGCGACGAAACAATGAGAAAAGCTACTCTCATTGAATTGCTTGAAAAACATCGACCAAGAGAGAAAATATTCGCTGTTGACAGGGTATTCCAGCAACGTGGCCATACTGTACCTAGATTGCCCACTTATATGCGCGATTTCAAGGCCATAGAACTAGCCTGGGCTAAGATTAAACGTCATATCAGAGCTCACAACACGACTGGAGATATATCACTGCAAGTCGTACAGAAGCTAACAACAGAAGCCGTAAAAGCAGTAACAAAGGAAGACTGGGTGAGATATTGCAGATACGTTGAAGTAATTGAAGAAGAGTACTGGAAGAACGAATGCGTCATGGAGTTAGCAGTAGATGAATTCTTAATCAAACTGGATAGTGACAGTGATGACACAGATTATGAAAGCGAAAAAAATTCACACCATGACAGCTGCAGTGAGCAAGAAATTTTTAGTGAATGTGATAGCGACATATCTTGCTTAGCTTAGCCATTGTAGATAATGAATTAAGATTATATCTTACCGATACATGTATTCTACAGTGTCATTAATTTGTTTTGCTTAATCACTTTTAATTAGTGAGCTAGGAATAGTTTTACTTTTCCCTAACCTTCCTCAACAACTGTTAATAAACATTGTTGTCATTGCTATGTTGAGACATATCCATACTATGTGTTATCAATTTGTATAATTTCTATCCACTTTTATTTGTACTTACACTATTACATACATAATTTTTATTTTATTTTTACTTACACTATTACATAAATCTTTTTTTGCCGAAGCAACTGGAATCATGAATGTTACATGGTGTAATTTGACCAATTAATAGTTTTAATTCTAAATACTTGTAAATAAGTAAATTTAAGCTGAATATTTCAGTATATTTTCCCTTATTTTGTCTTTTGTTCCCCACGCCATAATTTTGGTATCACTGGTTATTCTTATAGTCACTGTGTACCGTAATATTATACGCTCACATCTTGTTCAGTAATAATATGTTACAACTGAATACTTGTACCTCAGTATTTTACATTAGTTATGCTTATTTGTCACATCATAATCTTGGGTCGTTTATTGTTAAGTATTATTATCATATCCTAAACATATACTATCAAACTGTGATCAATTGCTAATTATTTGGATGTTGTTGAATGATTGGTCATTGCAATTTTTAAATTTTGTGTTTTGGAGCGTAATGATTTCTTTATTTTTATTCATCGTCTCTTCAATCTATGGTGAGTAATTTAAAATATTTCTAGTATACCACTTGTAAATTAGTGTTGTTAACTATTCATGTTATTAAATTATTTTCATTGGTTTGACTTCTGGAAGCTGCTTCTGGGAAAAAAAATATTAGTTCACAAATGTTATCACAGCATGTCGAGGGCCGCGGTTGAGGCAGTGCCGGAGCGTTCGCCTTCCGCCACTACAATCCGGGTTCGGTTCCTGGTTATGTAAATCGGGATTTTTGAATGTGGCAATCGTGGTTGGTGGGTTATCTCGGGGGTCTCCCGTTTCCCTCAACATTGCGTTCAGGCGCTGTCCCATGCCCGTCTCAATTCTCCCACACCACATTGGCTCTGAAGATGTCTTATGCTAAGACTCGTCGAAACATATCAATCAATCAAGTAATCATTGTGTGTCATACTGCTTTATAGTCAGTCAGTTCACATTACCAATTAGCTTGTACATATATTTAAGATAGAATTACAGCGGTTTTTGTATTTGTGTATTGAAATGTATGCATATTTGCTGTACTTCAGTGGTAGAAAAGGCAAACATTTACTTAACTTCGCCAGTAAAAAATAAAGGCAAAATATATAAATTACATACAATTGCTATTTTTGGATATTTATATAGAATAGATGGCAACAGGTTAACCAAAAGGATCTTCAAATATCTTTCGAACAAGAAATCAACAACCTCAATTCAGTAAGTTAAGTAAGATTTGAAAATAAACAATATAAGTGAAGAAGAAGCAACAGAGAGAAATTAAAAAAAAAAGTGTTAAAAATGGAAGGATTCCAAGGCAAGAAGGAAACGAAAACAAGCTCGAAATGGTCCGAGGAGAAGAAAAAGATACATAGTGAGAAGATGAAGGAGTGCTGGAGAAAGAAGAAGGGACAACAAAGGACGAAGCATTGAAACTGATTCGTGGTCCCTAGAAGACCCTAACAAAAAAGAAGAAGTAATTACATACAGTAAGATTGCTTGAAACTTTAACTTGGTTAGGTTTTGGAAACTTAAAGATTTTAATTATATGTAGGCTATTTTTAATTCCGCATTTCGGGAATATTCTACTAACTCTGGCGAACAAATAAGTTAACTAACTTCGTAACGATATGTCTATAGATTGTATCATCAACCCCTGCAAACCGTATTTTTACACAATTGTCTCGCTTACTGGTGATGAATCTTAATACGTAGTTTAAATAAAATCATGCAATTACAGTGAGACTACTTTATTTATGTTAAATTGTTTTTTGTTGGTAGCTCTTGATACTAAATACACTATTTTGCCAAACTGAGCAAAAATATTACATTCATTTCCAGTACTGAACATGATATTAATGTTATCCTCACTCACCTTTGTAATAGTTTCGTATTCATGCCAATACAATTTTTAAAGACGTGTAGCTGAAAAAATTAATAGATCCACGCTTTGCGCGGGACTGAAACACAGACCATCTAGTACCGTACGCTCGCGCGCAACAAACTATGCTACAAAACAAAAATATCAGCAATAGACGCATTGGTGTACCTTTTAAACTCTTCTGTTTGAAGTGGTCAGTTGAATGTTTGCAGGATGCGTAATACGTCGTTCAACAGTACACTTTGCGGTCGAAGGGAGGGACGCGACAGGCCAAACCTACAGCCGGACGAGGGGAGCGGGGGGTTAATTAGGACTATTGGGTCCAGACCTCATAACGTTTGACGCCAACAGTACTTAGATTATAAATATTATATATTTCAATTTCAGCCATCAGTTTTGGAACTGCCAGAATAGGTTAGTATACGGAAGTGAAATGGCAATGTGGCTCCTTTCACGTGGGCGTCCCCATTCGCTGACTGGATTCGCTATGCCCTGGATACAGGCCTCATGTCAGATTGGTTACCGCGGGCTACAAAATACTTCCTGTTGGCTGGACTGCCTGTTGGCAGGTAATTCAACAAGCGCTGGTTGGCGAACGGTATTCCTGCATGTTGCAGACCAGTGGCATCATTGTGCTGACGTGTGTGGCTAGAAATTGCAGTATAAGCATTTGTTTCGCCTTTGTATACTTACCTTCTCTATGATCGTACTACTGAATAGAAGTACTCTTGATGAGTTCTGCAAAATTTCTCACTCGGTTTCGTAAGCAATGTCTCAGGTAGTAATGAAGATTTGATTTCCTTTTATGAAACATGAGTAGAGACCCCGAGAATTTCGCGAGCTCATTTCTAGATAAGCTGGAATTCACACACTTGTACGTTCATCTTACTTTTGTAATTGGTCGACGTGTTGTTTGACACATCCTGGAGATAAATGAGCTGATAACAAACATGCAATAAATTGTGCGCCCAAACACCGCCTTTTACTACCACAACAATCAACCAATAAACAGTTGATATCTGTATCAGAGTACGTAAGACTGTGAAGTCTAGCTTACAGGTCATTGAACTCGCAAATTTCTCAGGTCTCTAGACATTAGTAACCCGGTGAGCAGCTACGATAAGAATAAAGGCATCAATGACATGTTTACAGCGACGCTTATAGGCAGTAGGAATGGAAGTCCACTCCGGAAGAAAAGAAACACTTCCGACAATCAGCTTGGAAATATGCCTTCGGGTCGCGGTGGTGTAGTGAGTGGTTAGACTACTCCCCTCCCACTTAGGCGAACCGGGTTTGATTCTTGGCGGGGTCGCTCCCGGATTTTCGCATGTGGGAATCGTGCCGGGCGATGCTGCTGGCCGGCGGGTTTATTCGGAGATCTCCCGTATCGCTCGCTCTTTCATTCCGGCGCTGCTCCATACTAACCTCGCTTCGCCCTCATCGGCTCTCGAGACCACGCCCTTGACAGCCGCACAAATCTCTTCATTCCCTCACCCCAACAGCAGAGTATTTCGCACGGGATAGAAAAAATCAAGCGAGCCATACGCGCAACGGCCTCTGCAAACACGCATACTAAAATTCACACGGAACAATTCTCCACTGAGCAGTTCGGATAGCGGCACAATATATTCTCACTTATTTCGGTATATTAAATATTTTGTCAAGTAAGGTTTCAACACTCATGACTCTCCTGCCGTTTGCCAGACATATAGAATGTCCCAAAAGTCTCCATACATAGGGAAGATACACACAACTTTACAGAATGTTCTAAATATGTTGGCCGTTACGTTGCAGACACAGATCAACGCGTTCGCGCCAATTTTGCCTAACACCTCGCAAAATGTCAGGCGTTTGTTGCAGGTAAAATTCCGTTGTTACATCGAGACCGCGTCGAAATAATCCTCCTGATAGACGCCTGACATCCTGTAAGATGTTCGGCAAAACATGCTCGAATGCAGTAACAGTTTGAGAACATTCTGTAAAGTTATAAATCCCCTAAACTTGTATAGTTAAATTTTTTTTCTCATAAAACTCAAATATAGGTCACTTCCTGCGATATGGCAAACATATATTCAATCCGGCAGAATCCCAGCACAATGCAGTTTTTCTAACGGCGAAGTAAGTGATAATTACTGTTCAGTAGACAGATGAAATCTCAAGATCAATAGTTCTCTGTACTGTGCTTTCATGAATAGTAACAAAGCTGCATTATGAAGGCTTTATCCTGCTTGAGAAAATTCCCCCTTTCGAAACTAAACATTCATTTGAAATAAGTACATTCTAAGAAGAAAACTTATATACAAGTATTGCTCGATAGCTGAAGGGGGGGGGGGGGGGTGATATGGTTAGATAAAGGCTGTTCACGGTAAAGTGAGCACTTTTGGGTCCTAGTTACTTATTTCCTATCGGCAATTTTTACCATTCTTTCAAATTTTAAATTAAATGTGGTGATGTAAGTAATTATCACAGTGTATATTTCACCACGTTCGGAAGTAAACGTCCAAGACTACAATACAATAAAACATATATTTATTGACCATTCCACCAAACGAGAGGGCATCATAAAGTACTCACTTTACCGTGAATAGCCTATACAGCGCAGAATACGGGAATTACATAACAACTGTCGAGCTCATGATGATTGATGATACGTTATATTGAGAAAGGCATTTCGACTTAGACGCCATTATATATATATATATACACACACACACGCACGCACGCACGCGAGGGCTGATTCAGAAGCCATGGTAACTATTGTTTATTTCCCGAAAATGACCCAACACACGAAATGTACTATGCACAGTTGAGTGTACGACACGTAAGTTTCGAAGGTGACACCACATGGGGTGTGGATGCAGGAATGTCTGGCATGGAACAAAGACAAACATGGCTGCTGCAAGTAGTAATGCTGAATGTCGTACATGTGCACAAAGAGAGAGAGAGAGAGAGAGAGATAGAAAGAGAGAGAGAGAGAGAAATGGTAAACACGAAACATTCTATTCTAGTGAAACCAAAATTGGCATAAAGAAAAAATTGAGTACCGTCAAATAATAACACCAGACTTGTGGTTGTGCATTACTATATTTTTGTTTGTATTTTTCGTACTGAAGGTATAAAAAATATGATGAAACTGAACGATAGTTCTTCAAAAAATAATGGATGAAAATAAAATCCATCAACACATGGACAAATCCAGTAAAACTTTAATGCAACACGAGTACTTGCAAAGTTTTTCTTTTTAAACAGAAATCATAAAGAAACTTATCAGCAATGTACTATTATTAACTGCACTTTAGGCACAAATCATATTAATTTGTATTTTGATGGTATTCCTTTAGATGTCCACAAAATATAATATAGAACAAATAAAGTTCAAAAACATTAATTTTTAGTGACTTCAAATTATTAACAAGTAAAACAAATCTTATAGCCCCTGGGATGCATCCCTAACATCCAAAGCTGCTAATTGATATTAAATTTAAAAAAATTAACAACGAATTTAATAAACGCATTACGAAAACCATCGGAAATCATTCAGTCACATGTGCGTGAAGATTGTTTATAAAAAAATATATATTTTATCCACTTAGCTTGAGTGAAGTGAACACTCTGTTGGGACCACAAGTTGTATGAAGTAATGCATAGTGCACACTCGCCATATCAGCCGTGTGCGAGCCACACTCCAGGAGAGGGGAGTTGTGGAGGATCGGCATTAGCAACAGCCCGACCTACGTCAGAGGGGTTACGAAGCATAAATAGCGCCGCTGGACGCGCGCTCACCCCCCACTCTACGGCCCGCTCTCAGACGTTTAGGCCATTTGTCGACTTGTGTGAAGCTGATCACGAAGACGCATTGAGAGGCGTCACCGACGCCAGGCGTCGCTGGTCCAGGCCGCACGTCAGGAGAGGTACTTGCACCACCACATCTCCACTGCTCGACGTCAGGAGGACTCGGAGGAGCTTCGGTCGATTCCAAACTGAGTCAGTGGTAGGTGTACATTCAGTAAAGTGCAATGTCGAGTCGATAGGGAAGCTAAGCGGTTGGAGAAATAATATTATTAAAGGTTGATTTAAATATTGCAGGACAACGATGTCAGCATTTAATTCTTGTTTGTATATCAATCTATTGCGAAAAGAAATTGTAATTAATAAAGTGTTGTTTAGAATTCGTTGTGTTCATATTTATAGTACTATTAAGGCACCCGTAATTAAACCCAGTGATATTTGGAAACAAGGAGAAGTGCAGAGTTGGAGAGTATTAAGGAGAAGTGAGAGTTAGTAAGTGTTGCTCTCTAGAGTTTAAGCTGGGACTAGTTGGTGCCCTTACGTCAGCCAGGCTTGGCGTAGTCGCTAGCCTTAGAGTTCAGTTTACCCAGCTAGACTTCGAAAGCAGTAATAAGTTTCAGGGCTGACTAGGCGCACACGACAACTGGCACGAATACAGAACTGCTTTCGGAGACTAGGACTAGCTCCGAGAGCAGACGAGAAGCCCAAGAGCTATGGCATTCAGTAGTGACTAGTAGTTGTGGGATTAAGGCAGGGGCTTCGTCGCCAACGTAAAGCTTGGGAGAATTTTCAGTAACGAGAATTATTTGAAACTTTACTCACCAACTAAGGAAAACGACAAACGGAGAAAGCCATGTAGTCAGCATCGCAAAAATTCCGATATAAATTCAAATGCACAACCTAACTACGGGATTATTAGCACTAAAGGAGTGCATTATGGCAAGACTACTAATTCACATAGGAACTAAGTCGCAAAGAGCACATAGACGGGAACACAGCGGGCACGAGCCACCTTGCTTCCCTGACGAATCAGAAGTGCCAGAAACGAAGCTGTGAACTTCAAACAAAAGAGCAACGGAAATATTGCAACGTAGCCGATAGATCTCGCAGGCTGTCTAGAAGAGACAAATAGCGCTCAGGCGCACAGAGGTAGGGGCAGATATCACGTTACTAGAGACCCATTCCTTATGTGAAATCACGCGCCAAGCGGCAGGGCTACACCGAGGAAATTTGCGAGAACTGCAACTACAGAGAAGCGAGCGGAAGGGGTAGCTACAGAAGGCAACTGAAGGAATTCGCAACGCAGTGTAGCACATCCGGTTAGGAAGCGCAACAATCTCATGAAACATCGGTCTGCAAGATAGACGGGATTAAAAACGTAGCTTTGAAAGCACAGGCCAGCACTGAATAGAGACCAAAGTAACGAGAATACTCCTTAAACAATAAAACAGTGACAAACAATGAATAAATACACTAAAATAGTTAAACAAATTCATATACACGGCCAGATAAACCACACATCCAAACATATAAAACATTTGTCATAATACAAGTCGTAACAGAAACAAATATATAACAAATACAGTTAAATAACTAATTAAAAACGTCTCAGATAGTTCGAAAGGAGAATAAAGGTATTATTTACCGCAATAATCAAAATAAAAATGTAACGAGACTTTTCATAATGTTACTCGCAATAGTTGTAATTGAATAAAAATATGAAAATCAGCTTTCAAAATTCTCTAAGAACAGTGCGGCATTTTAAAACCGCAGGCAAAGTCCGGCATGCGTCCAGTGAATTTGGTAACAACGAAGGGAAAGTATAGTTCCACACTTTAACGTTAAATTGAAAGAGTTACGTACACTTTTCTGAAAACAAAACTGAAATTATTACTTTTGATTACTGTTTTTTATGTGTAAGAATGATCAAAATTGTAAAATATTCACTTATCCAGTAATTTCACACTCTCGCTTGATCGAAGCATCGATGAAGTGGCCAGGCCCTTTGCAGTGTTAGTTTTTACATATAGTAGAAGAATACGGAATGGGCATACAAGTAAAGGCTGTTCACGATAAAGTGAGCACTTTTGAAATGAACCTTAAAAAAAAGTCACTGCCCCTACCTGCATATATTTTAACGGGTACACCGAGTGACATGCGCCCAGTAAAGTTGGTAGCGTTGGAGGGGAAAGTAGTTCCATATCTTAACGTCGAATAAAAAGTTCTAGGTTACCATTTATAATAAGATAAATTATTATTTTCCCTTTCTATTTTTTTTGAATGCGCCAAAGTGTAAAAATTTGCAGATCATCAAAATATTTACTTTGCTTATAATTTCACCATTTCACTTGACCGACGCATGAATAGAGTGATGAGGCCCATGACAATGTCAATTTTACATAAGGCGGAAGAACACACATCGTGCATACAGGTAGATCCTAAGCTAGGCTTTCAAAAGTGCTCAGTTTACCGTGAACAGCATTTTATTTTCATATCATTCCCAGATCGCAAAGAAAATTTTACAATTATACACGAGTGAAACCTACAACTGTGTCCACAACATAAGCACAGGCCAATATTTTTTTTTAAAAGCAAATATTAAACCACGCTTTGTTGAAACAGCTGTCCCCGACTCCCTATTGAAATATTTATTTTAATAAATAATTTTAAAAAATTTAGCTGTTATTTACATTACCCAGTATGACAAGTTTATTTAACGTGCTGTGCTTCATTACAAGCATATATTTCCAAGCATGTGAACACATCGAAATGTTAGGGAGGTGGAAACAGCTTACGCATACGGCGTTCTTATTGATATACCAACTACTGCGTGCTTGCCCCGATCGAAACAACACAACGACTTGAAAGAACTTATCAAATACATTAAACTTTAGCCACATACATTGGTCTTCATAATTTCAATCTTTAATACTGTGCTCATTAATTAGCCTATGTAAGTTTAATATCGCAAAAATAATATGGTATCTTTTTTTTTCAGTTTATAAACAAATCATACTGTTGTTGTAAAACCATGTTTTGCCTACTTTCCGCAAGAATAAAAGGCTTACGAGATCACTTTCCTGTCTGTGTGTGTGTGTCTCCCACACTATAGAAATTTTTGAAAGAATGAGCCGAATTTTACCAGATACAGTACTTATGCCCGGTTACACCAACATCTTACCCAATCCGAGATCGAATGATCTTAGTTCCGAACCAGGATCCAGTTTGATCTTTGTTCCAATGTAAAAGTGTTGCACTAATGAAATTTAATGATTCTGGATCTCCGATTCGTCGATCTTGGTTCCAAAGTGAGAGATTGAGATTAAGTATGAGACAAATTTTGCTATTGGTTCGTAATATATGACGTCATGGAAGTAGGCGTATTTTTCACTATAGATAGAACTTGATGTGCGATGTTTTATCTATTTTAAGTGAATTATTGTTGTACGAATTTTACTGAATACTATTCAAGTGCGTATAATGTTTTAATTTCCCAAGAAAACAATCGAACGTAATTCTATCTGTTTGCGTATTTTCAAACTACATTTGTAGGCGATGGCTGCTGATCTCGGATCGAGATTTCAAACCACCAATTTCGGCGGTTCGAAATGAACTTCATCTCGATCTCTAATCCATCTCTGAACTCGAATGGTGCAACAGTTTTCTGTGTCGATCTTAGATCCGATCTCGGATCGAGTTTCAAACCACGATGGTGCAACCGGACATTAGTAAGGACATCTGACTATTATAGTTTTCGACCAAATTATGTGCTTACTTTCAAAATGCCGGCCTTTTTTTTTTTTTTTTTTTGTCTCGGAAACCATTCTCCCGATTTAAACGAAATTTTGTACGTTGACAGCGCATCACGTAAGAAGTGAATTCACGAATGGATATTGTTGTAAGTAATTCATAATCCCAGAAGGCAATGATTCGCCCGCGGTAAAAAGCGGGAACCTATTCAATATGGTTGTCATATTATTCGACGTGGCATACTCTCTCTCTCTCTCTGCCTGTGCACACACACTCAGAGGCTCCCCAACCTCCACTTATATACTGCTCATCAGTGTTAACATTGGCACCACTAGGCTAAATAACTAGTAACTAGAGACCTGAAAAATTCTCGAGTTCAATGACCTTTATACTCCATTTTCTTATGTAAAATCATGCAAATATCACAGTTCATTGGTTACTTGTATTAGCGGAAGACGGTGATTGGGTCTGCATTTTACTGTCTGCCTATTATTGGCTCAGAGGTGTCCAGGTGTAAACTAACGAGTGGACCAAAAGCGTAAGCAATACAAACGTACGAGGTTTTGAATCCTTGCTTGTCCCGAAATGAAACCGCGAATTTCTCAGGTCTCTACTAATCACCTCATTGCCCTAAGCAACGGGGAGGGTATTGTAAATATAACCTTTTATAGTGAATCTAGCTGTTTATAATGTTTCTGAAAACAAGTATTTTGTTTGAAATAATTTGTAGAAACAAACAAATGATATAATTCGAACACTTCCAATAAATCTCTTAAAAACCACTGAAATATTTTTATTCAAACACAAAAGTCTGCAAAAATCGCCTTTGTATGGCATTCATGAAACAATCAATCCGGTACAGGGGAAAAAAAAAGCTATATTTTGCAATTGTCATGCTAGTGCACTCAACCACGCACTGCAATAATAATAATACTTTTATTTGAATGTTACTTTTTCTCCTGAAAGCGCGTAAAGTTCATAATAGACAAACGTCCACTTTTTACGCGGAAACTTTGTAAGCACGTCATTCTCTTAGGAAATTGCGATCAACGAGGCATTTTAATGTGTCACCATTGTCAGGAAACTTAATGACGTGCAGTTTTCTAGTCAGTCAGTGTAATTTCCAAGACACTGAGGAACACACATGTTAAACACCGTAGTGCATTATTATATAGACGCCTTATTTTTCACTAGCGGCCCTGCCTACCAAGGCGACAGCCGCGAACTCCAAATGGGGAAACAATGTTAACGAAATTCCTTCTCACTGCGTCAATTTTAAAGATAACTGTTTCAAACAAGAATTATTCTACGTGCAATTTCTCATGGAATGTTGTTACGTTAAGACATATTGTTGATTGTTTCGTTTAATATATTTTTTCTCAAAATGTAATGTAAAAATTTACATACAACAAAAAGAAAATTAAACATAAATAAATCAATATATATATTTTAAATAAATTTATGTAGCAATATTTTCTGAGCAAGTCGCATCAAAACGTTTTTGGTTTGAAATAGCTATCTTTAAAATTGACGCATTGAGAAGGGTTTTCTTTTAATATCGATTCCCCGTTTGAAGTTCGCGGCTACCGGCTTGGCAGACAGGGCCGTTAAAACACGACCCGCCACGTGCCTAAGCTAAACAAGCTGCCAAACATGGCGGCCAATTATGTTTTCCCCTTAGTCCTGACGTCACTAGCTTGGCTGGGAGAGGTTGTAAGGCCTTGAAGTCTCAGTTCTCAGTAGTGACGGCCAGGCTTATGAAACACGTGTTCCGTTCGGTTGCTCGGGCATATTGTTGGCACTTTGGAGAATGCACTGCATTCTACCTGTTTCATCGACTATATAGAAATTTGAGTAATTTTTGTGAACCAGTATTGACATATAGAGGGCAGGTCTTACCAGGGCTGTTCCTATTTCGATTATTTGCAATTTATTTCCAAATTCCCCATATAATCTTACTCGGTAGTGTGAGATATGTAATCTGTGGTCTTTTGTTATGTAGGTGTGTTCGGTTAATGAATGGAAAAGCTCAATATAAATTTCGTGTCATTGAATATATTTTTCTTGTTTGATTTTCCATTCATCGTTAAGAGCTCTAAATTTTGCAAAAAAAAAAAAATGTGTATGAATTTCATACAATCATTTCTACTTCAAGGCCTGTTTTTTTTTTAACCCATAACATTGCTTATATACTGTCGGACATATTTTATATATAAGAGGCGCCCTTTGGAAATTTATAGTAGAGGAAATATTAAACGGCCAATTAAATTTTTGCTCTCTTTTATATCGTAACAATTAAAATTAATTAAATTAAAGTAATAGCAAACTGGTTAAAATTTTATTCTAATATATTCGTATCAACACAGCGCAGATGATTCCTAAATATTTTACACATATAAACTTCGCATTGAAATTTTCCCATAAGCTGTATTTAGTTACCGTAAGGAGAATAACTGAAGCAAATGTGGATTACAGAATTCCTAGAGGTAAGTAGTCCTTCCACTGACTTCTGCAGTGTGTATAGAACATTTAAGTAAGTGTGACAAATCATCGATTGAAATTTACAAGAAAAAAGGTTTTTGCGCAATTTCTTAGAAATTCTCTGCATCTGAGTTCACTTAAGTGTTGCAATCAAATTTCAAACGGAAAAAGGGGTTCCAATTTTTGAAGCATTTTATCTACGTAACTAATTGTCCTCTTGTTTATTCAGTGCAGGCTGTCGTAAAGAATACACAGCAGTGTAGGCTATCCACGGTAAAGTGGCAATTCGAAAGCCCTCTCACATGGAATAACAGTCAATAAATATATTTTATCTTAGCATTAGACTTTAACTTCTCAGTACGATGGAATATATACACCGTGTTTATGATTTATACATGGCAATATTTTGTTAAAGAGGTTTTAAAGGATTAAAAAAAAATGGTGAATAGGAAAAGTAACTAGTGCTTAAAAAGTGCTCACTTTACAGTGAACAACTTCTATGTAGCTTCATGACGAGAAAATATTGATTCGAGCTGACGTTGTTGTCGTTTACATGATTTCGCAGCTTTCAGCAGCTTCAAACAAACATTTGTTTCTGAATTGCATTATATGACGTGAAACGTCTACAACTTCTTCAAAGCACGTGGGCTGTCTGTATTAACAGTTATTACTATTGCTGATTGTACTTATTTATAATTTCATATTTTGCTCTCAATATTATATGTCTTGATATGTTTTTCGACTAAGTTTTATTAACTTCTTTTAATTATAAATTTCATATTCAGTACATTACTAAAGCCATAATTTCTTCAGTTCAAGGACAAGAAGTTTAAGAACATAACACTTAAACCCGGACGTCTTACGGAGTGTGTATACCTGGATTACGTTTCATGGTTATAAAAATTAAGTCAGAATTTAAATGCATTACATAGGAAACGAAATGTTCTTCATCTCATTTGATTGGTTCACCACACCTCGTATTGCACCTTCATCCAATCAACGTCCTTCTCATATATATACTGCTCTTCACTTTCGTCAGTCATCTCTCTCTCTCTCTCTCTCTCTCTCTCTCTCTGGGTCTCCTTTTTAGTTTCTTATCTTCCACTGGTAATTCCAGCATCTCATCTGGTAACCATTCCTTCTCCATTATCACCACATGGCTAAATCATGATAATCTAGACCTATCTACCTCTCTTCAGATGACTTTTCTCTCTTACATACTCATGCGCACACACAGTTTTATTCCTCCATCTAGACATCCATGTAACACGTAAACTACTTCTCAGAAACTTCATATCACACGACATTACACTGCATTTCGTCACATGACATTATATATATATATATAATGTATCTAAATTCTACCAACAAACTTCGGGTATAGGTTAATCATGAATAAATAAGTTGAGAACATATATACAACCTATGGTCTAAAGTGAATACTAATGGTGGTACACATATTTGAAGTTGGTCCTGGAACACTAGTTTATTGCAAATATTGGAGAATGGAACACCGATTGTCTGGATAATGGTTAACTGAACAAAGATTTACAAACACTATAACACTTGTCCCTGTAAACAAATTATTTCATGTAAATGATCACTGTTACTACCTACCCCTATTTCAAGCTAACATCCATGTAGCGGTAGCATATATGAGATTTGAAAGATGGATTATTAATCCTTATGTAAATACTCTAAACCTCACTGTTTTCGAGTTATTCGTGTTTTATTATCAAAATATTATTTACCAATACCTGGCAGGTGGGGCATGCACAATATCCTATAACACACGTTTGCGGCTGTTAAAGAGAGGATAAGATTCTAGAGAGAGCTACATTAAAGTGTTACTGTAATAAACTTTTTCCTCTACTACTTCTTCGAAACTGTGTACCTCCCTTAGAATTAATTTCAGGCCATACGTCGTATATAAGTTTTCAGCTTGTTTTATCGATGATCAACCTACACCCGAAGTTTGTTGGTCGAATTTAGATACACTCTGCGTGTATATAATACATATTATATATATACTCTCAAGGGAGCGAGATGGTGCAGTGGTAAAAACACTTAACTCACATCCGATAGAATCCGGGTTCGATTCATGGTTCGGCCATCCAGAATTCGGTTTTCCAGGATTTTCCGAAGTCACTGCATAAGGACGCTGGGCTAGTATATTTATTACAGGACCGCACATTGACGGAATGAATAGAGCAGGATAGGGTAATGAGGCGATTCGTTAGTCAGTCGAATGGCGCCAATGGTGACACTGATGAGCAGCATATAAATGGAGGTTGGGGAGCTTTTGAGAGGTGTGTTTCCCCGCCCTTCGTGTGCGCAGACAGAGTGAGTGCGTCGTTTCGAAGAATATGACAACCATATGAACAATGTTACGATTTTGCTTTTAAGTCGATTCATACCTGAAAGGGCGTAGCTAAGTAAGGAGTTATGATTAGGTAGAGCACAGCAGTTTAAGATGGGGGTTTGTTGAACATAAAGTTTATACAATAACAATTTACGTGACTATTGATCGAGGGAGCTTAAATGGAATACCAAGATGCTAAATAAGTATAATAATTTTTATTACCGCACGCCACTACTGTTAAAATCCTATTGGAAAGTCCCCACCTTGTTCATGTTGCCGAAGGCTGATTCTAGGGAGCGTTTAACGACGACCAGATAAACCCATCTCCACGCTTCTTGGTCCGCTGCCACGATGACAAAATAAGCCGCTCCCAGCGTTACGTTGGCCTATATCGGGCTCGTTGTTTAGTATTTTCGGCCCCGTTTACTGGCCGGTGGAGAGGGTTTCTGCAACTGTCTTTCGCAAAATGTTAATGCAATCACGCTCGTGCCCTGGTTCAATGTTTGAAGGTGTGATCAGGCAGGCCATTCAACTAAGGCCTGATCACTTCATAACATGTTTCCTCCTTTTACTGCGGGAGAATCGTGGCTTATCGGGATTATGGATTACCTTAGCGGGAATTTGGTTTTCGCGTTGGAAGAAGTGTCACCACAGTGAAGCGGGTATGGGATCAGTGGGTCGAGGAGACTGGGCTGAGCGACGTGGAGGAAGCCCACTGTCCCCACGGCACCAACAAGAGCGTGGACGGAGATCTGGTGTGCATGGCCCATGTCGTATATCAATATGTGTCCGCACGCACGGTTCGTCACCATCTTGCACCATCAGTGGGTTATGTTCAGGTGCCACTGACTGCTCACCACAGGCACCTGCAGGTGTAGTAGTTCAAGGAACGTCGGGCCATCGATGACGAGTTCTGCCTCTGCTTGCAGCACTACGATAGCAACGCGGCGCAAGCCTGTCAGAGTCCTGCATTTTGCGCCGATATACTGGCCCGGCACCTGGATTTATGGTTTGGTGTGCCATCGGATTCCAATACCTCTCCAGTCAAGTCCGCATCGCTACACGCTGAGCAGCAACTGTTACACAGTGGTGGAGGTGTTGGAGCCTGTCGTTGTCCCTCATCTTCAGGCTCAGCCTGGGGCCCTGTGTCAACATGACAATGCACGGCCGTATGTGGTACACATCGTCCGGCGGTTCCTCAATGGCCACCGTATCACCCTGCTTCCTTGGCCTGTGCGTTCGCCGGATCTCTTACCCGTCGAAAACGTGTGGTCTGTGGTCGGACGGCGACTAGCCAGCCACGGGAAACCCGCAGCCAGAAAGGAAGAGCTTTGGACGCGCATCGAATCAGAATGGGCAGTACTCCAGGCTGTAATCCAGAGTCTCGTCCTCTCAATGACACGTCGTTTAGCAGCTGATATTTCCACCCGTAGTGGGACCACAAAGCGCTGAGTTCCCCATGTTATGAACGTCATACCGAGCTGCAAGAGTAATCAATGTCCCACTTGTATGATGGGTATTCTGTCCAATAAATATGGGGATCGAACCTTGTTCGTCGTGGTGGGAGGCGAGTGTAATGACAAAATATTTGCCATTACACGTTTATCGAAAAATGTTGGTTACCGTTGTTTGTGCGTTACGTCTTCATCACATTTGCACGCAAATCGAATTGGAATGACGCCACGTTTCCTTCGGGTGAATTTATCCTTTATTCACAACATAAACAGTCAAGATGGCGAACACGCGAGCAGAATACACAAACCATAGAATATATTCGTCAATTTAAAAGTTACGGGAAGGCCAATCTGTAAAATAAATTTCTAAGCTAAATTAAATTTAGTGACGCGATGAATACAATAGCACTTATCTAATATTGGAGTGGAGTTATTTCGGCGGTTCTTAACATCGAGGTCTTGAGAGGCGATGAGGGTGAAGCTAGGTATGTATGGAGCAGTCCCAGAATGCAAGGGCATAAGGAGAAGGGAGATAAAAAATAACCCACCGACCAGTGGCATCGCCTGGTACGATTTCCACATACGGAAATCCGGGAGTGACCCCGCCTGCAATCGAACCCGGTTGCCGAGGTTGGAGGAGAATAGTCTTACCACTACTTCACCGCGACCCCACTCTTATAATCGCTCAATATATTAATAATCAGAAAACAAACATAACCGTAAAATTATGTAACATTACTGAATGATATGTTAAAAGGTGGCATGACGGCTGGTTTTTGAAAGTGAGGGTGGGAGGGTTGTGGGGAAATTGAAGGACAATGACGTATCTAAAGACCTATAATTAGAGCTGGTGAATTTTTGCGTAAAAATATGAGTACACGGTAGACTTCGATACCATAAGCACCAAACAGCAGTTTGTCTATGTCCATTGGTTGCTGTCTGCTTGAGAAGGCGTTTTCTTATTTGACTTGGCCATTCGGAATTCGGCAACATCGCCACGGCTCCTACGTGATTCGTGTGCAGACAGTTAACACGTAATTAAGTCAATCAAGATAGGCAAACGAACCTACACTGCTTTGAAATATAACTTGTCCTGAAATCTTTTCACGAAATTTCACTACCTCTACCTACAATTAAGCAAGTGCCTACTTTCGGGGACGGGGAGCGGCTATGCATTGCGGCTTGCTAGTAAGTATTAAGTTTTAATTCTACATATAAATCTCAGTACTTAGTAGATACTGTACACTAAGAAAATGCTAATTTTAATCCCCTTTTACTATGTATGCTTAGTTAACAATGTACAGTACTTGTTTCATTGTAAAAATTAAGCACCAAGGGAGGGTCTTAAGTGCCCTCCCCTCCCCCAAACTCTGGAACCACCCACAGAGGAAGGAGGACTTCATAATTCAGTGGCTCGTGTTGATGTAGATAGGGTGGTGGGGGGCGGCCTCCCCAGGGGAGCTCTTCACACCGGGCTTCTAAAACACGCGCTAAGAGAGCCGGCCTGCGAGCGGCTATTACCACCTGACGGCCGGCATACCATTCGTAATAACTGTGGGAACTGCGTTACGCTACGCCACGCGTCCGCGCACAAGCGGCAGAAAAAAAAAAAAAAAAACAAGAAGTCGCGCGCGGGGGAGCGGAGAAAACGGCTTCATTCATCCCAAGATGTAGGAGGGCAGGCGCGCTTGTGTCGTGCGCTGACGTCCGCAGCAGCACATCTTTAAGTCTTCGACGTTACTGTTAAGAGTGGGACGGACTCCCCCACGGGAACTCCGCGGCCAAGGTCAAGAAGCGAGGAAGCGATACGGGCGACACTAACACGCACGCCTAGCGCCTCATCGCACCTACGCGCATGGCGTGCAGTGTTTCCGCCGTAACGCTGTACTGTGCAACTTATATCTGTAACAATGTGGTTTTATTACACGCGATATAAGACCACAGATTAAACTACGCCCGTATCGTAGTACTTTTCTCTTGCCGCTCAAGGAAACTGCATAGGCAAGCTTTAAAAATGCGATATTTGACCATTTTTAAGCATTTTTTTCTCCGAGAATACACTTAATAAGACAAAAGTAAAGAAATAGGGCTTTAGATAACTGTTTTTTTTTTATCTCTTCTGACAAAAATTCGTATTTGCAGAACATTTATTTACTGAGATCTGAGATACGCGTATTCGCGCAAACAACTATTTAATAGAAAATGCGGGGGTCCATCCCACTCTTAATGGTACGATGGACCGAATTGGATGTAAGCTGTATATGTTCCGCTACAGTACTATAAACCAATTATAACCTAGACCATTATAAAATGGTTTGCGAATCATTAACCCAAAGGTATGATCATTGGTCACTTAGCTTCGCAGTGTGCATTACAGAGCAAAAATTACCTACGCGTGCATAATGTGTACAATTGTGTACACTGGGTCTGGATGGGTTAAAGATGTTGCAACTCAATTCAAGTTCCGTGTTGTTAACTGCATTAAAATCTGTTTAATCGAGCCTGATGCATTTCATTTTTCCTCAATTACGCTACAGTTTTATTTATTTATTTATATTACGAAATTGATGCCTTGCAGGACAAAAGAAATGTAGCATACAATTTGACATAAAGTGTTGGTTGCATAACGTTTTCCCAGCAGAAAAACACGTTAACACCAACAGCATGTTTACCAGCCGTCAACCAACAATTTTAATGTTTGAAATAATTACTCTTCTGGTATGCTTTGGTATTTCCTGATTTAATGGCTTTTCTAGAGAGTGGTAAGAAATCTCACAACATTTTCGTGGTAGCACATTCTTGTTGCATATTACGTTGTGTCAGAATTTCGTTACTCTGTGTCTTTCAAATCAACATATACACAACCTTTCCCACCAAATGCCAACAAACATGTTGTTATAGACTGTTCACGGTAAAATGAGCCCTGCGTAATATTTTCTTTTATACACGTTGTGTGTTCTACCGCATTATTTGAAATAAAAATTCCCATGGACCTCATCACTTTATTCATGCGTTGGTCAAGTGAAACAGCGAAACTATTAGAAAAGTAAATATTATACAAATCAGCTCATTTATACACTTCGATGCATAAAAAACCCGCAGCGAGAGAAATAATTTAAATTATCACAGATGGTTACCTAACACTTTTTATTCGACGTTAATATATGAAACTATTTTCCCCTCCATCGTTACCAACTTTACTGCGCACATGTTACTCAATGCGCCCGTTATAATGCATGCAGTTAGAGAAATGAAAATTTTCTAAGGTTGATTTCAAAAGTGCTCACTTTATCGTGAACAGCCTTTACTATGGGCGCCTTGGCGATGTCGCTCGAGGTAACAAAGCTCATGTATTATTCTTAATCATTTAATATCTTAGGCCGTATTGGAACAGATCTTTCCGTCATTTCGTAACTTGCGATTTGGTAAGTTTCAATCCGTATGCTAATGACCGTCGCATATCCAGCATTCTTAATATTAGATCGAAATAACTTGGAGTTTGTTTGTCTAAAAATAAAACGTAATTTATTTTTATAATCGCCAAAAGACCTGGATTTACTTGATTCTAAAAGTGTAGGCCACTAAAATTGGCAATATATTACGGTAACCGTAAACAAAGCTGTAATTGTCTTAGTATTTTGAAACACTGTTTATGATCACAAAAGTAGAATACTTATAATATAATATATAATACATTTCCTTAGATACTTTATTTTTTATTTTTGTTAAGGCGTTTTTACAAATGTTAGGCCTAATAAAATACTACTAGCAGAATTTGAACAGAAACATACAAAATCACAGATTACTAAATTCAGAATTTAAAAATTTGAAAACGGCCAAACTTTTTAATATTTGGTAACTTTTTAATTAGTGACAACCAAAATATTTTCTTGTATTTTGTAAAAACACTGTTGCAAATGATTTAGCTGATTTTTATAATAAAGCTTTTCAGATTATGTATTTACAGTTTAAAAAAATTAATAACGTATATTGGAAATATGAAAAATTTCGAACTCGTGCTATCAATTCCAAATTTGGTAAACCAGTTTTTTTTTTTTTTACGTTTGGCTTTAATCTAATGGATGTATATATTATTATTTCGAATACTATGTGACCACTGGTACTATTTTAATGTAAACACGTGTAAAAAAACTACAAAAGACTACCACACTTTGTTATAATTGCTATCTGCAATTTAAACCAACAATAAAGGATTCTTTATTTTACAAATTGCCTACCAGAAATGAAATTGATAACATTTTACAAGAAAAATATCCCTTAGCAGCAATTAACAACACAACAATTCACTCAGTTCTTATTTTCATTGCCTACGAAATTACAGACTGTTCATGGTAAAGTGGACACATTGGAAAGCCCTGCTTGAAATACAAGCCCCTTCTCATTTTTTATTCTACCGATATATTTAACATTAACATTGCTACAGACCGTCTCACCTTATCAATGTCCATCCAAGAGAAAAAATCCTGAAATTCATAGAAAAGTAAATGTGTTCTTTATATAAATTCATGTTCTTTCTTATATGTAAAAAACAAAAATATGTTTTCAGTAGCCATAAATGTAGATATCATACTGCTAATACGTTACGTCTGAGAACTATTTTTATTAATTTGCTACCAACTTAACTGAGATACTTCGTGTCACTGTATACTGTAATATATACATATATATGGTAATAATGCAATTTTCTTTTCAATGGTTACTTTAAAAAGTGCTCGGTTTACCGTGAACAGCCTTTGGGGTTATTATACAATGTTATACATAATATGCATATATTATATGTGTAAGTTGAATTTTAATCACAAACGCGTGTACTTAAATATTAGTGTCTGTATGAAATGCTTGTTTTACCGGGTGAGTCGCCCGCGCCTATTTTTCCGTATTTATGCAACCCGCAAACAATAATACCCGTCTAAAGGACGTTCACGATGAAGTGAGCACTTTTTGAAGCTGTTTCATCTGACATAAGAACCAATAAATACATGTCATTGTGGCATCGGACTTTTGGTTTTGGGCATAGTGAATGTATACACTCTGTTTATTGCCAACGCGGCAGAGTTTACATTAACAAGTGGCGGAAGGATACAGATTGATTGAAAGGAAAAAGTAACTAGGGCTTCAAAAGTGCTCTCTTTACCTTGAACGGCCTGTAACAATATATCGAGCGTAGCAGAACTTGACGTTCGTTGTCGTCAGTACAGCAGCCGGTGAACGGACGGTGTTACGTCAGCATTGCTTTGAGGAGCAGTCGCTTTTCAAAGAATGCGCGTTCGTAACACACGCCTGCCTCGCTTCGTCCCCCGTTGAGTTTCTTCGTGTGACATAAAATTACAGTCGCCGCTTATTGTATTGACGAAAATAATTCAATGCGCGCGCGCTGTGTTGTGGCGATTCTCTATTTCCGGGCAGCTGATTGGCGCAGGCAGACAGCGGCGTCGACTGTTCAGCTAACAGACGAGGCGCCGTAACGAGTGCGTACACGGCAGGTACTCTGCTACACAAGAGAGAATTATTTTACAGCGGAGCAGATGTTTTGTAGACGAGTAGTAATTTGTGCGAGTTGTATAGAAACGGAAAATAGCCGTGGGCGACTCACCCGGTATATATAGGTTTGTGCTTTGGCGCTTCGGAACAGATGCGAAAAAGAAGAATGTTATAATAAATTATTCTAAAGCAATTTCAGTTTTGGAGTATACCTTCTTTTTTGGTAACTGTATGAACTGCTGTATAGGAAATGTTTTTTAAAAAGCCTGTGTTAATGATGCCATTTTAATTTTGTCTGTTTTTAAATGTTTTTATTTCTGGTTGAGTAGAAATACTTCAACTTATTTATCCACTGAGAAAAAAACTCGTATAATTTTATTTTTCTCTTTTGTTGAATATAATGCAATAGAGTTAAATATGTTATATTATCATCATTATCTATTTGTATTACTGACAGTATTACTACTCAATGGGTTTTCTGTTAAACAAATTGTTCGTTAAATGTAATATATTTACGTAATAGTACTGCAAACGTCTTGTGTATTGGAGCGCTCTATACTGATTATAGGAAATAAGTTATGATAAAATGTTACAACTAAAATATCAAAGTACTGAAATGTAATTTTGCTGGTGTGCTATACGATTTAACTATCACTAATTGTTGGGAAGTAATCGTACTTTAATAAATGACGTTGTTTATGCCAATTCAGTGGTTTTATAGTTTTAAGGTTTCCATGCCTCTTGACTGTATACCTATTAGTTTTATTCGCATACAATATTTTACTTTCTTTTTTTTTTTTTTTTACAAAGAACAATATTTTGAGCTAAAGGATGCCTACACGTCATATAAAGATCACCTACTGAGTAACGGAGTTCAATTTAGTTATTATGAACTTGGTACCCAGTTATAGTTCGCTCAAAATTAACGAAAAGTATTTTTAATTACTTTATCCACCAGAGTAACGTAACTTAAATGAAGTTATTTTTAAAATGTAACTTACCAAACACTGGCTTGTATGGGTGGTTCTTTGGAAGATTCGACCATCTCCTGGCCGTTTTTTTTTGGACGGTTTCGTAATTGGTTGGGTGAAATTTTCCATGGGAGTATCCCTACAAGGTTGAAATTTTAACCAACCAGTAGAAACCCGGAAATGTCGCGCATTCATTCGAGGACAAGTTAAACTTCAGCGGCAAGTAGATTTGAGTTGCTATCTTTATTGGACCACGGTTTATTAGGCACGCACTGGACCACTTTCGACCAATAACGAACTTGCGAAGGAAGCAAGACCCGAATACAGCGATACTTGCTCCGGAGTTAAATTGCAACAACGACCAATGAACAACAAACAGAAGCTCGCGTACACAAATTATTATGGTGTCTAGCTTGCTGTCGAATTAAACCGGATCTACGCCAATCAGAGAGAGGATGGTGGAATGTGGTATTGAGGATAGTTGTAATTTTGTATATTTAGTTTTGTCAAACAGCGACAGGACCATTATACACGAACAAATAGTAGATAAAAAAAAACCACGCAGATATTTACCGATGCTAAAACCGGATTGTGTGACGATCATGGCGAACATTCGCGTTTATTTAACACAAAACTTACAGTTTTATCTGACAAAACGATTTGGCTGTGCGCATAAACGGATAATGATTGAATAAAATGTGCATGAAGACAGTTCCTGAACCACAATTTCAGAGGTAAAATCAAAAAAAAAAATTAATTCGGCTTTGATTATATGGCAGCAAGTGTGATGTGACAAGTACTTCCATAGAAACATCCATACTTGCTGGCATGCTGGCTCGGGTAGCACTCCTCATAGAAGCTTCCGCCCGAACTTGCACGGAAAATGTTATCGAGGCACGACTTTAGCTGTGTAAAGAACGAGCATATACTTTTGTCCCAAATATTATAGGATTTACTTAACCTTTATGGTAAGAACTGCTACCGGAAACATTTCCTGAACGTCGTTTACGAATATTATATATATATATATATATATATATATATATATATATATATATATATATATATATATATGGTAAATGCCTCGTAAATGGACTAACTGTGTTGGGTGCGCAGCAGCCTCACGCATCTGGCGAACGCGGTCAGGCGCAGCGGTTAATGAGTGGAGGGGGGCAGGGGCGCTGACCCACCTCGACTCTCCTCTTTTCCAGGCGGTCTGCTCCGGGCGGCTGGAAGCAGGGGGAATTATTGACAGCTAACCTGGCTGGCGTCGCAGCCCCTCCTCCCCCTTGCTAGAGAAGCCGACGGGTTTAGAGGACAGGTAAGGATAATCTGGTAACCAGGGCCCTCGGCGGAACGATGCATTTAGAGAAATTTCTGGGCGACGGCTTACGACGCTATAAATATCGCAGCGACGGAGGATCTGGAGTATTTTAGTAGAAGTATTTTGCCGCGTGCGGTGAGCGGGGCGTGGTCGAGTGCTGCGAGAGACATCGGCGAAAAAGGACGGACGACGACGGGAGGTTGCGAGACGACGGCGGACGAGAGGGCGTGAAACCCGACGAGTGAAGGCTACTGTGCATGAGGGCGCTCGGAGAACTCTAGAACACTACGAACTGGTGAATCTGGATTAAATTGAGGTGGGACTACGGACATGTAATATGCATTTTATTGTAAGTATTAGAACTTTCAAATATGAATACATAATTTATAAATTAATTCAATAGGTGTTGGTGCTCTGTTTATTGGGAATGGTTTTATGTTTTTTAATTACATTAATTTCTTGGAGTTAACTCTAATAGTAATGACTGAATTCTTAAATTGTAAATAGCAAGAAGTATTAATTTAATGTGAGATATTGAGTTGAAAAACTTTTATTTGTAATTATTGTAAATTAAAGTCGGAAATTTTAAATAACTCTTTCATTAAATTAAGACCTCCATAGCTTAACAAACCTAGTTCAGCCCACTAACTTTGAGAAAATTGTAATAGTAGAATAGCCTTAATTACGTACGAAATAAGTTCATTGGGCAACGCTCTCATACCGAGGTATATAGTTGACTGATGCTTTCTGCTACAACATTTTCCTATTTGACATGACTATTCAGTATTTGGCGATACCTATCAACAAAGAACGCCTGCAACTTGCGTGACAGTACAATACTCACGGGAAGCCGCTTATCTAGAGAAAATCCCCGCGTCTGGGGCAGAGAAAACACGGAAGCTATAAGGGCTACATTGGTAAGCGCTACAAGTGCGCCATCGCTACTAAGCGCGGGGCTCTGAACTGGCGTACATTGCTATCGTCGTACAGCGTGTACCTGTGGGACTTATATCAGTGAACCTATTGGTGAACGTTTGTAGTACAATTTTATGGAGGGCTCTCGAGTATTTTTTTAAGTAGTTATATCTAGAGCGTATATTTTGAGATACGGCGCTTTGAAAAAAACTGTTTTAAGCTATGCTGGAGAGCTCTGAAATAGCCATTCTGACGTACGTGACGTCTTGAAAACACTCGACAAGCATCGTCTGAAGCATGTGTTCTTTTCGTAGATCCGCACATTGCGCGCGCATTTGATAGTTTCTTGGGGGAAACGCGCATTAAAATGACTCCTCAATGAAGTTGAAGCGAGAAGTAGGCGGGCTGCTAAAAGTTGAAAACACACGAGTTCTTCAGAATACAGAAATCAAACATCCGCTTGTTCCTCAAACTCCAGCAGCACACGGGACCACAGTGGTTGAGCGGTTAGACTGCCCTTCTTCCGCCGTGGCGAACCGGGTTCGATCCCCGGCCGGGCGACTCCCGGATTTGGCGTCACCTGCGATGGAACGCTGTTTGCCAATCAGCGAATGGTAATTTACTACCCTGCCGGCAGTCCAGCCAATAGGGAATATTTTGCAGAACGCAGCAGCCAATCAGGTAATACGTACGCCCACATCAGAAGAACCGCCCCGCCATTTCATCTCTGTGTCCCTATCTGCTCTGTGTCGAGAACACGCGAGGTGAACAAACCTGTGAGGAGAGACACGGTCGTTGAGATGGCTTTTTCGAGTGAGGGCTAACGGGGAGTGGATGTTTCAGTAAGGCTGGGTTGACATTAGAAATACGCACATAGCATAGAACATAATAGTAGAGCATTCACATGACCACAGTTCTTCTGCGAAATTAGTTCACAATTAAATTAATATGTATTATTTTTTAGCCAATTAAATTTTGAGACGAGTTTGACGTGAGTTGGCAATGTTGGTAAATAATCGATTTTCGAAAGAGATTATGACATTGTGTTGAAAATTTAGAGTGATTAAAAATAATTATAATTTTTGCTTTTCTTTGAAATCTTTGATTTGTGGCCGGACTAACCTGTAAACATTTCTTCGAGCAAACTGTTAACCTGTTCTTGTCTCTGAATGAACATATGTTGCTGCATTTCGTCGTTTATGCAGCTTAACTTGCCATTCTATTTTAGATAAGCAACTTCTTTGGAAAATTTGTACTCTGCCGCGCCTGCACAACATAATGAACAATAGCCATTTCCTCTGTGCACAATGTCAGGAAATCTAATGCCGGAATCACATAGCCCCGACAAGCACGGCACGACCACCCCGACACGACACTTAAAATTGAACAGCCAATGAAATATAAGATAGATCTGACGTAAACCTGACAACTCTGTCGTCCAACCAGCACTTTTGGATTAGAACTAATTCCTATTCTTCGTCGTGTCGTGTGGCATGACGCAGTGTGTACAACCTTGCGAAATGAAATTGTATGATCAGTTTTCCCTACAGAGGGAAATGCGTAGTTTAAAAGAAAACAAATTATAAAAATTATTGTATTTAACTCTTAAAAATAATAATTTTACCTTCGTATGCATTAGCTATAAAACTTTCACGTATTCCAAATTTCTCGCTCTGCCAAACGCCTTTGAAACTAGCATAGTTAATCAGCGGCTCCTAAATGGATCCGAAGAATTATACTCGTCGTGTCGCGTCAGTAAACTGTCGTGCTGTGCTTGTCGGGGTTATGTGAATCCGGCTTTACGCGCAGTTTTAAATCAATAGGTTGGAAAAAATGGCGGTCATTCCTTGCGCACACGACACGACCCATGTCCTGTGCCTACTGTTATGCTTCCAAGTGTGGACCAAGCTTATGGCAGGTGGAAAGGCAGCGCGCCTCAAACCCCCCACCTCGGCAGTGGGGACGTCGTAGTTGGAGCTGCCACCGGAGGGATAACTCCCCGGCAGGCACTCGGGGAGCTAAGTCGACGTGGGATGTGTGATGCGGGGTTTAGAAGTCCGCCCTAATGGCCCTCGTCACTCGCCGCTGCTTACACGTGTCACCCGCCGCGCGGCGGATTCAAAAACCGAAAAACACAGGCTTAGAGCATGTAAGTAGGATGGAATGGGAAGAACTGGGACAGGGGCTGCGGTGTCACAGCGGCCATCTTGGGTTTCCCTTTCTTTTTCCTTTCTACCTTCGGAATTTCCCTCAATACCAGCAAAAATTTCCTGAAAAAAATGCGCTTCGCGCAATGTGGCTGGCACTTGCACAAGACGGCAGAATGGGGCGAAAATTATGCAACAGCCAGCCACATTGCGCAATCATTTACAAGCACCTCACACTCTGTCATTCCATGCCAGCTCCATCCATCTTGTCTCAAGAATGTTCAAATTCATTGCCCTGTCATGCAACTTCATAATCCAGCTCTACCTATCCCAAATACACATATGGTAAGGATGCCTATACCAATAAAATATATATGCTAATTGCACACATACTAATCACACTTAGCAATCACCCACCTTGTTATAAGCAAATATTCTACGATATATGCCAGGTACGCATATGCTAAGGATGCCATCATACATGCTAATTGCACACATACTAATCACACTAGGGGCCATGGTGACTGAGCGATTAGCATTCTCGCCTCCCACCAAGACACACCACGTTCAATCCCCAGCTGGGTCACTGGATTTTCGCAAGTGGGACCTGTGCCGGACGATGCCATTGGTTGGCGGGTTTTCTCGGGGATCTCCTGTTTCCCCGCCCTTTCATTCTGGCACCACTCCATACTCACTTATACCTTCCTTCATCAGATCTCAAGACCTCGCTGTTAGGAGCCACCCAAATTTCTTCACTCACTCACTCACTCACTAATCACACTTATGCTAATAATGCACACTTCAAGCCCTCCGCCATCTTGCCTTCGTCCCCTTACCATCTTGGATTCCCTCCGTAAAACTACCATTCATGCCTGCTAGAGCATAGCAACAAAGTGGTAGGGCAAAGGATGCCCTAAGCATTCTTATAAGTATAGTCGGCAACCATTTCCGAACTGTTTAAGATAAAGTCACCAAATTCATAACACAGGATACCTCCTGATGACAAATAGGGTGGCTGAGTCAATTATGCCTTAAGCCCTTTTACAAGCATAGTTTGCCACCATTTCCAAACTGTTTAACATATAGTCACCAAATTAATAATGTAGCCCCTGATGTCAAATGGGGTGGTAGAGTAAATTATGCCCTAAATCCTCGTACATGCATAGTTGTTGTAATTTCTGAACTTTTAAAGATATAGTAACCAAATTCATAACATAAGCATCATCCCCGACGACGAAAATGACAGCAGGGCAAGCATGGCTTAAGCCCAATTATAAGCATAGTTGGTGGTTATTTCCTAACTGTTTAAGTTAAACCACCAAATCCATAACATACACAACGTCACTGATGTGTAATAGGACGGTAGAGTAAATTATGCCTTAAGCCCACATATATGCATAGTTGGACACCATTTCCGAACTGTTTAAGATATAGCCACCAAATTCATAGCATAGGCATCACCTCCAATGACGAATATGTCTGCAGGGTCAAGTATGCCCTAAGTCCACTTATATGCATAGCTGGAGATAATTTACAAACTGTTTAAGATAGTCGCCAAATTCATAATATCGGGTGGTAGAGACAATTACGCCTTAAGACCTCGTATAAGCATAGTCGGCTGTAATTTTCGAACTGTCTAAGATATAGTCACCAAATTCATATCATAGACCCCCTCGATGACAAAAAGGACTGCAGGGTCAAGTATGCTTAAGCCATTTTATAAGCATAGTTGACCAACATTTCCAATCCACCAAAGCTATAGCCCCCCCCCCAAATTTCATATCATAGGCATCGCCTCCGACGACAAGCAGTACATCAAGGCCAATTATACCTTAAACCATCATATAAGCACGGCCACCCACAATTTCCCATCTGTCGAAGCTATGGTCATCAAATTAATATCACATGCATCGCTCGCTATATCGAATTGGTGGCAGGGCCCATTAGGATATACCCTCTCTCATAAGCATATTTGACAACCATTTCCCATCTTTTGAAGCCATAGTCATCTAGTTTCAATCATATGCATCGCTCCCAACATAAAACAGAGCAGCAGAGTCAATTATTCGTTAATGGCACTTATAAACATAGATGCCTGTTATTTCCTATCCACAAAATCCTTGACCGTCAAACTCATATCAACTGGTATCATTCCTGGATTCAATCAATGCGATAAGGATAATTAGGGCCCTAATCCCTGTTTTATGCTTAGTAGGGCATCATTTCTGAAATATTTAAGTTCGGCTATCCTGTAACAGTCAGCCATACATGTAAAGAAAATAAAGGCAGGTATACATACATGCATTGCAAGTATGTCATAGTAGTTAGTAGATACTAATGCATGTAGTAGTGTAGGTAGCCAGAAATAGTAAACATACGTTCTGGTCCATGCAAACTCGTCAATCACCCACCACCATGCTCGTATTCTGCAATGCAAGTGTTATATATAAATAAATGTTAGTATGGGTAGCATGCACCAACCATCCATACACAAAAAAGTTAAGTTATACACAATCATGCTGCAAGTATGATGTATGTAGTGGGGGGGGGGGGTTACAGCATAATTAATGTAAATAATTAAACACAGTCAGCCTGAAACAAGGGCCAGCATCCCGAGACCTTGTCAGCATGAGTAATTCTTATCAACAACCACAAATACATTGAAACAATAAAGGTGTCTGCAATTGCACCAGAGCAAGGTGTAGGCAGTCACCAGTTACACTAAAACATTAAAGAGTAAATACAAACACCGTCGATCTAACAAGAGCGTCACAGGAACCGCATATAAAGGTTATGAAATCAACCTGTATATTAATAATCGGTCATGTTATTATAAAAAAATACTCATTGGTTCTGCAGACCATAATAGTGATATCGACGTTATCATTGTGCAAAAAATTTTGGTATAAAGCTGCAATACTCGAGGATATAAAACAAGCACGTGTTTACAAGGACCAACCTCAAATTGAAATTTACAATGTAGCAAGTGCGATACACATTATGAGACTTGTAAATATGGTTATCCTTTGCTTTCTATGCAACAACATGCATTTAAACCATTGGTTGTGCAAGAGAGATGACACTGCTATGCGCTGATGCAAACAGATATAAAAATTACTTATAAAAGCAAATCGTTCTAAGCATTTACCAACCAATGTATACTGCGTTAACATCGAGCTCTGTACGTTATGCTAGGTGAAAAAATTTCCATTGTGAAGTGTGGGAATGTTCAGGACAACACTTGATGCAAACTGATACAAAAATAAAATGTAAAGAAAAATACTTATAATCACTTACCAACTATTGCAATCACATATTACACAAACATCGGGTATTGTACTCTGTGTTAGACGATGTTAGGCAAGACCAGCCCATGCTGGTTAGTACAACAGAATAGCAAACAACTTCTGCACGAACCGATTTAAACGAAACCATCAAATTCAGAGTACAGCCAACACTCACACAACACTAGCAGTAAAATGCATCTGACCTGACCGATGTTGTGTGATCAACTAATATCTTGGACATCTGTAAGGCTGCCCCAGGTGGTTGGCCAGTAGCGCGATCACCTTGCATGTCTCGGAAAGTCGAAGGGATGGAACATAACACTTGCCAAGAGAGACGTGTCAGGCTCCAGGGTGGCAAACTAGCCGAGTCACGCATGCACTTCCCTTTACGAGAGGAATTCAGTTTTACAACACAAGGTATCAATTTATTTTGTTTTAAATATTATGTACATGTACTTATTTTAATACATGCCATTTATAGTGCTAAAACTGTAAGCACATTATGAAACAAATTAGCCATGATTCGCTCACCCAAATTTTAACTAACATAGAAATTTCATTAAATTTATGAACTTTGTAATGACAAGCAAGGAGGCTTCGCAACACACACTCCTTTCAATTATGTATGTTCTTTGCTTTTATAAGATCCAGAACATAAAGAGAAGAGGTATACCTTAACTTAAAAAAAAAAACTGGTATAACTGTTTCATACACAGAATACCTGGAGACCATGAGTGCATCTTGTAGCTAACGATGTGAACTCAACAGAAGCACATGCCACATGCCACACCGCCCTTGACAAAACATACTTAATTTTTACATGTGCTATTGAAATATTATAGGAATAATCTCATGTACGCTGACGGTACTGAAGACAGTGCACTACCCTTGAGATAAAGGTATCACAGGTTCAATCGCCTAGAGAGACCAGTCATTTCACAGGTAAAAATACGACATGATACACATAATTAAAACTTCTGTTATATCTACATATTTAATTATCGAGCACATCATGCAACAATTTCAATGAACCGTATCTCCAAAACATATTTTGTATGAACCGTATCTCCAAAACATATTTTGTATGAACCGTATCTCCAAAACATATTTTGTATGAATCGTACTCAATGCATGTTCATCACAAATACTTTCAGCCT
The DNA here is from genome assembly GCA_029891345.1 of Dryococelus australis. NCBI lineage: Eukaryota > Metazoa > Arthropoda > Insecta > Phasmatodea > Phasmatidae > Dryococelus > Dryococelus australis. The sequence continues at coordinate 115,159,340 of CM057000.1, read as the reverse complement.
AATTTATAAATGCATAACAAGCAGGCCACACTGTAACAACCCGAGATGGGCAAAACAAATTACCATGAATTGATAATAGTAATCAAGCATACATTGTGCAAAAAAAAATGGTTCTCCTTTCGTCGTCGAACATGGCGGAAGGCAGATAATTACATCTACATTCATCTACCATGATAATGTACGATGTCACAATATGAAGACAGAATCATTGTCTGAAGACTTACCATCTGTAACACTGACTGCATTGTCAATGGCAAGGGATTATAGAGATTCGCTTTTTACATCACGATGACATGAAAGTAGCCATTGCATGTTCATATTTGATTACAGTACCTACCACTTCGATAACTGCAACGTGGTGTTCCCCCACAACATTAGTCTTAATAGGCATAGCAATAAATGCAAAGGCAATGTTTGTTGTTCATCGGAAAGTGAGTGGATGTATTGTTGGAATTATATATATTCCTATTTTATATGTAATTATGAATATTCGTACATTACATATAGTTATGTATAATCCTAACTTATATACGTGTTTTCTTCTGGGGTGAATGTGTATTAAGGTTTTCTCAGAATGCTCCCATATCACAAAGATCTTATGATTTTTTCTGCCAATTTTAAGTTTTCTAAATAATTGTGAATCTTTTTCTGTTTTTAGCAATAGCAATTTTGATAAAGGTCAATAATTTTCATTATAGAAACTTTTTCTGAAATTGTTAGGTTCGTCGAGTGGTCTAAGATGCTGGATTTAAACTCTGGTTCCTTGTAAGAGGAGCATGTGTTCGAATCCCACACCTGTCAAATAATTTTCGAACATATATTGAGACAGTCGAGATGGTCAACATACTGTTTTTTTTTCTGTAGTGGCGATAGTATAAAAGCATGTAAGTAGTTTTCACATCTCCCATGGATAGAGGGTTATCAAGTAAGTCTTACTGTTGCAGGCATAACACCTTCTAGGAGATGGTGTACGGTATTTCAGTAGACTGTTGGGATTTGGAGTGGATGGAACGGAAGGTTATATATGCAGATACATGAGCTATCTCTGGTTCATTTGCAGTTTGTCTGTTGTTCGAATAAGAACCCTCTTTCTCTGACTGAGTTCGAGTGACTTGAAACTGAACTACATAATTTTGAACCTATAAATTCAGTGTGTGTTATTACTACGAATCATCCGAAACTTGTTTCTCTCATCATGAGGAATCAGTGATAATTATGACATGTTGTTCAAGCTGTCAGAAAATTTTATCGGCTATTTTGGTATATGGAAAGCTAAAATCACTTGCAGCACTCGACAAAGAAAGTGAACTCCCATACTTACTTAAAGAATTCCTTCTGATGTATGGACAATATGAAATATCATGTGTCTACAAATATCAACTTGCTTATCTGCAACAGGACGAAGAGATTCTCGGTTGTCGCCCGTGCATCGAGTGTTTTCAAGGATGTGGCACTCTAATGGACACACCACATTCAAGGAGTTGGTGTAATGTACGTCGGAAGAATGTTGAAATAGCGAGGGAGAGAAAAAAAAGTGTACCCAACACTGAAAAATGTATAAGTTTACAGAAGAATGGCTATTAATGGATAACCTCGCAGGTTAGATAATGAACAGGTTGATTAACATTCGTATAAAACTGCATCAAGCATATTGATTTTACATATTCATACTCAGCAGATTTATAGTGAAACAATTGAAATGTATAACATAAACTGATTATTCCGATGTGAAAACAGGACATATGCATGCATCCCTTAAGAATGATTTCACTTCTTCGGCGGATCGTCACAAATTGAATCATCTAGTGATAGTGTAAACTATTGTAATATGGCTAAGGAAATAGCTGTTTAGGATATGTCAACATTGTGAATGGTAACGTGAAAACCTTTGGACTCTGGCACCCGAAGTTACACACGAGTTGCGATCATCTGTAAATATTGTGTCAAGACATTCAAGAAAAACTGTAATGCTAGACAACATGAAGCTATTAACTCTATGTTCGGCACTTCATACAAACTATATCCATTTGTTAATTGTGGTATGGTGTATGCGAATAGGGATACTTTGACCCCGCACAACAGGATTTATTCTATAAAACTAGACTAAATCATAAATATTTTTGTTGAATGAAGAATATATTTGAGTGTACGTAAGTAATATGAATTTTAATAAGTTACTAAAATAAAGTTAAATTGTATCAAAGACTAGTGTTTTTTATTCATCCCCTCCTTATATATTAAACTAATAATACTAAATATGTAATGAAGATGATAATCATTTTATCATGAAATGTAATTTTTTATGGACGTATGCAATGTCTTGATGTATACTAATATGTGTAAGCTATCAGGCTATAAGAACTTTAATTATAGATGCTTAGTAAATCTAATGGTTTGCACTTGTCTGAAAATTTATACGGTTATTTTAAAACTTTGTAAAGGAAAGAATACAAGGATGTCTCATGAACGAAAAGTTTAAAGTTTTGAGGAGTTAGTGTTGAGGAGTCAGTGTATAGTATTAGTAAAAGTGAGTAAGTTCACATATGGTTGAAGATGTTGAAAAACACTGAAGATGTGCAAACGAGTATGTCTTGTACAATTGCATGCAAAACTTCGCCGATTATTCAACAAATACATGGAAAACCATGGTGTTTATTTTATTATAAATCTTTTACTAATAACCCATTGTGAGTATACAGCGAATGTTCGGAAGTGGTATTGACTTCCGAACTTCTACGATGTGATGGAGTTAGTATGCGATGTACTAGAAACAAGTATATTGTATGATATGATGATATAGTTCTCAGGGACTAGTTTTAATATTTTCCACAGGAGTGTTTGATAGGAATGTTCTGATAATATTAGTTGTGTGTTGGCAATACTGGTCATATGAATGGTTAGATGGATACTATAAACTGTCTGTATGGTAGTTTTGTTTGTAAGGCATTGCAAATGGATTTGTGGTGTCGTATGAATTGCGAGTATCAATATTTATAATGTTTTTCTGCTGGAACATTTTGAATTGCTGTTTGGGTGTTATGGTCTATTGGAATGCGATTCCATTAAGGATAGATCGTTGCTGTAATATATTGTATGGGTGTTTGTAGTATCATTTGAATGTATGTTTTGCTATTACATGATGAAATGGTATATTAGAGTAATTCGCTGGAATATTTCATTGGAATGTTTATGTGTTTGCTTTGTTATCTTAGAAGGTATGAAGTGACGTGTTTAGTATAGTCGATATGGTGTAGGTAATGATTGATGTTATGGTTTTTTTAAATGTAAATGGGATAATATATGACATAATATTTTGCATGGGACAATAGTAGAACTAGTTGTTGTTGTTGTTGTTTTTTTCTTTCTTTTTTTTTTAAGCAGCGAGTGTGATACATCAAAATATTATGAGTTATTTTAAACATTTTTCAATTGGTATCTGGAGGTTTGGGTTATATAGATGTTTGATATGTTATTAATTATGACTGGGCATTGGAAAATGCTGGTCGAAATATTTTATTAATAATATGGGGATAGGTTGAGACCTCTGTTTATAGGAAATGGAACATGGACATATTGGGCTGTGGAAAAAAAGTATATATTGTTAATATTTCTAGGTATTGTATTTCGAAACAGTTTTATGATAGCGTCTGCTCGTATGATGTGCTATAACGGTGTATAATTGGTCAATTTCTGCAACTTTTAAATATATTATTTGTAAGTTATTATATGTATGTGTGTGTTTGTTTGTAAATTCATTTCACCTATGTTTAACATTACTTGCTTGTAATTATAATAAAATGATTGTAGGAGTGGTCAAATTGTTTGGTAGGATTGGTCAACATGTTTGCTATGAGGGGCCATACTGTATGTTAGGAAGGCAAAATGTTTGTGAAGGGGTAAATATGTTCAGTTTGTATCTTGATAACGATTTTTATTAAGCAAATAGATATATGTTGTGGAATGAATATTCTATCTTAAACCTCTGAGAGATTGGAAATCGTTAGCTACATTTCCACTGTTAAGGAAGCTTGCTAGGTAAACATTCCAGCATTTGCCTGGAGTAATTTTGGGAAAGCAATGGGAAAGAAAGAAATAACTCTGTATATATTGGAAGGGGATTCGAACCCACATCAATCCGAATATGGGAATAAACATAGCATTTGTCTTTGTATGTTTTGCTAGTAATTGTTTATTGAATACTTTTTTAAAGAGTTTTGCATGAATATAGTTTTTTAAGTTTGCATGATACATCCTAAAATTAGTTTAATTTCACACGAGGTGAATTTTCTTGTATACGTTCTCCTCGTATGTTAATAAATTCACTAAATGTATAAAATATTAGGTAGTTACTACAATCTGTTTGGGTGTTTACATGTTATCTGAAAAAAATTGTGTGTACCTAACAACATGTAACTAATAAGCCTGTAAAACTAAGTAAACAATATAACCCTGTATCTAAACATTTTTATCCCTGAGAGGAACTCGATTCCCTACCAGGGGCACTCCACAACCTAACTGACTACTCTACTGAAGCGCCGCAACATACAATTATATAAAACAAACAGTTAAAGATTTTAAGAATTTAAAGAGATGATTTTCATATATGGTATTTTGTCTCCCCATATGTTAGTTACTTCATAATAAGTATAAAGGGTCGCTGTGTTTATTCAAGCAGTGCAGCAGGTTGTAACTGTGAAGAAATATCGACGCCTCTGTGGCTGAAGGACGACTGAACTCCGATCACTACTAACACCGGGGTTGGCGAACCGGGTTTGCCAGTGTTCCATGCAATGGGCCACCATCATATTGGATCTCTTGTGTCCGGTCACTTTTTTTAAAGAGTTTTGCATAAATAAAATTTGTCATGTCTTCATCTTAAGAATAGTTTAATTTCAAAGTAGAGGATTTGTCATATAACTTATGTCATTTTGTCCCCGTATTTTAATACATTTACAAAAGGCATAAAAGCTCGAAGTTTTTACGTATATCATTCTGTTTGGGATGTTAGGGGTGAATACGTCGGATGCGCGCTTTTCAGAAGAAACTCCACAGCAAATATTGGATATGAAACAAAAGTGTTGTTCTTGTGACAAGGAGTATTTCGATGAGGGATATTTACTTTTTCATGAAAGTGAATGTCGCAGTAAACCCCTTTGCCATCTACATCGATGTTTGAAATGTCGACGTTTGTTTGATACTAGTGATGAACTAAACCTCCAAAATGTGTGAGATGCTACGGTTTTACTCCTGCAAAAGGTGAAGCATCGCCTGGATTTCAGTGTCAACATTGCTATAAAACCTTTAAGCTTGTCGCAGTATGCACTGTCATGACAGAAGTAGTTGCGTAAAGAATCCTGAGTGTGTAAGGTATCATTGTGCATCATCTGTATGCATATTAACGAGAAATTATTCATTAGTAAAGCATACAGCAGTATGTAACGGTAATGCTTCAACATGAATAAAACCTGTATGTGGTTTCTGTGGACAAAAGTTTACCGCAATCGTAAATGATAGTGCGTTACAAGAATCCTGCTTTGAAAGTACACTGATGTACAATATGTGTACATCTGTTCAAGAATGTCAATGTATTAAGACATCTGATTATTTGCTCATTTTCCTTAACAAGAGCAACAAGTGCTTCGAGTTCGTCACCAAATACTTTTGCAGAGAGTACACAACCTCATCACCACTGTAAATCTCGCGAGAAGAAATTTACCTCACTTCACAAATTGAGAAGCCATGAAAAAACTAAATGTTTGCGAAACATTGGTAGAAAGAAATATTATTGTGATAAATGTAAACATGTGTTTATTCATCGTACACAGCTTGAAAAACATTTGTTGACATGTGAAGAAGGTGTTCGGCGGGAAATATCGCCCACTTCTGGAAATCAGTGTCGATTTTGTTGGAGGTTATTCACTTTATGTAGTAATATGTATCACATGATGAGCAGTTGTTTAAAGAATACTGAGTGTGTTGTACACCAATGTATGTTGTGTGGATGGTTATTTACAAGACTGTCTATAATAGTTAAACGTATTGCAAGATGTGTACATAATGTATCACAGTAGTGTTTGATTTTTTTATTATTATTTCTGTATATATTTGTTGGTAATCTGTATTTCTGTAATCTTATATAATGTTTTTAGAGATGCACTAAATATGGGTTTGATGATATTATCATTTTTTAGTAGGTGTGATAAATATTTTTTGAAGTGTGGTAACTTATATAAAGGACTTTTTTTTTTTATATTTAGGGTTATTACACAAAGGTACTGTAACTGGATATGTGGTTACAGTTTCACCCTGCAGGATTATACGATCTTGTGAGAAAAAGTAAATTTGAGAATGGTTTGAGTTGATATTGTTAGCACTGGGTGTTCTGAATTTTTGACTATAGAAACCATCTTAAACAAAGACGTATTAATAGCTTATGTATATAGATATGATCACAGGATGTGTAATATTTAAGATATTGGTATGCAAAATGAATACATATTTACGAAAGCTTAGCAAAAAATTTGTTGTTTATAGAATTTGGTATATGGGGACAAAATTGTGTTAAGAAGAGATACTTACCCTAGAATGATTTCGACACTTGGGTTTCATAACTCAAGCAAGTAGAATGATTTGGGGAAGGATGGGATAGGATTCTAGGATTCGGGAGCCGGGAGCCAATGGCCATCTTGGATTCCGGAATTCCTGCTGTGTCACTCCGGTCATATGACCACCATTTTGGATTCAGGTGATCTTGACCTTGAAAATGCAAAAATTTAAAATAATATATCGCAAAAATTTCCAAAAAATCCCAAAAAAATTGCTATCAAAAATTATTTTTTAAAAGTTATTAAAGTAATTTTAAATTATTCAAAAACTTATAAAAATGTATTATTAAGAAATTTGCACAAACTTAAATAACTGCATCTCAATACCTCGGATTTTTATTGGTTTTCCTAGAAAATTGTAATTTTTCAATTTTTTTAATTCTTAAATGTGAGTATTTTTATTTTAAATATTTCAACTATATAAAGTGGGGAGGGTTTAAAAAAAACTGAGCAATTTTTCTCATCAAAATTATTGTACACATAATAAAATATACATAATCAGCAAAAAAAATTTTTTTTTTATTAATATTCGAGTCGGATGATTTCGTGTCTAGTCGAAGGCAGCAGATTCACGGTCCAAGTACGAGGTACGCCATTTGTGCAGCAGCTGTGCGTTCCTCCACACACGGGGCCAGGCAGGTTCTGACCTGTCGCAGACATATTGGTGCTGGTCGTTGTAAAGTTTCGCCAGCTTGGGCAGTGAAGGACAGCCATACTCGCACTGCGCATCAATGATTTCGACTTGGTCGCTAAGCCATTTCTTCTGGTCGGATAACTGCTACGTAAACCAGTCCTTGCGGATACTGCATCAGGAAGTCGCGCAGCACATTTCCCACTTGGTGGTGTGGAATCTTGTCTTCGTGCCACTCCAGTCCATGGCAGTACTTGGCCAGCCAGTCGTTCGCCTTCTTGTTTTTCTCGTCCAAGAGTCTCCACGAATAAGGGGGGGCGGAAGGTGCTCGTGCACATCTTAACCATCATCGTCGTAGTACACTGAGATCTCCTTGATCACGTAGCCGGTCTGGTTCTGGAGGCCTTGCAGATTACAGTATATATTGCTTATGTCTGTGATCGAAGTCGACGAACTGTTCTAGCATGTGAGCAGTTATATTTATATATTCTCAGCTGTGCTCACAGCAGTATTTGGACGGTCTTGTCTCGGCAATTGAACGATACAAGCCGGTCGTGAAGTATCAGGCAGAAGGCGTACGTGTTGGCAGGAATATTTCCATGTGTAGTGAATTCGATCCTGCATTCGATTGCATTGGAGGTAATACACTCATCCTGTTTACTCACATAGAATACCATGAGCGGGGCCAATCTTTTGAAAGTATCAGGGCTCAATATCGTAGATTGGGTACGTCCTTAATACGATGTTTGGAAGTGAGCATACATCTGATATGCCAGAAGGTATTGTCCATTTTCAAAGTCCATGTTCAAATCCACATATTCGCTATTCAAATGTATTTTCACATTTTCTATTTGACATGTGTCGAACTGCAAACGGCTCACTCTCACATTGTGCTGTATTCAAGTCTGTAGCCCAAAGCTGATGTACCTCGGTTTCTCAGAAGCACAGCTGAATTTCAACATCCAGTCAATGCGCTGGCTTGCTGGCAATCTGGGGTATGTCTCGAGACTCCACGATTTGCAAGCCACATCGATGTTTTTGCCATCTTCCACATTCTTCGACATTTTTATGCATTATGCAATGCTCAACTGCTCATGAGGCAGCATCCATCCAAGAGACTGTAATTCCAGTTCCACTGTCTCTAGGTTTTCTCCCATACTTACGATGGTGTCCACTTGAAAATTGACTAGGAGCAGCACCAGTTCCTGCTTAAAATTGAAAATAATTCGTTTGTAGTCTTCGGCAAATGCCAATAGCATGGAGAGTGGAACGAACACTTGCCTCCAGGGTATATAGGAACACTGTAGTCGTCTTCGATTCCCCAGCGTGCCATCTTGGCTGCAGACAGCTCATTCGGCGTGAGCGAAGGATAATTTTATGTCGTTGCACTTATGCCCGCATTTCGCGACTGGTCCACCTCTACGCCATTGAGCAAATACGTCATGCGATCGATCATGTGAAGAATTCCATTAATCGTTATTTTCGTCGATGCCGGGTTGGTCCCATCTTCTTTCGTTGAGAGCCTCTCTGATTCGCAGAAAAGACTGGCAAGGAAGTATGCAGAAGCAGATATCCTGGTATTGGACACCAATAAATAGAATTTCATATTTATCGTCAATAATTTCTAACAGTAATAATTGCAAGTTTTGTAAATTTGAATGAAATTTGTGAACTATATTTTTAAGATCTTCAGATGCACTATCTAATCTATAGGAAGGTGGTCTTGAACCATCACCACCTTTTAAAACGTTAGTCAAACTGCATGGAAACAAAGACTATTTTATTTTATTTATAGAGTAAAGAAATTTTTTAAGAAAAAGAAACAATTAATTTAGAATTATGAAAACTGTTTTTTATTTGATAAAACAATTTTTTATATTTCTAAAAATCCGTTAAACTTTTAATAGTAACCATCTTACTATAACCCTACAATATTGTATAAAAATATCGAAACATTTTGTTGATTCTTCCATTTAATGATATTAAAATTTTATATATCTTCAGTAATTCTTTCTATCAAATAATCATAAGTAAGATTTATTTTACTAATTAAAACAACATTACAAACAAGTGCTTTAATTATCACTAGTTTTTATGTTTGTTTTTCTTTAACAACAGTAGTTTTTCTACATAAACAATCTATAACATATAACAGTCTTCGTCCCCAAAATGAATATTAATTAATATCACCATCAAAGTTTGCAGTTGGTTTATAATAGAGTTCATTATTTCTATAGTCAATATCTAGTTTTGTTTTTGAATTTCTAAAATAATGATAAGCAAGAAATTGTTAAGACAAACACAGTTTACAATGTTTAGATTCCAGTTTTCTTTAGGAAAAATTTCATATCTATCATTTTTAACATAAATATTTCTTACACTGCAACGATCAAACATAGTAGCATGTTTATGCTGTTCAGCACAATTTCTTCTATTAAGTTGAAAACCGACAATTACAAAATCGGGCATATCAAATTGTGAATTATTAAACTGATCCTTTATATCAAAGCTAAAAAAAGTTGATCCAGCAGGAACTACTTTTCTAAAATTGCTAATAATCAAAACTAATAGGTGTTTTTGGATATTTGTATTTTTTTCTTTAATTGCAATGGCTGTGTTAGATTCATACTCAACAATAGGCCACATAATTTATAATTTTTGAATGACAATTTTACCAAGATCAGGATGATGTTTCATAACTTTACCTTTTTTTATCTAAAGTTTCATAAAGAAATAAACAGTTGTTATCAGATGAATTACGAAAACAAATAATTTTACAACCACCTTTCCAATAAATCTCATTGCTATCACGAATAAAACCCAACATATATCTCAGTGCATACATTATTACATTTTTTTTTTTATCACCAGAAACAGTTTTTTAACTTCATCTGTTATATGACTAGAAACAGATTTATCTCGATATAGATTATCAACATAAGTAAATTCCAAATAATTTTGTTCACTTGGTGATATTAATAAAGCATTCATTATTGGTGATGTTATATCAGTATTATCAACAGATTCAATAATATTTACATATTTTGAAATTTTTTCTCTAGAAAACTGAAAAGGAAAGAAGTTCGAACAAAGATCAACATTATGTAATTTATTATATTCTGCTTCACCTCCAACTCTATCTGTCTTTAGTAAACTAAATTGCTCATAAACATAAGCATCATTTGAAAAAGAAAACACATCTCCTAGAGCAATATCAAATTCAATTCTATTATTGTAAGGATTTAAATTCCCCCTAGTTTGATTAGTTTGGAGAAAAGTTTGTCTCTCAAAACTCTCAATACTTTTGTAACTCACTTATAAGAAAAAAATTAATATTTATGTAAATAATTCATATATAAATGACGGAATAAAAGGGCGTTTCTAGAGTTAAATCACTCATCGAAACATATAAAAAATTTAAAACGCATCACGAAAAAGGATATGAAAAAAGAGATGCCTTTAATTGACGAATTACATTATATTGGTTTAAAAAATAGAAAAAGTAAGTGAAGAAAACAAAATTAAATAACAGCATTAGTTCCTGTAGCAGCAACAATTTGGATTATCCACAAACTCCAAACAAAACGTCTTTTGAAAAAGGATTGTTTTCAGAACAAAAATCTCCTAAATTGGAAGAGCAAATAGGAATTGAGCCTTTGAAAAATTTGGCTCATCCTGATTCTACTATAAAGCTCGGAAAAGAAATTGCAAAAAGAATAAATGTTATTGATACTCAATTTGGAATACATGCAGAAGGACAAAATTTTTACATAGGTTATACACAAGTAAAGATAAGTGTTAATAAAATAACCGTTAAAAATAAGGAATATGAATTAATGGAAGGACTTTCTAATTTGTAAACAAAACAAAAAGAAGGAAGATCTTGAGGATAATTTCACTGACACTGGCTATGAAAACTACACGAAAATTGTTTTAGATACAAAATCTGTATTCGAAGAATATGATCCAAGAAAGACAATAAACTCAGTATAGAAGTTGGAAATACAAAAATATAATTAAACCAATTTATGATAACTATATAACAGAATAACATTCAAGAACAGCACCAAACACACCAGAAATAATCATATCTCCAAGAAATCCTATATCTGGAAAATATATTAAAAAATACAATAATTTCCAAAAAGAACATATTTGGATGAATGATTTTAGAAAATTAATTGATATATTATTAGTTATACATGGTGAACAAAATGCTCGAAATAACAATAATTACAATGAAAAGGAAGCAAAATGAATATGTTGAACAATAAATTTTCTGATTTTGTTATTAATAACTCAAAAGCAATTCCGTATCTTATAAGGGTTTTAAATGTAATTCCACACTCATTTTGGAATTCTGAACATAAGAGAAAAGGCATTATTAATTGGGCATTAAATAATTTAAATTTACCCGAAATACATTTATAAATATTGTGAACCATTTACAAAGTTAAGCTAAATTTTGGAAAGGGGTGACATAGGAATAAATAAATTAGATGAAGCATGTAAATATAACGATATTGCATATAGAGACCATAAAGATTTAGAATCTAGACATATTGCTGATAAAATTTTACAAAAAGAAGCAACAGAAATTATGTTAGATAAAAATACACCAATTGGTGAAAAAATAGCTTCTGCTGCTGTTTTTTCAACTATGTTTACAAAAAGAAAATTGGGATGGGGATTTAAAAGGTTTTGTTGATTACATATATATTTTTTTTACTTATGAATGAAGATAAAAAGTTTAACTTTCGATAACCCATTGATCAATTAAGAGATTTGGGTATCGATAATTATTTAACAAAAGATAAACTTGAGAAAAAAATAAAATTTAAAGAGGGTAAAGATTTCTTACTAACTTTGACAATTCCAATAATAATAAAAATATTAAAAGAAAAATCAGTAAATGGTTTACATCATGGAGGAATTATGCCACTTATATTTCCAATTTTAGGTGCACTTGGTGGTTTAGCATGAAGAGATACTGGAATTTACAATTCTGTTGAACAATCTCGAAAGAATAAAAAAGAATTATAAGAACAACAAAGACATAATCAAGCAATGGAAAATAAATCATGAAGTGGCTTGGCTGCAAAAAGAGGATGACCAAAAAATTTTTGAATATATCATCATTATCTAATATTGATATTGAAAAATATGTAAAAATATTAAATATGAAAAATTTCAGATATGTTTATATGATTGATGAATTACCAAAAATAATACACAAAAATTAATGTGCCGTGAATAATTATGACATTTCATCAAATCCTGGTACTCATTGGGTTTGCTATTTTAAATAAAATAATGATGTTTATTATTTCGATTCATTTCAAAGAAATATTACTTCTAATTTAAATGATTACTTTAAAAATAGAAATGTATATTACAATGATAACATAATTCAGAATTTTAATTCAGTTATTTGTGGACATCTATGTTTAATTGTATTATACTTTTTTTCGAATAGTTTGAAGTTTCACTATATAATTTCTATGTTATTAAATGAGAGATATATTTGGGAAACAATTAATAAAATCTTTAAATAAGATTTTTGACTTTAGTGCCTATGTTTTAAAAACATGTAGATTCACAATGCAATTCGGGCGTTTATTAGTTACAAAGTAAACTAAGCACTTGGTTTGATTATACAAAATTTTTTGTTTCTTTTTTATTGCATAGAGTTGTTAATATAGATGATCCTATAGACGATAAAGATGCAGTCAGTAAAAGATTTTTCAATTAAAAAAATTGCTAATTGTGCTTCAAAAGAAGATTTACATTTACAATTCAGTAATACTGTTGCTGATTATATAAAACAAATAAATAATGCAAAGGAGGTATTTACAATAGTACGCAGATTCAAAATATAAAACTATTGTTACTTATTATCTTTAAAAACATATGTCGATTCAAAATACAATATTTTTGTTTCTGGTTTACAAGATCAACTTAGTACAGTTTTTGTTTATACAGCAGATTATGTTTCTATTCAAAATCGTAGAATTAATAATATGGCTGATCCTGTAGATGGAAAAGATGCTGCCAATAAAAGATATTTCGATAAAGAATCAGCTGATAAATTACAAAATTTAGACAAATCCATTTTGAATTACTGTGATACACTTGTTAAATTGAAAGTTGAAAAAAGCGAAGTAGCTATTGATAAATAGTTAGATGTTAAATTACGAAATTTAAAACGATTAGTTTAAAAATGTAAGGAAGAAGAATCACATATCTTGTATTTACCTGTAAGGTGGGATAAAATAAGTAATATTTTTCACTTAGATAATAATTTAATTTTCTTTAATTTTTGATGGATTGTACTGTTTATAAAAAACTTCTCCTAATCTTATTTTTTATGATGCTGTGACTGTTATTATGGGAACTACAAAAATAGATTTCAGTAAGCCTTTTAATGTTTGCAGAGGTGATACTTCATCTTTTAAAATAAAAGAAACATATATATTTATAAATATGGGGTGAAAACTACAATAGGAATATTCATAAAATATAAAGATTAATTAGTGTTTTACTATTAAATGGAGAATACCTGTTGCTTGAAGTGTATGAAGGTTACTAAAAATAATATTATAAAAAAATTTAAATATTAAAAATGGACAATAAGTTCAGAAAAGTAAATGTTATATATGTAATTCTAATAAATCCCCATTAAAAAAAATTGCCAATGCAAGAGAAGGAATAAGTAATGAATTATATAAATCAGCAAGAATAAATTTCTCAAGAAGAAAAGTAATATCTTATGGAATGGATTATTTATGGCAAATTGATCTTGTAGAGATGGATACTGGCAATTTGAAAGCAATATCGCATATAAATAATGGATATAAATATGTTATGACAATTATTGATGTTTTTTTTTTAAATATTCATTTGCTATTCCAATTAAAGAAAAACAGAAAAATATGTAAATGGTTTAGAATATATATTAGTTAAAAGAAAACCAAATAATTTACAAAGTGATAATGAATCAAAGTTTTAAAATAAAACATTTAAAGAACTTGTGCATAAATATAACATCAATCATTATTCTTCATTTTCTGAATTAAAAGCTAGTGTTGTACAAATATTTAATCGAACTTTGAAAAATATAAAGTTGAAAAAATTTGCTTTGAATGGAAATTATAAATGGATGAATATATTAGATGATTCAGTAAAGGAATAAAACAATGCAAAACATAGAACTATCAACATGAAACCAATTTAAGTTAGTAAGAAAAATTAAAATATTTATATCAAATATATATGATTGCTAAACCAAAATACAACATTGGTGATGTCGTATTAGTAAACTTAAGAAGATATTTGAGAAACATGATACAGCTAATTGGACAACAGAATTATTTACTATTGTTAATGTTTTAAATTATAATGTTTCTGTTTGCAGACTAAAAGGTATTAATGTAAAAGGAATAAAAGGAAGTTTTTATGAATATGAAATAATGAAAACTACCTATTTATCCAAATGAATATTTGGTTGAAAAAGTCTAAAAAATTAAAGGTGATAATTTACGTAAAATGATTAGGTTTTTATAAATTCTCATAATTCATAGATTAATAACAACATATTTTGAAAATTTGAATATTTTTTTTATAATTATATAATTAAAATGCAAAAAATGCAGTGCTCATCATTTTAACATACATTTTAATGTTCATTTCAATATTCATTTTAATGTTCATTTTAACTTAAATATATTTTAATTATTTTTTTAATTTGACAAATTGTTCGATGTTATTTCTATACTTACTATCTTTAATTTTTTTTACTCAGATGTAAAGTGATAAAACCATAATCTTCATCCCAACAATTTGAACAAATTTCTTTAAATTTCTTGTTAAGACATGTCTCCACAAACAAAATCATTAAAAATATGTTTTAAATTAGTATCATATTGTCTAAATATACAGAGAAAATTCATGTTGTCTCTTACGAATTGCTTAGGTATTTTCGAATAATTTTGTCCTAAATAGAACATGACATTTTTATGTCTTCCTATAGTAAAATAATCGCGAAAAATATCTTGCTTTACAAAATAACATCATCAAATATAATCAGAGAATCATTTTTGCATTGTTTTAAAGGAGTCATTTTATCAGTATTATTTAAAAAGTGTGCCATTTTTTCATTAAACTAGTTGGATATTGCATCGAAGTCTTTTTGTAATTCAATATATTTATGTTGGTTTAAACTTTGTGAGCAAATATACAATTTATTAAAATTTTACCAAACATTCTTTTAAATAAAATTGATCATAAAATTAGTTTTTGCATTAACTTTTTTCATTTAATAACAAATTTTTTATATAAGTGGCTAGTAAGGTATTTAAATTAACAAATAATAGTTCCATCATAAAGAAAAAACTTAATTATATCATCCATAATAAAAAATTTGTGCTTTAATAAACTTTTATACAAAATTCCTAACATTAAATATAAATAATAATAATACAACTGATAAAATGAGCGCTGTTGTTGGTAAAAATGAAGTTATAACTATTCCTAGGAGCCAATATGACATAGAATCATTAAAAGAAACTGCACATTATGTTGAGCCATTTTCAACTAATAGAATTGAACTAACAATGGACAATGTGGAAAATAGAATATCATTTAAATCTAAGTTTGATATTAAATTTGACAATCGATTATCCAATATTCTTGGTTTTTAAAAAAATATGCTTATTGAAAAAGACAACATTGTTGTAGGTACTAAATTACCTAATTTTAATCAATTTAAAACAATAAATGTTCATTGTAACTTATCATATGGTATGTTTATAAAATATGATGAATCCAATCATTTAGAAACTGATATAAATGCTAGTTTTCCACCAAAAACTATGTTTGGTTTTATAGATTATATTATTTATGAGCCAGTATATCCTATTTTTTATAAAATAAAGAATGAGTGGTTTAATCATACTGTTTTTAGAAATTAGAGATGAAAATATCCATCCTGAACCTCTGCTTTGAAATTTGCATAATTGTGTAAGTAATTCCTGTTTTTTAATTATATAAATCTTCATATATTATATTTCATTTAATATTCTATGATTAAATGAATGAAGAGTAAATAATTCTACTTGATTATTTTCCTGCTTGCGACAATTGGTATATAATTTAATGCTAGTTTTGAGCCCTCTAAATTTCCTAAGATTATTGTATATTATCTAAAAAACTATAATTTTATAGAAGTTAAAAATTGATAAGGCTGTACTAAATTAAAGGGATTCTCAATGTTATAAGTTGATATTCTACCTTTCAATCTGTATTAACTCTATAATATTTTATTGCTTCTACTATTTATTTTGCTTACGAATACATTAGTAGAATGGGGGAATATATTTCTTTTAATTATTTTCTATCTTGTTTATATAATTCATTGTTATTGTCATCTGATAAAGGTAAATTTACACAATTGTTCTTTGTTGTCTATTCTTTTATTCACCTACTCTTACCTCTTGGTTCTACAGATAACTGATTACAAATATGATGGTTTTCTTATTCTTTTTAGCTTATTTTTATGTTATTTTGTAATCTGAAAAAGGTAAATATTCAATTTTTTTTTTTTTTTTTTTTTTTTTTCATTTAATATTCTTGGTATAATAAATGAAATTATTTCAACTTTCCTTAGAGTATACCAATATTTAATTTTAAATTTTTAGCCATAGCTCTCAACTTGAGGACTCTATTCTCACCCAATTCAACTGCAAGATTGTTCGCTGACATTTTAACTCTATTTAGTAAGAAAAAAATTTTAATTATAAAATGAAAAATGGAAAATACGAGAATAATAAAAAATACTGGAATAAAATAGAGCAAGCGATTAAATTATTAATAAAAGCGATATCGTTTTTAACCAGGCAACTTCGTGTTAAGATGATAATTCATAAGATATTCACTAAAGTATTTTTTACCTGTAGTTGTATTTTTGTCCTTACAAGTTTTATTACAAGAAAATAATTTTATACATTTATTCTCATTACATACTGTACATGTCTTTGTTGGGTAATTATCATGATGAATGTCATTCAGAATACCTACTACTGTAGTGTGCGATTTACTGTTTTATGCTTTTCGATTCGAGTGTTATAGAGATATTTTCCACATTTGCATAGTATTTTCTTTTTTTTTTTTAAGGTATAATGATTTTTACTATATTTTCTAAAACAATTTTTACATTTTGTTGTAAATTTATCTAAAGTAGCCTTATGAGGATAAAATGAATCAATAGTTTTTTTCTTTACATGCTATTCATGTCTTAGTTGAATAATCAACTTGATGAATTTCATTTAGAATATCTAAAACTGTGTTGTGTAATTTAGTATTTTTATACATTTCAAGATTTGTCTTACAAACATATTTTACACATTCACATAGTACTTTCTCATTTTTTAAGACATAACGGGTTCTATCATATTCTCTATAATGGTTTTTTTACAGGTGTTAGTTAATATGATTATCTTTGGTGTGTTTATGTGGTGAAAAACTTCCTTACATTGTTTATGCATTTCATAATTGGCGCGCAGCGATTCCATTTTGTGTTTATTTTAAAGGGAAAAAATGCAATAAGAAAAAATCAAAAGAAAATAAAAATAATAGAATTTTAATAAAAGAAAAATAATAAAATTGAATATAATAATAACATAAAAATATTAATAAAATAAACTTAATAATAATAAAAATCAAATAGTAAAATTAAAAACCATAGTAAAACTAAAAATAATACTAAAATTATAAATAATAACAAAATTAAAATAAAAACTAATTTTTTATTATTTAATTTTTTCATTTTAAATAAACACAAAATTGAATCTCTGCTCAACAATTTGATCAATTTATTTGAATTGACTAAACTACAAGATATAGAAAAAATAAATTGTATACTGCTATAGATTTTCAAATTTATGAATCTAAATTAGGTAAAATAAATAATTGTATTCTAGATGATAGGTATAAAATTATTTTACCTGATCGCTATTTAAATATATTTGTTTAAAATGTTTTAAAATTAATAAATGACAAAAAGTTTTTATAATGGAAAATCTGTGCATGATATTGAATTCTCTTAAAAATATATTAATTCTATTAATTTGAATCTTTTTAATATTTCACTTGATTTTAGCTTAACTTTACTTGATTTTAACTTAAATTTGCTGTTTTTAATTCGATTCTATATAACATCTTATTTCGTAATTTATTTGACTTTAACTCAAATTTATTGATTTTAGTTTAAATTTCCTTGATTTTAGCTTAAATGTGTAGTTTTTAAATTTATACAAATCCTGCAGGGCTGTTTTTTTCCCCCCTTCAAAATTGAGAATTTGCTTGGTTTTTGATTGATTTTGCTTGTTTGTAGCTTTAATTTGCTTATTTTTGAAAGTTGAAAATTGGCATTTCTAGAAACATGAAAAGTTGCTTGAAAACGACAAAATTACGCGAATTTGGAGGGTAACTTTCTCGATTCTCCGTCGAAAAACTTGAGAAAGTTGCTTAAAAGCGATAAAATGACTGTATTTTTCGATTAAATTGCTTTTTTTTTTTTTTCGATGAAAAAACATGAAAAAGTTGATTGAAAATGCTAAAATTTGGCTTAAATTGATCGATTTTTGATGATTTAGTGCGCTGCGCTCGCTCTCTCATTAGCTATCTACTCCTGGATAACATACTGATTTACACAAAAAGATACACATTTTTACGAAGTTCGCAGAACCTATGTTCAATCGTCTGAACTCTGACTTTAGAATATTGCGTATTAGTGGTTTCGTCAAATGAAGGGAAATGTAAAGTCAAATGTTAAAAGTTTTCTATCGTGTAAAAGACCTTACTGTGAACGGCCTTTATGGCTGGGACGTTGACAGCGCGGTGTGTTGATAGCCGACACGAGGTGACATAGCCCAACTTAAGGCTCCTATGTACTGAAACGTTTTCTGTGAAATCGTTGTTTGCGCGTAAACGTGTGTCTCGGTGAATAAATGTTCTAGAAATGCGGAGTTTTGCCAGGAAGGATAAAAAAAAAAAAAACTATTGTCTATGTAGCTATCGTTTTACTTTTGTCATATTAGGTGTATTACTGGAGAAAAAAATCGTGAAAGTGGTCAAATATCGCATTTTTTAAAGCTTGCCTATGAAGTTTCTTTAAGAGGCAAGAGAAAAGTACGATTATACGCAGGTAGTTTGATCTGTGTACTTTCATCACGCGTAATAAAACCACACTGTTACAGATCTAGTTTACACAGTAGAGCGTCAGGACGGAAACACTGCACGCCGTGCGCGTAGGAGCGATGAGGCGCTAGGCGTGCGTGTTAGTGTCGCCCGTACCGCTCCATCGCTTCTTGACATTGGACGCACAGCTACATAGGCCCCTTAAAGTGGATTACCTACTAGGCGCTAGAAATGTATTGCAGTGTGTTGGAAAATCCGTTTTTTTTGACGAAACTATTCCACGTGCGCTTAATGGGCTAATTTACGAAAAGTAAACAATATTCAGGCGATGACGGGATGTCGCTTTCATGACACTACGCATGTTAGAACCACTATTTCCAAGTCCTCCAACATAGCTAAAAATAGACTTTTCAGACTGCCGTATGTCAAAATGTGCTGACCGGATCTACGTGAAACACAGATACAATCCTGCATTGAACTTTGCAACCAAAAGTTTGCACGCTAGTTTAGTGCTTCGCGCATAGTGTCGATGCGGCACTTGATGCGCGTGCCAGTGTCGCCCTTAGCGTTCGCTCGCTCCTGTGCCGCGTCGCGTCAGGTAGGCGGCCCCCGTTAACAGGCACGCACAAGCCGCTGAGATATGTCCTTGCAGACGCGCGCCCGGTCGTGAAAGCAGTTAATCTGGCGCGATGGCAAGGAATGGATTCCCCACAGGGCCTTCATTCCACCTCGTTAACGAAACGGAATAGTTTTTTTTTTTTTGTGCGGGGCGCCACCACAGACGACTCCCCACCTGTGGAAAAGGACGAGAAGGGAAATCTGCGGGAGGCAGCAGATTTCTCTTCGCGGCGGGGCTGCGACGAGCGGTAAAAAGTGTCCGCTGGGTGGGGTGGAATGTAGAGTGAGGTTAGAAAGAAGATGCAGTGATGCTGCGGATTGCAGACAAGCCACCTGCTCTCTTTCAAGCCGGCCTGCCTCGGAGCGGGGTTGCCACACCGTCAGACACCTCCCGGGCTATGTTTGTCCCGCCGTGACTACCCCATGCCGCGAAGCCTCTTTCACAACGACCCGCCGCCCGCCGCCCGCCGGCCTCGGACTGCCCATGGACCACTGTACCCGGCTACACGACAACCAAGCGGTGGACCGCTTAAGGGAACTGGTGCCTGAAAGCAGTATATTTACCCGATTTTCGATATAAGTCGTTTTCCAAAGAGTTTATTGAAATGTTTGGCTCGACAAGACGTAAATAATGATTTTTAGTGCCTTTTTAGGTTGTTTGATTTTCACTGCCTTCATTATTCCCGGAACACTGACGGAAGAATTTAAATGTAAGGTAATGTAAAGGGCTGTTTAACGTCCCCCGGTTTTATGCTTGAAAGCTTAGCAGGGGACGGCTTACAGACTAACATATAATCTAACTTAAGTTAACACCCGTGCCTTACTCGGGATTCGAACACAGAGCCTCCCGTACCCCAGATCGGCGGGGCGCCAGCCGGCTGCACCACGGGAGATCGGCTTTAAAATAAAACGATAATGATAATTGGCTATCGAAGCAAAATTGGGAAAGCATAGTTTGAGTATATGTAATTAATTTTAATTTTTTAAATTATAATATTTAATACCTTAAATCATTAATATTGAAAAAGTTTTTTTTTTCATTATATTGTAATTAAATTTGCGTGTTTGTAACCTTTGTGTATGCGTGAGCTCTCTCCACAAGCGAACCTGTCTCCTAGAGCAATGCTCGTGATGCAAAAAGTTACTTTTTACACGAATAAAATATAAGTACAGTCAGCTAGTGTTGAACCAATACGTAAATAGTGCTTGTATAACTGAATACCCCGATTGGATGTGTAATTACTCATGCTAGTTATATAATATGTAAATATTCTAGATGATTATTAATTTATTATAATGCAAATAAAGATGAATTGTCAGCCATTCGCAACACCCCTCCCTGGAATTTTCGTTTCCCTCGATCTGAAGAGCGATACCCACGTTTCCAATTTCAAACTATTAAAACTGAATAACGATTTACATGAACCAATATTTGCACGATGCATTACAACTTGATGTTACTTATTATCACAGTTTGGGCCCCACTGACTAATGCAGCTCGCACGAATCAAAACTAAGTGGTTTCAAAATACAGTATGACTTTAAAAAAAAAATCTCCATTTTACTTATACATTGGTTATCCCTTTGGGTTTGAGGTTAGTGTTTGTAATTTCTCTCGGTACTTGGTCTAAACCTACTAACATACACACAATGTGGGAGAATTTTTATAACGCTAATTAGTAATTTACTTCATAAACATTCTTTTTTATAAAAATATTTTTTATAGTTTGAATAAATGATGACAATACGCATCATAACCTGTAAGTGAAATCTAAGAGCTGTAGCCTTAAAAAATTTCGGCTAAAGGAAGTTTTAGCTTTGCGCCTGAATGTGTTCCGAGGCATCGTGCCATTTTGGAGGGTGGGAGAATATTTCTTGTTTTCGGGGAAGTGAGGGGCAGAGGTCCCAGTCCAGAGAAGCCGAGCGGGTGGTTGAAAGGGAGAGAGAGAGAGAGAGAGAGAGAGAGAGAGAGAGAGAGAGAGAGAGAGAGAGAGAGAGAGAGAGAGAGAGAGAGAGATAGGGAGAGTTCCTTGATTGGCGGCGGGGGTAGGGGCTAATGTTTCTTCCCAACTGCTGCTCCACGCTGGGTATGTTGGCGAAGCATCGGGGTTGATTGGAGACATTTGGTTCTTTTATTCCATCAGGCTGACGCCATGGATTGCTGAGAAAATCTTAATTTTAACTAGAAAAGAAATACTATAAACTTGTTGAAATTATTTGCGGGCTGAGACTTTTTATCAAAATATTTATTTAAAGCAAAAATATAATTCGAAGAAAGTTTGACACTTTGGAGTCGTAGCTTATAATTCAGAAGTTCGATAAGAGAGTTTCTGTCAATTACACAAATGCAGGGATAAGTTTTAACACAATTCTTTTAATATATTTTTTTACAATAGTATATTATGTAAAATTAACTAACACAGAGTTTTGGGGGAAATTTTCAACACTACACAATACTTTACTGAAATTGTGGGAAATAACATAAATAAGTATAGATAATGTGTTCTACAAGCAGACTAGTAGGTGATGCACTGGGCCGTGGGTCTGGCGCCTGGAGACGTTAGGTGCGCCTGTGCTGCAAACAGGAGTATTAGCGTATAATTCAAACAGTAAATATTACACCAGAACAAATGTGAAAAGTGAGAAACAGGTAATACACAAATAATCATGGCAAAACCATAACCCACTTTTATTATCAATACAAATTTATAAAATTACTCGTGAAAACTATTTGTAAAGTGCGGGTAGTCGGAGCAGAATAGCAGGTGATGTGTTGGTCGGTGGTACTTGACATCTCCAAGCTATCATGTCTGGTCGGGGGATATAATAAAGAATATTGCCAATCTCAGTTCAGTCGACAATGAGGAGTGTTGGCAAGCAGACATGTAAATAATTTGTTGTAATTGGCAATTGGTAATTAGTATCAGTACAAGTACTTACTGTGTAATTAATATCAGTACTTGTAATTGTGGAATTGGTAATTAATATCAGTACTTACTGTTCTTACTTACTGTGTAATTAATATTGGTAATTATGCAATTGTTTAATTGGTAATTACTCTCATTACTAGAGACCTGAAAATGCGCGAGTTCAAAGACCTGCAGGGTAGACTCTACAGCCTTATGCACAAATATGTCGATGTCAACTGCACATTGGTTGTCTGTTACCATAGTAGAAGGCGATGATTGGGCCAACTTTCCCCAAGAGTTGTCAAACACTGTGTGGACTAATGGCTTAAGTTATATGAACAAACGTGTTTTGAATTCTAGCTTGTCCCAAATTGAATCCGCTAATTATTTAGGTTTCTACTCATTATGCATATTTAGTGTGTAATTAGTACTGGTAATTGTGCATTTGGTAAATAGTATCAGTATGCATACTTACTGTGTCATTGCTTGTTATGAGTACTTCGTAATTACTAATTATGTAATTATTCATTAGGCGATTAAAATTTTAATTACCCCCTATGGGTATCGAACCGCGGATCGGCTCCTCTACCCTCTTGCCCCAACCCTACACTTTCCCTAATCTCTCCCTTAAAATAATTTTTATAATTACCTTGAACAGGTCTCGAACCAAGGATCTATGTCATTTCCCTACACTCTACCCTTACCTATACCCTAAAAACCCCCTCCGACCTCCTCATTTGTGTTTTGGAAGGCAACGAGTGTACATGTGTACGTACTATGTAATTACTTATTGCACAATTATGCCTAATTGCCTTCAAAGGAAATCGAACCAAGAACTACCCTGGGTATCGGTCGCCAGAGCTCCCATCCTGTCGGCACTTCATCGGATGTCATTCCATCAGACAGCCTCCTCAGAGCACTGGTGCTCCTCCAAATTCCACGGCGGCCGACTAGAGAACACCCCCCTTCCTCCCTTATCATCCCTTCGGTCTTCAGTCGTGCCACCCTCTGGACTCCAGGCCTGCTTTCAAGCGCGTGACGTCATCAGGAGTCGTCCTTTCTCCTAATGCTTTGTGTTTTCAGTACAAAATGCTGCGGTCACTTCCTGCTGTATTTTATATTAGGATGTCTATTATTAACTTCATAATTAGCTTCTACCGAATAACTAATGCACTTTGTGATAAATTTAAATAGCTGAAATGATTAAAATTGGCAATCAGTGGGCATAAAAATACATGAATTTGAGCTTGATTTTTTATATTTGGTGTTCTCGTGTTAATCGGCCCAAAATCATATAAACGCGATTAGCTAACAGACTAAATTAAAGCTGACAATCGTGTTTAAAACGTAAATTTAATATAAGTTAATACCTGAAAATTTTTTTTATTGTTCTTGGTAAGAAGTTGAATATTATTTTGGCTTAACTTAATAGCTTAAAAAATGTCACAGTTGATGGTGTGCAACTGTAATATTCACATTGAAATATGCCATAGTTTATTTTTATTTGGGATAGGCACAACTGTTTACAACGAGACCCACGTGACAACTAGACAGGCCCCTCGACATGATAATATTCAGAAGAAAGTAAACATAATTAATTTCTCCGATGAACAGCAAGTATTTTTTTGTTAAATATATTTAGGGCATGGTAATTGAATTCTATGGCCCAAACCATTTTACACATTATTTGTTATAGTGATTATTTATATTCTATTGTGTTAATTGTGAGACACCAATCGTTCGCCACGGATTTGATTTTTCAGTGAGTGAATATTTCGAAAATGTCTTATCACTCCTTTTTCATAAAGCTTGATTATTCGTATCTCTACTCAGTATGTACTCTCACTCTAGAAATATTTTTATACGCATATCCTAATAAACTACAATCACTGTAATTAATAAATAATTAATCCAAAGGGTAGAGTCAACCATTAATTGATCTGAGTGTTACTTTTCAAATCCCTCGTTTTATATTGGGAGGCAGAGTCAGGGAGCGGATTTGTAGAATAAACTTAAGCTATTCTTAAACAAATAATCGACACACCAATTCATGCTTTCGCCAGGATTCCAATCTGAAACTCCTTGTATCGTAGGTTGGTGCGAACGCCAGCTGAATAACGGCGATCTGGAGATCGTCTGTCAATCAAATGGTGGTGTAGACCTTGGATAGCCCTTTAGTGAACAAATGGTTATCAGCAATTTGCTAACAATTTGTAAGAAATGTCAACACATTCAACTACTGCAATTTGGGCAACTTCTGTACCTGGCTCATTTCATTTGATTTGAACAGGTTTGCGGACATCACAGTGAAACGAACATACAGAATGAGTATATATGTATGTATATACATACAATTACACACATACGCAGATGTATATACATACAAGTACACACACATATGTATATACATACAAGTATATATATACACATACGATCTTCAGACATAGAGTGCAACATTAAAAATAAAGCATTTATGTTATATCTCGGTAACTATACAACCGATTCCTGCCAAATTTGGCACATATATATAATGCTATTATAGACCATGTTCATATAAGCAATTTAAATATGTAAAGCACTTATTTTTAAAATGGCGGCTCTATAAACTTCGTATGCTGGCAGTATCTATTACAACCATAAAATTGGTCTTCCCAGAGCCTGTTTTGTCCGCCATTTTTTAAGATAATAGCACACGAAAAAGTTAAGTTTGCTTCTACTTGGGAAAACAATCAGCCAATTCCTTGCAAATTTGGCAAACTAATACTGTGGTAAGTCATGTTAATTGATAGGCCATGTTTTAAGAAGATCAGGCGCTTATGTTCAGAATCGTGCCCTTGTAAACAATTAGCATAACATAACTATATCTACGAAACAACGTAACCAGTTTTAACTTAACTTTGTATGCTGGCAGTATATATGCAATCATAAAACGAGCGAATACATAAACTCACTTTTCCGCAATTTTGGAAGACAGCATCATTTCAAAAATTAAGTTTTCGTGTCCTATCTCAGGAAACTTTTAACTGATACCCACCAAATTCAGGCGACAAGTTATACTTTTGTAGTCCATATAAATTTAAATGACTTAGGAGGAAGTCACATATTTTCAAAATCACAGCAATGTAAATATGTCAGTATATCACATGTCACAAGCAATTTCACCCGACTTTATATGTTACAGTTTATATGACGAACATATAATGTGCCAATAAATGTTCGTTTTGTTCTCCAGTAATGAAGATACCAGCACGTGAGAAAATTGAGCTTTTTTGTCATATGTCAGGGACTAATCGACAGATTCCCGCCGAACTTTTAACGATAGTAGTGCTACAGTAGGGCATGTATAAAGTGTGTCTGGCTTTATTTAACAGTATGGCTGCGAAATAAATAATTAAGATAAGTTGATCATTTCTATTAAACAATTTTATCCAATTCCAATTAAATTTTGTATAGGCCTACTGAGAGTACTCGTTAGAAGCATCAAATATGCTTATAGAGATAATCTTTTGCCACATTTCTATAAGAAAGTGCCAGATGATGAAATGTATAATTTCTGACATATCTCGGGAACCAATCACCTAATTTCCCCGAAATTTTTCACATAAGTATTACTACAGTGGGCCTGTAAACTGACATATTTCAAGCTGGTAAGATTATTTTTAAATGGGGCAATATAAATCATTTCGATAAGTTAATCTTATCTCTTAAATAATTTGACATAGTTCTGTATCTATTAGAAACATCAGCTATGCCTGTATAGAGCCTGTTTTGGATGTTTTGTACGATAGCACAAAATGAGAAACAGTTTTGATGCCGTATTTCGAGAACCGGTCGAGCAATTTCCATCAAATTCTGCACACAGCTAGTGTTACGGTAGGCCATGAAAACTTGCATGATTAAAATTACTCGCACACTTGTTTTCAAAATGATGTCCCCGTGACAATTTGAAGTTGATAGTCGTAACCTACCAAAACTCTAGACTGGTTACTATCGAAGTAGAAATTGCTAATCCTACCTCCGTGGTGTAGTTGACAGAGCTCCAGCTGACGGTTCAAGGTGTTCTGTGCTCGAGTGCCTGGCAAGACACCACGTGTGTGTATTTGTGATATCTCTGTCAGCAATACGTCAATACCCACGTACCATCTAAAGTTTTTATAGCTTCATGAAAATTATTTGCATCCATGTAAAGGAAAGTAGGCTCATTAGTTATACTGATGTCTTAATATTGTGTTAACAGTTCTGGCCAGAAGATGTGAAAAAAAGAAGCAGCTTAGATATATAAGTAAAATATATTATGATGCGGCATTATTTAACAGTTTGTTTATACAACTGGCCCTGCCATTGGGAAAAAATTACTAGGAATAAAAATCATAGATTAATTCAATTTATATAACAAGAATTAACAGCTAAAATAATTTTCGTCTAAAATGAGCAATTATTTCAAAACCCCCCCAAAAATACAGACACAGTAAAAAGTCTGATTTCAACTAAAAATCGTTATCCTTCTTTGTACCTGGTTGAAACCCTTATGTTAATTTAATATAAAATAAAATTATGGTGTCGAATATCCTGTGGAAGATCCGCCATGAAAATTATTAATGCAAAAACAGAAAATTTAACAATATCGCACTAATAGTAAAATTGTTGTAATGAACAATGAGATATGAAGCTGCAGCTTATGACCTAGTATCGTGACGTGTAGAAAATATTACAATAAAATACGCTCATAAACGTCAAACCTGTGGAATAAAAACAACTATTTTCAAATTCAAACATATGTTGGCATTAAAAAATGCACACAAATTAAAAATATGCTACGTATGTAAATGTTACAGGAAATTTGTTTACTGTAAACTTTTGCACGCTATATTCTAATTATATTTTTAACGGACCCGCTACGATATCGATTTACAATGTTTGTTAATAGCGGAAGTATCTACGAAGCGCGATTATTTAAGAAACTCGAAGAATGTTTAATTTTTTTTGAACACGATTATCTTCCGTATTATGTAGTATTGTTAAGTTCGTCGAAGTTGACTACTGTAAATGCTTTAATTAAAAATGAACTGAATAATTAGTTATTATCTCCCCCGGTATTTTGGTTATAGCAGTCTTAGGAGGGTTTAATAATGATTTAACTATCCGCGCATTGTCAGGCTCTAATAAAAATATATATATTTAACGCGTTTTGAAACTATTTTATTAACGCGTCCTTAAATGTAAACCTCTTCTCTATTCGCAATCGTATCTTAATGTAGCAGGTCCGACACATGGTGGTATTCTGATTACGTAAATTATTAGCGCCTGACATCTTCCACGCAGTATGACGTAAACCTAGCAGGTATCACTTATCTTTAAGTGCGTTCGTTTTCTGCAGTTTTTACAGAGAAAAATCAAAGAGGACTTCAAATTTCTATTTGTCATTCAGTTTTGTAGTTATATTAAGTTCATCGCCATTCCTCAGAGCTAAATTGCTAATGCAGAAACAGGCGTATTTCGACAAATTATTGTTTCGTACACCATATTTTTTTAACGACGAAATATGGTGACAAAGTATAAAATGACTGGGATAGTCGGCAATGTATCTAGTGAAAAAAAATACAGTAAACATACTTCAGAAGAATCTGATGATTATAAGTTGGTGGGAGGAATTTCACGCAATCATAACTGTCGCCTTTCTTGGTTTTTCGGAAGACCAGACACACGAACTCGCGGACCGTTCTCGTAATTCTCATTGCAATGCGGTAACACAACAGCGATGCGGCATGTTGCCGATCGAAATAGGTAAGACACTCGCGCATAGTGGAACGTTACCGCTAACTCGGAAGTCACCTCAAGAACTGGCAGCTGTCGCGCCAGAGTCGCTCGGGAGGGGGGGGGGGAGGGGACACGTGCAGGCATCTGAGCGGCTCGGACCACTCTCGCTGACGTCACACGCCACCCTCTGTTTCGAGAGCAGGCCTGAAGTCCAGAGGGTGTTGTCGTGCGCCGGGCACCGAAGAGTGACCATCTATCCTCCCAGATGTCACTTGTGCCGGTTTTGCTGCCACTACCAACAGCCAATTGCCGCACACCTCGCGGAGGAGGAGAAAGGAGGGGTAGCCCCACCCACAGCCAACAGCCTTAGACGTTTGTTACTTACATGACAATACTTATTTTAAAAAGTGGTGGATGGATAATAAAAATGGCTCATAAGTGCTCGCTTTACCGTGAGCACCCCATACACGTTCATATTTCGTGTACTTTTTCCATGGCTTCCTGAATTCACTGCAGGTAAATGCTGGTAAGTTTCCTTACTATAGGCTGTTCAGGGAAAAGTGAGCATTTCCGAGGCCCTAGTTACATTTGACCACCTTTTAAAATAAATACTGCCATGTAAGTAATAAGCAGTGTGTATATTCCACCGCGCTCGGAAGTTTATGTCGACCACTAAAATAAAATGTGTTTATTGAATATTATTCGAAATGAGAGGGCTTTCAAAAGTGCTCACTTTACCGTGAATAGCCTATACCAACAAGTCATGGCCTATTCCTTCTCCATCCGTGCTTGTCTGAGCAACTTACGCTAGAATTTATTCCGCCTCTAATAAGCTCGCTGTCGACGAGACGTTGAGCTCAACCTACCTACCTGCCATTTTGAAAATGTTCTGGCGCCACTGATTATCATATTTCGGAAAGGTCGCCTGCAGCCACGTGTGCTCGTAAATAGGGCTTGCGGTGACTTCATGACGCAGCGAGAAATTAAGTATAGTCAATTCATGGTTACTTCCAATTTTTCTGAGGTCCTGCTAAAGTTCTACTTTAACGATATCCATCAGCCTCATGCCAACAAAGCATGTTAACTAAGTTGAAAATTTCACACCAACGGAACAATGCACGAAGTTCGTGAAAATCACTTTAATAACATTCTGCATGAGAATAATTTCTTACTAAGCATTAAAAACACACTTTTATTTTCTCTTTGTTTTTGTTCATATTTTATAGATGGAATATTAAAATGCATAGATAAAATGTAAACAATTATTTTATCTAACCAAAAATAAGATGTTTTAACATCAACAGGAGTATAAAACGCTTATGATACAAGACATAAATTTAGGAAAAATCCAAACACGTCATACATGGGGGTGATTTTTCAAAGGTTCTATTCAAAAAGTGTGGAAATGCCGCTTGCAGACTAAATAAGACTCGCGCTGGCGGACTCGGCGCTGAGTCGCGCCCTCGTGAAGCGCGCGTGCGGAAGGCGGACAGGTGCGGAGTTTCTACTAGCACTTATCTCGCCGCCAGATGCATGTAAAGCGCGCTTCGCTGTGGGCCGACAGATGTCGTACCTACACAATGGTTGTGTTACGTCATTAAAGGCGCCGCATACCGCGCCTGCAGCTACAAAATTTAAATGAGGAATGAAAGCTAAAGGGATTCCTTCTCAATTCATCAATTTGAAAGAAAATTGTTTCAGACAAAAATCATTTTATGTGTAGAGCCACCTGTTTTTCCGGGAAAAGGTTTACGTGGAGGCTAGATTTTAATATACTATGTGCACACTTGTGCAGTCCTCATTTGACTGTTGGCCGCTTGTTTTTTAGTGAGTGTGCCAGTCAAAATTAAGTTTCTCCGATTCTGACAGTCTGTGATTCGAGGACAGACATAACAGGCGTGATCTAACCACGAAAGTGGTTCTGAAATTAAGTGTTTTGAAACGCAACTTGCCCTGAAATCTTTTCGCGAAAAAACAGGTGCCCCTATATATGTGACGTTGCGTACGTAGTATAGGCAAGTAAAGAAATCTCTCCATTTTTATGTTTTGACTTATCATTTCTGAAATATAACTTTAAAACTTACATTTCACAAAAAAAAAATACATTAATGCTTTTTTTTAATTACTTAACGTGGAATTATTCTTTATAGGCTATTCACGGTAAAATTAGAAGTTTTGAAAGCTCTGCTTATGATCTAATTGTATACATGTTGTGTGTTCTTCCGACCTATGTAAAATTAACATTGCCATAGGACCCATCACTGTATTCATGCGTCGGTCAAGTGAAACTGTGAAATTATTATAAAAGTAAATATTTTACATATCTACGCAATTTTACACTTTGATGAAGTAATAAAACAGAAAGCGAAAGAAATAATTTAAGTTAACAGAAATGGTTATCTAACACTTTTCATTCGACGTTAAGATACAGAACTACTTTTTCGCCATCGTTACCAACTTAACTGGGCACATGTCACTCAGGGCGCCCGTTAAAACATATGCAGGTAGGAGAGTGACTTTTTTCTAAGATTGTTTTCGAAAGTGCTCAGTTTATCGTGAACAGCCTTTAATAAAGGCGCATTGAAAATAATTTTTGTCCGTGACAGTTATCTTTAAAACGGATGCAATGAGAAGGGTAGTATATATAATGTATAGGATATTCACTGTAATATGGACACTTTTGAAAGCTCTCCCGTTAGGAATAATAGTCAATAATAATACTTTATTTTACCTATGTGAGTTAACATCCGAATGAGTACGGTGGAAAATACACGCTGTGTTTATTACTTACATGTCAATATTTATTGAAAAGGGTGGATAAAGGATAAAAAATGGCCGAGAGGAAAAAGTAACTAGGACTTCAAAAGTGCTCGCTTGACCGTGAACAGTGTATATAACATTGATTGCCCGTATGTACTCCGTGGCTGCAGCTGGGTAGGCAAGGAAAGTATCTCGCAGTGTGCGAATTCCTAAAGCATAAAATCAAGAACAGAATTTATGCTATTTATAGTACTTTTACATAGTAAGATATTTTAATGCTGGAAACTATTATACACAGCAACAATTAATACATTCCATAGTTTTCGATTTAAAATTTGCTAGTTATCTGTGAAAAATTAAGGAAATGTGCCAAAATAACTGCTATGAAATTATGTATCTTAAAGAAAATTCATTTTTTAGCAAATATATTTTTAAATGGAACTTTGAGAAATATGAAATTAGATTGAAATTATGAAGGTTTTTTTTTTTCCTTCAATTTTTTTTTAAGTATAGAGTTTTACACAATAAGTAATTATTACTTTTGATACAATAATGTTTGCATACGTACTTTATCGTGTGAATTTGTCAACAATTTTTATTCGGAAACCATAGGCCTACATTGCATCACGTATTGCTGTATAAGATGGTTTTCTTAATTCAAATATGTTGTTAATAAAACAAACCTTCTGTGACTATATTAACTAGTCAGTATTAAGTTTTCGGAAATCGCTTAGTGACGGGCTATTTAAAAAGTCAACTTCGAAAAGTGATGAGGCCCATGGCAATGTTAATTTTCATCAGGCGGAGGAATACACAACGTGTACGTATAAAAGTAGATCTTAAGCAGGGCTTGCAAAAGTGCTCATTTTGCCGTGAACAGCCTACACCACGGGAAGTCGTGCTGCATAAAATTACATGTGGCAGGAGTTGGTTATTAACTTATACTGGTAATGGGTGACCCCTTTCGAGGAATCCAATCGTTGCCCTAACTTAATATGCATTGTGGCTGAAGTTAGCCTATATGTATATGTGGTATAATGAAACACGACATGAAGCTAGCTCTACCCGATTTATCATGTGTTTTGTGACTGTAAGGCACGTGGGGAAATATTAGGTGTCCTTGAACACTTTCATAACGCCATAATGGGCAGTGCTTGGTATAACCGGAATTACACCTTGGCCCCGCATATGTGTACTTATGTCTTAAATGCGACCAGTTTTTCACGTAGTATGAAGCGAAGAGGGGAGGTAGGTGCACTGCATTCAACGACAATTGTACGTAGTCGAGATGGGAAACTCCTCTAATAATCACCAACTACTCTAAAAAGTTCGTACGCAACACATTAGTTAATTTTCAGCTGTTCGTTCCGTGTTATACACGAACATATAATTTAAAGAGGGAGGTCGTATTCCAGAGACTCGAATACAAATTATTTGTGAATACGACCCTTCAAGGCCCTGGCAAAATAGCTGTTTGGCGTTGGTAGCAGTTGAAGTACAGTGCGATCCATGTGAGATGGCACAATAGGCGCTTTGTGGTTCGTGGTTGTTGTTCGAATATGTTGGAACTTTTATCCACCAACCAACCAGAAAACGTTCTCAAGTTTCCGAACGAGTGACAGTGGAAAAGCTTTAAAAGGGCAGGAAATAATCGTGAAAATGTAAATATTTATTTCTGGATGATGATATATCTCATGTGTAAGAACATAGGTGTTAAAGCAAACCACACAAATTTATTTCATTTGCAGATTTTCGTGAAGCATACGTATTATTACAGACAAATTGGAGTTAGGTATGTGAATATTATTTTGTTACAATATGCAGGCCATCTAATTTTTTTAGCAGTAAGAAAAAAATTACAATATTTTTTAAAGGGTTTTTTTAAAGTACTTTATTTTAAAGACTTAAAATCTTAGCAATTAAAGTCTTGTCCGTTTAGTCAAAAAAAATTTAAGATTTCAGAAATAGCCAATTAAAACTCTAAACAATTTACGCCAATCCATCACTGACTATTGTGCCATGGAACTTACCGCACACTAACCGAAAACTATAGGCTACTCACGGCAAAGTGAGCACTTTTTAAGGCTCACTTTACCGTCAATAGCTTATACCAACACCAACAACCACCATCGCCACAAACCGCCAATTCTTCTAGGGGTCTTGGCCACAAAAATACAAATTTGAAATACCGCTTATATCGCGAACTCGAGTTGCATACACCAGCAATATTGGCGTCACTTGCCAGCAAAATGTCGGGAACTTCGTTTGCCGATCAGCGTCTGGTAAGCTACTTGCCAGCTGGCAAACCGGCCAATAGGGAACCTTTCTGCAGCATGCAGTGGCCGAGAAGACGTTAAGGCCCATTCCCAGTGCCCCGCGCAACCAATCGGAGAACGGGAAGGCCCGTATCAAAGGAACCATCGCCCCATTTCGTCCCTATTATCTCTACTGTGTGGTGTAGAGATGGGCGTTATTTAATGTAACAGTTATATTAAACTGTTACGAAATTTGGTAACTTGTTACACGAGTAACACGTTCCATTGTTTAAAGGCTGTTCACGATAAAGTGAGCACTTTTGGAAACATCCTTAGAAAAAAGTCACTGTTCCTGCCTGCATATATTTTAATGGGCGAAACTGAGTGACATGTGCCCAGCAAAGTTGGTAACGATGGATGGAAAGTATTGCCATACCTTAACGTGGAATAAAATGTGTTAGGTGTCCATCTGTGATAACTTAAATTATTTTCTTCGTTTTCTGTTTTTTTAATGCACCTGAGTGTAAAAATTACCAGATTTGTAACCCATTTACTTTTCTAATAATTTCACAGTTTCACCTGACCGACGCATAAATAAATGGATGGGATCCTTGGGAATGTTAATTTCACGTAAGGTGGAAGAAAACATAACGTCCATACAAGCGGATCTTAAGAAGGGCTTCGGTAGGTGCTCATTTTACCGTGACCAGCCTATATACTGATAAGTTTCGCTGTTCCGCACCGATAACGTTGGTCCGTCCCGCGCGAGCGAGCGAAGAGGACGGAGAGTCGTTATATGATAGCGGCGGGAGCTCGAGCGATAGGCCGTTGGCCGCGTATCAGTAACAAAAAGCTAGCTGACACGATAATCTATTTAGCCGCGCACGTTGCTGACCCTGGTTGTATTGATTTCTGAGTTTATCTGAAGAATGCTCTGGATTACTGACCTCGTTCTCTCAGCGTGACTCGGGGTGCGTTGAACCTTCCAAATGGTCAGGGCGAACGGTATAAAAGTGTGACAGGCCGCGCAGCGCGACCCTGTTAACGAAATTGCACCGAAATCATTTCATTTCACCCTTCATCAAACTCACAAGGTCTATCTTAGCGAACCAACACTACCCTACTTTCTCCAGCCCTAATAATCCAATAAAAGGAACTCTTTTTCCTCCGCGACTGTCGCATAGTTTCCTCCAGGTCCTCTCCGCTTTACCTGGTTTTCTATGCCCCTTACTAGACCCTTCTTCTTTCGGGATGTGTCCATGGCTGCAATTGCGGCCATG
This sequence comes from Dryococelus australis, assembly GCA_029891345.1. Taxonomy (NCBI): domain Eukaryota; kingdom Metazoa; phylum Arthropoda; class Insecta; order Phasmatodea; family Phasmatidae; genus Dryococelus; species Dryococelus australis. Next base: position 115,124,330 of record CM057000.1, on the reverse strand, counting down.
GCGCCAGACAACCCTGCTACAGCCGCTATGCATGCGCCCATTTTATTAATTAAACCCGACCTAAGGCGTGAAGGGCTTTCCCTGAGACGCATCCCATTCTCCAGCCATCTTAGCTACTAACAAGCATGCCGGAGGGCACACAGAACTGTGAAGGTGCGCACGCTGGCGTAGCGGGATTTGGGGGCTCGTCAATAAAAAAAAAGAAAAGAGCCGATTAGTTGAGTGAATGAGTAGCTGATTTCCGAGCGATAGAAAACGAGCAGCGGGAGAAGTTACTAACGGAAGGGAAGTCTGCGACTGCGAGTAACAAGGAGTGAAGGGCACGGCTGACAGGCTGGACTGTTGGACTAGATGCGTGTCTGTATAAATGACGGCAACAGATAGACTGAACACGTGTAGGTAATTGACTGGAACCAACAGAGACAATTAAGAAGGACTTTAATTAGAGTTGAAACATTCATTAAATATTGCGCTCACTGTTAAAGAAAAAGAGTAAAAGTGGAGAAAGGTAATTTAATGCTGTAAAAAATAGCGAAGTGAATAAATTAGTTATCATCTTTAGTTTCTTTTATTAAGACCTCCATGTAACAATACAGTTATTTTTCGGAGCGTCTTGGCTCTCAACTGAGCGTACCCGCAAACATTGTTTCTTGGAACGCCAAGCTCTGGGGCATTTAAGAACGTAAACGATATTTCACGGAAAGTCGGGACAGGCCTGAAATGTTTCACATTAACCTGTTACAAAAATAACGTGTTACTGGAACCTGTAACTTGGGCCTACTTGGAACTGGAACAATGGAACTAGTTACATGAAAGTAAAGATTGTTCACGACACTCTGAGCACTTTTGAAATTAACCTGTGGAAAAAAAAAAATCACTGCCCTAAAAGCGTATGTTTTAACGAACACATTGACTGGAGTGATCCTAGTTAAGTTGGCAACGGAATCCGAAAATAGTCCCACGTCTTAACGTCGTATTCAAAGAGTTAATTATTGTGCAGTCGTGTCCACTGAATTTATTAAAAACATTTTCTCTTTTTTTTTTTATACCGAATAGAGTAAAATTGGCAATTTGTTTGCGTATTTAAGTCCTTAACAATTTCATAGATTTAACTTAAGTGGCGGATGAGTAAAGTGAAAGGGCCATATTAATGCTAATTTTACATGTGATGGAAGGATACGAAATGACCAGAGAATTAGATCCTAGGCAAGGCTTTCAAATGTGTGCATATAACCGTGCACAGGCTATATCTTTTTTGGCCCATAGACTAAAGATGAGGTAGACTTATTGTCTTCTGCGCATGTACCCAACCAACATTGACCTACCCGAAAAGATCACAACTGTCAAAGTCCCATGGTGAATAATCAGTGTTGTTAAGTAACCGATTACAAGTAATCGGATTACTTGTAACAATTACTATTCAAGTAATTTCTACTTGCAACGAATTACGTTTCAAAACAAGTAATTCGTACTTGTAATCGGATTGCAAAACATTAAATGTAATCGTTACATTTCGGCAATCGTTTCGTTGCATTTATTTGCCGTCCATTTCTATACTTCAGGTGTGTTTCGGATAAAATTAAATTAAGAACAAGAAGAAGTATCACAATGTATACGTATATACATATATGGACGAAACACAGGGCTTGTCAGGTTCTAGTAATCTTTGCCGTCTAGCTGCCGGTCTCATCCCATTGCTGAAATTTTCATGGTTGGAAGGACAACAGAAGAAGTAAGCAGTATCCTCCTTCAAAAATGAAATGGATGCCTTCGCTCCTTCTAGTGTCAGTTCTGTCGTGACAGAAGAAAATGTGAACAGGGGCGAGGTAGCAGTTTTTCTCAACATTTCGACCACATCAGTTTCACCTGTCTTGATGAACAGCCAGAGTGACTTGCAGTGTCTCCAACATTATCCCAGCCTGAAATCTGCATTTTTTTTTTAAATTCAATACATCTCTACCTTCTAGTGCTCGCGTTCAGCGTCTTTTTCGTGTCGGTAAAAACGTTTTTGCTATCAAGAGACGGAATCTATCCGATGAGAATTTTAAAACGCAATTGTTTTGTAAGGTTAATTGAAAAATTTAAAGTTATTTTTATTACAGTGTGTAATTGGTATGAAATTTTTTTTTCACTATATTAAATAAGTTAATCTTATAAGACGAATTGACTTTACAGTGGCGCGATTTGGAAAATTTATTATTATTTATTTTATATGCATATATTTTATGTTAGTCAAACAAACGTATCCACAAAAAAACATTCAATTATTAAAAAAATAATAAACACTATAACCGTTTGTTGCAAATACTTTTTAAAAACAAAGTATGTATGAGCGTTTTTTATTGCGTGTAAAAACATGCATTGTAACTCAGTACTTTTACTGATTCATTTTATCAAAAGTAATTTTTACTTGTAATAAGTTACATTGTTACCGGAGTAATTGTAATTGAGCCAAATTACATTCTTCCAGTACTTTTAACAACACTGTGAATAATGACGATTGTGTTTGTTAATAACTTAATTTTCAAAAGGGAAGCACTATTATAAAATAAAATACTTCTACCAATTTGAATGTAATCAAAGTGCATTAAGAGTGGGCTAGAGGAAGTATAAAAACATCTCAAAGCAGTTGTTTTTTAAACCGTGTTCAAGCCTCAAATTGAATCCACGTCGGTTTAGCTAAGCGTGTTGACAGAAAAGCAGTTCAGTGATGGGACACGCATATTGGTGAGCCATGCCGAACCTGTGATTCGAACCCAGAACCTCCCGCACCACAGACCGGCGGCGCACCAACAGCCTGTGCCACGGAAGATCGGCTCATATTTAAGGCCCTTCACAATAGAACACTTTAACATTTTACTTTATATTACCTTTCATTTGGGGAAACCACCAATACACAATAGAATTGTAAAGTCAGAGTTCAGGCTATTGAACGTCGGTTCTGCGAGCTTCGTGGAAATGGGTATCTTGCTATGTATATCATTATCAGTTTATTCAGGAATGCATTTTACGTTCGTTTGTTTAAAACTAGCCTTAAGATTTATATTAAAAGTTAATTTCAAAGCAAAAAACTCACTTCTTTACTTTACTAAAAATATCAATTCATATATGTCCTCTTCACGTAATATTCGTTTGCCATTTATGAAATTTAAGAGGATCTTTGTTTGATATACCAAGGTGAAAAATACCCTACAATAAAATAACATTCCACATAACATATGTTAGATTCTCGGCAAAATTGCCGCTTGATTTTGACTTTAAATTTCAACTTTTCGATATCTTAAAGTCAAGAGTGCTTGACTTAACGTTTGACAGTTCCGTTGTGTAAAGTTCCATGAAAGCAAACGTAAAGTCAAATCGGAAAGTCAAATGTTAAAGTTATCATTTGTGTAGGTTGTTCGCGGTAAAGTGAGCACTTTTGAGGCCCTAGTTACTTTTTATTTCGGCTATTTTTTTATCCTTCTACTAACTTTCTAACCATAGGCTATTCATGGTAAAGTGGCCACTTTTTAAAGTCCTCTCATTTTTAATAATAGTCAATAAATGTGTTTCATTTTAGCGTTAGACTTTGACTTCCGAGTGCGGTGGAATATACACCCTGTGTTTATTACATACACTGCAAGATTTATTTTAAAATGTGGTTAAAGGATAATAAAAATGGATGATAGTAAAAAGTAACTAGGGCTTCAAAAAGTGCTAATTTTATCGTAAACAACCTATAAATATTATCATGCGAGTAATTAACAGTATGTGTATATTCCACCGCACTTGGAAGTTAACGTATTAGCAGAGCACTGAGTATTTCGCGGATTGAGCTGGCAGCAAGCTAGCCTGGACAGCCATCTATACACTCGAGACATTATCGTTTGCTTATTGGTTGCTGTGATCAAGTGACGCCACTTTACAGGACTGTTAAACACTCACTCACGCCACTAATTCCTGCTCATTGCTTGATCACTGTTAAACGGGGAGTGTCTAAAGAACCGTCGTCCAATCACAGTAGCAGGAGAAATGAACAAGTATTTTAAGTATACCTCGCCTCCAAATTAATTCGCGAAATAATCGTGGCTCTACGTATTAGGCTAAAATAAAACTTATATATAGACTGTTATTCGAAATGAGAGGGCTCTCAAAAGTGGTGACTTTACCGTGAATAACGTATAAGGATCTTTAATCTATGGTTTGGTCCATCCGTAGTGTGGATGCGAGGATGCGCTGAGTCGGGACAACAACCCCCGTGGCAGGTGTATGAGGAGAGTGTGTGAGAGAGGGACCAGACAGGTGTGATGCGGCCCAGGCGCCGGGTCCGAAGTCGCCCAGCGGGGCGCCCAGAGGATCTGACTGATGGGCTCTCATCCCTCGCCTGCCCCCCACACCCCCTGGGCCAACCCCCACCGAGTGTCTGACCTTCTCTCGCAACAATGCGGCCTCGTAACCTGACGCCTGAGGAGCCCGCTCTTTCCTCCTCAGGTGCCACCCTCCAACCCCCCCTTCTCACTCACTCGCTCTCTCTCTCTTTTCATCTCGCGGACAAAAGACGCTGATCATCCCCCTCCCTAAGCCTCGCACAACTCGCCGACAAAAGGGGCGCGCTTCTTTCAGCCACGACCCTACCGCGAAAATACGCCACTTGTACGGCCTCGCCCTATCGCCGACAATGGCGCATTACGCGCTACTTGGCGTTTAACTCGGCGCGTTGTTAGGCGTCTTGAGTCGGCGCACTGTATCTGTTTGTTTTCCTATAAGACTGCGAGAAAATAATAATTAGAATAAAACAGTATACGTAACTCACGAGATTCTCATTATTACAACAAAATAGCATATTAATATCTAATATTGTTACTTGTCCTGTTTCTTTAAAGGAGGAAGGTGCTAATTAAATAAAATACTTAATAATAATTTCGTTATTTATGTCCAAATACTAAAAAGAAAATAATATCTCGACTCAATACCTCACAATAAATTGCTATCATCTGCTGTCTACAACTAATATTTACATAATGGTCCATCACCTCACATAAATTAATGTAATCAAATAACTAATGTCAGACCAAAATAAATAGCACTTGAACGAACATTGATTTACTTTATAAAATACATGTCCACATTTGACAGTCCCGATATCTACGTACACTAAAGTCCGTATAACATGTTCATGCAGTCCCGCCATGTTTCAGTCCAGATTCCATCAGTCCGGGATGTTATATAGCTCTCCGAACGCTCCCATGCACAGTAGGATATTACTCGTCGTGTATCACAACCCTCTCGCCGGAAAAGTACCGCACACACACACACACACAGGGGCTGCGGTGGAGGAGCGGTTCAAACTTTTTTTTTTTTTATTAATTTCATTAACTCTACTTGGCAGTACAGACATACAGGATGTTCAATTCTATCATGACTACTACAATTTAACGAACAGTATATTAGTTATATAGTCGCATTTTTCTCTTTTTTGTGGGAGGGCGGCTGTTCGTCTGGGCACCCGTAAGTTAAGCTACAAATTAAATTTTATTTATATTCAAAAGCATCATTCACACTTCCTAGGAAAATGGTGAGGTATTCTGCCCCGACCGAGACAGCTCCTCGACGAGTATCCTTTCAGCCGCTCCCCGTTCCGTCGCCCCCGACGGAACAGACCAGGGACCAGGATTCCCACGAATCTGCCCGCGCGACCAGACGCCGTCGGGCCCGTACACAGCTAACTAGCCTTTCGGCCGGTCTGTCATGGCACCCAACGGTCGAATGGCCCCGCCCACGAACCCGAAGGCCCCTGGTCCCTATCAGTACTATTCTATTTTGTTATTTTTACTTTTTCCCCTCGCCCACCGTTCTGCTCCAACCTAAGCATCGTCCAGGACATCGAATTACCCCTTCTGGACACCCAGACCTTCGTTTCCCGGCGGACGAGGGAATGGAGCTCCGCTCCTACGGCCCTTTTTTTTTTCACAGACACATACACAGACATCAACCAACATATTATCACAAATCACATATTTCCACCATTTAGATTTCCTTCTCCGCAGTTCCTTCTGGCGGTTAGACTACTCGCCTCCCACCAAGGCGAACCGGGTTCAATCCCTGGCTGGTTCACTCCGGATTTTCATGAGGGGGAATCGTGCCGGACGATGCCTCTGGTCGGTGGGTTTCCTCGGGGATCTTCCGTTTTCCCCGCCCTTTCATTACGGCTCTGATCCATACTCGCCTCACTTCATCTTCATCGGCTCTCAAGACCTCGGTGTTAGCCGCCCAAGTCTCTTCACTCTCTCACTTCACACACACATGCTTGTCCGAGGTGGTTTCGCACCCTCCGCCCTCGTTCGTAATCTCTGATTATGTTTCATACTTCACCAGACTGCAACACTTCAGCCAGATGGCTACCACAAAAACTGACGACCCTCGAACCGCAGGGGGGAATTTATAGTGTCGGGAGTCCTAGCCCAGAAACTTCATTACGTGTGGGGTTGCGCTGGGAAAGAAGATACTATAAATTAAAATTCAATATCATTATGGGGGGGGGGGGGGGGGTGGCGACACCAATCCAGGGAGTGGTTAATCATCCCGCCCACCACGCGACGTTAACGGCGGCCTGGTAGTGACGAATTTACTCCCCAACCATGGAGGGACGCGCAGCTTAATTGCTCTACAAGTTAATTATTAATTCCTATCCAAAGTGATGCGAGAGGGTACAAAGTAATTAACCCTTTTCACGTCAATTTAGAATAATAAAAAATGTTATGAAAAAAGTGAGAATACATTTACATGTTTGCGCGAAAGTAATATTAAAATTAAGTATAGAGCGTTCACTGTAAAATGAGCCCATTTGAAGTCCCTGCTTAAGATATTCTTGTATGCATGTTGCGTATTCTTCCACCTTGTGTAAAATTAACACTAACCAGGGCCACGTCACTTTATTCATGCGTCTGTGCATTACACATAAGACATAAAGCGAGAGAAATAATTTAAGTTATCACAAATTACTACCGAACACTTTGTATTCGACGTTAATATGTGGAACTACTTTCCTCTCCATCGTTACCAACTTTACTGGACGCATGCCACTCATTGCTCCCGTTAAAATTTATGCCGGTAGGGTCAGTGACTTTTTCTAAGGTTAATTTCTAAAGTGCTCACTTTATCGTCAACAACGCCTATAAACGACATAAATGAATGTATGTCACACTATTTGCCTTCTCTGGAATAGGTAAACAAACGATTATTAAAAAATAATATTTTTATCACTGTACACTATGTTACATACGAATCTTAAACCCTGAGGTCTTTATATGGTTTCATAACTCAGTCGGTTGAAGCGACTGTTCGCCAACCCACAGTGGCAGGCTCGGGACCGCTTACCTTTCAGTCTTTTGAACTAATTTACAATAAACATGGCAATAAGAGCGAGAGTCCCACATACGGCAGCATGCGCTTCGACACTAAGCACCCCGTCGCCGACTAGGAAATGAATGAGGCCACATCAGCTCCGCCTTGCGGCCTACGAAGGGAATCAGCGAAAAACAAGTTGGCGCCGAAACGAGCACCACCTATTAGCCAACACCGCAATCAAACGGCAAATGAAAAACAAGATGGCATACTTGAGGTGGTGGAAACAAGACGGTCGTCGTAACATGGACCTATGTTGAAGACTACGAACAAATCCAAGACGGCGGATGGCTCCATCGGTGCCAGATGTCAGGTGCCATTTTCATCAGATCGGCTATGCCTGTCTTTCGACATGATCCAGCCCGCGGGCTATACACTGTATGTTATGTATTACGGGCTGTAGTAGAGAAACGAAGTTTTTGCGTACGTATGTTCATATAACATTTTGTCATCCTCTAGATGCGAGAAATATTTCCCCATGCAATTTTGCAACATCCAGTAAATAAAATATAATATTATGTATTAAATATAAGTGAAAGTGCAGTTTAATGAAAAAAATAGGATACGTACTTGTGTGTTAGCAGAAGTATAAAAACGCTTGCGATAGAAGTCATATTTTAAAAGCAATCAAAAACGTCATATTATAGGGAGATTTTCGAAAGGTTTGTTTCAAAACGTGTAAAGATACTGCGAGTAGAATATAACAAAATATTGGCAGTGGTATCCAACAACTGTAGTTTGTACGCGATGAAATAATTGGCCGAAGGATTTTAAAAAAGGGCGGGATGGTAGTAGCATTGGTGAGGTGGCGATGAATAGCCTTGGCGAGGGGGGGGGGGGCAGGAAGCAGAAGTGTGGCCTACAGGAACGAGAGATAATCACAAACAACGCAGTAACGACGTCCAGCCGGTAACAAAAACAAGTGACACGCGGAGGAAAACAAACAAGCAATGCGGCAAAGCATGAAACTGCCCGGCGCGGACAAAAAAAAAGTTTCGGTATTTGCATGGCAGCGCGAGCATCTGGCGCGGTCCCAGGCGTGTCAGTTGATCTTTGGCAACGGAAATGGACAATTAGCCCGTAAATATGTGTTAGTTGTGTAAATACGCGCGGAATTAATTGGGGCGGCCAGAAAAATAACACCCTCGTTGTTTCCCGGGGGCAATTAACGCTCGCCCGCTCCCCCTCGGGCCGCGGCGTGCTTCCACGCAAACATTGTAATTTGAATCGAGTGTCCCGGGGAAATGTCGGTGGCGGAAAAAACGAAGAGTTCCTGGGTCGCTTTTGCATTCGTGCCCTGGTCCAGAAAAATCAGACAGGCTTGCTGTGATGTCCGCGCCCTGGGGCGGCGTGTGATTGTTGGGCGAATGCGAAGCTACTGTGGAGTACGGCGAAGTGTTGCAAGGTAGGCGGGTGCTTGCTCACTTCTGTACAATCTCGGTGCACGCAATAGGAGCCAGTCACCACATTGCTGCCTAGGGAAACTGAATGTATTTCCACCACACACAAGCGAGCAGCAAGGGACCCATCTCACGCGCCCTGTGACGTCATCTGCCGAGCTACGTTTCAAAAGTGGAAGTAACTTGCAAGCAATAGGGAACATCACAGAGCTAACGACAGTTTACCTTGCAACAGTTCACTACACACAACTGCGAAGCTACTTGTGCTGGCTGCGGCGCAAAAACACACATCTGCGACAACTCGCTGTACCTCTTTACTTTCTATAAAACGAAGTAATGTGTTAACTGGCACGGAAACTTCAGCTTTACTGTTTGTACAGCGTCCGAGATATCGCCCATCCCAGCCACACCGTCCATTCCGACCATATCGGACACACCGAGTATAACGAAAATACCAAACATGCCATCCAACCCCCCGCACAGAGCGTGCCGACAACAGAGAGTGTACTGGCAACACAGAACATACCTGCAACAAAGAGTGTACCGGCAACACAGAGCGTACCAGCAACACAGGGTGTACCGTTAACACATGCCATACTAGCTACATAGAGTGTACCAGCAACACACAGCATACTAGCAACACAGAGTGTACCGACAACACAAAGCATACCAGCAACACAGTGTACCGGCAACACAGAGCGTACCAGCAACACAGAGTGTACAGGCAACACACTGCATACTAGCAACACAGATTGTACCGACAACACAAAGCGTACCAGCAACACAGAGTGTACCGGCAACACAGAGCGTACCAGCAACACAGTGTACCGGCAACACAGAGCGCACCAGCAACACAGAGTGTGCCGGCAACACAGAGCGTACCAGCAACACAGAGTGTACCGGCAACACACAGCATACCAGCAACACACAGTGTACAGGCAACACACAGCATACTAGCAACACAGAGTGTACCGACAACACAGAGTGTGCCGGCAACACAGAGCGTACCAGCAACACAGAGCATACGGAATATGCTGAGCATACTGGTTATTCCGAGCATACAGAACACAGTACCGAAAATACCGTGCGAACCGAACATACCATCCACACCGACAGCCACAGAGACCATACCGACCATACTGGCCGCACCAAGCATAGTGACCATCCCAGCCATAGCGATCACACATATCATATGGAGCTTACCGGCCATACTGTATTTCGATAATTATTTCCTGAGTTGAAATATCGCTGATTTCATTATTCGCTGTCTTAATATCTTGAAAACGGTTGTTCCTAGGTTGTTGCAACTAGAGAACCACAAACTGTTACGTAGGTGTTACTGCTCAATAAACAAGCATCACACATTCACAATTCCTAACCGTAAAAACGTTGTATTCAACAAGAGGGATGTTATCTTATTTAGGGGGGAGGAGGGCATCAATACGGGTTTGCTTTTATGTTGACGTTCCCGGCCACGTAACACATTATTCGAAGAATTGTAATTTCATTTCACTTCTTTTACGATTCGCAGAAATACCATTCAAACATAAAATACAAGGAATACATACAAACTGTCGCCAGAAACAAACAGGTAGCTGTCTGTGCAGTGGACACGCAGCGTTTTGTACGCGGATATATGTAGTATTGCCTATGTGCTAGGTATTAAATCGCTGCAGACGAATATTTGTGTGCCTTTTGCACGTAAACGGCGGGTCCTGGACAGTTGCGACAGGAACACAAATTTTGTTACTTAGGCCGTGCAAGTTCGAAATTCCTGACTGTAAAAGTGCTGCCAGGGAAAAAAGGGTGGCCGCACATTTTTTTTTCTGTCCGGGGAAAGGTATTAATATATGTTTACTCTTACGTTGAAAATGCTATTAACATAGAACAATTTGCTGAGAATTGCAATCTCATTTCACTTTGTTTCCGATATATTGCAAAAATACATTTTAAAATCTCACTTTTCAAGGCTCTATATCTCCCTTTATATTCAATTTAGGTAGTACGTGTCCTATATATATTTTCTACTTATTTTTACATAAGGAATCACCCTACTAAATTACGTTTCTGTGTGAGTAAATAAATGCCCTCATGTACTAAAACAAGTGCGTAGCTCTACCTTTGTGGAGTCACGTGAGGCCGACAGAATGCAATATGTTAGCGAGTATCGGAACACTTCCCTTGTGTAACGGTGCTAACGCATAGTGTTCTCAAAGCTTGCCGCAAAATGAACAACGGTTATGGAGCAGTTCGCTCTCTTTCTCCTACCCTTTCCAAAATGTATCGTGCGTGCGGCTACGATAAACTGGTATGCTTGGGCTTAAACATCATCACCAATATACATATGTATCTTTGCAGGTTCGGTCTTCGTTTTATAATTGTTTTATAATTCCGAGTATCGCCATAGATTCATGCCGCCATGCATGCCGCTTACTGTGTAATCAAAATTAAAATGTTGAGGACTAAGTTTTATTTATTTATACATCTATTTAATATTTGCGCATGGGCTGACTCTCAATTCGTAAACATGGGCGTTTTCTGCCAAGGTATAATGGCAGGAAATATAGATGAGTATAACTTAAAATTCTAAGCTTGTTATAATATTCATTCACTTCGAAACATCACATGAAATCAGAAATATAAATACATATAAAGCAAAATTCGCGTTGTTGACAGTAGCTAATGAATTAATTCAGTGCAGTTCGCGGTAAAGTGAGAACTTTTTAAGGCTTTTCCAAGGTGCTTTAAACTCTGATAAATATATTTTATTGCAGCCTTAGACGTTAACATTCGAGAAGGTTGACATGTATACACTGTGTTTATTAGTCACATGGCAGTGTTTATATTAAAAAGTGGCGGAAAGATAGGAATTGATTGAAAGGAACATTTTTGCAATGCCTTAAAAAGTGCTCACATTACCGTGAATAGCCTACAGATCTAGGGTCACCGGTTTTTCGCGAAATGATTAATGCTCAAAGCAGACTTTAACTTCTTACGTGTCGATTTGCTGATTTACTTTGGATATTGGTAGATGCCTTAAAAATTCGCGAATTCATTTCGGGACAAGTTGGAATTCACAAACTTGTACGTTCATGTTACTTTTGAAATTGGTCAATGCGTCGTTTGACACCTACTGGAAATGAATGAGCCAATAACAAATATACAATAAACAGTAGGCCCAATCACCGCCTTATACAGCTACAACAAGCCTCCAATGAACAGTTGATACCTGCATGCGTATATATAAGACCGCGAAGTCTCATCTACAGATAATTGAACTCGCGGAATTTTTCAGGTCTCTAGCTATTGGCTGCTTGCTGTGTCAGAAGACATTTCCTATTCCACTAGGCCAATCAGAATTAAGTTACGCTGTCGCCGAACGCATGTGATTAGCTGGCAGACACTAGAGACGCGTGCAGGTTAAAACGTCCAATCATGATATTGGTTCTGAACTAAAGTGTTTTGTACTACAACTATATCTATCTATTACAATGGTAAAAATTGCTATTTTAGTACTCACGAATGTAACAAAAGTAGTAGGCGCGTGCAGATCCTTGATACAAAGGGATGCCGCCTTTGATAAATCGGATTAACCCTTTGATATCAAATTAATTGGATTAATCTTTAATCAGATCAATTTTTTTAAATCTGACATTAATCCTATAAAATATAATCAAAGAAATTTCATCAAATTTCTTTGATGAAAAAGTTTGATCAAAATTTCTTTGATTGGATTTTGTGTGTATATATATAGTTTTGTGTACATTATTTTCTTTCTTTCTTTTTTGGGGTGGGGAGCGGCTCTGGTACATCCTCACCCTTGGAGCTCTGCCGCTGTACTGAGGTGTGGTGTGTTGGGGAAGGGGTGTATATAGGGGAGCGATGTTGTCAGGACGACGACTGGCACTCGACTGAGGGGAATCTTATATTGTCTAGGGTATATATGTGTTGAGTTTGGTGCAAGAGTGGCATAAGTGTTTTTGGGTTGGGAGTGATATTGCTCATAGATGTTGGTGGAAGAGAGGCGATTTTTTGGTTATAGCAATTAAACAGAAAGAGAAAACGACGTAGAGTTAACACACAGGAGAAATGTAGGAGTGTTTAAACGTCACACAGGAAACACGAATGATGGAGCCCAGCTATGAAAAAAAAAAATGATTTTAATATACGTTCGTTGGGTTAGGGAGGTCATAGAATGAATGACTTATAGCATGTATTTCTGGGAAATTTAATCTACCCCATCTGATTAGATACAAATTTCGAAATTAATTTAACTGCTAACGAACACTAGTACCTGATTATCACTAAACGAGTTATGGAACCCAGGTATCCTGTTTTTAAATTAAAGAAGCTGTACACGGAGAAGAAACACGTCTGTCCGGCTGTGAGGTCAGTCAAAGAATAACTTATAGACTTGGAGCTTGCGGCCGAGTTGAAATTACAGGAAAAAGAGTTGAACATGACTCACATACATGAATTTTCAAACTAATTAATATTTCCCTGGAAAACTTGTTTACTGCCCATTCTGATTACTTAAAGATGGATTAAAGTGCACGTTCAAAATTCGCAAACTTACTAACGAACTGATTGAATACACTACAACAGGCCACATTTCACAATGCAGAATGATTTAGCACTTTCAATTAACATGGACAAATAAAGATTTCCAAACTTACATTTCAAATTATACTTAAAACATATCCCATTTCACTACGAATTAATGAGTTATAAAATAATTATATTTTAACCAGACACAATAGCATGATAGACATACATGTTCGTCTCCCTCTCATTTATACACATACCTTAAATGATTTTAAAACACGTACATTCGGTGGAGTCTGATGCAGGAATGAGTTCAGTGTAGCACTTACATCGACTTATAAGCTGTGTGTTATAGCAGAGGCAATGTCAATCAAGGTAATTAGGGAAACTCAACATAAAATATTGCATCACAAATCAATAAAATATCCTGTTTACGAATTCAATGGTTTATATTTCCCTGTCAATCTAATTTAAATAATTATTCACGAACAATTTAATCACATCTTCCTGAACGTTAAACATTTCACATGAAAAAAAAATACTCAATTGCATGTTTGAAACTCCAATTCCATTTCTGGAAAAATACATTTCACAATTACTAAAAAAAACTTCCACATATGTTGAAATATATAAATTTCGACTGTAAATGTTATTGAGAAAAAATATAATTTACTTTGTACAGAAATTAATTTTTTATTTCAAGCAAATATAGTACAAAAAATTCTTTTGTGTAAAGTATGTATGTGAGTTTTTACCATGGTCTCATAGTGTTTTTAATTTATTGTGGAAATTGTTTAAGTTCGAGGCTCTCAATTGCTTTCCAACATTTATTCATCTAGTTTATTCTCAAATTTTGTTTATATTTTCCAGTATTCCTTCAGGTAGTTTGATTAAATTTTAATTGAAATTGCTAATTTTAAAAATATTTTAGAGATTCATTTATAAACATATTTTTCTCCCTCACGAAGACTGAAGCGAGAAACTCATATTTTCTCATGAAAGGCACCCAGCTGCCTGAGGAAGAAAACCTGAAAAGCTTACTACTAGTCACCCACTCATATCATGTTTACCAACATTTTTGTTTCTAACATCTCTTTAGTGATATTAAATGATTTATCCACTCATTATACAAAAGAATATTATATAGTGGCATAAGGAATCAAAAACTAATAAATAACAAGTCACATTACACCTTTTTAATATAGAAAAAAATTTATTTCAATTTTTTGTCAAAATTCATCCTTAAATACTAAATATTTACAACCTTTTCAAAAGAATTCAATTAGAACAAACTGTTACACAGTAAAAGACACTTACCAACAATCATTTCAAGAAAAAGGGTATTATTTTACAAGCATGTTTCACTTATTTCAAAACAAATATACCAAGAGAATTAAATTTACAACAAGCATCTTAGGAACTGAATTACCAAGCTTTTATCTCCAATCACTGTATGAGGAAAAACAATGCAATATTTAAAATAAAATAATTTTTACTGTATTTACAATAAACAATTTCAAAGTCATGTACATCAATCATATATCTTCTTAAAACATATTAAATTAGAAAACAAGAACAAAAATATATACAGAAATGATTAAAAAAATAAATTTACATACTAGGTCGGCTCTTTCCTAACTATATACAATATTTACAATCTCTTGAGGAGGTTATAAAGATGTGCACTGAAGGTGTTCTTTTAAGGTGTCACATCCAGGAATATATTATATATTTGCAGACACTCACACACACCAAATAACTGCTTGCAACACACTCACATGCATGTAGATTTCAATGATGAAGACATTATGTCATGCTGTGAATAGCAATTAATTTCTTCTTCTGATTTGTAAAATAGCAAGGGAAATTACATCGAAGACAGTTGTATCAGCTGAAATGATACTGAAGTTATGTCATGCCTTACAGTTAGGCAAACAGGTAGCAGCAGCATTGATGATTATGCAACAGGTATTGCAAACAGTTTTAGAGATTGTTGCCATCTGTAGATAGATGTGATTTTAACTTTGGAAAATGAGGTGCATGTGGTGGGGGCAGAGGGACATCATTGGCGATGGACGTCATTGGTGCTGTGGTGCTGTCAGCTGTGGTGTTGTGTGTGGGCTGTATTTATTAGGATGCTGTAACTATTGTTGGGGGAAATAAAAAAACTTAGGTATTTTGTAGTGCCCCCAAGGTAAGGTTGATACTCCATCTGCCTCAATGTAGCGCTTTTCATCCATACCTGACAACACTACCTTGGATATGCGTTCGGTGTAGGCTTCGTGAGCATGCGAACGGAACACATATTGAGTCCCCAAAACCCTTGTGCAATTTTAGAGGCAATCTCGATAAGCCTCATATCTGAGTGATTGCAACACGTTAGGTTGTACACCTTTCATCTTACATACACACAGCTCATTCGCAACCATGTATGCATAAAGCTTGGGATGTAAACCCACAAAGTGTGTGATGATGCGAACAACACATTCATCTTTCATCACCCCTGTATGACCTTTGTTCTCATGGGGAAATTTTTGTGGGTTATCAAATGCGTAGTTGGATGCATCAAACCATGCCTTTAAATCTGGGGTAATTACTTTATAAAAGTCATCACAAGCAACAGAATGCACCAAGGAATCTGCATCACAATAGAGGTGGACAGGTTGTGGGGGAAATTTGGTACACATGTACTGATAATTAAATTTGTAGAAGATTAATTTTGAATGATTAAGACTGGCAATACCAGTGTACAACGGTTTGTTGAATTCAACAGAACTCTTTGGCATCTCGATAAGGACCAATTTTTCTTCGATAATCTGCCTTTGCTTGAATGTAGAATGCCCTATCAGCTCTGCAGCCCCGTAGATCGTGCCATACCTCAAAATGACTTTTATATCCCTTTCCCGGTGGACATTCTGCAAAGTTTTTCCATGTAAGAAATTATTCATCAATTTGAAAAACGATTTTTCGAATTCGTTCGCAGCCTGAGCAAGTTTCTCAATATTAAATTCGATGTACAGCTCCATCCATTCCTTCTACTCAAAACACAAAATGCGATGAACAGAGTCTAGTTTGACCCCATTCATCAAATAGTGCTTCAGTGTTTCCCCATGTATAATGTAATTCTTCTGCAGCGCAAGTGTCAAAAGAAGTTCCTCATGCGAGCTGTTCGGGGATATGCCATTTTCTGGGGCCAAAGGCAGATCAGATAATGCATCATGACATTCGTCCGGAAATGACAAATCCAATTCCGCGAAAAAAACAAGAGTCACCATCATTCACTGAGTTTGAATAATCCCACAGTAAGAACACGTCAGCCTCAACCCACTCAAAATTACCACCGGAAGCTTAGATCGCATTGTGTGGCTGTGGCTGTACAGCCCGTTCACGTCGAAATAGCATATATATTTCGATGCCACACTAGGGTTGTAGTCCTCACCCAAGTAAATATTGTTGACTTCCGCATGCGTTCTTGAAACCTGGGTAATGCCACCCCTAACCCTGCCTTTTACCAAAAGACACACGTCTGGGTCAGTCAACAGCTCTTGCTGCACATGTGTCATTGAAAATAAATCGTCACATGAAAGAGATGGAGCTGTGATGTACATGGCGAGGTCAAGACCATAATGAGCCAACCATAAAGTCCTGAAATTCTCTAAAATATCTACCACATACAAGCATCCACATATAAGTATTCAATGACATACTGCAGCAAGTTTATGCAGTTGAACACATACCATGCAGCTTGGGCATGAACATAATCCTCATTGCTAATGCCTTCACTTCTCATCACATTATTAAATGTGTTCTTTGGTGGGAGTGAGATGCACATCAGTCTGTCTGGTGACGTATCAAAGTCATAAGGAAAACTCCCTTCGATTTTGCCAATTCGTATTGGGTGTTGTCTGGAATCATCAAGCGGGTGATACTCAATTGCGCAGGTAGTAAATTGCCCGCCAAAGTTTCCAGAGAGGAACTCATAAATTGGAATGAGTGAATAAAACGAAATTTGAAATATTGCGCCTTTCCATTGAAATCAGTCCCATTGGAAATTTGTTTGGTAACACTTTGTATTTTTCAATAGTCATTCCAATCACTTGAATTTTACCAGGATTTTCAATCACCACAGTTCCATCGGGTAATGTTACGTCATGTTCAGCTAAGGGCTTTATGAGAAAGTGAGCATCATAGTTTTGCAGGTTATGAAAACCAGCGACCAGTTGTCTCTTGGGCAGTCTGAAGTTCAAGTTGCATTTATTATGTGCAAACCTCTGATTTCGCCTGTCAAATGGTCATGATCGACCAAAGTATCATCTGTACCGAGCTTTTCCTGACAACTGTGACAACATGTTTGAGCCACCAAACTAGCTTCATCAGCAGGGGTTTTTGGCTTCGTCGGGATAATCACACTGTAAATTCCTGTAACCTACTTTATAAGTTCAACTAATTTATCAACTAATTGGTACATACAATCAGCACCCACAAACTCTCAATAGTTAGATAAACTTGGATTGTATGAGCAGACCAATAAAATGCTACAAGCATATGGAACATGTTGGTTGATGGTAATTGTACTACTGATTTCATCATTAGGTAAGCAAGTGAACATGAGTTTCAGGTAACTTTCAATGGCGCAATAGGCGACGAAACCCTATCTCTGCTGTTTGTTGTAATCTTTATATTCGAAGTACTTGTCGTTCCTAGTGGGGAAAGTACTGCGAACAGCCTTTTGTTGAAGGCAAAGAATAGTATGACTTGTGAGTTTCTCCTCAGTTCTGAAATTCTTGAGACAACATTCGCAAACAAATTTCTTATGAGCATGTTTACTCAACCAGCTTTAATAAGTTTCTAATACATACAAAATGCAAATGGGTGGCATTTCCACTAGTGCGAATAGTCAAAATTTTCAAACGTTTGTAAAGATGTACAGGAGAAATACGCACAGGTACGATAACCTCATCCTTGCCACAAGTTTCGTCAATTATATTTCTATATATTGGTCTACCACACAGTAGACATTCGTAGAAATAGAATTATTCTTGAATTTACGTATATTCTGTATGACTACAGGTGTTGACAGACCTTCAGTATTCAAAACCTCATAAGGTTTTGGATATGAAGAAGAATGACTGACATTTTGTGCGGCAGGATACAAAGATGCTATTATGGCATAGTGGAAACACATTCCCTCCTGCAGTGTACATCGACACACACCTTACTATCAGCAATAAATTTGAGTAATTTAGTGTGTGCAGCACCGACTGTGAACACTCTGTTTTGAGACACATAGACATCCATGTATGTCAACATTTGCAGACTCCCACAGATCCATGCTCATTAAAATCCCCAAGTCTGTTAGTATGATAAGGGATTATGCCATCATCATAGATTAAACCCACATCAGATGAGTGCAGGACAGGGAGGGCTTTGCTTTGAAAGTAGAAGGTTTCTGTAGCACCTCCCTTGGCACAATCACGCACTATGAGCTCTGCAAAGCCGGGGTTTCAATCCAGCGGAGTTCAACTCTCGTTAAGCGATATTATATAAGTGTTTTAGTTTAATAATAAATTATCCAGAAAAGATTTTCGTGTGTTAACTTTGTTTTCTTTTTGGATAGATATACTGTGCTTGTGTTAAGTAACTTAATATTTATTTCATCGTTTTTCTTCGAGGAGGTTTGTATACTCTAATCGTTCGGTGACATTGTGATTATATTTTCTCATTAAATATGTGCGATTTCTGTTTTTAAGTTAATCCTCGTCATAATTATACCATCGGCTTTGACACGAGCCGAACCCCGCGCTAATCTTCAACTGAAGTTTTATTGCTTGTTAAAAGTGAATTACTCTTCTTGTTACGATAGGACCATTTATCCGCAGTGGTAAACCAGTTATCTGGATACGGCGTTAAATAATGCGAGTTAATTATTTATTAATTTTTTCCCAGAAAAGTGAAATTGTGAATTTCAAAAATGGCAATAGGGTAAGGTTTTTAAAAAATTTCATGTGAAACGTTTAATGTTCAGGAAGATGTGATTAAATTTTTCATGGATAGTAATTCATTAAAAGTGTATTGATAGGGAAAATATAAACCATTGAATTCGTAAACAGGATATTTTTATTGATTTGTGATGTAATTATTTATGTAGAGGAGTTTCCCCCGTAACCTCGTTTGACGTTGCCTTTGTTATAATACACAGCTTATAAGTCGATGTAAGTGCTACGCTGATCTCATTCCTACATCAGACTCCACACCGAACGGACATGTTTTAAAATCATTTAAGGTATGTGTACAAATGAGAGAGAGAGACGAACTTGTATATCTATTATGCTATTGTGTCTGGTTAAAATATAATTATTTTATAACTCATTAATTCGTAGGGAAATAGGTAATGTTTTAGGTATAATTCAAAATGCGAGTTTGGAAATCTGATTTGACCATGTTAACTGAAAGTGCTAAATCGTTCCGCATTGTGAAATGTTGTCTGTTGTAATGTATTAAATCAGTTCGTTAGTAAGTTTGCATATTTTGAAAGTGTGCTTTAATCCATCTTTAAGTTATCAGATGGGTGGTAAACGAGTTTTCTAGGGAAATATTAATTAGTTTGAAAATTCAAGTACGTGAGTCGTGTTCAACTCTATCTCCTGTAATTTCAACTCGGCCGCAAGTTCCACGTCTATAAGTCATTCCTTGACTGACCTCACAGCCGGACAGATGTGTTTCTCCTCTGTGTACAGTTTCATTAATTTAAAAAACAGGATAACTGGGTTCTGTAATTCGTTTAGTGATAGTCATGTACTTGTGTTCGTTAGCCATTTAATTAATTTCGAAGCCCACATCTAATTAGATGGGGTAGATTTAATTTTCCCAGAAATACATGCTATAAGTCATTCATTCTATGATCTCCCTAACCCAACGAACGTATATTAAAATCATTATATATATATTTTTTTCATAGCTGGGCTCCATCATTCGTTTTTCCTGTGTGACGTTTAAACACTCCTACATTTCTCTCGTGTGTTAACTATACATCGTTTTCTCTTTCTGTTTAATTACTATATCCAAAAGATCACCTATCTCCCACCAACATTTATGAGCAATATCACTCCCAAACAAAAAAACACTTATGCCACTCTTGCACCAAACTCAACACATATATGCCGTAGACAATATAAGATTCCCCTCAGTCGAGTTGAAGTCGTCGTCCTGACAACATTGCTCCCCTATAGACACCCCTTCCTCAACACACCACACCTCAGTACAGCGACAGAGCTCCAAGGGTGAAGACGTACCAGAGCCGCTCCCCACCCCAAAAAAGTAAGAAGGAAAATAAAGGACAACAAACTATACACACACACAAAATATTCCCGTCAAAGAAATCTGATCAAACTTTTTCATCAAACAATTTTATCAAATTTCTCTGATCACATTTTATCGGATTAAGATCGAATTAAGAATAAATCCCACCGAATTAAAAAATTCTGACCATATTAAGATTGGATTAAGGATTAATCAAATTAATTTGATATCAAAGTGTTACTTCTATTAATCGAATGCTGCATCCCTTTATATCTAGGACCGGCACGCCCCTATCACTAACAAAAGACACTCCAAATACATTGACACTGATTGTTTTAAGTGGGTAGAAAAAAACAAGACCGTTTGATGAAAATTACGCATTAGCATACAGCAAGTACAACAAGAGACATAGGCCTATAAGATGAAGAATTATTTTTATGCTGTTCGTAGACGGTTTTTATAACATTGCCCATTTGAAGTCTTATCTTCTATCTAACACACTGCGAAAGACTGCTGCTTCATCCTGTTTGGCTCCAGCTTATCGCAACGCATCGCATCGTTTTATCGTGGAACCAGCTTTATAGTCCTTTCACGGTTACTTCAAACTTTTCTGCAGTCCTGCTAAAGTTCTACTTACAGGATATTCCTCCGTCACGTACAAACAAATCTTAGAGAATTTCACCACAGAGCCATAGCACCGCATTCGGTGCCATAGAGCCATAGCACCGCATTCGGTGCCATAGAGCCATAGCACTCGGTGTAATAATATTTTGGATAAGAACTATTTCTTACTAGGCATTACCAACTTACTTATTTTCTCTCTGTCTTTATACATATAAGTTATGAGTAGAGCCCCGAGCACTTCGTGGATTGAGTTGGCAGCGAGTTAAGCTGGACAGCCCTATATACACTCGAGACATTATGGTTTGCTTATTGGTTGCTGTGATCAGTGAGTCCTGTGTACAGGACTGTCAAAACACTCGCTCATACCACTGCTTCCTGCTTATGACTGGCTCGTGGTTAAACGGGGCGTTTCTAAAGAAGTGTCGTCCAATCACAGCTGTAGGAGAAAAGAACAAGCGTTTGGAGTCTACCTCGCCCCCGAATGAATTCGCGAAATATATCAAAAGTTAAATTTCAACAAAAATTAAGTATTATGTTAACGCAAGTATAAAACGCTTGTGCTAAGACGTACGGTATTTAAGAAACATCCGAACGCGTCGCACATGGGAAGAATTTTCAAACGTTTGATTCGAAAAGAATGGAGAATCTGCGAAATTGTATCGTAAACACTGAACTAATTTTGGCGTGCGGAAATGGCCGGACTGAAAAGTCGTGCCAGACTGTCGTGGCATTGTAAATCCAGCACTCAAGTTTCGCCCCTTCCTAGCTGCACCTCTTGGCATGGTCAAGTGTAGACCATTCGTGGCAACACCAACTTTTCTGAAGCTCTGCTAAAGTTCTACTTTCGAGTCATTCCTCCGCCTCGTGCAAATAAAGCTCAACCAAGTCTAGACAATTACACCAAAGTAATCAACGCAGTTAACGAGCAGCATAATAACTACCAATTACCAACACAGCTATTTTCTCTCTGTTTTATTCACATAAATTATAAATTAAAAAGTATAATATTTACAAATAAAATATAAGTAAACGTTTAATTTAACAAAAATTAATCGTTTTATTAAAACGCAAGTATGAAACGCTTGTGATACGTGACATATGTAGTAATCAACCAAGCACGTCATACATGGGGTGATATTTCAAAGGTTAGATTCAAAAAGTGTGAATAAACGGTGAATTGACTATATATAGTACTATTGGTTCAGAGCTCGGCTCAGAGTAATGCAGGGCATATCGGTTGAGCGGAGTTCCGATGAAACATGTGGAACTAGCATACGTATACTTGTATGGCATCTACCTCGGTGCCGAATTACAATGCGAAATGATAAGTGTGTCCAATGTTAGCAGTTATTTTCATGGGTGTCGTGAAGTGGTATGCCAAGTGGGGCACTTCATCATCGTGATTGTTGTCGTCGTGTGGGGAAGTCAAGTGTTTGTTGTGAATATTCGATAAGGGTGATGTCGGAGAAGCTGGGTCGGGCCACCAGATGGCGCCTTCGCGGTCCAGCGATTCAAAGCCGCCGGAGGGGATGAGGCGGACGAGGGGGGAAGGGGGGAGCGACGGCAGTTTCAAAGCTGTGACGCCGCGAGTGTTTAGGAAGGGGTTGGGGAGGGGGTGAAGGGGTCTGGTGCCGGCGCCAGCAGCCCGCCTCCGCGCAACAAGGACGCAAGGCACACGCAGCTTCGCCAGCCGCACAAGTCGCGCTCTACAGCAGGCACGCAGTGTCTCGTCTCATCTCATCTCATCGACGGCTCCTACCTGCTCCAGGTGTGAGGCAGAGAAGCGTAGGTGCCAAGGGCGACACTAACGCTCGCAAGTCAGCCATAGCCACTATAGGCTGTTCACGGTAAAATGAGCACTTACGAAAACCCTGCTTAACATCTACTTTTATACATGTTGTTTATTCTTCCTCCTTATGGAAATTTAAACTTTGCCATGAGCTTCATCACTTTATTCATGCGTCGATCAAGTAAAACTTAATTATTAATAGGGACACCCGAATTTCGCGAAAAGATTTCACGACCAGTCATATTTGGTGGCTTCCATCTTACGTGTCTGAGTTGTCTGTGCGCGAATCCCAGACGTACAGCATTGAAGATACCTAATTTTTGATTGGCCAGTCAAGTAGGAGAACGCATTCTCTCAAAGACACGCCATCAATAAGCTAAACGAAACTGCTTTTATGCCCGCGGGCTATTGAGATCAGCGCGTGCTGAAATCTTTCCGCGAAATCCGGGTGCCCCTAATTATTAGAAGAGAAAGTATTTTACAAATATGCTCAATTTTAAATTTCGATTCATTAAAAAATACACATAGAGAAAGAAATAATTTAATTTATCACAAATGGTTGCCTAAAACTTTTCGTTCGACGTTAAGATATGGAACTACTATCACTCCATCGTTACCAACTTTACTGGGCGCATGTCCCTTGGTGCTCCCGTTAAAATATACGCAGGCAGGGGCAGTGGCATTTTTCTAACGTAGATTTCACAAGTGCTCACTTCATCGTGAACAGGCTATATACGTAACGCTCTGAACTGGCGAGCAGCGTTCTCGTTTTAAGTGTACGTGTGGGACTTAACACTTTAAGGACTACGCTCGAGTGTAGTTCGTGCAATAATATTGTGAAAATTTCTTTGTCCTTGAAAATAAAACTAGCATTTTCATGCAGTGGTTATGCAGTACTGCCTGTGTTTAACAGGGTCTTACAACAACTCTACAGCTCAGTAACAATAACATTCCTGGCTACAAAAATATTCCTGTTACATCTCCGCAAAAGTACAGGTGTAATTGAAAAAAAAAAAACACCTTACACAATTTAAGACATTTGATTGGAACAAAATCAACTCAGTGCCTTAGTGAGTGATGACCAGCCAATAATGAACGTTGTAGATCACAGTAAGCGTGCCCATTGTCATGTTGGCCAGTAGAACTGTAGTGAGTGGAAACACAGAGACCAATAGAACCTGTGTTCCTGCAGTGATGGATATAAGTAACTCACTTATAACTTGTATTGGTTGTCTCGTAAATGTCTGCTGACCTCAAAGAGTTAAAGCGGTGACCTCATTTTATTTATCGCAAGTCTGTAGCAAGGATCAATGCAGGGCCTTGCACTAGTTTCGAAGGAATCCGTCCAGAATATTTGAAGCTCTAACAGCGTCAGAATGTCGGTTTTGGTCATGTTGCAGGGCTTCAAATGAGCATTTGCAATAAGTGTGATCTGTTGAAAGTTGTGTTCCGCCCTGCTCTGAAGTGTTATTTCATTTCGTGTGCGAACAGATTAAGCACACGTAAAAAAGTTTATCAAGACGTTTCAGAGGTATTACTGGAGATGTTTGATTACAGGACATTTACAACGTACTAGTCGTGTAGTACTTTTGTGTGTATTTTTCACTGTGCGTTTTTCACAGAGACTCGGAAATTTCGAGAAATCATTTCAGGATAAGCTAGACTTCAAACACATACGTACATTTGACTTAATTTTTCTATTGTATCGCAGTTTGTCAGCCACGCCATGTACGAATTCAAGCCAATAACTACGCTGCAAGTATAAGAATACCGAATTCCGTGCTACCTGGTCTGTGCTAAAACTAGATCATTGGTTAATGGATAGTATCCGGAGGCTCGAGTCCACAAAGGATTGTGGAGTCTAGCTTGTTGCAAAATGAATCCTCGAAATTTCCGAGTCTCTAGTTATTTACTGCTTCCAAGAAGGCAGGAACTTGTCGTTAAAATATAAATGTGTTCCTGACGTTTTGCAACAAGCAGCTAACACGCAGTTAAACGTACGCGCAAAAATACTGAACAACTCTTAAAACGTAAATTTTCTCTTACCGTATATTGTCAGTGATTACTATGAATTCGACATTATGACACGAAAACCAAGAATTTCTGCTGAAGAGGCGAAGCCGATACTTAAACTGAGGGAGGGGCCAAGCTTTACAGCGACTACCCCCCCCCCCCCCCTCTCAGCCCTTCATTAACGTTAAATAATTTAATACACGCCTAGAGATGATGGTTTATCGCGGACAAGTTTACTGTTTGCTAAGATTCAACGTACTGTACACATGTCCGACAGCTTCCTTTCCTTATTGGCTGTCATGCATGTATGGAGCTACTACCCCATTTCACTGGGCCAATGAGGATTCTGATTCTAGAAGGCATAATGTTCGTGATTGGTCTTATAACAACTTCGTCGAGCCAAAAGCTTCTTCATCCAATCATGAATGAACTAATTAGAGTGTTATAGAAGATATATTCGCTCAAAAATTTTCCCCGATATTCCATCATCTCTATAAATGCCTATTCTCTTTTTTCTTTTAATTTTTTATTAGTATACAGTATAAAATCGAGAAATTTTTATCGAGTCAGCATATATTCGGTAACTCTCTAGCTAGTTCATCCTTTTTACGAGTCAATGATCAACAGAGACCTGCAACATTCCCGTTATTATTTAGGAACACGTTCGACTTCAAACACATGTACCTTTGCAACAAGTTTGTCATTGGACCATGCATTATTTGACACGCCATGGGTAACTCTGCGCCAGTAAACGAACAGTTCACAATTGTGCGGTCCAATCACGTGTAGTCCTTAAAAAAAAAAAGTATCGACTTCACATCTACGCAGCAGCCAATGGAGAACCAACGCCGGCTCGAGTATATACAGTACTGCGAAGTTTAGCCTGATGCCAAATTAATATTAACGAGAATTTCGCAGCTCTCTAAAGATTAAGTTTCTGACTCGGGCAAGTTCTTTGCGGGACAATTACAAAAATGTTCTGCTTTAGAGAATCAGGATCCTCACTGGCCTAATGATATAGCTTCATACAAGCATGGCAGCTAATCAAGGATGTAAAGTATCGGATACGCGTGCAGTACACTGACTCCTAAGGGACAGTTCGCTTTCCCCACAGCAAACCATCGTCTCTATCGGCACCGAATAGGAGTTTTCTAGCGCCTCCTTTTTTTTCTTACAATATAAAGCTGTTCTAAAAAAATATTACATCTCTTGCGCTGGCGCAGAGATAAAAATGAAAATAGAAGTAATGTTATTTTTGATAAGAATTACATTTTTTTTTCTATAATTCACTGGAAACTAAGAACCCCTGCATTACCTGGCTGGCCCGCTCCTTCGCAAAATGCGAGATCGCTTAGTTAACTTAGCGTTGTGTCGTTTACTGAAGTATGCTTCCTATACACGGGCAATCGATCGAACTTAATTAGCATCAGCTCAGAAAACATAGGAAAAAATATTCCTTTCCGCATAAGTTGTAAATCATTTTCAAAGTAATGCGTACCTCCACGTGAACCTTCACTTGTAGTGGGAATTTCAGTATCTTTCAGAAAGTTGTTAGTTTAAGGCGTCTCCCCAGTAAAATATTGTCTCTATAGTCTAGTCGCAATCATCCTATGTATGAAGTGTTTAGATATTTCCTAAATATGCTACGTATCGCAAACCGTTTTATAGCTCTGTTAACATAAAAGTATCTAATTTACCGTTAAATTGAAATTTTACCTATAGTTTATTTGTAAATTATAATTTTTTATTTATAATAAATACGAATAAAAACAGTGAGAAAACATGTGTGTTGGTAGCGGCTACTAAGAAATAGTTCTCAAGCTGAATATCATTACAACTGAGTGCGCACGAATTCAGTGCGTTGGCCTCTGGTGTAATTCTCTAGGCTTAGTTAAGCTTAGTTTGCACCAGGCGGAGGAATATCCTGGAAGTAGAAGTTTAGCGGGGCTTCAGAAAAGTGTGAAGTAATCGTGAATGGATTATGGAATCAGAGTTTGCCCATTTGTGCGTATTCCACAGTATGTATATAATTGTTCTGGCCGAGCTACTACGCAGTTAGTTCCGATAAACCTGTATTCCTCCGCTCCGTCGCGCTTCACGGAGAACGACGCGACGACGAATAGCTAACAAACTGCCGGGCGCGTGTGGCAAACATCAGGTTCGACACAGAGCAGTTAACAATACAGATGTGGAACAGCCGCGTACACCGCGAAACTCCAGCTGCGCACGCTGTCAAAATGGCTGTCCCTTGCCGCCATTGCGTTGGGACGCCGTTCGCCGGTCAGAGTCCAGCCCAACCAATAGAAAACCTATCGAAACACGCAGTAGCCAGTCTGAAACAAGGCCCACTTCCAGAGCCTCGCGTAGCCAATCATGTAGTGGGTTCGCCCGCGTCACAAGAACCGCCTCGCTATCTCGCCTACGTGTACTCAAGCCAGCATTGAGAGAAAACCGAACGTAACATCTGTTTGTATAGGGCCAAATATATATTTAGTTGCCTTAACAAAATATATTGTTGAGCAAACAAAATTTGAAAAGCAAAAAAAATTACGTCTAACAAAATATATGTTTGTAAAAACCAAATCTCTGTGTTGGACCACAAAAAAAAAAAACTCTCAAGTAAATATTTTGTTGAATCAACGGTATATATTTGTTTGGCCACTCATTTGACTGCCTTCGTTCGAAAATACAGCTCGAGATATAATACCCCTCTCTACCATCGCATCGATCTACTACATTCCACCAGAGTACCAACACCAGTATCCATAATAAAACCCATGATGAAACAAATCACCAATAAGCTCACAAAATACAAAAATCCTCACATAAAAAACTATCACAAACTATACAAGGACTGAACCCGCTCATGTTTTCAACACTACATCTTAAAGAAGTAAGACCAGAAAACCTGATACCAACTAACACCACAGAAGAAGAAGAAGACGGCGAAGAAACAGGAGATGAAACACAAGAAGAAGAATTCCCCTCGCCACACCAAGAATCAATATAACAAGATAACGGTATAAAAAATTTTACACCCGAAACACACAAAAATGAGAAATATTCTGCAATCACATCTCGTCTCTCACAACAAATAAAATGAAGAAAACAAACAAAAAATGAATTTAACCATGTAAATAAATAACCCAGACAAACAAATAAAAAATATTCTTCCAATATCATAAATAACCTAACAAATATATCGCATCCATTAGTTTTAAGTATCAACAAGAACACAAATATGAAAGCAGGCCAGTAGAGGCAGGATGTCACATCTGGCCCGCTAGGCGTGTGAGGTGCTTAATTTGCATAATTGCCTTCTTTAAGCTAATGAATATTAAAGTGTATGAAAAAACTTTGCAGAATGTTCGCCAGGAAAGGGACATATGAGTCAGTTTCCAGATATGACACAATATATTGGGCTGATAGGGTGTCCTACATTCCAGGCATTACAGATCATCGATGCGAATCTTCTCCTTATCGAAGTGTCAAAGAGCTCTGTTACGTTTAACAAGCCTTTGAGTAATGGTGTTGCCATTCTAGATCATTCCAAATTGACCCTATACGAATTTTATTACCAATTCATGCATCAAAAATTTTCTCCGCCAGCCTTGCACCTTTTATACTGTGATACAGGCAGCCTGATCTATGAAATTCCCTGTAGAGAGGTTTTTGAAGTAATTAACCCAGATTTAAAGACACGGTTTGATACTTCTAACTATGCACTCGATAACTCGCAAGGATTCTCACACGAGAACAAAGGCCATACCGGAATGATGAAGGATAAATGTGTCGGCCGCATCTTCACACACTTTGTAGGTTTACATCCCAAGCTTTACGTATACATTGTTTCGAATGAGCAGTGTAGACGCAAGGCGAAGGGTGTAAAACCCAACGTGTTTCAATCCCTCCGTTACGAGGATTATCGAGAGTGCCTCGACGATTACACCAGTGTTCTGGGGACTCAATGCCAGTTCCGTTCTCATGGTCACAAGGTTTACACCGAATGTTTGATCAAAGTGGTGTTATCAGGTTTAGATGATAATTACTTGAATGATCCGGATGGAGTATCGACTTTACCCTGGAGGCACTATAAGATCCCAAAGTAAAAATTTTTCCCCACCACTTTAATTTCAGTATCACATTAAATCCAGGTCTGCCATCTACACCATCACAACTGCCAGCACCGCACCCAACACTACACCGTGCTCCGCTTCGCAATCTGCACCACAGCTGTCTTCAAACCTACTGTTTTGCCCTAACTGCAGGGCTTGTCCCCAAGTATCTCTTCAGAAAATACACTGTTATTCTACAACATCGCCACAGTATCCCTGTGTTCCTTTATGTCGTGCAGGAATTATTCTACAGTAACATCTTCGCAGTGTGGGATCACTTCATGTCATATACGAATTTTTAAGTCTGCACAGTGGTACATTTAAGTGTGTGTGGAGTCATCATAGGTGTTGGTGTGTGGTTGCTTCCCAAACGTAACCCGGATACATCTGTAAATAATATAGCGGATGCTCAAACAAAAGACCGTTGATTTTTGTAAATAATGTATAGATTTTAGTTTTACTGCTTGTAAATAAATAATAATTTTAAATAATATGTGTGTGTGTGTGAATGAATGTGTGTGTGTGTGAATGAATGTGTGTGGATGTTTATATAGTTTTAACATGTGCATAAAGATTTTTGTATATATTTTTAAAGTGTTGTACTGTACAATATAGTAATTATATGTAATTATAATTTTAAAGAATGTTTTGTAATAATTTTTGTAAAGGATTGTAATAGCTTTTTTTTTAAGTTTATATGGTTTATTGCAAAGCTTTGTTTTAATATCTGTGAAAAAGTATGATTTTTGTAATACCTGTGAAAATTGCAAATATAGATTTATGGATGCTTATGAAAAAATTTAATCAGTTGCGAAGGAAATTACGTGACTTGTTATTTAATAGTTTGAATTCCTTTTGTCACAGTTATTATATAATAATTGAAGTTTGAGTAATTGTGGGTGATTTGAGATGCAATATTTATTGTTTTTAGATGACTTGAACACCAACAAGTACGAAAATTTAAAGGAGGAGGGAAATGGTCGAGAAATGAAGGAACTATGAAGGTAAAGGAATGAGGGAGAATCTCGAGAAAGCCCAGCTGAACTTGAAACACACAATGGTGAGACAGGGCAAGTTTGTCAGAAAGGGAAAGTGGTTTGGGAGAAGTTCAGGTATACAGACTCTTGCCCGCAGAGCAATGCTAAGGAATGTTTAGGGGGCGAGACTCGCTCCACATCACTAGCTGTCGGCGACTTTGTCTTATAACAAATCAAAATATTAATTTAAACAGGTTTAAACTGGTTATAACAATCACTCGAAAAATTTCGAGTATCACTTAAAAAACTTTTAACATACAAAAAATTACTACGGCTGTGAATCAACACGTTGATGTCTGCTATGAAGAGATATCGTTATTCAAATATGTGGTGATATGGATGGTATACACACAATTATTTTTAAAGATTGAAATGGTTTTCTCACAATCAATTTAAAGAGATATTATAAATCTTGCAAGACTAAGTCTATACTTGCTCCACATCCACATACACTTACTCCTTACTGCTCCCCACTGCTCCTCAATCGCTCCTCACTGCTTTACAATCTGCTCCACATGCTCCACAATCTGCGCCACATGCTCCACAATCTGATCCACATTCACCTCCACACCACCCTCCACATCCACCTCCACACTAGTCTCACAATCAACACCACACTAGCACCACACCTTGCTCCACACATAGCACCACAGCACCACACTAACACCACATAGCACCACAAAGCACTATATAACACCACACTAGCACCGCATAGAACCACATAGCACCACATAAGCAGCACACTAGCACCACATAGCACCACAAGCACCACACTAGAACGATATATCACCACAAGCACCACACTAGCACCACTTAGCACCACGAAGCACCACACTAGTACCACAGAGTACCACAAAGCACAACATAACACCACATTAGCACCACATATCACAACATAGCAATGAACCAGCACTATATAGCACCACACTAGCACCACATAGAACCACATAACACCAAACTTAGCACCTCACTTAGCACCTCACGCTTGGGGTAGGTTAGATTAATTTCTTAGTGTGTTCATTCAATTTGTGGAAGATGGTTCGTCTGGTTTGACCTGTATTTTGTTGCGTGTTTGTGCGTTTAGAATATTTCATTCTGATTACGTTTTGTTGTCGAGAGCCTATGTGGGGTGTAGTGAAGTACGTATTTATATGCGTGTTTCTGTGTTACTTCGTGCATGTGTACTTTTGGTGGGAGGGGAATAAATTTGGGGGGGGGGGGGTTTATGACATCTGGAATGCTGGTGTGTTTTTGATTGTAAATCGTGTGTTTTTATGTTAGCTCGGTTCGTATTTGATTGATTAATTTAATGAATTCAGTTAGTGGGTTAGCATTTGTTACATTTTGTGGCTTCGATATTAGTATTAATTTAATTTGTTAATCGCATGAATACATGTTTGGTTCTATCGATTTAATGTTACGTGATTAAAGTGATCAGTTTCTTTGCTAGAGAAATAGTTTC
The DNA here is from genome assembly GCA_029891345.1 of Dryococelus australis. Taxonomy (NCBI): domain Eukaryota; kingdom Metazoa; phylum Arthropoda; class Insecta; order Phasmatodea; family Phasmatidae; genus Dryococelus; species Dryococelus australis. The sequence continues at coordinate 115,092,663 of CM057000.1, read as the reverse complement.
ATTCGGTAATCAATTAATGTCGGTAATTAATGTCTTTTGATCAATCGGATTAGTGATTAAAGTAATTCGTTCGGTAGGCTATTTGAGTGCAAATCGTATCTTTTCATAAAAAAAAAAAATACTTCGCTAAAAACATTTCATCCGCATCTAAATCCTCAGTATGCATCCAGAGAGCGACCTGGACGGATGTGTAGCCCAGCTCCTATCAGTAACAAACAAAAAAATAAAATGTTCCTTATACCACTCTTCCACTAACATCAACACCTATATAAGCAGTGACAACACTCCTCTCTGTTTATTCGGCTCCACGACGTCACAGAAGACACATCGATGCTGCCCAGCCAACTTATGACACTAAACCCTTTAAACACCAATTACAATTAAATTTAATATCAAAGAAATTTGATCAAACAATTACTTAATACAATTACACTAATTAATTTGAATAATAATCAATTATCTAATTGATTAATTAACCAGCAATTAATATGGTAATTAGGAAATTATGCAAATTAGGAAATTATGCGTATTATGCAATTGTGCAAATTCGGCAACTATGGAAATTAGGCACCTCACACGCCTAGTGGGCCAGAAGTGACATGCTGCCTCTACTCAGGCCAGTCTGTATATATTTGTAGAAATGGCTAACAATAATAAGAAAAAATAAATAATATTTTTTAAAAAAGTTTGTTTGTATTTTTGTGACAATTAGGATATCCATCGTGTTTGTTAGTTAACAATCGTATAAACACATTAATAAAACAATGCAACAAGAAACTGACAAGTAAAGCTGTTAAACTTGAAATATTTGTTTGCACACGTTGCTCAAAATTTGCAATATATCTATTTAAAAGCTTTCTGGTGTCATAAGTTGTCACGTTAGTTGTGATTATTAGAGCGTAGCGCTCGGATGCAGGTGATCTGGGTTCGAAACTCGGTCGAACTTGTAAATTATTTTTTTGTATCGGCCCAAACTGTTTAATGTACGTGTAGCCAAACAAATCTTTATTTGCACCAACCAAATATTACAGTTTGGGTCAACCAAATGAGAACAACAAAATAATTCGGTTTCAGCAACACAATATTTAGTTGCCCCTATACAAACAAATAATTTGGTTTCATCAAACATATCATTTTTGATTGAACAAAACCTTTTTCTCAGTGTGTATGCCACGATGGAAGATTCATTGGACGATTCCATGCAAGCTAGCATGGCCGCTTGCATGGCTGGTTCTGTGGGACATTTGGCCGTCTGCTAGCCGTTTTCGCGGATGTTTTCGTAATTGGCCGTGTGCAATTTTTGATGGAAGTTAGCATGTGGGGAAATCGTTTCGCGAGAAACAGGTAGCCCTTCTTACAGACTGAGACAAGGTATCAAGTGTTGTGTCGATGCAAGTACGGCGCTCATAATTTTTTTTGCAACGCCCGAAACAGCAAATTTGCGTGGGCCTGAGAGGGTTAAGGGGAATCCCTATTAACCAATATTAAACGCCTCAAGGTCTTAATGAAGCATTGGGACGGTGATGTAAAATAGTATAATCAAGCTTCGGGTGCATTCGGTTTCCTCAGGACTTGAAGGCCATTGGTGGATGGAAGCAGTATATTTATATAATTTCTGTCATAACTTCACTCTAATTTCATAGCGGAAAACCACTGATTCGCAGTGAAAATGGCTCCATTTAGAATGAGTGAAATTTTTCGCATTACTCATTCAATCAGCATAGTTTTTTTCACACTGAAACAATCAGTGTTTATTTTTCACCCATTCTCAGTGGAGCAATTTTCACTGCGAATCAGTGGTTTTCCACTGATTCGAATTTAGAGTGATTATTTCACAGCGGATTTTTCAAAATGTTTGGCTTGACAAAATGTAAATAACAACACCTAACACCTTCTTACATTGTTATAGATTCACTATGTTCGTCATTTTCGGACCACTGATTGGAGATAAGAAAACAAAAAATTATTTATTTTCATCAATCAGTGCCCCGAGTGTAATGACGGCAGTGAATATCTAACTACGTAAGAAGGTGCTAAAAGTTATGTTATTTACATCTTGTAGAGTCAAAAATTTCGACAAACCCTTTGGAAAACAAATTATGACAAAATTAGTAAAGTTTGTCGACTTCGGCACTTTTCAATGATCATATTTATGTTTCAGTTGACAAATTAACTAACAAACATCAGATATCGACTTTAATTTCTATCCTGGGAAACGATTTACACGTCTCACCAAAAGCTTAAGACCACAAGCTGATTTAAGGAAAGGTTTTTATGATTCTAAACATACAGTTGAACACACTTGATAGATTTTTCTATCAAAGATATTGACGAGATCTAAAAAAATAATTTTAGGGTTTCAGAATATCTTAATTACAACAAAAGTAATAAAGTTTTGTGTAATTTTAGAGATTATGAAATTTTATACATTTATTGATATTCAAATCAACCTATATTGTAAAGTATGTGTTGTAAAAGTATACTAATTTTTTTATAACACCATAATTGATCAAGGAACCTGCGTAAAAAATAACAGTTCAGTGGAAAATTTTATTACCATATTTGTTTTGCTATTTATAAAATTTGGCGTTAAAAAAAAAATAGGCGTTGGCGTGTCAGACCGTACTGTATAACTTAGGGGTAGTGAAATTTTGCGAAAAGATTTCAAGACAAGTTATATTTCAAAACACTGTAGACTAGAGTCGTTTAACTACCTTGAATGGCTGGATTTATTTTTGAGACGTGTTAACTTTCTACACACGAATCACGTTAAGAGCCGTGCCAATATTGCCTGATTCCGAGTGACCCTGTCAAATTTGAAAACGCCTTCTCTTGCAGACAGCAATCACTGTCAATGGACAAACTGCTGCGTGGTGCTTATAGTATTGAAGTCACCGTGTACTCATATTTTTTGGCGAAAAATCACTAGCTCTGTATAGGCCTACATTGTATGCTTTTGGTGGGACCTGTACATTGGTGTATTCCATAGTTTTTTAAAAGATAGAATAGACACCGCGGTTGACTATAAGGAGGCTCTTAAGAAAAATTGTTAGAAAAAAACTCTGCCAAGTTATACAAAACCAAACCCGTACCGGCATATGTTTTAGAACGCCAGAGAAGGTGATGATTTCTCTGTGTTGCACTTGATGATGACGTTGATATATCAGGCAATATTTTCTGGCCGTCGCTGTCTTGCTGTCAGACGAGAACATTTGCGCCGACTTTTTTTATTTCTTCCCTCGCTTTCACTTGTTCTGCTGCAGGCTAGTGTGTGTTAACCCTACACACGCCCACTGCCCGACAGCTCAAACACGACACGAGAGCAATGACACACGAGGAGCGTGTAGATTGTTCACGGTAAAGTGAGCACTTTTGAGGCCGTAGTTAATTTTTCTTTTCAGCCATTTCTCATCCTTGAACAATATTTTCAAATAAATAATTTCATGTAAGTAATCAACACAGTATGTTTATTCCACTGCACTCGGAAGTTAACGTATAAAGCTAAAATAAAACATATTTATTTATTAGTCCCAATGAGAGGGCTTTCGAAAGTGCTGACTTTACCATGAACAGCCTACAACGACCGAGGTATAGTATGTTCACGGTCAACTGAGCGTCTTTGAAAGCATTGCTTTAGATCTATTTCTCTGATCGCTTCGTATCCTTCCGCCACATGTGAACTTGACATTGCCACGGTCCTAATCGCTTTATTTGTCCGCCATTCAAATGGAATCGCGGAACTGTCAGGAATGTAAATGTGACAGTTAATATCCGGCCCACCTATTTTTCGCGGAATGGTTTACGCGGGAGTAAGATTTCAATATCCTATGTGCACACTTGCAGTCTTCATTTGCCTATTGGCCGCTTGTTTTTGTGTGAAGGTTGGCTGCTACCTGAGTGTGCCAATCAGAATTAAGTTTCTCCGATTCTGAACGTCTGTGATTCGCGGTAAGACATATAACACGCGTAACAATTAAAATGATCGAATTACGAGAGTGAATCTGGAATTAAGTGTTTTGGAACACAACTTGTCCTGAAATATTTTCGCGAAAATCAGGCGCCCCCAGTTATTACAAGCTACCTGAAGAATTCGCGGATTCAATGTGGGACAAGCTAGAATTAAAAACACGTTTTTCATGTAACTTAAGCCTTTGGCCCACACGGTGTTTGACAACTCCTGGAGAACGCTGACCCAATCATCGTCTTACACTGTGTCAGCAGACAACCAATATGCAGTTGACATCTACATATTTGTACATAAGACTGTAGAGTCTAGCCTGCAGGTCTTTAAACTCGCGAATTTTTCAGGTCTCTAGTTATTACTCACATGGCTATATATATATATATATATATATATATATATATATATATATATATATATATATATATATATTGGCCCGTTCAGTACACCGTGTCCATGGGTCGAGGACATGGTTGCACGCGATGAATATTTATGGTCGATTCTGTACACAATAAAGAATTAATGTCCGGTGTTACGAGCCTCTTCCTTGTGAGTAATCTGATTTGGTGGAAGTTTATGCACCTCTCGTTTGTGATTGGTCGATGCTGACAGCAACGAACACGCAGCTCGTTGCTCACAGGTTGCACTCGCGGCGCAAGTACAGTGGGCATAAAAACAATTGCAGCACCTGAGCTCGTAAATTAATTCGGGACTGAACAGGTTAAAAAGTGATTGGTGGAAGCATAAAAAAAAAAGGCTACAAAATGTTGTTTACGATAAATTGAGCACTTATGAAATTAACCTTAGAAAAAAATTCTCTGTTACTACCTGCATATATTTTAACGTTCGCACTGAGTGACATGCGTCCAGTAAAGTTGGTGACGATGCATGGAAAGTAGTTCTATATCTTAACGTAGAGTAAAAGTGTTAGGTAACCATCTGTGATAACTTACATTATTTCTTTCGCTTTCTGTTTTTTTTTTTTTGCATCGAAATGTAAAAATTAACAGATTAGTAATATACTTAATTTTCAAATAATTTCACAGTTGCACTTGACCGACGCATGAATAAAGTGACGAGGACCATTGTAATGTTAATTTTACGTAAGGCGGAGGACTACACAAAGGGCATGAAAGCAGATCTTAAGCAGGGCTTTCAAAGGTGCTCATTTTGCCGTAAACAGCCTACAGGAAAAATGTAACCAGGGCCTCAAAAGTGCTCACTTTGCCACTAACAGCTTGTATGCATTAGTTATGTGCAGGTTAAAGCCCAGTTTCGCCACTCTTACAGAAATCATTCATTTTCGTCCCATAATTTTGGATTCTTAATCACTACTCACAATGCAAGATTATAGAAGATTTAGGCTTCATGAGCTGTTCAGTATTTTTGTGCTGAATTTTTACTGTGTTTTATGTCCTAGTTATAAAAAGTCCAGGACATATTTATATTTTACCAATAAGTACCTGCCATTTTCCAAGCCGAAAATAACACATAGTGCAAATTAGATACAGAAGTATACAATAACTATAGGCTGTTCACGATAAAGTGAGCACTTTTTAAGGCCCTTTCAACTGGCATTAATCACTAATAAATATGCTTTATTGTAGCCTTTAGAGAGTGGTGAAATGTATACGCTGTGTTTATTAATCTGATGGCAATGTAAATATTGAAAAGTGACAGGAAGATAGAAATCCGATGAAAATAAGAATTCAGCAGGGCCTTAAAAAGTGCTCTCTTTACCGTGAATCGCCTATAGTAAATTGTGCATTTTTGTATATGTTCAGACATTTTAAATAATGCTTCTAAAACTGAAATGATGACACAAAAACTAGACATTTCTGCAAAAGGGGACGACGACGAGCCTTAGACGAACACTTTTTAAATCTCTGCCACAGAGTAAATAAGAGTACGCAGGTGCAATAGCCGCCTATTCCTCGAACCCTGGCCACGCAAGCCAGCAAAAAGGCGTTACTAGCCAGCGACTTTATGGAACGGCGATCGCAAACCAATAGGGAACCTTTAGCAACACGCGGTAGCCAATGAGAAACAAACGCCCCCTATTCCACAGTCCCGCTCAGACAATGGGTACTCCGACATCACAGGAACCGCCTCGCTTTTTCACCTCTGTATACTTGTCTACTCTGTGACAAGGCCAAGTCTTAGAGTGAGTGGAGAAGTGAGGGGATAATGGAGCAGTGGCGGAACGAAAGGGTAGTGGGGAACAGGAGATCCCCGAGAAAACCCCCCGGACCAGCGGCATCGTCCTGCACGATCCCCACTTGCGAAAACCCGGAGTGAACCGGCCTGGGGTCGAACCGGTTCGCCGGCATGGTGGGAGGCGAGCAGTCCAACCGCTCAGCCGCCGTGGGCCCCGCCAACTTAACAGGAGCAAGCATGCCAAAAATTACAATCAGTATTTTTTTCTCGAAGGTTGATATCGAAAGTGTTTACTTTACATCGAACAGGCTGTACCGACCTGCTCGCACGAAATGTCAACGTGTCTTGACAGGTTACGTAACAAGTGTTAGCCGCCATGTCCAACTCGCCGGCTCTTCTGAGGGAGTATGTACGAGCCATTAGCTGTCCTGCGCGACCATGTGGTCGTGGTTTTAATAATCCCCTTCCCCCTTCCCTTCGTCCTAACATCGTCTCCTCAACCGAGACTCGGCAGAGATAATAGCCGTGACCTTGCGCTCAACCTTTTCCTCTTGTTTCCCGCGCGGCGTGGACTATGCCGCGCGCTAATTGGCCGGGAACGGAATGATGGCTCGCGCGGCGTGCGGATTCCAGCAGCGAAAGTCGCGCCACAATGAATGGGCCCGGGAACAGAAGGTTTTCATTCAACATCTGCTAATATCGTTAACAATCTCGTTAACTGACTGGGCAAGGAGGCCCGGCTTGTGCGGCTGAAGAAGCAGGTCTAGGTGTTCGTGAAGGGGGGGGGGGGGGAGATCAGGCGTCCCCCCCCCCTCGTCAAAGGAAGGGGCGAGTGGAAGGAGAGGAGGCAAGGAACTACATAGCCAGAGGCTACTCTCACACTAAGCCAGGTTCACGCTGTTATAGGCTGCTCGCGGTGAAATGAGCACTTTTGAATACCCTGCGCTCAATATTTACTTGTATGCGCGTTATGTATACCTCCGCCTTACGGAAAATTAACTTTGCCATAGGCCTCGTCACTTTATTCATGCGTTGGTCAAGTGAAACTGTAAAATTATTATAAAAGTGAATATTCTACCAATCTGCTAATTATTACACATTGATATATTAAAAATAATTAGAAAGCGAAAATTTTTTTTTTCAGTTATCATAAATGGTTATATAACACTTTTTTTTTCGACATTAAGATATAGAAGTACATTCCCTCCATCGTTGCCAACTTTGCTGGGCACATGTCATGCAGTACGCCCGTTAAAAGATATGCAGGTACGAGTAGTGACGTTTTTTCTAAGGGTTGAATTCAGTATTGCTAACTTTATCGCGAACATAATTTATATGTTGTTCACGGTAAGCTGAGCACTTTTGAATCAACATTTGAATAATAACTTCCCCTTGCCCGACCCGCGCGAGCGAAGGAGTGCCCGAAGGACAGAGCTGTAACCTGAGAAGTGCGCGGCGATTACCAAAGGCAAACCGCTATGTGCCGCCGCGATAATCCTGTCGTGACTCGCACGCTCATCACCTTCAGCGGATTGAATTTTTGTGATTATCTTTGAAAGAATGTTCTGGTCATTCCTCTAGTCTCTCTCAGCGTGTCTCGAGGTGTGGGGAACCTTCTAGAATGAGCCAGCGAGAATACTTAAGGTGATATTTCTGAATTTGGTTATCTGAAAGAAGTCTCGAAAAGTGCCCCCTTAACGCAGTTGTTAGTTGTCAAATCATTATAATTTTCTAAATATAACACTTGAATTCCGACACAAGAGTGTCATAGTCAGGTTCAAAAAGTTGAATCAGAGTTTAAGCGCGGCATACTCCATTTGTGTTACAAGCTGCGAAAGGAACAAAACCAACTTTTCCTCTTCAGTTTGTGGTTTAAACTATTTATTAAATGAATGTTAACAGTTTCACTTGAATGAACATAAATATATTTACGACAAGTCTAACCCCTATTTTAAAGAAAATACAGAGTGCCAATACTCGCTCACCTGTTTATAAATCGCACTCATAATGAATCAGTATGTTCTGCACACCGTACAGATTGCGTTGAATACAATTTGACTTGAAAAAATATTTAGGAGCAAAGCCTAGTATGCTGCAGAATTCAGGAAATTAAGCATTTTGAGTGTAATATTTTGATAACTATAACGATTTGACAATTAATAACTGCATTAAGGGGACATTTTTCGAAAGCTCTTTCAGATAACCATATGAAAAAAAAGTGAAATATCACCTTAAGCCGCTACGGGCCTCCGAGCCGACAGTTTAAGAGTCTGAATGATTGTGCGAACATAAGCGACAAGTATGAGAAGATAACGAAGCGACGAGCCAGTATAGCGTCATGTGGCGGTAAAAGTGACCAGCGCCATTTATATGGCAATATACAATTTGAATACGTGTAAATAATGAGTGAGCATTAAGTGACAGTAACAAATATAGAGCCTTTGAGAAGGACTATAATTAGAATTGAGATATGCATTAAATATTGTGCTCGGTGAAAATAACAAGATTAATATTGGATGCAAATAGTTTTAAGTTTTGTCATTATTAGCCGTATGAGTAAATTGAAAATCATTATGAGTTATTTTATTTTTATTAAGACATCCATCCAGTTGCGTACTGTGCAATATGCAATCAGACTTGTGTATCCTTCCGCGGAGATCTACTTTCTTCTACGGCAATGGCGTCGCCGCAAGTAGTTTCTGACGCCAGTGTTATTCAAGATGGCGACGTGGTAAGTTCACCGCGGGTGTGTCCCGCAATATAAACGCATAATTGTGTGTTATTTCTCAGTCTATGCTAAACATTTTGGTCCTCCGGGCCGGATTCGTACCCGCGTTTATTCCGTGCAGTGAATGTGATACGTTTTTTCGGTCGTTTTACGTGTTCTGCGTAATTGAAGCTTTATCTCACGCGTGTGCACAAACTACTGCCGCCGCTCTGAAGCCACTCACCACAGAAACATTCCAAGAAGGAACCAGTATTTTCTTTATCGCTGTCCAGTACATTTGTGAGAAGTGTTGCGGTTTCGTGGAAATCCCAGGGAAACCACGTAGTTGTTCGTATTATTGTGTAATGTCCTATTACCTGCCTGTGCTGAACACGTGGGTGAGAAGTTTTTTTTTTTGTCTTCTTGCTGCATCATCCCGTTTGCAGCGTGATTTGTGGAGCGAATCAGCGTTTTATCGCCGAGATGGTATGCAAGACGTTCTAACCTAGCTTTTGACGTCTGTTTCGCTGTATTCCCGTATTGCATGAAGTGTTGATAATTTCTTGTTAGTTAGTGTGGTCGATTGGTAGGTCCTGACATGGAATTCAAAATATTTTTGGTGAAGTTCAAGTTTCAGGAGAGCACGCTGAAACACATTAACGAAAGGGTGCAAGCTCTTGTTAAGGCAGAAGTCGCAGTAAATTCCGTTCATCACGTAAGTGCATTCTGCGCACAGCTAGATGCAATCGAGTTCGAAGTAAATTCTTTGTGCGGCGAACTTTTACAAATTGTTCCCCTGCCGGATAACATTGACGAAAATGTGCTAACCTCGAAGCACAAGTCTTTCTTTGCTATGTTGTCAGACGTACGATGAAACATAACCTCATTCTTGTCCATTCATGCTGTGCCAGCTTCGTCAACCAGTAATCTTGCCTCCACATCAGCAAATGTTAGACTTCCGGAGATTATTTTGCCCTCTTTCCCAGGGCAATGGGAGGAATTGGATAGTGCAGTTGATGTGAGCTAAGTTGGGGCTGATCAAAAGCATCGGAAAACATCCCTAACCAAATCAGGTCACATAACCTCACAACCACGGTCGGTCCTCGTTACAGATTCTGAACCTAAATTACCTAAGCCGTGCCCAGTTTGTTATAACACCGCTCACAGTGTTTACAAGTGCCCAGAGTTAGTCAGTGTATCACCCACTGACAGGCAGTCAATGGTTCGCAAAAGAAAACTCTGTTTCAACTGTCTTGGAGGATCCCATGCAGCAGCTGATTGCACCTCGTCTCACACATGTTATCGATATAAACAAAAACATCATACATTGCTCCACATCTATGGGAGGCCTAATGTAACTTCAAGGTCTCGAAACAAAGTTTCTGCCAGGATTGAGGGTTCAAGCCGTACATTTGCATGTGTGTCAGCCCATGATCGTAAATCTGTTTTATTGTTTAAAGCTCTGGTCAAAGTGTATGGTGCCGATAACAAACCTCATGTCATGCGCTGTCTGCTTGATAATGCAGCTCAGGCATCTGTCATATATGAAGCCTTTGCAGAGGTACTGTCTCTGCTTCTGCATGAGGCACGTGAAAGGGTGTTTGGCCTCTCTCAAGGTGCTGTAAATCTGAAAGGAATGATTAGTTGTAAGATACAATCCTCCAGGGAGCCTCAGTGTACTCACTCTTTGTTGTGTCAAAGATCACTAGCAATCTTCCACGGGCTTCTGTAGATCAGCGTATCCGAATCCAATTGGGCTCCCTTCCTCTGGCAGACCCCCACTTTGACAAACCTGCTCCAATTGATATGTTGTTAGATGCTGATGTTTATGCATATGTGTTTGAGTGGCAGGTTATAATTAGGACAGCACATGCCTGTGGTGGTGGAGTCTCAGTTCGGATGGGTACTGCTGGATAAGTACCCAGAGTCATGCACAGATTCCGATCAAGACGTCGCCTCAATGTTCATTTTGTCATGGGGGATCCATTAGATCTGACTCTAAAGCAGTTTTGGGAAGTTGAAGAACCACCATGTGTTAATGCAAAGCCACCAGATGCTTACTACAGCGAGAAACATTTCGAGGACACCCATTCGCGGGACGGCATGGGGAGATATAAGGTTCATCTTCCTTTCAAACCTCAGGCTCAACCTCTTGGGGAATCGTATTTGAATGCTGAACGTAGGTTTAGAAAATAAACTTTCATTACATCCTGAATTGAAGACCATGTACACAGATTTCATAACAAACTATTCTGAGTCAGGCCATATGAAGGTGTATGTTCCCTCCACTCAGCCGACTGATGCTAAGGAGACAGAAGAATGTTTCATTCCACATCATGGTGTTCTAAAAATGTCTAGCACAGCCACCAAATTGTGGGTAGTATTCGATGGTAGTGACAAAACTACCACTGGGGTCTCAAGCAACGATGTTCTGCTTCCAGAACCCAAACTTCAGAATGAAGTATGTGATGTTATCTTGAGATTCAGGTTGTATAGTGTAGTATTCTCCTGTGATATTAAGGAAATGTACCACTCTAGCAGGTGTCTCTTCCTCGATTATAAATGTGTGGTGCTCATTTACTGACCAAACTTATTCTCTATTGTCATGCCTTCCTGGTACAGCACTTAAATGTCACTGCTATTCATGCCTGGACCGATTCCAGTATTACTCTGACTTAGATAAAGACCCAGCCCTATGTATTGAAAACATTTGTGGCAAATCGTGTGGCAAAAATCCATGACTGTGTCCCTTCCCAGCTATGGAAACATGTCATTTCCAAAGAAAATCCTTCTGATTGTGCTACTCGTGGCATTCTGCCTCATGAACTCCTCTCGCATGACTTGTGGTGGCATGGCCCTGACTGGTTAGTCGGCCCTCCAGGGCAGTGGCCAGTGTCCACAATTAATCAGATGGACGAGATCCCAGAATCAAAGCCTTCTCAGTTCGCATTACTTACCACACATGACATTTCGGAAGAACTTCCAGTATTACAACAAATTTCCTCGTGGCCCAAGCTGGTTCGTGTCATGGCATATGTAAAGCGTTTCATCAATCACATTAAGAAACAGCCTTGTACCAGTGGCATCCTGTCTCCGCAGAACTGAAAGAAGCCACTGCTTTGGTGTGCAAATTAATCCAACAGGAGTGTTTGTGAGATGATTTGAAACAACTCAAAGAGGGGAAACCTTGCTCTCAACACGAGTGCAGCATTTGGCACCATTCTTGGATGAAAATGGCGTGCTCAGGGCGGGCGGCCATTTGACACATGCCAACAGAGGATTTTCAGTAAAACATTCTATCATACTACCAAAAAAACCATGTAGCTGTTGAAGCTTTGGTAGACCACTACCACATTAAGTATTTGCATGCAGCACCTCAGTTGCTGCATCACTTTTGTCAGAGCGGTTCTCGATTCTCTCGGCATGGTCGTTGGTTCGTTTGAGAGTTTTTAAGTCTGTACGTTGTTTTCGTTGTTGGCCTGTAAATAATCCCCCATTGATGGGCGACTTGCCTTCTGAACATGTCACATCTGCTGGGACCTTCGAACGAATTGGTGTGGACTATGCTGGACCTATCACCATAAGGCTCAACAAGCTGTGTCGCATGGTCATCCCGAAAGCTTATCTCTCCATTTTCATCTGTTTTGTGATGAAAGCCATACACATTGAGTTTGTTACAGACTTGACCGCTGGCAGTTTTGTTGCAGCCCTTACGCGGTTTGTATCGCGGAGAGGTTTGTGTGCTAATCTCCACTCTGACTGTGGGACCAATTTCATAGGAGCTTCAAAACATCTCAGGCGATTTTTCACCCAGCTCCACTGGTCTCCACTCCTGGAAAAGTTTGCCTTGGCCCATTCAATCAGTTTTAATTTTCTCTCTCCTGCCAATTCTCACCAAGGAGGATTGTGGGAAGCTGCTGTAAAATCTGCCGAATATCATCTCAGGCGAGTAATTGGGAACCGAATTCTCGCTATGGAAGAATTGATTACACTTTGTACTAGAGTTGAAGCAATCCTCAATTCCATGCCCCTGACTCCATTGTCTTCAGACACATGACTTTCCCGCCCTCACACCTGGACACTTCCTCATTGGTAGACCTCTGGTAGCTGTACCAGAGTCCTCTGAAAATAGTGACATATGTCTATTGAGAAGGTGGAAGTTGGTGTGAGCATTAGCAAACCAGTTTTGGAAGCGATGGTATGGAGAATACCTGCAGCAGCTGCAACCTGGGGGTAAGTGGCAAACCCAACAGCCAGCACTCGAAGTTGGAGATCTTGTTCTTGTGGGAGAAGAGAGCTTATCACTCCTTAGCTGGTGCATAGCTAGAGTTGTGAACATTCATCCTGGAAGAGACGGTGTGATCAGAGTGGCGGACGTGTGCACCAACAAGGGACACAGCTGCGTAGGCCAGTACACAAGCTGTATCGTCTACCTGCATAATGAAGTCTGCCAGTGGTGTCATGTAAATATTTATAGTATCTGTAGCGTGTAAAACTGTGTTGTGACTTGTTGGACTGAATCTCGGAGACCTCTGCCGATCTCGGCGGGCGGTATGTTGCGTATTGTGCAATATACAATCAGACTTGTGTATCCTTCCGCGGAGATCTACTTTCTTCTACGGCAATGGCGTCGCCGCAAATAGTTCCTGACGTCAGTGTGATTAAAGATGGCGACGTGGTAAGTTCGCCGCGGCCGTGTCCGGCAATATAAACGCATAATTGTGTGTTATTTCTCAGTCTATGCTAAACACGTCCCTTTCGGACTCGAATACGCCTCTCTGGCATCTTGTAACAATATTTTAATTTTATCACATCTTGTTAAAAAACTTATTCCTTATTCGTTATAGTTTCAAAGAGCAACACTAGTATGATAGCTTCAAAACATCCATGACATAAAATTGGGCTTGTAGCCCATTTACATATTACTGCTAAACTTTACAGAACATTTTAAGAGTGTCCGACGGAACCTATTATAATTTCTAACATTTTTTGACTACAGAGGCATTTGTTTTCTTAAAATTGTTCATTAAATGAGAAACAGTTTTATTCAAGCCGGTATTGAATGCGTACGTGTTAAATTTAGAGCTAACTGCGACATCGAAACGATAATAAATATCCTTCCAACTGGGTGAATATGTGTATATGACCTGTCTGAGTACAGGAATAGTCAAGTAAAAAAATGCAATTTATTATTTAAGTAGATACTTACAGCGCTGTTCCAGTCCTCGTATATTGTTAACAAAACTGTAATGTAACCTTATTTGTATGTACAAAATTGATGACGCTTTCCTGTAATTTGTGTGTCGCGTTTTCTCAGTTTCGCTGCTTGCAATTACGAATCACGGATTACCAATCACTGCCTTATTGGTTTTCCCCGACCGAATGTTTAACAACCTTACATGTGATAAACGCATATCACATTTGTAATAACTATTTTACAAAGGAAGACGCATCACATGCTTATTATTTCGTAACAATTATACATTGAAGTTATTTTAGTCAGTTGATTTCATGTGTGAAACAGTCATCAAAACTTCTAATCGAGATAAACCTCTTTCTGAAGAGATTTCTGTTTTTTTTTTTTAGTTTAAAAATCCATAGCCTACATTTTTTGTAGTATTGTACAACAAACGTCCGGATGTTTGAGTGAAACCTCAAAAACGCATAACGTCTAGTGACACAAAATAAATAATGTAAACGACTTTGTAACAGGCACCACACCGCACGGCCCGTGAGCACGGAGCACGCAAAGGAAGTGTTGCAACTGAACGGTAAAACGAGAGAGGTCCTTATGCTATTCATTTGTTTACCGCATAAGGATCTACGGAACCGCCGACGTTGACAAAGAGTAAACTAGTAAAGGTCACTTTGTCATGTTGGCAGACAAGGCGCACAACTTCGCTAGCCTGTAGTTTATTTCTAACTTACGACTGGGCTTCGTTTACTGGCCAATATTATCGTTTGCGTTGTTTTCCCGCAGTTATTTCACGACACAAGCATGTTAGAGAGAATGTAAAGCATAATCATGTAGGTGAAATGCCACTTTATAAACAATTTCATGTGAATTAATACACGAATCATGAACTACCAGATGTAAGATCCACGCACGACAAAGAAGGCTGTGCTACCACCATCAGAATTAAATTATTTAAACCGAGCAAGTATTTCTACAAAATATAAATATAAAAACTATATCACTTCTTTTTGCATGTTTCTGTAATGTGCATGTAAATATACAAAAATATTTTTAAATTCCGAAGTTGTAAGACTGTTGAACCTTAACTTGAGTAGACTTAACCCCAGCATGAGGTATCCTCCGGTAGGATCCGTTTTTCCTATTCGAGTAGCTGGGGCCATAGACTAAAGACGAGGTGGACAGAGTGTCGTCTTCTGCGCATGTACCCAACACTGACCTACACCACACCAATACAACTTTCAAAGTAACGTGGTCGACAGTGATGAGCGCATTTGTTCATGTCTTAACTGTCAAAAGGCAAGCCTTTTTATATCAATAAAATACTTTAAGGATTTGAAATTAATGTCCCTGTATCAAAAATTGTTTAGAGGAAGTATAAAAACAGCATCTCGTAGCACTTGTTCACGTAACATCAAATATCATCCACATTGTTAATGCCAGTCGTATTGGCGGAAAAGTAGTCAAATGATGGGACATTGAGTGACGCGCAGCTCGGGTGCGCACTCTGTCCCATTATCTCACTGCGGCTAGGGGCTGCCTGTGAAAATTAAGATGTGAAAGCGGCTTAGCGTAGAAACGTTCTCGTCTTTTGGATACATCGCCGCCGCAGCTTCCCCTCATCTCCTCTTCCCCTCACCCACAAGACGCCCTGGGCGCCGGCGGCGAGGTAGGGGAGTTGCTTCATGGTTGAGGGGGAGGGGAATCCCTGTCCAGCTGGCGCCGGCCGGAGATCATAAATAATTGCGCCAGAGATATGCGCAGAATGTTCCTCTCTCGCCAGATGGTCCGCTCGACCGTTCTGCTCTCTACATCTCTACAGGGGAGGCGGAGGAGTCCTTCTACTGTCGCTACTTCGTCAGCCCCCCCCCCCTCCCCAAATCGTACTATCTCTTTCTCATTCTCTCTGTCCTGCCGGCCTACGCTCGCCCATCCACGTCGATCTGAAGCTACTGTCCATTCACCGTGTTACTTCCAACTATTATAAAGCCCTGCTTCCTCCGCCCCGTGTACACGAAGCTTAAGTAATTAGAGAATTACACCAAAGGGTCAGCACATCGTATTCATGCACACTCTGTTCGATAATGTTTTGCATGAGAACTATTTCTTATTAGGCATTACCAACACACTTATATTATCTTTCTATTGTTATTCATATTAGTTATAAAGTAAATATTACATTTTATAAATAACATATAAGTCAAAATTCAATTTAACCAGAAATTAAATACTTTTTGTTGACAAAAGTATCATAACGTTTCTTCTTTTTTTTTTTTTAAAGGTCCCCCCTCCCTTATAATATACAATTGAGTATATAGTTTTATATATATTTTTGTCCAAATTTTGCATTTAGAATAACCTCACAGAGTGTGCATGTGTTCAAGTTATATACAACTATAAGACTTGCTACACTATAAACATTTTATTATAAAATTCAGCAGCATGGCTTTAAAAAATGTTTGCTTACAGCTGTACCACTTTTTGGCACTCGCTAATTTGTTAACTGTGTTTCGTAACTTGTATTCTCTTGCTGGGAATATTTTTAGTTTTTTTTTTTTTCTAATTGGTAAAACCCCGTTGTGTTCGTTTCCAGCAACCAAATTTTCGCTCTTGCTTTGTGTAAAGTACTGTCCAATAATTTGTGGCTCACTATTACATTTTTTTGGTCACTGTTACTGTAACTTATTTAATCATGTTTTTATATAATTTAGTAATATTCTGCACTTTCTCTACTTTGCTTATTTTAAAGTTATGTTTGATCAATCATTCTGATTTCGCTTAAACTATCTCAACGAAGCGAAAATTATTCGGTAATACTACTGCCAGTTCACATGTCAAATGGTAAAGTAAACGTCAAAGTAATTGTAAAATTTTATTTACTCTGCTGTATTCAGTTGTCACTTTCGTATTTAATTTTGTTTGCCGCTTATTTCATATTCTGTCTATTAATATGTTTTCATAAGACATTTTAAACATAAATGTAAAATATCGCTTTGCGAATCTTGCGTAACTGTGATTTTTGAAGCGATCCGACCACAGTGCGCGTCTGTGGTGTTTTCCGAACACACCCACTTCCGCCTTCTTCTTCATCTTTTGCTATGGCGTGATCATTAAAGACTGTTCACGATAAAGTGAGCACTTTAGAAATCAACCTTAGAAAAAAGTCACTGCCCCTGCATTCATATATTTTAATCGGCGCACTGAGTGACATTCGCCCAGTAAAGTTGGTAACAATGGCTGGAAAGTAGTTCCATATCTTAACGTCGAATAAAAAGTATTAGGTAACCGTTTGCGATAACTTAAAATTATATCTTTACCTTTCTGTTTCTTTAATGCATCGGAGTGTAAAAATTAACAGATTAGTAAAGTATTTCCTTTCCTAATAATTCCACAGTTGCACTTGACCGTCGCATGAATAAAGTGATAAGACCCATGGCAAGGTTAATTTTACACAAGGCGGAAGAATACACAACGTGTATACAAGTAGATGGTAAGCAAGGCTTTCAAAAGTGCTCATTTTACCGTGAACAGCATATACCCTCCCCCCCCCTCCCTGTGTTGGCAAGGGGAAGTTCCTGAAGATGGGTCACCTACCAGAAAAGTCCGGCATTTATACATACAAGTTTCTCGGCATGTACGTACATGCGCCATCTTAGGGTAGCTACCACAAAATAAACGCCACCAACTTTGTTATTTAAATCAAGAACATTTATTATAAATCCAGTCAACCTATTATGAAACTAAATTTAATTCAAACAACTTTTACCTTTTGTGCATGGCGCGAAAGATGTGCTGAATAGCCAAAAAGAAATAATTTTTTTTAAATTCTAAAATATTAATGTTTCTGTTTATCATGGGACCCCATTAGGAAATTTTAACAAATATACTTATATATTTACATTTTGCCGGACTCAAATAGAGAGGCCAAGTAATTTATTATTTGTTGTTGAGATATGAAATATTTATTATTGTTGATGTTTGTTAAGTCGGGAAAAATATAGTTACTTTGATCACCATGACCCTTAGTGTTTTCTTAGCGAATGCCTTGCTCTTTCACATTTAATTATATTTTGTGGTATGCACAATTACTTGTATTATTTTTGATGCATGCGACGTAGTGTATTATGATGGGTGCTGGGTTTTGAATAGTGGTTCGACCCCCCCCCCCCCCCCCCACGTGTTGCTCTTAACCTTCCGAGGTCTCACTCTCCACAACTAGATCCTCGGGAGCTTCCTGTTTGTGGCATGTTTGGGGTTAAGTCCACTATCGCTTTTTTTTTTTTTTTTGCATTCGAGTGGAATTAGCCTCAGCATCGCTACGCAGCTGATCTTTTTGTCACAATACAGTCGGGTTTCAACTTAACGCCAAAGGACATTGTAACATGGGGGAACGGCGGATAGATTTTTATTCCACGGACTTCGTGAATGATATCATCAATGCAGTAACGAGGCCGCTTCGAAGGAGTATGCAAATGCGAGTCGTGGCCAGGCAGTGGCGTGTTAATGCGGTATTAATCGCTCCATCTACGGAGCGGAGTAAGGACTTGGTGCTAAGGGTGAACTGTGGGGGGAAGATCACGCCGTCAGCTGGAGACAAACTGCTCTTATGCTGAAAGGAAAAGTCGACAAGGCGTGTACACTCTGTAAACTGTACTGAAACCCCAAGAAACGTGAAAAAAAAAATCGGGCGTGGCTGTGTTGGCGACAAGGCCGTTTGTTTTGCGCGAATACGTCCACGTTGACGCGCTCGGACACCTTGAAGTTTATTTTACGTTCCCGGCACCGCTTCACTCGATCGTTTGGGGTTTTATGAGCATCACTGGATTGCTTCTGTGATGCTCTTTCCAACCGTATACGATTTCTGTATTTCGAGCTGGCTTTTTGACGAGGATAAGCCTAAATTGTGTTAAGGATTCTTAATTGCTTTTCTGGCAACACGACTGGCAAAAACAGCACGGTTTGGATTTTAGTTAAGAATACTAAATTCTAAACAAATGCTTTGAGATGTATATATACTTCTTCTAACCTATTTGTAATGCATTTTGATTTAATTTGAATTTACAAAAGTATTTTATTCATTTAATAGTGCTTATCATTTTAAAATTTAAATATGAACAAATGCCTTCGTCATTGTTGACCATGTGACTTTGACAGTTGCGTTCCTTTGGGGTAGGTCAATGTTGGGTACATGCGCAGAAGACGAATAATCGGTCTAACTCATATTTAGTCTACGGTAATTCCATAGAGACTTAGTTAAGCTTAGTTTTCTCGAGTTGTCACGAGGTGGAGGAATTTCCTGGAAGTAGAACTTTAGCAGGACTTCAGAAAAGTGTGTGAAGTAACCGTGAATGAATTATACCATTAAATGTTTATTGAACTCTCCTTACCTGCAATTCAGGAGGAAGTCTAAAAAAAAAAAAAAAGAAAGCCATTCGTTAAAAGTACAGTGGTTGGTGGTGCCATTTGGACGCTCAGATTCCTACGCGCTGTGCAACATGTGACACGAAAGCCGTTCCGATCCCTCGGCCATATGCGCCATATAACGCTATATCCGGTCATTCTGGTCATGAACGTACGACGTTTGAAGGTGACGTCGATACAAGATTCCTTTACGATCACCTGTTCCGGTAGAAATATATCTACAAATATGACTTGCATATTTGCTTTAGTGATTAAAATGTAGAATAAATGTCTCCAAGTAAAATTCGGACAATGTAAACGTTGTATACACTAAATTAACCAAATAATGAAATGCTAATGACACGCATATATATATATATATATATATATATATATATATATATATATATATATATATATATATATATATATATATATATGATGTGTCTTAAAACGTGCTCATTAAATTTTTCTTGCTCTGTAAATATCATTTCCCAATATGTATTGCTTGCTGACATAATATATTGTTCCCGTAATTACTGCCGCATATTTTAAGTGTTGTGTTATACACAAGAAATTTCAACACATTTCAAATCGACACGAACTCTGTATTCGGTCGATGACAATTATTTTGGCGAATCTGCCATACATAATGTCTATATTAAGGACGCCATAATCCACCTAGCCTACCTTGTACGCACGCCTGTGTGTCTGTAACAAGAGGAAACACGAACAGCGAAACCACACGTGACAATAGACAAACCAGCGGAGACGATGAAATGGTGTGAAGTAAGATAAAATATACCATAAAAATTTTTTTGCTGCACATGAAGAATGTTGGCTGGTTCAGTCGGCATATTACAAGAAGACTTGTGTCAAGTCTGGAGTCGTATTCTCTATAGACGGTGTGCAATTCAAGCCATACTGTCTCTTGCGCTGTAGCTAGGGACAGGTGTTTTTCGCGAAAAGATTTATGCAGATTCTAGACTTCAAAATCGTACGTGCGCACTTGCTAACGTCCTATGGTTATTGCCCGCGAGTCAGTGTGAGAAGAAGTCTTGATATTCTACTGGACCAGTCAGACTTAAGTTACCACGATACTGAACGTCTGTGAATGGTAGAGACCCGAGAATTTCGCGGGTTCATTTATGGACAAGTTGTAATTCACACACATGTACGTTCAGGTCACGTTTGTCATATTCGTCGACGTGTTGTTTGATACCTCCTAGAGATAAATGAGCCAATAACAAACATGCAAATAAATTGTGCGCCCAACCACCTACTTTTACTAACACAACAATCAACCAATAAATACTTGATATCTGTATGAGAGTATTTAAGACTGCGAAGTATAGCCTACAGGCGAATTTCTCGGGGTCTCCAGCTATAGCCAACCTAGCAACTTAGATATCCCGGCGGCGCAAAACATTTTTTGAGTAGTGTATGTTGCAATTCTTCTTGGTTTGTCAGTGGTAGTAATACCTTGTTCAACTCTTCATCCCTCCCATCACGCCCTTGTCCAATCACTTCAATACGTAGCGCCGCCCGTTCTACGTGAAAATATTCCACGACTAATGTTTTACTGGAAAACACATTAGTTCTGAAACAATTTCGTGTCTGAGGTGCCAATTATGGCAGTTCATTGCTGGAGAAACTTAATTCTGATACTGTAGGCCAAGTCAAATAGAGAATGTAGACCTATCTTCACACAGGTACACCCAGCCAATAGCCTGCCTGTGTGCGTGTAGAATGTTGATGTCTATCCTGCACACAAATGTTTTCCCCGGAAAACAGATGGCCGGGTCAATACTAAATACTAAAATACCAATATATTAAATGGCCTATTCGAACACGGCTTGAAGTAATCCTTGTCGGACGACTGCGCCAATGCGTCAGCTCCGCGAGGCAAGAGGAACATTATGCATCCACCACCAACACCTTCCATGGCAATTGTACGTTTTCTTTATACACATGGCTTAAAAATTAGCTTTGGATGTGCCTACAACAGCCAATCGCGAGGTCTTTAGATACGTTTGTGTTGCAGTAGTCAATTTTGATCATCCTATTTCTACCACCAATTTTTCAACTTCCATCGATATGATTCTCTAGACATCAAAACACCACGTCCGCAAGCCTTTTTAAATTTTATTTATTAAATTTCACATCTCCAGAGTCAAAAAGAAGGTTTCGATATATCAAACTGATCATCGAAGAGGGCGGAAAAGATTATCAGCCAAGTGACTGCACTGTAGGAAAGCCAAACAATAATACTTCTCGTAGATGAATTGGGCAAGTGTTAAGGGATACAGTGTGGGAGCAGAAGAAAACGAGAAGAGATAAAATAAGATAGAACCAAAAAATCTCACGTCGCCTGGGTGTCGGGCTGGCGCCTCTGATCGTCTTTTATTTTTTTCTTTCGCCACTTGCTGCCCGCTGCCTTCTCTTGTCTACAAGGGGGGGGGGGGGGCACTTTACCAGCGCAGAGCAGCAGCAGCGTCAAATTAACAAATATCAACTCTTCATATAGCGATATGATAACATTACAGTGTGAACCACATTGAATCCAAAACTTGCACACATGCCTGTAGACAGATTGTATTCAAGATTATTAGTCTATATATTGTAAATTTAATCACATTTTGACTTAGCTGTTCACACTTGTTCCCTTATTACTTATTTGATACAATTTCACGTCTGTGCTGTATTCCTTGTTTTT
This sequence comes from Dryococelus australis, assembly GCA_029891345.1. Lineage (NCBI taxonomy): Eukaryota > Metazoa > Arthropoda > Insecta > Phasmatodea > Phasmatidae > Dryococelus > Dryococelus australis. The sequence goes on along the minus strand of CM057000.1, from coordinate 115,070,528 downwards.
CACATTATAAAACAAAAGTTGCAAAGAGCGCACATAAACGTAATTAAGCACGATGATAACGGTGTATCGTTATCTGTACATCACATGGACGTGTCTTCGCAGAAATAATTTTTTTTTTTTTTAAATCTGCAATATAATTTTCCTCTGGGTGATATCAGAAATACTTGTAGAGTCACACGAAGAAAAGTGAGCGTAATATTATAGTTGCTAGCCTACTGTAGTATTAAGTTTGTTTCATAAAAATATTTTGAAACAACTTAAATTTTGATGTTTATGAAAACTTTATCAACCAAAATACAATATGGAAATAATTTATAAAAACTTTTTGGTTGTGTAATATGACTGTTCAACCAACTGCATTTAAAGTTTAAAGGCCAATAGTTGTGCCTGACCACAATATAATAGCTATTAAAATATCCACTCTTCTTTATGCAACGTCTGTATAGTTAACAGCCTGCACAATATTACATGCTGTACTCAGTACAGTTAGGGGCCGCAGTGGCTGAGCGGTTAATCTGCTCGCCTCCCACCAGGGCGAAAAGTGTTTAGTCCCAGGCCGGGTCACTCCCGCATTTTCGTATGGTGGAATCGTGATGGACGATGCCGCAGGTCGACGGGTTTTCTCGGGGATCTCTTATTTACCTTGCCGCTTCATTCCGATGCTGCTCCATGCTCACCTCAATCACTCCATCGGTTCTCAAGACCTCGCTGTTAAGAGCCACCCAAATATCTTCACTCACCCAGTACAGTTGTTACAGTTCTATTGTTCGATTTTGCTAAGAACAAGAACAAAGTTCTAACCCAAATCGTTATTCCACCTTCCTCCACAAAATTTGTAGGTATACTCCATATAATCTCTGTATCATTCGTGACTGATTCATAACTGACTGTTTCAATTGTCCTTTAAGTGTAATTCGTTTCTGAAATTACTGGCAATGTCCTTGACAATAAGAGTTGTGAAAATTTATTAGTAATTGGAAAAGAAAAGGAGCATTTTCACGCAGTCGTTGTACTGCCTGTGTTTAACAGGATCTTACAACAACTCTGCATGCTGAGTAATAATAACTTTCCTGGCTACAAAAAGGTGCGATTGTAAAACATCTTACACAAATTAAAGACTTTTATTGGGACAAAATCAACTCAGCGCCTTAGTGACTGATGACCAGCCAATAATGAACGTTGTAGATCACAGTAAGCGTGTCCATTGTCATGTTGGCCAGTAGAACTGTAGTGAGTGGGAACACAGAGACCAATAGAACCTGTGTTCCGGTGGATATAAGTAACTCACTTCTAACTTGTATTGGTTGTCTTGTAAATGTCTGCTAACCTGAAAGTATTAAATATGCTGAAATATAAAAAAATAATATACATTATCAATGTAATTACTGTATCTACGTATGTACATGTTCAAGAAACATAACTACGCCGGGTGAATGAACGGAAATTTTGCGCAACTCCTTCGTTCGGTAGTAGACAAAATAAATCCTGCAGATAACAGCTTACTGACTGCCACGCAAAATAACCTCGAACAGAGCTAAGTTTATAACATTCACACACGAATTTGATAGCAAACTTGTTACAGTCACTTCAGGTATTCCCTTTTTCACTGATATTTGAATGCAAGCTCCTACCGGACAGAGCAGATATGTAGTTTTTGGACCAAAATAATGTATCACCAAATTTTTGCTCAGCAGCTATTTGATATGGTTATTGCTGAAGAAAAAAAAAAAAAAACTTATATATGCTAAACACTGCAGTTTGTGTAGGGAAAATGAAGTGGTAATTGTTCCTCAAATTGTCACCAGTTATGCAAAAAAATACTGCGCTTCGTTTCTTCCGAGCAGTGGAGTGGAGAGCTTCGGGAATTGAAGTCTTGAGAGCCGATGAGGGTGAGGTGAGTATGGAGCTGCTTCGGGATGCAAGGGCGGGGAAACGGGAGATACCCGAGAAAACCTGCCGACCAGCGGAATCGTCAGGCACGACTCCCACATACGAAAATTTCGGGAATCGGGCCCGGTTCGCCTGGGTGGGTAGAAGGCGAGTAGTCTACACCAATGTGGGCCCTTCCTTCAAGGTAGGAAGATTTAAATGATGGCAGAAAATGAAAATTTCAGAGCAATGCCATTACCATTTTCCCAGTTCGTAGTGCAGGAATGCGTTAGTTTAATGCAGACATAAAATCTTTAATATTTCGTAGAGTAATGAACCAAACGTTGTAGGTATTTGGTTTGAATGGGCAGTACCTTTTTTGTAAACCGTAATTTGCACTTCATATAACGTGTCTATATTTTTGAGGAAGGAAAAAATGCTACAGGCAAATTATATTTCATTATCCTTTCCAAAATTTCTAAATCTTTTCTGATTGATACACTGCATCGGAAATACAAATCAGCTAGAAATAAATGCACACAGCAAATTAGGAATTGCAAAATTAAATACTATTGTAAACTGCATAGGGAACAATCGTCGGGTGCAATGTGGAACAACTTGCGTTGCATGGCGGCTATGCCCGCTAAGCACACTGAGTCAAAAGCTATTTCTACTCCTGATGAACTGAACTGTCATTTTTCCCAGCAGCAATTCAAGCCTGATAACGTAATGAAAACTGAATTAATTAATGGAATCAATTCTACTACTCCCGAAAGTACCCACATTGAAAACAAATTGTTTTTCCAAACATATATCGGCGCTTGAAGTAAACAGAGCTATCAAGCATATAAAATCCAGAGCTACGGTAAACTTATATGTTTAATCTTACCAGTTATTTTGCCTACACTTAACGACATATTTAACGCATCGATAACTTCGCGTACCTTCCCTGCCTGCTGGAAAAATGCTCCTACAAATGATTCGTGCTATTATAGACCCATAAGTATTCGGCCTTGATTGTCTAAGGTACTTGAATATATAACTCATGGGAAAATTGTCTCGCTTATAAACAAAGACGATTTACTTAATGACTTTCAGTCTGGTTTCCGGAGACAGCACAGTACTTGTACGGCACTTATAAACGTCATTGAAGACATAAGACGTGCAATGGACTCTAGGCAGCTTACTCTTCTAACGTTAATTGACTTCAGCAAAGCCTTTTACTATGTCGACCATGATATATTTTTAGATAAACTAAGAAGCTATTTCAATTTTCCTCTGAGCGCACGCAAATTTATTCAGTCATATTCATGCGACAGATACTACCAGTGTGTAATAATGAACAATGCAAAATCTCAATGGCAAGCTGTTTTTAAAGGAGTGCCTCAAGGATCTCTATTGGGTCCTCTGTTGTTTTCGCTATTTATAAATGATCTCCCAAAATGCTCTTCACATGTGAACTATCATATTTATGCAGATGATCTTCAGATGTTCATATCTTCAGCTCAAAATTAAACTGTATCTACTTTTCACAAAATGAATTCGGAACTGGATGCGGCTAAGAAATGGTCTGAAGCTAACGGTTTAAAAATTAATCCTGTAAAAAAAACCCAGTGTTTGATAATCGGCTCTCCATCTCTCATTACTGCTGCTAAGAAACTTCCTTCGCCTAACATTTTAATTAATGGGATGGTTATTAATTTATCTAGCAGTGTTAGACATCTGGGCATCGTAATGGACGAAACACTATCCTGGGCTGCTCACACAACATATATTTGTAAAAAGCTTTATATAGCATTGCATTCTATACAGCGCTTTAAAAATCTTCGACCGGAGCGAATTAAGATACTTCTTGTAGGTGCACTTGTACTACTCGTAATTGAGTATTGTGATGTAGTGTACAATGACCTTGCATATCACCTCAATAAGCGTTTACAGAGGTTACAGAACACACGTGTACGTGCACTTGTACTACTCGTAATTGAGTATTGTGATGTAGTGTACAATGACCTTGCATATCACCTCAATAAGCGTTTGCAGAGGTTACAGAACACACGTGTACGTGCACTTGTACTACTCGTAATTGAGTATTGTGATGTAGTGTACAATGACCTTGCATATCACGTCAATAAGCGTTTGCAAAGGTTACAGAACACACGTGTACGTGCACTTGTACTACTCGTAATTGAGTATTGTGATGTAGTGTACAATGACCTTGCATATCACCTCAATAAGCGTTTACAGAGGTTACAGAACACATGTGTACGGTTTGTAATTAATCTTAAATCCAGAGACCATGTCAGTGTGTGGTACGAAAAACTGCACAGGTTGAAATTGCATGACAGAGGAAACAGCACTCTTTATTGCTACTAAATAAAATCCTGCGTGCTGATACTCCTGTATACCTACGAAATCGTTTTCGCTACCTCTCCTGACTTTATTATTTTTCACATTCTTCTAGCGTTTCAGCAGCTCGGAATTGAAATGGCCTGGGCCAGAACATACGCGATGAGGGTTCTTACCATCTGTTCATAAAGAAGTTGGTGCAGTGCTTGCTGCCACGCCGCCGTGACCCGCAAAGTGGAGCATTTTGAATGTATGGTCGAGTGAATGGTTGTGTGTCTGATTTTAGTTTAAACTCCTAAATCCATATTTTTTCTTTATTATTAATTTTGTTTGATACTCTTGTATGCAGAAATCTAAACACGTTCCCAGACTAAAGTGTGTGTGTGTTGTGATTAATATTATTGTCAGAGATTGTCATATTTGAATTATAAGGGCCTAGGTCCTTGCGGTTTTTTTGTTGTAACGAACTAGTGTTCTAGTTTATCATTTTATTTGCAGGGAGCTATTGTTACGTGTGTATGTATGTGGGCCTGTTGTGCATCTATGCGTTTGTGCAAATGTAGTATATTCTTGCGTGTACATGGTGCCTAATTTTGCCTAACATATGCCAGTTCATCATCAGTGTTATGGACTAGTTTAAACTTAATAACCACCACTTTATACATTTTTCAGTACTTAAATATGCATGTCTCTCTTTAGTATACTTACCTGTTCCGTTAATGTCTAGTAACGACTTTTGATTTTATGCAGTGTTTGCTAATTTGTAAGAACAATTTTTTCTCTCTATGCTGTAATACGCAAGTGTAAATTTTAAAATGGTTCAGTGAAAGAGAAGGTAGATATGCCTTAACTGCGCCAAATAAAGACGATTTTGTCATTATTGTTATATATAAACTCATTTGCAGGTGTCTTTTATTCTTGGATACTTGAGGAAAAAAATAATTCAATAATATCACTGAAAGGGCATGAATAATGGTAATTTAGTAATAAACCTCAACGACTTAGTAGTAGTCAAATCAAAATCATGTTTTTTTTTCTTTTTTTTTTTTCTTAGAAAAATATTATTTTAACCTTCAAAATAAATGTTTTGACACATAATTTGTGCTAACAGAGGAGTACACGTGAATTTACTAAATGGAGAAATAAATAATCGATAAATTCCTACCCGGTGCAAAGTAAGACAAAAAAAAGGTTAATAACTATGTTGCTTAGATGTCATGGTACTTAAGATGCCCGTCCGTCTGCCATGTGTGCAAACTGAGTTCCAGTGAGTTTGTAATACATATTTTACAAAACAAACTATTTCGCGCTGCACAATTTGTTTGTACGCGCAAGAAGAGAAATAACACTCCAGACTAAGGCAGAATGTTACTTTCAAAAGAACAGGCTTATTGCAAACGATATTTTACAGCTCTTCGACATCGCTAAACTACTATAGGGCTCTGCATTGAACTTTGATGCAGACTTCCAACCAATAAAATGACACGATCGCAGCTTTAAGTCGCATAGGTACACGCAACACAACTATAAACTATTCACGGTAAAGTGAGCACTTTTTGAGGCACTCTCATCATACATAATAACTAGCGCCACCTGTTTTTCGCGAAAAGATTTACGCGGAGAATAGACTTCAATATCTAGGGATAGGAAAATTTTGCGAGTTCAATGACCCGTAAGCTAGACTCCACAGGCCTTTGTATACTCGAGCCTCAGCTGTGCGTTCATTGGCAGCTGCGCCAGAGAGTAGCAGTGTTACTCGACACCTGGCAATCTGGGATTCGCTACTTGTTTCCTTGCAAGTATGCTATTGGCTCAGAGGCATCCAGGGCGTGTCTAATAAACTGTGATACAATTACAAAGGTGACTTCGGTGTATATGTGTTTGACGTCAACCTTGTCCCGAAATGAATTCGCGAAATTTTCCTATCCCTATCAATATCTTATGTGCACACTTGCAGCCTTCATTTGACTACTGGTCGTTTGTCTTTGTGCGAAGACAGCCTGTTACACGAGTCAGCCAATCAGACAGATAAGACGCGTAACAATTCAGATGATCCATTCACGAAGGTGGTCCTGGACTAAAGTTCGTTGCAACACAACTTATCCTGAAATATTTCAGCGAAAAACAGGTGTCCCTAATAATAACCAATTAACACATTTCATTGAGGCCTTGGACTTTTGGTTTTAGTTATGGTGAAATTAATACGCTGTGTTTGTTGCTCAAGTAGCAATGTTTGCATTAAGAAGTGGCGGAAGGATATAGATTTGCTGAAATAAAAAAGTTACCAGGGCTTCAAAAGTGCTCACTTTACGGTGAACAGCCCATAGAACATTGCACGCCAGTTTAGAGCCTTATGCCGGAATCACATATCCCCGACCAGCAGGAAACCGCAAGCACGACACAACACTTTAAATTAAACAACCAATGAAATACAAGATAGATCTGACGCAAGCCCGACAATTCTGTCGTACGACCGGCAGTTTTGGATTAGAAATTATTTCTATTCTTCTTCGTTTCGTGCGGCACGACGCACAGAGAATACGCACAACCTTGTGAAATTAAATAGTATTACATGATTTTCCTACAATGGGAAATAAGTACCTTAAAAGAAAACAAATTATGAAAATTATAGTATTTAACTCTTATAACTAATAATTTTACCTCTGTATGCATTAGCTATAAAACCTTGTCACCATGATGTATTCCAAATTTCCCGTCTGCCCATCGCCCTTGAAACTAGCGTAGTTAATCAGCTCTTTCTAAATGGACCCGAAAAATTCTACTCGTGTCGCGTCAGTAAACTGCCAGGCTGTGAACTCGAGCAGTCACGTTGGAAATGGTCGTGGTTACGGTTTTTGTCGTGTCGTGCTGTGCTCGTCGTGGCTATGTGATTCCGGCATTACGCGTAGCGGCGATGGCGCACTTGATGCGTGTGGCAGTCTCGTCCTTATTCCCTCCCGTGCTTGTCGGCCTCGAACGTAGAAAACAGCAGCAGGTAGACGGGAACCAAATGAAATATCTGTGCGTATGCGTGTGTTACTCTCGAATATTCCGCGAAGATCGAAACGAAAAATAAGCGCTGCTGCTGCGCCGCGCTGCCACGGTGGCCGAGAAGGCCCGAGCTACAGCGCCCTCTATTCATCTCCGCCGACCGATTGCCGCTCGCTCGCTCCTTGTCATCCCCCCTTCGCCAGCTGCGGCTCGGTAATGACGTCACCGCCTAGTGCCCGGATACGCCGCCAGGCACCGTCGGCGCTGCCTCACGATCCTTTATCATACATCAAGATGTGTCCACCGCAGTGCTGCCAACTGAGAGGAATATTTGACCACATGCGTGGGAGATTTTAAACCTTATCTGGGGAGCAAAATTGTTATAACTAAGTTAGAGGTACTTGTTTTTTTTTTTTCGCGAGAATTGCAGGACAAGTTGTTTTTCAAAACGCTTTAGTTCAGAACCACTTTCATGACGGAGTCTACAAAATTACACAAGACGAACAACGCTACGCATACAGCGTGATGCTGTTTTCCATAGGAACTATTTCTCATCAGGTATTACCAGCACACATTTTTTCTGTGTTATTATATTCATAGTAATTGTAAAAGAAATATTATAATTTATAGATCAAATATAAGTTAAATTTCATTTTAACTAGAAATAAGATACTTTTATTTTAACAGAAGTATAAATAACACGCTTGTGATACAAGGCATATTCAGGAAACAACCAACCATGTCATACATGGGATGATTTTTCAAAGGTTCGAGTCAAAAAGTGTGAAGAAACTGTGAATACACCATATCCAGTAGTCAGTGGAAACTGTAGTGGATTTTTTTTTTTCAGTTGTTGGTGGCCTGTGGTGGGCAGTTTTCTATAAACAAAAATGTACACATGGAGTGTTCAAAAATATATATTAAATTGTGTGTAGGCTATGATGAAACGATAAACATTTCAGGAATTCTTCTGTAGTTGTTAACCATTAACTTGGCGGCATTTCATCATTCTACTTGTATAACATTTTACGTTGCATTTATTACTTCAATCTCTTGACAACTGCACTATATGCAAATTATGCAAAATTTAACTGCGTGCAATAACTTTTCGTTTTAAAAATATGGCAAGTAGGTTACCAGGCGTTTATTGGCGAATGACGTTCCGACACTTTGCTGGCCAGTGTTACTGTTTTGCTTGCGTGTACAGCTGGCTTTCGCTATATAGTGAGTGAAGAGATTCGGGCGGCTCTTAACAGTGAGGTCTTGAGGTGAGTATGAAGCAGCGCCGGAATTAGAGGGCGGAGGGAACGGGAGATCCCCGAGAAAACCCGCCGACCAGCGGTACCGTCCGACACGATTCCCACTTGCGAAAATCCTGGAGTGACCCGGCCGGGGATTGAGGCCCTCATTACGCTATACAAGATGTTTGGAAACTACCTGTCTAAATTCAAACCACAGCATCTGTGGGAGAACAGAAACAAGAAAAACTAGTCACAAGATGTTCGGAAAGGCCATTTAGTATGTTTAAATTGAAGTTGAATTTCGTCAAACGACGCTGGGAGTCCGCAGCCGTATGTACCCGTGTGCACAACAAGTTGCATGACACAAAGGCGAACGACGGTGGCGCGACATGCGGCCCGCGCCTGTACATAGGCAACCATTATATCTCACCTGCAACTGCGGTAACGCCTGTGTGTGGGACAGTGGCAACCCATCTGACCGACAGACAGCGCTAAGTGCAGCGTGCAGCACCGCCCGTGGATAATTTCGCCTTCATGTCATGCAACTTGTTGTGCATGCAGGTACATACGGCTGCGGACACCCAGCGTCGTTTGACGAAATTCAACTTCAATTTAAACATACTAAATGGCCTTTCCGAACATTTTGTGGCTAGAGTTTCTTGTTTCTGTTCTCCCACAGATGCCGTGGTTTGAATTTTTGACAGGTAGTTTCCGAACATCATGTATATGCTCACAGACTAACGATAAGGCAGACCGCGTATTCGTCTTCTGCGTATGTACATAACATTGACCTACCTCAAAGAAATACAACTGCGAAAGTCGAATGGTCAACAATAATTAACGTTTTTGTTTATATCATAATTATTAAATGACAAGCACAATTATATGAATCAAATACTTTTACCGATGTGAAATTAATCAAACTGCATTAAAAATTGGACAGAGGAAGTAGGTATACAAACATCTCAAAAGCACTTGTTTATTAAATAGTGTTCTAACCTCAAATACAATCCACGCTGATTTTGCTAGTCGTATTGGCGGAAAAGCAGTTCAGTGTTGGGACACTGAGACTGGTTGTGCTCAGCCAGCGAGATCGGTTTACCTCGTGTGTAGTCTATGTATAGACCTAACGACTGTTTCTCCTCTTTACAAGCTGTTCGTGGTAAACTGGCCACTTTTGAAAGCTCTGCTTGAGATCTACCTGTACGCACATTCTGTATTCTTCCGCCATATGTAAAATTAACATTGCCAAGCGCCTGATCACACTTCATTCATCCGTCGGTCAAGTAAAACTGCGAAATTATTTAAAAAGTAAATATTTAAAAAACCTCATAATTCTTACACTTAATTGAATAAAAAATTAAAGCAAAATAAGACATTTCAGTTTTCACAAGCGGGCCGCGGTGGATGAGCGGTTAGACTGCTCGCCTCCCACCCAGGGGAACCGTGCCGGACGATGCCGCTGGTCTGCATATTTCGTTCTCCCCGGACTTACATTCCGGCGCTGCTCCATTCTCACGTAATTTCACCCACGCCGGCTCTCAAGACCTCGTTGTTAAGAGCCGCCCAAACCTCTCAGCTCAACCCAGTTTTCACAAATATTTACCTAGCACTTTTAATTCAACACTGAGGCAGAGAACTACGTTCTCTCTTTACTGGGCGCATGCCTCTCAGTGCACTAGATAAGATGTCTGCAGGTAGGGACAGTTACCTTTTTGAAAGGTTGATTTCAAACGTGCTCACTTTATCGTGAACAGCATTTATTCTTCAGTCGTCTGTAACATAGGCCGTGTTCCAATTAGTTTCGAGTTTCATTTTTCGTACTTTGTATTTAGCATTTTGTAAGCTAAGTCATAATACCACGATATTCAAATGTCTGGGATCCCATGCTGTTATTATTTTGGTGATTTCATGATTCAGAAATTAAAATTTCACAAATTCATAAAATAAACAATAATTATTCCGAAAATATTTTAGAAGAACGTTTAAAAAATAAAATTAACAAAATAAAACAAATGTAATGTGAGATTTATACTTTGCAAAATTCTTCTCATGAAAAAATACCTTTCTCAAGAATTTTTCTGTGACTTAGCTTGTAGATAAATTATTTCAAATAGAATACACATTGGTTTATTTCACTAACCTCGCTAGAATCTATATTTAAATGTTTCATACAAAGCAAAACAATATGGCACCGATTTGGTAATTTGTATTTTGCAATTTGTCAGCTTCGAAGCTGACAAATTGCAAAATACAAATTACAAAAATACGTCATAGATTTTGTAGACAAAACGGGTCACGTGACGATTTCATTAACAAAGTGCCAATTGGAACATGCCATACTTAGGGACACCTGAATTTCGCGAAAGACTTTTCACGACCAGATGTATTTCATAACACTTTAGCTCAGCAGATGCACTTTCCTGATTGGATGAACTAAGTGTTACACGTCTTAGGCGTATGGCCGCGAATCAAAGACGTACAGTATCGGGGTTAACTAATTCTGATTGGCCGGTCAAGTAAGAAAATTTCTTCTCACAAAGACACACGCAGCCAATATTCAAAGGAAAACTGTTGATACGCCTGTAGCGCATTAAAATTTAGCATGTGCAGGTTTTTTTTCTCGCGAAATTCAGATGTTCCTTGCCATAGTTAGACACGTGCAAAACTGCGTTATCTTTCGGCGACATGATAAACTCCACTGCTTTATAATAAAGTGGCCGCAGCACAGGGTTCCATTGGCCATTGCACTGTAATCAACGTTACGTATCTGCTCGAGCTCCTTAAAAGAGATTGGCCACTCCACCGCTGATATTATATTTTGGCTCAAGTGTTATCGGAGGCGTACCCGGGCATATTTCTGGCCAATGGCCAAAATTGGTCAACTGCACAGTAACTTGGAGTTCAGTATGTTCTTAAGAGTGGGATGGACCCCGCATTTTTTGTGAAATAGTTGTTTTCACGAATACGCGTATCTCGGTAAATAAACGTTCTACAAATACGACTTTTTGTCATAAAAGATTAAAAAACAATATTATCTCTACCCCTACTTTTACATTGGTCATACTAAGTGTATTATTGGAGAAAAAAATTGTGAATATGGTAAAACATCGCATTTTTAAACCTTGCCTAAGCAGTTTTCTTAAGTGGTATGAGAAAAGTACAAAGATGTGGGCGTAGTTTTATCTGTGGGCTTTCATCGGGTGTAATAAAACCCCACTGTTACATATATGATTTGCACAGAACAGCGTTACGTCGGAAACACTGCACGTCTTGCGCGTAGGAGCGATGAGGCACTAGGCGTGCGTGTTAGTGTCGCCCGTATCGCTCCCTCGCTTCATGACCTTGGCCGGGGGGTTCATCCGACTCTTAAATAATAACGCGAATTTGGAAGATTTCTAGCTCATAGTTTAAGACCTGGAAATTTCGCGGATTCATTTAGCGACGAGATAGACTCCACAATCATTTGTGGACTCGAGCCTCTGGAAGTTTTCCATTGGCTGATTCTGCAGTTTTAGCGCAGACCAGGTAGCACGGCATTCGGTATTCTGCTACTTGCAGCGTAGTTATTGGCTTGAATTCGTACAGGGCGTGGCTGGCGAACTGCGCTACAATAGGAAAATTAAGTCAAATGTACGTATGTGTTTGAAGTCTAGCTTGTCCTGAAATGAATTCGCGAAATTTCCAAGTCTCTGCCGATAGTTGATGGTGGTGTAGTTTCGCGTGCGGCTTGGTGCGGATGTAGGCGGCACCAGCACAGCTGGTCCCGCGGACGGAAAGCCTCACCTCCCCCCTCCTCACCCGCCCCTCAAAGCCAAGGCACGAAGGCTGGAGAGCGCCCGTGGGCCTCGCTCGTTTACGACGCGACGTCGTGTGGCGGCAGGCAGAGACGGCTGGCGTCTTTGGCAGGCGGCGCCGTTGCCTGTGGCTGGCCCAGTGCGGCGCGCGATAAACATCCGCCACCAAACGAACAGCATCTGGGGCTCTCACCCCGCGGCATCCCCTCTCGCCAGCCTGCCTTTCTTTTTATACGTCTATCGGAATTTCCTAGCGCCTCTTTTTACTGCGCCCACCCTCCTCAAACTACCGTTCGAGCTAGGCTTCTTCCGATACTCTTCAGTTGGCGTAAGGTTGAACTGACAAGCATAGACTAAAGATGAAGTAGACCGTTTATTCGCCTTCTGCGCATGTACCCAGCATTGACCTACCCCAATCATACACAACTGTCAAACACACATGGTCAATAGTTTTGGAAGTGTTTGTTTATTACTTAGTTCTTAAAATACAAGCATAATAAAATACTTTTCCATATTAAAATTTAATCAAACTGCACTACATATCGGTTAGAGGAAATATAAAAACTACTGAAAAGCACATGTTTAATTAACTGTGTTCTAACCTCGAACCCAATCCACTTCGTTTTTGCTAGCCGTATTGGCAGAAAAACAGTCCAATGTTGGGGCAAGGAGATTGGTTGTGCGCAGTCAGAGAGATCGGTCTACTTTATCTTTAGTCTATACACACAATAGTGCATCGTATCCTTCAGTCGTACGTCCGGTGGTCACGTGACTTTCAACCAATCGCAGGACAACTTTTGTTTTCTATCCTTCCATCCATCAAATATTTACCAGACTATAGCTTTCGACGGGCGTACGGATAAGCCACCGCCTTCTGAAAACATTCCTCAGATGTGAATACGCAATTAGAAAAAAATTGCAAGGTGGTCGATCTGCGTTTATTTATCTTTGGTAATAAATTCAAGAATTTAACATGTAAAAAAAAATCGGTATAAATTCTTATCACGTAAAAAAATTATTTCCACAATTTTTAAAATATATTTCCAACAAAATACATAAGGGTTGACGGACGACGTAGTGTTATGAATCGCTTTCAACTGACGGGCGAAAACGACAGACGGATGACTGCTGAATGGACGACTGACGGATGCAACGAACTATTGTGAGTCCGGCCTAAGTCATGTACATACAATACTGCGGATACCGTATTTTTTGTGGGGCCTCTGTAATTTATCGGTCAAAAACTTTGCGATCGTTCAGCATTTTACTTGGAACATGAACGTGTGCTGTTTTGTTCTGTCGTATGTTGTGTCGAATTATTTTCAACTCTTATATAGTGTTACAATTATCCAAAGTCTGTGGGTTTCACCAGGTTCTTTAATGGTTGGAGGTTTTAATTAAATAAAAGAGTTAATAATGAGTTCTTAATTTATTTACTAAAGTAATAGGAATAATACATCAGTGGCACAACTGGCGCCTGGCACGGGACTGCGGGACTGGCGCCACCATCTTGGATGATGTCAGGTGGAAATTCCTGCTCTTTCATTCCGCTTGGGGCGGCCATTTTCTCAGTTATTACGCCGGAATTTCCCTTTTATCCTTCTGAGTTTTCAATTTTTCCCTCGAAATGTCCCCTTTTCCTTCGGAATTTCCCTTTTCCCCTTCAGAATTTCCATTTTCCCCACCTGCTGCCGGTAGCTATCTTGGATTCCGAACTTCACGCTTCTGCATTCTATCCTTGCACAATCAGGCGGACTTTTCATCGATGTGAATGAATCCACCAGAAATTGAGTAATGGCCATCCAAAATTGAGCAATCCTTATGCAACCACTCCCAGCCGACCATCTTAGTAGCCAGTATGTCTCGGTCCTCTCTTCCTCTCATCTTCGCTTCCTCTCTCTCTTCTTCCCTTCTTTTCCTCTCTCTTCCTCTCTTCTCTTTCGCTATCTTCCTCTATTCCTCTCGGAGGGGTTTTCTCATATTCCTTCCACACCTCCATCATCGTCCATATTGTTTGTCATCTACCGTCCATCTTGTTTAATGTCGTCTGATGGTGGCAGCCATCTTGTTTGATGTCTCTACTGGTGGCAGCCATCTTGTTTGCTGTTGTCAGCTGGAGGCAGCCATTTTGTTTGTCGTCCATCTTTGATTCCCACATCAGTCGCCAGGTGAGTGTGCTGATTCCTGCGGCCGTCTATGATTCTCGCACTCGCCACCAGAGTGTGTTGCGAAGTTCCTCTGATGACGGCTAGGAGCTCTAGCAGCCACCTTGTGTTCACCCGTCACCCGCCAGGAGCGCTGCTAATTTATTTTAAGCGTGATCTCAATAACTGCTGGAGTCATGAGGTTTCATTTAGATGACCCTTGTGTCGCCAGTCTGGTGTGCTAATCACAAGACCAACATTGCATGCAGATCGATAGGAGTTGAAATAAGGCATACACATGCATCATATCAGACAATAAACTTGTAATCATGAAACAAGATTAGCATTGTACATATAAGCATAGTCGTCTATAATTTTCGAACAGTTTCAGATACAGTTGCCAAATTCATAACATAGGCATCACCCCAGATGATAAGGGCCGTAGTGCCAAATTATCCTATGTCTACATATAAGCATAGTTGCTTTAATTTCCGAACAATTTAAGATTTGGACACCAAATACATAACATAGTTATCACCCGAGATGGCGATAGTGGTCGTATGACCAATTATGTCCTATGTCTACTTATAAGCAACGTATATGTCTACCTGTAAGCATAGTTGACTGTAATTTCCGAACCAATTAAGGTATAGTTGTCAAAAATTCATAGCATAGTCGACACCCTCGACTGTGAAAAGAGGCGCAGGGCCCAGTATGTCCTATGTCTACTTATAAGCTTCGTTGGCTGTATTTTTCGAACCGTTTAAGAAATAGTTTCCAAATTCACAACAACGACATCACCCCAGGTGACGAGAAGGGTCGTAGGGTTAAGTTTGAATCATTTCTACCTATAAACATAGTGGCTGTTTTTTTTGTACAATTTAAGATATAGCTGACAAATTCATAACATAAGCAGCACCCCTAACAGAGAAAAGGATTGTGATGTCAAGTATGTCCTAAGCACACTTATAAGCATAGTTAGTTGTAATTTCCATACCATTTAAGATATAGCTACCAAATTCATAACACAGATATAACACCTAACAATGAAAAGGGTCGCGGGGTCAAGTATATCGTAAGTATAATTATATGATGGCAGCTACAACGACTGCCGAAACGTTGGAGAAGAAATTAACGACGAGGCTCAAACCCAGAAGCCTAGAAATTGAATTTATTTCATTTTACTTCATTTACGATTTGCAAAAAGGCCATTCAAACATACAATACAAGGAATACTTACAAACTGTGGCCAAAAACTAATATGCAGCCGTCTGTGCAGTGGACACGCAGCGTTTTGTACCCGAATGTAGGTAGTATTGCCAATGTGCTAGGCACTGAATCGCTGCAGACGAATCTCTATGTACATTTTACACGTAAACGGTGTGCCCTGGGCAGTTGCGACAAAAGTACAACTTTTGTTCCTTAGGCCATGCTGCTCAATAATTCATCATCAAATGTTCGAAATTCCCGACTTTAAAAGAGTGGCCAGGAAAAATACGGCAACCACCCCTGTTATTTCCTGTATGGGTAAAGGTATTAATGTGAATTTGCTCTTAAGTTAAAGATCCCATTAACATAGAATAATGAGAGGAGGATTGTAATTTCATTTCACTTTGTTTCCGATATATTGCAAAAATTCATTTCAGTGTCTCACTTTTCAAGGGCTTATTACTCACTTAATATTCAGTTTAGGTACGTATCCTATATATTGTCTGCTTATTATTACATGAGGAATCACCTCACGAAGTTTGTCTGTCTAATTAAGAAACACCGGTATATTTGTTGACTCTTATTCCAAACCACAGGACTTCAAAAAGTGCTCAATTTACCATGAATAACCCATATTGTTTTTACCACTGATTTCTCCATATAATGACTCGCTTATAAGTAGGGACACCCGAATTTCGCGAAAAGATTCCCGCACGTTCTATATTTGAATACCCTGCGGATGTTCTAGCAGTTTTCTTTTGCTCATTGTGAGAAGACATTTTCCCTCGTGCCTGGCCAATCAGAATTAGGTAACTTCAATACTGTAAGTTCGCGCAAAAGCCTAAGACCCGTACAGCGGAAACCACCCAATCACGAAAGTGGATCTGAGCTAAAGTGTTACAAAGTAAAACTCTTTCCACGAAAATCGGGCGTCCCTGCTTATAAGTAGGTATTCTGGAGTAAAAATGTTTCGCATTAAAATTGAGAATTTTTAGTTGGTGTTAAATGCCAGACACACAGATAAAAAACCTTCAGGATGGCTGGTTGTGAAGCACCCACAGCTGTGTACTTTCTTCAACCTCGCTCTCTCTCTCTCTCTCGTGTTGATTTCGGAACGAGGGGGGGGGGGGGGGGAGTGTGAAGATGTAAAGTTGGTCACCCCTGCGCGCGGGTTTCAGTGACGCATGGTAAGTTTCCCCACACCTGACAGTTGCCGGCGCCACTTGTGAAAGAAGGCAGTGTTACAGGAGGGTCAGGCACCCCCCCCCCCTAGTGTGGAACCCCTCCAAGGCATTCTCCGCCCCTACAAGGACCAACAAAGCTGTCCGCCATTACCGAGGGCCGAGGGGTTGCGGCCAGGTACAGGTGTTCTCGCAGCTTCCCACCCCGCCCAGCGCTATTATTCTCTTAAGGCTGTCCCCTGCAGACTATCACCTCGCTATGGGGGTGAGGCGATGGTGGGCTGGCCTTGTCTCTACACTGTTATAGGCTGTGGCGTCATTTGAAAGCAGTAAGAATTTGGTATTGACCTTTTAATGGGGTTTGGGGGGGGGGGGCAAATCTGACAGACAATTTGACAAACCTACACACTATGTAAACAGTAAATGCGCTCGTTTGTAAATTATTGTATCAGCTGATGAATTGCTGCGGGATGCAAGTTGTTAAGTTTGCGATTTTGATGATGTCTGTAGAATAAAATATTACTCATTACTAAAAGTTATAATCTAAAATTTTAATTATACTTACATTTATGGTTCAAATTATGTTTTTATTGAATTGACATTAAATTATGTGCAGCATATTATGATGGAGAATGTAGACATGAATGGTAAACTTTTCCAGCCAATGGCTGGCCATGTTTCTAGTTTCCAGCCCTGTGAACGCCGTTGTGCATGCACTTTTTTTCTCATCGTGTTTATACGAGAACCTTGCTGGTGTTGTCGGAATATTTTATCTGTAGTTAATTGATTTGTTTATTTGCATTCTTTAATGAAAGTTGATTGTAGGCAGCGTTGTAGTGCGTTTTCTTGAGTGAAATGTCACCTATATCGGAATGTGTTTACCACTTCCTTAAACTCCTCGTTCCGCCATTTTCCTTAACCGCCGTCAGCAATGAAGCGACACGAATATAATTTACGTGGTTTAAGTTTGGTTGTTTCAAGAAATGTGCGCAGTGTTGATTTTACTGAATGATTCTGCAAATAATTATCTAATGCTAGTGACGAACAAACTTGATTTCAGCAAAGTAAACTTGCAAGGATTTTCATAGCAAAACTCGTGTTCAAGTGGTTGCGAATATTTAGAAACAGTAAGTTTGTGCGTTTTGTAAATAATATATTTGTAAACCGTTAATATAATTTTTAAAATGCACGTTGCTTGAAAAATTTGCACTTTCAACAATTTTGTAATGTGTAAATAATATTTTTTTATTTTGCCTATATCGTGAATTCAATGATTGTACGGTTAGATTCAGTAAAAGTGTGTGTGTGTGTGTGTGTGTGTATGTATTGCTGCATCTGTACGAATATGAACAACGACGTATGCATCATGTTTGTTTTTGCATTGAAGTTAAATCTTTCGATAATTTGAATGTTATTTCCATAGGAGCAAAATTTTCCACTGCTGCATCAAACAATATGCAACTCTCAAAATGCCACACACTAGTAAGAACCCCAAAACTAAACTGCCTCACGAAAGACGTTAAACTAACCCTCCCCCAACCCCTTTCCCAACCCCCTCGCAAGGTATCTCTAAATTTCCTTTTTCCCCTGGATATAAAATTACCAGAACCCCAACAAACTTAACTTGGCAAAAAAAAAAAAAAAAACAGGCCGGAATTTCAATCTACAGTAGTTATAATATGCTACATTGATTATTGAAAGGAGGTTAGGTAATGTCAGTCTTTCAGTGCTTGTCATGACAGGAAGCACGAGGAAAATGCAACTGTGAATTCTTGGACTCCATTTGGTTACAAACGTATTTTTCTTCTCTGACAAAACAGCTGTGGTTGAAGGAGTAAAGTTATAGAAATTTTACATATGTTTGCTGACACTCAAAGCTCTGATCTTGCATGCCATTTTATGCACTTATAATCGTTAATTTGCATGAGATACAGATTCCCATTTACACTCCAGGTGGTAAAGATAATTTTGAATATGTTTGTCATTTCAAAACTGTTTGCATAGTAAACTTAATAGCTATCTGGAAACTTAGAAGTTTTAATACAACGTCCTCCATGTGTTAAACTTCAGTTAAGACAAGTGCTGGAAAACAAACTTTTGAATGTGAAGGCTGTTGAAAAAGAAAGTTAGTAAATGGAAGGTTCGATAGAATGGTTTTTGGAAAAGGACTGCTGAAGAAAACTCCATGATGACGGCGAAATGAGTTTGGTGCTACAGGAAATGATTTTCGCCGGAATTCTAGGAGACGGAGATGTACGAGGATCCGAGAGTTGCCAACGGGGATGTGCGACGGCGGAGTGCTTTATTTGGTGACCCGAGGACGGCTGAAACTGCTCCAGGTACTCTGAATCCGAGGTGCCAAAAAAAAAAAACCTGAGATTCCCGCATCGTCTCGGTGAAGGATGAAGTAAGCCAGCGTCAGAGTAAATTTGCTTTTACAGTATAACTAATTCTTTTCTGCAAGTTTAATTTTATGTCAGCTTATGAAGAAGCTCTGAATTTTTTTTTGCTAAGAAATACACGGATACAGTACTCGAGGACTTTAAAATATAAAAGTTTTTATTTTTTGTTGAATCTCGCTTTTGAACAAGACCACCAGAGGTTACCGAGTCATTTACAAAAAATTATAAGTAGTGCTTACGACGTACAGCTAGCAGGACTCATTTAAATGATAATTTATATTATGAAATAGATTCAACCAGATTAACACTTCACGTAATGAGTTCTCGAGTTTATGATGTTGTACCTGGTGTTGATAGGATCAAGTTTCAATTTGATTGAACTGTTATGGAGAGTACCTTTAAATATCTGACAGTAAGGTTTCGTGTTTTTTTCTTCAAGTTCAAGTAAAGTGATCGTATGTTTGTTTAGGATTTTCTATTCTTCATTAACATAATTTAGGTGTTTTAGTTGTTCGTTAAGAGGGCCATGTGTGATGATTTATTTATTTAAAGGTCTTCATTAAAATCGCATTGTCTATACTTATTCATGTTGCTTTTCTGTGTAGTATAGATGCTTGTTTAATGAATATTTTAATCGTATGGATATATAGTTGTGATTGCAGTGTCCAGTGTATGCCTGTTAGCTTCTGAAGTTTATGATTCCTCTGAAACACTTAGTTAAAATGGTTAACCATTCTCTCATGGCACACATCACACACACACACAACTTATATACTTAATTTCGAATATATTTAGACACAATGATAAGTACAAGAATATCTTTACAAAGGATACATTGTGGCCATGCTACTTTTCTAGAAATGTCAGAATTTACATCGCTAAATGAAATGGACAACACAGGGAAAAACATGTTACGGCTCCCGCATTACTCGCGCTTTTATTACGCGCTTGAAGCCGGGAAGCGCGGAAGCGATAAGGCACGCACGCTAAAGAAGGCCGCGGATAAGGGCGACACTGTCACGCGCAAAAAGTGCGCCATCGCCTCTAAGCGCATGGCTCTGAACTGGGTGCAGTGTTCTCGTCCTTCTGTGTGTAGCTACAGGACTTCCAGCGGTGATCCTATTGTTTCAATCGTAAAACGTCTGTAGGAACATTCAATACAGGAACCTATGAGTATAGTTTTGTGTGCATCTGAAGGGTACTCTGAGAGAAAATCGAACAAAATATTTGTTTTTATAGGGCCAAATATATATATTTAGTTGCCCTAACGAAATATATTTCTGACGAAACCAAATATGTGCTTAAATAAACAATACCTCTGTGTTGGACCAAAAAATATAGACCATCAACTAAATATTTTGTTGAATCAAATGTATAAATTTTTTGGCCACTAATTTGACTGCCTTCGTTCGAAAATACAGCTCGAGAGTTTGTTTGTATTTTCTGTGACAATTAGGATAGTAACCGTGTATTATAGTGCATCTATTGATGCTCAACAAACGCATGAACACATAAATACAACAATGCAACAAGAAACTGACAAGTAAAGCTGTAAAACTTGAAATATTTGTTTCGCACACGTTGTCCAATACTTTCAGCGTATCTATTTAAAAGCTTTCCTTCGTCATTAGTTGACGCATTAATTGAGATTACTAAGACGTAGCGCTCGGACGCAGCTGACGTAGGTTAGAAACGCGGTCGAACTCGTGAAACTTTTTTTATATCTGCCCAAACTGTTTAATTTACGTGTAGCCAAACAAATTTTTAGTTGCACCAACCAAATATTACGATTGGGGCAATCAAACGAGAACAACAAAATAATTTGGTTCCTCGACAAAATATTTTATTGCCCCTATACAAACAAATAATTTGGTTGCACCAAACTAATCTTGGTTTGAGTAAAAAAAGAAAAACCCTTTTTCTCAGTGTATATATTGAGATACAGTACTGTGAAAAAGCCGTTTTTAGCAATTCTGGAGTGCTCTGAAATGGCGTTCCTAACATACCATCGGACGCAAGTTTAATAGTTTCGTGAAAAACAAATTGTTCTAAGAAACTGCGACGCAGTTCGCGCCAGGTAGACTGGCGCAGTCCTGTTCCCGGTGACATGAGAACTTTAAGTCAACAAAAAAAAAAAAAAAAAAAAAAAAAAAAAAAAAAAAAAAAAAAAAAAACCGTTGCCCGTAGCTACAAGTAAAGACTGTTCACGATAAAGTCAGCACTTTTGAAATCAACCTTAGAAAAACCATCACTGCTCCTGGCTGCTTATATTTTAACAGGCGCACTGAGGGACATGCGCCCAGTTAAGCTGGTAACGATGGATAGAAAATAGTTCCATATCTTAACGCCGAATAAAAAGGTTTTGGGTAAACATTTGTGATACCTTCAATAATTTATTTCGCTTTCTGTTTCTTTAATGCATCAAAGCGCAAGAATGACAAAATTGGTAAATTATTTAAATTTCTTATAATTTCACATTTTCAGTTGGTCGACGCATGAATAGAGTGATGAGACCATTGGCAATGTAAATTTTATAAAAGGCGGAAGAATACACAACGTGCGTACATATAGATCTTAAGCGGGGCTTCAAAAGTACTCATTTAACCGTGAACAGGTTATACACGCTCGCACGGCAGAGGCAGAGAATTAATTTTGAAGACCTCACGTCGTATTGAGGGTGTAATACGTATCAATTTACGGATATAGGTTGTTCATGATAAAATGGGCACTTTTGAAAGTCCTGCTCAAGATCTATTTGTATGGACGTTGTGTGTTCTTCCGCCTTATGTAAAATTATTATTGACATTAGTCTCATCGCTTTCTTCATGCGTCGGTCAAGCGAAACTGTAAGCGTATTAGAAAAGTTAGTATTTTAAAAACCTATTAATTTTTACACTTCCATGCAATAAACAAATTATTTAAGTTATCACAAATGGTTACCTTACACCTTTTATTCGACGTTAACATATGGAACTACTTTCCCCTCCATCGTTACCAACTTTACTGGACGCATGTCACACAGCGCTCCCGTTAAAATATATGCAGGCAGGAGCAGTGATTTTTCTCTTAGTTTGATTTCAAAAGTGGTCACTTTATCGTGAAAGCCTTTAGCAAGTTTCACTTTAGACCAGGTGTTTTCTTGCACGTGTGCTGTTGGCTCTGCGTTCACCTTGACACTTCTCTAATAAAAATGTGATACAATTGCAAACGTAACAGTAATGAACATGTGTTTTCGTGTCAGTTCATTAGATATTGTATACAATTTTTTGTGTACCCTGCCCCCCCCCCCCCCCCATGCACAGTTTAACGCCCAGTTGTTACACCTCTGAACGTTCTTTTTAGAGCGGCGAAGAAATGTTCGTTTGGACTCGTCATTGTTTATCTCCAAAACCCGAAGCTATAGGAAAAAACAGAAATGTTCCATATTCTGTACTAGCTGTTGCCCGTAGCTCCATCCGCGTGCAAAACATAAGAAACATGCCACCAACCAGCGCCGACTCAGATGGTTGGTGGCATGTTTTATATATTTCCTACGAAACTGTTCGTTCTTCCAGGATGAAAAGTACCCTACGTGCTAATTCAGAATATAATCTATGCCTGTACCAAATTTCATCCAAATCCGTCGAGCTGTTGTGACGTGACTGAATTAAGAACAAACATAACAAACTTTCGCATTTTTAATATTATTAAGATTTACGGAGCCCAGATCCGTTTTCCGTTACAGCTGTTCTCTTCCCGTAGACTAACGGGCGCACTTCTGTACCAATCTTACGTGAAAATACGGGCAATTTTAACAGTGTAGTTAAGACACGCCTTGCCAGGCCAGTTTGACCCACGCCACCCCAGAGTGCCCCCCCCCCCCACCACCTTCTTCAACAGACCCCTGTGGAGACGATCTCCCTCCATCAAGCAGACAGCCGCGTCCAAACCACCTGCAGCTCTGCGAGGGAAGAAGACAATTAGACCCCTTGCCGCTTTCTTCTCGGGTAATTGCTACCAGGTGAAAGGTCCACTCCCCCAAGCCTGTCCCTTGCAAATTAGTAACCGACAAAACATCGCCTATTGTTTGTAGACTCCCTTCATTCCCTGTTGTCGCGTTCGTCTAATATTATAGTTAGAGACATGCGAAATTCCTGGCACCACGCAAGACTGCAACATTCTGTGTGTTCATTCGACTACTGCCATTGGCGAAAAATAAATGTTGTATGCACAGACGGACTCTCGGACCAATAATAAAGGTTCCACGTCGGAGTGACCAATCGCCTGTAAGAGGTCACACAAGAAATGACTTCGCTCTGCCAATGAAACTCACGGATTGCTCACAAGTAAAAGTGAGGCCTAACATGTCGTAAAATAATAAAGCTTTAGGTCTCTGATTATAGTCCATTCGCTGTTGCCTGCAACTTTTCTGAAGACCTGTTTGAGTTCTACTTCCAGAATATTCCTCCGCCGTTATACAATTCTGGAGCTCATACAAACAAAGGTTGTCTAGAAAATTACATCAAATGACAACGCACCGCATTCGTGCGCATTCAGTCTAACGTTATTTTGTACAAGAACTATTTATTACTAGGCATTACAACTCACCTATTTTCTCACTGTTTTTATTCATATTAATAATATAGCAATGAAATGTTATAATTTATACATACATTATAGACGAAAGTTCAATTTAACCAAGAATGAGGTAATTTCTATGTAAATAGAAACTCGTGTGATACAGGTTATATTAAGCAACTAAACCAAACACCTAATACCTGGGCTGTTTTTTCAAAGGTTAGATGCAAAAAGTGTAAAACCTGATCGGTGGCATTACCAGAAAAAACGTTATGGGGAACCTTCTCCCGCCATATTGGATTCTTGGTACTTCTAATAAACTCACTCATGAAGTTGATACCTAGGCTAAGCTTATATCCAAGACTCTACACTACACTACCAACTTACACTTCCATTGTATTTCTAAATACGATTGATAAACCGTCACAAAAAAGCGCTTGTACTAATTTTCTATTGTCTATATAATGTTTTTAAGAGTAGGCCTACTCTTCGATTACTCTAAAAGCGAATCGCTTAGTTCCGTTCGTCCTACTACGTTCGTCTTTCCAACTCTACTAAGAGCATGTTCCTAAACACTCTGTCTCCTGTAGCATTCTATTAAATTAAATGTAATTTAATTCATTCAATAATTTTGCATTTTATTCTCTGTCACGAGAGATTTTACATCTCTCCTGACGGGGTTTCCCTTGTCCTTCATAGTTAAGACTAGCTCTAAGTACACTTAGGGAGGTAGTCATGGCCCCAAAGTGCAGGCCATGACTGCCCAATCCCTCTTTGCCGCGATGCATGTCTCCTTGCATGATTTTCCTTCCTAGTAGGCAAAAGGGGTTAGCCCTGAAACGCAATAAAATCCCACCCTACCTTCGGGCCTTAACTTCACGGTAACTTACAATTTTTCTGAAGTCTTGCTGAAGTTCTACTTCTAGGATATCCCTTCGCCTCATGCAAACA
Source organism: Dryococelus australis (assembly GCA_029891345.1). Lineage (NCBI taxonomy): Eukaryota > Metazoa > Arthropoda > Insecta > Phasmatodea > Phasmatidae > Dryococelus > Dryococelus australis. Next base: position 115,045,840 of record CM057000.1, on the reverse strand, counting down.
AAGCTTAACTAAGTATAAAAAATTACAACGAAGGGACAACGCGGCGGATTCGTGCGCACTCAAGAGTAATATTACTTTGCATAAGAACTATTTCCTCCTGGGCATTACCAACACACCTATTACCTCCTCGTTTTTATAAATTTTACTATTTATTTATTTATTTATTTCGGCTTATTTTATCCTGGCGAAGTTGAGGCTTCAATGCCCTCTCTTACACTTAACTAGGTATAGCTCAGTGTACACATACGTAAACATAAAGAACAAGAAAAATGCTTACATTTACAAGAGGCGAAACAGAAATATGATAGCTTAAAAAGTAGTATATGTGAAAACGATCAGTGATTTCATATTATGTACAATATCTTGAGCAGGACTAGAGACAAGGCAATGTTTAAATAAACTAAAATGAAAATAGCACAATAATAGTGATCTACAATAACACAAAATTTGTTTCATAATCCGCATTACCAATCATAAATATAAATGTGCATAACCTATAAAGTACCTGAGAAGAAAACAACATATTGAATATTAGCTCATTAAAATAAATAAACATACCTATAATAATAACTTACAAAAATGAAAATTGAATGCAGCAACAAAGTAAAATAAATTGACGAATGGACAGCAACAATTTACACATTGATCAAAGTGAATGTATAAATCAAAAGGTGTGGGTAAAGTATACAAATATACTATGAGTAAAAGATCAGTTTAACTAAAAATAATGTGCAGTACTTCTATGATAACACGCATACAAAATGCTTGTAATACCAGACATATTTCGGAAACAACCAAACCCGTTATACATAGGGTGTTTTTTCAAATATTTCAATAAAATACCGTGAAGACACCACGAATAGACTATACTATTATACGTCTGGGACGTAACCTCCTTAAGGGAGACGACTAACTAGTGTTTGTATTACGTTGCAGCGTGTTGAAATCAGCAAATTTTTTTAATTTTTTTTTTCTTTTTTTTTTTTTCTTTCTACTAAACGTTTTAAATGTAAAACAATTCATACTTTCAATACTTCACGCACATAAGAAATTAATTTTCCGAGCACTCCAACATAGCTAGAAACACCTTTTCACTCTGCTATATCTCATAATACATTAATTGGGAACATACAAAAATTTTAGGGGCCTTCAATGAATTTCACTTCAAACTTTCGGACAGTAAAATTACAGGGCCACAATTTTAAGTGCCGTAGTTTGGCCTACAGCAGCAGGACAGAATCACCGCATGCTAGTTCTCCATACGCATAAAAGTGACACCGACTCTAGGTGCGTGTCAGTGTCGTCCTTGTCTTTGACACTTCCATTGTAGCGTGGTGTTTCATTTTATAGCCACCGAAGTTAGTACTTGTTGTTTTATACTAATTAAAATATTAATCTTCATATCAATAAGAATCACAAGTTCGCATTATTAACGATTCCGCAGTTTTGCCAGGGTGGCACAAGAATGAGTGCGTGCAAAATTCGCGTTATTTCCTAGCGCCAAGATAGACCCCGACGTTCTATGTGCTCATTCGACTACTGTCATTAGCGAACAATAAATTGTCGTGCGCTCCGACGGAGTATTGACCAATAATAAAGGTTCCATATCGGAGTGACCAATCACCTGTAAGAGGCCACTCAAGAAAATGACTTCGCTCCGCCAACGAACTCACGGATTGTTCACAAGTAGGTTTAGAACAGTGAAGCCTAACATGTCACCAAGTAATAAAGCGAATTTTGCAGGCCTCTAGTAATCAGGCCCGTAGGAAGTTTAATACAATCCCCGCAGGAGCCAATAAAGTCCTTACTCGAGCGAAGACACACGACTGGACCCCCCCCCCCCAATATTATTTCCCCTCACGCTCTCAAAAGAATGGATTCGCCCTGTCTGATTTGTGCTTCGGCGCATTCCCTCCACATCACATTTGGATATCGCTAGTCTGTTCGTGATTTGTCCACGCTTTTTGAATCTAACTCGAGTTAGCATTTTAAAGTATCTTATTTTTAATTAGGTTGAACTTTTACCTATATACTATCTACAAATTATAATATTTGATTCATAAATCATCTGAAGAAAAGCATGGAGGAAATAAGTGTGTTCATAGTGCCCAGTTCTTATACAAAATATTATTACACTAAGTGCGCACTAATCAGTGCGCTGACCCGTCGGCGCAATTTTCTAGACTCGGTTAAGCTTTGTTTGCATAAAGCGGAGGAATGTCCCAGAAGTAGAACCTGAGCAGAGTTTTACAAAAGTGTGAAGCAATCGCGAGTGGCCTATAACTAGAGACAGCGGTTTTTTTTTTTCTCTCGCGAGAATGTGTATGGCCGTGCTAGACTTCAATAGGCTACGTTCACAACAACTTCCTTTTGTTTACTGGCCGCGCGTCTGCGTGAGAAGACATGCTCTTATTTGACTGGACCAATCGTAATGATGTTCTCCGATACTGAACGTCTATGACTCGCGGACAGACACTTGAGGCACGTGACATTTAAAATCATCCAACCACGAAAGTGCACATGAAAAAAAAAAAAAAAGTGTTTCGAAGTAACCTACATCCGATCTTGAAGTCTTTTCGCGAAAGAAAGAAACAACCTGTCCCTACGTATAAGACGCGTTCTACAATGGCACGCGCGCGGAGACAGATAAAGTACGGATACACATAAGAAATTTGGGTCTTTCCCAACTCTTCCGTGGCCGTGAATCCGTGTAGCTAATAGGAATCGAGTATCTGGTTTGTTGATATTCGTTTTCCGTGGCCATTGTGGTGTACACAGCCACAAGTGCTTCGATTTGCAGTGGCAATTATTATTATTTTTTTTTGTTTTAATAAATAAATGAACATTGTTCGGCAGTAGTATTTACGCATTTTAAGACACTTTAAAGATATCCCAAATGAGATGTGTATGTTATGAAACCTGTATCAGTAATTTGCAACAGCTGTATGTTTTTGTTTCCGTAAGCTGCAAGACTGTGCGTTTCTTCGTATTGTAGGATGGTTAAAATTCATCCCGAGTCGTCGGGAGGTTCCCCCCCCCCCCTCCCGCTCGCGTTTCCGAATCCGTTTTCTTGCGTATCCGTGCATTGTAGAACTGGCATAACTTGTAGTTCCGTGCGCGTAAGCTAGGTAGCGCCGGTGAAATAATTCGAGTTGCGAGTACACGGCACTCTAAAGCACGTAGACACCTCCCCGCATCGCGGCAACAGAAGCAGAGCGACGTATTTGTCGGCGCCACTGTGTTGTTGTGAGACGAGACGTCGTCTCGACGCAGACGAGACAACATTGTCGTCTCCGGCCAGACCATGTCTCTATGTGGCCTGCAGCGTGGCGACATGTCCTAGAGGGGTTGGATTGGGAGAGGGGAGGGGGGTACAACACGCGCTTCCCCCCTCCCTTCTGCTAACAGCCACGTCGCCGCCGATCTCCCACTGTGGAAGTCCTCTTCCTATCCTTCCCCCGTCCCGAGTAAAAAAAAAAAAAAAACAATGTACGTGACCGGATCAAGTGAATTGCGATCAACGTTGATATAGACCTAACACTAACCTGTTGATGGCTCTTCACGATAAAGTGGGCACTTTTGAAATCAACCTTAGAAAAAAATCACTACCCCTACCTGCATATATTTTCACGGACGCACTGAGTGCCATGCGCCCAGTAAAGTTTGTACCGAAAGAGAGAAAGTAGTTCAATGGCTTACCACCGAATTATAAGTGTTAGGTAAACACTTGTGATAACTAATTTTTTTTTTCCCCGTTTAGTGTTTTTTTAATGCATCTAAGTGTAAGAATATGTTTGTAAAATATGTACTTTTCTAATAATTTCATATTTTTACTTTACCGACGCATGCATAAAGTGATGAGGCCCACGCCAATGTAAATATTACATTTGGCGGAAGAACATGCAATGTGTATACAAGTAGATCTTAAGCAGGGCTTTCAAAAGTGCTCAGTTTACAGTGAACAACCTATAGATGCAATTTTTATGAACATTACCAGAGATAAATTTATTTTTCTGTCTATATCTTTAAACAACGCACATTTAAAACGACGGCAAGGGACCTTTAAATATTTCTTTAAATACCTGCCAAATTCGTTCGGGACACGCCAGCGGATGTCTGATAAAATTCACTTGACATAAGTATCGTCTGGGTGTAGCCAGGTTTCAGGAAGGATGGCGTTCTTATGCGACGCCCTTAACCTAAAGGACGGGGCAAAAGAGCATAACACTGCCCAAAATCCAATCAGAAAATACCTGTAGTTAAAAATAAACTTTCTCAATCCAACTTCAAAGGAGCATTAACTGTACCTATTCTCATACTGTATACCATTACTGACAAACAGAAAAGAACCCAGGACTTGGTTTCAATCTTTTATACGTGTCAAAAAGAAACATAGTTCACAACTAAATACATGCAAATATTTTTGTACTACAATTTCAACTTTTCTACCGCAACACGTGGCCAACTTTAAATTCACCGCTACAGGTACAAATTTGTGTACGCCAGGACACATGCCTACCTCTAAATTCATTATATCATGTCCCACATTGTCATAATTTCAGCTGCAGTGTTACTATTATGCGCACCACACTACGTGTCTAAATTCACAATTGAAGATTTATGCCAATATAATATTTATAATGAACACATTTGGCAAAATAGCAAAATGCTCTTAGTAGAGAGAGGACGGGGGTCTTTATTTAAATCATAACTTGATGCCGGCAGTAACCAGGGCCGGCAGGAGTTTGGGCGCCGCCCTGGTGGGGGAATAGCAATCCGCTGGTTCCGAGCAAACGTACGATCGCTGTCGCTCAGAAATCTCGTTTTCGTTTTGAAGAACCGAAGCTCTACGTTACGGCAGCACGCCCTCCCTTCCCCGTAAAGCGGTCATAATGGCCGTCCCTGTTTAAAATTCGAACCGGGTGGTCGCGATGATTCCACGTTGAGTGTATAAATAAATGGGGCCGCGACGCCGGGTGAAAGAGGTTGTGAAGCAGGAAGGGGTGAAGGGGGGGGGGGGGGGGTCGGGCAGCGGGAGCAGAGAGCTAGAATGAGTAAGGGGGGGGGGGGGGTCGTAGAGATCTCGCCACCACGTCTGTCTCGAGCCCGCTCGCGCGGCATTCCGGCTGGCGCCAGACGCGGCCCTCTTCACAAGAGAGACGCCGCCCCCCTCCCAAACCACCTCCACGTTCTGGCTGGGCTCCAGCGGCGGGGCCATAGCTCACACCGCCCCCCTCCGCACCACCTCCAGCCTTCCCTGTGCCTCTTGTTTTCTTACCGCCTCCTCCACGCCGCTGGGACCACCTGGCCGAACTACAAAAATCTCACCACCGCCTCGGCCCTAGGAATTCTTCTTTCAGCCCCGGGTCGACACCTCCTCACACCCCGGGTCGACATTTTTGAACGCCCTCACACCGAGACCGTGTCGGAATTCAGGTGTACCTGTAATTCGCGGTTTCTTCACACAAAACGAGCGTTGTAGGCTGTTAACGGTAAACTAAGCACTTTGAAAGCCCTGCTTATATCTATTTGTAGTAATAACAATAATAATAAACCGTCTTTATTTTTACAATTTACACTTGCTTATCACAGTTTATAAAAAAAAATAGTTTTTACTAATTAACAAACACAGCAGAAAATCAAAAGTCGTCGCTAGACACTGATGGAACAGGTGATTAATACTTAACAGGGAAATGCATATTTAAGTACTGAAAAATGTATAAATTTAAGTAGTGATTATTAAGTTTAAACTAGTCCATAAAACACTGATGATGAACTGGCAGGTATTAGGCCAAAATATGCACCTGTACACGCAAGAATATACTACATTTGCCCAATCGCATAAATGCACAACAGGCCCACGTACATACACACGTAACAATAGCTCCCTGCAAATAAAATTATAAAATAGAACACTAGTTCGTTACAACAACAAAATTTGCAGGAACATAGGCCCTTATAATTCAAATGCTTATGACAATCTCTGACAATAATAATAATCACAACACATACACTCTAAGCTGTAAAAGCGTTTAGACTTATACATACACGAGAGTGTCAACCAAAATTAAAGATAATAAAAATGAAAGAGTTAGAAGTTTAAACTAAAATGAGCCATACAACCATTCATTCAACCATGGGCATCTTCAATTTATTCACACGACGGTCAAGTCAAACTTTGAAATAAATAGAAAAGTAAATATTTTACAAATATCCTCATTTTCTCACTTCAGTGCATAAAACTAACAGAAAGCGAAATAAACAATTCAAATTATCACAAATGGATACTAGTCAAACACTTTTTATTTGACGTAAAGATATGCAACTAAAATCCATCCACCGTTACCAACTTAATTGGGCGCATTTCACTCAGTGCGCTCGTTCAAATAGGCCTATATACCGATATGAGCAGTGACTTTTGATCTAAGATTGATTTCAAAAGTACTCATTTTATCGTGAACAGCCTTTACCTTCGGAAAATCACCCCATGTGCGACGGGTTCGGTTTTTTTTCCTAAATATGACGTGTATCACAAGTGTTTTATAATTCCGTTAACGTAAGAGTGCCTTATTTTTCGACGAATTGAACTTATGTTGAATCTATAAATTATAATGTTTAATATGTTGTTGCATGTCGCTGCCCGGTGTTTACTTCGCGTGGAAAGGCGCGCCGCGAGCTGGAGGTCAAGTTCATGATGTTAGATGATGCTGCGGGCGGCCTATCACAAAGGACGCCGCCGCACACGCAGATAAACTTATAGCAGATCGCGCCTCGCTGACTCTGAGAAGCTCTTATTTCTCAATTCATCACGCAGAAATGTCGTCATCGTCATTACCTTTCCCGGAACAACTTGGATTGTCGAGAATGTTCTGGACGACACCTACCTGAAGTATAAATACCACGTGCGGGCCTTTGAGAGAAGAGTGATTAAGAGACGAGAGTTGGGCGTCTCGTGCCACCTTAAGGGCACGATTGACTATATGGCGGGAGATTCCTAGGATATTGTTTGGTATAGGCTGTTCACTGTAAAGTGAGCACTTTTTAAGGCCCTGATAGATTTTTCCTTTCAAATAATTTCTACCTTTCCGCCACTTTTTAATGTAAACATTGCAATATGACTAATAAACACAGTGTATATATTTCATCACTCTCAAAAGATAACGTCTGAGACGGCAATATAATTGATGTATTAGGGGTTAATGCCTTTTGTGAGGGCCTTAAAAAGTGCTCACTTTACCATGAACAGCCTATAATAATGAACCTGTTTGCTAAGAAATGCTATGTTTGACGCTCTTACATTAAAAAATATATGGTTTTCTCCCTATATATGCTATTGCACAACAAAAAAAAGTAATAAAAATTACTAATAATAACACTTTACCATATTTTGCGAATTAATTGATTTAGTGTTAATTTTTACCAAACGGCGAGGGACGACTGCAGAGATCTGTGAGAGTGTGTCGGCGAGCCTGTGTGCACTGAAGAGAGGGACTGATCTGTGGGACTGTGGACTGGATGCGTGAGTGAGAAGACATTCGGGACGATGGAAATAGACAGTTTTAACTACTAAACGTGTGGAAATTATTGGAGCTGTTTAAAGGAAATTAGCAAGAGTAAAGAGTGTGATATATACTTTAATTGAAATGTAGGTAATAATTAAATATTCCCCTCAATAAGAATTATAATAGTTAATAGGAAGCGCAGACTGGTAAATAACAAATGTTTGACTGTTTGTAGCATTCAGAATTAATGTAATTATTGAATTCAATAATTTTATTTTTACTATGGCCCCCATCTCTCGCGAATTCGAATACGCCCTTCAGGCATTCTTGTAACAATATAATCAACATGAATTAAAAAAAAAGCTGCATTGGTTTTTTCTAGTAGGAAACCGTTCTTATGCACAATTTGGTTAAAGTGAGTGTGCACTAATGCGGCGTGCTGTCCTCTGGTGTAATTTTCTATACTTGGTTAAGCTCTTGTTTGCATGAAGCGGAGTTATCAAGGGTTCAGAAAAGCTGTACTTAACCGCAAATCGACTATACTGGCATATCTTTCTTACCCTCTGCAACAAACTTCATAAATTCGGGCATGAAAACTCGCTGGCTTTGACAACGGCTATCAACTAGTCAATCGCTTTTGACGAACGTGTATTTCGGCGGAAACTATTTGGTATTTGACGAAAGTTACACAGTTAAATCAAAAATTTAATATTATTTCAATTTGACCTACACATAAAATTTATTGACACTCTGAATTTGAGTTTACAATTTTGAAAGCCTTGTGTTACCTTAGCAAGTTACGAACGGATAGGATTTACATGGATTTATTGTATGTGACATTTTTAAGACGTACCTTCCGATAATTATGAAGATAGTTTTAAAAATTTGCGCCAACGAAGTAGCGATGTTCCCCTATTAGTGTTTAAATAAAATAATCATGCCGAAAATTAATTGTGCTTATATATATACATAAACAGAATTACATGGAATCACTATAACAAAAGAGCAGTATCTCGTAATGCGAAACTATGGCATTAAACACAGTTGTTTTATCAGAAGCCTTATATGCGGGGCAGAAACCACAGTTATCAGGGGAATGACTAAAATTCATGATATTGAGAAACAAGAACGAAAGATTCTTAGGAAAATCCATGGTACGGTCCTCCGAGACAGAACTTGGGTCAGACGACCTACAAAAGAATTATACAAAAAACACAGACACCATCACAGACAAGTTTAGGAAAAGACGCCTACTGTTCTACAGACACTCATGCAGGATGGGTGAAGACAGACTCGAGAAGAAAATTATCAATATCGTTAATGCAAGTAAATTAAAGACAAATTGGATGAAAGAAACACAAGAAGACCTGGAACGATTGAAAATGCCAGAAAAAATTAAGGACAGGAAAAAATTCAGAAATATAATTAGAAACAAGAAAATTGAATGAGAACCTAAAATAGAAATGATAGGGAGAAGATGGACAGAGGAAAGGAAGGAAAAACATAGCGAATTAATGAAGAGGTTTTGGGAAGAAAGGATAAGAGAAAAAGGAAGTGAAGCAGTGATTGGCTCAAGTTCACAAGCTCTCCTAAAGGGGAATAATCGGAAATAATAATAATAATTATATATATATATACATATATGTTTACTTGTATAGTTGCATACTTCACTTGCAATTATTTTTATGGGATAGCTTGAAGTAGCCTAATAACCTTGATTAAGTAAGCACCTTCATATTTTCTATTATTATATAATAGCTTTATGATGTTCACCGGGACTTGTATAGTTGCATACTTCACTTGCAATTATTTTTATGGGATAGCTTGAAGTAGCCTAATAACCTTGATTAAGTAAGCACCTTCATATTTTCTATTATTATATAATAGCTTTATGATGTTCACCGGGACAGTTAACTATTTCTGATGCGAGAGAAATTATCTTTAAAGCTGCGTATGAACTCGTTTCGAACGAAATTTAGTTATCATTCTCGTGTGAAATTTTTCGTCCGAAGCCTCGCACGAAACCAATTTTGCATTGTGTGAAAGGCCACGTCAACGATTAACTTTGCTTAATTAACATTACTTACCTAGCATAGCAAGCGAAAACATCAGTCTACATACTCTCGACGTTAATGTAAAAGTTAACAAAAATGTTGTCTTGCCAAACACGAAAAAGTAAACGAATAAGAAATTTTTTTTTTGTTAACACGTGGAGTTTTACACTCATAAGCTGACTATCTTAATTACAGCAGTTTTTATAGCATCTCACTTTCTCGTTTACTGGCGTTAAATACTTGGCTTTGTACTCAGAGACATCAACATTCGATTCTATCATATCCCTTTGCAAGATGGGAAGTGGATAACTATATTTGCTCTGTTATGGAAACGTGGTATAGTGTGTGTGTGTGTGAGTGTGTGTGTGTGTGTGTGTGTGTGTGTGTGTGTGTGTGTGTGTGTGTGTGTGTGTGGTATGTAGACATCACAGCATTCGCCTGGAGTTAATTGGGAAACTATTAGGGAAATAAATACTCTGAATGTTTTGGAGGGGAATTGAACCCACGTCCTTCCAAATATGGGTATAATTATAGTATTGGCCTTCGCATGATATACGAGTAAGATATACTACATATTGTTTGTTTCTTGTATGTAAGATTGGTTATGAAAAATTTTTTAAAGAGAGTTTTTCATAAATATAATTTTTTCGCCTTTCATGTTTCATTACAAGAATAGTTTAGTTACCCTGGGGATGATTTTCATATATGATAATTTTTGACCTACAAGTTACATACTTCACAAGAGTATAAAAGTTTACGTATTACTTCATTCTGTTTGTGTGTGTGTGTGTATGTGTGTGTGTGTTTACATGTAATGATTTGTAAAAGCGAATTTTTTGGTATTTTTCAGTGAAAAACATACATCCCCTATGCGAAACAATAGCAAATGGGGTTTTGGATACATCATCATAATCTCTTAAGTTATAAGTAGGATGTGGGTTATTCAGAAGACAGTTCACAGTGAACACTGAATTCGCAACAAAAGTGATGTTATTATGAGACAGAATAGCTCGATGTGAGAAAATTGTGTTCCCACGAACGACAATGTTGCAGTGACCTAGATCGCCATCTACAGCGATGCTTGAAATGTTAGTGTTTGTTTGATAGTATATATGCACGTTATGATATGTTCCGGATTTACTGCTGCAAGGGGCATACCTTCGCTTGAATCTCAGTGTTAGAAATGTTACATGTAGTTTAAGCATACTCGCAATATGGTTTGACATGAAATGAGGGTTTCTTCCATGAAACCCTCAATTGAACGTATACCGATGTATAATATGTGTTCTTTTGTTTGCAAGAATGGTAATGAACTAAGGAAATATGTATGTATTTGCAATTTTTTCCTTAACAAGCGGTGGTTCGAATACGTCTCTGTCATCTACTTTAGTAGAGAAAATACACAAACTCGTTATCGGTGTATATAGTGTGGTAGGAAATTTTCGTTTGTTTGCAAATTGAGATGATAACAAAAAAATGTTAATTGTTTGGGAAATACTGGTAGAAATAAATGTTATTGAGAAAATGTGAATGTTTTTACCACCCACGTACATCTTGAAAAAATATTTGTTGACTTTCGGTGAAGGTTAACACATTAGTGTTTGATTTTTTAGGAGTTCTGTATATATTTGTGAGTAATATGTATTCTTATAAATAATGCTATAAGGATGTGATAAATATGATTGGGAAGCTAGCTTCTATTCTTTACACAAATATTTCACCAATTGCATATACGGCTTGTATGTTTTTTTCCCACTAGAAATTCTTGTGAGGGAATAATGTTTAGAGAAGGCTTGAGTTGATAGTGTGGGGGCGAGTTCTGAATTTTTGGTTATAGAAAACATTTTAAACAAAGACGGATTAATAGTGTATATCTCGATATATGTTCATGACTTGTGGAATATTTGAGCTGAAGGAATGAAAAATATTTATACATCTTCAAAAAGGTTAACGGAATTGGTTGGTTACAGAGTTTGGTATATATATGAAAATTTATGGTAAGAGCAGATATTTACTTTTTACCTTAGAATGATTTCGGCAATTGAAAAACTCATGCATAATGGGAATTGTAATGTAATGGGCTCTAATTAATTTTAAACGTTAGTATGTAACACAATAGACAGAAAAGTAATAAATATTAAGTTTTTTACCTTTTTATAATTCCATTAAATATGTTTAAGGAATTTTTAACTGTAACATCGTGTCAATGTTTACGTAAGTATATGTGAGGCGAGTGGTGAAGGAGTTTGCTATATGCCTCTGTTCACATGAATTGTTGACATAACAATCGGTGTCCGGTGTTTGCCTGTTGCGACGTTTGAGCGAGGCGATGTATCTTGGACGAGTGGTGTAGGAATTATGAGCGTTTCAAATAAGTTTTATAATTACAAGGTCGCACTGTAGAATGTTGTTTGCGCAGGCAGATCGCCGCAGGCAGGTTGCCAATGCTAGCCTGTGCAGGTCGGCTGGCCGTCCTCACGTCAACCATTCGGGAGATCATCTCTACACTGTCGTATAAATGCTATCTTCTCGGGAAGATTGCTAGAGATGCGTTTGATTGATCTTGTTTTTAAAACTATTCTTTATGATAGTCTGGATCATATTTACACAATAGTAAATTAAAATTGACATGCATTTAGTAAAAAATGGCGTATGCATATTTACCCTCGCTGGGATTTTACGCACACAATTTGATACTATAAATGTAAATATGATCGTTACGGTAGAAGTAGAAATATCTCAGTACATATGGTTTATCTTTGTCGGGTTTCGAAGTGATGACTCATCCATTACAAAACTTAGTGTTGATAGGGATGAAGAAAAATTTAAAATCGTTGTTAGCTGCGATGGAAATTTTTTAAATTATTGTCTGATTGGTAAATGAATGCAAACTAGGTTAGCATCAAAATTTATTTAATTTTTAACATAAAGCAATAATATCAAATTTGGTTTTCGCGGCATATCTGGCGGAAAGAGTGATTTTAGTTAATCTAAGGGTTTTAATTATTTTTTTAAATTTTATTACTATATAATAAGTTAAAAAATTAAATTTTGAAATTAGATTTTTATAACAATATAGTTTAATTACATATATGTGTAATGCAGTTTGTGATATTGTAAACATGAAGACAATGTTATTTGTCATTCGATTACCTGCGGTGGCTTGCTATTTGTTCGATGATCGTGGCACGAGAGTTGTAGGCAGACTGAGAGAGGTAATGGAAAGGCATACTGTTTAAGTGCTTGATAATTACAATATTGTATGCATATAGCTTATACACAATACAAAAACTTTGGTCAGTTGGAAGCAAGGAGTGGTTCGGGATGTGTACTTGAGGTAAAATTATTCTTGGGGTTTGTTTATCGCTTAAATACTAATTGCGCATATTTATTCAGTATACGAATAAAATCTAAGTATCCTTGACGGATCTCGAACCACCGCCTAAAAAGAGCAGGCCTTAAAGACTATTCTTTTATTACACAATTTCGTTTTCTGTTTGATATATGTAGGAAATTAGGATAACCACAAAATATTTTCTTTTAACATAGAAGGATAATTTGCATAATGGTTTTCGAATCAAAAGCGGGAAAGCTTCCTTTGAGTATATGTAATGATCGATATTTTTTGTAATTATAATATATAGGTGTTAGAGACAAATTATATTGAAAAAAATATTTTTTATCATATGCTTCAAATATATATATATATATATATATATATATATATATATATATATATATATATATATATATATATATATATATATATAGTGTGTGTAATATTTGTGTATGTGTGAGCTCTCGCTAAGCAAAACCTATCTCCTGAGGAGAGCTGTTGTCGCTTTGCTTTCTGTGGTTAGACTGGCATAGGAAGGCTAGCTTGGAAGGGAAAGTGGATAAAACGCTTGCGGCAGTTTGCCCCAGGCAGTCTGTTGCACCGTGTATGAATATCTGTTGTCGAACTCCTTGGGTGCTCACGTGCTGGTTTCCCGCCGATCTTGAAGACTCGGGTTCGACACTCGTTTGATACACTTTCAATGTCAGTGGTTATCGTAGTTGAATCACAAACACTGACTATTCCTGTCGTGCATGCAAACCGATGTCGACTACTTCCGAATTTATAGTGATGATATTTTAAATAAATTCCTTTCCTTTTATATGATAACTCATTCCAATGTGGCGGCAGGGAAAAAAAAATGACAACGCGGACTTCATTCGCAAGCTAGCACTCCTAGCTAGAGGATGTGTGCACAAGTGCACTGGTTACACAACTGCGTATGGATCTCTCGGAACATTATGCAGGTGCAAATGTATTGCATTGATTGCGCAATTACACATGTGTGTACCTGTTATTTATGCAAGTGCATGATTAAATAATCTATATATACACCCCTTATGCATTTCCCTATGCAACTGCATTTGCCCCTCCAAAATCGCCTGTTGGTCATGTCAGTCACTCTCCAGCAGCCGACGAGTTAACAGCTGTTGGTAATTGCACAAAAAAACATAAAATACCCTGTCCGGGAATCAAACTCTGTACCATTCCACCCTCCAGTCGTCAGAGATATCCACTCTGGCTGCTCCCCAGCCCTCAACGCCCACCAAAACAGGCCTGAAATCTCCAGTAGTCTCTCAGGGGGAGGGGTGACAGGGGAGCGGTATGGGGTGTGGGGAAAAGAGACATGGGGAAGGGCATACTGCTCCACTCCCCAGTTATGGTCTGGCAGTCGATGGGTCAACATGTGTACTTGGTATGTAATTATATGTAATTACCCTCGATCGAACTCATTACCAATCTGCACACCGGTCGTCAGAGCACAAGGGGGAAGTGCATGTGCAAATGCATTTCCCCAAATGCCTTGTCCGGAAACCGAACCCGGTACTCCCAAAATTTTTTTTAATAATTCCCTGTCCAGAAATTGAACCTAGTGTCAATCCAACCACCGGTCATCAGATCTCCCATCCTGTTGGCTCGCCATCCCACGATGTCCACTAAAACAACTCCTGAAATATCTGGTAGTTCCACAGGGAGGAGGGGGAAAGGGGTTTGGAAAGGTTCATACAACTCCAGTCCTCAGTTGAGGTCCGGCAGTCGATGAGTCAACGTGTGTCCCGCAGGTGAGCAAAAAAAGTACGTGCTCTGTCCGGGAATCGGACCTAGTATCAATCCACCCACCAGTCGTCGGAGCTCCCATCCCGTTGGCCCTAACTGCATTTCGCTATGCAACTGCATTTCCCCCTCCACAATCGCCAGCTACACACTTCATCTCTCTACAGCTGCCGACGAGACAACATGTGTGATTGCATAAGAATACATTTCCCTTATACAACTGCATTTCCCCTTCCACACCTACCCACATGACGAGCACCGACGAGACAACTACGTGTGAATGCGCAATAACCATAAAAAACTAAGTGCACTCTTTGGGAATCGAACCTGGTACTCCCAAATAAAATAAAAGAAAAACCCTGTCCGGGAATCAAGAATCAAACCCCGGATTGGAAGTGTCCCAACCGGGAATCGAACCCATATTTAAAAAAAAGCCCTCACTGGGAATCGAACCGGAAGTGCATGTGCAAAAAGTGTATCCGGAAGTGCAACCAGAAGCGCAAGTGCTAAAAGTGCACGTGCAAAAATTCACCGGAAGTGCATGTGCAAAAATGCACTGTTCAATGTCACGCATGTGCATAAATGCATTTTGGAGTCGGAGCCCTACGTGCCTACTACTGCTGACGGTAAAGTTGCTTGGCGATTTTGCTTTTTCGCAAGTGAGGAAATACACGTACACAGTTGTGAAATTACATTTGCAATGCCTGTGTAAATTTACTGGCCGTGGATAGAAAGCGACAGCACTCTGATTGGCTAGTGTTCATCGCGCTGCGTCGCGTCGCACCGCTGTATCGTGAATACCGCTTTATGCGTTCGTCTTATTTTAAAGACGTATTCAAGTCAAGATATTTTTTAGCTTCATGGAATCCCAATAATTAATTGAACCTTTATTTCTGTGTGTCAAGGAAGTTGTTTACTGAAGTCGTTTACGTGAATCGTTACACGATTTGTTACAAACGTCGTTGTCCCATTCACTTTAGTCGAACTAATTGGAAATGAAAGCTTTATTTCTTCTTCCCAAAATATTCGAATTATCGACAATTTTTATTAGATGCAGGTTGATTTTTCCCTTCAACACCCTCCGCATTTTCTTGGGTTTTAGTGATACGAAGATGTATGGAGTAAAACACTGAACGTAATTATTCCTGTAACACGTAGCCAGTAAAATGAATGAATACAATTTTTTGATGATACTAAATTTTGCAAAATAGACACTTGTGTAGACTAAATCTCTTTTTTTTTTGTACCAGAAAAATTTTACTGCCCCCAAATTATTTATTTGAATTAATTGTACAGTGTATGCTTGTTTGGCCCCAATGGAAATAGATTATAGCGTTTGCACAGCAAACGTTTCTGTTAGTGTAGAAGGGTGGGCTTGAGAGGACCTCGATACAATGCCGTAGGGATGTTGATACCGATATTATTTATACTGGTTATTTATGAAAGTGTCGTTTTACGAAACTATATATCCAAAGAAAAATATAGATTATCAGTACATCGGAATACGATATTTTATGTATCAAACGACTTGGCAAATGTATCAAGTGCTTGGAATCCTACTATATAAGGAGACGATCTCTGGCTGTCTGTCTTTAATACTTCCAAGTCCCTTGAAACGCAAAAAAAGTTCTTCAAATTTTGCAGAGCGAATCCTCAGGGTCAAATACAGGTCGAGTTCGAATTTCAGCAAGATCAGATTACACAACCATGACTTTTGACCCTAAAAACTAA
The DNA here is from genome assembly GCA_029891345.1 of Dryococelus australis. Taxonomy (NCBI): domain Eukaryota; kingdom Metazoa; phylum Arthropoda; class Insecta; order Phasmatodea; family Phasmatidae; genus Dryococelus; species Dryococelus australis. The sequence continues at coordinate 115,029,443 of CM057000.1, read as the reverse complement.
TTTTTAATTATTTTTTCCTATGAAAGTCTTGTATTAATGCATAGAGATTATTGCATAGATATACGAAGGTAATGGAATATCTTTTTTTTTTTACTCTAAATGTCTCGCTTCAATGTTGAGTTAATTTCACATAATTTCATAGAACTGTATCAAGTGGGGCCTTAGTGGCCCAGTGGATAGAGCGATTCCAAGTGGGGCCGCAGTGGCTTAGTGGATAGAACTATATCCAATGTTGAGTTAATTTCACATCATTTTTTTTCAGTCTTTGTATGACAAAAATTTGTTACATCGTAACTATTCTAGGCACGTGACCATACTAAAAACACGGTCACGGGCTAACCTCTAGTGTAATATACTGAGGACATGAGGCATTGCAGTAATATGTGGCGCCTATTTTTGATGCACATTGCCTAGATAAATATATAATTTCAATTTGTTTTTTCAAAACAGAGCTTATTAAAAGAGCATTAAAAAAATATTTGTTTCCGATACTTGGAAAAAGATATTGATTTCGATTAAATATCGTTGAAGTACATGGACGATACATATCGATATATCGCAATACCGTCGTAATTTCGATATATCGATATTCTTCCAACATCACTACAATGCAGAGTGGTGTGCATGATTCCCATTGAGCATCCTCCCTTGACGACCTCTCAGGATGACTCGCCAACAGCAGCTGATGCCCGCCACCCCCCCCCCCCCCCAGCTCGGCGACAATGAGGGCTGCCGTCTAACCCCCAGAAGGGGCGTGCGCTGCTGCCAGTGACACCCCGCACCGCGCCATGTGTCGGTGAAGCGATCACAACCCCCAACCCCGCTCCATGCACCACCCTGCGTGAATCAGCCGGCGAGGGGCGCTGATGAGATCATGCCCGCTAACGTGTGCTGCTATCTGCGCCACCTCTCCACCCTAGTAGATGCTGTTCACCATTAAGGTGGCCGTCGGGTTGGAGGAATTCTGCACGTCTGAGGTCAAAAAAGCGTGGGAGCGCTAAGGGCGCCCGAGACATGCGCATCAACTCTCTCATCGCCTCCACGCGCAAAGCAATGAACTGGCCTGCAGTCCTGCCATTGATAAGACACCTCTATGAGACTTTCAGCGGAGACCCTTCCATCTTATGACGTAATAATAAAAATTAAGGTTTGATGCACCTTCCTATTCCTTTTCCATTGTTTTGTACCGGAATGTTCATACCTATAAATTACCGTGAAAACACCCGTTTGAGCCATTTTCACTGTCACAAAAGCATTCTTTAGAGAGAAATGGAGGAACTGAAAAACATATACAGATGCGTAAAGTTTCTTACATGCTATTCGTAAGTAGACCTCACTCAGACACATTAGAGGTTTTTTTCTTTAACAAATCGTTTTTGCTGGAGTTCTGCACATCGTTCGGCGGCCTATCCAGACGGCCACCTGACACAGGAGGTCTCGTAATTGCTTTGCCTCTCCCCCGCAACTTCTTGTCTCATTCACTAGCTCTACTCACCTACCTCGGCACGACGCTGCGTGACACCATGTACGGCGAAACGCGATAAAATTTACTATCATGGAGCTGTGAGATTCTACGCAAAAACGGACAATATAGACTTTTTAATCTACACCTACCTATATTAGAGCACTAACCTGCTATTCCTGTGAGACCTGGGCGTTCTGCGACGTGTCTTTGTTTCGACAAAGTGTAGTCCGTTGCGGAAGAAACTGACAGCATGTCAGCCACCCAGCGCGATTCCCTCATGACTGGTGGGTGGCGTGTCCACCGCTAGGGGCGCGGGGTTGTGGAGCTTCGGCGGCCCGCGTGGTGACACGTGGCCAGAAAACTGTGACGTCAGAACCGCCGGAAAACTGGGCGCATTCAGCGCGCAGCGCTGAATTTCGAATTAGTGCTGTTTGCAGCGCTGCAGGTCATGCTGAATAAACCGCAGCTAGCGATAGTTATATCTTTGAGCGGGAAGGGTGTTTGTTTATTTAAATTTTTGACATGACAGTTGGAATTGGGGTTAAATAATAGACATCGACTTGAAAATGGATCGGAATTTGTTGCGAATGGTCGTTATTGATGAGTTAAATGATGATGAAGAGACAATGGAGGTAACATTTGTTATAGATAATTATTTCAAGTAGCATAGGAACCATGGTAATTAAAGTTCAACTAAGGTGGTGATTCTCGAGGATATTCAAGTCAAAGTGTTTTTTTACAGTAATTTTTTTCATATTTAGTCCTCGCACCTCATAAGCTAACACAAGTGTGCCTTTTGTTATGTGTGGGCCCCTTGGCTTAAGATTTGTTAACATAGTGCTGGAATAATAAGCCATCATGCCTATCAATTCGTCTGCTAGCAGCGGACAAGCAGCAAGTATTTTTCCGCTGCACTCGCTGCTCGATCGCTGCGTTGTTACGCTGCGGCTGAATGGCAAGCAGCGTAAAACGCGGCTGCAGCGCTTAGCCCGCTGAATGCGCCCATCGACTGCCAACGACTTTGTGATTCTTGAAGAATATTTCAGAATATTCGATGCCGTTTCATTGGCTGCTTAATTGTGGGTACCCCTCTAGGGGATAATGTACACTTTTAAGTATAAATAGACCCAGGGCGGGCACAGTTGAGGAGAATGGCAGCCCTGGGAACTTCTAGCTCAGATGAGTAATTCAGCAATTATGTAGAATTCTTGAGAAGGACCCTTCTGGACATGTTAGGAAGGACATATTGAGGTCCTTAGCTGGTAGGCGCCATGCTGTAACGCACAAAAGCTTTAGAAAATTGTCGATTGGTTTTTTAAAAGGCTACAAATTTAAAACATGTTAAAACATATTGCCGTATTTTTTAAATGATGTCCTGAAAATGATAATTTTTTTCTGAAACAATTTGCTGCTTTCTGATTTCAGTAGTGTGTTGGTATTTCCAGTGATATTCCTGTGTGTTGTCTACGTCCTTGCAGTCTCCCACTGAGAGTAGCCTGGATTGCAGTAATGGTAAGAAAGGTGTGTATTTATGATGCTTGTTTCCTCTCATCATCTAGTTTTGATGGGCCGGGTACATCCAAATTCACAAGACTGTAGAACAGTGTAACATAGTTTTCAGTGATTTTTCTGTACACACAATACCGAATTAATTATTTTGGTAATACTGATCTGGCAACGTTAAATTTGGCAACATCTTTATTTGTGGCTTTCAAAAGAGTTCTAGTGTTGTCACGCATACACGACACATGGCAGAGAATTTGTTAGCGTTGCTACACTATACTAGAAATTTAGCGGACAGCGTGATACACTAAATTACTTTTAAAATTTTCGCATCAGAGACCGACTTGAACTTATCTGTTTACATGGGGCTCCGTAGTATTTCTTGTTGACCAAATTTGTTTCCTGAAATATAACACGAAAAATGGCGAACAAAATTTTGTGCCAAAGTGCCGATTAAGAAAAAACTTTGACGTCATATTTCGGGAACCAATCAACATTAGGGGATTTCCACCAACACTTTCACGCAGTTAGCGCTACCATCGGCCATATGACATTCCGTAATTTAAGTAGTTGAGACACTTATATTAAAAATGATGGCTCTGTAAATATTTCACGTTAGTAAACCCTATCTACCGAAACATTAGACCGATTACAACCTAAGTTCCTGCTACGAATCCTAATTTCATAATACAGTTGGTTGCAACCTAGCTTACGAAACGAGGGTTTCTAGTTTCGAGTCTCGGGTAAGGTACGTGTGTATTTGTAATTGCCTCACTAGTGTTGCACATGCTTCTGGTTTCTGGTCTAACGAGACGTCAAGGCCTTCTACCAAATAAGATTTTTAGAACATCATCAAATTTTTTTACATTCGGGTAAAGGCTGTTCGTGGTAAAGTGAGCATTTTTGAAATCAGCTTCAGAAAAAGTCACTGTCACTACCTGCATATGTTTTGACGGGCGCCCTGAGTGACATACGCCCAGTACAGTTGGTAACGATGGAGAGGAAAGTAGTTCCGTATCTTAAGTCGAATAAAAAGTGTTAGGCAACCATTTCTGATAATTTAAATTAGTTATTTCGCTTTCTGTGTTTTTTAATGCATCGAAGTGTAAAAATGAGCAGATTTGTTAAAAATGTACTTTTCTAACGAATTCACAGTTTCACTTGACCGACGCATGAATAAAGTAATGAGGTCCGTAACAATGTTAATGTTACATAAGGCGGAAGAATACACAACGTGCATACAAGTAGATCTTAGGTATGGCTTTCAAAAGTGCTTATTTTACCGTGAACAGCCTTTAGAAAAAGGTATTCCGATTCGTTATATCGGTTACTTCTTGTCAAAGACGTATTCACGTCAATAATTACAGTTTGCTTTCTTTTAAAGCACAGGCAAGGAGAGTTACATACAGTACAATCCATCTCAATATGTCCGTAGAGTAATATTTATAGCGCTCTTTTCTCTAGCCGATTTTGAGCCTTCGTATACTGGAATTTAACTAGGTATAAAATTTGACAATATTCTAATGAATATTTTCAAGCGACCATTCGACTTAAACGTGTCTTATTAGTCAAATAATTTCCGGCAGATAGCAAAGTCAATATCTCACTTGTCCAAGTGCACTCACTGAGAGATAATCGGAGTTTAGGGAAGTACATTTATTCAGAAGCTATATATAAATGATTAAAATAAATAAGGCGGTTCACAAATATTCGCTCGTCATGAAGAGGAAAGTTATCTTCAAATGCTACCCCAAAATATAGCGTCATCTTGATGAACTCCATGTACAAACTTTGTGAGATAATTTGATATAAATGATAGCGTATAAAGCATAATATGACCTATGACCTGAGATGTTAATTTGGGGAAAGACACAGCCTTAAAAATTAGGTACCAAAATGAGCCATTTTCCAAATCTCGAAAAATATCTGATACGAAACAATAAATTAGTGAATATAACAGAGCTAGCCTACTTCTATATCTGCCATTTGTGATCGTCTGACAGGTGGTAACATCGCCCGCCATAAGGAAATTAGAGGATGACATGATATTGACACGTGGCTGTTTATCAATTGTTAACACGTAATGATCAATGCATTATAGGAAAACCAATAGTATAACACAATTCACGAGTTTGCGAGCGATAATCCTGTATACTGGAGTTACATAGGATTGGCTGACTGCTTTCTCTTAAGGATCCACATCCTCTGTATTTAAAGAACATGCCTAATGCTCCTAATGTAACTGGAAAAACTCATATTTAGTAAAAGGATATTATATTTTCCTCATATAGAAAGCAACGTCCAGAAATGCAGGCGTTCACCATAACAGTGGTGGATCGAAAAAACGTGTCACAACGCCTGCATTTAAGCAACCAATGAGACACAAAAGTCTCGCTGGTTGTAGATGCTACAGGCGGTATTGCAGCGCCGACCATTTACCCTTGTGTGTGCGTGAAAAAAAAAAAAAAACAGGTACATAAAATGTAACAAGTGGGACTGAAAGGGTTTGCCTAAATTCATTGTATGGTATCGTCAACAAAATTTACTTGGCGAAAAAATTGCTGCAAATAAAAAAAACATGCAAAATTTTATAATGTTATTTTTAAAAATTTCTGAAGTAAACCATGGTATCTTAACTTAACATAAATTTCGGTAAGTGAGCTAGTTTTATTATTATTGTACGTCCCAAAGACACTAAAATTACGATTATTACTTACCATTAGACAACAAATATGCAACCTAACATTTTTCTACGGGAAGAAATATTACTTTTAAGTAATGCCTACAATTCGAAGAGTAATTAATACACATATAAAATAATTAATTAGAGTTTTCTAGCAGCCTCATACGAAAATAGCTACTAATTGCGCGATGGTCAAGTGCGGGATTCTGAGTCCACGCAAGTCTAGAATGCCCACTGCTCACGCCGCACATTAACACTCGGCTTCACATCTTTTGCAGACATTATTAGTCTTCGTGTCATAAGTTTGGATACAGAGTTATTAATGCCAGTGTAAGATTATATAAAAAGTTTTCAATTTACGGGTTATTTTAACATTTTGTGAATACATTTTATTAGACCCCATGTTATATATGCGCGTTGCAAAACGTCAGGAGCTTGTTTATCTTTTGTCAATAAATTTCTGCCTTTTTGCAAGCAGGAAATAACTCGCAGTGAAAATCAGATACGAAATTAATTTAACAATTAGTAAATTGTAGATTTTCTCTAACGAACCATTTCCAAAAATAGCTCGAAAATTGAAATCATGATACGAAACCGAAAACTAAGCTCGTTTTGATTTTTCATGCTTATCTCTTAGATTATATTGAAATTACTAACTGCTATGTTCTTGGACTCCTTCGTTTTGAACACAGTAGTGAACAACAAGGGAAATAAACTGCACGTGTAGTTATGTAGCACTATTCCAGTGTTAACTGCGTTTAAATTATCAGTCACTTCTGCAACAATCTGTTCAAGTTAAATCCAGGTATTTAATTCCGACGTCACGAATAGAAACAAAGGTAATAAAGAGCAGCGATGCGAACAACAACAAAGTACTGTAGGATTATTGAAAACGATAGGAGAGGACGAGCATTAAATACTCTAAATTCCAATCTGCGGAAACCACTGATTCGCAGTCAAAATTCAACTACTCGAATTTGCGAAAATGGCTCCACTTAGAATGAGTGGGAAAAACCACTGATTGTTTCAGTGAGGAAATTTCACTGATTGAATTAGTGACGTGAAGCAATTTCACTGATGAATAAGTGACGGCCGACTGTAGGGGCGAATGAAATAATATTTTGATCTAATTTAGCCAAATAATTTCGCGAAAGAAACATATTTACGACAGTTTACTATTTATATTGCGCAATTTACCGCAACTAAAAAAAATTAAAAACGTTTTTTTCTGAGGTGGCCGGGATTAAACTCACGCACTCTCTCCAATTCCCGCATAGGCCTTTACTTTGCTGTCTGAGTTACGAAGTCAAGTTCAGCAATGTGAGGAAAATATACGTGTTATAATTATTCTCGAAAGCTTTAAATTTTATGCCTTTTACTTTGGTTTTTGGTTTAATTGATAGTGCTAGGATTGTTTAAACGAATAGTATACATACAGTATATGAGTGGACTCCCTTCATTACATTATATGTAGTTTAAACCTTCAAACAGAGCGCTGTGACCAAAACGAAATGAAAGACCTAAAGACGGAATGAAAGGTTTAGTGTTCACATAACCTCGTAAAATGGCATTTTGAAAGACGAAACACATTTTAGGAAGTATTTTGTATTGGTTTTATTAGTTTATTCGTTGTTATTTCACTTGATACACGTTGTTTAACGGCCATTTTTACACGCCGTTCTACTGATCCATCAGTCAAAAAACAAACCAATGAAAAACAGTGAAAAATGTAGCTGAATCAATAAGTGAAGGAAACGTGGCAATTTTTCACTGGTTCGTCACTTAAATTCACTGAACTGACTGTTGTATCATTCAGATACTTTTGAGCGATTGAAACAGTGAAATACTCACTGATTAAGATTTAGAATGAAGGCACGCGTGTGTCGAGCCCATGTGTAGCTCTCCGTCATAGTTGGCCACTGCAGGGAACAAATGACGCGTAAAGAGTTATTTATCATTGTCGCCCTGGCGTCCAACCACGGCCCTGGCTGGTGCGGTCCTATGCGAAATGCGAGATTGCTAGATAACTCTGAGTAGTTTCGGTTACTGGGGAATACTTTCTATAAACAGACGCTTGTTTGTGCCAGGTCAAAATAAACAAAAAATGGGGTTTGGCTGTGTTGGTGAGACGGCCGTTTGTTTTGCTTGAATACGTCTACGTTGACGCGCTCGGACACCTTGATGTTTATTTTACGTTCCTGGAACCGCTTCACTCGATCATATGGGTATTTTTATGGGTATCACTGGATTGCTTTTGAGATACTCTTTCCAACCGTATACGATTTCTGTATTTCTACTTGGCTTTTTGACGAGTATAGATCAAAATTGTGTTAAGTTTTCTTAATTTTATACATAAAACTCATACGATTTCACCACAACCATGCCACAGAAATATTTTTATACACGCAACCGATTGATCTTGACGAGAGCTGTCGGTTGAAACATAAACGAGCGTCGCAGATTTTCCTAGTCAAAAGTTATACTACGGGGAAGTTATGAGACGCGGCGAAACGAACTCAAAATTGCGCACCTCCCCCCCCCCTCCCTCCGGCCAGCCACGCGATGCTTCGCACGCAGTCCTCACTTAACGTAACGTGTTCTTTGATCCTTTGATAATCGAGTGGTGTAATTGAATTTTGAATGTAGACTATAGCTTCGGAGCTGCAGTGCCAAACTGTATCCCCCGATTTTGTTATCATCGGATTTTCTGGATTGCCTCCCCGCTTTTGGTTGCAAATTTAAAGACGTATTCACGTCAAAAAGAAACCATCATTTTCTCATAAGTGATGGAAGATAATTTTCAAAGTAATGCATAATTCCAAAAAAAAATTAACATTTCTAGTGAAATTTGAATTATTTTCCACACAGTTTTTATAATTTTTAAACTTTTTGCTCTGCAAACTAATAAAAAAACTGTATGGAAATAGGAAAAAATTCTCCATAAAAAGTTAAAAATCCTAACGATATTGTATTTCTAAGTACCCAAAACACACATACACTTACGTAACGGAAATTAAAATCGCTATAGAAATGTTCAAATAGCATATAAAGCGTGATTTTAATACTTTTACTATTGCACAAAAGGAGATCGTGTTATCAAACATAATTATCAATAAACCTTCAGGAAAGTTTTAACTTAATTTCATTTAACAGTTATATAAACAAACATATGAAAACAAAATACAACAAAAAAAATACACTGCAGACACTACACAGCCTTGTAAAGAACTCGGGATGAACGAGTAACAAAACGTGCAAATTTAGAAGGCCGTAATTTCACCCGTTCGTCCGTCAAAAGTTAAATATTACAAAAGTTTTGACGGACAGACGGGTAGAATTAATGGCTACTTCTGATTGGTTGTTGGTCGCGTGATTGACGGACAGATGACGGACGGACGGATGCGACAGGTTGTAAATCCTGCCTAAGTGGAAAGGATCCTCCGACTTAAGGTGGTATTTCACTTTTTTTTTTACTTGGCTAACTGAAAGAGCTTTCGAAATGTGACCCCTTAATGCAGTTATTAGTTGTCAAATCATTATAGTTTTCAAAATATAACACTCAAAATTCTTAATTCCCTGAATTCTGCTGCATACCAGGCTTTGCTCCTAGACATTTTTTCTAGTCAAATTGCATTTAACGCAATCTGTACGGTGTGCAGAACATACTGATTCATTGTGAGTGCGATTTATAAACAGGTGAGCGAGTATTGGCACTCTGAATTTTGTTGAAAATAGTGGTTAGACTTGTCGTAAATATATTTTTGTTCATTCAAGTGAAACTGTTAACATTCATTTAATAAATAGTTTAAACCATAGACTGTAGAGTGAAAGTTGGTTTTGTTCCTTTCGTAGCTTGTAAAACAAATGCAGTATATCGCGCTTAGAGTCTAATTCAACACTTTGAACCTGCCTATAACACTCTTGTGTAGGAATTCAAGTGTTATATTTTGAAAACTATAATGATTTAACAACTAACCACTGCATTAAAGAAGCACTTTTCGAAACCTCTCCCAGATAAAAAAAAAAAAAAAAAAAATCACCTTAAAGCGCAACCCAAATCTCTCTGCCATTCGCTGATTGAACTGGAAATACCACCATTCAACGCTGAAGGTGCGAATTCAAATCGAGCTCTGCACAATCGCAGCAGATTTAAGTGAGGCCGTGCGCTATTGATAATTTAGTAATAAGTAATTTAATGAGATTCATTTAGAACTATGTTGATCATATGTTCACGACGATGGTGCTGTCTTTCGAGAAAAGCTGTGGATTGCATAACACACACTCATGAGGTATTTTCACGAGAATAATGTCCTAAATAAAATAAATAAATACATATTTACATAAAAACGCGTATGTAGGCCAACGGTTCCACTTTGGTTACGTTTAAATTCAAATATAACATATTCTACAACGTTTCATTGGAATTAAATTCACGCACAGAGTTAATACTTACGTATATATTGTTCCGTTTAATTGGAATTAAATTTAGGCACAGAGTTAATACTTACGTATATATTGTTAAATGACGTGAATTTGTAAAAAAATATATTTTGTAAACATTTAACACCTATACTAAAACTGACAACTGTAACACGGCTTGAAAGTCAATTCCTAGCTAGTATATGGCAGTTTTGTGACAAGAACTATACAAGTAGTGCAATTTTATGAAAGGCTTTCTTGCACTCGTACGAACAAAATTCATGTCGTATCGTACACTGACAAAATCATTTTAAAGATCTTGAATATTGCAGTAAAACGGCAATTTCAGACTACTTACTACAACTGAAAGCATAAGAACAGAATACGTGTACAATTTTGTAAGGGAGGCTGTATTAAATATTTGGCATGCCAATTAAATTTTACGTTTATCCTTTAAGTCCCCGTGGTTGTAATCTGCAGTAAAAACTACGCGGCATTTCAGGCGGAAATCAGCACCATTCTTACCTGTAAGTTATTCACGGTAAAGTGAGCACTTTTTAAGGCCCGGCTGAATTTTTCTTTTCGTTATATTTCTATCTTCCTGTCAAGTTTAAATATAAATATTGCAATTAGACTAATAAACACAGTGTATACATTTCACCATTAATGAAAGTTAATGTTTGAAGCTGCAATAAAAAATGTTTATTAGGAGTTAATGGCTGTTGAAAGGGCCTTAACAAAGGCTCGCTATACCGTGAACAGCCTATAACTCTGCTGCTGTACCTATGAAGTGCAAGGTTGTTCCAATTATGCAAACGACTTAATGCTGTTATTGTAGCGTTCGATTGTGGCAGGTATTTACATAGTTACAAGCAGTTCTTGTATTTTTCAATGATCATTGTTTGTTTTCTTTAATACGTTAATTTCTGATGCAACGTTTTCTCCTCTCTCATCGACAACCTTCAACAATCATTTTTTGACTCTTCGAAACGTAAACAAGATTTGCTTTAAAAAAAATGGCACGACTAGTGTACACGATCAACCACAATATTTCGCCCCCAACAGTAAGCAACGTGTCAATTACTCCGCAGTATTATTTAATTATCATTTAAAGAAAATAATAGCATTCAACACAGAATGTCTGAATCACCGTGTTTTACGCTGTGGAAACATCCCTTTTATCATTTACAGAGTTTCTTAGTGCAGATTCTTTAGGGTATTATTATTGTTTCGTTATTAATTATATATGGTGACGTGACAAATTTGCATTGTTTTCTACTGAGCCTTTTGCATATCTGGACGTAATTCCGTTAATTGATAGGCTGTTGGTCTTTATACTTTTGTCGTATACCTCCGTGACCACTTTAAGATATTAAATAATAAACAACTTAGTAAGCAGTAGAATTTTTTATAACGAACTGTCTCAAAACGACTCCAACACAATGGAGTTGTTACTGCTTACTTCAGAGGAAACACTCTTTATGGCATAAGTATAGCCTGGCTCTCAAGACCTCAATGTTAAGATACGCCCAAATATCTCCAATCCATTCAAGCCCACCTAGTATCTGAAAATCATATATTTAATTAAACATATTTTAAAATTTTCGTTTTAATTTATGCTCTGTAACACTGATTTACACTAACCTGCTTCGAAAAAAAACCAACCGCAGAAAACAAAAATACCAATAAACAATTTGTTTCCTTTGTCATCGAATACAACACACACTCAGATGCTTTTCTATCGGCCGAATTTAAGCAGTAGCGTCGCTATTGTCAGTTGAATTTTGGGAACCTGCTGCCTACTGGTTAATAATGCTTACTGCCTATAGCCTAATCACAGTAAAATTAGCACTTTTGAAAGCCCTGCTTAAGATCTAATTGTATACACGTTGTGTATTCATCCGCCTTATGTAAAATTGCCATTGCCATGAGCCTCGTCACTCTACTCATGCGTCGGTCAAATGAAACAGTGAAATTGTTAAGAAAATAAATACTTTACAAATCTGTTCATTTCTACACTTCGATGCATTAAAAAAAACATAATGTAAAAGATGTTATTTCAAGTTATTACAAATGGTTACTTAACACTTTTTATTCGACGTTAAGATATAGAACTACTTCCCCTCCATCATTACCAACTTTACTGGGTGAATGCCACTCAGTGCGTCCGTTAAAATATATGCAAGCAGGGGCACTGGCTTTTTTATAAGGTTGATTTCTAAAGTGCTCACTTTAACGCGAACAGTCTTTACGTTGTAAGCTCATTGCATATGATTGGCTTCTGTTGTTGAACCTCAATTGTCCGTCTGTGCATGTCAAGTAAATTTTCTATCAATCACAGTAGTAAAAGTATGTATGTAGAGAAATAATCTTAGTTTTGTCTGCAGTAAAACATAATAGCGCGAAGTTTGCACATTTCTATTTACATCCACATGAACTCAATTATATCTAGGCTATTCTCTACTCTCCAAACTAAGAAATACAAATTAATGACGGCACAATTTATTTTCTATGTTGTCTGTTCCTGTTGGGAATAAACTGATTGTTTTAATTATTACCACGGTCATCATTGTCATTAAATTACGTATTTATCACAGAAATGGCGACCAACGATCGATACAATTCAGAAAGAGACTTACTGGATAGCATGTAACACTCGCTACTATTACGTAACTTAATTTACAACATGCATTGGATGGCGGGGTGAAAAAACTGTGACCCTGTATCGCAGTGCCTAGTTGATATACTGTTCAGCGCTCTGAATATGCAAACTGTATGTCAAGTCTTCAAGGTCTGCAAGAGACGGTGGATTTTTTGCATTGCGTTTTTTTTTTTTTCCTTGCAACTTTCGTAAGAACACGTCGTGACTAGACACTTCGCAGCACCAGTGTTGTTTCGTTTTAGTTTTGTGAGTAGAGACCTGCAAAAATCGAGTTATTATTTGTATCCTTGCAAATACGTTTGATATTGGACCATATTTTATATAACACGCCCTGGGTAAATCAGTGCCAGTAAATGAACACTTCACAACAGTTCGCCTCAAAAACGCGTGCAGTTCGATCAGAAAGGGCGTGGCTTCACATTTATTCAGCAGCCAATGGGGAACGACGCCGGTTCCGCGATATTCAGTAGGCACTGTGAAGATCAGCCTGATGCCAAATAATAACGCATTTTAAATCAAACCCTTTGAAAAATCATCCCACGTGTAAAGTGTTCAGTTATTTCCTAAATACGCATTGTATCACAGCCGCTTTATAACACCATTAACATGAAAGTATCTTATTTTTCGTTTGATTGAAGTTTCGCATATACTATAGTTATAAATTATAATATTTCATTTATAATAAATATGAATTAAAACAGTGAGAAAACACATGTGTGTTGGTAACGGCTACTAAGGCCGTGTCTGAACTCAGGTATATACTTGCTTACTTGCATCCTAGCATACTTAACTTACCCTTGGCACCAAACTTGATGCATTCGGAAAGGCAGTGCAGTTACTAGCCAGTTAACCACTTAAAATGTTCATGAATTCCGACTAAGAATTTGATAATTGCCGAAGGTTTTAGGGGTTGACTAAATTATTAAATAATATTTAAATTTGATTAACATTAACAATTATCGTTTTGCATTATTGTGTGTAAGTGCAGTTTGGATTACTTTTTTTTTATCTTATCTTTTGTAGGTTAGGAACATAGGCCTGATACAAATTTATTGCCTATAAACTTTTTTTTTTAAGGTGAAACTTGCGATAATTATTTACTCAGTTAAAAATTATATGTCTGCGAAGTAGTAATGTTGCCCTATTAAAATCAAATCAAAAAATTATGTCGGAAATCATATGGAACCTACACATTGCTTCTCAAAATGGCGGCACATATTCCGCAAGTATGCGAGAAGTATACAACTTCTTTTACTTGTATACTTGCATACTTCACTTGCAGTCCGGACAGTACTTACGACATCACTTCCGGGCACAGGTACGCACAAGTATGTACTTAAGGCGAATTCGGACACAGCCTAAGAAATAATGGTGCAATTTTCTAGACTTAGTTAAGCTAAGTTTGCACGAGGTAAAGGGATATCCTGGAAGTAGAACTTTAGCAGAATTTCAGAAAAGTGGGAAGTTACCGTAAATATATTATTAGAGCTAGTAATTTTTCCCGATAAAATTAGAATACACGGCGGACTGCAATACTATAAGCACCCATTGCCATTGTCATTGGTTGCTGTCTGCTTGATAAGGAGTTTTCATATTTGATCAGGCCACTTAGAATTCGGCAACATTGTCACGGCTCCTGCGTGATTCGTGTGCATACAGTTAACACGTGTCAAGAAGTAATTCAGCAAAGGTAGACCACCATACAGTGTTTTTAAATATAACTTGTCTTGAAACCTTTTCGCGAAATTTCACTTCCACTATGGATTATATGTGGTCTGCACCACATAATATGTAAACATACGGAATTGAATGAAGTATCGGAGAGATTTGGGAAGCTATTAACATCGTGGTCTTCAGAGCCAATGAGGGTGATTGATGTGAGTATGGAGCGGCGTCGGAATGAAGGGGCGGGGGAAACAGGAGATCCCCGAGAAAACCCGTTGACCAACGGCATCGTCCGGCACGATTCCCACATACGAAAATCTGGAGTGACCCGGCCCGGGGATTGAACCCGGATCGCCTTGGTGGGAGGCGAGCAGGCAAACTGCTAAGCCACAATAGGCCCTGAATGAAGTGTCGATTCCTTTGACGAGGGCGTGACCATTCTCTGATTGGCTGTGAGAGGCTGTCGAACGGACTTTGTGTCTGATTGACCTCTCGCGTTCTGTGGAATATTTCCTACACGTGGCGGGGTTGCGGGCTGACAAGTTGAAGTTATCGTGCGCCGATTCGTGGACGGCGTTCCCGTTCCCACATGTTGCTGGCCAGTGCCGCCATTTTGATGGCGTGCGAGGCTGGAGCTCAAGATGTACTCGGCTGTCTCACAGTTGTATTCTCGCGTATTCCTTGTCTGCAGGCAAGTCGCGGGAGTTCAGTGTGCTGGCGGGTGCAACGGACGAATTTCGGATAGGACATCAAAATAAGATAACATCCTTTAATTTTTTTTATACAAAACTTAGATAGTAATACTTAGTTTTTAAGTCATATATTTAAGTTACTTCAGATATACGTCAAAAGAATCACTTTTGTAGACGCAATTAAATGTCATATTTCTGTAACACAAAACATTATATAAAATGTAAATAAAGATTTTGTGTACCAAACTTAGTTAATAAGAATTAGTTTTTAAGACCTAGATTTAAGTTATTTCAGACATGCGTCAAAAGAATCACTATTGTAGACGCAGTGAACCCTATAACTATTTTATGTTAAATAAAATAAAATATTTTGTGAAAATTATAATAATGATGAAACTCTAGCACTAAATGTTGGGACATTTTAATTAGATTGTACATAACGTTTACCAATAAGGATTTTTTTGGGAGGGACCGAGACAAGCTGGGTCCCAAATAATAATAAAAACAGCTAGCAAAACTGAAAAAATAAAAAAGCTTTAGCCACCTAAATATTATCAGAACATTCTTGCGAACAGTAGGGAATGTCGAAGTTCACTGCATAAACGCATGTTTGTGTAGATGCCTCAAACAGCCATTCCTATAAACTAATGTAGTAAAACTTAACTGCTATGGCTAGACTTGTGCCTCGAAAATAAAGGAATTAAGGAATGGGTATCCTGTTAGATAAATATAGAAGAAAAAAATTACTAAGATTTAAATTTTAAATTTTTCGTATTAAAAAACGAATGCTTCAGAAAATGGTGAACAGATCAAAGAACGGGCACGTTTAAAAAAACACTCTTTTATACGGAATTAAATAAATTACTACAGACATAGATAATTCAATAATTCACAGAGGTCGCTAGGACGTTTGTACCACTCATAATATTTTTAACTGTTGGAACTGGTACAAAGCAACTATTGGTCGTCTTTGATTGGCTCTCCAAGGCGTGTTTCTTTGCCGAGAACACGTTTTAAGACCCTATTTATAAATCTCCAGCAAAGGGTCCTTGCCTGGCTTCGTGCCCTAGAAAGTGTATCGCGGCTGTGACGTCAATTTGTCGCCGTCAGATTTCGGGGTCAAGGACACGGCTGAAGCCTACAATGTCTCCTTCGGCTAAGGTCACGAGTAACGTCGCCTTTACATTCCCACGCAGCAAAAAAAAAAAAAAAAAAAAATATTGTGCTGTTTACGAACAATTCTTTGGAGACTGTTATAATCAATTCAAGGTTACTTCACACTTATTGAAGCCCTGTTATAGTTCTACTTCCATAATATCCCTCCGCCTCGTGCAAGCTCAGCTTAGTTAAGTCTGGAAAATTTCACCAGAGGACAACGCACCGCTTTCCTGCGCACTCAGTTATTATATTATTTTGCATGAGAACTATTTATTACTAGGCGCTACCAACACAGCTTTTTTCTCACTGCTTTTATTCGTGTTATTTATAAAAGAAATAATATAATGTATAACTAAAATATAGGTAAAACTTCAATTTAACGAAGAATAAGATACGTCTGTGTTTACAGAGGTATAAAACGCTTGATACATGGCATATTTAGGAAATAACTAAATACTTAATACACGGAGTGATTTTTCAAGGGTTTGTGTTAAAACGTCCGAAGAAACCGCGAATGGACTATACGAAAGATTTTCTACCACTCTGCGGCTGAAATACTGGGTTCGTTTCTTTCAAATACGCAGGCTACACAAGCAAGCAAATATCTGAAACTGTCGTTTCTTTCAACCGGATGTGGCATCACAGCCATTAAAAATGTAGTTTTTTGCAACCTTGTGCAACTGCACAGGCAGATTCGTGCAGCACAAAATTTCACCAGTCTTTGAGGAGGTGTAACTGGAGTAGTGCGAATATAAAACGAGCGGGTTCGAAATGTGTTACTCGTTAATTGATTGAGTGAGGAAACATAACGAGATATAAATCTGTAACATTCTTGCAGGTTATGGTTTAATGAATTTCATTAATGAAAACAAAGGATATAGCAGTAGAGAGATCATGTCCCTTCTAATTATCTTCTAGAATGACATGTGGGTGGAGCAGATAACCAATTATTCGATTAATCGATTAATCTATATGCACATGTATAAGATTAATCGAGTCGATTAATTGCTAATTAATTGATTAATCAAATTAATAAGCGTAATTGTTTCATAAAATATTTTTTGATGAAATTTCTTTGAAGAAATTAATTTGAATAAATTGTTTATATGAAATTGTATTATTATTTTATTGGCGTTGAAAGGATGGCGGAGCAGGATCGATGTTTATATAGCAGTTAATGTTGGTGTAAAAGTGGTATAAGTTACATTTCTGTTTGTGAGTGGAACTCACGCACGGGGCGAGGTTCCCAATTCAGGTGGGAGAGCACGCGGCGGGGCTCCCAATCCACTTAGCGAGGGAGGTGTGGATGGAACGAGAGCACGCGATCCACTTCTGGGACACTATGATTTACCTTCTAATAGGTTGCCGAACTTTAATCATGCGATGAAACTATTTAAAATGAAACTGATCTCCACTTTAATCACGTAATCGATAGAACTAAACACGTATTCATTAAACCGACTTTAATCATGCAATTACCGAATTGAACACAAAATTTATATTAATATCGTAACCAAATATATTATATTTCAAACGTAACAATTGCTAACTGATCATTGAACTAATTTAATTAAATTATACAAACACCCATCTAATATATAATTACACCTCACCAGCACTCCAGATCCCCTGACAAAAATTCCCTCCAACACTGACACACACACACACACACACACACACACACACACACACACACATTCACGAAGTCACGAGTACTTCACTCTCATCGGCTCTCCGCATATTCTATTAAAACTCACTATATAATTAATCCTTATGCACGTACTTCATTGTATCACACATGAAAATGCAGTACGTCGGCATCTCTATCGTTCACCTAATGCGAAAACCTGTTGCGAAAAGCCTGTAAACGTAAATTAATAATAATAAAACCTGATAATTATCCGAACACGCGAGACTTTAATAAACGAATTGAGAAGTGTGATGGGCGTGATCACTGTTCATTGCCTTGCAGCCAGCTCGGCTATTCGCTTGGAGCTAACCTCTCCGAGGACCAAGCAGAATGCGCAACTCAGCCCTCCACAGTCTCCCGACAGTGTCAAAGAAACCGCCCCAATATCTTATGTCGTGACAGGCGGGGGGCGCCGCGTCGACGGGAACCAAACCCAAGTGAAATGTAAAAGCAATTAATTTTCACAATCTTTCCCATAACATTCAATGTTAATAACACAATTCAGACCAAAATCATTTTATATTATTTTTTTCTGGAATTGAAAAATGGGTCTCAACACTCAGTTAACATATTTAATGAAGTGTAACCTACAAGTGTGTTATTAAAAAAACTACTAATTTAACTGACCTTGTTATAATATTACATTAAAAATGTTATTAAAATATTGTTTCAAACTCTATAAGCTGTACATAATTTTAAAAAATCTGCCTTTCTTACTAAAAACTATACGGAATCATGTACGTTTCAAACCAAATTACACCATTCAAACTCGTATTTGTAAAACCGACAGTCTAAAATTTCACTCCGAGAAGTATTGTAACGAATATTAGTTCCGCACAGAACAAATACATCAAAATGGATTTCATTTGTAAAATATAGATATGTTTACTAAAATATTAAGTGATTTACCATTAACAAAAATATGTAAAATTTTTGTTTCATAGGAAATATTCTAACTACTGTAAACTGGTATTTAAAATACATTTTCCAACAGCCAGAGTGTTCGGTGTTGCAGTTTACCCCCTTACCGGACAATCAACATATTTTTCATAGGATTTCTCAAGATTCTCCCATTTCCACAACCCTTTCCATTTTATGTTATAACAATAACGTTAGTTTATACCGTAAAACTGTTTCAGAGGCTTCTCTCAAAGTTTTGTTTAGAGACAGTTTCATTAAAAAAAATATTAGTTTAAATTATGTGTAAAAGGTACAACATTTCATTTCAATATTAAAAAATAAGTGTGTATACCATGCATCTCAGCACATATTTGAAGTATAATATCTCTTCACAGCAAATATTAACGACAAAAGTCGTAGTAATTTTTATAGTGGTACTCGATTTTAATCGAGTTATTTATAAACTTGTATTTAGGTTTGTTATAAGACAAAGTCGATGCCAGTGAGTGAGGCTTGACACTAGAGATTCCTTAACCTTGCTCTGCGGCGCAAGAGTCCGTTTACCCGAAGTTCTCCCAAACCACTTTCCCTTCTGACAACCTTGCCTTGTTCCACTATTGGGTGTGTTTAAAGTTCAGCTACTCTTTCAAACTCCCCTCATTCCATTACTTTCAGAGTTCATTCATTTCTCAAACACTACCTACTCCTTTACTTTCAGAGTTCATTCATTTCTTGAAGACTTCCATTTCCATACTTGGTGTAAAAACAGTAATCATTACAACTCACCCACAAATACTTAATCTCCAGAAATTCACAAAATATATTAAACATGTGACAGAAGGAATTCAAACTCTTAGTATCATGTCACATTATTTCCTTCAGCATAATAAGTTAAATTTTTTCAAAAAACATCCTTAAAAGTACAAACCTTTACAAACATCTAAACAACTTTTCACAAACATTTAAACAAACAATTTAATCAGTTTCTTCACAACCTATCTTCTCAAATGTTCAAACTCTTCTTTAAAAAAGAAAATAAATAAGTCTTCTCTAAAAAAAAAAAAAAAAAAATCAATTGCTTTGAAACTTTGGATTTAAAGATAATCGTCGCCTTTTTGGGGCGGGAGGACAAAAAACAGGAAAAGATATAACAGAGGTTTGAGAGGGAGAGGGGGTTCGATTGTGAGGAGAATTGACAGGGCTGTAACAGACTGTCGGTGGAGACATTGTGAAATACTGGTGGAGGTGGTGATTGGCCAACATTAAATAATTCCAAATATTCAGCCAACTCAGAAAATAACAAAGGTTTAGGAAGAGGTGTAGATCTATAGCTCAGATCTAACTGCATGCAACATTTGCTCTTCTTCTTCTCAATATATCAGTGTTCGGTTTTCGAAAGCCACAAATCAAGGATTTCAACATGCCTTGAGGTGAGAGGTAAGGCCGCTACATGTGTTGTCATCGGAGGCGCCGGGCCCGCTATCTGAGACGTTGATGTTAATGGTGTTGGAAACACCCTCGCTGTTGGAGTCGCAATTGCTGGTGTTGGATGCGCTGGAAGCGCCGGGATCGTCATTACTGGTGTTGGAGGTGCCGGGCGCTGGGATCGTCATAGCTGGTGTTGATGGTGCTGGAGGCATCAAGACTGTCTTCGGAGGCACCAAGACCATCTTCAGAGGCGCCAAGACCATCTTCGGAGGTGGCTTTGGAGGCACCGGGATCGTCATATCTAGAAACTCTGTTGGTGTCGTCATAGCTGGTGTTGGAGGCAGTGGCAGCACCAGGACCATCATCTCTGGAAACACTGGAAGTGCCTGTGTTGCTGGAGATGGTGCTGGGGGCGTCAAGACCGTCTTTGGAGGTGCCGGTGGCATCATCCCTGGACTCAACTCTTGCTCCACCGATGGAGTTAGCGGAGCAGCATCAATGACCAACTAATCATACTCCATAAGTTCTTGCTCGAGGTCTTGAGTAGACATTCCCGCGAAATACTCTTTCTAGAATTGCGACATTAAAAAAAGTTGCATGTCCATCGAACACTGAAGTGAAACAGTGGAGGGGTGTAAAGGTTAAACCTCTATTTATACAAATTTTTAACTCCCAGTTAAATGTGCAGGAAGCGAGACTTATCCCCTTCACACAAAACCCTCTCCGCAGAAATACTCATCCTCTCCACACGAACACACTTCCATATATTGGCTTGTATTGTAACATAAAGGTATACCATTTTGTTAGGCCTAGTCAACATGAAGAGGAAGGACAGGATCGCGACTTGTGATCAGTGACTACTGTTGTTAGCCCTGCACAAGGTTTCCCATATGCTTCTCAGCAGGAACTTTATCGATACAGCAGGGAAGACAGTTTCGTGCCGGGGAACATACTGTGTCAGAAAGCGGACAAAAAATGTACAAGTTGGCCAGAAATGTCGGTGTATAGCTTGAGAATACTTTCAGCAAAAAAAAAACCTTATTTAACACAAAGCTTCCCTCTCCCCACTGTTCATCATCGACTCGCCTCTTTCGTACATTGTCTTCTTTCATGAGTCTGCACGACTCGTTTAACAAAGTTCCGAGAGCCTTGCTTCGCTGCGAACATCCCTCCCTCTCAACACCATACATTGACATCTCGATGCACCTCATTCGCCTCCACCATGTGAGCACCGCTCGTCACTCATTGCTCTCGCCACCCACATCATCTACCTACCTGGCTCTACCCAGGAGACTTTCTACAACAGCATTCTCACCATGTTCCGTTAAAAGAAAAAAACTTCATCATGGTTTAGCATGTTATGGGAAAGCTTTCTTGCGATACATACGGTTCTTTGTTTACACAAGTCTTTAGTGCGTTAAATATTATCGCTTTTGCTGTGAAATCCATTTACGTGAATATAATTTATAACAGTATTGGTTTCTGATATAGCCGAACAAAATATTATGTCAGTCATTAGACTGAGTGAATTAAAGTTACGCATTTTGATCTCGGAATACATACCAAGTAATTTTTTTTTTATGTTGATATGCTTGTTCAAGATACATAAGTAAAAAAGGTTACACCCACTATTAAATACATATTCCTCACACAAACATTTGTAAATTTATGACCATAGATTGATTAAGTAATATATATTTTATGTAAACAATTATTCATTCATTTATTTAAATCATAAGTCAGTTTGGTGTAAAATGAAACAAACTTTCAGTTTGAAATACGATTTACTATATTACATTTTTTCAAACAGACCAAATATTTATTTACATATACAAAATCACATTTCTTCTGAACCTATTTATTTAAATATACAAACAATCTTCTTTATTCAACTAAGCAATACACTTTGAATTGATGTAGTGAAGTTCATATCTATGAACGATGCTGGCGATATGTTGCAAGGAGACAAACTCGCTATTCTCTCAAATATGTGACATGTTTTTATTCTAGATGAATCGGTGACTTGCTGACTGCCTGATTAGATGTAAACCACTATGTACTAGATGATTCACACATTCTTGAGCAGATGGAAGCTTGATTCACTCATAGATGATATACCTTATTGAAGGTGGCTGAACTGAATTTGTTGTGATACAGAGTGTAGCCTTGCCGAAAAATATTTTTTTAAATCTATACAGCCGAGCGAGTGAAGAGAATTTGTCGAATCTCGATACCGAGGTCTTAAGAGCTGATGAGGGTGAAGTGAGGGATGGAACAGCATTAGATTACATATCTTCTTATAGGTAATAACTGGAATTACTTCTGACCAGGGGTGATCTGTCTATATTAGGAGATGTTATACATCAATTTTTGTTATTAGTTGTAAAGTCTACCCGCTTCCACGACAACTAAATTCTTCAAGTCTATTTGCGAGTTAAGGTACTACGGTAGAATTATAAAGTTCGGCAATATCTGTGGAATGTGGAATGGGGAGAGCTTGAGTTTGAAAGTAGAAAGTTTCTGTATAGGATTCCCCCACTGTGATGGATTTCAAATACTTACAGAATATATTTACACTAAGAATTATTGGCTGGGGTGTTGTAGTTAAATCTGTCAGAGGCTTCCTGCACCTTGTAAAAATTCTTACATAGTCTTCATCAATATCTGTTTGCTCGTTAAATATCCGTGCATCAGTCAGTCAGCCTGCAAAAGCTGTGCCTAGTATTTCATAATTGAGCTGGAGCAAAAATAAAGTGAATTACTTCCCAATCCTGAATTAAGGTATTGCTATTTTGAAGTCAATACAGTGGGTGAAGGGGAAATTTCAACTGTGGTATACTCTGTCGAGCTGATTGTGGAGCTGTCTCAGGATGTGGTGCTGGTGTGGTGCCATATGGTGATAGTGTGGTGCTATGTGGTGCTAGTGTGGTGCCATGTGGTGCTAGTAAGGTGCCATATGGTGCTGTCTCAGGATGTAGTGTTGATTGTGATGCAGTGTTACAAAATTTATAATGTCTTTTTAAACCATCCCTCCTAGATAACTGTTTCTCATAGTAATCACACAGGAACTGTATTATTTAATTGCTCATTCCACAGGTTATTCTTTCATGTCGACGTATGCTGCACAGAGTTGTAAATGCTTTACCGCAAAAGTAACACAGAAAAGCCATCATTACGTCCATACTCTTCCAAGTCTAAAATGTAACTGAAAGGTTCCAACCTTTTATAGGCACATTCTAGGAAGCAATTGGAGAATATTATTAATTTAAAATGTACATTTAAGTATTAAATCACTTTCAACGCTTTATTCTTAAATGCACACACTCAAAGGTAATGTAACATTACTTTTTTCAAATTCATTTTGTTGTTGGAATATTACAATTAACACATTCATAAAGTCAGTAAAACAAAAAAAAATAGTTCCAAACCATTTATTTTGCTACATTTGTATTACAAAGTACATATAGAAAACATTAAGTGTTTACAAGAAACACATTTACATCATTTCTTCCCCTTGAAAATACTTGTAGTATTTTCATCTGTTTTATTGTCTTGTAGTCTGGTACAAGTGAAAATACATTTCTTCGATAGTATAGTTGTATTCAGACATAGGACATTTTATCTTATCTGGACAAGTTATTAAACCATTACAATTTTTCAGCTTCTAATGTGCATTGGATATTTCTGCAATAAAATAAACAAGAGTTTCCAGAAATGTAAATAGCAGATGAGTGGAAAAAGATACTAAAACTGTTACTTTCGAAAACATTTTGTAAAGGTTTACTTTAACTTGTAAGTAAATTGCTAATATTCAATTTACACTTTTATTTCTGTATGCATGAGCACTTGACCTTGTTCTTGTCTTGATCCATTTTTACAAAGTATTAGCTTGCACAAACCAAGTACTTTAGTGTGTGTGTATATATGTATACATTATATATATATTATATTCCACTTGCTAGTTCTCTCATCCCAGATAATGCCATATCATTCATATAATATCCACTGGTGAATCAGGGGGAGAATCATCATAAACTGTCTCACCACAGTCAGTCAGCAATGACCAATTTAGCACTGATCGAGAGTTTTCCTCTGCAGAGAAGTTCGATTTATAACCAGATGTTTTCCACAATTGTTTGAGCATGTATTCTTTTTGAATATATGTTAATTTCCCATTCCACACACATTCGAAAATGTGTTTTGGTTGACTCCACCTATATACATTTCACAATTATTTAAGTATTCTTTGCAAATCTTTTCAATATTCTCATACTCCATACACCAACTCTCCCAGGTTAAACCGTGGTGGTGTTTGGTTACCCATATATTTGTTTTCTTGTATTTAGGACTTAGATATTTCCGGTGGAATGGTTGTTTGAAGCCGAATACCATTGTGTGTTCTTCCATATCAGTAATAGCTAATTCTTTAATGACTTTTTTTGGGGGATTGAAATCCTTGTACATTGCAAAACATCTAGTTAATACTGTGTCTTGTTATCTACTAACTCAAATCATTATCTTCATCAGCATATCTCTTACATTATAGCTCACCAATATATCACGAATTTTCCATGCATACGCTTGAATATTTGCCGGAATTGGCGTATTTGCAATAATTTCAATTCATGAATCAATTACATTATTGGTAATTGCCATCTTGTTTGCTTACATCAAATACAAATAATGCTCCTGTGGTTTTAAATGATTCAGGTTCTAGGATCGGTGAGCTGATTTTGTTATAATACATTTCCTGGAACTTTCAGTACATGCTATAGCAAATAAGGAATTCCCCATTTCCAAAGTTCACATTTAAATCGGTATAGGGATAAGTTCGACTGTTTAGATACAGTTTAATATTTTTCATATCACAATTATCGAATACTGATCTATCAGCTTTTATATTGTTTTGTTGATTTGTTTGAAAACAAATAATGACAAATTATGGTTTCTCAGATGAAAAAATAGATTTCACATTCTAAATGACTTTTTGTGGTGCTGGTAGAATTGGAAATGTCTCCAAACCCCACAGCCTGAATGCAATATCTAGATTATTCCCTTTTTCGATATATTATAAAAACTGTACACGTTCATGAATCTTAATTTCAGTATGTAGCATTAGCCATTCCACACTGTTTAATTCAAATGTTACACCTTCCTTGTTATTAACAATGTCGTGTACAGCATTCAAATGCTTGTTACTGAATAGAATACCTAATTTTTGTTTAGCATTTAATATTACATGTCTATAGTCCTCAGCAAAGACCAAAATCATACTTAATGGTATAACAACTTCGTATTTTTCACCTGGGTTTATTTGTAGTGTAAAATTATTAGCATTGATCCACCCAGCCACTAGCCCAATATAAAGATTGTTTACAGTTTCTGAGAGATACTTCTTTATAGTGCAAGTAATTCCAAAATCCCATGATTGGTCGATTTCAATACCATTGAGCAGTTATGCAATTCTGTTTCTCACTATTCCTGTAGTTGCTGGATTAGTTGCATCAGCTGTCTTTTGAATTGTTCCTCTAAACCTTAAACTTGATTTTGATAGTAATGTGTAAATATTGTGATTTTGTATAGCAATTGTTATTTCCTATGGAAACGTATACAGTCCAGATCGGAATTGCTCAATTACACATATTTCTGGATTGGTGATTCCATCATCATAACTTATTGGTTCTTCAACATTAAGTATGTCTTCCATTTCTATTAATGGTATATCCTAATTCCTTTAAAAAAATTAGTTTTCCTGTGTTAACTATACAGGTATCTTTTTTTAAATGTTTTTATGCATCTGGTTACGTCTTTTTATAGGTACTTTATTCGAAATATGTTTTTTAGAAACATAGTTTATAAATGAAATGCCTACTTTACAAGAGTATTCACTACTATACATAATACCCATTTTGTTTGCAATTAACATGGAATTCACATGATAGCTTTTTTTAAATGTAAACAAATGGTAATTTCTTTGTTTCTAAAATTAATCAGCTTACCATCTTGATCGACAATTGTAACAACTATTTCATCCACTTGTTTAGCTATTACTGGACGATATATCAATGTATTCCATTTTTCAATTATTTTGAATCCTGGAACCACCACACACATGAATTTGTGTATTGTATTTGTCAGTTTTTCATTCAAAGATGATCTGCCTACAGTATTAACATTTATACAACATATGTTAACAGACAATATTAACCTGTTTTGACAGTTTGTGTAATTGATCAGCTGGATATACTCTCCATTCATAACCCAACAAATTTGGAATTGTATTGTCTTCCGAGAAATCGATGTCAATGTTACTATGTACTGCACTAGTTAATGTATTTGGATTTCCACGTAATCGGAAATGTACATTTTCAGTGTTGCTTTAATGAACATTTCTAAGTCATCCAACTCATAATATCCTACCTGCATCACAATCTTATATATTTTTTCACAGTTGTTGAACATAAATGATTGATTGTCTATATCGATGTTTGGTATGCTATTGTAAGTAATGAATTCGCTTAGGCTTATTTGCCATTGTGCCTCTATCTCCAAAGCTGGGAAATATACAGTCCACAGATGCAATGAAATTCCACTTCATATCAATGTAATTAACATATTACTAAAGAGTTGTACTAATACACTGACTTAAAATCCTATTTATAGTCAACAAAGTAAACATAAATAACCACAATTGATTGTATTTGGTAATTGTTCTGTTTTGTAATTGTACCTTAATTGCATTTTTTTCAAATAATTGCATATTTCAATTCGAGGGACGTAAATCGTCAAAACTGTCATAATAGAATGATCTATTTACATGTTTAATTAAGGAAACCCAATGTGTTCCTTTGTTTTGTTTCCAATCTAAAGTAACAATCATACATTCACAAACATTTAATTACTTTGGTAATTTGCCTCTCATATTCGCACCTCAGAAATAATGAATATCCAGTTTCTTTACAAATATATTAATGTCTTTGTTTGTTAATGCACGTTTTGAAAGACTATTTGAGGACTTTCTGCATTTCTTTCCACATTTTGAGTTTTTTCGTCCTTGACCAACTTTATATGGTTTAAGATACATTCCTCTAACACGTGATATACTTGATTTAGCAAAAGCTGCAATGCCTCCCATTAAAGTTCCAAGAGCTGATAATGCTGGAAATATGAATGGTAATATTCCACCTTCCTTGGTTTTCCATTTGGTTTTGCACTTTACGCCTATGCCTCTTTACACCTTCACCTGCATAACTTTGTCAACAATCCAAGCACCGAGCTTTTCACCTGTGTTGTAGATGGGTTCTTCCTTATATTTGCTGCTTTATTGGCTAGATTTGTATCCACTATATGTCTATCTTTCAAATTGTTTGTTCGATCGTATTCTATATTGTGTTCTTTACAAGCATTATCCAAATGGTTAATTCCTTGATTGTTCTGTGCCAGATGTTTTGCAAGCTTAGTTCTGGGTCTGTAATAATTGTATTTTGGTAAATGTAATACAAATGGTAATATGTTAAATAATGTATTCAATACTCTGTTTCCTTTTTTGTTACATTTAGTATGGGACATTGTTTTCATATGAACATGAACCTATATATAGACCAACATTTATAGTTTTAATATTAGTATGTTACCTAATACTGTAGAAATGAAGGTTAAAAAACAAATTGCTGGTAATTGTAAATACGAAAGAAAACATAATTGAACAGAAACATGGTATTCTTTTAACACGAAATATACATTGTATAATAAGTGGCCCTTCTGCATGCAGAAAAACTTGTGTTATTATGTTGATGTTGTAACATCCGAATGGACTTAAGTTTAAAAATGTATATGTGTTTTCTAAAACAATTCAACAAGAGAAATATCAACAATTAGTGACTATTTTGTCGTTAATTGAAGGAATGTGGTATTTCCATTTTACAAATAAAGAAGATATCAGGCCTCCGAATGAAGCATTACCGAATTCCAAATTTATATTTGTCAATTTTTGGTTTGCTTCACAGGGTGAAATACAACAACACTTTAGTTTTGTTAAAAACATTCAAATGTCTACTGTTTTCATCTATCACAAAGTTATGCTCATACACCAAAACATAATTTGTGTGATAATTCAAATATGTTATCTGTGTTTAAAATGGACAATATGAATTTATTACATATCTACAATAATCATATTTTGGAAGATATTCCATTTACAAAGTTTAAATATATGTGTTTTTACTGTTTGAAAAACAAGTATGCTTCCCCTATATAAAGGCAGATATAGGTCTGGATTTGACAATTTTTTACTTCCCGATGAAGAATAGTGAGTATTTCAAAGTTCGGATACAGTAGCATAAAATTAAATCATCACAAATGGTTTTAACGAGAAATCACTATGTGAATTGTGAATTGAATGGACATATATTACACAATGTGGGTAGAGATGTGAAAGATACCGACGAGGTAAATAAATGTTATGTGTAAGACTTAAATACTATTATGTTGAATGTATTTAAATCAAAATCAATCGATATACAATATAAATTAATAAACATAGTTGAAACTATTACAAAAGTGTCTACTAATATAAGTTATATTTCGGAAATATTGGCAAATCTGATGGTTGCATTGCAAAATATAGAAAATAGAACTAATTTATATTCAGTACATTAAAAAAATATTATTAATGAAATGGTAAGCATTACGATTACAAAACAATTTGATACACAAATGGATGAAATAATTCAATATATGTGTTGAATTTATCAATAAAACATCTGATTTAGCTATGCATATGGAATTGAAAAAGCAAACTGATGATTTGAAATCTTGAATAAACTATTTTAGTAACGATTTGATGGTTAAAATTGTGAGTAGATTAGACATACTTTTGAGTAAAGTCGATAAAAACAAACAAAATGCAAACTAATCGACCTAATACACCCGCTAAAAAAAAAATTGACTTAATTCATATATAAGTAGTTGCAATTTAATGTAAACAAAGAAAAATGTCTGACACTGCTTCAGAACCACATAGACATACCTGCTGTAAAGGCAAAATATCTACAAGCTAAATGTGCTCGAATGAAACAGGATATTTTGAATGAAGAAATATTTAAACCTGTAATGATTAGAATGGATACATTACATTCCGTGCTAAAGAAATTTAATGAAACACCAGTGGAAATTAAAATCGGAAGAACCTATAAAGAAGAGAAAGTAGTCTCAATTAACACAATGTTATTTAGTTATAAAACAATCTTCGCATATTCGCGATATGGTATTTAGTGTATATCATTATGGATATATATGACTTCTGGGAGATTCGGTAATTAAGTTTTTTCCCGAGAATAGAATTCAAGTAGGTCATTCGTAACTGATGTTAGCGAATGACTGTTTGAATTATTATTTAAAAAGTTCTGAATGGTTATTCTGATATCGATTTGGAGAAATATAAGGTTCTGGTTCATCGAACAAATGCAAATAAACGTTTATATGGTGATGAAAATCACCCAAAACTACATTTATTAAGCAATATTTTAGGAAATGGAATATATAAAGATGAAATTGACAACCAGTTTTCTCCTGTATATTGGAACAATCCTAATGAATTGGTCGATAGATTAAAACTTCTCATCACTTTGAGAGAGTCTGGGAATAATTCACATGCAAAAAAATTGTTTCTATTATTGAAGACTTGAAAAAAGATGGCTATATTACAAATGAAGTTTAGTAATATTGCTCAAGAACTTCAAGCCCATGCTAGGATAAGATATCCCAGAAGACCAGTTATTACCAAAGATTTCAATTAACTTTTTCAAGTCAATTTGTGTGAAATTACATTGTTTTCGAAATACAATAAGATATACAAATATATTTTAACAGTAATAGATGTTTATTCAAAGTATGGTTGGGGCATACCTTTGAAAAACAAAACTGGGAAACAGGTTACCAATTTCAATGGAGATTGTTTTGCGAGAAAGAACCCCAAATTTGCTCTAAACTGATAGAGGAACTGAAGTTTTTTCTGCACCATTCCTGAAACTAATGTTCGAATATGGTATTAATCACTACACAGCATATTCGGAGCTTAAAGCCAGCATTGTGGATCAATACAACAAATCGATTAAGCAGTTATTATATAAACACTTCATATCGAAAGGTACCTATAATTGGGTGAATGTTTTGCCTGAAATAGTACAACTTTATAATTCCAGATATCATAGAACTATCAAGATATTGCCCGAAAAACTAATGGACACTAGTTTGACTGTGTATAATAAAATTAAAATTATTGATAAAAAAAACCAAAGTTCAAAGTTGGTGAATTTATACGAATTTCAAAGTAGAAAGGGATCTTTGAGAAAAAATTTACAGTGAATTAGAAGTATGAAATATTTAAAATTACTTCAGTTAAAAATTCATTTCCCAGAGTGTATTATCTAGAAAACTATGATGGTCAGCATATAAGAGGAGGTTCTCAAGAATAAAAATTTCAAAAATCAGTTCTCCAAATAAATAGTTTGTTGATAAAATCATTAAAAGCGAAAAGAATATGTCATTGGTTCAATGGAGAGGTTCCTCAAAAGCACAAAACTCGCGTGTGTAGAATAAGGATCTTAAAAGATTGAAATTCAATGTTTTGTAAATTGTCTTTATACTAAATAAAAATATTAAAAATAATATTTGATGTGTTATTCATTTAATAAACCTAATGTTATTGATGAGAATGAATGTACAATTTATTGTGCAATCATTCCTATTGTTTGGGTGGTAATCTATTACATTTAATTTGTGAATTAATTCTTTGTGTTTAGTTAATATATTCCAATTTGTAAGGAGTGAAAATATTTGCGTTTTTAATTTTCTTTTTCTCTGGTTAATGGTTGTAAAATTGTTCTACACCTAACATGTAACATCATTTGATTTCCTATGTAAATCGATGACTAATAATAATAATACTCCATGTGAATTATATCATCGAATTTTGGTGTAAAATATTTTTTTCTATTTAAACTAGAATGCAGTATGCACATGTTTTGCATATAGCATTTCTTACAGATTGCATGTGTTGAATTTATATATATATATAATCAAGAAGAAATGAGCTAGAGAGATTTTTTTGGAGCATTGCTTTGGAAAACTAGAGATTCCTTAGTTCTTGTATTCCCGAGGGAAAAAAACTCAGCAATCAGGCCAAAACGTTATATTTTCTAAGTGTGTTTGAGTGAGAGAGTCTTTGTAGAGTAAGGCTTAGCTTTTGGAGGGTATATCTTTCAAAGCACTAGGAGTCTCCAAACAATCAATAGATTTCTCATTAGTGGGATGGGTGAGGGAAAGTAATATTCATTATTATCAATGAGGTTAGAATATGGCTTCTCTGCCCTGGTAGACAGGGCTGGGACAAGAGTACAGTGGTGATAAAGGGAATCTGTGATTAGCATTAACGAGTGTGTGGATGGATGGATAACAGTTTGAGGAAGGGAAGGTTGTAGGATTGGTGATTGGATAGACTTTGTTAGCTGCCTGAAGCAGTTAGGCGAATAAGCTATTGCTTTCTTGGCAGCGTGAGGGCTTGAGTTTGTCCTTGCCGACAGTGCATTGGAGGAGTTGGGTGTACCAGTAAAAATATGTTATGGTTTCGTTAGCGCTTTGTTCTGTTTGAGCAAGTTGTGATGCATGACATTTTGTGCTAAGCTCTTTGCTGTTACCGACAATGCTTTGGAGAAACTGTGGGGTGGATCGGCAAATGTGTGTGATGGCGAGCAGCCTGATACATGAGAAATTGGAGTACTTTCTTTAACCTATGGTGAAAATGCACTATATGAAGTGGGGTGATGGATGTTCGGCGTTGGTGGATAGATGAATGGCTGGTCGCGAAAGACGTGTGAAGAGAAAATCTCGCCAGGCGACAGAAAGTTCTGTATGGTCAACTGTGCGGCGTGGATTCCATGGAGCGGCCGGGGGAGAGGGGAAGTGTCGGTCATAATTTTTGGGGGTGGCGTTTGGAGCAGGGCGAAGCTGTCTACATGGGGAACAGTGGATACAGTTGGTAAGCGGTGTTTCGGAGGAACGTGCATGCACAGTAGAAAACTCTGCGGGGAAAGTCTGGGTGGGTAAGGGGAATGGTCTCTGGTATCTGGCACTTTTACATGCAGCGGACAAACTCTAAACTCTCTCTCCCTCCTTGCTGAGCTCTGGCCTTGCACCCTATCCACATCACGCCACTCGAAGCAGATAGGTGATAAACTATTTTTTTTGGCGGCGTGAGAGGCTTGCACTTGGCGAGTGCATGTAGGAGGAGTGTGAAACGGCAAAATGTGTGGTCTTGAGCAGCATGAGAACTTGCTGTAATTTATTTGACTATATTGTGTGCGTGGGGAGAAAGAGAATGTCGACTTGAGCGTACAGACATCTGAGATGGATGGATTGATTGAGTTAGGCATGTGAAGGAAAGCAAAGCAATTTGCGTGTTTCTTATGCCCTATCACAGGGAAACTCTGAACTATGCATTTATCCATGCTTGTTTGTGTAAAGAGGAACATGAGTTAAGCAATGGTGTATGAGTGTCTTGGTTGAGAGGCGGGGAGGGGAAGACCAGATACTCTTTTGTTTCGTTCGTGCCTGCGCAGTATTAGTTTGGGGTGGAGATGCATCTTGGAGGATTCTGGGTTAGCGTGAAATTGTTACATCACAGGAGGTTTCAGTTCTGCCCGAGGTGGCTGGAGGAGTGATCACATCCAATAAACTTCTCAATTGCGTGTTCGGATAATTATTAGGTTATTATTATTAATTTACGTTCAACAGGCTTTTCGCAACAGGTTTTCGCATTAGGCGAGCGATAGTAATGCCGGCGTACTGCATTTTCACTTGTGATATAACAAAGTATGTGCATATGGTTTAATTATATAGTGAGTTTTAATAGACTACACGGGGTTTGCGATTTGGTGTTATGTTTAATTTATTATGTAATCAATCAGTTCGTCTAGTTTAACATATATTTTGATGTGTGTTTTGAGAGCCGATGAGGGTGATGTACGTGTGACTTTGTGTATGTGTGTGTCAGTGATTGAGGGGACTTTTGTGAGGGGGATCTGGAGTGCTGGTGAGTTGTAATTTTATATTAGCTGGGTGATTGTTTAATTTAATTTAATTAGTTTAATGATCAGTTAGCAATTGTTATGTTTGAAATATAATATACTTTGTTACAATATATATATATACATTTTGTGTTCCATTAGGTAGTTGCATGATTAAAGTTGGTTTAATGAATAGGTGTTTGGTTCTATCGATTATGTGATTGAAATGGAGATCAGTTATGTTTGAAATAGTTTCATCACATTATTAAATTTCGGCAACCTATTTGAACGTAAATCGTTGTGTCTCCGAAGTTGATCGCGTGCTCTCGACCCATCCACACCTCCCTCGCTAAGTGAATTGGGAGCCCCACCTCATGCTCTCCCACCTGAATTGGGAACCTCGCCCGTCCATGCGTTCCAATCACAAACAAAATATATGTTTTACCACTCTTACACCAACATTAACTGCTATATAAACATCGATCCTGCTCCGCCATCCTTTCAACAACAATAAAATAATAATAAAATTTCACATAAAAAATTATTCGAAGTATTTTCATCAAATAAATTTCATCAAAGAAATGTGACATGAAACAATTACATTAATGTATTTAATTAATCGATTAATTAGCAATTAATCGACTATTAGATTGATCTATATGCATGTGCATATCGATTAATCAATCAATCGAATAATCGATTATCCGCTTCATCTCCATGTCAGTCTAAAAGTGGATTAGAATTGACACGCTCTCTCTACTTATGTCATATTTCAAAGTAATGTAAAGGTAATGTAATCTTTAATATTCCATGTTGTCTGTTTTGCTGAAAATACCATTAGAAATTTACGTGAGCTTATTTGGGTTTTACTTAAAGACGACGGGAATTTACTGAATAGTAAATATAAAATTATAGGGATATGCTTTTGAGACACGTGGAATGCTGCGGACATCATATTGCGTATTAGAGGATAATTATGTAATTTACGAATGTTAAAAATGCATCGTAATAAAATTAATTGATAAAGTTCAATTGTACTTTCGTAGTAAAGAAAAATGCGAAACCCAAAATGACGTTGTTGTCAATGTGCAACAAAATGGCGATGAAAGCTGCACAAAATGATGCTTGTGTAGCTGCACTACCCTACACAGGCTACACTATTATTAGTTGAAATAAAATAACCTACTGTATCACTACAACACATTGTTTTATGAAACATACAAATTGTTAATGTAGCTCCATTTTTATAACAAACTTGAAGCCTACAGTAGGCCTACTAGAATGTTAAAATTAAACGTTAGTTTTAGACATTCCACATTTACGTTTAGTAAAATTTATTCTAAATCAATCATCTTGTAGTGTTAAAAATTATTCATGGCAACTAGTTCCCGATGAAAGATTTGTTTGTCACTTCATTATAACAGATGCATCTTCTCCCTGCCATTTGCTGGACGCTGTTGTTCGCACAGAAACCAAGGCAACGCAATAAAACCCGTTAAATTACTTGATTTTTTTTCTTATATGCATTGGAACTTGTAACAATTGAAAAACGAAGATGTGTGCTCTAAATTACAGGAACTTTGTCACCAAGGAATCGAGAGAGTGTGGGAAATTCTGGGTATTGAAGTGAACGAGGCTATGTGGCAGTGAATTCGAACACAGCTAAACTGTCACTTTCTCGATGAAAGATTGCTATGACAAATGAGCTGTGTTTCGTGTTTATTTCGTATGTGCGTTATTTTTTTCTCGTTTCAAAAGCGTCTCCAGACTCTTTCATACTGCCAGATATCTTAAACTTACTACTGTTTTATGAATGGAATGAAATGTACAAAACGAGCTAGAGGTTCGGCACAAGTTTCGTCGATCGATTTCTCTCCGAGATCGAAGGAATGTTTGGGCTCCGACATTTCCAACACTCCGTAGGACATACGTCTAATTTTAATCCAGCGACCGTTTTAAAGAGACTCCGGAGTAACAGATTTAAACGCCTCAAAGTCACTTCCGGTCGTGCGAGGGCGATCGAAAATAGCAGACAGGCGTCGCGAGTGTTTTGTTTCATAGGAATTCCAAGCGATGACTGTAGGATTCTAATACAGCAATACGTTCATAAAATATATAGCATTACAGCCATAAAAATTAAAAGGCGGCGCAGGAATATTGTCGCACTTTGGTTGCTAGGCAGAGGAGCAAGCCAACAGGTGTTGTTTTTTAACGGAAACTAATACACAAAAATATTCCAATAAAAAATTTTTTTTTTAGTCGTTGTACACTTTGAGAACAAAATTTTAGAACAGAAAAAAATTAATGGATATAGAGAATTTCTTGCACCTCGATATCCCGAGGTTATGTTTATCTGTTCAGTTTCTCTCGATTTCACTAGTAATCACACCACGCCAATAGCCTTGGGATATTGCTTTATCACGTCAATGGAAGGTTGTAAACAAACTAAAGAAGTTGTTATGAGGTTTGTTGCATTTATTCATCGTATGTAAAGGGGCGTTACATAGAAACTGGCATTTTCCTCGTCCCTCGATACGTACCATACCATAGTATTTTTAATATACACATTGATAACAAAATAAAGAAAAATGAAATTGAATGAGGGTTGCACTAGCTTGGAAATGCGGATTGCAATTTTAATATTATTTGTTAACATACACCTGGGAAATATGCTGCAGAAGTATGTAAAACGCTCATAATGTTATTCATAATTGGAAGCACATTTATTAAACTGGCAATTATTTACACATCCTATTCACGGAAATAGGTGACGTAAAACGGTTTAGATACAACAGAACGACAATTTGTAAATACTTATTAACTTTTAAAAAATTTGAGAACTTTTTAACCACAAAACGTACACGCTATTTTTTACAACTGAAATAAAATATGGCTACTGGCGTAAGTACGCAAGTATGCCCATCAAGTAAGCAACTTCGTATACTTGCTATACAGGAAATTCGGACAACGCTAGTATTTAGGTCTACTTGGTGACGTCACAGGTGGTACCGAGTACGGATATGTATATACTCGAAGAGAATTCGGATGCAGCCTAAGTTCGTTACAAATCACGTCACGAGCTGTTCAACATAATTATTTTTTTCATTGCCAATGTTGCTAACACACGCACGCCCATTTTACCGTGCATCGTTTCCTTTTATTTCCAAGTTGGTTTCGTGGAAACTCCTGTCGTTCCTGTGCGTGCGCTATTTTGTAGTAGCTCTCGGATTTGTGGTGCGCGTGTTTTCTGCGCTATTGCATGTCTGTGCGTGTGCTGAATCAATGTTACACTTTACCCTATCCAAGGTGGCAGCAAAGGTAACCTTGCGATGGACTAAGTCAAAGCCACTCCACTGGCTGGCTAGTAGCTTCGGAGTGTAATTGCTGCATAAAATAGTTTTGGCGGTATATTATAATTTTTAAGATCAAACACAGTAATTTAAAATCACCTATAGCAGAGTCTACCGCTTGATAATATTAGACTTTGTGCTCATTCAGGAGTATATATGTAGCACCTTGGAAATCTTTTCATTTTTAGCTTTCTTTTAGTGTTAAAACACACCAAGTCACATAAGTTATAAAAAATTGCTGTTGAAGCAGGCGGGGCTCACGTGTCACCAAGAGTAGGAAAAAAACGCATAAAAGTAAAGATGAAAGCCTTTACAAAGCAGACTGAAAATAGCGAAGATTAGTGTGAAGAATTCTCTTGTTTAAAAATACAATAAAATAATGTTAAAACATTTCCGGAAATACTGAAAAAATGCATGCTTGTTAACCCAGGAAACCGTATTAAAATATTTCAATTATACGTGTGTAGAATAGACAAGATGCCAGGTAAATTCCAAAGAGGAAACTTCTTAAGAGGGTTTCGCTGTAATTAACTAAAATAAACGTTGTTGATTGAAGTGAAAGCGACGGGGCATTTTCTGCCAGCTGACTGTTCGTGACGCTCACAAGTGGACAAGCGGACTGATACAAGCTGCCACCTTTTAATGGCTGCCTGGTGCTTGAACTGCGTTGAAGAGTGTGTGAAATCCTGTCTGTTTTGACGAAAGCACTAAACGTGCCCCCAGTATGTGTACCTGCATAAAGACATCATATCTCAGACGAATACGGAGTGGTAGTTCAAAGTTTCCACGCATGCTGTAAATAGAATTTTGGTGCCCTCCAATATCGTTAAAAAAAAAAAAACGGCTTTTTCACGCCGCCGTGTCTTAAGAGTGGGATGTAGCTGTGGGTCCAAGATCAAGAAGCGAGGGAGCGATACGGGCGACACTAATGCACACGACTAGTGTCTCATCGCTCCTACGAGCAAGGCGTGCAGTGTTTCCGTCGTGATCCTTTACTGTGCAAATAAGATCTGTAACAGTGGGGTTTTATTACACGCAATGAGAGTTCACATATTCAACTACGCCCGTATCTTTGTACTTTTCTCTTCCCGCGTAACGTGACTGCATACATGAGCTTTAAAAAAGCGATATTTGACCATTTTCACGATTTTTTTTTCTCCAAGAATACACTTAATATGACAAAAGTAGAAAAAAAGTCGGAATAGATCATTGGTTTTTTGTCTTTTCTGACAAAAATTCGTATCTGCAGAACTATTATTTACCGAGATACGTGTATTCGCTCAAACAACTATTTCACAAAAAATACGGGGTTCCATCCCACTCTTAAAGCACATACAATCCGATCACGAGCCCAATTACGATAGTAGACTGTATTAAACTTTGCTAGAGGCTTTTCTTCAATGAAATGATAAGGCCGCCGCTGAAAAGTTCCATAGTTACACACAGCACTACGAGAACAATGCACGCCAATCCAGAGTCCTGCGCGTAGAGGCTATGGCGCTCTTGTAGCACGTACCAGAGTAAGCCTTATAGCTCCGGCGCTTCTCGGCCAAAAAAGGGTGAGAAACGATGTAGGCAGGCGGGCCCCTTAAAGGCATTACACAACAAAACACTTAGGCAGTAGGCATTAAGCAGTATGCTCCCAATATTCAACCGACACAATACCGGTGCTATTGCCTAAGATCGACCAATAGAAACGCATCTTTATTTCTTACGGTACTGCAAATTTTATTTTATGGAGCTAACTTCTTTACTTGTAATGATTTCGCGTGTTGGAATTCTGCCGGACGACGTTGTTGGTCGGCGGGTTTTCTCGGGGATCTCCCATTTCCCCCGCCCTTACTCCATACTCACCGGTTTTCAAGGCCCCGATGTTAAAGGCAATCCCTAGTATAAAATTCTTAACTCCTTAAGGCCATGTCTGGCCATAAGGAGGCGTTGCGCCGGACCATCGTAAGGCTACGCCATGCATTCCCGGGAAGCTGAACTCCTCGGAAATAAGACTCTTAACAGCAGGATGTTATTAGACGCTGTGAAAAGCAACGTATTAAACTACAGATGCCTCGACCTTATACTTTTTCGCGTTCCCTTACGGAGAAAGCTAAGGAAATCAATCTTTGTGTGTTTGAATCCACTTAATAAGTAGGGTCAGGAACATGTCGCGTTTTTAACGACTGCACGGCATTATGGACTCGCGAGCATCAGCTAGATGTTTAAATTCAGGTGGCACGTGATTCGCTGCCCGTTTCCTTGCAGGTCTCTTATTGGCTTAGAGTTCACCTGAATGCATCTAACAAGCTGTGGTCCTATTGCAAACATCACATAAACGTACATGTGTTTCAAGCATAGCTTGTCTTAAAATGAATTCGCGAAATATTGCAGCCTGTATTAATAGGTTAAAAGTAAAAACGGCAGTTGTAGAAAATCGTTTTTTTTCTTTACATTTCTTGGCGGGGGGGGGGGGGGGGTTACTGCACGACCAGACAGTGTATTTGTTAAGAAAGGCGTATACACGTTAACTTAATTTGCGGTGAATAGTGTCAAATAACGACTTTAAATTTTCTGCAGTTTTGTTAATTTGTAATAACTATCATATTTTGTTTTAAAACTGTAATAAGTAAGTGTAAACTGTAAAAGTAGTTCAGTGTAAGAAATAACAACTATTTATTATTATTAAACTTCGCTCGACTCCTCGCGCATGCTGCAAGCGGGGGGATTTTTTTTTGTTGGTCGGTGCCGCGAGGCTGCGGGCGGAGGTGTCTATTTGCAGCGGGCGGCGAGTGTCCCGGGCCGGAAGCCGCGTGTGACTAAGTTTTCCGGGCGTAGCGCCAGAGCGCAGCCTCCCGGAGAGAGGACCACATCTCCCCCTCCTCCCTGTACACCAGGCGGCGGCGGCGGCACGGTGGCGCCGGATGGCGGGCGACTGCGCGGGTTCGCGACCTCGCGCCGCCAGATGGTCGCGCGATCGCCTCTCCCCCCTCCCGGACACTAGCTGCCCAACCCACCAGTCACCCGCACGTGCCCCCCCCCCCAGCCACCTACGTGCGCTCACGTCTCGTCGTCTCGACGCAATGTGCTGAAACTACCGCGTACCTGGCTTCTCCGCCACACACGCTGCTGCCGACAACATTGCACGCACTGTCCAGTCTCGGGATCGTCTCACCGTCACAGCCACCTTACTATAGGCTATTCACGATAAAGTGAGCACTTTTTAAGGCCCTTCCAACCGGCATTAACCACAAATAAATATGTTTTATTGCAGTCTCAGACATTAAATTTTGAAAGCGGTGAAAGTATACACCGTATTTATTAGCTACATGACAATACCGATATTAATAAGTGGCTTAAACATAAAAAAAAAGCTCAAAAGAAAAAATTGGAAGGGCCTTAAAAAGTGCTCACTTTACTGTGAACGGCCTATATAGGCTATTCACAATGAAGTGAGCACTTTTGAGGCCCTAGTTACATTTTTCCTTTCAGCCAATGTTATCCTTTAACCCCATTTTCAAATAAAGTTTGTCATGTATGTAATAAACACAATGTGTATATTCCACCGCACTCGGAAGTTAACGTCTGCGGTTGAAATAAAATATATTTATCGACTCTTATCCCAAATGAGGGGGCTTCAAAAGTGCTCACTTTACCGTGAACAACCATACAAGCCTTCCCCATGCCATATTGGAGCCTTCGTTTTTCAGCTTGTTTACATTTAACCCTTCCGAGCGTCGTGATTACAGCGGACATTTTACAACAAGTGTATTTATGGATTTACGCTGTATACAGCAAAAAAACTGCATCCAATAAGGGAAGTCCTTCACTTCATGTAAGACGCCGTTAGTAGAAACACCCCAATTTCTCGAAAATGTTTCCGCATATGCTAGATTTCAATACCCTACGAGCGTACCAGCAATTTCATTTTGCTTATTGGCGGCATGTGTCTGCGAGAAGACATTTCCTTTGTTGGTTAGCCAATCAGAATTAAGTTACTTCGATACTGCACGTCTCTGATTCGTGAGCAGATACTTAAAATATATAACATCTAGAACACAAAATCACAAAGATGGATCTGAGCAAAAGCTTTATGAAATACAACTGGTCGTGAAATCTGTTCGCGAAATTTGGGTGTCCCAAGTCATTAGAGATCTGCAAATTTCGCGTTGTTATTTGGTGACATGCTAGGCTTCACGGTTCTATAATTATCTTGTGAACAATCCATGAGATCATTGGCAGAACGAAGACATTTTCTTGAGTGACCTCCCCACAGGCGATTGGTCACTTCGATGGGGAACTTTTATATTGGTTCGAGACTCAGTCGGAGAGCGAAACATTTATTGTTCGCCAATGGCAGTAGTCGAATGAACACATAGAACGTTGGGGTCGATCCCGGTGCCAGGAAATAACGCGAATTTTGCATGTCTCTAGTCATTCCTTGATTGAAACTGTATTCCACAGTCTAACAAATCCTGGCGAGTTGAAACATCAAACACAAACGCATAGTTATTGGCGTGTGGCACAGCGTTATATTCAATCTGGTACGGTTCGAAACAAAAATAATACGCGTTTTTGCAACGCCTAAAGCTACCCTTTTATTAACGCCTCAAAGGGTTAAAAACTTAAAAATGGTAAGAAAATATCGAAAGTACCCTAATAACCAACTATAAGCTGTTCATGTTAAACTCAGCGTTTTTTGAAAGGCCCGCATAGGATCTATTTGCTTGCACATTTTGTATTCTTCTATCACACCTAAAATTAATTAACCTTGCCACAAACCTTATCACTTTATTCACGCGTCAGCCAATTGTAACAGTTAAAACTTTGGAAGAGTAAATATATTACAAATTTGTCCATTCTTACACTTACATGAATTAAAAAAAGACAACAAAATAAATAATTTCAAGTATTTACAAAATATCATTTAGCTGACACTTTCAGTTCAACGTAAAAAAAAAAAAAGGGGGGGAGCGTGCGTTCCCTCAATAGTTACCAACTTTAC
Source organism: Dryococelus australis (assembly GCA_029891345.1). Lineage (NCBI taxonomy): Eukaryota > Metazoa > Arthropoda > Insecta > Phasmatodea > Phasmatidae > Dryococelus > Dryococelus australis. The sequence continues at coordinate 114,987,771 of CM057000.1, read as the reverse complement.
TGGGTGCATGCCAGCCCGTTGAAATATATGACACAATTTATTATTTTTATAAACCCTATTGCAATAGAGCAAAAAAATTCAACCACTGTGGGCCAAAACCATTTCCCATATAAAGGTAACCAAAACAATTCTTTCGATATAATTAATTTAACACCTAAAGATAATTTATTTAATATTGCCAGGAATTTTTCGGAAGCCACCAACGTCGATAATGAGCTGTGACCATGTTTTTGGCTTATTCCTCCAACAAATATATTATATTTTCATTTAAATTAAGAAATATTTTAATTAGGCAAAGAATGTAATTTGGCATATTGTTTTCATAGTGAATGTTTTCAAGCTACTGTATTTTACAGCCAAAATTATTTTATCTCCTTCTTCAATCCGAATTCTCTTTTTACCAAATAAGACTGCACAAGGATTTTTCATAGGTTGGTTTCAAAAGTGCTCGCTTTTCTATAAACAACCTTTAGCTATTGACATTGCATAGCAATACAGAAATAGTAGAGGCGGGCGGGTTTCAGATACAAAGGTAAGTCGTCTTTTTTGACTGATCTAGTTACTTTGATATCAAGGGGTTAATTAAATCGACTGAAAGGGTTAATCAGATTGAAAGGTTTAAATTTAACGAAAGAGTTAAATGTATTAAAAGGGTTAATTTGTGTGTGTTTGGTGCAACAGTGTACTAAGGGTCAAATTTATTAGTTTCTCTCTTTCTTTATGTAAAGAGCAGCTCTGGTACGTCCTCACCCTTGGAGCTCTGGCCCTCGATGAGATGTGATGTGTTGGGGACAGGGTGTATATATGTGGTAAGTTTTTTGCAAGAGTGGCATAATAATTCTTTGGAGGGGATATTGCTAGTAGATGGTGTTGGTAGATAGGCGACTTTGGAAGATAGTATTACTCGGAATGCAATTAAATGTTAGAGAATTTCAGAGTGTTAAAAAATTTTCTATGTATGAATAAATAACACAAAGATAAATAAAACTACCTGGCCTCATAAAGAAACAAGTGCAATTATGTGAGTCTCTAGTATGAAATTATTATGATTTGAAAATAAATTATACTTAAAGAGATCTACATGTGATTTACAATGTGATTTTACAACCCTGAGCTGTATGTTAAAAATATAATTTGCACAAGAGAAGTATAATGAACGAACACAACTACAGGAATAAAAAGTGGTAAACGATCACAATTATGTGTGTCTCCAGTATGGAAATAATGAATAAGAAATGCCCCAATAAATTAAACATCTCACGAACACAATAACAAGATACATGTAACACTACTTGATGCCTCTTGCACATACCTGACAATATTTTAAAACATGTCCGTCTGCCTGTGAGGAACTTCTGAAACAGAATCCACATGTTAAAAGAAATTAATTGATTAACACACGTAAAAAAGAAAATGTTTAATATATGTCCAGTCACTCAGGAGCTCAGTGAAGCACTGACTTGGTTATAGGACTTACGCCAACTTATAATCTACGTTTGATTATAGACTGAGGTGAAAAAAAACTCGGAAATTTTTATGAAAATACAAAATGGCTAACGAACACAAGTACATGAAATGACCAAACATGTGATGAAATCGCACAAGGAGCTCACCGAAAACACATCCATCGGTGTCGGAGGTTGGTGAATCAATGAAGCAATCTTACGTCGAGAGCCTGACTATATACGTGGAGCGTGTTTGGAGACTGTCAAGCGACTAAGATTATAGATACTTGGAAATAGATGTGAATACAATTTAGGTGACAAATGGATAAAAATTATGTTTACAATGCACATACTAATATATATATATATATATATATATATATATATAAATTAGCCTAGTTGAATTAACAATGAATTAAAAATAAACACTTAATGAAATCACACCTCTCCAAAACACATCCGTCCATCTCGGAGGTCACTCAATGAATGACTGGATTGTATGTCACACACAAGTTTATAAGCTGTTATATACGTGGAGTGTGGCTGAGTTGAAATTTATGACTGACAGAATCTATTTCCCTACCAAGCTACTATTAATGACTTGATTACACTATTTGCCCTACAACTATGTGAATGTACAAAAGTAACACTTCTCGATAGAAGTGAATTATTTAGGATTAATGGACGTACTAAAAAATTTTATTCCATCAAGTCTGTGAAATTCACTGCGCTAGTTAGCAAAACGACAGCTGAAAATCATACCAAGTTTCGTTACACAAACACAGAAACAGTGTTTACACAAAAATTATTTTATTCCCGATAAACTAAAAATTTTTATATTAAAATGAGAAACGTGGCTAACACACTCTGAAACCTGCTGACTGCAGCACCTTGTGATGTTCACTGTCGCGTCACGAAGCCCCGCTGGCCGCCTACCCCTTGGTCGTGGCACCATACCCTGGTAGCCACCCAGGGAAGTCGAGAGAGCCAATGATGCGTCTATGTAGGGTGAATGTTCTCGTGGAACTAAAATGGCGGCGGACAGAGTTCCTTTCCAAAATCACAGAACAACACCCCAGAGTTCATCTTGGGTGATCTGTCCCCCTCCCCTCCAATACAGAGTTCGTTTTCGCTCAAAAACGCGCGCTGGGGTGAAGTGCCGGGCCTGTATGGACTGATCATTTCTCCGGAAACACATTCTTGGCTGGTGTAAGGGGGTGGGGGCCTGGGCAACCTTGAATCGACAGTGACACCTTTGCAGCACCCTCCGTGGACAGAGCAGTCATCCGAGAAAACAATTTATAACATTGAGAGGGGCAGGTTTTGCAAAGCGTGGCATTGGAAGGGTCAGTTCTTCGAAGGTGTATGTGGAGGGGTGTTTGTCGCTAAACAGGTTTTGCAGTGTTGGATCGATGTCAGTGGTCAGTCCTTCAGAAACGAACTCTGTGTTGGAGGGGACAGATCGCCCAAGACGCGTTCTGGGCTGTTGTTCCGTGACCTAGGAAAATAACTCTCTTTTCGCACAAAGCCATCTTCTGGACAAGTAGTGGGGAAGGGTGGTTGCAACCAGGAGTGACGTGGCAAGCTTTAGCTGTCCACCGCCATGTCGGGCACTACCGGGGTACAGTGCCACGACCAAAGGGTAGGCAGCCAGCGGGACTCGTGACGCGACAGTGAACTTCATAGGGTGCGGCGGCCAGCTGGTTTCGGAGAGTGTTAGCCACTTTTCTCGTTTTAATATAAAAATTTTTCAATTTATCAGGAATAAAATAATTTTCGTGTAAACCCCCGTTTCTCTGTTCGGTCGACGAAACTTGGTATGATTTTCAGTTGTTGTTTCGCTAACTAGTGCAGTGAATTTCACAGACTTGACGGGAAAAATATTTGTAGTGCTTAACGTTATTTTTAAATAATTCACTTGTATCAAGTAGTGTTATTTTTATACATTCATGTAGTTGTAGGATGAATAGTGTAATCAAGTCATTAATAGTAACTTGGTAGGGAAATATGTTCTGTCAGTGATAAATTTCAACTCAGCCGCGCTCCACATATATAACAGCTTATAAGCTGGCATACGTCATACAATCCAGTCATTCATTGACTGACCTCCGAGGCGGACGGATGGGTTTTGGGAGAGGTTGTGTAGATGTTAAAGGGACATTCTAGCACAACTCAATTTTCATCGAAAAACCGTGGTTTCTTGCCCCAAAATCAAAGTTTTTTCCTCCAAGGTCACATTTCGAAATTTAATAAATTGAGCATTCTAAAAAGCAACCAAATTTACTCCAAAATCAAGTTTTTTTTAACCCCAGAATCAAGTATATTCACCATTTTTCAAAAATGCCCAAGCAGGATTCATGCCACCTTAAAAAACAAGCTATTTTACCCAAAAATCAAGCAAATTTCTCGCTTATCAAGCAATTTTTTCATGTTTTCTAGAAATAGCAATTTTGCAAGCGAGTAATATAAATCAATTAAATGTAAGATAAAATAAAGGAGTTTTAAGACAAAGTCAAGCAAAATAAACAAAAATCAAGTGAAAGTATTAAAAAATGTAATTGATAGAAGTTATATATTTTTTAAGAGAATTCTAGATCATGGACAAATTTTCCATTTTTTTCTTTTAAGCATTATAAAAACCTACTTCCCATTTATTAGTTTCAAAGAATTTTTATCAAGTATCTTGACATACCGCTCTGATAATGAAATATTAAGTATACCATCTAGAAAACAATTAATTTTTTGCCAAACTTAGACTCATAAATATCAAAATCTATAGCAGTAAACCATTTATTTGTTTCTAGATATTGTAGTTTGGTGAATTCAAGAGAATTGTTCAACTTGTTGAGCAGAGATTCCATTTTTTTTTGTGTTATATACATAGAAACAAATTATTGAAGAAAAATGTATTTTCATTCTCTCAATAAATAATTTTTATTATTAAATAAAAAAAATGGAAAATCTAGAACAGAAAAGCCATGTAAAAAGTGTGACAAAGTAATGAATATAGAAAGTTTTCACATGCATAAATACAAAAAAGACAAGCATTTGAATATTTGTAAAAACTGTTGTGCTGAATATGTCAAAAATCAATATGAGCTAAAAAAATAGAAAGTGATACTCGAATGTGGAAAATATGTTTCTAAAATATCTTTTAAAATCATACAAATACTAAACTACAAAATACAAATGAAATTCGTCATGCTGATTATTCAACTAAGACATGTGTAGTATACAATGAGAATAAATCGATCGATTAATTTTATCTCCACAAAGCTACTATAGACAAACATACAATAAAATGCAAAAAAAAAAAATGCTTCAGTGAATACGATATAAGTCGCTATAAGTTAAAAAATGAGGAAATACTATGTGAATGTGGAAAATATGATTGTATTGGACATCTCGAAGAGCATAAAAATAATAAATTACACAATGCAACAGTAGATAATCTAAATGAAATTAAATGTGATAATTATTCAACAAAAACATTTACAGTATGTAAAGAGAATAAATCTATAAATTAATTTTCTTGTCACAAAACTACTAGGGACAAACATACAACAATATGTAAAAAATGCTATAATGAAAAATATCCTCATAAGAAGAAGTTAAATAGTTAAAACCAATTTCATTATTATCAATAATTTAAGCACATGTTTCGATTTTACACACTTATATTTCTACCCTCATTTTTGCAGTCTTCATAAATTTGTTAACATCATGCAATATCGCAGTTGAGTTGGGTAAGAAGAGACTGATAGAGTTGAGAATTTTAGGTAGAGATTTAAAAATTAAATATTGGTACAGGATACGGAAAGCTGATTTAATTGCAGCCAATTATTACATTTATTACAAATCAACAAAGAAAAAGAAACTTTAAAATCTACCATTTTCATATTACACTATAAAATGTATAAAATATGAAAATACAATTAAAAGAAATATTTCCATTCTCTAATAATGTATTTGAAAAGCCTAGAAATAAAATAAAATGGAAAACAGAATGGATAACAAAAAATAATTTTACAAATTTACTTTTAGCTGATGCCAATATCAATGAATTATATAAACACAATTATAACGAATTAAAAGAAATATTCCCCTATTCTACTAACATGTTTGTTAGAAGAATAAATAGAAGAACCAATGATAATTACAGAGTAAATACAGCTTTTAAAAGTCAGATATCAACATTTAACATTGAAAATTTATTTAATTTAGTACAGCCTAATCAATTTTTAACTTCAGTAAAAAACAAGGTTATTGAGACAATACACGATCATCTTAGGAAATTTAGAAGGGTGCAAACCAGTATTAAATTATATACCAATTGTCCCAAGCAGGAGAATAATCAAGTAGAATTATTTACATTTCAGTCATATAATTACACAACATTAAACGAATGAGAAATTATAACGATTTATAAAATTATAAAACAGGAATTATTTACACAATTATCTGAATTTCAAAGAAGAGGTACTGGATGGACTTTAGATAGAGTAATTGGAATACAATTAGCAATAAATAAGTATAATCCATTAAAAGGATCATCATATATTGAACTACCTGAATTTACAAAGATTAAGAAAGCATGCATAAATGTTAAAAACAATGATCAAAAATTCTTTCTTTGGGCAATAAAATCTGCGCTGTTTCCTGCAGAAAAAGACCCACAAAGAGTACCTAAAAATAAAAATTTGGGGCTTAGCATAGAAAAGCATTAGATATATTTGAATATCCTATTAAAATTGATGATATACCAAAAATTTAAAATCAAATCAATACTTCTATAAATCTATAGTCTATTGAAGGCGAAGGTAAGAAATCCATGATACATCCACTCAAACTTACAAAAAATTAAAATAATACGCATTTAAATTTACTTTATTTCAAAATGATACAAACTTGCATTATTGTTAGATTAAAGATTTATCAAGGTTAGTTTCAGCACATAAAATAATAAGCATGGGAAAGTTAATATATGTGATATGTGCCTTCAATTCCTCTATTCTCAAAAGAAAGTAAGTAAACTGTTCAAAAAATGAAGCAGTAAATTTTCAATTACCTTCGAAAGGAGACCAAATATATATTTTTTAAAATTATAAACATGTAATGAAGGTTCCATTTACGATATGTGCAGATTTTGAATCAATTCGAAACAGAATATCAACAACTAAACCAAATCCAAAAGAAATGTATAAATTAAAGCCAATTAAAAATATCCAGTTTTAACAGAATATGATATTGATAATGGCCTTTCCAAGGTGGTACTCAAAGAAAGATATAATTTTGCTAATGATCAAATAAATAACATTGATTTAAATTGAATTACGAATCATATACAATGAAATATCAATTACATGAAGCTTCTGGTTTTTGCTATTATATTGTATCTAATTATGGTGAGTATAAGCCACCAGTTTTATATCGTGCCGCAGATGCTCATAAAAAATTTTATACAATCAATAAAAAAAGAAGTAGATGAGATTGGTGAAATATATTCACAAATTGAATCAATGCAACAATTAACAAAACAAGAAAAAATATTAAATAGGAAATCAAAAATATGTGCTGTATGCAAGTGTGAATATATAGAGGAAAATAAAAAAGTACATAATCATGATCACATATGTGGAAAATTCATTAACCAAATAAGCAACAATTGTAATCTATGAATAACATAAAATTTTGAGCAAATTTATTTCCATACCTTAGTTGGATATAATGCACATTTATTTATCAAAGAGTTGGGATATGATGATAAAAAATATAGATTCAATAGCAAATAATGAATAAAAGTTTATAACTTTTGGAAAAAACACAGAAGATTCAAAAATGAAATTTATAGACACATTTAAATTTATGGCCAGTAGTTTAGATAAATTATCATATAATTTAAGGAAATACGAAGTGAAACACACATAAAAACATTTTCCAGAAGATCAAGTTGATTTAGTTATAAGAAAGGGTGTTTACCCATATGATTATAGGGATAGTTGGAAGAAATTAGAAGAAACTGAACTCCCACCAAAGAGTGTATTTTATAACAAATTAAACGAAAACAGTATATCTGATGATGATTATGAACATGCAAAATGTGTATGGAACCAATATAATATAAAAAATCTTGGCGAATACCATGATTTATATTTAAAAAGTGATGTATTATTGTTAGCAGATATATTCGAAAATTTTAGAAACACATGTTTAAATTCATATGATTTAGACCGTGCATGTTATTTTACAGCACCAAGTTTATCATGGGATGCAATGATAAAAATGACTAAACAACCACCAGATTTATTTCTTAACTATAATTTTATATTTTTGAAATAATTTTAATGATTGAAAAAGGAATTACAGGTGGAATATCACAATGTTTTAAGCGATATGTTAAAGAAAATGAAAAATACTTGGCATATTTTAACTGTAATCAAGAATAAAATTATTTAGCATATCTCGATTAATATTAGATTTCAAGAATGATTCTGAGTATGGTTATACATTAGAAGTTGATTTATATTATCCACAAGAACTGCATAATATACATAAAGATCTTCCATTTTGCCCAAAAAATAAGGTAGTTCCAAAGACAAATCAATCTGAATTATTAACAACTTTAGATAACAAACAAAAGTATCTAATTCACTATTACAACTTGAAAAAAGTGTCTAAATAATGGATTAAAACTCACTAAAATACATAGAATATTAACTAGTCTGATTGGTTGAAGAAATATATTGATTTGAATACGACAATGAGAACTAATGCTAAAAATGATTTCGAAAAAAATTTTGTATGCTCTGTTTGGCAAAACGATGGAAAATATAAGAAACAGAGTAAATATAAAACTAGTATCAGATGCTGAAAAATGTGAAAAATTAGTACCAAATATGGATAGCTAAATATATAACACAAAAACAGAAGATTTTAACGAATTTATGAAGTAAATGATAGAAAAATTTGATACGAAATGCATCGAAATGAATCTCTTACGTTATTTGATTTAAATAATTTAATTTCTACAATAAAAAAATAAATGTTGTATTAGATGAGAATAATGAACCTCGGTTTAAAGCAAAAGATATTGCTGAAGTTTGAAAATATATAGACACTGATAAAGCTATAAGAAAACACATATATGAAGAGGACAAGCTGATATTCGAAGATATTACTACTAACCCAGCCGAAATGGAGGGTTTGAAAGGCAATGAAAAAAGTACATTCTTTATCAATGAATCCGAGCGTTATTAATTAATTTTATCATCTAAAAAGGAAGAAGCTAAAAATTATAAACAATGAGTTTCAAATAAAATTTCGTCCTTCAATTATAAAAAATGGCTATTATAAATTACAAAAAATCATTGAGTTAAAATACCAGCAGATAAAAACGATAGAATATAAATCTGAACAACTCGCTTTAGAAAAAAAAACTTGAGCATTTTATCATGAATATGAACAATTTTATTGACAAAGTTAAACAGAAAACGAAAAATGGCCATATATATATATATATATATATATATATATATATATATATATATATATATATATATTACACCTGAATTAAAATTTTTAAAGTTGGTAAAACAGATAATCTAATCACCAGAACTGCAAATTTCAATTCTTCGCATAATTTACAAGATAAATTTTACATTTGTTTACATAAGAAACTTTACGATGTAAACAAAACAATAATTAATTCACGAGTTACTCGACAATTTTCGTGAAAAAAGAACATATAAAAATACAAGATATTATATAAGAATTGAGATAACACTAAAATGATGCTATCTAAAAAAGCACATCCAAACACAATATTTATTAACGAACTGGCTATATTATATAGTTAATCTTTGTATTTTACGAATATTCCTATTGCCACCACTTCTCCACGAGCATAAAGATATATTTTTTTATTTTTTATTTTAGAAGTTAAATTATCACCTTTGTTACATCAAAGGGCTTGGTGTGATCTATTTTTGTATTACTCTTGAAAACGGCCAAATTATTATCACACATGAGAATATCAATAAATATTTTATAAGAGACAGTCCATCAAAAAAGAAAAGAAAATTTTATCATTATCTAAATTAAAAACATTATTCATTTTATTGCACTTTGCATGTGAATAAAATATACGATATTGGTTTCAAATTTTGTAATTTAACATCTAATTCTTTATCAGAGTCTTCTTTGATTTTTTTTTCAACTTTCAAATCAATAAGTGAATGGTAATAATTCAAAATTTCTTTGCTGAAATCTTGCGATTTATTGGTTATTTCTTTATCGAGATATCTTTTATTGACGGTATCTTTGCCATCTACATGATCTGCCATATTATTAATTCTGCGATTTTGAATAGAAACATATTCTGTTGTGTAAACAAAAATGTTACTTATCTTGTCTCGTAAAGCAGAAACAATGGTATTATATTTTGAGTCTACTTATGATTTTAAATCAGAAACACTAGTGTTATTTTTTGATCCAGCATCATTTTATAGTGCACAATCAGAAACGATAGTTTTATATTTTGAATCTACATCGTTTTTTAATGCATAATCAGAAACATTAGTTTTATATTTCGAATATAGATCATTTGTTAAGGCTTAGTCAGAAACAATAGTTTTATATTTCGAATAAACGTCTTTTTTTAATGTGTGTTTTGCATTATTTATTCATTTTATATAATCAGCAATTTGACTGAATTGTAAATTTATATCTTCTTTTAGAGAATAATCAGAAACAACAGTTTTATATTTCGAATCAACATAATTTTTTTATGTATTTATGTATTTAACTCCCCAGCCTAATTTTCTTTTTGTAAACATTGTTGAGTCAACAGCAGCAGAAGCAGTTTTTCCACCAATCGGAGTATTTTTATCTTTTGCTTCTTTTTGTAAAATTTTATCACCTTCATACCTAAATTCTAAATCTTTATGATCTCTATATGCAATATCATGAAATTTACAAACTTCGTCTGATTTATTTATTCCTGCATCTCCTCTTCCTAATCTTTCTTTTAATCTGGAAATGGTCCACAATAATTATAACCCAGCAAATACATTTCAGGCAAATTTTAATTGTTTAATGCCCAATTTATCACACCTTTGCCATGGTGTTCAGAATTCCAAAATGAGTGCGGAATAACTCTTAAAACTCTTATTAGATATGGAATTCCTGTCTGGTAATTCACAACAAAATCAGAAGATTTATTGTTTAGCATATTCATAATATTAACATTTTCATTGTAATAATTTTTATTTCCAACATTTTCTTCACCATGAATAACTAATAATCTGTCAATTAATTTTCTACTATCATCCACCCAAATATATTCTTTTGGCAAACTATTGTATTTTTTATACCTTCGCCAGATTTAGGAGAATTTTTATATATGCATGATAAATTGGTTTAATTATTTCATTATACTTCCAACCTATACTCGAAGCTACACTCATAGTTGGATCATAATTTTGAAATGCTGCATTTGTTAATAAAATAATTACTGCATAATTTTTATAGTCCTCATTAGTGAATATATTTTCACCAGTGGAGTTATCTACAAGATCATAATTTTTACTTTTTGTTAACAAATTAGTAATGCCTATTGTTAATTCATATTTTTTATCTTTGACAAATAAAAAATTGCCATCTATTTTTACTTTTGTGTCTCCAATTTTAAAACCTTGTCAATCTCCTCGTCAACCAAATTTATCATTAATAATATTAATATTTTAAGAAATATATTTCTAGAGATTTATAGTAGAAACATCTGCTATGGGTGGTAAATTTTGCAATGGTACAATTCCAATTTGCTCTTCAAAATTAGGAGCTTCCTGTTCTGTAAATAATTCTATTTCATATGATGTTTCTTCTGGTGTTGGTGGATAATCTAAATTTCTGCATCAACAGGTACTAGTGCTGTTATTAAATTTTTATTTTCTTCACTTGTTCTACATTTTTGCCAATATCTTGTAATTCACGAATTAATGGTATATCCTTTTTCTTGTTTTTTTTTTTTTTTCACATTCTACCTCATGATTATTTTGATAATTTCGATACTTCTCGATGAACAATTTCACTCCATGAAATCTCTCTGAGTCCTTCATTTATATATATATATATATATATATATATATATATATATATATATATATAGCTTATAAATGAGTTATAAAAGCATTGAGGATTTTGAGAGACAAACTTTCCCCCCAACTGTCAAACGAGGGGGAATTTAAATATTTACAATAATAGAAACGAGTTTGATATTCCCCTAGAAGATGGCTTTTCTTTTCCCAATAACGCTTATGTTTTGGCAGAATATCTCCTCCTAAAAAGAGACAAAACTGGAGATGAGGCAAAATACAAAAAAAATTAGATAATATTATTGTTTGTTCTAATTTTTTTTTTTTTTTTTTTCACTTTTCTAGAGTAGAAATTTCAAAACATGGACATTATTGAGGCCATTGATAATCCAGGAATAACTTCCACAATGATGAATATTTTGCTAAGATCACCAGATGAACAAAATTATTTAGAGTCTACTGGTGTTGATAATAAATTTCGAGTAAAATCTGTTCGTAATGATAGAATAAATAAAATAATGTATCCATTAAGATATTTGTTTGGCTTTAGTCGCGATAATAATGAAGTTTACTGGAAAGGTGGTTATAAAATCATTTTTTCCAAAATACGTCTGATAACATTTGTTTATTTGTTTATGAAACTAAAAAAGCATATGTTACTACAATTGAAAGAGATTATGATGATCCAGGTATAATTTTTATTGAGAAATTAGAAACTTTGTGACCTATTGTTGAATATGAAGCTAACAAATCAATTGCAATTAAAAAAAAAGTAAATAAAAATCCTAAAATTCACATTGGTTTTAAGTATTGGCAATTTTTAGAAAAAGAAGTTCCTGCTGGGACAACTGTTTTTAACTTTGATATAAAAGATCAGTTTAATAATTTACAATTTGACATGCTTGTTTTTGTAATTGTGGGTTTCCAAACTAATAGAAAAAAATCGTGCCGAGCAATTTGTGCATGCTTCAATGTTTGATCATTGTAATGTAAGAAATATTTTTGTTAAAAATGGTAGAAATAAAATTTTTCCAAAATAAAATTGTAATCTAGATATTGAAAATGATCTTTGTCTTAAAATGTTTCTCACTTTTAATGATTTTAGAAATTTAAGAACAGCATTGGATGCTAGATATGGAAATAATGAACTTTATTATAAGCCAACTACAAATTATCATGGCGATATCAGTTATTATTAATTTGGGGGACGAAGACCATTGTATGTTATTGACTGCCTATATAGAAAAGTAGCAGTAGTTAAAGATAAAACAAATATAAAAATTTGTGTAGATTTTAAAAAAGCAGTTGATGCAGGTACAGTTTGTAATGTTGTTTTAATTAGCCAACAGAATTTAACTTATGATTATTTGAAAGAAAATATCGCTGGAGATATATAAATTTTAATTTTATTAAATGAATAATGTAAACAAATTACAGAAACTAAAAATGGTTTCGATATTTTAATACGATTTCTTAGACTCATGTTTGAGTGGTCGCATTTAAAAGTTTTACGTATTTTTGATTTTAAAAAATAATAATTCTAATTAAAATTTTCTCAAAGTATCACATTTTATAGGAGATATATAAATTCTTAAATCGTATAAATGGATCAAATTATAGATATTTTAGAACCTTGGGATATTGGATATGAAATTATAAAAACAGCAACTTCCATTTATAAAGAATTGCGCCTTGTTAATTTCAAAATTGTTTTAAAAATCAATAAAAATGATTTCGGATCAGATAAATTTTCTAATTTTAAAGACGATGTTTATGATTTGGATTGCTGTGATGGTTGGGATTATGGCATTAGTAATGCCTATGCTTAAAATTTTATTTATTTTTAGACTTCAAAAAGTCTTATTGGTGTTTTACTTTCGTTGAACTATATTTTTTAACATTTTCAGTTTATTTTTACTTATTTTGATTGATTTAGATTACTCGCTTGCAAAATTGCTATTTCTAGAAAGCGTGAAAAATTGGATGAAAAGCGAGAAATTTGCTTGATTTAGGGGTAAAAATGCTTGAAATTCGAGGAAAAATCATGAAATTTGGGTCAAAATTTTGTGTTTACTATTGGTGCAGAATTTTTGGAGGGCTAAAATTCGGCGGAAAAAGCTTGATTTTTGGGTGAGTTTTTTTGATTTTGTGGTAAAATTGCTTGATTTTCGATGAAAATTGATTGTTTTTTTTAATTGAAAATCTTGCTCGGGCATTTTTTAAAAAGTGGTCAATCTACTTGATTTTGTGGTAAAATGCTTGGTTTTGGGGCAAGTTAGCTTGTTTTTTAGATTGATTAGTTGCTTAAATTTCAAACCATGATTTTCGAGCAAAAAAACCTTGATTTTGGAGCAAAAAACCGCGATTTTCAATTATAATGTGGGGTTGTCCAGAACCCCCATTATATATCTACTGTATTTATTCTTCGGACTCATAGATAAAATTATAAATATTTTCATTTTACGTTTTGAATCGGTATCTAACAAATTATTGTTGGTAGTGGAGTAGTTTTTGCTTAGGAATGATGCAAACAAAAAAAAAGAATAAATAGTGAAATTCTACAACGGTGATGTCTACACTCATACTATTTTGCTTCGCAGAGGGATGTTTCAAGATATGCTGCAAAATGATGGGAAATTTGTTGATAACATAGAAGGTATTGTTACGCGCACGACCTCTCGCATCGCGCACGAGCTCCCGTTAAGTGCAGGCCGGCTCTGTAGGAGGGCTGATCCACTCTACCCTACTCTACCCCTCTCCTCCACCAGGTAGTCAGCTCTGTCGCGTCGCGCAGCAGCAGGGGGGATGATTGGCACCGCGACCTGACTGGCGTCACCTCATGCTGGAGAAGTCTACGAGTTTAGAGGATGCGCAAGAATATTCTGGCAACTAGGACCCTCGGCGCAATGCAGCATTTAGAGAAATTTCTGGGCAATGGCCTACGGCCCCATAAATATTGCAGCGGTCCAAGGGTCGGAAGACGTTTTATGGAAATCGTTTGACCGAGTGCGGTAATTCGAGCGACGCGTGGTTGCAGCGAGAGACATCGGCGAAGGGGACAGACAACGACGGGGGACTGTGAGACGACGGCGGACGAGGTGTTTGTGGTGTGAATGGACGAGAAAGCATGAAACCCGACGAGTTAAGGCTACTGTGCATGAGGACGCACGGGAAACTTTATATCATCATGGACTGGTGGGACCTGGAGTAAACTGAGATGGTACTGAATGAAAATGTGATACAGACTTAATCGTAAATATTGGAACTGTCAAATATGTACATATAATTTATAAAATAATTGAATAGGTATTGATACACTGTCTACTTGGACTATTTTTTAAATATTAAATTACATTAATTTATTTGAGGTAATTGTAATTATATTGGTTGAAGTCATTAATATAAATTAATACCATTTCCTTGTGAGCTGTTGGTTCCAGAGAATTTTGCTTAAGTTATTGTAAGTAAAATTAGGACAGTATAATTAACTTTTTGAAACTAAGTCCTCCATCCCTTAACGAACTTGCTTCAGCCCACTGACTTTGAGAAAATTGTAACACTATTGTCAGAAGTGGGCTAGAGGCATTTTATTTAAAAACAAATATTGTAATTAAGTTTTCAGTAGGATAATAATTGGTAGTATAATATTGTAATAAAAGGTTCAGGAATTATTTAGATAAATAGGAATAGCCGATTCGAGGAAAAGGGCTGGGAGTTGAGAATCTGAGGATATGCCACCATTTTGGAACCATCATATTGTGTCCTTGACCTCGACCTTTATCGTGTGACGCCTCACACACATTTCACCTGAAGAATTTACATTTTTTTTGAGCACGGAGTTGCTCGAAAAATTTACCGCTGATCATCACGAAAATTGCATTTTTCTACCTGCCCGAAAATTGCAAGGGAGGTGTGGCCTTGATCACATACCTGCTATATTTATGGTACTTGATTACGACGCAGCCCAACTGAACTGGTGCATTCAACATTACTGTCTCCTGGGTGGACTTCGGCAGTGGTTCGGCGTCCAACATAGCACCAGCTCGCTTCCAGCACGTCTGGCGAGCGCTGCTCCACTTTGTGCTGCTGAGCGCGTGGCGGCGGCGCTTCGATGAACTACCTGTGACATCAGCAACCAACTGGCCAGTAGGCTGGCCGCCTGGGAGTTTTGTGACGTGTGATCACGTGTGCACCCCATACATGGACATGTTTCTGCTTGAAACCACATGATTAGACTGTAATAAAGGAACCCCTATAAAGCACATTGCTTACCCTCGACAGACACGTCCAAATATGGCCATCTGCTTTCCCATTGTCCAGTTGATTTCGAATACCCCCCCCCCCCCAATGGGAATTTGTTTGTGATTTGTATTTAAGGTGGGTGCAATCTCTGGTTCAGGATCGGATTGCCACTGCCCCAGGAGATCACCCAGCCAGTTAAGTAATGGATTCATAACACAATTAAAAATTTGTGAGTAGTCCTTATGGCAGAATTGGAGCAGGAACATTTGGTGTCCTGAGTTAGGAGTCAGGTGCCATGTTGGCGAGGAAAGTTTAATGAATAAATGTTGAGAATATTTAAGATCGCGAAAGAATTAAAACTTGGAATAATTTTAAGATTTTGTTTTAATGTTAGCCATGCACCAAACAAAGTATGTACGATTTTAATGGGAACCTGTTTTTCCCAGCGGTACACCTTTTACATGACAGCTGAAATCTCTTCCAGCCACAACATTTTAAAGATATATTTTTCTTGAATTTCAACCTTTGGTGAAATTTTTTTTAAACAAATTTTGATGGAATTATGTGTTGGCCTCGTAAGCAGCCCATTCAGCCATGATTTTCCTATACAAGTTCTTAAAGAAATTGAAGTGAGATCTGGTATTATAAACACCTTATAAATTGTTGGTTGGTTTTATGATTTTCCAACATAACGATTCCATATCAGTCATATCATGTCAGTTTTTGAGTCAAACAAAATGCAATTATTAATTTTGGCCATTAATAAATGTTATATCGGTCAGAAAGAATAATAAATATTTTGTGTAATCCCTGACCATGTAGCCAGGGAAGAGAAAATATTTGATAGTGGTAGTATAGTGATAACTTTACCGCACTTATATTTTTGGCGGAACTTCATGCTTATTCAGCTGTATAAACTAAATGATTCTAAAGTAAATATGTAAAGTGCTGTCAGCCCTGTTGGATACATGGAGAATCGTCTTTGGGTGGATTGCTTTAATCCTTTACTAGGGCTTTTTCCTATCATTCATCATGGAGGCTTATAGACCTATATTTTGGTCAAAGTAAAAATTTAATGTTATCTGAAGTCTTTGGAAAATTCTTCTTGATTGTAGTTTTGAAAATAATACTTTTATATGTTATATATACATACACACACTATATATACATACATATATATATAGTTTATTGATGCGAATAAATATTGTACTTTACATGAAACAACCAAAAGATATTGTAGTGCAAACAAAACATGAAAGTAAAAAAATGACTAAAATATTTATAATAAATATTCCTGAAACAACACATATTTTTACATGTTGTAAGTTTAACACTTATTCTAAGTATACTACTGATTTATGGGTTCAAATTTTTTTCTGCTTCAATGAGGGTTTTCTTGTTCCTTTTGTATGTTTTGATCTGCAGACTGTTTATTGTCCATCTTGCTACGTCCTTGGGGACAAGGGCTACCAATCAGTTATCCTGTTTCCGGCCGCCATCTTATTTTGTCAGTCATCTTGTTTCCAGTCGCCATCTTGTTTCTGGTCACCATCTTGTTTCTTGTTACCATATTGTTTCTGGTCACCATTCTGTTTTCGTCGGCCATCTTGTTTCTCTCCATAATTTTGTTTCTAGAATTTTCAATTTCATGCTCTGTCAATCCATCTTACTACTTCGTGCTCTGTCATACCATCTTGTTTTTTCACACTCTGTCATTCAATTTTGCCTCTTCATCATTCCATCTTGCTTCTCTTTCCCACCTCTTCTCTCTATCTCTTGTCGCCTTCTTCATCCAGCGTCTATGTAGTTTCCTCGTGCCTGATAGGGGCGCTTGCGTGTGCCACTGTCATCCACCATCTTGGGGTCGTCTGCAGTAATTTCTCCATCGCCTACTAGGAGGCGCTGGTGTATGCCAATCTCGTCCGTCATATTGTTTACAGTTATTCCCTTGTGGCCTGTTAGAAGGTAACAGACTTCTTTGATTCTGGAGTTTAAGTCGTCGAGCAACAACCAGGAGTGCTGTTATTAAATTTTTTGTAGATTAAAAAAATCTTGTGGAGGATCGAACTGCCGGATCTTGTAGTCACGTGCATGGTTGCGGCCTAGCCAACTGAGCTATCTTTTTTTTTTTTTTTTTTTTTAACCTTCATTTGACGTTGTTGTGACATTCTTGACGTTGACGAAGCTCTAGTGAGACCGACTTGTTGACGAATTCCCAGCGCGACAATCGCACTGGGCATCCGCCACGTCGGAGACACCGGGGCGCGACCCCGCGACCCTCCGACTACAAGTCGGTCACCCTACCCCTGAGCTATGAGAGCAGGGCCCCGGGACACACTATGGAGCAAGAGCTTAAATGAAGTATATGTGATTTCGTGTATATGGGGAGAAAAAATTACAAAAATTCAATCAAGGTTATACATTACAAGTTATTATATATTTAATAAAATAATTTCATATGTTTTAAAAGTAACCCTATTTATCCCATAGCATAAAGCAAAACAATTTGATGTACGTACTCATAAATATAAAAAATATATATTTAACAATCATAGATATCCATTAATAATTTACAAAAAACATACAAGTTATGGATTTTATATTTTAAATAATATTTAATCAGTTTTATTAAACTTGTAAAATTTACAGATATAAATGTATCAAGCGACATGTCCACGAACTCGTATTTTTTAAGAAGAATTCAATTATGGGATCACAGTGGCCAAATATGCAAAGCATAATTTATGAAATAAAAGTAATGTATTTTAATTTCTATGTTTTATTTAACTTTTACTAACAAGCGTATCTAGTGAAGTGTTTACATATTCGTAATTTTTTCGACAGATGAGAGTATGTTGACAGAAAATATGATTACGTGCGTATATAACAGTCCTTTGTTATTTGTTACATGACTGATTGATCATATACAGAGTGGTTTAATATATTTTACAATATGTTCCCCCGACCCCCATGTTAGGCTGACAGTGTTTATAATAGTATTGAGGCACGCCAGTCTTTCGTCTGGCCGAGCTGGTAACACAGGCGCTCTCGGCATTCGGAGTTCTGATACTGGGGCGGTCACTGTCCTGGTCGACTCGTTGCTGCTTCGAAGAAACACTTGAGGCCGGGCGCCGATCGCTACATAGTTTTCACCGTAGACAATGCAGCATGCATCGTGGTATTCTATAACTCTTCCAAACTATTCGCCAAAGGCAGGAAAGACGTCCATAGCTTAATATAAATAATGGGCAGGTGAAATTATGTGACGGAACGTAATTTTTTTTAGGGAACTGAGCTCTTCGTGAGACGAAAATCATATAGTCATCATCGGTCATAGGGCCGGTGAACATATGGAAAAATTACTGACGTTAGGAAATTTGCAAGATATTACAACCATAATATTCTAAAGGAAGTTTTTAGCAATTCAATGTTTATTGAAGTGTTTCTATGCGTTGATGAATACGACCACACAGATTACCCATACACTGAGAAAAAGGTTTTCTTGAATCAAACGAAGTTTGTTTGGAGCAACCAAATTAATTGTTTGTGTTATTGAAACCAAATTAATTTTTTGTTGCAACTGAGATTCGAACCTTGATCAGTCGCATCCGAGCGCAATATCTTAGCAACCTGATCTAAAGAACTTACTAATAAAATCGGAATGTTTTTAAATACACAAATTTCAAATACTGGACAACCTGGGCAAATAAACATTTCAAATTTTACAGCTTTATTGTTTTGCTCCATGTCAACCCTTTGAAGAGTATGCACACACACACACACACACACACACTCACACACACGTGTGTGTGTATATATATATTCGGGATATATTTATATGAGAATTTATTTGCCCTTGAAAAGAAAGCTCTCACTTTTATAGTTTCGCTATTTCGCTTGACATTATTGGAATCCAAGTTATTCAATTTGTAAGAATAAGATTATCATTTTTAATAATATCTGAAATGAAAGTGATGGATTGTTAAACCTTATTACGTCTGTCTCAGCAGATTAATTGGTACACAGTCAACGCGCGATTCCATTGACCGGCGGCCAGCCAATAATTATCTTAGAAGAATCCAGTAAGCGTGTCAGTTGTAGCCAGGACCAATAGGACGATGGTAAGTGGAAATGCAGGGACCAACACAACTAAAATTGCTGTAGTGGACAATACAGGCAGCTCATGGTATCTTTGTCTTCTGTGCTGGTACATATGTGCCGCCCTCGAAGGGTTAAACTTGTTTTATTAGCACGTTTACAACATTATTAAACATCAATAAACGCACTAATAATCTCTGATACTATCCTAATCGTCACGAAAACTACAAACTAACTCTCTTATTGTATTTTCGAACGATGGCAATCGAATGAGAGACCAAACAAATATGGACACATGATTTAACCAAATATTTTGTTCACAGTCTAATTTATTTTGGCCCAACACATACGTTTTGTTAAGTCATGCGTGTTTTTTGTTAGCTGAACAAAATTAAGTCTCTTTTCAAGGTTTGTTTAATCAAGAAAATTTTTGTTTCGGCGAATTAAATATAATTTTGACCCTATAAAAACAAATATTTTGTTGGATTCTCTCTCAGTGTACGTTTTAATGAAAAGTTAAAATGATGAAATAAGTATTAAAACTACAATTTTTGTTACAATATGAAAATAATAAATATGTTTTAATTACTTGCCGCAACAGCGAATGAAAGTCCTTTAGGCTTGTTGCACACAAAAATTCGAAAATGTAGCATTTACGCATTCGGTAAAGAATTAGTACTCGTGCTTAACGGGTTATAGTAATTTTTAAAATTTGTGCCACGGGATTAATTTAAAACATGTGTGCACATGTTTTTATTACAAATAATGGCTAACAGATTATAATTTATCTAATTAAGCATCGTCCAGTTATTTGTTAGTTACGATTAGAAAAATATATACATACCTTTATTGCATTCCAAAACTGTATAGAACTTACAGGTGTTTATTATTACAATTAATTATTAAATAATTTGAATTATATGAATAACGTAAGTTGTTACTAAGTAGTGCATCTTGTTGAATCAACGCAGTATACTAAAATTTCACGGAGTATTCTTCATTAAATAAAAAATTATATAACAAAGCTTTCTTAATATCGCCAAACATACAAATGAAGCAAATTGCACTTAATACGCAAGAGAAAAAGCCCGACAGAACTGCGTCGTAAATTTACACGACCAGAATGGAGATATTTATCAAATGAAAAGAAAAATCACCTTGTAAAGCACGGTCGCAAGGAATAAATCCATGGCAAGTAAAGGAATTTTTCTAACTATACAAAGCAGAATTACTTATAGCCTTCGTAAAAAAGAATCGGATTTAATATTTAGTTTTTACTTACCAGTATTTTCGAGCACAAATTTTCTTTTATACTTTTCATAAATGCGTTTAAGATTATACTTGTAACAGTTTTTCAATTATCCGTGGCCTAAACAAATTACAAGCATAAATATAGACGTTTATAAAGTCTGGCTTAGTCCGATATTTGAACACCCTAACAAACGGCTTACTTAAATTTTACACTTAAGCGATTGTACTAACATAGACGCTACATTTTTGCCGAATTTTATAGCAATAGTTTTATACTGCTCATTTAACAATATTTACGGTTATGCACATTTCGTAATTGTATCTTATGTCTATCCTCCGCAAAATTATTCATTTGGTTTCGTTTAAGGATTTCCTTAATGGATATTAATCTTAAAATGGCAACTATGAATCCTGTTTCTTTCCAAACCTCGTGTTAATTCAACACTTAGGAAATTTCAAAAAAAGTGTCAACGCTCGTCGCTGGACTAAATTAACGTAATTGTATGTGATTCTTCACTGTCCTATGTATGAATTTGACGAGAGAGTATGGCAATATTGGTTTTACGTACAGTGAAACACATGTACTTAACAAGATCCGTGACTATTGCTTTAATTCTGTCAGGTAAATATCCCGATTCTTTGATTGTGTATAGAAATGAAGCCTAAGCACAATTGAAATTATCTGCTTTAAAAGTATAATACGGCTCTCATTATCGAAACTATCTCGCCTCTTGCATAAGTGTTTTGGTGTTTCGGAAACTTGAAATATTTTATATTAGTGCCTTTAGATATTCGATAATAATGTGTAGGCCTATACGCGTACACTGCACAATTTGGTATTGTCACAGTCATATGCTGACAGAGCATTCCACTATTCAGTTCAGCATAAATTATAGGTTATGAAGCAAGGCAATACACTCGAGAAGAGAGGCAGGGTGCAGCTCGCTCTACATCACAGACGGGGCCGCGGTGGTGCAGTGGTTAGACTACTCGCCTACCAAAAAGGCTAACCGGGTTCGATTTCCTGCGAGGTCAACCCCGGATTTTCGCATGTGGGAATCGTGCCGGTTGATGCCGCTGGTCGGCGGGTTTTCTCGGGAATCTCCCGTTTCCCTTGCTCTTGAATTCAAGCGCTGCCACACACTCACCTAGCTTCATCCCCATCGGTTCTCAAGGCCTACGATGTGAAGAGCCGCCCAAATCTCCTCACTCACTCGCCCTGATCTGCGTGCGGAATCTTTGGCTGGTCTGTCAGATTAAGTTATACAGTAGAAGAATTAGAAAAAAAATTTATAGTAGTTTCCAAGATAAGTTTAGCCAGTAACAAAAAAAAAATCGTCAAAATAAAGACACAATTATTTTATTTTTATTTTGGACAATAAACTTCAAGATTTATACATGTTTATTTCAGCTAAAAACAAATTGCAAAGCAAAAATAGCCTAAGGAATTGCATTTTGATTTAGAACACTGTTCCTGTAATATGCGTTTGTATTGTTTACCTTATGTACCTACTTACCTACTCAGTGGTCCAGTCAGTTGAAAACGAAAGGTATTCACCCTGCTGTGGACTAGTGCAATGTATAAATAAATCACTCAGGCTTAGTGTTTCTGCTCGTCTGTTCTGAATCTAGTTCCATGTCGAGCTGCAACCATCTCTGGTGCAGCCCCCTCCCCAAACTAGCGCCATGCTTTATCGAGGAGTATCTGTGGCAGTGGAAATCGACTTAGACTTAGGCAATGTTGAGGACTACACGTCATAGAACCATTTATCGTCTTTGCGTTCGATGACGAGATTCAGATTTCATGGTCGAGTTTTCCTCGTGGCACAGAAACAGTCAACTGTTCACGATTGAATACTATCGAAATCAACTTTTGGAAAATATCGCTGTCCTTACCTGCATATACTTTAATGGGCCCACTAATTAGCATGCGTCCACTAAAGTTGGTAACTATGGAGATGAAATAGTCCCATATCTTCACTTTGAATTAAAAGTGTAAGGTAAAGATTCCGAAGTATATACAAATTGATCAGACCCATGGCAAAGTTAATTTAACACATGGTGAAAGAATACACAATATGCATACATGAAGAGCTTAATCAGAGCTTTCATAAATGCTCAGTTTACCTTGAATAGTCTATGAATATAGCTTTGGATTTTAATTATTCTGCACTCTTCAGTTTGGCAAGGGGAGGAAATAATTAATATATGAAGTATTGATGTGGATAACACAACAAAACCACGTGCGCGTATTCAGGCCGTGTCCCAATTCGCCGAAAGAGTACTCTCTCGCTCACTCTTGACGTCATGGAGAGTACTCTCTACTGTCCCAACTCCGAGAAGAGAGCGCGAGAGGGGAAGTGAACGATGCTGTACACTCGGTGCTCACTCTCGCACCCTCTCTGGCAGCCATGTTGTTTACAAGCCTAACCTCAAATATCCAGACACATATTTTGTTGTTTCTAAAGCAGTGTTAGTAATATTGGATCGACTTAACTTAATCATTGCGATTGTGAAATGTGTAATAACCACAATATTCCGTTTGATATTAAACATAACAAATTATGATGTTATTATGTTTACGTTTCATTTAGGTTAATTGTGT
Source organism: Dryococelus australis (assembly GCA_029891345.1). Classification (NCBI taxonomy): domain Eukaryota; kingdom Metazoa; phylum Arthropoda; class Insecta; order Phasmatodea; family Phasmatidae; genus Dryococelus; species Dryococelus australis. The sequence goes on along the minus strand of CM057000.1, from coordinate 114,964,039 downwards.
GCGTATTATTATATACTGTGATTTGCACAAAATCAATTTTAAGTTTTTATTCATGAAAAAAAATGTGACAAATTAAAAAAGTTACTGTTTCTTAAAATACTGTGCATTTTTTCGAGGAACGTGAAAGGCCATCAGTATTTTACTTTTTACTATTTATTACCTTTTCTGTCAAAGAAATAATGCCGAAGGCTTCCAGAGGTCACAAGTCTCAATGCGCTAAAGTAAGCCAGAGTGAGAGTGGCGAGTGAGAGTGAGCACACTTTCGAGTTGAGACACGGCCTCATGCTAGGAAGAAACTCGCCAGTGCAATTAATGACATCACTGTCAAGAATACGACCTGAATTGCTGCCATACTGCGGATTTAAAACTGTTTTGGTTAGCCTCGCAGAGCAAATATGTAGTTCGATGGTTAGGTGCATGCAAGCTATAGCGTAGTTTAAATCACTGGGAAAAATGCTGGTGACCAGAAAATTTAGTCTCTGTAGTGCATAGAGCTGTATGAAAATGCGAACAGATCGCAACCGAATAGAACATTCCAAATAAATTACACGTACGATTGCAATCTTAAGACGAATGCGTAAAAAAATAAACAAAAACGTTCTTTGCAAAAAAAAAAAAAAAAACTGAATGCCTGCTAGTTAACACTCGAAAAATACAGACCCTACTTAGCAAAGGAAAAAATAGGCTTATGAGATCACTTTGCTGTCTGTGTGTTAGTGTGTATGTATGTGTGTAGGTGTCTGTCGGTGAGTCTGTGTGTGTGTGTGTGTGTGTGTGTCCCCGCTTTAAATTTTTGAACGCTTCAACCGAATTTCACCAAACTTGGTACACGCATAATACTTAGTAAGGACACCTGACTTTTATAGTTCTCGACCACGACCGTACAGTTAGCGAATTGACCCCCTTGTTGACTGATTTAGTTCATACCACAACCGCAGAGCGCTGCGAGCAAGCCAGTGTTGTCAGCGTTGCTGGTATAGGGATAACACCATAGAGATGTGAAAGTAATTTTCCCATTTTAAGAAAACATGGCCATTCCCCTCCCTATGCTACCCATGTCAAACAGCAATACTTCGGTAGCAGCGCTCTGTGGCTGGGCTCATGAACTAAATGGGTCGATAAGGGCGTCAAGCTTTCAAGTTAGTGTCCAGAACTGTCCTCTACGGCCGTGTTCTCGACTAAACCATGCACTTACTTTCAAAATGGCCGCCACTTTAAAATTTCGGGTGATATATCATATCTCAGGAACCATTTCAATCGATTTAAACCCAATTTTGTATGCTGGCAGAGCGTTGTGTAAGCATTATATTTCAAGATGGACATTGTTGTTGGTAAGCCATTTTTTAAGATACCAAAATTGAAAAATAGTGATTTCAATTATGTCTTGTAAACTATTCAACCAATTCTCGCCCAATTTGGCATGAAAGTAATACCATGGTCGGCCATATAAACGTAAGTAATTGGACTCGATTAGTTATTTATTTTCGAAATCGCAACCATACAAAGGTTTTAAGTTTACTTGGTATATCTGCATACTATTTTAACCAATTTCGAGCCAATTTTGAATACTGAAGGTATCTATTACAAACATCATATATACCAACAAAGAACTACCTTTGTCGGACATTTTGGAAGATAGCGCCATACGAATAAATACTACCAAATTTGACAAACAAGTAGTATTGAAACAGATGATGTCAAGTGGTTTGTTTTAAGAATGTCAGACATTTGTTTGCAAAATGGCGGTCATATAGCCATTTTAGCTTAGAATGCTATGTCGTCGAAGCAGCCATGTAATCAATTTCAACTAAACTTTGTATGCTGGCAGTAGATATTACAACTATCAACAGTAGAGTCATAGAGCGTTTTTTGTTTGTCATTTTGTAAGATAGCACCATGCTAGTAAATAAAGTTTTTTTGTTAGCTTATATCTCGTGAAACAATAGATAGATTCCTTCCAAATTTTGCAAGCATATAGTACTGCAGCAGGTTGGATAAACTGGTATTTTTTAAGTAGGTCAGGCACTTATTTTCAAAATGGTGGCTATATAAATACTTTAGATCAGTGTATTTAACTAACAAAACAAATTAAAACTAAATTTTGTGTGCTGGCAGTAACTATTACAAACATCAAATTTGTCTGTGCAGAGTCTCATTTCTCTGCCATTGTGTAAGATAGTCCTGCCAATGAAAATAATGATTTTGTGTCGTATTTCGGGAACAATCAACCCATTCTTACACAATTTGGCGAATATGTACTGTGGTTGGTCATAATAATAAATATATTTTTTTAAAAGTGGAATACTCTTTTTTTCTGAATGGCGGCTCGAAACTATATGATCTATTTAAACATAACTTCGTATATTGGCTGTATACATTAATCGAAATTGCTACTGCATTACTTTATTGTCCTCATTTACGAAGTTCGTCACATGAAAATTATGGAGTTTTTTTACCATATTTCGAGAACCAATCAGCAGATTTCCTCCAAATGTTACACTGGAACATTTCACATAAATGTGTACCAAATTGTGCAGACCCTTGAATCCTACATTAGACCATGTAGAATTTCATGATTTAAATCGGTCAGACAACGATGTTCAAAACGGTCGCTTCATTAATCGTTTAGGTAAGTTTGACATACGTATAAAACAATTCAACCTAATCCCACCAACATTTTTATATAGACAGTATACATGGGAAGAATCGTATATAGACCCTCTATTTAAGACAATTATGTACAATAGCATCAGCAAATAAAATTAAGTTTTCATGTAATATCTCTGGGACCAAACAACTGATTGCTATCAACTTATTGACACAAGTAGCGCTAAGGTAGGCCATGAAAACTTAGATACATGTTTTATGTAACTGAGTCACTTATTTTCCAAATAAATGCCCTGTAAATATTTTACATTAGTGAACCCTATCATTCGATATATTAGATTGATTAAATCTGAAATTGATGCTCCAAATCCGACCTCCATAATGTAGTGGATTGCACGCTGGCTTATAGTACGATATTTTCTGGGTTCAAGTCCCGGGTAAGGCATGTGTGTATTTGTAATTGTCTCACTACTGTCGCATAAGTTTCTGGTTTCATTTCTAAAGTCACTGCTTTCAAAGAGAAGTCAAGTCATTCCTACCAACTCAGCTTTTAAGAATTTATTTAAAAATTAATTGCACCCATGTTGAGAAAGTAGGCTCATTAGTTATATTAATGACTTCTTTTTCTTTTATGCGTTATGGCTACACTGTTAGAATTTTCCGTATATTTACGGAATGTTTTACGGAAATGTACAGTGTATATACGGAAAGGCAATCCGTAATGACGAAAATCGGAGTTAGTCCGTAAATACAAAATACGGAAAGTCTCCGTATTCCCTTTGGCTTCGAGTTAAGGGGACGAACAATGCCGATTCCACACGAAGCTTTCTTCGCCACTGTAACAAGAAGAAAATTATCGTTTCTGCGGCAGTTAAGGTTATCCACGCGACTATGACCTATTCTTTCAAACATAAGAAAATTGCACCAGGCGCCTGTAACATTTGGCAACACTAAAAATACACTAAATTTAATAGAAACTGAATTTTTGCTTTTGTCTTTCGAATTCAAATACAAACGTTATACCACACTTTTCAAATGATGCCGGAATCACATAGCCCCGACGCGTACGACACCACGGCCAACGGCCAATGAAATACAAGGCAGATCATCGTAAGCCCGACTGATTCTGTCGTACGACCAGCGATTTTGGATTTGAAATGATTTCTATTTTTCGTCGTGTCGCGCGGCACGACGCACAGAATGTACAACATTGTAAAGCTAAATTGTATTGCAAGCTTTCCCTACAATGGTAAATACGCAGCTTAGAAGAAAAATAAATTGAAAATTACTGTATATAACTATTAAGAATAATAATTTTACCTTTATATGCATTAGCCATACCAATTTGTCACCATTATGTATTACAAATTTCCTTCTTGTTCACCACTATTGCAACTAACGTAGCCTATGAGCGCCTTCTAAATAGTTAGGTTAAATGCCGAGAGCGTGGTGTCATCGTGCTTTAAATACAAGTAGTCACATTGAAATGTGTCGTGATTGCGTTTTTGGTCATGTCCTGTTATATTGATCGGGGCGATATAATTACCGGATAAGAGTTGTAGGTAAATGGTTAGAGTCGAGAACAAGTAATTTTTTACTCAGGTTCAAACGTCGCTTAAGTACAAAATATTTTAACCTTTTTAATATCATTTTTTATACGCGGTAGAACACCCACATAACGAAAGTTAAAGACATTTTCACTATCTCATTTTATTTTAAACGGAAAGTACAGAAAATTAACTTAGGGCCTTATTCATAGTCAGAACTTCGTCCAAGGATGATCCAGAGATGATCTTCCTCGGATATGGTCTGAGGTTAGTCCGGACTACAGGTGGACTAACTATATCGTTAAAATGTTTTTTCTTTTCAAATTTAATATTAAACTTACAATAATCTTAATGTACGTAACAAGAAAAAGAATATAGTATATTATACTGCGTGTTGAATTGAAATTAAATGTGGACGTTCTGTAATTGTAAATATATTTTATACAGCAACTATGGAATGGAAAAAGTGTATATAAAGTAACTTGGCCCTATATTTGGTTTTGATTATTTCCATTCTAAAGCGATGCTCTCGGTAATGTGGTGTGTTATTTTTGCTCCTATATATAAATCACATTATTCATTACATTAACGACACTTTATTTGTTTTACCTTTGTTTTATGACTGTATCATATATGACAATACTGCATAATGGAGAACGATAAAATTAATATGCTAATATCTTATTATTCCATATTGATATGTTTCACTTTATTACGTCAGTACTGTCTTTATAACGATGTTAAATGTGTATTGTAATGATAAATACATTACAAAAATACATTTTAAACTGGTTAAAATTCTACCTCCGAGAAGGGATTAGAATATGCCTTCTTCTGCACATCAGCCCAGAATATTATTATTATTATTATTATATATATATATATATATATATATATATATATATACACACACACACACACACACACACACGCACACAAAGAAATTTAGATTTTTACTAAAATTCATTTTGAGTGTATTAATATCGCGTCTCCTAAGAATCTGTTTTCAGAGGAGGCATTTGATTGAAACAAAAAAAAAGGCTTTGTTGTAGCTAAAGCTGATGTATTATTTAGCTTATAATGTATATTTCCTTCGAATTACTATTCACGGAAAATTTAATTCGTTAGGTTGGCATATTTTTGCGTACCGATTGACAGAATCGGCTTTAAACGTATTTTTTTATGTTTCGTAAACTTTATATATATTTCACTGGCAATTGGCATGCAATATTAACGAAACTGTTGTATTTTATGTTCGCCATGTTTATTTTTTACCTTTATACCTCGTTAATCCTACCCATAGTCCGGACTAAAAGTTAGGCCGTACTAAAGCAAGATGATCGTCGGACTAGCAGTAAAAATGCTCTCTGAATACAAACAATTTTGGTCGGAGGATGATCTTTCCTTAGTCCGGAAAGGCTGTTGGAAACTAACGGAGAGGTTCAGTGAAATTTACGGAAATTCCGTTTCTGAAAATCAATGTGTCCGCATTTTTACGGAGAGTTTACGGACACTTCTGGATAAATTTTTACCAGCACTTTTCCATAAAGTGAAGGAGATTTTTTTTACAGTGTAGAGCGAGCTATTCGCAGCGAAAAAGTGAAAGTGCATGTTATATTCCAGTATAGTATTTACATGTTTGAAAATGATTTACTTTAGATGTTGTCGTGTAAGTGAGATGCTATTCTGTCCAGTGATTCCATGAGAAGTCGACTGTTTTCATACTGATTGTCCGTAACGTGCCTGTAAATAGTAAAAAATAGCGCCAAAACGGTATAATCCAATCATGTAGATAAAATTATTTTTGTAAAATAATATTACGGTGCTTGGTATTCTCGCAAAATTAATTTAATAACTACGTTCTTGTTATAAGCTTGCATTGAACTGACTCTCGTGGTTGAAAATGTAGTCTCGTGATTGGCCAGCGTAGAACTCGGCGTAAAAGAATTGAAAATATTCAATCCTCTTAACGCTGCTACCGCCATTTTACGCCATTATGTTGTGTTGTAGCTGGTGCCATATACAAGTGTGGATTCAATTTTTTACTGTCAATTCTTACGGTGATTGTAGCCGGGGCTTAAGCCATTGGGACTAAATTCCACTTTTGGAGAAAGATGTAACACAATTTTTGTAGATGTAGGGAAAAGAAATATCTATAAATGTCTCCCGTACCTCACCCCTTTTTTTTTCTTTTGAAAATTTTCTAAAATTGATTGTCCAGTGCAGACAATTCAGTAAAAATTTTGATATCTTAACTCTGTCCAACATTGTAGATGCAAGAAACAAAATTGTACCCTACAATAAGTGATAAATAAGTATAAAACTGTTTCACAACAGAGAACTAATGTAATGTTAAGAGAGGGAATAACTAAAACGGGATTTGAATATATTTACCAGAAACCATTTACTATATTGACATTAAATATGTATAAAGGAGATGAAGTCATATTGGAAACAAACCTCTCGAGTCATTGTCAGTGTTAGGAATTTAAATATAAATGCTAGCAAATAATTATTTATTCGTGGCTAAGGAACATGTGAACTTTGCCTTCCAGAAATTCAGCTGGGATGCTGGTCGCGTTTTGTTTGCACTCATTACTGATACGCAACCTGCAATACATTACACGACAACGGTAGCACGCGTGTTATACTTTATTTAATCATTTTATTCAGAAAATAGTTTACCACAAATCCTGATTGATATATGAGCACTATATCTCAAATTCGTGCTTATTGTCGCCCATAACCCAATACTGGTCCGCGGTACACACACTCTCACAATCGGTAGTTTTATGAGGAAATTATTTGATTGCACGACTAACACAAGCCAATAATAAACCAGTAAAACTTCACACGTGAATTGTAATATATGTATTTATTAATTTATTCATTAGCTTCTTTGTTCAACACGAAATGCTTCGAATGTAATCTTTCTCTCAACGTCATTCTGATGTAAATACATTGTTATGGGTTACTGTCAAGATGGCGGCTAGAGTCCATAGTAAAACCACCTATCTCCAGCGGCCTCACCTAAGTCACAACATGCCATCTCCTGTATACTCCTAACTCCATGGTCTGGAGCAGGTTAAATTTGATTTCGTTGAAGATCAGGAGTAGCCTATGGTATAAAAAATGTGAATGACCTTAAAAAAAAAAAACTGATATATTATTCTAGAAACACCATCCCATAATATTAAATTTCAAAAATCAATTCGCGACTTGATTGTGTGCTACTGTATCGATTGTTTATTGAATTTCATGTATAGGCTGTCCACGGTTAATTGAGCACTTTTGAAGCCCTGCTTAAGATTTACTTGTATGCAGAATGTGTATTTTTCCGCCATATGCAAAATTAGCATTGCCGTGGACCTCGTCACTTTATTCATGCGTCGGCCAAGTGCAACTATCCAATTATTCAAAAAGAAAATATTTTGCAAATATGCTTATTTTTACACTTCGATGCATTAAAAAAAACAGAACGTGAAATAAATTATTCTTAAGTTATCACAAATGGTTACCTGGCCCGTTTTATTCAACTTTAAGATATGGAACTACTTTCCATTCATCGTTACCAACTTTACTGGACGCATGTCACTCAGTGAGCCCATTAAAATATATGCAGGTAGGGATAGTGACTTTTTTCTAAGGTTGATTTTTAAAGTTCTCTCTTTATCGTGAACAGCCTTTATCGATAACTATGGGATTTGTTAGTTACACTGGTGTGAGGTATTAAAGTTAGATTATAATTTATTATTGTCTTTGTCATTTTGAGTCTCATTGTGATCAACACTGTTTAATACTGACCTAAATTTGCTTCCCCCAGAAAAGTAAATCGGAAAATTAATACTTCAAAACAGATCGCTTTCCTTCGAGCGAGTGTTCGCCACTTCTTTACGGGCCACGGTTTCAAAGTCGTGATGACACGAAGTAATAAAGAACACGGAAATAATTATTATATCCTTATCTCTCATCTTTCCCGCACTCACCGCGCCAACTAACCTAAGCTGAACATAAAATACGGTTCGCGCTGGAACATCTGCGAATTTGAAATGCAGATGGACCGGTCGTTAGGTTATTAATCGAGGGGTGATGGGGGGGGGGGGGGTGTTTCCGTGCGGGTAACTGGCCCAGCTGTGAGGTAGCCGTGACTGGGAGCCGGCAAGTGGTGCTGATAATCAGCAGCAGGAGGCAGGTCGAGCAGCTCTGCAGACACAATGCTCGCCTCCTCGCCTCGCCTCCCCGTAATAACACACTATTACAGCTGGCTCGTTATCGAGCCGACAGAAGGCAGCAAGGTGGCGTAGTCGCTATAGCTGCTCGAGCCGCGGCACGTGTCGCCCCATACTCCCCGCGACAACCTGCCGTGCATACACACTGGCTGTAAAGGCTGCTCACGGTCTGGTGGGCACTTTCGAAACCAACCTTACAAAAAAAAATGTCACTGCCCCTGCCGGCACGTACGTCAACGGGCGCACTGAGTGACGTGTGCCCAGTAAAGTTGGTAGCGATGGATGGAAAGTAGTTCCATTTCTTAACATCGAATTAAAAACTGTTAGGTGTCCATTTGTGATAACTTAAAAAAAAAAATTCGTTTTCTTTTTTCTTAACGCACCGTGAAAAAATTACCAGATTTGTAAAATATATATATTTATAATAATTCCACTCTTTCACCTGACCGACGCATGAATGAAGTGATGAGGCCAATGGCAACGTTAATTTTACATAAGGCGAAAGAGTACGTAACGTGCATACAAGTAAATCTTAAGCAGGGCTTCCAAGATTGCTCAGTTTACAGTGAACAGCTGTTACTTCACACTTGTTCAATTAAACCTTCCAAACATCACCCCATACATAACGCGCTTGTTTATTTCTTAAACATGACATATACCAGAAACGTTTTCTACGTTTATTACGCTATAAGTGCCTTCTCTTTGGTAAAATTAAACTTTTGCTTACATAAATTATAATATTTTACTTGTAATTAATATGAATAAAAACAGAGAGGAGATAGTTGAGTTGGTAATGCCTAGTAAGAAATAGTTCTTACGCGAAATATTATTAATCAAAGCGCGCACAAATGCGGTGCGTTGTCCCTCAGATGTTAATTTTGTAGACTCAGTTAAGCTCAGTTTGCGTGATGCAGAGGAATATCCTGGAAGTAGAACTTAAGCAGTGCTTCAGGAAATTGGAAGTAACCGCGAATGGACTATATTCACGGTTGATTGAGTATCATATGTGTATACCAGATGTTCGGGAACTTAACCCCCAAATTCCAGAAATAATTTTTTTGGACCGATCGTAATACACAAGCCATTTGTAAGTGAATTCGAAATGTTTTTTTAAATAATTTAATTGTATACAAAGTTTCGGCGTACAACGTCTGGACGTATAAAGCTGTGAGATCATACATGTAAGATGAGTTGCATAGGAAGTATAAGCTGTTCACGGTAAAGTGAGCACTTTTTAAGGCCCTTCTAAATTTTTCCTTTCATCTAATTTCCATCTTCCTGCATCTTTTTAATATAAACATTGCAATGTGACCAATAAAGACAGTGTATAAATTTCACCATCCTCAAAAATAAATGCCCGAGGCTGCAATAAGATATATTTATTAGTTGTTAATGCCTGTTGGGAGGGCCTTAAAAAGTGCTCCCTTTACCGCGAATAGCCTTGGGGCGCGCTACAGCACCGCAAACTTAGACACAATTATTTGTTACAAATATACCTTTCCGGATGTAAGCGCACAGGGGTTTTGTGTTACTATTGGTTCAAAGAAACTGTGTCTGGAGTTTGAGCACTGGAATCCCGGACATTCTGTATATTTTAACGGGCATAATGTTTGGAATGCGACCCGTAAAGTTGGTAACGACGAAGTGAAATTAGTTCCATGCCTTAGCATGGAATTGAAAGTGTAAGGTAAACATTTGTGAATACAGAAATTATTTATTTTTCTTTCTGTATTTTTAGTGGTTATTAGTGTAACATTTTTTTAAAGAAATCTGTAAAAAAATATATTTTCAAAATAATTTTTCACTTTTACTTGACCGATGATACGTAAGAATAAAGTAACGAGGCCAATAGCAATGTTAATTTTACACACGTTGGATTAATACACAATATGCATTCAAGTAGATTTTAAGTAGGATTTTCAAAAGTTGCACAATTTACCATGTACAGCCTATATTATGACTGTGACAGCGACCACTGAGAATATGAGATCTGCTTGCATATGGTTACAATTTTCTCACAAAGTCAGTGGGGTAAGCCAGGTTCATTAAGGGCTGGAAGTCTTAATCAAATAAAAGAGTATATTATAATTTTCTCATTTTATTTACAATATCTACAAGCAAAATATTCTCTACCCAAACTCTCACAATAAATTGATATCACTTGCTATTTACAATTAATGAATTCAATCAATACAATTTACAATTACCTAAAGTAAATTAATGTAATTAAATAATTTAAATGCAATCCCAATATACAGCATATCGAAACCTGTTCAAACATTTTCATAGATTAAAATGTCCATATTTGGTGGTTCCAATATTTACAATAAAGTCCGCATCACATGTTCATTCAGTCCCACCTCAGTTTAGTCCATGTTCCACTAGTCCGCAATGTTCTGGAGTTCTCCGAGCGCCCTTATGCACAGTAGCCTTCACCCGTCGGATTTCTCTCCCTCTCATCTATTCACACCACGAACACCTCGTCCGCCGTCGTCTCACAATCTCCACTCGTCGTCCGTCCCTCGCGACACACGACATAGCCCTCACTCAGCCAGATGGCCTCCGCAATAGACTTCCGACAGTCCAGCCGTGGCTTTTATTTTTAGTGTCGCAGGCCATCGACCAGAAATTTCCCTAAATGCCGTATTGCGTGAAGGGTCTTAGTCCCCCAGAATATTCTTGCGCAACCTCTACACTCGTCAGCTTCTCCAGCATGAGGGGGGAGGAGGAGGGGCTGTGACGTCAGCTAGGTCACTGCTGTCATCCTTTCCCCGGTTGCCCGGAGGGGAGACGAGGCAGCAAGCGGGTCTGCCTGGTGGAAGGGGAGGGTCGAGGTAGATAACCCCCCCCCCCCTTCACCAACCCAAAGAGCCGGACCGTACATAACGGGAACTCGCGGCAGTTGCGAGCTACATCGCGAAACTTATAAATGTGAACTTAAGCATGGCGCTATTTGATAACAAAATGAGGTCTCTACTCATCACAAATGTTAGCCTGTTTGCAGTGAATCAAACCATTAATAAATCACACCATGTAAGATGTGTTATATGTTATTTCCTGAAAATTTCACGTCAGAAGCACTTTATATTTCTTTTTACACAGGCATATCTTTTTTTTTTTGTAAAAATAAAAATTTACTCATATTTGACTATTAAATTATAATATTTAATTTACAATTAGTATGACCGAAAATAAATTGAAAATACTCTCAAAGAAATTCTTTGGGCAACCAATATTTGTTCGTATCAACGAAATATTGGTGTAACTAGTGCCAAGTAAATACTTTGTTGCTGTAACCATATAGTATTATAGTTTATTTTAACTTTTGCGTTATGACAAACATACACTCCGTTATTTCATACAAACAAAACGATTTGGCTGTGTAATACAATTAATTGGTTGCAAATAATGCTCGCCTTAGAAAATATTTTTCATAAAATAATCACAATTATGCTAGCGTTACGTTGAGTCATAATACGCAATTGAGTAAATACTAGAACATTCATCGATGCGAAAAATGAACCCAGAACACTGGCTTGAAAAACTGGCACTTTAGTTGCCGATCTATGAGCACCACGTAAAGCATTTCTCCTATCTTTAGCACAAAAACCATAACTCCTCATATACACACACATTCCGTTTTGTAAATGTTCTTTTTGCTTTCTCTTGAACTGATATCGCCGATATTATTTATTCCTACATTAGGCTTTACCAGCCAAACATTAAAACCACTACTGATTTCCTAAATGCTACATGAAGCGTGATTCACCCGTCGTGCTGTGTTTTTGAACAAAGACTCCTACATAACTCGATCATAGTGCAGCCAACGAAATGAAAGTGGGTAGGCTGTCAGGTGTTCAAACCAATGATTTATTTATTCAATTTTAAACAAAGAAGTTATTGTATTTACCATGACCTATATGAAACTTAAGACAATCATATATGTATGTATTTGATTACGTATTTGTGGAATGTTTGCGTGTACTAAATAGGCCTACATGCTGATGATGTCGAAACAACCAAACATGTACTTGACCCAACACATTATTTTTAAATACATAATTTGGTTCAAGGAAACGCTTGCGGATGTTTAGAGCACAAAGAGATCGGTTGTGTGGACAAAATATTGTTCAATGTAAATAACTACTTTGCAAGCAGATGTATATAGCACCAGCAACCAAATCTTTTTTTTCTCAGTGTAGGCATGTTTGTAATAACTAGTAAAAATAGTTTTCATGCAAAATATTGTTACACCGAGTGCGCATAAATGTGGCGCACTGTCCCTTGGCTGTATATTTCTATACTCTCAGCTACGCGCGAAGCGGAGGAATGGCCTGAAAGTAGAACGTGATCAGGGCTTCAGAAAAGTTGGACTCAACCACGATTAACAATATTATGCTCGCACAAGGCGCCGTAACAAAAGGAATGACCTGACTGTCGACGAGCTGTCGAGCCCTAGCTATCTACCCACCCTTCGCAAACTAACCGTATCACACGACGGCGAGACGCAGGGTTTTATCTTGGAAACACCAGATGACGCCGTCAGAAGGAGAATGGCTGCCAGTTAAGCACTGCGCTAGACTGTGCAAAATTCAGATCTAATTGAAAAGTACTACACACTACAGGCTGTTCACAGTAAAATAAGTACTTTCGAGACCCTAGTTACTCTTTTCCTTTCAGCCATATTTTATCCTTTAATAACCTTTACAAATAAATATTGCCATGTAAGTAATAAACACAAAGTGTATACCACCGCACTTGGGAGTTAACATCGAAGTTTAAAATAAAATATATTTATTGACTATTATTCCAAATGAGAGGGCTTTCAAAAGTGCTCACTTTACCTTTAATAGCCTATACCAAAATTGTCAGAGAATTGCGATTTAAGTTGCATATGAAAGAACACATATTTTGTCACAGTGTAGAATATTTTGCTGTAACTTATTTGTAAGTTTAAAAAATAAACCAATTAGGATTTCTTTTCTTCAAATAATAATTTAGACATACTGCATCTTCATTCAGGATGTTTTAGAGCGCGTATTTTTCAAAAGCACGTGGCTTTCTCCTTAGAGATGCAGATTTATTAATTTTAGCTACGTCGCCATTTGCATAGCACCTCGTCTCTACCTAATTAACGTCACCTGCCCCGCTATTTTATGATTATTAGCGACAATAGTAACTCGCGATTTTTAACACACAGATAAACCCAGCATGCTTCACAACATGTACGACATTTCGATCTAGAATGGAACGATTTTTTTGCAGCATGCCAAAGAGAGCTGTACTGAAAGCCGAGGTCCTCGCGAATGTAGAAGCAATTGAAAACATGACGGCGGCTCGAGTACGGAGTTGGCCAAGCAGAAGTCCCCTAACGTCAGCGGGTTCCAGTGCCACTGTAACTGTTGGAACAACTGTATCCTACGCCGTTCAGCTGAAGGAGACTAAGTCATGTCGACAGTGCACAGAGGCCGCGGTGGTTCAGTGGTTAGACTACTCGCCTCCCACCTATAGATGAACCGCGGCGGGGTCGTTACCGGGAATCGTACCCGACGATGCCGCTTGTCGGCGGGTTTTCTCGAGGATCTCCCGTTCCCCCTTCTCTTCCATTCCGACGCTGCTCCATACCTCACTCCGCTTCCCCCTCGTCGGCTCTCAAGACCTCGCAGTTAGGAGCCACCCAAATCCCTTCACTCATGCACTCAATCAACTGTGCATACATATTACGTAATTTTGTCCAATCTTCGAGTTGAGCATATGGTCGCACATGCTTTGAATATTTGATTTGGTCTTCATCAACAAGTTGTTACATTACAAAAACGTGAATGACTGCTACTATTATGCCAATATATGCTCGGTTTTCAAGTTTTGGAGGTAGGGTAGACCGAGGCTATAATAGATAATTTCAGATTTGAAACTCAGCATTGTTAACATAACTCAAATTTGATGACCTGATATTAAATATTAATTTATATTAAGATCTAAACTGCGTAATTACACTTTCAAAGAGTATCTGAAATTATCTTGCTAATAAATATAAATAAAAAAACCGAGTATGTGTCAAACGTGAATTCCTATCACAATTGGGCTATTCCAATCATTGATACAGTCATTCTCTTTAAATGCACTTTCCACAAATTTATATATATATTTTTTTTTTCTTACGAGCAAGTACCCTCTCAAATCTCGTGGAACCCCTGCATCGCATCCAATTACCTTTCGTAGCATTCTCTTGTGAGTAATGCTGCAAACCACACAAGCCAAATTGTACGTTTTCTTTGTCCTTGTCTGAGATGTTAATTCCATTTGGATTGTAAGGGAATGTAGCAGTACATTCAAAACATTTTGTGACATAAACAGGAGATGCACGTCTAAACCAAGATTCTGTGAATCCTTTGCCAAATACAAACTTGTTAATGCAACCATCGGGATGATTATGCGTTTAGTCAGTAGCAGGCTGGAGGTAAAACGTTTTCATTGGTTTGAACACATATCTATCCAAGGGCTGAATAAAATGTGTGGTATGAGGAGGGAGGCACAATACTTTCAATTCCATTTTCTCTGTAATATTCTAGGCACCGCAGTCAACCACGAGAGGTATGTCCATCTAGAACGATGGTGCATCTGTACTGGACTCTATTATTTTATAGTTCAAAGATAGCCTGACTCTGTCATCTCGGCAGAAGAGCCTAGTGGTAAGTCCTTTCTTATAAACGTCTTGGAAAGGCTTTACTTTAAGAATTACGAACGTGGGCATTAGTAAGCTACTGGCATTGCTGGCAGCAGAAAGTACTACGACGTTTCCTTCCTTGTAAACGTCTTGGAAAGGCTTTACTTTAAGAATTACGAACGTGGGCATTAGTAAGCTACTGGCATTGCTGGCAGCAGAAAGTACTACTACGTTTCCTTCTCTTTCAACGTTAGTACATTAAGTCACCTCGATTTACCCTTTTATGCTATTATTTTTGAGAGCATGTTATTCAGGAGGAAACTAGTCCCATCGACATTAAAATGCCTCTGGATTGTTCCGTATATTCAGGTCAATCGCAACACGACTGTACATATGAAAAAGAAAAATACCCCTCAAACCCCCTTATACATTCCTGCAGAAATTGCTTTGGAGAGTCATTCAGGTTTCTCCAAGGATATGCCAAGGGTGTCCTATCACAAAACCTGTTAAAGATTATTCGCGATAAAAGGCGCACTTTTGAAATGAACCTTAGAAAAAAGTCACTGCCCCTGCCTGCATATATTTTAACGGGCGCACCGAGTGACATGTGCCCAGTAAAGTTGGTAACGATGGAGGGAAAGTAGTTCCATAACTTAACATCAAATAAAAGGTGTTAGGTAACCATTTATAATGATTTAAATTAATTCTTTTCCTCTCTGTTTTTTTTCTACTGCGTCGAAGTGTAAAAATGAACAGATTTTCCAAATTTTTCTTTTCTGATAATTTCTCAATTTCACTTGACCGACACATGAATAAAGTGATGAGGCCTATGACAATGTTAACCTTACATAAGGCGGAAGAATACACAACTCATTGCTCATTTTACCGTGAACAGCCTATAACAAGTCTGCGCCGGTGTGTCTGGAAATTTCCCGGGGTTTTTAATCTGTCTTCGCTCTGCATACACAAATGTTGTTTCTCTCCATCGCAAGGGTTTAGAGTTCGACCCTGAAAACTCTGTCACAGTCTACTCGCGGTTTCTTCACACTTTTTTAAATAAAATTTTTGAACAATCAACCCATGTATAACGTGCTTCGTTCTTTACTAAATATGCTACGTATCACACGCGTCTTATACTTGTCAACATAAAAGCAACTTATTTCTGTTTAAATTAGTATTTTTACCTTTATTTTGTCTACAAATTGCAATATTTCATTTATAATTAAGGTAAATAAAATAAGAGAGAATATAGGTGTGTTGGTAATGCCTAGTAAGAAATAGTTCTTATGCAAAATAATATTACACTGAGTGTGCACGAATGCTGTGCGTTCTCCCATTGGTGCAATTCCAGGACTTAATCATTGTTTGTCAGTATCTTACAGCTTACATCTTTTTCTCGTTACCTTTATTTCAATTCAGTTCTGGCCTGTGCTTTCAATGTTACATCTATAGTTCAGTGTCGCCTGCAGACCCGTATTTCAAGTGAGATTGTTTTCCTGCCGACCGGAAGTTCAACGCGGCGTTGTAAATTCTTTCATTCGCCACCTGAGGCTCCTCTTCCACTCTCCCTCTCTGCATTTCTTTCACATAAAAAAATAATTGCTTGTTCGCGTGTTATGTTCCCCCACCTCTGTGCACGATTCGCCTCTTCTGGACAACCTGCGACATCTGTCGTCGTACATCTAAGCTTCTCGTTCGCCTTTAGTTTCCATCTTCTATGTGTTCCACGAGTTGTTCCTCCGCACTTTCTGTCCAGCCACTGAGTCAAGATGGCTCCGTTTCCTGGCTGGTTCCCTGACTGGCAGACTTCCGAGAGTTCTTATTGGTGGAATTGCGAGCTTCCTTCTCCGATTCCCCAGTCGCCAGGGAGCTGTGCGCGAAACCACCTCCGCAGCGCTGGCTCTTAACTGCGACGTCCTAGCCAACAGGACAGCTAAGTTTCAACGCGAATTTATAAAAAAAAAATGTTGCCTATGAAAGTTAACATAATATTTCTTTATCACAGCCAATTTGACTTCATGATTTGCATTGAGTAATACCTTCCTTTTAAATATCGATCATCAGCATAAAAGACTGTTCACGGTAAAGTGAGCACTTTTGAAATGAACCTTAGTAAAAAGTCACTGCCCCTGCCTGCATAAATTTCTATGTGACATTCGCCCAGTAAAGTTGGTAACGATGGTTGTAAAGTAGTTCCATATCTTAACGCCGAATAAAAGGGTGTTTGGTAACCAATTGTGATAGCATAATTTTTTTTTGTTTTCTGTTTTTTTCTATGCATAGAAATTTAAAAATGAGCATGTTGGTAAAATGTTTACTTTCGTGATAATTTCAGTTTAACTTGACCGACGTATGAATAAATTTACATAAGCCTGAAGAATACACAATGTGCATACATGTAGATCGCAAGCAGGACTTTCAAAAGTGCTTATTTTACCGTGAACAGCTTTTACTTGTTAGGGATGCATCCCAGTGGTCTCTTTTTAATACTTATAACTCAGATTAATTAACATAATTTTTTATTTTGTTAACAGCCTCGTCAATGTTGTGTCATGAAAGACACGACTTTTATTATTTTAATATTTTGTTTTTATGTTATAGATACAAATTACTGAATCAAAATGTGATTTAAACAGATTTATAGTCAAGTTTCATGGCTTTCATTTTCGAGGACTCATCTTTAATGTTGTATTGCAGTCTATCTGTTATGGTTATTAATTTATTTTGAAAGAAATGGAAATTACTATGTGTTCAGAAGACAGTAATTAATTTACCTTTTTATTTCGAAGAATAGGAAAGAATAAAGTTAGTGAAAATATTTAACTACCACACAACTACAACAAATCACGTCTTATTGTGTATAGACAGTTAAGACATCCCCTGGGTCTATGTATATATATATGTATATATATATATATATATATATATATACATACATACATATCCTTGGTACAAACATCATGCCAGAAATACAAAACAAACAAGGGGCATAATAAAAGGATAAAATTTCCAACATTCCCGGCAAAAAGCATCTATATAATTGATTATTATTATCTTATTTGTACCATGTACGATCACCCAGCATGTTTGATTATTTACACTTATCGCTTCCTTTTATATTGTTTTTTTGCCGGGTATTTTGGTAATTTTATCCTTTTATTATGCCCCTTGTTTGTTTTTTTATTTCTGGCATGGTGTTTGTACCAAGGACTCGTGGCATTTCTGTGTTGTTGGAGGTTGATATTTTGTTTGTTAATTATTACGTCTTTCGGTCGTACATGGGCACAGTACTTTCAGATACGGTTGAAATAAATGTATGTTTCCAGTTAACAAATCATATGTGGTTCAATTCCTCTGTCCATACGCGTGTTACAAATAGTCAATATGCGACAAATTACTCTCGTCAGTGACTCATCAGCAGAATCAGTAAATGAAGGAACTCACCAGTCTCAGGTGACAGTAGAAAACGAATACGTCATGTGTGGTCAGAGACAGTGAATTTGCCGAGGTCGTGTCTAAATGACAAATTCGCTATTTTGCAATTTGCCATTTCTTAAGTTTCAATACGGACGTTATCGATAGTCATTTGTTTAACATTTGCGGCAACGCATTTTTACATTAACAGTAAAAATAATTTTTTTATCAAGATTTAATGCTTAAAACGGGCGTAATATTTCTACAATAATCAACGGAATTTTGCAAATATTTAAATAAATAAGATAATAATAATCTATGCAATAACAATTTTAAAAAGAATTTTGTAGTGGAATATATAAAGAAAGCACACTTACTTGGTTTTGAAAATATCAAAATATCTGTAGTTGTATTTTATCAACAGTTATTTGTTTTAAAAACATACAAAAAAAGTTTTAAATACGCATTCGAGTATGTGTTTTCAAGGTCAGAACCAACATGGCGCTGATTTTGTCAATTTGATTTTTGCTAACATCCCGCTAGGTACGAAATTCGGTATTACCAAATACGTCACCACTTTTGTATATCAAAATGGGTCACGTGAACGTTTTGTCAACAAATTGTAATTGTGCTTTTCAACGTCCCCCGGTTTTAGGCTTGATAGTTTAGCAGGGTACGGCTTACAGACTAACTTATAACCTAACTTAACACCCATGCCTTGCCCGGGATTCGAACCCAGAGTCTCACGCACCACAGATCTATGACGCACCAACCGACTGCGCCACGGGAGGTCGGCGTTTTGTCAACAGAGTCTGCTATTTCTGACACGGCCTGAGAAGTGAGTTGTGAAATGGGAGGGTGTAGCAGTTGCGTCGCGGGAGTGTGAGGCCGGTAGTTCGAGGGGATGGTGGAGGGAGGTAGGGTGGGCTGACGAGCCACAATGCACCTGTGTGCACGCGGAAATGAGGGCTGCAGGCAGATGGGCTCGCGACACGGGAGAGTGTGTCGAGTCTGCCTGCCTACCTCGCTCGCGTCACTAGAGACCCAGGGTGACAGGTGTTGCCTGTCTGGGAAGATGAACAGCCCAGCCATGCGGGAGCAGATGTGGCGACAGCCTGCCTATTCCCCGCTGCAACCTAGCTCGTCATGTTGTAACGGGCACCGATCTTGCTCAGGGCTATGTCCGAGTTCGCCTGAAATGCATACTTGAGCGTATCTGTCCGCGGAAGTAACATAGCAAGTACTGTCCGAATCGCAAGTGAAGTATACAAGTATACGAAGGTGTACATTTCTCGCGTACTTGCTGTATATAGTCTAGTCTACAATCACCGTAGCGTTCCCGTAACAAAATAACAATGGCGTTACCGTGGAAGTATGAAAATGTACTGGCTACAACGGCAGTCACGCGACCAATGAGAAACGAGCACAAAAAAAAAAGACAGGCTGTGCATGTATCGCGGATATTTGCAAACAGTGTGTTGGCTAACCTGATATTTATTTTTGTTTATCTTCCTGTGATGAAAAAAGTTTCGCGGTAATCGTGTTTCGGGATATTTAAATTGTGGTATACATGTAATAATTGTGTTGACTATTCAAATAAACGGAAATCGAAAATGTACCGCAAAGTTAATTCAATAACTATGTACTTGTTACAAGCTTGCACTGCACTGACTGTTGTGGTTGGAAATGTTTCGTGATTTGTCGGCGTAGAACTCGACGTAAGACAATTTAAAATATTTAATTCTCTTTACGCCGCTACCGCGAGCAGGCCGCCATCTTGCGCCGTTATGTTGCGCTGTAGCTAGTCCAAACTCCCATATACAGGTTAGTTCAATTTATTATTATTATTTCTTACGGTGATTGTGGCCGGACCTTATGTGCCGCCATTTTGAGAAGCAATTTGTCGGTTACTTGTTGATAGACGTATTATTTTTAAATTTAAATTGGTTGCTTAGGATGTTGAACTAAGATAATAATTATCTCAAGATGCACCTTAGAGAAAGGTCTAAACAATAAATTCGTACTAGGCCTATGTTCAAAACCTACAAAAGCTACGGTATAACAAACAAAATCACGTACAATCAGCAAGGCAACAAAAGTTATGTAAATCAAATTTAAATATTATTTAATCCTTTATTTAATCTTATAACTTTCTGCAATTATGAAGTTATTTGTATGAATACACATTCATTGAAAGTGATCAGCTGGCTAATAGATGCTCCCGAAGCCAACGAGACTGTCTGTCCGAATTCATCAATTTCGGTGCCAAGGGTGAGTAAAGTATGCAAGGATGCAAGTACACGAGTATATACCTGAATACGGACACTGCCTAAATTTACAAACTATAACCACAACACATCACTGTTTCGCGTTTAAGGGGGGATCAGCCTCTGCCATATTAGATTTTCAGAATTTTCGCAGACCCATGCATTTCAGATCTTCTATTGAATTTTACGGAGCGAAGGGGCACGGAATCTTTTTACATTTCCTGAAGTTGGCATTGCTTGACTGCAGAGTCTAGTTTAAGTGCTGTAGTCACCTACAAAGGGAAAATCATTTACATGTAACAACTTGATAAAGCTTGAGAAGTTATTATTTATGCTGAGTCAAGTGAAAGTTTCGCTAAACCAACTCAAATGTAAGTTATGGCGAAAAATTAGTAAATTCAACTATTAGGGTCGGTCCACAATTGTATAGGATGTTCACGGTAAAATGGACACTTTTAAAAACCCTGCTTGAGATATACTTGTATGCACGTTGTGTATTCTTCCGCCTTATATAAAATTAGCGTTGCCATTGGCCTCATCACTTTATTCATGCGTCGGTCAAGTGAAACTGTGAAATTATTAGAAAAGTAAATACTGTACAAATCTGCTCATTTTTACACTTCGATGCATTAAAAAAATACTGAAAGCGAGAGAAATAATATAATCTTCACAAACTGTCACTTAACACATTTTGTTCGATGTCAATATATGGAATAAAATATATGCAGTTAGGGGTAGTGACATTTTTAAAATGTTGATTTCAAAAGTGCTCACTTTATCGCGAACAGTCTTTATGTATGAGACATATGCATAGATCATTTACAAAAGTTTGTAGTTCATAGTTAATGTACTTGTTTCGTGTTCAAAGAATCACACCGACTAGAGATTAACTTTATTTTAGTGAAATCATTATTTATTAGTAAACAACATTTAGTTTCATCTCATTTTATTTGCATCCTTATTCTGTTAGTACTTAATGCTCAGGATTGGCCAATAATATAACAAATATCATGATACAATACAAAATTAAAATTCAACTAATTATTATATACAATATAAATTTATTTTTTAAATAAACGTATATATATGTATATATATATATATATATATATATATATATATATATATATATATATATATATATATATATAAGGGATAGACCAATACCGATACTGATTAACAGGTCGATACCACGACCATCGGCAGCATCTGAAAATTATTTGCCGATTATTACTCACCGATTAGTAACACCAATTTATTTAATACAATGTTAAATAACCCGGCATGCTACATCTCATAAAGCATTGATTTACGGCATCCATCAATCAGATATTCTGTCCGAAACCCAAAATATATTCGGAACAATTGTTTTTCGATCGTTTGCTACAGTTGTTTACATTTTACCGTGTTTTCTGTTGGTACATTCGCCAAAGATTGTTTGCATCATTCGTTTCTGGACACTATGTGAATGAAAAACAACACAGTTAATAGACATAGTATTGTTTACACCCCGCAAGTGTTTTTTGTTTTATTTTCTTCTTACATTTTTACTGCATTCGAATGTTGGCGACAATGAGAAAGCAGCCTGTACTCTTATTCTTCTTATGTGTTTACAGCACTTGTAGGTTGGCAGCAATGAAAAAAACTGTTGTTATTTAAAGACGTTACGATGCTGTAGAATATCACCATTCCGACTTCCGTATTTTATTCCACCTAACCAGCTATCTGCCACCTGAGAATGTTCAGCTACCAGGGCTATGAAGACTTACCAGTATGCTGCCCCCTTTCGACAGCGAGCGAGGAGCTGACGGGCAGCGTGTCTGCTCTGCTAGACTTTGGTTCCATCACTGTGAGGCGCGACCAGCTGACGCCCCCTTTCCGGCACCTCCTCGATGGCTCCCACCCTTCATCGCAGTTGGCCGTTGCTGGGCAACTCTACGACGCGGCAGCATACGTCATCAAGAGATTTACGTTAACTGATTTTTGTACTTCCGGCAAAACCTCCATGCTGTTCTTGCATGTTTCTCCACACTCTACAGCACTAAGTTTGGACTATATATGATGGGTGTTGATACCCTGACAGGACACAAAGCACCGGACACGCGACAGGAGGAAACATACACCACACTCACATTTAAAATGTACACAATATTTCCGGGGCATTATTTGGAAAACGACAAAAAAAATATTTAAGTTCATATGAAGAAAATAAGAACATATTTGTGATTTGTTAATTTCTTACAATTTTGGGGGTAAAAACTCTACAGTATCAATAGGATTGGAAAAACCTTTGCTTAAAAAAAAAAAACTCTGCTAAACATTTCATGAACTCTGCTGAATATCTAGAGCTTGGTATGACAGTTGGTGAGAGCTGTGGTCACTGCCACGGAGTTTGTGTTTTCCTTCGGGTGCTCCTACTTCTGTGACAAAGTGATGAGGGAAAGCAAACACAATATTCGATGGACGTAGTTCTTATTATTAGAAACTATCTGCTGCGGTTTTGGTAAGAGTTTTAAATGTCTGAATAAGACTCGGATAGTAATAATTGGCAAAAATTTTCTTAAATATATCAGTTGTTATTTTAACCAATGGACTGAGTATGGCTAGACCGACAAAAATAAATATTAATATGAATGAAAAATATTCTCTCAATTTCAAGTGAATATTTAATACTAAACTGATTTTTAAAAAAAATTATTTTCAATGGCAACTTTAGGCTCTTGGTTTAAACAAACATGCATGTTGAGGTTATGTATGTTATTTCTCAGATCTAATATCCAATTCCGCATCATATTGCCCGAAGTTTTGATGGTTGACTTTAATGAACTCAGTTTGTAATTCTGTTAAGTTACCTATTTGGCCACTTAAATTGTCTATCTTATCATTTATTATTAAAAATTAATGTTGTATTTCATTTATATGCTGTAGACTCCTAATACACAGTGCTCAAAATGTTCATAAAACTGAATACTTAAATTTAAGTAATAAAAAATATTTCCAGATATTGGGAACTGGGAATTATGATCGTGCTCAACAAAATTGGCACTGATATCAGTGTAATCGGTGGCATCGGCACTTGAGAATCGGTATCGTTGGCATCGGCAAAATGTGGTATCGGCCCATCCCTAATAATTTTTATTTCAGAAGTGGCATATTCGGTTACATGCAATAAATTACTTCTTATTCTTCTTTTCACCTTCGATACTATTGTCTGAATGCCTTACGTACACGACACTTAATATTATATTATCGCCATTTCCTTTACATCTACGCGGCAAGTATGCTCCTACACGGCACATACGTTATGAAAATGAACTATAGCAAAATAATATATTATTCAGTTATGATATAGGCTATTCACGATAAAGTGAGCACTTCCGAAACCCTCTCATTTATAATGCTAGCCCATAAATATTTCTTATTTTAGCCTTAGAATAATAACTTTATTCATGTCCCAGTCGAGTGGAAACTTGATATTGTCAGGGACATAAATATGGAGGGTTCAGTGCACAACTAGATTAAGTCCATAAAGTTAATTCAACAACAAACTTGAACTTTAAAGTAACTACGCATTGGGTATTCAAGGAAACCGTGTAAAATTTTGTATACCTATTAAATTTTATTTGGCACTTCAATTTAAGTTCTAATCATTGATAAATCTATGTCATAATTATTTATGTATTGATGAATAAAAATAGACTTGCGCTCCTTGTGCTCTGAACTCTCCATATCATACTAACAAGCATTTTCTTACTCTAATATGTATTCTTGATTTTCCATAAATTCAAACATTACACTCACAATAATATTGTCAGAACTTAAAACTGGTTTACTTAATTTGCTGCCAACCTGAACTGGGAGCCTGCATGTTAGTATGAGTACAGTAGTGTATACGCAGTTACGGGACAGTAATTTTTTTTTAAATATTGGTTTTAAAAGTGCTCGCTTTACTGTGAACAGCCTATACGATAGCAGCTCCGCCCCCATGTGACCTCAGAATTCCCCACACAACCAGCGATAACACGCGTGTCACGCACTGGATCTATAGTCTATTCGTGGTTGCTTCTCAATTTTGGATCAAACCGTTGAAAACTCACCCCATAGATGACGTGTTAAGATATTTCTTAAATATGCCATTTTTCACAAGCGTTTTATACCTCTGTCAACATAAAAGCATCTTTTTTTTGGTACGTTATAGTTTTATCTTTAGTTTATTTATAAATTATAATATCCTGTTTATAGTTAATATTAATACAAATAGTGAGAAACCGTGCATGTTGGTAGCGCCTAGTAAGAAATAGTTCTCATGCAAAATATTATTACAACTGAGTGCGCACGAATTCGGTGCGTTGTCCTTTGGTGTAATTTTCCAGACTTTGTTAAGCTTAGTTTGCACAAGGCGGAGGAATATCCTGTAAGTAGAACTTTAGCAGGGCTTAAGAAAAGTGCGAAATAATCGTGAATGAACTATATCACGTGTGAGTGCGGGTGCTATCATACAGTACTGTATGCACATGCGCTGAAGAGACGACAGTGATGCCCTAGCAAACTTTCTATCCTACACGTCTAAAGACCATTTCAAACAATCAAATATTTTATTCAATTCAACCAATTGAATCCAACGTATCGAATATAGAAAGTGTCCACATGCACTTCGATGGATTGAGTCCAATAGAAATTGAATTATTACCTCAAAGTTTTGAAAGAATTCTCTTACATTCAGCTATTGTCAATAAATATTATAGTGGCAATTTTAATTGTTCAGCGACGACTATTCCATACAAAATAATTACAATTATGTATAGTAAAATTTTTTTAAGCCTCTACAAACCATACAATACGCGGGAATAATTTGTCAAAATCAAAACAAATATTTTTTCTGGAATGATATATTTACTTTGCATGAAATTAATATATGGAAATATTTTTTAAGCTTAAATGGGCAATAACTTATCTAATAAGACACTACACTTTATATTTATATGATTTTCAAAAGTGGTTTGCTAGTTGGAAAATTGGATTCTATAAAATATTGACCATGTTCTATACGAAAATCATTGAAGGAATTTGAGTCATTCAAAGGCTTGAAAGGCAAAATTACCGCGATTGTGACGTCCGAGTGACGTCACGAAGTATTCAAGGAATTGAATTACATAAATTCGAAGAATATTCGACGTGAACTTGATCGTGTGAAAGGGACTTAGATATCGGGTCACGATGAGAACGTGTACGTATCAGAATGTAAATAGGTATTCTTTACGACATAGTTCATTGTCATCGTATACTTGTGAAGGAATAATCCTCAGCATTTACAAGTGTTTAAGTTGTTCGTGGTCAATTGAGAACTTTTGAAATAAATGTTTGAAAAATAATACTGTCGCCACTTGCGTATATTTGAACGGGCACGATGAGTAGCTAGCATGCGCCTCGTACAGTTGGCAACAACGGAGGCAAAATGGTTGAATATCTTTGGCGTTTAATTAAAAGTGCCAGGTAAAAAAAATATTTGAATACTGTAATGATTTCTTTTGCTCTCATTTTGTTAAATTACTATACGTGAAAAAATTAGCAAATATGTAAAATATTTGCTTTTATAATAAATAGTTTCACTTGACCAACGTATTAATAAAGTGATCAGGCGGATGGCAATGTTAATTGATCAAATAGTGGAAGAATATACAACATCAAGTAGATCCAGCGCAGGGTTGTCAAAAGTGCTCAAATTATCGTGAACAGCCTATACCAAGAAAGTTGACACTAGCGAGGTCCTATAGTGTTCTTATTGGGTACTAAAAGTTACATGCAAGCCAACTTTGGAATAAATTACAATCTTACGTAATGTATAAAATTAATTAAATATTTGGCAAAGTAATTTATGAGTCAAATTCGAATCAATTTAATGTTGCTTTCATAAATAACTAGCGAATACCCGGCATGTGTTGCAATGCCACGCAAAGAAAGAAAGTGTTTGTGTTTTAAATCTGTTTATTGAAGTGCATTTGGATACACGATATTTTTTTTTTGTTTTTCCGTCTGGTGCGTACACGAATACGTCAGGTTCTCCGACCCGTGAGCAGGCCACATACAGCTGTCCATGTGAGAAGCACGGATTTTCCAAATTTAGTCCACACACTTGCAGCGAATGTCCCTGTGCCTTGTTGATGGTCATTGCAAAAGCGAGTCGCACCGGAAACTGCAGACGTTTGAACTCGAATGGCGTATCTGTCAGAATCGTTGGGATGCGTGGCAACGGCACATTTTCTACTTTAAATTTTCCTTTTAAAATTGTAGCTTCGATGATATTGTTCATCATCTTTTTCACTGAAAGCCTGGTACCGTTGCAAAGTCGTGGTGGATTGATGTTTCGGAGAAGAATGATAGGCACGCCAATTTTCAGTGTTAACACGTGCGGCGGCATGCCTGGCAAATCAAGTGAATTCAAGAATTCAGTTGGCTAATTGACAACTTCCTCTTGATTTATTACAGTATCGATGGACTTATGCGTTGTCGCTTCGTTTCGTATTTCGTTTTGAATGCTGAAATTGATGTCACTGACATGGCAATGAATAAGGGATCTTAAAGAACCCGTAATTCCACTGTTTTGAGTTAAATGTAACGTGAAGTTACAAATTAGTAATTAGTACTATTTATAAAAGTAATATTAAACAATGTTTGTTTATATTAAATGTCAATCAATAGTCAAATCCCTGATCTGTTCCCGTAGATTGTAGATATGAAACGGAATAAATTGTCATATTTTGATTAGGTACGTCACGTTCATTCATCGCCTGTCTTTTGTAAGACAACAGCTAGAATAAACTCATTTGTTGAAACGACTCGCGCGCCACCTATTGTAAAATGGTTTTACCAATTCAGAAACCTTTGCGGGCGTGCGCACAACAACTTACCAAAGTTTCATCGCAATCGGATGAATGATATAGGAACGTATATGGGACAAAGAAACATTCATATATATATATATATATATATATATATATATATATATATATATATATATATATAACCATTGAAAAAAGAAATTGGTAAACTACTTTCGGTTTACGAAGCGTGGTGTTATAGTTTCGTGTGTTCGGATACAACTGTTCACTAAAATTACTTTCAAGGTGTAATGAAAGATTCGTCGATTTTCGTCAAGTCAACACGTAATCACACTTTGCATATACAAAGATAATAGGCTTCAAAGTGCGTCTTTTCAAAAAAATTTTACTCCAACGATAGTGTGACAATCTTCAGTTTCCTCAGCAATTACTCTTACAGACTCGTGGTTTCGTGAATATTTGACTTCGGTATATTCATAAGCATATGAACAATCATTCATAGTTCAAAATAAATATTCTATTTATACATTTCTATAAACCTAGCACAATTATACAGTCTACCATAAACGCCTCCTTACAGAGACGAAACGAATCTTCGTCTTTAAATCGTAAGAAAAAAATAAGCTGAAAAATAATTTAGTGTGCAATACCCTTAAATGTGCTTTTAACATTTTTGCACAAATTAGTTTCTTTTATATTACAAATTATGTTGCATGGTTGGCAATATGCAAGTTGTTTTTTAGTAAAATGTCGAAATTAAAACCACAGCATCTATGAGGTAATAGAAAGAATTAATCCTTATAACGAAATGTTTGGGAGGGTCATTTGGTATTTTTAAACATAAGTTAGGCAATACAACGGTGGGAGTCCTCAACTTTACATACCTCCATGCACTACAAGTTGCATACTACGGAGAGGAACGAAACTAAATCGCCGTGTGGCGAGCGTCTGCACTCAGGACACCGTAAATGGGGGATTAGCAGTTGAGTAGCAAAGTCTGGCAGAAGTGAATGCATTATATTTCCAAGAAAGCATAAACAGCAGTATTGACGACGTTTCGTGTGTTTTCATGGTGGCTTATGTACAGGAGGTTGCCGCGTCACGTGCTGGTTCCGTTCGCCTTCGTTATATGCAACTTGCTATACACGCAGGTACGTGAAGTTGACGACTGCCTATGCTATTTTACTAACTTGAATTAGAGTTTAAAAATACTAGATAACCTTTCAAAAATGTTGGTACTAGGATTACTTATTTACTCCTATGTGTATTACTCCACAGATGCAGTGATTTGAATTTCAACTTGTTATTAAAAAATACCTTTTATATATGTGCAGTTAGTGACCCCGAATTCAACCAGAAAAATAATAGTGGTCTAATCTGGAAGTGCACATCTCTTTCTCTCACATACTCCTTGGCGTTTATAAAATGGCGGCATCTTATTTCGTGCCACGTACATAAGATCTTCAACCGATAGGACTGCAGAAGAAAAGAGAAATAAGCATTCTATAATATTTATTTCATAAATCTATTTGGGAAGGAAACACGTATTTTCATTTTTCTTTGCCCGTCAAAATCATAAACTAATTTTTTACTTCAACAAATTACTACTTCACCAAAACAAGTTAATTTCTTCCCCCGTGTGTGTTTGGTTGAGCGTAAGACGAGTACATTCACCTTGAACCGCACTTGTTAAGTACACAATTTCCACGCAGACTTTCTGGCGTGCACAAAACTGATTTTAAACCGAGCTTAAAGTTGACGCACAACAAGACGGGAATAACGGTGCTATAATTAGTTCGTGTTTAGCTAAGCAGGAGCTATGAAATACAACTTAAATAAATATCCTTGACCAAGAAGTTTGTATTAACATGTAAACATTAACTAGCTCTTTTAAAGTAATTTGGACAGCGAGTTAACGAAAAATAGTTCTGCCCTTTAATTATTTATCTATATACAATATAAAAAAGTCAACCTTTCTGTGTGTATCTTTCCGTGTATGTGTATACGCGTGTTTATTATCTATGAAATTCCACGCCGTTTGGCAGATCTGGACCAAAATTGGCAGGGACGCCATTCAGTAAATAGCTAAAATACTGTGTAGGTCAAATGGGACCCCACCCCCCCAAAAAAAATAATTGGCTCCAAAAACCCATAATCCCCCTAAACAGGTTCGTATACCTCAATTCTAAACCGTCCTTCCGATCTGGACAAAATTTGGCAGGATGGCCTTCAGTTGTTTATAATATTAAATATAACACAAAAGTCACTCTTCTTTCAAAACATTCTTAGGTAATCCTAGCAGTTTTTTCTTGTGTAGGCTGTTTGTTATTTTTTAAAATTAAAAACGGCAGGGTAGATGCATTCCCTCCTGTGTATCTGCAGTGCGATTCAGAAAACTTTCTGCCAACACGTGTTTTTTCAAGAACGAGCTAATTATTTACCACAAAACAAATTATTCGCCACAATGAAAACACATTAACATTCCGCGTTTTGCTTTGTGTTTAGCGTGTCTGCTTCTTCCTCAAAGACAAGTTCTTGTCATTATGTTGCCACAATAACAACATTAACAGGTAGTATATTTAAAAGTAATAATTCCTCAGTATTTCACGTTCATTTTAGACAGAATACACAAATAAAATAAAACTATCTTGAAAGTTACAGCATTTATAGAATACAGAAAACTCTGCACAGGAAAATTGTTATTTTCCACGTTGGCACTACGCTGATTGCGGCTGTACTCCCTTGTACTGATACGGCAGATCGAGTATAGAGCGCGAGCAACGTGTGCCACAGGTGTGCAGCTGGGAGCCGCCTCTCACGGCAGATGGACGTATTAGTGCCAGCAGCTCTGTTACCAGCCACGTGATATATAAAGTCCCCTCCTCTCATCATCCCCCACACCCTCGCGTTCACGTGTCTTACCACGTGCGCCGCCTACACCTCGGCGTTAAAGTCGATCAAAAGCCATCGCGTGTTTCCCACTTGCGTCAGAGGCCTCGCATAGCGAAACACGACTTCATCTCGTATCGTTATACTACAGTCTACTTTCTGTATCAAACTTATGAAAAATATCCCAATGCATGATGTTTTTGGTTGTTTCCTAACATGTAATGTATTGCAAGCTCTTTGCACTTCTGTGAACATTAAAGTATCTTATTTATAGTTAAATTGTCATTTTACAAATTTTAATACTTAACTTAATTTTAAAATTAATAAAAGCAGAGACAAAATAGGCGTGTGATACCTCGTAAGAAATAGTTCTTATGCAAAATATTATTGAAACGAGTGCGCAACAATGCGATGAGTGGTCCATTTGGTGTAACTGTCTAGACTTACGTAAGCTTTGTTTGCACGAGGCGGAGGAATACCCTAGAAGTATAACTTTATCGGGGCCTAAGACAAGTTTGAAGCAACCATGAGTGTACTATATAGAGTTTCCACGATTAACCAAGCACCTATTGAAAGCCCTGCTTTGGAATTACTTTTATTCTCATTTTGTATTTTTTCCCCACGTGTAAAATTAACACTACCATAGGCTTGTACACTTTATTCATGCACTATCCAGGTACAACCCTGGAACGGTTAGAAATAAAATATATAATTTAGATGTAAATTCATACCATAATACGCGTAAAACTAACTTCAGAGGCCATAAATGTAAACAATACATTCGCAAAGGAATGGTTAGAAATAAAGTGTCATATTTATAAGTAAATTCATACTATAATACGCGTAAAACTAACTTCAGAGGCCATAAATGTATACATTTCATTCGCAATACAACGTCAAGTCTTGAGGAAATTTTTTATTAATTCGCTGCAATTTCTCTATATGAAGCCTGCATGCCAGTGCGTATAGGCTGTTCACGGTAAAGTGAGCAATTTCGAGGCCCTAGTTACTTTTTTAGTATCAGCCATTTTTTAACCTTCCGCCTCTTTTTTAAATAAATATTTCCATGTAAGTTATAATCACAGTGTATATATTTCACCGTACTCGAAAGTTAATTTCTAAGGCTACAATAACATATATTTACTGACTATTATTCCAATTGAGAGGGCTTGAAAAAGTTCTCACTTTACCGTGAATAGCATATTATGTACTGCATGTATATATAGGCAGTAATGGTTTTTTCAAAGGTTTGTTTCAGAATTGCTTACTTTACTGTGAACAGACTATGCTTACTTATATTTTGGGGTACTGTTGTATAAAATTTTTATTAGTCTTAAAAATTTTTTTCCCCATTTACCCTTGATAACCTTTAAACAGTAAACCATCACATTGATATTTACATATTTTAGATCATGCAGCACTCGTAGCTTTATAAACGAATGTCGTCGTTAAATAATTGTCCGAAATGCGTGTACAATGCTCAATAGAGCAAGGGGTTGAAACTTTTCTGAGCTCTAAGTCAGGCTAGAAAATAAGCTTACTCATACCTCCTAACCTCACAATCATGACGCCAGCAACTTTTATAAATACAAATATCCTAATTAAATAATGATTTCAACTAAGGGCTCTGAATTTATTTACGAGCAAAGGAGCTGTTAAAAAGAAGTGTTTGAAAATGGTTTTCTGGCGTTTTTTCCTGTGACCCATAACAAATTTCGAGCAGATGCTCGATTCCAACCGGACATGGTACACTTTTGCTTGGAGACGTGCCTGCCATCTCTCTCTTCGTGTTTAAGGCTACTTCCGCTTTAATAAAGACCTTGCTATGCAACAATTTTACCCTGATAATCAATAGCCAATGAATATATTTCCTTTCTCTTTTTAATGTGTTTGCACTACCGAATTATTTTCTTAAGTTGTGATTTGAGTGAAATTTGAAAATTACACTCTTAATCGAGATTTTGTAGCGACAAATCGAGATTGAATCGTTTAAACTTCGTTGGTGAAACCGGTCCTGAGCCCGATTCAGAGATACCAATCAGTGAAATAACAGTTACTGAAAGCCAGTTGATAAACTACTGCCAACTGGCGAATCAAGCAAATTAACTGGGAGAAAGTGAATTATAGCAGTGGAATTCTTGACATTGAGTGGGAATCGCAAATAAATCAGTGAAATTCAACCATCTTGTTAATTAGTTATCTGCCACTGATCAGTTGCTTAGGTTTCACTGTTTCCACTAATTTCACTCAATTATCACTGTTTCAAAATTAGTGTGTATAAACTTATTTGTATAAATATTGCCAAATTCACCAGCTCGTCCGAAAATGAACACATACGGATTGTTGTGGAATTTAGCATAAATATTTTTTTTATTAGTAATTAGAATATCCATTTTCATATGAGTACGTTCTGTGGTTTCCCGGTTAGGGTTAGCGACGGAAATGATTTACAATATAATGGAGAACCTTGCCTTAAATTTTCTTCTATATTTGTGAACGACGATTTAGAAAATTGCTGTATTACTGGCTTGGAAGGTAGTTTTCAGCCTTATTTGCTGTTGCATATTTTGTATAATTTTATAGTGTACCTACGCTCAAAACACCAACATGGTTCAACAGCTTACACTACAGTCACCCGATTCATAAACCAGTCCTTTTGTGGGGAGAGATTTATTGGACACAACCCATGTATGTTCTTTCCGTGCAGTTATCATACCTAAGCAACACTTAACATGAATAGTCTATTCGCGGTTCCTTCACACTTTTTTAATCTAACCTTTTTGAAAAATCACCGTGAGTATGACGTATTTGGTTATTTTCCAAATATACATGCACCGCAAGTGTTTTATACTATGTGTTAACGCAAAGGTACTTCATTTTTGGTTATGTTAAAATTTTACTTATATATAAGTGTGTTGGTAATACCTGCTAAGAAATAGTTCTCGTGGAAAGTATTATGATTCTGATTGCGCACGAATGTGGTGCGCAGTAGTTTTGGTGTAATGTTTTAGACTTGTTTAAGCTTTATCGCACGAGACGGAGGGATATCGTGGAAGTAGATCTCCAGCCAGGGCTTCAGAGGAGTTGAAAGTAACCGTGAATGGATTATAAGAGAACAGGTATTCCTTTACACAGCGATATTCGTGGCGGTAATCCTCAGTGACTGTCACAGAATGGTATCTCTCGTCCGCAAGTCTGAGAAGGCGAATTTACCGACACCAGACTAACTATTCACGCTTCCTTAAGTACTCTAGAACAGCAAGTAGTCTTACCAACACTAAACGCTACCGACAAATATTAATGTTTTTTCCTTAAGAATGAGGTCGGTTTGAAACCAGTCAACGTGCCAACACCCTACGTCATTAAAACAACATACATACGTAATAATGCACGATATTTAACAGCCATTTTTCCTGGACCTAGTGTACTCATAAAGCGTATCTCGGAGGTACCTTCTAATCTGCTTGCATGTAATTATGAAAGGGTTCAGGAGATGATAGTGCCGATTATGGGAAAGCAAAGTGCAACTCCGAAACATTTACGTTGAGCCTCGGAGTCCTATCTGGTAAAATATTTCAGCAATTTCTTCTTGCACGAAAATGCATTTTAATGTGACATGTGTAAGGAAAGAACGCAGAACTGATAGTGAACACTTAGCAGTCTGGCAGCTTCATTTCGTGTGGCCGGGAGGAACAGCAGAACGAGTTGTCTGTGGCGGCAATCGATGAACCAGCGGCTTCTTGTCGAGTGTGTAGAGCACTGTGGAATCCAGCTTGGCGCAGTCTTGTACCGCTCAGCAGCATAGATCTTCCTACCCATCTTCTTCAAGTTAGCGAACAGCCACTCTACACCAAAGTTTTGGCCGCCATTTTCCCCACAGCTACATTTCTGAGATTTGTACTTTTCTTCATTTCGTATCGCCAAAACAAATGTCTGCTGGAAAAGGATGGGGAGCGGCGTATATAACATACGCTAGAAACAGCTTGTAAGGCGGAGCCCTTAGTCGCTCGTCGTCCATAAAAGGAGCCTAGGACGACAATAAATCAATATGTCTGCTCAACGTCCCCAAGCACGAGCCGATTAGGTCGTTATTTATGGAGACGGCCCCCCCAACGGGCAGGGGGATCGAGATACACCGCGGGTAGTCACAGGCTAACACGACAGTTGGCCACACCCGAGCCCGAGAAGTGTAACACACCCACCGCGCCTACGCTCCTGCCTTCACCTCTGTCGACTGTCCAGATCAGCGCCGGGGCAGTGTTGCCGCTCGCTGGGTCGACCCTTCTCAGGGCGCATTAAGTTAGAACAGTGATAGGGAGTACCTGTTATCAGCAACAGGTATTGGGCGAGAACAGTCGATACCTGTTCCTAGTTTCTTGAGATACTGTTGTCATCCTCCCCGCCTGTTACTGAAGCAGGAACAATCACGCGTACTCGCTTATTACTCGACACTCGTGCGATATCATTTCATCGTGCCTGTTCCTATCGTCTAATATTAGTATCCAATTATAATTAATAAATAACGCTGTCACAGTAACAGCCGCCGGGAAATTATTGTCACTGTCCTACCAGGAGAACATGAGACGCGAGGAGGTGTACCTCCTCATACCTAACCTCCTCGTGTGTCATGTTTCCCTGGTACGATTATCATATTGCCCGACGCTATCAGTGCACGATGATACTTTCTTCTCTTCTGGTCTTCTCTTTCGCATGTGCCACAATTTTAAATAAACTCATTCCTGTATGTTCTAGGACTTACCCAAGCTTTTCAAGAATTGATCAGTGGGAATTGTCATTGTTATTGGGGAATCTCTAGGCATGGTGCTTCCAGAGAATGATTTTGACCATCATTCTCCGGTCCCCCTAGCCTCCCCGATAGGAGATATCTCTTTCTTTGTTTTGTGTTGTGTGTCACAAACATCAAGTGCGCTTATTATCTAGTAGCACACGATCTTGTAACCGTTTAACGGTTTTGTGTGATCGAAACACCTGCGGTCGTGGCTCTCGATGGCTTCTCTTTTGTATTTCTCCAGGCCTAGAACTTCTCCCCTTCTTTAGTACAATGAGGTCAGGAGTTTAGAATGAGAGCTCGGGACGTAGCAGCGGGCGGAATACGTTTGCAGGAGAGAGGAGAGCACCTTGAGAAAACCAAAACCGCCGACGGCAAGTTCAGCCACAGACTACGTACGTGGAAACCCGGCCTGGAATCCAAGGGGCGGAGGTGCCTGGAATTCTGGAGTGTTGCCCTAAGATCTTCTCAGTAACATCCATCCTTCAGAGCCGTTGCTGCAGGATCTGGCCGTCCAAGATTTTCTTTTCTGAGTTGTGAGGACATTTTACGGTTTCGTGAAACTACACTATCGGTAGGTCTAAGTTATTAAATTACTAAATATTTTTTTAATTGACATTCATCGTGTTTTCTTTAGCGCAGACATAAGATAGTTACGTAAACTTTTGATTCATACAAATTTTATAAAATCATCATAAAAGTGATATAAATTGATACTAGTTTAATATTGGTAACTGCGGTCTACAACGTGATGCAACTATACAAATGTACAGCATAGGAAACAGCTCGACAGTATTGCATCGTTCTAGCAAAAATATTTGTTGAGAAAGTTGGCAAGAATATTGCTGCCTCTAACTGCCCTTTCTGTTGCCACGGTGGTGTAGTGGTTAGACTACTCGCCTCCCGCCAACGTGGAACCGGGTTCGATTCCCAGAGGGTCGCTACCGGATTTTCGCACGTGGGGATCGTGTCGGACGATGACGCTGGTTTTCTCGGGGATATCCCGTTTCCCGCCCCCTTGCATTCCGGCGCTGCTCCATATTCACCTCGCTTCACCCTCATCGACTATCAAGACTTCGATGTTAAGAGCCACACAAATCTCTCCACTCCAATCCACTCCACTTGGGTTTTCTGTGTTCATTGACAGAGAACTGCACATTTAAATTACTTATAATTGTTTCGAGTTAAAAATTTTATCTCAAAAGTTAAATTTGAAATACGGGCGAATCACACAAACAAAAATTTAAGAAAACTTTCTTACTGTCATTCTAATAACATGAATGGTGATTTTGAACTGCAGCATATCCACATGGTTGCCACTCATCTGGAAAATATGGAAAACAGGGAAATGTCAGGGAACTTGAAAACCTTCAGGGAAATCAGGCAAATGTCAGGGGATTTTGAACAAGTTAGTTGATAAATGTCAGGGAATTCTATGATGTGCATGCTATATTTGGCAGTTTTATCATCAATCATGCACCACTACCAGAATAATATATAATTGTTTTGATGATTGTTGACAAAATGCTTATGGATTTTCTTTACAATTTATATAGGGAGCAAATTTGTAAGACCAGAGCAGTATTTTGGTGTAAAAATTGTTATAATGCAAAGGCATAATTCCTTAAACGGGGGAAAAAAAGGTAGCAGAAGGTCAGGGAAAAAAGATTATTGTTGAATGGAAATCAGGGAAAGTTCAGGGATTTTTCCAATGGAAACAAGGTGGCAACCCTGCTGGAGAGTGGAGAGATTTAGTTGGCCTTTATCAGGGCCTTGAGAGCCGATAAGTGTGAAGTGAGGTGAATATGGAGCAGCGCCGGAATGCAAGGACTTTGGGGGGAGGGGGGGGGGGGGAATCAACGAGAAAAGC
Organism: Dryococelus australis; assembly: GCA_029891345.1. NCBI lineage: Eukaryota > Metazoa > Arthropoda > Insecta > Phasmatodea > Phasmatidae > Dryococelus > Dryococelus australis. The sequence continues at coordinate 114,926,921 of CM057000.1, read as the reverse complement.
CGCCGACCAGCGGCGTCGTCCTACACAATTGCCACGTGCGGAAATCCGGGAGCGATCCCACTGGTAATCGAACCCGGTTCGCCTTAGCGGGAGTCGAGAGCTCTACTAGCCTCTGTGCAACCGCGGTGGCCCCCAGTATCCTAACGTTTCGCTTTTGTTCGCTGTTTGGATACGTACAAAACCAAAAGATACAGAGTTAAAATTTGTGTACTTCCTTTCATTTGTTTGCGGAAGCTAATTTTCGAACATGGTAGTAATTTTCCCGATTACTATTTCACATCAAACGAAGAAAAAAAAAAGAAGCTAAAATTGTAGAAAGTAATTTTTGACTGTTGGACGCCTGTAGGTCCCGCAGCCTCGAAAGCACCGTGAAAAATTAATTTTTTTTTTAGTGCTGGTATATGGGGTACTAATTTTTGTTGCAGGTGAATGATTCGTCTAGGCACTTCGCCGTTTTTCTCGCCAAAAAGCGTCACAAAGTTATCATCCATCTAAAGCTATTAGGCCAGAAAGTAAAAGAAGATGAAATGCGTTTAAGATAAAATTTATTTCTAAATACAAATTCGTTGTTACTGGAAGAGTGATGTTATATAAGAAAGAAAATAAGTATTATGTAAAAAAAAAAAAAAAATAGTTTATGAATACCGTTTTGTAAGAGATGGTTAAAGCTATCTGATAGTAGATCTTAACTGCATGGTACAGTCTAGGGGAAAAAAACGAAATGTATTCAGGAGTTTGGATGAAGCATTTGCATAGGGGAAAGAGGCATGTAGTGATGTAGACGCGTGGCAAAAGGGCAGATATCGTCAGCCAGCAGGCGGCAAATGTAGTTAAATAAAGATGTGGGTGGGAGGGGGGCGGGAGCAGGTGTCGAGGGGGCGCGACACATGCCAGCCGGAAGGAAGACGCCGCGCCGGCAGGGTGCGGCTAGAACCCTCGACGGAAGTCAGCGCCGACGACGACTGACTGCTGCCGGCTAACTCCAGCAGCTGTCCTGCTGGAGGCTCCAGGCTCGTCTTCATCGCGACCTCCTTAGCCTTCCACCGCAGAGCATCCGAGTGTACAGAGGTATTGCCAGAGCTAGCTGTAGTGTTCTCTGTTCGGTGGCCCCATTCCAAGAGCCCACGAGCCAACACCATCAACACTTTGAGAGTGGTACATTTTTAATGACAATTAAAACAAGATAAAAATGCACTGAGAGAAAGGTTTGTCCCAGCCTAGGGCCAAAAATATAATTTGCTGCCCCAAGAATTTATTCTGTCGAGTAAACCAAACTTAAAACGCAACGAAAATAATTCTGTACATCTAACAAAATACACGCTTCAATAAACAATACCTCTGCATTGTGTGAAAAGAAAATGAGACTGTCAACAAAATGTTTAGTTGAATCAACTGTAGGGATCTGTTTGACCACTCTCTTGACTGTCTCTCATTCGAAAATACAGCTGGGAAGTTTGTTTCGTAATTTTTGTAACAATTAGGATAGTAACCGTAATAGTGTTGGTAGAACATATATTTATGTTTAATAAAGGTGTATAAGAATACTTTTAAAACAAGTTTTACAGGAAACTTAAAACTAAAGCTGGTAGATTTGAGATATTTATTTACGCACGAAGTCCAGTATTTGAAATGGATGTAAGTAGTAGCGGCGTACCAGTAATACCCCACCTTTTTTACCTTGATCTTGGCATTTCAGACGTACTCCCATAAGATTAATCTGGGAAGGAGGAGGGAGGATTTTAAGACCACCTTGCTCCGCACTGCTCAACAAATAGCTCCGCACTTAGCTCCGCAATTGCGGAGCTAATCCTGTGCTGTGATTGGTCTACACGTAGCTTCGCAGTCAGCTCCGCACTCGGCTCCTCATGCTTCAACCCCTTCACCTACCTATCTCGCACCCCCCCCCCCTCCATTGCATATTTCACAACAAGCTATAATGGTGTTATCTACACCTAAGGTCTCATAAATAAACACAGTAGTTTTCAATTTATTTTAATTTTAAGCTGTGTATTTACCATTGTAGGGAAAGCTCGCAATACAATTTGATTTTACAATGTTGTACATTCTGTGCATCGTCCCGCACGATATGACGAAGAATAGAAATCATTTCTAATCCAAAATTGTTCGTCGGACGACAGAATCGGTTGGGCTTATGGCGATATATCTTGTATTTCATTGGCTGTTGGCCGTTGTGTCGTGCACGTTGGGACCAGTGGCGGCTGGTGACTTTCGAAACTGGAAGGACTGTAGCGATCCTAACTCATATAATTACAAATATCATTTTTTAAATAGGCACAGTGATAAATATATGCGTACGACAGGCTTAAGTAAGTGTAGCTTATGTAGCTAAATGCAAGGAATATGTGTGGTTGTTTGAAGAAGAATTTATCATTGCCCGATTTGTAATGGTCAACATACTGTGGCCACTGGTTTTGATCTAATCACTACCACATTTGTTTTAAGTTTGTTTAGGTTATATGACTTCCAACCAGTACCTACATGGTGTGGTACATTACACGAGACGACGAGATATAATATAATAATACCAATTCTACCATACTAATGATGATAATAACTTAAATATACTAAAACAAATATTTTTAAAACCAAATACTAATTTACATAGCCTACAGTACATACAAAATTAATGTCAAATTTAAATTAGAGGATGCAAGTGGCATATCTTAATTAATACATCTGAAAAATAAACGATTCATCAACCTGTACGCGCTATCTAACTGGCAATGTATATTCACCTTACCAAGCAATGCAAATTTTAAGGCATTTATAATATGTTGCGGACATGATTTATGTCTTTTAACTTTGTCTCCCAAATGTTTTAAATCTTTTACCCCATTGACAGTCCATGCAAGATCATTAGGCTTCATTAGCCAAAAAATCTAACAAAATATCACATTTCAACTTCACACCTGCTTAGCCAGTCCGCGAAATTGTATGTACTTACGTCGAATTTTCTCTTATACGAACCATTTACTACCTTGGCATTGTTGTTGAATTATTTTTAACTGTGGCCTTGCTGGTCTCAGATCTTGTAGCTCTAGTTCATTCTCGTAATTGAAAATCTTTGTCGTAATGAGGTTTAAAATGTTACTCGCCGAATTAGCAATTATTTACAAGTTTACACAACACAACACTAAAAACATTTCAACACTGCTTCTGACCGATGCTCATACCTCATCATTAATTAACAACAAACTTATTCAGAGTATTGCACACTATATTTGAAGCTCACGCGAGTTTGAACGATATCTATAAATAAAACATATTCGAAATAAATACAAGCATAGTTAAGAAATGTGTTCAACAACTGCAAAAGAGTGGAGCGCGAAAGTGTGCTTACAAAACATGAAGTTTTGGTAGCTTTGTCAAGTTCCAGGAAACCATTTTTCTGTTTGAGCAGGGGCGCACCCAGCTTTCTCCGATTAACAGCATGCGATTGGCGGAAAAGGGCCGAGCCCCTGAAGTCTTCTCTCCCTCCCGTAGCACCCCATCTCATATGTTATGGTCATCTCTCTTTACTAGCTCTGCCCACTTCAGGGCGAAGAATCTGCCGCCTCACCACTCAACATTTCCAAAAACATTTCTTTCGTGACAAGAGTCTCGTCCATCTCAAAGACATTGGCTGCGAAATAACCTCCATGTTCGTATCCTGTCTCACGAAAGACGATAAACTAAAGCCCCCCCCCCCCCCCTAATCCGGCTGCTCACTTTTTCCTTTCTCCCCTCGAAATAAAATAAATAAAGATGATACTAATTGGGCCCAAATTTCATTCCTATGAACATTTCTCTGTGTTATTATTGATTGAAACTCTAACACTCTGGTTCTGGAGGGTTTCAAAATGTAAGCTTACTGGCCATACAAACTTGTAAGTTGTATCACTTGTATTTTTTTTAGAACGTATATAAAATTTGTTAACCTTATGGCGCGGAGATACTTGTTAGCAAATAAATTTAAAGGTTTTTCCTGTTTTTAAAGACTGGATTTGAAAGTAACATAATATCATGTAGGTTTCGATGTTGGAGTCTTTCATAGACATTTTCAGCATTTTTGTTTTGCAAATTAAAAGCGCTCATATGTTTTTAACGTACTTTGCTAAGGATATTGTAAGAGTAATGGAAGAATAATTCACATAAACAGGATTTACATTGGGAAGACAACTTTTTGATATCAAGTATATTTTAACATGCTTATCAAACAAAATTATTTCAATTTAAGCACCCAACAAAGGTGCTCCAACATCATAAAGTAGTGTCTCATGCATCAGCAGGAACTGAGACATTCCAAAATTTATCGCTAAGGAAAATTAACTTTATGATGTCTTCAATCTTGGGGAGAGGGAGCACATTTTTAGTGCGTAAGTAACATGTTCGTTTGATATATTGTTGTTGTAGGTCACATCTGTTTCTCTAGAGCGCTTTGTAACATGTCTGAACTGAAATACTGTTTCTCATTAGGTACCCGAGAACAAGCCTAGGACTGTATTCACAATTTTGAGGAGGGAGGTTGTGCAACTGAACTTCAGTGTGAATATCAACACTGAGTTAGTCAGAAATAAGTTTTTATTCGCAGCATGACAATCTTAACACGTAGGCATTTGAGAAAAACTATTCAATTATTTTGTATGTAGAGCTGCAATACTTAACATCTGAAATTAATTAACATTTGCTTAAATATTATTTTGGCTACCTACATACTTTAACATCCTAAGAATTATAACCACCATAAAAGTATCAGGCTGTACAGAGTTTGTTGTCATATCATACCACAAAGCTGAATTATGTACTTTTTATGCAATAGTAGGCATAGCCTGTGTGTAAGAATGTATACTGTCTTTGAAAAGGTGTGGGAAGGGGGGCGGTGTTTCGGTATTTGTGCATTCCTGGGGGGGGGGGGAAATTGTGGTCTTTGCACTGGATAAACCTCATGTGAAGTTGTTTACAGTCAGATTTATTTACTTTAAATTTTGTCTGCAAAATACACCAAACGTAATATTATGTTTATATTGACATTGGAACTAAAAAAAAAAAAAAAATAAAAAAAAAACCGCTTTATTTTGTTAAGAATAGACACTCAGTGGTGTGTTTACCAAAACGAACTTGTTATTGTTTTGACATTGAAAGCCATATTTAAAGGTTAATTTGTCCACTCGTGTGCATAACTGATTTGTATTGACATATTTAACCTCATTTTCATTGCATTCACGTAATTTTTAAGACTTAATGCTTACCTGTGGTAACATTTTTATTTCATGAGCTGGGCTGTAAATTTAATGATCGATTTTGATGTGTGGTTATTATCAATATGAAATATAGGAACGTGCCCTGCACGTTGTTTTGGCATGAAGGGAGGCGAATTCAAACTTGATTGTTATCAGCCAAGTTGAGCTGATAACAATGAGGTTTGGGACTTCTGCATTCATGCTTGGCGTGGGTGTGTAAGCCCTGAATTCGCCCTTCTTCTACCAGTAGCCATGGAACCGTGATGACGTCGTATTTAGAGGCCCGAGGGTTCCGTCGAGAATGGGTAGTGTCACCACACCTGGTTACTCGTTTTTTAGATACTCAGTTTGTGTTAGGCGACCTGGATTTCCTGCTTCTGCAGCTCCAGGCGAGGCAATTCAAGAATTGTGAGGTGTGATGTATGTGGAGACCAGAGTCGACGGCGTCATCTGCGACAGGGAGACTCGAAGGTTTGACGACGTGCTGCGGTATGACTGAAGTAAGGCAGATGGGTTCATCTATTTGTATCCGCAATGTTGTGGATATTAACGAGTGAGTTTTGAAATAAATCTTACCAAGCTGAATCTGAGATGGGTTCTGGAAGTGACACATTTTCACCTTTTAATTGGAAGATGTATCTTGGATGCCCTATTAATGTGATTGCATATAAAATTTATTTTGAATGCTATTATCAGTTTGCCCCAGAAGCCCACACTTTAATGAAAGTACTATATTGTGTATGAAGTAATATATATATATATCTTCATAGAACTTTAGCACTATGTATATATATATATATATATATATATATATATATATATATATATATATATATATATACACTAGCGGACCCGACAGACGTTCTGTACATATGTCTTCTGAAGTATTTTAACTCCTTGCCAATTGTCTGAAAAATTCTATGCCAGTGTTTATGATGTGTTTGTTTGAGTAAAAAGGGGTTTTCCACATATTTTGCTCTGATTTAGTTTCTTGTAGCATGTTGGCCTAAGTGTATTACATGTGTTGCATGAAAAAATCCTATTGGAATACTTACTCGGAAAATTTCCAGAAAGATTTTGTTGGATTGGATTCACAGGCATAACAAATTTCTTTAATATCATTGCAGCAAAAAAATGCAAGTTGAAATTATGTGATTTTTAAGAGAGTCTGATGACTGCTCTGTATAATTGGTGAATGTTCTTGATAAAATATAATTTGAATTTAATTGATGTTGCTAAGATGGCAATTAATTTATCTACTGAGTTCATGAAAGTATGAGACTTTGCACCATCTTACTCCTAAGGAAATTCTTAGTATTAGGCGCCTGGCGCCAAGGTTTTAGGGTCTGCGAAAAGTTGAGTTAGTTTCTTTTGTCATAGTCATTTATTTTCTCTGGGAACTTTAAACATTTTGCACCACCATTTATGACTTTTGTAATATTGTATGTGTTTCTCGTCGAGGGATAAGCTTGGTTGTGGCCAGTCTCAACACTACACCAACACTTACACTAGAAGAGGGGAAATACTGCATATTATTACAAGGAGAATCTTGGTATTTGGTGTTTGTGGAAACCATGCTAAATTTTTATGTTTACAAGAACTTTCCTCAGGTAAGTGTGACAAGATTAGTTGTCATTAATATATTTCGAGTACCGTATATAAAAAAAATATAAAATATCTTATTCATTTGATAGTCAAAATACAATTTCATTTTCGTGCATCCTGGTTACAAATTTCTTGCACGGTAAAAAAAATTATCAATTTATAGACTTATTACATGGGCTGTTAGTCATTTACATAAAATATTTATAAACTAAAAAAAATGGGATTGTTGCCAACCTGTAACTGTTTGAACAGCCCTTCACAGCTTCTAAAAGTCATTTGGGAGGAGGCGCATGCAGTTTGTTTAACAAAACAGGCAGTCATATGTTGTTTGTTTACAAATACTGGCAGTCACGTGGTGTTTGTTTGCAAACAGTCACCTCCAATGACAGTTCAGCTGTGGCGGAAGGATACATAGCCACCCAGATGCCATTGGCGCTACTTTCCTAGAACTGTAAGATTTGAGACCACTTACATTAAATGGACAATATCACGTCAGCAACGGCCAAAGTGTAATCAGGCCCCAACCTATCAATTTGAGAAGTTTATACTCTAAGCGTTGCTGACGTGATATTGCGAACCTCATGAGCACAGCTGGGAGAGTAATGCTTCGTCGTCAGTGTCTTAAAGCAGTGTGGAAGTAGTACTACAATGGTGAACTCCATATAGCTGAGTTAAATCCTGGATAACGCTCAAAGTGTTAACAATTTGAGAACTGCGCCCAAACCTAGTTCGAACAACGGGAGTTCGTTGTCTCTGAAGGCAAAACACTCAAGCATATGCTTCCGCTGATTCGCCTTTTCTCTTTACGTAGACCTGACACGAACACTCTATCGTATCCGTTGTAATGTTAGTAAAGAAAATAAATTTATACTCAGTTATATAAATTACGTGCTGTTCACGGTAAAATGAGCACTTTTGAAAGCCCTGCTAAAGATCTTCTTGTATACACAATGTGTGTTTATGCACCATACGTAAAACTGACACTGCCATGGGCCTGGTCAATTTATTCATCCGTCGGTCAAGGACACCTGTACAATTTTTAGAAAAGTAAATATTTTACAAATGTTTTTGTTCTTACAATTGTACGTATTTAAAAAACCAAATGTAAAAAAATAATGTTTCTGTATTCTCGAATGTTTACTTAACAGTTGTAATTTAACGTTAACACGTGGAACTACTTTCTCTACAACGTGGCAAACTTTACTTGTTCTTGACAGTCAGTGTGCTCGTTAAAATATATGTAGATGTATGGGCAGTGACATTTTTCAAAGATTGATTTCAAAAGTGCTGACTTTACCATGAACAGCCTTTACCTGCAATGAAACTAATAAATAAATAAAAATGCAATGTGTCTCAGTATGTTTATTTATGAACGTCAAATGAAAGCTAAAAAGTGATATGGGCACGGTAAAAAAAAACTCTGAAGTAGCTAAAAAATTATTTCGTTAAATGAAACACTGCTGAATTTTCTTTGTGAGTTTCTTCGGTTAGATAAGGGCGACAATGTCACGGATGTCAAGTGCGCCATTCGCCTCTACGCGCAACGCTCTGAACCGGCGTACAGTGTTCTCGTCGTATTGCACGTAACTATGGAACTCAAAGCGGTGACCTCGCAATTTTTTTTTAATGGAAAATTTATAGCAAAGTTTAATGCTGGCTTCTATTGCAGCTTCGCTCGAGTCCGGGTTGTATGTAATACCCCCCTTGTATGAGGTGTGTTTTAGTACGTAAACAGACTGGGGGCACGGTAAATTGTTTTGTAACACTAAAACACGCTGCAACGCAGTTTAATAGCCGGGTAGACAACCGTCAAAGGTTCCGCGCACCGCCGGATTTTTGCATGTGGGAATCGTTCCGGACGATGTCGCTGGTCGGCGGGTTTTCTTGGGGATCTCCCGTTACCGCCGTCTTTTCATTCCGGCACCGCCCCATACTCATCTCAATCACCTTCATCGACTCTCCAGACCTTGCTGTTAAGAGCAGCCCAAATCTCTTCACTCACTCACGAGAGGTGGGACCAAGGGGAAGTCCTCTACACAAAGAACTACCAATTCATCACGAAAGTGTTAAAACACACTAATGTTTTCCCTTTATGCTACAGTCTCAAAACATGTGATAAACGGAGCGACGCTCACGATATTTTTCACTTATTTTTCTATTGTAGTGCAGATAAACATATGTTAGCCTTGGCCACACTCCAAGTTATAGTCAACGCACGGCTACTTCCAACTTTTCGGAAGCCCTGCTAAAGTTCTGCTTCCAGGATATTCCTCCGCCTCGTACTAACCAAACTTAACTGAGTCCAGAAAATCACACCGAAGGGACAACGAACCCGCATTCCTGCGCATTCGATGTTATAATGTTTGCATCACAACCAATTCCTAGAGACATGATAAATTCGCGCAATCTCTCGGTGACATGATAGACTGCACTGCCTTATAAACAAGTAACTACACCAATAAACTTGTAATATTGGCTCAAGAGTTTTCTGAGACTTCACAAACATACTTTTAGCCAATGGTTGAAGTTGGTCTAATGTATAATAAATCGGAGTTCAGCCTGTGCTTAAAAATAACGCGAATTTTGCAGGTCTCTACTAATTCTTACTAGGCGTTACCAACACACCTAGATTATCTGTTTTTCGTATTAATAATAAATGAAACGTTATAATTTATGGATAAAATTTAAGCAAATGTTTAATTTAACAAAAAATAAGGTACTTTTTAGCCAACACATGTATAAAATGCATGTGATACAGTACCTATTTACGAAACAACAAAATACGTCGTACATGCTGTTTTTTTTCCAAGGGTTTGATTAAAAAGTTTAAGGAAACCGCGAATTGACTACAACTTAAAGGTTTGGCTTCTGGGGAATTGGAATTGGACCACCTATTACCAGAATAGTGGCTAGATCTGGCCACACCTATACCTCTCACTTACAGTCCAGTTAATGTTAAGTACAGTACATTTGACAGCAAAACGTTACCGACGTAAACAGTATGTAAACAGTCAATACACTCGTTTGCAAAGTATTGTATCAGATGACTAGTTGTTGCGTCGATGATATTGATGATGACTATGGAAAAGAAAAGTGCAATGAATTAAAATTAGTAGTTTAATACATTTACAACATATACTGTTTTAATAGTGTTTTCAAAGTAATATACAATTTTTTTGAACTACAGCGAACTGTCTTTAAAATCATGTTATAGTACGTTCACGGTTACTTCATAGGCCCTGTAAAGTCCTACTTTCAGGCTATTCATCCACCTAATGCAAACAAAGCTTAGTTAACTAATTCTAGGAGATTACACCAAAGGGACAACCATCGCAGTTATGCGCACTCAGTTTAGTAATATTTCATTTTGTCTGAGAACTATTTATTACTGGGAATTACCAACACACCTATTTGTAATAATACTAGCAGCCCACCATCACTTTGCTCAGGTGTTATGGAGTTATTAAAATTCATACTGCGACTACCCGCGACTACCCATGACTACCTGCGACTATCCGTGATTACCCGTGACTACCTGTGGCTAGACGTGACTACCCGTGAATACCTGCGACAACCCGTGACTACCCGCGACTACCTGCGAATATTGGTTTTGGAGAGCATGCTTAGAAAGCAGCCAAGTAGCTCATTTCTCTCCGACTTGGTTAACAAATTTTGAAATTTCTAAAGAATTTTTTTTTTTTAATTAAACATAGTCGTCCATTGGAAGAATGCAGTTTTCTAATAGCGAAAGAGTTATAAGAATTGGCAGTGTAGTCTCCGAGATTACCGGAGACAAATAAACGAATCAAGAAACTCACATTACCTCTTTATAATATTAGTATAGATTGTTTATAAATTAAATATTAAAATTTATATATAAATATAAGTAGACGTTGAATTTAACCAAGAGCAAGGAACTTTTATCCTAACATGAGTATAAAATTGTGATAAATGACTTATTTAGGGAAATAACCAAACACATTATATGGGGTAATTTTTCAAATGTTTCATTAACAAATGTGTGAAGATGCCGTGAATTGGCTATAAGCAGTTATGACGGAACATGCGGGCGCTATGATCAGTGAAACGTTTCCAGCCATGTAAACGCCATTGCGCACGTGATCTTGCACGTCATGTTTGCACGGGCACCTCTCTGGTGTCGTCATAATACTTTATTTGCGGTTATTTATTTATTTTTTGTATTTGTTTTTATTAAATTGTCGGTTCATTCTCAGTGTGTCTTCTCCAGAGAAATGTAATACATGCTATCAGTGCGTGCCAGCCGCTTCATAAAATGGCTTGAACTTCCATTTTTTTCGCGACCATCTTAAAACGCTGCAAATATATTCTCGCCCCGGAGTTAAAGTTTGTTGGTTTCAGGAAACAGGTCAAGTGCTGTATAGTAAATGATTCTGTAAAGTAATCGCATCAGTGGCAGACAAAAGCGTTTTTAGTGAAGTAATCGTCCAAGGGATGCCAGATAGAATGTGCTCAGGAATTGTGATTAGTAATTACTAATGATAAGCATGTGTATTTGTAAATAGCTTACTTCGAAACAGGTATTTTAATGTTTGAAACGTACGTGTCTTGAAAAAAAAAAACGCCTTTTCAACTCATTGTTATGTAGTTAAAATATTACACTTGTTTATTACAATACTGAAAATCCAACGTGGTTTGCATCTCGTTGTGTTGAAAGCCCTCTCATTTGGAATAATAGTCAATAAATATATTTTATTTTAGCCTTAGACGTTATCTTCCGAGTGCAGTGGAATTTACACACTGTATTCATTACTTACTTGGCAGTATTTATTTAAAACGGTATTTAGTCGATAAAAAAAATGGCTGAAATAAAAAAATAACTATGGCCTCAAAAGTGCTCACTTTACCGTGAACAGCCTATAGAAACGTTATTACTAGCTTCTGTACGAACAGTGACTATTTATCGCGTTTTGTTATTTTTTTGAAATTCAAACTTTCCAAGTTACAAAAATTTGAATGTTATTTCCGGATGAGCAAATATTTCCAGTGCCACATTAAAACTATGTGCAATGCAAAATTATAAACAGGCTCGTAAGAAGAGCTGAAAATCAATGCCACGTCATGAAAGGTGTTAAAAGCCCTCCCCCCCCCGCCTCCCTTGCTCCCCCTTAACTAACCCTTAAATAAAATAAACAGCACCCCAGCAGTCTTACTTTACGAAAACAAAATAAACCAGGTTGGAAAGGCAAACTAGCTATATATAGTTTCCTACATAGAATACTGGATTGAAGTTATCGCGAATGTCAGTTCTTCAGTACCTGCTATTAAATAGACCAAGTGGAAATGGTGATACAGTTTGTGCAAGAGATTCATAACGAATCGTTTATAAGCATTTGTGTTCTTCATTGACAGAAGCAGTGGCGGAAAGATATATTGTGGTCACGCCAATTTTCTAGAACTGTCATAAATGCACTGTTCTTTCATGAAGTGAACAACATCAATTCGTGTACACTCAGCTACAAGATGTGATACGCGGAAGACGACATTTGACATGCTAGTCATTATTTCATATTCTCCCTCGAGTGTTTGGTTTCTTTAGATGGAGTGTGAATTACTCGAAATGCTGTAATTAAGGGAAATCTCCTCAACCATATTGTATGCTTGGTTTTTAATTAACATGTTTATATTTTTAAGAAAGAAAATTCCGAAAGTACTCCCCTACCCAACTAGCTATCGACCATACACAACAGTACAGTCTTTAGTACTAAAATATAAACCCTTATTTATTCCACACTATTGATTTTTGGCAAATTTTGGCAGAAGTAAATTTGTGACGTAGTTATGAGTTTGTAGATCTCTAGTCTTGTCTGTACTGCAGTGTATGATAACTAGCTACTTGGGTACAGGCGTACTTCAGGATTTTTATTTAAAAAATATATAAACAAGAATGGAAAACCCGGAATTCAATATGGCGGGGGAAGGTCCCATTTAAAACATCCTGCCTAAATGGAACATTTTTTTAGCGTTTCAGACTGAGAAGCGCAGGAGCGATAAAGGCGATATTATGGAACTTTCAGCGGAGACCCTGTTATTTTATTGTTGGAAAATCTATAGGAAGGTTCAATGAAGGGCTCTTGAGTAGTTTTGTATGTATATGATGCGTGTATTTGGAGCTACAGCGCTTTGGAAAGCACTCTTTAGCCATTTTGCAGTGACTAGATGGAGATTTTTGGACATTCGCCATTGAGATACAGGTGTCTGTCATGGGAATACAGGAGTGAGGACGAATAAATTCCTTAAATAAGACGAGTAACTTATGGACGAGAAAATGAATATATGTATACAACACTGTAGAATTCCAATAGGGAAAAGACAAAAAAAAAAAAAAAAAAACAGAACTGCAACTAATTTCGAAAAATATATGTATACATACACAACAAACATATAGCACACAGAAAACAATACAGGCTAGAAACCTGATTGAAAAAGCTAGGACAACACTGACAAATTAAGTAGGAACAAAATGGGACTACATAACAAAGATCGCACTTGAATGCAACAGAAACAGTACATAATTCGTTACGTTAGAAAACACATCGTAGACGACACGCACTTGCCATTTATCGAGTTGTTAAAAACTGCGGGTACCACGTGGGCACAGGTGGCTGGCTTGTGCCCTGATTGTACCACACTTCGGCTATTTCCGGGACGTCTCGTGCGCCTTCGGCAAGGAAAAAACATACAGCAGCGTGGGCACAGAACGTCTGTGCTCCAAAGCTGCGATGAAAAATATGGTCCGCGCCTAAAGTTAGGAGACGCTATTCGCAGCGTATTGATACAGAACTTAATGACCAAATTCGTTTTACCAGACACGATAGGAAACTGCTGTGTTTGAGTGCGTTTCCTTTGTTGTGTTGTCTCATTTTGTTCCTACTTATTGCGTCACTGTTGTCCTAACTTTTTTCAATCAGGTTTCTAGCCCGTGTTGTTTTCTGTGTGTTATATATTTTTTGTAATTAATTACTGATCAGTTTTTTACTCTATTCCCTCTTGGAATTCTACAGTGTTTTATACATACTTTTTTCTCTCATCCATAGTTTACTTGTCATATTTAAGTATTTTTTTCGTGCTCAGTCCTGTTTTTCCATTACAGACGTCTGCATCGCAGTGGCGATTGTCTAAAATCTCAATTTAGACATTCGCCCCCATTGCAGTATCCATTCAAAGATCACATTTTGCAGTTCTTTGAAATGGTGTTTCTAATGTGCGTGGCGTCTTGAAAGCACTCAACAGCTCTCGTCTGAATCTGTTGTTCCTTTCGTAGATTAACACACTGGAAGCACATTTAATAGTTTCTTGGGGAAAGAGTATTTCAACCACTCTCTGCAGCGCATTTCAAGTGCCAATAGGCAGGGGCCTTAAGGGTGTTAGTGTACGAAAATTGTATATTTATATTATTTTTGTCACAATTTGTTTTACAGGGGATTTTTCGAAATTCTTGGTTCAACAATACGTAAATGACAATTTTGAACATCTTATTACATGGTTGTTCTCGGAGCTTTGTTTGAAGATAAGAAAAAAAAATCCTTTCATTTTTTACATCAGTGAACCGAGAATAATGAAGGCATTCGTGAAAATCTAACAACGTAAATAAGTGCTGAAAATTATTGTTTACGTCTTGTAGAGCCAAAAATTTCAACAAAATCTTTGGAAAACGACTTACATCGAAAATCGGGTAAAAATGCTGCTTTCATGCACCATTCCCCTCAAGGCGGATTCCCACCCGCCATCTTGGATTTATCGATTATCACCAAGTCTTCTATTCCAGAAGGTGTATTGAAATTTCCCGCATGACATATCCTAAATAACAGCTTCCCAAATTTCATCGACCTGCCACAGCTTCGCTACATTTGTTAAAGTTTTAGCTAGTAACTGTCGAGGCGAAACGCGATATTATTTCTTGCGAACGATTACAAAGGCGACGATATTAACAGTAATCAAGAAATACTCACCGCAGACAATGCACTCGAGAATGCTCTGTGATATGTCGTTCCAAAAAAAACCTTAATACAAAACTATATTTCCAGTGTATCGCAAAAATTCCATACATCCAAGATGGCGGTTGGGAATCTGCCTTAAGGCCATTGGTGCATGAAAGTTGTGTCATAACTCATTTCACAATGGATTTTTCAAAATTTTCGGCTAGACAAGACGTAAATAACAACTTTAAGCGCCTTCTTACATTGTTACAAATTCACTATGTTCGTTATTCTCGGAGCACTGATTGCAGATAAGAAAACAAAAGTTCTTTCTTTCTTCCATCAGTGCTCCGAGATTAATGATGGCAGTGAATATCTAAGAACGTAAGAAGACGCTAAAAGTTGTTATTTACGTCTTGACGAGCCAAAAATGTTTGAAAATCCGCTATGAAACAAGTTATGAGACAATCTAAGTACACATACTGCTTCCCTGCACCAATTCAATGGCCTCAAGAAGGCAGGCAGGAAGGACGGCAGGCAATGGAGAGAGGAACCGCTGTGCTCGGAGGCGACCATATGGGCGGCGTGTTGACACGGTGTGGGCGGTGAAGAGGGGAGGGCAGTGATAGGGGTGCCGTGTTGTTGACACTCGTCTCCTGTTTCCCATGGCTTGCCCCTGGTCGGCAGGCCACCCGCCTCGCAACCCGCCTTGTTTGCCTAGTGGGCGGGACCCCACCCCGCTGCACACACAAGCCGTCGTCTCCCACATACCTGCGGCAGGCCCTAGCCAGCTCACTCGCACTTTGTTTCCGGTGACTTCGCAGGCTCCTCCCACGCACTCCTCACTCCAACAATTTTAACACTCCGTACTGCTCAATATTTTTTTTTTTAATTTCCTTCGTATTGTAATTTTATTTGTCGTTTGATATCACTTTATATCGGTATGGTCTATTCGCGATTTGTTCACACTTTTGTAACCAAACCTTTGAAAAACCACCATATGATGTGTTTGCTTGTTTCCTAAAAATGTCACATATTACAAGCGTTTTATAATTGTGTTAACATAAAAGTACCTTATTTTTTAAGGCTGTTCATGATAAAGTGAGCACTTTTGAAATCAACCTTAGAAAAACGTCACTGCCCATGCCCGCATATACTTCAACGGGCGCACTGAGTGACATCCGCCCGGTAAAGTTCGTAACGACAGATGGAAAGTAGTTACATATCTTAACGTCAAATAAAACGTGTTAGATAACCATTTGTGATAATTCAAATTATTTATTTCGCTTTCTGTATTTTTTATTGGATCAGCGTGTAAAAATTAGCAGATTTATAAAATGTTTACTGTTAAAATAATTTCACATTTTCGCTTGACTGAGGCACGAATACAGTGATGAGGATCATGGCTATGTTAATCTCACATAAGGCGGAAGAATACACAATGTGCACACAAATAGATCTTAAGCAGGGCTTTCAAAAGTGCTCATTTAACCGTGGACAGCCTATATAAACAACTCCAACATGTGCGGAACAAAAAACGGCCGTTCAATTATCGGCGCCGTTACGCATCTCCCAGTATATAAATAAGATACACATATGACTTTTTGACGAAAATGGTAAAGATCAATTATCTGAGTGTATAATTGTTAGCCTTCTTAGATTTAATGATAGCTTTATGCATTCACGCGAAATGTGTGTCTGGGAAGTAGGCCCCCTGCACGCTATCCTAATAACTTTTGAAACATGCACCGAATTTAAACAAACGCGCTACACATAGAGAACTTAGTGAGGTCATCCGAATTTTCGTAGGTCTCTACCACGTCGTGTGCGTATTTCGAATCGCGTTTGCATATGTTAACTGCAGTTTGGCGTAAAAATATCCGTTGATACATTTGTATGTGTTGTTTGAATGATTCGTGTACTGGGGTAGTTTACGGTTTGAACAATCATGAACGTATTATATTGCAAACACTTCGCTGTAGTCTCAGAGAACTTACTAGGTAAAATAAAGTAACGCAGTTTAGAAATGCGAATAGATAAAATATGAATGAACAGGCCTAAGTTAGTTCATGCCGAGAAACGTGAAACACACGCATAATTCGAAGAAGGAATTATGCCAGAGAACAAATAACAGAACGACACTAACACGATGAAAATGTAATACACATAATATAATTCCGAGCAGGAACGTACAGTAGTCAGATGGCGGCACCAACAAAACGACACAACAGAACCACAATCGGTGGCCAAATGTACAAACGACAAGTATGGGATGCGAATAATAAAACCAAAAAAACTGGACGAACAATGGACACAGCACAAACATACGATCACAAAGGCTGGAACAGTTGTAAATATGGACGGCACGACGATGGAAATGCAGATAAATAATGCCGGATTCCTTTCGACGACAACAAGTGCGATGTTTGTAACAACGCAAGAGCTGCGCGTTGCATAGAGCGTTGTTTCCAGTGTTCGGCGGATACGATATAGGCTGTCCACGAGTATCTGAGATAATCAACCTGCGAATAATCTCACTGTTCCTATAGACTATTCACGATGAAGTGAGCTCTTTAGAAATGGACCTCAGAAAAATGGCACTGCCACTGCATGCATGTATTTTAATAAGCGCAGTGAGTTACGTTTCCACAGTAAAGTTGGTAACGATGGATAGAGAATAGTTCCATATCTTAACGTCGAATAAAAAGTGTTAGGTAACCATTTGTGATAACTTAAATTATTACTTCCACTCTCTGCATATTTAATGCATCAAAATTTTAAAATGAGCAGATCTGTTTAGTATTTACTTTCCTAATAATTTCAAGTTTTACTTGGCCAACGTATGAATAAAGTTATGAGACTGATGGTAATGTTAATTTTACATAAGACGGAAGAATGTACAATGTGTATTCAAGTTGATCTTTAGCGGAGCTTTCAAAAGTGCTCATTTTACCGTGAACAGCCTATACCTGCATATATTCCAAGGGGTAAACTGAGGGCCACGTGGCCGGTAAAGTTTGCGTCAACGGAAGTGGGGCCGTGGGGGTTGAGCGGTTAGACTGCTCACCTCCCACCAAGGCGAACCGGGCTCAATCCCCGGCCGGCTCACTCCGGACTTTCGCAAGTGGAAATCGTGCCAGGCGATTCCGCTGGTTGGCGGGTTTCCTCGGGGATCTCCCGTTTCCCCCGCCCTTTCATTCCGGAGTTGTTCCACACTCACTTCACTTCACCCTCGTCGGCTCTCAGGACCTCGATGTTAAGAGCCACCTAAATCTCTTCGCTCACTTTACTCACTCACCAACGGAAGTGAAAGTAGTTCCATATTTCATCATTGAATTAAAATAGATTGGTAAACATTTGTGAATACTGGAATTATTTATTTCGTCTTTTATATTTTTAATACATATAAGTATAAGAATGAGTAAATTTGGAAAATATTTACTTTCAAAATAATTTAACAATTGCACTTGAACGACGCGTAAGTAAAGTGATCAGGCCTATGCTAATCTTAATTTTACATAGTTGTAAGAATACACAATCCTTTAGTACGGACTAACCTCAGACCAACTCCGAGGACCTGGGATCTCTTCCTGTTTTCAGGCACACGCATTGGCGTTGATTTGCAAAAAAAAATATGGGGGAGCTCAAAAAAATGGGAAGGGGGAAAAAATAGCGCGGAAAGCTAGAAAACACTGCTCGCAGTGAATGTATCCAAAATAGAACTAGCGATGAAACAGTAAGATTTTAAAGGGCTGAAATATTGTGGGCGCTGAGCACCCACTAAAATATTTTTAGGGGTGTTAAATATGTATAGTAGTGCCGTAGTTGGCACCTATGGGCACACGGGCGCGGGCGCACGCGCAAAAACACACGCATACAGCTGTATATGAAAATATTGTTTCATGGAACGCCTGATAGGCGTATCTGAGTCATGAGTGATTGAGGTATTAATGAAAATAAAAGAACTAAATTTTATTTCTAATTTATTCATACAGCTACTATTTACAGCATTAAATTATCTATCTCCACTATTACTGCTGTTATTTAAAAATAAGCGCAAAATTTAATGCATATATTTCAACTCTAATTAATGGCCTTCTTAGTTGTCTTAGTTTGGATGCAGACAATTAACTCATGCTCATTATCAACACGTGTTCAGTATATCTGTTACCACCATTTGCAATGTCTTTCACTCACGCATCTAGTCCAGCCTACCCGCCACACCCTTCGCTGCTTTATACTCGCAGTCGCAGATATTCCTCCCGCTGGTCACGTCTCTCTCTGTTCGTCTTCTATCGCTCTGAACTCAGCCACTCATTCACTCGTCAACTACTCGGTTCGGAGGCATGTCACACTTTTATATCTTTCGTCCTGACCATCTGGAAGTTTCAGTGCACCCCGAGTCACGCTGTGAGAACGAGTTCAGTAATCCAGAACATTCTTAAGATAAACGCAGAAATCAATACAACCAGGGTCAGCAGCGTGTTCTGCAAAAAGAATCATCGTGTCGGATCGGCATCTGTAACAGATACACGGCCACCGGCCTATCGCTCGCCTGTTCATTCAAAACAATCCTTTGGCTTGCTGCCGCCGCTATCATATAACTTATGTCGTTCACTTTCACTTGCTCGCGCGGGATGCGAATCAGCGAGCGCGTAACAATATGTTACAAACTTTCTAATCTAAGGCGATTCCTTGTCGAAAATGAGCTAAAGGAATATAATGCCTGACGCAAATCGTAAGTGAGAAATTCGTTCTTGAAAAACTGTAATTAAAAATCGTATTTTGGCAAAATATTGTAAACTACTTAGAAATAAATTACTATTTTCTGGACACTGTTTTATGCTAACAGGATCTGCAATATGTGCAGAAATCGTGTCGAATACCTTCCGCCTTCATTGAAGCAATGACTTAAATTTATTTGTCATTAGATGTATTTGAAATGTTATGCCAAAATGTCTATCAAGAGGGCCCGATGACCGAAAAAAAAGTTGTTCTTGTCGCAACACTCTCAGGTGAACCGTTTCGAGTAAGAGTAAATAGAAAATTAGTTGCCTGTGAGGTGCGCAACACACAGAAAATCAGGAAGACAGACTGGACGATACGCTGTTACGATAGCGCACGCTGTAATGTAAACGTACAAAGCGTAATATGCTGTTTGTGAGCCTGTGTGAGTTTCAAACTGGTAACAAGCGATGCATGGTGTGTTCGAACTCACGTGTCAGTAAATGTACAGGCGATGTTCGAAGGTCCTACCACGAGGTTTCACTGAACTTTCTGACACGAAAATGCACCAAACCAAACAATGTGAAAAATACAATGACATTGTGAAAAGAGTATTTAAATTTACGTGAGGTTTTCCAATATCGTGTACTTTGTGAATAACGTAGGGTTTTATGATATGCAATCTCGAAAGCGGCACGGCAATAAGCTTGTACGTAAACAGAAAATTACAGGATGAGTATAAAATAATACCCAACTTTGAACGTCTATAACATCAAAACCAAATAACTTATAACCTTCGTTGACCAATCAAATGAACCGTGGAACAGTGAAGTTTGTTTACCATATCTTCATAAATATTCAATGTGACCATCACGAGCGGCTGGAAAATGAAGTCCCCCGCCGCCTCTTCTAACTAAGGAAACAACCACTCTGTAAGCATCTCCAAATAAGGGATTCCAATAACAGTGGGCTCGTGAAAAACGAAAGGGCCGAAAACCGTGTCTTTGGGTACAGCACATAACACATTCACTTTGAGGGGAGCACGCTCGTGTTCAGTGGTTTCATGTGGATGCTCCTGACCCCATATCCGCACGTTGTGCCGGTTCACCTTACCATTTGTAGGAATGTCGCGGATACCTGGACGAGATGTTGCCGCAACACTAGATTGGTCGTGGAGCAGCTGGTGACCAGGCTCTTCATCACTGGTCCCCAAGAAGCCCGGATCTTACCTAGTGCGTCCTTTTTTCTGAGGGTACATAAAGGATCAAATGTTTCGTCTACCATTGCCGGTTAACATTGACGACCTCACAACGAGAATTACGGACGCCATCCAAACCGTAACACCGGACATGCTGACAAGAGTGTGGAATGAGTTTGAGTATTGCGTAGATGTCGTTCGGGCCGCTCATGGTTGTCACATTGAACATTTATGAAGATATGGTAAACAAACTTCACTCTTCCACGGTTCATTTTATTGGTCAACCAAGGTTGTATGTAGGTTGTTTGATTTCGACATTATAGACCTTCAAAGTTGGGGTATTCTTTTCTTCTCATCCTGTACATAAGAGTTTTGACATTTGAATGACATTGGCTCGTGGATACGTCAAAACGTCGTGCTGGGCCACACTTTCGTTTAGCGAGGAGGGACCACGGTGGCTGAGCGGTTAACCTGCTCGCCCCCCCCCCCAAGAAGGCGATCTGTGTTCAATCCCCGGCAGGATCGCTCCGGAATATCGCATATGGGAATCGTGCTGGACGATGCCATTGGTCGGCGGGTTTTCTCGGTAAACTCCCGTTTCCCGCACCCTTTCACTGTGGCGCTGCTCCATACGTCAATCACCCTCATCGGCTCTCAAGACCTCAATGTTAAGAGTCGTCCGAATCTCTTCACTCGCACCCTTCAGCAAGGGGACGACACTTATGTATTAAACAGGGTAGCTGTTCGCTGCCTTGGTGGTAGGCAACCAGTGTGGTTTTTTTTTTTTTCGATTGTATTGCTGTCCGAACCCCCTGCGATCCGACGCAACGACTATGCTTGTATAGGCTGTTCACAGTAAAGTGAGCACTTTTTAAGGCCCTTCTAAATTTTCCTTTTCATTCAATTTCCGTCTTCCTGCTGCTTTTTAATATTAACATTGCAATGTGACCAATAAATACAGTGTGTACATTTTACCACCCTAAAAACTTAATACCTTAGGCTCCAATTATATATATATATATATATATATATATATATATATATATATATATATATATATATATATATATGTGTGTGTGTGTGTGGTTAATTCTGTTGGGGGGGGGGGTGTACTCACTTTACCGTGAACAGCCTATAATGTGTGCGTGCGTTATTTGCGACCTCGTACCAGTAGAATTAAGTAAATGTGCCGCTATCAGACCCGAATGTCACTTATCTGTGAATATGGGCAGGTATAGGCTGTTCACGGTAAAATGAGCTCTTTTAAAAGCCCTGCCTAAGATTGACTTGTATGCGCGTCGTGTATTATTCCGTCTTATGTAAAATTAACTATGCCATGGGCTTCATCACTTTTTTCATCCGTCGGTCAAGTGAAACGGTGAAATTAATAGAAAAGTAAACATTTTATAAATGGTTGCCTAACATTTATTATTCGACGTTGAGATATGGAACTACTTTCCATCTATCGTTACTCACTTTACAGGGCGCATGTGAATCAGTGCGCCCGCTGAAGTATATGCAGGCATGGGCAGTGACTTTTTTTACGGTTGATTTCAAAAGTGCTCACTTTATCGTGAACAGCCTTTACACACCTGTAGAGCCTACCGAAATTCCCTTAATTTATGGCGAAACTAAGTGCAGTGGCAGGTTAGCTTCACGACTATATCGCGAACGATATCCAAACAGACTGCATCCAGCTCATACAATTTTTGCATGAATCGTCCAGCGCCTGCGAGATGGAGGAAGACCCCTGCCAAACTCTGAGAACTGCAGTGTTCAAGCGACAAAGCGGTCACCACGCTGTGTAGAAGAAGTCCCTACACGAGTCGAGGATCAACCGTCGACGAGCACGTGTGTCATCGCCCATGCTTTGGGTTCATCGCACATGACGGCGTGGGATGTCTTTTGCATAAGCAGCAGCTTCGCCCTTATCACGCATGACGACAGCAAGCTTTAGATCCACGTGACTTTCCACCCAGACATAGAGTTCTGTACGTGGATTCTGCAGAAGACGACTCGCGACCCGGGGTTTCCAATGCATGATCTGTTCACAGAGGAAGCCTGCGTACAACAGCCACAACAGTCATATGTGGGCTGGTGAAAATCCACATGCCACGGTCGGTCGTGTCCTTCAACCAAGAGAGGTTTTCAGGGAACATGTGGGCTGGCATAGTTCATGATCACTTAGTAGAACCATGCATGTTACCAGCACGTCTTGATGGCCATGTGTACGAGTGCTTCATACAATACGCGTTGCTAGAGGACGTATCACTAATGAGACGTGACCGCACGTGGGATACAGCAAGATGGCGTACCACCACACAATGCTCGTGATGCGCGTGAGTACCTCGACCAAGCATTCTCAGGGAGATGGAGTGACAGGGGGAGGCTCTGTCGCTTGGCCTGCTCGTTCCCCAGACCTGTCACCTCTAGAATTTAACCCGTAGCGTCACGTGAAGAGTCTTGTCTACGAGACACCAGTGGACTCGTGGCACGCGTCGTAGCAGCCGGCGAGATGAACCGCAGGAATGCCAGCACGTTCCAGAGCGTGCGAGTCATTTTTGCGGCATTGCAATGCCTGCACTACTGATGGTGGCTGGAACTTCAAGCACCTGTTGCGATATTATTGTACAATTGTATCAGTTGGATTTGCTGCTTTGTAAACTTACAGTACAGTGTTTGCTATTGGCTTGTCACAAACGTATAATTTATTTACACCTCCTGTGCATTATGTATTGCCTATCTCTAAGGAAAATCTTTTTCTATTCAATTTTAACCAGAAAACGGTTCGCCGGAGGGAGTTGCGACAAGACGACCTTTTTTTGTTCATATTAGGCCCTCTTGATAAAATTATGGCATAATTTTTTAAAAACGTATAATGGCGAAGAAATTTAAGTCGATAAGGGGGTGGCCTCCCATGTTACTTCAATAAAGGCGGAAGATATTCGAAACGAGTTCTTCAAAGATTGCAGATATTGTTAGCATAAAACAGTATCCAGAGAACCGTAATTTATTTCCAAGTAGTTTACGATATTTTGACCAAATACGATTTTTAATTACCATCTTCTCCCTTACGATTTGCGCCTGATTATAAGTTGTAGTATATAACTTCACCTCATTTTCGCCAAGGGATCACCTCACAAAGTTTGTAACATACTTTGATACATACACACACAAACACATATATATATATCCAAATAAGTGCAACATGCTCTGTAAGAGTGGACGGATGTCCCCTGGCATTCCTTGGGACTACCCTGAGAACATCCCCGCACTCCACCACAAGCACATCCAGTGACCCCAACACAACCAATCATCTCACATATGGTTAACCTTACAAGTTGGAATTCAAAATATATCACCATATACACGATTATTAAAGAACTCCAGAGGTGACCGACCACTCCTATTAAAATACTAACAGCGTAGGCTTTGTTGTATATATTATCCAGACCATTAGAGTCCACATTCGTCGAGTTCTAATTTTTATTGGCGACACCGACCAGCAACGTGTTGAGTGTGCGAGGAGATTTGGACGGCTCTTAACATCGAGGTCTTGAGAGCCAATGAAGGTGGCTGATATGAGTATGGAGCGGCGCCGGAATGAAAGGACGGGGAAAACGGGAGATCCCCAAGAAAATTACGCCGACCAACGACATCGTCCGGCACGATTCCCACGTGCGAGAATCCAGTGACCCGGCCGATGATTGAACCCTGATCTCATTGGTGGGAGGCGAACAGGCTAACCGCTCAGCCACCGTGACCCCGCTAGCAACGTATTGGAACGTCCTTCGCCAATTAACAGCCGACGAATTACTCGCTCGCCAGTAAGGAATCCCTTCGCAGCACGTAGTGGTCGATGATGCTAGATTTACAATGCCACGACGAGCTCATCCCGACAGTCCGACACGACTTTTCAGTCCGACCATTTCCGCCACCAAAATTAGTTCAGTATTTACAATACCCGACAGTTTCCATCCGACAAGTGTTGCGTGGCTTTCGGATGGTTGTAGAATGACCCCAAACTTGCTATGGAATGCAAAGAAATCACAAATCATTGTGCACTATTTTGTTTTATAACATTTGTAAACAAAGTATTTTTGGATTTTGGAGAAGTTGTTGTCCATGACTAAATCAATTTTAACAGATTTCTGTTACAAGATAACCAGAATGTATATGTGAAACACATATTATTAATTGTGAGATTTACCGCAGTAGTGAGGAGCCACGGTGGCTGAGCCATTAGCACGCTCGACCCCCACCAAGGCGAACTGGGCTCAATCCCCGGCCGGGTCATTGGATTTTGGCAAGTGGGAATCGTGCCGGACTATACTGGTGGTAGGCAGGTTTTCTCGAGGATCTCCCGTTTCCCCCACCCTTGCATTTAGGCGCTGCTCCGTAATCACATCACTTCAATCTCATCGGCTCTCAAGACCTCGATGTCAAGAGGCGCCCAAATCTCTTCACTCACTCCCGTCACTATTCCTATCCAATGCTCTAAGAGATATACGTTTCTACTTCATAAATTGCATGCAATTTTGCAATTATTTTCTGTCGAGAAGTTTTTACTGTGCCTATTCTGGTTTCCCCTTACCTTTGTAGTTCAGTTTAGATTATCATGGGAGAGGTAACCATGGTCCCAATCGCGACCATGTTTTACCCAATCACAGGAAAGCCGCGAGCATGTGTCCTTGTAGATATGAACCTTCCCTGAATGCCCAGGTGTATGGGGCTCAACCGTGAGACGCACTAGGTCCCATACCTACCCAGGACCTTCGACACTCCTCGTAGTTTTAAGGTAGGTCAGTAAAAAAAGGATCTGCTACGACATTCCGCTTGCGTGCACTTACCTGCTCTTTTCCCCAGGTACCGGCTCTCCTCCCCGTAGTTCTCGTGCTATAGTCTGTTCGCGGTTTCTTCACACTTTAGAATTAAACATTTCAGTCAGAAATAAATACACAATTTTGGCCGTTGCAACCAAACAAATATTTTGTTCGGGACTGTACTGACATCCAGACGAAGCTTTGTCTTACATCGGGGACGATAGAAATCTTTCTGGGTCTTATGTTAAAGGCAGCAGTGGTTTATCATGCTACGGAAAATAGTCTCAGCAGCGAATGATGTCTCCCCTCCCACACGTGGGAAACCTTTCTCGTGGGACGGTATGTTCTGCTGTGTACAGTGCCGGCCATTCAAGCCACTTCATATGCAACGTCCCAGATAGAGGTCACTGTGAATAAATGGGTGAGACTTTTGAAAAATCACATCATGTATGACGTGCCTAGTTGTTTCCTAAACATGTCGTGTATCACAAGCGGTTTATACTTGTGTTATTATAAAAGTTGCTTATTTTTTATATATTAAACTTTTAACTGTATTTTATCTATAAATTATAATATTTTATACTTATAATTAAGATAAATAAAACAAGGAGAAAATATATATGTTGGTAATATCTAGTATAGGCTGCTCATGGTAAAATTAACACTTTTGAAAGCCTGCTTAAGATCTATTTGCGTGCATGTTGTGTGTTCTTCCGCCTTATGTAAAATTAACATTGCCATGAGCCTCATCACTTTATTCGCGTGTCGGTCAGGTGAAACTGTGAAAATATAGGGAAACTAAATATTTTACAAATTTAGTAATTTTTACTCTTCGATGCATTAAAAAACAGAAATCCAAAGAAATAATTTAAGTTATCACACTTTTATTTCAACGTTTATTTATGGAACTACTTTCCATCCATCGTTACCAACTTTACTGGGTGCATGTCACTCAGTGGGCCAGTTAAAATATAAGCATGCAGGGCAGTGACATTTTCCTATGGTTGATTTTAAAAGTGCTCACTTTATCGTGAACAGCATTTAAGAAATAGCTCGTCTGCAAAATATCATTACACTTTGTACGGATGAATGCGGTGCGCTGTCCCTTTGATGTAGTTTTCCTGAGGCGGAGGAATATACAGGAAGCAAAACTTTAGCAGGGCTTCAGAAAAGTTGGAAGTATCCGGGAATATACTATATACTGGGACCAGCCAGCACGCCTGACCCACTTTATAAACACACACTACCCCTTCCTCCTAATAACGGGCGTTTGAATTTTATATTGGTCCACCAGGACACGGACACAATTTTTTACCGGGTAACAGCCAGGAATGCGCGCTCACGTGACCCCGCTGACGAAATAAGGGTGTGGCGTCGGGGTAAGGGAAGGTATATAATATATATATTTTTTTACTTGGCGGTGAGTTGGAGGTCCATGTGTGGGCGCGCAGGATCGCGTGTTTGGATGAACAACTCGGTTGCGCGGGACTGGGTCGTCCCGGAGGAATGCCTGTTCTCGGGTCGCTTCTAGACCAGGTGTTGGGTTGTGGGTTTGTGAAAAGGGGTGGAGGAGGGGAGAGAGGCGTTCGTCCCTAGCATGGACCACGTGCCGGCATGCGATCTGGCCGGCCAATCACGTGCCGCAAGAATGCTCCTCGCTGGGGCCGGGCAGGGGGGAGCTACGTTGTGGTGTGAGACTCGGGGGGATAGCCCCCTCGGGGGAGCGTGCCGGAGTCGAGGATATTTCCTCCGTAATCCCAGCCTCGTGACGAGGCGGCCGATCAGCAGGCCGAATTCTTCCCACGGTCGTCGTGTTTCGCTACCCACCGGTAGGTTCGCCCCTTCGCCGGGCTATGTTAATGACATACCACACGGGGGGGGGGGGGGAAATAAAAAACACAGAACTGCCCTCTAAAACGCCGTGTCACAGAATAGTTAACAATACAGGACAAAGTATATCAAAATTGTACCATTACCCAGTTGAAGGCCACGAGTTTAAAATAAATTTTGAAAATAGTCGAAATATAAAATTGGTCACTTTATAAGAATTCAAACCAGGTTAAATTTTAGAATTACAGAGGCTTAAAATAATATTTTGTTACAGTCTATAATAAAAATGTCACGATATAATTTTAAAATGTCAAAAGTTAAAATTCCTTTGCCGCCACCCTTGAACCCTCACCCCGCCATCCTCACCGGTAACAGAGGGGCCGACGGTTGTCGTCGTTTTCGTGAGGTGTCCGTCATTACGTTTCATGTTTGTGTCTGTGTTGAGATGGTGTCAGTGTAATGTTGTTTGTGTTGGGTGTTGTACAGTGTAGGTGTTCCTTACGGAGGCGCAGCTGTTGCTTGTTCCGCGAACTCCGTCCGCACGTGCCAGCAAAATGGCGTCGCGGTATAGCCTTTCGCCAGTCAGCGCCTTATAACCTACTCGCTAACTTAGCAGCCGAGCCAATAGGAAACCTTACGCGGCATGCAGTAGCCAATGAGGCGCAAGGCTCATACCCAGAGACTTGCGAAGCCAATCAGAGGATGGGTAGGTCCACATCAAAGACACCACCGCGCCATTT